>OU898281.1:104008568-105448568 GCA_918026665.1 Diabrotica balteata | reverse complement strand
TCTCTCGTTGGTTTTTCTAGCTCGGTTTCTGTCATCGTGGTCTAAAATATGATATAGTAGGCGAAAACCTTGTCTGTAACTAGTCAAAGAGTAGTAGTGAAAACATATTCACGCTAGTCTACAGAACCGCCCACTATACCACTTTTTTACCCATGTGGTAATCCATCCAAGATAGAAATATGTACAGTTCCTCATGGTTCACCCTGTATAAATAGAAAAAAAAATGAAAATAAAGAATTTTAAAATAAGTAAATCACTATTTATAAAAACTATAATAAAATAAAAAGAGTAAAAAATTTTAAACTTCAGCTTAAATATACATTGCAAATCCGTGTAATACTAGCCACTAACGGCCAAACAACTCTGCAAAAGTTTTAATGGCTTTACACACAAGACTATTCCTGCCGATAATGGTCGCATTTAGAAAAGTTTCAAGAGAACATTTACACATCGCATTATCCAAAACGACGTCGTGTTTGAATATTTTTATCGTCTTCGAAAATTACTGCTATTTTTCACAAACTTTTATTTGATCAATAAAGAGATATCACAAAAAGCTATACAATATGTTTTTGTTTTGGAACAAAATGGTGGATATGCCATAAGCACGACGGCGAATAAATTATTTATGAAACTCTTAAAAAGGGTCATTTAAAGAAAGTGTTAACCACGCCTTGTAATGATCGGCATTGTAGAAATGTACTAATGTATTTATTTTTATCAAAATTTGTGGAGACGTGATTATAAAGGGTGTGAACTACACATGGGAACCCGCTACTGAACATAGAATATCAAATAGGTAGATGGAGAGAATACGTGGAAGAGATGTTTCAAGACCGAGAGGGGACGAACATTTACATGCAGGAGGCATCGACTGCACCTTATGTCACAAAGCAAGAAATTATCAAAGCGGCAAATCAGTTAAAGAACAGAAAAGCTGTTAGGAAAGATAATATCCCAATTGAAATAATAAAGATATTACTAGACGAACACATCGAAGTAATGGAAGATATATTTAACAAAATATACGAAACAGGCATAATACCAAATGATTGGCTGACATCGGTGTTTTATACCACTACCAAAGAAGAGAAACTCCAAGAAATGTGAAGACTATAGGATTATTAGCCTGATGAATCATATGTTGAAGCTTTTCCTACGAGTAATACACAATAGAGTATACAATACACTAGACGAACACACTGGTCAAACTCAGTTTGGTTTTAAGAATGAGTACGGAACAAGAGAAGCCCTTTTTTCAATACGTGTGCTAGTTGAAAGATGTAGAGATGTCGATTCTGATGTATACTTTTGTTTTATAGACTTTCAGAAGGCGTTTGACCTGGTGAAACATGATAAACTAATAGATATTTTAAGGTCATGTAATATCGACAATAAAGACTTAAGGATCATTTCAAACCTCTACCAAGAACAAAAGGCTAAAATCAGAATAAAAAGCGAAACATCTGGAAAAATCAATATCGAGAAGGGAGTAAGACAGGGATGTGTCCTATCATCTTTGCTGTTCAATGTTTACTATGAGAAGATATTTCAGAAAGCTTTGGAAGGCACTTCGGATGGTATAATTATAAACGGGCAATGTATAAATAACCTGCGATATGCTGATGATACTGTCATACTGGCAGATAATGCTGATGCCCTGCAACGCTTAATGAAGCGAGTAACGACAGCCTGTAGAGAATTTGGAATGAAATTGAATACAAAGAAGACAAAAACGATGGTCATCAGCAAGCACCAAAACAGAAGGGTGAATGTCAATGTCGACGGAACAGATCTGGAAAGAGTAACAAGAACAACGTACCTTGGAAGTAATCTTGATGAAACCTGGGACCACTCACTAGAGATAAGAATACGCCTGGAAAAGGCACGTACAATGTTTTACAAAATGCAAAAAGTTCTATGCAACCGCCAGCTGGGCATCTCATTGAGAACTAGAATACTTAAGTGCTATGTTTTCTCCACCCTGCTCTATGGTGTTGAAGCTTGGACAATGACAGAAGCAACACAAAAAAGAATCCAAGCCTTCGAACTCTGGTGTTACCGTAAAATGCTCAGAATATCCTACATGAGCCATACGACAAATGCGGAAGTCTTGCGGAGGATGAATAAGGAAAGAGAGCTTATACTTATAATAAAAGAACGGAAAACACAATATTTTGGTCACATCATAAGAAATCAGAAGTATAAACTGCTCCAACTTATAATCGAAGGCAAAGTCTATAGCAAAAGAGGACCAGGAAGAAGACGCAACTCTTGGCTTAAAAACCTACGGCAATGGACGAACATGACCTCCATAGAACTATTCAGGGCTGCTACAAATAAGATTAAATGTGCTAATGTAATGGCCAACGTCCTTAAGGATAAGGCACCGTAAGAAGAAGTGAACTACACATAAGATCTTATACATACAAATATATACAATAGAAATTATAGTAAGTAAGACAGTAGGTCTCAATGACATTACAGCCTCACTTGTTTACACTTAACTTTCGGTAATTTCTGCCTCCAATATTAGTGGCCTCCTATATTTTTCATGTTCTTCCTTTTGTACTGCTGCCCGGAATGTTAATATCTAAGGTTCTTCTTACCCCTGTAAATTTTGTTCTTCTTCTAATTTCTTTATTCGACTTGTTATCACTGAGCTTAATGTTGAGCATTCTACGTTCCATAGCTCTTTGATACCCTTGGAGTCGGTGGACTATATTGTTGTTAAATGCTCATGTTTCGGTTTCATATATGTCAGTACCGAGAAAACATAATATTCGAAAGATTTTCCCTTTAAAGTATTTGGTCTTCTTCTTTTTCTTAGTCTTTTCTCGTCGATTTTTGTACATAGGCCTCTCCCAACTTCTTTCATCGATCTCTATCCTGAGAAACCTACTTCCAATTTGTTTCGGCTATTCTTTTGATTTCGTCCACTCATCTCATCTGTGATCTTCCGCTTGGTCGTATACCATTGTAAGGTCTCCAATGTTGTATTGTGGCATTCCAGTGATAGTTTTTCGTCTAGCAGTGTAATCTACGAAGCTCTATTTGAGTTTGGCAATTTTTGTTCTAATATCCTTAACTTTTGTTTTTGATTTTACCCAGTCGTTCATTTTTGTATCTGACAGTTGTATACTCATCGAGCAAAAAGACAGAAGAGGGAATGTTAAGGTAGTGGGGGTAAAAATATTGTTAGACAGGAAGTGCTATTTTGAGAGGCCACATGAACCAAGGAAAGAGAGTCACGTTCCTTGTTTAAGAAATCAGATTTGGTTGGGTTATGTTATTGTTTGTCCCAAATGCCACATAAAAGCTTATTCATAGCTTCATAGGAACCTAGCTTTTTCCATTGCCCTTTAGGATATGGCTAGTTTATTCATATTTGCCTTGGTTAGGGTCCAGATTTGACATCCATGTCATGATAGGAAGGATGCATTGATTAAAAATATTGCTCCCCACGTATTGAGATATTTTTGTGGTTCTTCAATATTTAACTGAGTTTTTCAAATCCTGTCCATGCCAGATTTGCTCTTTTAGTGATTTCGGCACTTTGGTTTTCTTTGTCAAGTTTGTTATATTTATTTTAAGGCCGACGTATTGCGAGTTGTCTGCGAGTTTCTTCATCATAATTTGTAATTCCTTGAATGTGCTAGCTATATTCACGATGTCGTTAGCGAATCTGTGGTGGTTTAACTTATTGCCACTAACGTTGATGCCATATGTTAACCAATTTGTAGTTTTGAAGACGTCTTCTCAGGCTTTATTAAAAAACTTTAAAAATATTACGTCGCCTTATCTAACTCCTAAGAAATATGGGTAGTTGGTACTTATTTGCCTTCTCTATCAGTGTTCTCATTATCAGCAGATGGTCTGATGCACTATATCCCTTGCGAAAACCAGTATATTCAGCCAGTTGGTAATTATCCATTTTGGAAGTCAACCGACTGTTAATAATTCTCATAAACAATTTGTATTGTTGACTAAGCAACGAGATAGGTCTATAATAATTCTTAAGGTCACAGTTGTCTCCGTTTTTGTGTATGAGTTCTAGTAATAGTTCTAGTTACTATTAAATTACTCTGTTATTATAGGAATTCTGTATGGCTTCTTTTTAAGAGCTCGTCAATTATACCGTCGAGTCCTGGAGCCTTATTATTTTTAGCTCTTTGAAAGCTCTTTCGATTTTTAATTTCTCTGTATTTGGTAGTAACTCTGATCCCACGTTTTTTATTTTTCTTTTGACGTTTTTTTTATTAATCATTCGGCTAGCATTGCGAGATGTAAAAGATTTTCTAGAAGTATTCGACTACCTTTGTTATTTTGTATTTGTTCTTCTTTCCCTTATTATTAGTGTCTTTAATATTGATAATTTTTTGAACACTTAGTGTTGGTCTTAGACATTCTAGGCCTCTCTTGTTTTCAATGACTTGCTCTGGTAAGTTTTATTTTCATTTTTTATGTCGCGTTTTAGTCCTTTTTTTATTTATTTTATTAAGTTCTACGTGTGCTTGAGTGTGGCGTTTGTTTTCCTCTAGTAATTATCTTCGTTTGCTCATTGGTTGTTGAGTTTCGTTACTTATTTTGTCTTTAGTTCTTGTTTTCATTGCGATCTGTAGTCCAGTTTCAAAAAGGTTTTTATTTATTTTTTTAATGTCGTTAATTTTGTTTTGATTATGTAAAGGATCTTATTTGAACTTAAGTGCTAAGTCCTTTCGGAATTCCCCTTTATGGGTTTTTACTTTAAAGGCATCTATTCGCGTTGTTCTTATAAAGATTCTTGTTCTCTTCTTTTGTTTTACTATTTATTTTCACCCTAAATATACGATGGTTACTACTAGTTGTTATGTTGTTTATTGGTGTAACGTCTTTAAATATTCTTTTGTTATTTGAGAGAGAATAGTCTATTTCATTTTTGGTAGTTCCGTTAGGTACGATACATTTCCACTATCTGTTGAGTTTCTTTTTGTAAAAGGTATTCATAGCATACATGTTTATTTCTTTCAGGAATTCCATAAGTTTTTCCTCTCTTGCGTTTTTGTGCTGAATCCAAAATTTCCATTCTTGTTTTCGTTTTTATTATTTAAGATTATTTCTAATTGCCTATAGCTTTTTTTAAGGTCTTAATAAAAAATAATTATTTCATCATCAACTGATTTTTCAGTTAGAGCATAAACCTTCACAATATCTAGTCTGATTTGTGAATTTAGTTTTATCTTTACAAGATCATGTATGTAACCCTGTTTGAGATGCTATTAATTATTTAAATTTGTGATTTTATGTTCTTTTTGATTAAGAAACCTAGTCAACCGTATGTATATACTTATTTGCCATAGTAGTAGAGCATTTTCCTAAATATAAGTCTACATACCCTACACCTCTTCTTTTAGTTTATACTTCTTTTAACTGATAGTCCCATTATTTCCCAATTTATGTTCCACTATTTATCTTCTAGTTCGTGGAGTTTTTTAATATAAGTAATTTATTCCTGTATATGTTAATAGATATCGAGCAGCCGGTTATTTTAGCGTCCATGTGAGGATGGATTTCATCTAGAGGAATGTGAATGGTATGGTCTACTGATGGTAGGTTCTGTTGAGCAGACTTATCTGAATATTTTAGAAAATACATATTTCCCAGTGTAGAACAGTTGTATGCAGAAAATAGTTTTATTCTCCAACAAGATAATTGTCCTCTTCACACTGCAAATATAATCAACCAGTGACTCCAGAAAACATCGAAACCTTACCATAGCTAAGCTACAGTCCAGATTTAAACTTAATCGAGAATGTGTGAGGGTTTATTATTAAACGGTTGTATCGGCGTAATTTTATACCTTAAACGCTAAAGAGCTGTGCCACGGTATACAACAGGTTTGGGAAGAGCTCTCTTGAGAAGACAATTTCATAGTTTCTGTAACGCAGATGGACCAAATACTACAAGCTGTATCAATACCAATGGAAATATTAAAAAATATTAATTTTATTTTTACATACCTAAATTTAGTATAGTTTTGATCTTTCAGACCCTCGCTTTCTTTCGAGAGTTTCCTGTTTCCTGCATTTTTTATTAATAATTAATAATATTAGTTGCCTTTTCCCCTTTTCCCTTTATATGTAATTTATTGTTTGTTGTTTGTTTATTTTATTATTTGTCTGTCACAATAAATATAATATATTGTCCGATTAATCAAACACACTGATCAAAATGATCAAATCATACTAAGAGTCGTTTCAGTTTTTTAGGAACCAGCTGTACATCCAGATATCACTGATGATGAAATATTAATTCCAAAACAGTTGTGTGATGTGGCCCGATAGAGTATTAATATTATTTTTATAAATGCATCTTCGAAATCTCTGGAGATATTAGGAAATGCCGAAAGATCTTAATCCCAATGAAAGAAAAATCCAAATCTGCAACCTCCACATGGTAGATGATGGGCAACATATATCTATTAATGGTCAATGCAGATAGGAACCGAGTGATTGATGGTATAAGCAATCTCTCCTTACTGACCAAAGACTACCTACAGATGAGTTGGTAAGTGATAGGGTACTCTGTTGTCATGGAGTTGAGAAATCGACTTCAAAGGCGGGTGAACCAAAGAAGTGGTCAACGGCAGAGAGAAGTAGAAGGCAACGAGAAACCACAACATTAAAGATCTTTAAATATATATCTCTTGTTAATTATCATGGCTATTATAAATAACAATTTCACAACTACTGATCATGGACATTGAATACCAAGATCCGACAGGTGAGGCAATTCTCAGTTAGACCGCGGGCCTTCGAGATCGCCAACATGCGAAAACCCCGCGTCAGGTACAAAAACATAAACGAACTGCAGATAGGTACCTGAAACGTAAAGTCTATATATGAAGCAGGGATGATCAACAATTTAATACATGAGATGGGGCGACTTAAAGTCAATATAATGGGACTAAGCAAGACCAGATGGCCTAGATCTGGCAAAATCGATGTTATATACTACTCAGGAAATGAAGATATTCACCAGTATAATGGCGTCGCGATAGTGGTTGATCGCAGTTTTTGCCAGACTGTAACTGGTTTTGTTCATATATCGGATAGAGTGTTAATGATCTCAGCCCAAACAGCGCATAGAACTCTTAATATCATACAGGTATACGCCTCTACTGTAGATAAAGATGAAAATGAAATAGACGAGTTCTACAATGGCATTAAAAAAAGTACTAGACTGCACCAATATTAGAGATATAACAATAACAATGGGGGATTTTAATGCCAAATTAGAAAAAGGTAAAGTCCAAGACATTATTGGTGAATTCAGACTGGAAATAAGGAACGAAAGAGGGCAAAGACTGACGGAATTCTGTCAGGAGTTTGAAATAATAGCGACAAATACATTCTTTCAGTTACCACCACATATATACATGAAAATCACCTACGGATAGAAAAGAAAAAATATCAGAAACAAGGTAGATTATATCCTTATCAATAAGGGATACCGTACCTCCATAAAATCGACAAAGACATATCCAGGAACAGACGTGTCATCAGACTACAATCCAGTAATCGTCAAATTCAAAATCCACTTAAAGAAAATAAAAATCGAAAATAGACACAACAAATAAGCATTTTGCTAAAACACCCGAATATAAAAGGAAAACTAACGTTGAAAATTAACGAAGAGTTAAGCAAAACAATAAACACTGATAATGAAGATTCCAACAAAAAATGGGAAACATTTAAGAACACATTAATGATGCCAATTAAAGATACGCTGGGTAGTCACAACATCGATGAAGCTAAGGCTCCGTGGATGACAGATGAGATCCGGCAACTAATGGACAAAAGAAGATCATACAAAAACAAAAATGTAAACGAATACAAAGCCACACACAAGGAGATGAGGATAAAAATACGAACAGCTAAAAAGAAGTCGTACAACGACAAATGTTTAGAGATAGAAGAACTCCAGAGAAATCATGATAGTTTTAAATTACACAAAAAAATTAAAGACTTATTAGATGGTCCAACAATAGTAATACCCTGGTTAATACAAATGGTAAAATAATATCTGATATCAAAAGCAAACAGATGAAAAGAATACGTTCAAGAATTGTTTGAGGACGACACTACTCAACAAGATGGCACGAACGATTGCGAGGAACATGATGTAGGTCCAAAAGGTTGAAATAATTCATGCAATAATTCTGGCAAAATCTAGCAAAACTGCGGGGTCTGACACAATTCCAATTGAAATAATTAAATTAATATCAGAAGATCAGATCAATGTATTAGTAGACATACAGAGTGGCCGAAAAGTCTGAAAACGGCCAATTATCTCTTAAATTGCTAGGTATAATTGTACAAAATTTAAGGTACACCTATTTTGGGATACGGAAATTCCATATTTGATATTTGCAATGTTGCCAGATTTGCCATTTCTCTGATATTATTAGTAACTTTGGTTTTTCAAATGCATCACCCTGTATATTCAGTCATTATTAGAATCTTCTATTCAATACGAGTTCAACTATATGTAACACTTATGATTTTTTTATAGTCTGGAAGGTCTTAAATATATAAAACAGAAGTCTGCCAACGCCTAATTGTTTCAATAAATTTTTTGATACTATTTATTTTCAACTACATTAAAACGTAACAATTGATAGATTAGACCATTTTTAACAATAGTTACGTTATTAAGTGTTTAAAATGTGCTCAATTTGTGAGTTGACAGTACCCTAATCGATGGTAGAATGCGTCTACTACATTTCTCCATGATTGTCTAGAAATTATTTGAGATTAATCGATAATTCGTTGCTTTTGCTCTGCACGACTTGGCTGGTTAAGTTTATAAACTAAATTTTTTAAGTATCCCTAATAAAAATAATCTTTAGGATTGAAATCGGGTGAACGTGGAGGCCATTCAATTCTACCTTGTCTACCAATTATCCGTACGATAAGTACGGAAAATATCTCATCTAAATAACGCCGAACATTTACACCAACTATCTAACGTTAAATTTCCTTCGATAAAAAATTACCCAATTGACTAAGTACCTACTATACCTGATCATACATTTTTGTGGTCTGGTATGGTTTTCAGGCATTCAGTGTGAATTTCATACGAGTTCAACTATTCAATACGAGTTCAAAAATATGTAACACTTATGACTGTATGTAGTCTGGAAGGTCTTAAATACATAAAACAGTGCAAAAGATGTAGATTTTAATAAATTTAAATATTTAAATGTAGAATGCTGTGACACTGACATTTGTTCACGATTTACATTATAAAAGAAAACTGACAGTAGCTGTGTTTCGAAAATTTCTGCAATTTAAATTGCTTCTCTAAAATGCCGTTCTCTAAACCGTTCTCCTATTCATAAGGCGACGGTACAAAAAACTGTAAAGCGATTTGAGAAATCTGAAGAAGGTAAAGATAGATGGAAAGAGAAAAGTTTGGTTGAAGATCCACATACATACTCAGGCAGGGTTGCACAAGTACATGATGTAGGTCGTTCTTCAGTCTTTCGTATATTACGTAAAAATAAGTTTAAACCATACAAAATAAACTTATCGCAAGAATTAAGTAAAGATGACTTTGATCTTAGATTAGAGTTTACTAAGGTTATGATGGATACAATTAAAAATTATTAAAATTTCGTTAACAGAATATGTTTTCCAATGAAGCAATTTTTACACTGTGTGGAAGTATAAATCGATACAATTTAAGGTACTGGAGTGACGAAAATTCACACTGAATGCGTGAAAACCATACTCAAAGACCACAAAAATTAAATGTATCGTCAGGTATAGTAGGTACTCAGTCAATTGGGCCATTTTTTATCGAAATAAATTTAACGTCAGATAGTTGGTGTAAATGTTCGGCGTTATTTAGAGGAGATATTTCCCGGACGATAAATTGGTAGACAAGGTAGAATTGAATGGCCTCCACGTTCATCCGATTTCAATCATAAAGATTATTTTTATTAGGATACTTGAAAAATTCAGTTTACAAAACTTAACCAGCAAGTCTTGCAGCGCTAAGGCAACGAATTATCAATGAATCTCGAATTATTGTTTCTAGACCATCATGGAGAAATGAGAAAGACGCATTTTACCATCGATTATGGTACTGTCAACTCATAAATTGAGCACATCTTGAACACTTAATAGCGTAACTATTGTTCAAAAATGTTATAATCTATCAATTGTTACGTTTTCATGTAGTTGAAAATAATTAGTATTAAAAAATTTATTGAAACAATTAGGCGTTGCCAGACTTGTATTTTATGTATTTAAGACCATTCAGACTACATAAAATCATAAGTGTTACATATGGTTGAACTCGTATTGAATAGGAGATTCCAATAATGACACAATATACAGGGTGATGCATTTAAAAAACCAAAGTTACTAATAATATAAGAAAAACGGAAAATCTGGCAACATTTGAAATATCAAATATGGAATCTCCGTATTCCAAAATAGGTGTACCTCAAATTTTGTACAATTATAACTAGCAATTTACGAGATAATTGGCCGTTTCCAGACTTTTGGGCCACTCTGTATTATAATACTATATATAATACGGGCATTATTCCGAGAGGTTGGCTCAAATCAACATTTATTACATTAATAAAAGAACCTAATACAAGGGAATGTAATGACCACAGTATAATTAGTCTAATGAGTCACACACTAAAAACATTTTTAAAAATTATCAATTTAAGAAATTTCAGAAAAGTGGAACAAGACATCACTGAATCCTAATTTGGATTTGTCCAAATGGATCATATGTGCCGATGATACTATACTAATTGCAGAGAATACATAAGATCTACAGATAATGTAGTAAATGCTAGTAAGGAAAGCGGACTAACGCTTAATGCTAATAAAACAAAATTTATGACAATTTCCAAAACACAACAATAAGGCATTTTAAACATAAAAGAGTTCCATTAGAAAAAGTAAATAAAATACAGATATATTTTGGTATAATTATTAATGAAAATAGCGAGTATACAGAAGAAATAAAAATGAGAATTGGACAAGCTAGAGCAACATTTAATAAGATGAGAAAAGTATTATGCAGTAGGGACCTTGGTTTGCAACTCAAAATAAGAATATTACGTTCATATGTGTTTTAGGTGCTGCTGTATGGGGTGGACGCATGGCCCTTAAAGAAAGAGGTGAGCGATCGACTTGAAGCATTCGAGATGTGAACCTACCGAAGAATATTCAAGAAATGGAAATCATGAATAGGATTAGGATAAGAAATTTACAATATCTCGGCCACGTTATGAGAGGATATATGTGTTGCTACAAACCATACTGCAGGGGAAAATACAGAGAAAACAAATTATTGGAAGAAAACGCATCTCCTGGCTCAATAATGTGAAAAAGTGGTATAATTGCAGTTCCATCGACTTTAATTTTTTTAATGAAATTTTTGTGATACATAGTATACAGCCAACTACAGGAATTTAGTTTCCTTGTGGATCTCAACTACGTTTAATTCGGCTCGTTATATTACAAAACCATTTACCGCATAAAATCAATTTTATAAATACAAAAGCATAAACTCCATCCACTGTGTAGTATTAGAAAACATTATTAAGATAATTAAATTATTACAGCTTTAAAACAGAACGTGACTGAAAAATTTTGTTCGTCGATTTAAGTATTTTTTGTGGTTGTAACAGGTTGCGACGTATCTCTCACGAACCTCCTCCTCTAATCCTACAATGAATAATTATTCCGGGGCAAAACTAATTTAACAATGGAACGAACAGTTTGGTTTCTCCCATTCGGATTAGTGGAATTACAATAAAGCCCTAATTAATGCGGATTCGATGAACATCAATGTTCTTCACCAGTACCAGGTTACATGTGTCTGATTTTTTATCCCATTTAATCGAAGTTTCGGCTTTAGTGGTCTACTACTACAATGAGACCTCGCTTGACCACTAAATGGCAATTCTGGCCAATATTACGAACTAATATTTTGATTGTGACAGATCAAAGACTGGTTTATGTTGAATCACTCTAGCGCATATAGTCTGAGGCCGATGGTTAGTTACGAGTTAATTACTCAAATAATATTATTCGTAGTAATGTTTTCATTTCAAAATTATAAGTCTAAAAATACATAGAGGGTGATTTCTTTTTTATATGTATTTTTAAATATTTTGTAATAATCAAATCTTTACTTTTTACCATAAAAAAATAGTAAATATTTTAAAATAGCTATTTATATTTTATGGACAATATAGTTTTTGAAGTAAAACCCTAATTATAATTTTACATTCTACAAAACGAAAGCAGCAAAATACCAATTCGAACCTAACAAAACAATAATAATATAAAGGGTCAAAAATATTAACTTTTAAATATTCTGAACCAAAATAAATATTTGATGGATTCGACCGTTACTTGATGAAAATTCCTTTTATGTAACAATAAAACACTGAAAACTTTGTTTTCAAAACTTACACAAAATTTATTATAAACTCTTATCACTACAGCTGTTTCGGCAGAGTGCCTCTTTTCAGTGATCTATTTTTTATCGAGTTTTTATCAAAGTTAATAAGTAATATTCCTCGGTTGAAAAAACGTTTCTTGACTTATTTCAGATGCGCCTGAAAATGCTCTAGCAAGCGAAAGTACTTGGGCAAGATTTAATTAATAAACTGTGCTCGATATCTGCTTTTTATTTTATCAAAGTTCATGTGTTTCCTAAGATAAGGTCTCCTGCTTACAATCCATCAAGAAGAGAAGTCTTACCAACAATGAAATCGTTTGATTTTGAAAAAACAATCAAATTTATCCTAGAATCTCCTGATGCCAACTAATATGTAGCTTCGCCATTTTATTTTAATTTTAAACTATTTGTCCTTGTGTCGTGTAGTAATAATGTACAATTTTATGTTTATGAAATTCTCAATAGATTGTTGGATAGGCCAAATTTGACGAAGAAAGTCATAAAAAAACGTAACATAGCATAACATAAAAATTTACATAAAAAACTTTTATCGACAGTTGTAAAAACGTTTCTTGGCTTATTTCAGATGCCCCTGAAGATACTGTAGGAAGCAAAAGTACTTGGGCAAGATTTAATTAATAAACTGTGCTCGATATCTTCCTTTTATTTGATCAAAGTTGATCTAGTTTTGGTATGCGTTTACACTTTATAGTCTTTAATTAAATAGATTGAGAAGGGGAGAACTGTTTGTCTTAAGTTGGTCACTCTGAATTATATTTGTGTTTTTTAATTTGTTAATTTTCATAGATTGTAACAAAGATGGCTTAAGGCCTTTATTTTGAATGTGAGGAATTTTAAATGCGTCATTAAAAGAATGCTTATGATCTAGAAGGTGAAGTGCATATGTAGAATCTGTTTTTCTATTATTGAAAGCCCTTTTATATTCTGCTATTTGTTTATTAAAATTTCTACCAGTTTGACCGATACAAGTTTTTGGGCAGTCACACATTTAAGTTTCTTGGATCTTGTCTTCTTTAGGGATCTTGTTGTTTTTAATATATTTGCCTAAGTTGTTGTTTTTTCTGAAAGCTGGTGTTATTCCTCTCTTTTTTATGTTTTGGCTATTTTTTTGGATATTTTGCCTGTATATGTAATCGAGCAAAAGGCACTGCGTTTTTTCATATAAGAGAGAAGATTTGATACACAACTAAGTAAAGATGACTTTAGGGTGCAGACATTCAAGTTTGATTTACTACAGTCTGTCCACACCATTATTAAGTTCCTCAGTTGCTTTTGATAAAAGACAATTATGGACGTACAACCTAACAATACATGACAACAGAACTGGAAAAGCCTTGTGCTATATGTAGTACAAAACCATTGTTGCTCGAGGGGCTAACCAAACTGCCCCCCGTTTATACAAACATTTGCAGACCGCCTTATTGACAAACGTATTACGTTATCTTCTACTCTGATACGTGTGCTGGTCAAAATAAAAACTCCCACATAAGTGTAACGTTCAGATGGGCTCTATAAATACTCAATATCGATATAATGGTTCATAAATTTATGATACCGGAATATAGTCACCTAGAAGTGGATACCGACCATAGCATAATTGAAAAAAAAATAGAAAAGAAAGAAATACAGATTTACCATCGCCATAACTAGATGCAGCTACTAAAATCTAGCAGACCCAAATTTGACTTAGTTCAACGCAATGCATTTGACGTCAATGGCAGACCTTTTAGATTTTTGTTCTGTTCTTAAAGGTACGTTAGTTCAAAGACATAAATATGTAACTAATGTACAGTTAAAATGGCTATAGACAAAGTGGTTAAGGTACGAAAAATATTTTGGTGTTACCTTGTTCAAATACTGCTTACATAGAGAGGTGCCGTTTAAATTCTTAGATCTTTAAAGCAGGGAATCTGCTGCGATCCCTTATACAGTATCTGTAATTTAATCTTGAGTCATTCTTTTATTTTGAACCAATGAACTTAGGTCAAATAAAAAACTTCTTAACTGCTTTGTATTGTTTTATTGTATTAATGGTTTGAAGCCAAGAAAGTATTTAATAACTTTAGATATTTTTGTTATTTAATTGCCACAAAATCACAAATTACTTTCTTGTGTATCCTATTTTGACTTGTGTTTTATTCCGCAGACCCGAGAAATAATTTATGGAATTGAATATTATGGTTTTTAAAACAAAATGTATCGAATATATTGTATAGAATGTAGAATTATTATTACGGATTTGATTTAAAAATAATATTGCCCACAAAATATATATAAATAGCTATTACATAATATAATACAGTTAACATAGAATAGAAATATGCTTTGTTGTCACTGAACATTGTACAATTTTATGGACAAAGATTACAAAAGTCAAAAAAAAATTAATAATAACAGTAACAATTAAAATTGACTAAAATTGCATAAATCGTCAATATCACAGAATAAAACATAATAGAATACACAATCCATTGCAAAATTTCACTATATTGCAAATTGCATAATAAAACATTATGAACTAGTTTACGATTTACTTTCTTAATTATTCGTTAAGAAACTCTTCCACTGAATAATAAGATCTTTCATATGGATAGGCTTGTTAATTTACGGAACTTAAGGAAATATGTTGTAGATTTAAGTTGCAAAGGGAGGTGTTTGTATAATTTTTTTGCCGAAAATAATATAGATATCTTTACAAACTCACTGGATGGGATCGGTAAATACACATCAAAGCTTGAATTTCTGGTGGAGTAGTGATGACTAGGTCTTGCTGGAAAAACAAGATTTTTGAAGTAGCTTTTGCAATGTGTTAATCTACTGAGGCCAAAAATACACCATATTGCTCTTTTTTGTAATTTTAAAATAACATTAGATTGGGCAGCTGTACTAGAACTTAAAAATGGAGGGCCATATCGAAGATGAGACTCGATCAAAGAACAGTGTATTGTTTTGGAAGATGTCAAATTCATTTTCTTCGAAACAAATCTTATTGCATAGCAATCTGAGGCTAGTTTCTTACTTAACAAATCGATATGAATGAACCATTTAAGATTGCTGTCTATAAAAATACCAAGTAATTTTACAGAATTAATTATACTGATCTGGCTGTTATTAAGAAGCAAAGGTTGAAAAGCTCCTTTATAGGATAATGTTACTGTTTTATCCACGTTAAAAGAGAGTAGATTAGAGTCGTGCCAGGTTTTTACTTTAAGAAGATCAGAAGTTATAATTGCATAAAAAGTTGAAATATTAGAGTTCGTTCAGGTAATACTGGTATCATTAGCAAAAAAGTTTTTTTAGCATTTTTTATGCATTTATAAAGATAAAGAAAAGTAGAGGATCTAGTACTGAACCGTATGGTACTCCACATACAATTCTTTTATGACTTGAGTCAGTTTCATTTACTCTACCTAGTTGTTTCCCATTCCTCAAGTAAGATTGAAACCAATTCAAAGAAATACCTCAATTTCCGTAAAAATTAAGTTTTTTATTAAAATGTCGTGACTTACACAATCAAAAGCTTTAAAATAGTCACAACAGTGGCAGTAAACAGATTATTGTTTAGTGCATGATAAACCTTATGTAATACAGAAAACGTAGCATCGCTGGTACATTTATTAGATAAAAAGCAGAACCGACTTTGTGAAAAATGTTGTTTTCACGAAAAGGACATAAGTCGGACTTTTATAAGTTTTTTAATAATTTTGGATAGGACCAGTAGTAAGGCAATAGATCTATAGTTGCAGACATTAGATTTGTCACCACCCTAATGATATGAAATAATAATAGCTGTCTTAAGGCCCTCTAGAAATATAGCTTTTTCAAAGAAATCGTTAATTAGTGAGACCAGGACTTCCAAGACGTTTTAAAGAAAATTTTTATGGGTAGTCCAGCAGTACTACAAGAAGATTTGATTTTAATACTACTGGTTGTGTGGATCAGTTCATATTTATTAACTGCTCTCAGCAAGAATGAGTTCGAGACATTTTTTGAATTGGGTAGATAGGAAGTAGGATCTTGTTGGAGTACTCATGGGGAGTACTCAGTTATTGTGAATATAAAAAAAGAAAACTTGAATACCTAGGCCACCTGATGAGAAGACAAACGTACACGTTCCTACAAAATATCATGCAAGGAAAGATCCAAGGACGCAGAAATCCAGACCGTAGAAGAATGTCCTGGATGACAAATTTAAGAGAGTGGTTTGGCTGTACAACTAACGAATTATTCAAAACAGCAGTTAACAAAATTAGAATCGCCATAATAATATCCAATCTCCGATAGTAGAGGCACTCAAAGAAGAAGAAGTGGTACTCATTGTTTGGATCAGGTCAGATAGCAGGAATTTGAGACCTTTTTCGAATTTGGAAGATAAAAAATAGGATCTTGTTGTAGTAAAATAGCTGATGTTATATTTTTACTCACATTAACGAAGTATTTATTTAGATTTTTAGGGTTTAAAAGAGAAAATATTTCTAGCTTTGTTAGTTTTATTTCGAACATCATTTATTATGGACCAAATTTCCCTTGCAACACTTCTAGAGCTTCCCAGACGATTTTTATAGTACATTAGAACCACAACATAATTTTCCTCAGTCCAAGAAATCCAAACAAATAACAAAAACCGTTAAATATGATATAATTTAAAATACACAATATGATATAATTTAAAAAGATAATGTTGCTAAAACGTTGTAAAATTTGTTGTTAAATATGGTATTTTTTTATAAAAAGAGGTATTTTATTACAAATATAATAGAAAAATTCACTTCGTACAATTAATTAAAGAAATCTTTTAAAAAAACTTAATGATATTATTACCAGTAGTCCATTAAATGCACCAGTCGTTTTTGTATACAAAAAAATTAAGATTTTCATTTTGTTTTAATTTCACTTATTTATTCCTAAAAACACGATTTTGAAGATATTTTTCTTATTATTAGTTAAGTATTAGTAGAGTTACCGGTTAAATATTTTTAAGTTTTTATCAATCGTATAATAATTAGTTTCATAAATATGAATTTTCAAAATGTACCATTTTTATTACTTTTATGAGATAAAAGATTTATCGTAATCGTAAATTAAACTTGAAATTCATATTTTACATTCATTAAAAACTCTATTTTTTAACAAGGATGACAAACTGTCTCTACGGGAATCAAGTTATTAAATTTTTTTGTCAGCAATTATGAAAGAGAATTGCCAGACTCAAAATCGTATACGTCTGATTTTGATGTAATTAAAAATGTTTTCTGCAGAAACTAAAGCACAAAGTTATTGACTTTGAAGGACCTTATAACGAATGTAATTCAGAAAATTTAATGGAGTTTTCTTTGTAGCAAATACAAAAAAAAAATTATTAAAGAGTATAGAAAAAAAAAATTAAATACGACAGATATTATTTAATAAGTACATGTTTACGAGCTCTAAAACATTGGTCATAAAAAATCAAAGAAATTGTTTAATAGTAGAGGAAAGGCGCCTAATTTCGAGTATCCTTTTTTTGCTTATAGATTTTAAGCAACTGTATATTTGGACGTATTATTACTCAAGGAGCAAGTTCATATATCGCACCCTTAGTATTAAAAGGGCACATCTCGAAAATCGTTACTTTTGGGAAAACGAGATTAAAGATTGAGCAACTACATCGTTTTCATTTATTCACCTATAACATTTTTATTTGAAAAGATAGATAAATAAATATCTGAGTATACAATTTACAGTATTTGTACTCTATACTGAATAATCGACATATTACAAAAAAATTCATTTAATTAAAAGAAAACGTTTCAAAAATCTCTCCCAAGATAGGCCCCTCTCCCACTAAATTTCTTTAAACTTTAAATGCTTCTTACGAATTAAGCCTTTTAATGAATAAAGATATACTACGCTTAGTACGCTTGCAAAACAATTCTAAATATGGCTGTTTAATAATAATGTTTAACTACTTTTAATGATAAAAGTGCCTCTTGTAAAGGAATTAATAAAACATTTAATCGTAAAAGATTAACAAAAAATATCTTTATTCTCAAAAACCTTAAAAAGTAATAGTCATATAGCAAATAAATCCAATAACAAAAACTATAACACTCTTTTTAGTTCAGTCATATAAAAAAACCAGAATTGTCTTAACGTTTACAATGTAACACAAAACTAAAATAGTTCTCACCAAATATTACTGAATTTACTAGACACAAAAAATTAATAAATTTTCTCAACACAAAATCATTCTTCTTTTGTGCGAGCGCTTAAGATCTATCATAATCATTTTTTACAATCAGTCATGTTTAAATAGTATAGAATAGCTAACGACTAGAATAGTACCTAAAGAACTAGTGAAATATAAAATAGCTAGCAAGCTTAAGTTTTTAGTAATAGTCATAAAACATTTCAAAAATAAAACAAAGTATTAAAATTTACAATTAGACATAAACAGTTACATTAACAACGTATCCTAACAACAACTTTGAATCTGTAAAATGTTAACTTTACAGGAGGGCCATTTGAAGTTTCCAATTTGCATTACAATATAAAAATCATTTAATAATCCATCCCTAAGAACTACAAATTTGGACATACCTGTTTAATAAGGTATACTTTAAATCATTGCCAATTTTTTTTTTCTATTTAACAATAAATTTTCTGAAAATTCACTTCCGACGTTGTTGAAAAAACCGTGCAGAAGCATTAGTGTCGGATGTGACAAATCCTACATTGTTGCATGGAGCATTATTGGAATATATTGTCGTATGCGACACGTGCGACTTTGGTGCACTAACATTTAATTTAAATAATATGTCGTATGTAACTTTTAACCAAATTACTACATACTAATGTCGCATTGAGTTTCAATCTGTTTTAAAGGTTTTCGGGTAGTCGTGTCATAATGTAATCTCTAAATAAAATGGACATAAAAAAAACTTATTACAACGTTTGGTATTTTTAATTTTACATAACAATTAAAACATGGGATTTAAATTTTTTTTAAAACAATAAACATTTTATTATTAAAGTACCTACATAAAAAATTGGTAGAAAAAGTAAAAAAGATCATTTTAATAAAAAAACTAAAACTGCATTGCACAAAGGTATATAAATACTAAATTCTAATAGCACATAAGTTAGCATTTATTCTGAACTGTTATTATCAGACATATTATTATTATTATTACGGTGTTTAAGATTTTTGTAAAAGTTGTGGTATCGCTGTGGAGTAATTTCAGTGGCACATAACTGGTTTAGGTCCTTAAATTTGTCCAAAGAAATAGGTCTAAATCCATCATAACAATCTTCTAATGCTACCTCTGTATTATGAGCATTTCCAGTACTTTCTCTAGTCACTACATTTTTTGTATGCACTATTCAACTCATATTTATAGTCAAA
Source organism: Diabrotica balteata (assembly GCA_918026665.1). NCBI lineage: Eukaryota > Metazoa > Arthropoda > Insecta > Coleoptera > Chrysomelidae > Diabrotica > Diabrotica balteata. Next base: position 105,428,683 of record OU898281.1, on the reverse strand, counting down.
ACGATCAGTGTAGTTGGGAAGAACGCAAATTTTACACCAACTGACTTTTATCTTTGTTAATGTTTGTGGTCCTTTTTTTACCCAGCAATGCTTTATAATTTTTAAAATTGTTACTGGCCATCTCTTTTACAATATATGGGTCTCCGGAAGTTTCTGCCCACCTTATCATAGTGTGCCATTCAGTTTGCGTATGGCCTTTCTCTAAAAATCTATGAAAAATTGATGCTTTCAATTGTTTAGCTGCAGAGAGATAAGTGGAGAAAACAATCCGGTTTCTGTTCTGGCCTCCACAATTATCAGATCAGAATCGAAATTCCTTAACCCCAAATTTTGTTTCATGAAATCAAAGAAACAACTCGCAACCTCATTAGCGCCTCTGTCAGCAATACCCTCGTGCCACATATAACAAATGGCGGATTTGGTGGCAAGGTTGTAAACGGTAAAACTAAAATTAGAAAGCTTTCTCTTACGGTAAAAAAATAACTTTTCCGAACGGAGAGGGTAGCACTTTCTGAAAATTAAAAGTGGCAGCTAGAATACTTCCGCAAGAATTAAAGGCTTTACTTTTGTCTTTATGTTTAAGATCTCGAGCTATTTGTTTGTTCTGTTGATGTTCAAGATATTTTTTTTTGTTTTTCAAAAGTAGGATTTGTTGTGTTTTTTAAAATATAACACTGAGGACAACAATTTTTTTAGGGCAATGAAATCACAAATTAAATTTAGAATTTACTATGTCACGGTATTCACGTAAGGTTTCACATTTTTGTCCATGTTAGGATGAGTCATATTATTCCAAATAAAAATTAAACATCCTGGCCATCCTTAAACCTTCCTCTAGATCAAGCTTAGTTGACTTTTTTCTCACGTAATGAGCTTAAATGGGTGCAAATGAGTTTACGTGATCACAGACTCTCCTTAATATACTTTTATTAATCATCTTTTTGTGAATATAGAGACCCCTCAGGTCCTTTTCTGCAACACCACAACCGTCATATTTTTGCGACGCCATTTTAACAATACGCTCACTTGTACAAGTTTTAACAATACGCTCAAAAGTATTTAGGAACATTATTTTGCAGACGTTACTAGATTGATAAGCGGTAAGAGAATTAGAGTCATTTTGTTCTTCGTTGAGTTTCTTAGGTAAAAAATACTTAAAGGTATATTCTCTTTTATGACGAATATTATCTGTTGTAACTCGTCTTTTGGCTTCTCTGGTAGTATATTTCAACACAAATTCTCACAGCTTGTGGCGATCTCCTATGTGAAAATACTTCAAACGACATAAGTATGGATTTTTTATTACTTTTTCTTAAATTTTTCCCCTCTGATTAATAAACTATTTTCTAATATTTTTCTTACTCTTTCGTTGAATCTTTCCCCACTGATCCTTGTGAATAAGTCTCTTATCTCCTGTATATTTTTTCACTGCTGACTTACGCTTACGACTACTTATACTAGATGACGTGGCTAAACTTAAGGATGGCGATAAGGATTACTATTAAAACTGATGATGGCGTTGACAATCCTTCGGAAGATACAGTAACACGATACGATTTATCTATGATATCGATTTCTTGAGAAAGACTGATTGTTGCTTTAACTAGTGCAGGGGACGTATTGTTTACTGCAAGTAGTTTTTTTAACAATTCAATGTGTAAATTCTGATGGCAACGATTCAGCGGTATCTGTAACGTAAATAAAATGTATTTCTAAAATTTTAAACAAACAATCTAGCGGTAGCAAATAACACAAATATACTTAACCTTACCCTCTTCGTCATTTGCTTTCAGCAGTGGTAGCAATAGCTGTTCTTGTAATATAGTTGACTCAGAATCATTATGTTCTGGAAGTATGGTACAAACTTCAATTGGTGCAGGGGTCTCATTGTTCACTATGTTAATAATTTCTTTGTCAAAGCCTTGATTTGCAAGTTCTAAGGGATAAGGTGTACCAGTAGCTGTAATAACAAATGTGGGTTTATCTAAAATTTAAAAATTAATAAATAACAAGCTGCAACCTTTACAAATTAATTTTTACACATTCAAGAATGTAGCATACTTTTTTTAAGCATTTAACAATGTTGGATTTACCACATACAACAAAGTATCAAAATAAAAGTGCTTTCAATAACGTCGGATGTGTCAGTTACAACAATAAGCATATTTTGTTTTTCAGTTAAATTAGTAGTATCTGTCACATAATACTTTTGCTACGCATTAATAAACATCTTCTTACGTTTAAAAACATTGTTAAAATTCACGGGACATTCCATAAATATCTTTTCCGTTCAACATCGTCGGGTGGGGCAAATTTGACGTTGTTGTTTACATTACTGTAATACTTTTGTTTTATTTTAAAAACTGTTTTAAATTATATTACATTAAAAATAACAACACTTAATTTGCTTAAAATAGTGTATAATTATATAAAAAAAGTCATGAACAAACCTTGATTGTCTGCTACTTTGTCCAAATTATTTGTCATCTTTTCATGAATGGCACTGTTTAAAGCCAGCTAAAATAGATATTTTTCTCTTTTTGATCCCATTTTTAATGAAAATGCTTAATATGTATAAGTACTTATACTTTTGATTTTTTGCAGTTCCAACGTTGTTGTTAGAATGCGACGATATTATTATAGTAACAGGCATGATAAGGGTCAATAAGTCTCTTAGAAATTAATTCTTTGAGATATTGTTTCTTATTTAAGCTTAACTCAAATGGCGCACTATAAACTGTTTTAATGGATATTTCTTTATTATTAAATATTTTCTTTCTTTTGTTTCATTGATTTGTTTAAACGCGGCTTTGTATGATGTCTTATATTGAAGAGAAAATGGGTTCCCTTTCATAAATTTTATAACTTTGATGTGATTCCATACGATGGTATTCTTCTCTTTGTCAACGTTGAAATTATTTCCCCACTTGACTTGGAAATATTTCAAGTCGTAAAAGAAATCATGATTCAAAGTATGAACGATAAAAGGTTTCCCCGTTTTCTTAGCTCTCTGAATTGCGGTGGTATATTGGAGTGGTGTAAATATTGGACCAGCTTTTAAATCTGTTGATATTTGTTTCTGTATCAGCATGTATACATTGTCGGCTTCATTTTGCGTACGACCTTTTAAAAAGAATTTGTGAGTTATGCCCTTTAAGCTTTTTATAGTAGTGACTGCAAACATGTATAAAGAAGCTATGTATTTATTTTTGCTTTGGCCACAACAATTATCTGTCAATTATCTATCATCCTCACAAACCTTCTTCAAAAAGTCTAGAACGCAACTTCCAATCTCTTTTTTCTGCACCTCTTTTTCCTTGGGTCTCATTCCAGAAATAGCAATGCACGTCACCATAGCTTTTAAAATCCTCTTCATTCTCTGGTAATTTATTTAACACAGTCAAAGTAAAGTTGTAGCCATTTAATTTGAATTTATAATAAAACGATGATGTTTCGTTGAGACTTTGCATTATCGCTTGAACATCGTAGCAAACGCATAAATTATATTTGTCAATAGTTATTTTATCATTATTTTTTTTCTGCTCGGCTTAATTCCTTTTCTTCTAGGTGAGAATCATATTTGACTTTGAGAGCAAACCTCTGATTAGCAGAAGAGTTATTGTACTGTAAACAAAAATCGCATTAATCTTTCTTGGGTTGAAAAAAACCCAAATTAAAATGGATATTAAAAATTTCATAAAACAAATGAAACTTTCCAGGATCTCGGAGATTATTCTTCTGTTTTTCTTAAAAGTCTCTAAACAAGTCAGTAATACTTTTCGATCCACTTATAAACTCTCTGGAGGTTGACGCTCTTAAATAATGCGATTTAATTCGTGGTATTAGATTAATAAATCTAATGATATCTTCTTTTAGATTGTTATCCACGCGTCTATGTTTACTAAGTTTGCCCCTTCTATCTTCTTCAACAGAATTCCAATTATTAGTCTTATATCTAATTGAATTTGTTGATCAAATTTGTTTGAACAAATTCAATTACATCTCAGATCTCAAGTTTTTGATGAATGCATTATTCCGATATTAACTTATGCGGCAGAAACATGGACAATCACAAAAAGGAATATGAATATACTTGGAGTCACTCAACACGCGATGGAGAGAGCAATGCTAGGTATATCACTTAAGGAGAAGAAAACAAACACATGGATAAGACAGAAAACCAAAGTCACCGATGTGTTGCAAAAGTCATTAAAGTTGAAATGGGAATACACTGAAGATGTAGCTAGGAGCGATCTAAACAAATGGCACAGATCAATTTTAACCTGGAGACCATATCAACACAAAAGATCCAGAGGCAGACCTCCTATGAGATGGACAGATGATCTGATAAGGACTGCCGGGAAAAATTGGCTACAAGTAGCGTACAATAAAAAACAATGGAAAGGAAGACTTGAAGAGGCTTATGTTCAGATGTGGACGTGAATGGCTAGACGAAGAAGAAGAAGTCTTATATCTTACTGTGCGAATCATTTTACTTGTTATTCCCAACGTATTAATAAAAAATGTTTTGCAGACTCTGATTTTGGCATTATCATCATACAAGTAGAAAGCAGCATTTGGTGCACTGGGATGTTGAGCGTTTGAATACTTGTATTTAGGTTCAACTATAGTCATTCTTGCTTCCATAAACATACGCTGTAACCGCAAATCTCCTAGTGCCCAAAATCATTTGAAATGTTGAAGTCTTTTAGCCTCATCAACATTTTCGCTGCATTTCAGTCTGCATTTCTGATTGCACGGACTCTTCATTTGACGCGCAGAAACAACGTTTTTAGTCTTAGTAGAAATGTATAGTTTTCCTGCATTTCGTTTTATCTTTTGGTTATTTTTCTTCCATTTACTAGGATCAGCTTTACGTTTCTTCGATCTCAGCTTACTGATACTTATATTATCATCACTCTCTTCTGAATTCATTGGCGATACACGGTAATGTACAGCTGGAGTTCGTGGTGTTAAAATTACGGATTTTAGTATTGAAGGTGAAGTAGTTCTAGATGATAAAGACTGAGGCTGAGCTTTTTTTTTATCTTTTAGGATATGGGAAACAAATCGTTCTTGTTCCCGTCAACAACATCAAGAGGAAGAGCTGCTGCTAGCAGATGACGAAATGCCACTGCTGACGCTAGAAGACAAATTGAAACTACTAGATGACGATCTCGACGTACGTTTTGATGTTTTTGCAGTAACAGTGTTAGTCTCAACCAAAGAATTATTTTGTAATGGCAGAGTATTATCGGTTATTTCTTGTTGCTTTAAAAAGTTTTCTAATGAACTTAAAGGGATGGTTTCTTTTTCGTCATTGCTGACCTAAAAATGCAAAATAGTATGTAAGTAGTTTATATGTTAGTTAATTATAAACTTACGTTTGGGTCCTTATCGCAACTGTTTTCCCATTCATCAGGTGGATGTGAAACATTAAGAAGGTTTATAATTCTTCGCGATCGCGATGACATATTTCTTCAATTTTGCAATGTATCTGTAAGAGTTTAAAATATAGTTACCCTCTTATTTAATACTTGTTGGAAAGTAATAATAATAATTAAGGCTTTAGTACCGAAAAGCTTTGTAATTTATGGACACAACTAAGAAACTCGTTGAATTATTTTAGTATTACAAGGATTTACCTTTCAATGATATTGTAAATCAAACAGATATTTTTGTAATAACAAGAATCCTTTAGATATAGTTCCAAATATCATACAATAATTTTAGTAATATAAAGAACTTTTTTAAATAAACCAATAAATTTTCGGCTCATAATGCAGGGTAAAATCAAGGGTAAAAGATCCATAGGAAGACGAAGAATTTCCTGGCTGAGAAACCTAAGAGAGTGGTATAGTTGCAGCTCAGTAGATCTTTTTAGAGCAGCCGTCAATAAGGTACGGATAGCTGTGATAATAGTCAACCTCCGATAGGAGAAGGAACTACAAGAAGAAAAATAAATTTTCAGAAGTTTTAGTAATGTACAGTATTTAATCTTAATGTGCCTTTATAAAACAAAAAATATAAAACAACAGGTACCTCAAGTTTTGTAATAAAAGGGCTCAACTCGTAATGGGAGCGCTCACTAACACACCTCCTTCGACAGACATCGGCACCTTACTGAATGGGCCTATCTCGCGGGAAGATGTGTAAGCGGAGAGGGAAGTATAAAAGGGTCACATTATATCGGGACTTACTATATATTTTCCGTTTTCAATTTCTGTCAAGGCCAAGTTGTAGTACTAGTAGTTTTGTGCCGATTTATACCAAAAACTTCTTCTTTTTAAAGTGCCCTATCAAATCCCCTTGGCGATTAACATGGCGAAACTGTCTCTGTCTCGAGCTATTCTAAAGAGTTATTCCTGATATTCTTCAACCAACAGGCCAGCTTTCTACCTATTCCTTTGCGTCCTTCGATTTTACCCGTCATAATAAGTTGAAGAATATTATATTGGTCTCCCCTTACTAGGTGTCCAAAATAGGCCATCTTTCTACATTTGATGTTATCAAGCAGCTCGCGAGCAGCATTTTCTCTCTCAAGGACTGCCACATTTGTCAGCATAGCCGTCAAAAACTTAGAAACCCCAATTTTCGAGATGTGTTCTTTTAATACTAACGGTGCGATATGGTAAATCGAAACAATGTAACCAATTCTTCTTCTTAAAGTGTCCTCTCCTCAATGGAGGTTGGCTACTACAATTTTAAACTCTTCTCTATCTTCAGCTGTTGTTATTAGCTGTTCAAAATTTAGCCCTGTCCATTGTCGGATGTTTCTGAGCCATGATAGTCTTTTCCTTCCTAGGCCTCTCTTTCCCTCGATTTTTCCTTTCACTATAAGTTGGGCATATTGGTACTTATTATTTCTCAGTATGTGGCCTAGCTATGATGTTTTTCTTACTTTTACTGTGTTAAAAAGTTCTCTTTCCTTGCCTATTCTATGCAGCACTTCTTCGTTTGAGGTATGCGATGTCCATGAAATTTTGAGTATTCTCCGGTAGATCCACATTTCAAAGGCCTCCAAATTTATTTACGGTTGATGTTTTAAGGGTCCACGTTTCAACTGCATATAGAAGAGTCGACCAGACGTAGCATTTTGATAAACGTAGTCGAATTTCGAGTTTTATTCGAGAATCACAAAGCAGTTTTTTTTTATTTTTTCGAAAGATTTTCTAGCCTGTTCTATTCTTGATCTTATTTCTTGATCAGGATTTAGGCTGCTATCGATCCAACATCCCAGGTACTTAAATCTATTGACCTGTTCTAAGATGTGTCCATTTATTGTGCAAGGTTGAGGTACGTTTTGGTTTTTTCGGATTGACATCACTTTGGTTTTTTTAATGTTTATTTTCATACCAAATTGCTCACAGGTCGAGTTGTAACCAATGTAACCAATTAGGATGTTAGAAAGGGAGAGAATAAAATAAAAATTAAAAAATATATATTCAAATACGACGTATTCAACCTTCGTCGGACTGGCCGGTGTCTATTTTGACCCCAGATCACAATTTTTGGCTGTTACTTTATGGATCTTAATTTTTAAAGGCAGTCTTTCATCTATCTGTAGTTTATATGGTTTTGATGAAAAATTATGCCTACAAGAACATTTAACGGTTAGATTAAATTTAAACTTCAAATATATTGAGTTCCAGTGTCAGTTGGTTTCTTGTCGTATTTGTGAATATTGCATAACATTTTGAACATGAGTTACATTTATATCTATAATGATCCAGGGCTTGATATCAATGAGGATACAGCAAGTGATTTAGAAAATGAAGATAATATAACAGAGGTAGAAAAAGAAAATGACCTTATTATTAATCAAAGCATAGATCAAAATGACCCAACAGTTAGTGACTCCGTAGGCTTACCAGTATATTATGTACTGGATGGTCCAATAAGCCGATATCTCGGCTATATATTAGAAACTCTTTATGTTATAACTTTAGGAGAAAAAATTCCTTGATAAAACTGGCCAAGAGAAATCGCTGGAAATATCTTTAAACTTTCTAGGTTAACCGCTAGGGATCGTAACCTCTAAAGAAAAATTTGAAAACTAATTGTTTGTGAAATATGCCCTATTATACCAAGTATTAAATAAGTAAACTAGAAAGAGGCCTTAATGCCGCACAAAGTTCTTTTTTATTATTTTTTCAAATAAAGGGTGGAGGAGCGTGGGAAAATATTTGTGGATAAATACCTATAACTTTGGTATGAATCAACCGATTTTAACGAAATTAGTATCATTAGAAAGAGTGTGGATGATTTAATTTACATCTACTATAAACCAACTGCATTTAGTTTTAATTGTCATGGAAAGGGGATACTTTCGAATAGAAAAAATTAAAATTTGATTTTCTTCAAAATGTTTAATAGAAACACCTATTTATTGTAAATTGTAATAGAACTGGATTAAATTCGTAACAAAATGGCGTAAACCGCATGTTGATAGCGTTTGTCGAACTCGAGAAATGAATAAAACGCATTAATCTAAGTGAGTATAGTATTTTGACTCACCCTTTATTATAACTTAAAACTAAATATGTGAAAGATCATACAAATATCTCGATCATTAAAACTTAATGTCCAATTAAATGTTCAAATTGTTTTTAATTGTTTTTCACACAAAGATGTAATCTTTCGCGCGTAGACATAACAGCTGATTCAATCTCAGCTGTTGATATACTATTTATTGCGTTTATAATGCGCTGTTTTATATGCGCTATGAAATATTAAAATAACAGTTAAATTTAAAGTTTAACGGGAATTCCAAGTTTCTGACCTAAACGTTCACTTTATAATATGAAAAACCAACCAGTAGCGTTTTAAAATCCTTAAGACAGTATTTGTGGGTATGTTTAATTCTATAGAGATTTGCCCATGGCTGGGATACGTTTTGAAGAAAAAATAGTAAAAAAGAAACTGAAGCTAAAGGAATTAATAAACTAATAAAGAAATTAAAATAAAATAATTATTTAAATATAAATTAATAAAGATATGACGTTTATAACGTTACAATAACTAAACGATACGAAGAACCCAACTAATCCAGTTATCATTTACAACCCAAATAAAGATGCCGACAACAGTGATTATGAGTATGGATCTAATTCTTAATTAGGCTTGTAAAGTAATGTTTATTTTCTTATTATGAATAATTTGAGTGTTATGGTGTTTATTTTATCAGTAAATACTTACCACTACCATATATAAACAATGTAATGTATAATTTTCTTTTATTTTGCACTAATATTTGTATATTTCTCTACATAAATGGCAGTAAGATACATTATCAGTTTTCTAAAAGGAATTTAATTAAAAATTGTTGGAATAGACTCTTTTTTCTTTTATTTTTATGTGAGCTTGTATATTTAATAATATTAATGGTAATGACTACTACCACAGATTAACTAGAACTATCTTAACTTCCTAAAATGACTAGAACTGGAACAGAAAGAATATAATAAAATTATTCTTCGTTATTTGTTTATGTTAATAGTCTCGATCGAAATTTGTCGCTACCATATTATTTAACACCACTACTTTATAATTCAAACATTCAATTAACTTCGCATTGTATACATAATTTTTCAAAAAGATCAATACTGCAAATTGCAATACACAAAGGCCGTTATAACAATTCGCATATCGCATGAAATGACTAGCATGCATTATATGCCCTTGACTTCGCGTGTTTATAAAAATTCTAAGGCCTTCGTTTCACGATCGAGTAAAATCATTAAGAAATTAAACATCGACATCTATAAAAAATCTGGTTCACGTTGCATTTTATCGATAAATTGTTGATAATAACATGTTAGACTGTGGCGTGTGGTATTATTTTAGTACAAAATGCATCAAAACGTTTAAATAACTTACCACTTTACTGAATAATATATTGTTGAGTAAAAACACTTGACTCGGCTGTTTAAGTATATACTAATACCTAATACAATAAGTTATTAGATGTTACCTTTACTTTTAGTTCTTTTTTGATATTTATATATAAATATATTGACATAACGCTTATCAAGAATATAATTGCATTAACACGTTTAAATAGGTACCACGTCATTGAAGAATACATTTTTGGGTAAAAGGACTTTGCTAGAAATGTCTAGGTAATAATGAATGCATCAGTGAATGCATATACTGGCCGCTCGTTCGATGCGACACCTTCTAAGAATGGTTTACACTGTCATTATTTATGTTTTGCATTTCCGTTGTACTAAAGAATATAGACGCTTAGAATGTCTTGGCAACCTTGACCACTCAGTCCCATCTTTATGTAGCGGGTGGTCCAATAAGCCGATCTCTCGACTATATATCAGAAACTATGTATGTTATAAATTTATGAGAAAAAAAAATTTCTTAGTAAAAGTGGCCAAGAGAAATCTCTGGAAATAACTTTTAATTCCTTGCGATTATTGTATTTATTCCATTTTGATACAAAGCCGTGCACAACTAATTCTGTTCCCATTTTTTTTTAAGAATTGTATGCTGCATTTATTGAAATAAAAGATAATTTATAAAATTAATTAAGTTACCTATTAATTTAACTATAGTGAGAGTACCTTTTAGTACTATAATACCTGTGAGTTAAATAATCTAGTATCACAAATGCTTAAAATGTCAAGACAAAAAAGTTATGCGAAAAGAACACTGAGATCTCGAGAAGTGCATTTACTTTTAGTAGATTTAACAAAAGCATGTGACACCGTGCCTATTGCAAAATTGTGGGAAGTATTGGAGAAAACCAGTATTAGTGTTCCACTAATCGACGCTATTAAAGATCTACATAAAAACACAATATCAAAAGTTAAAATAGGAAATAAGGTTTCTAATGGTTTTCAGGTAACAAAGGGACTGAAGCAAGGTTGTTGTTTATCTCCCATACTCTTCAATATATATATATTATATATATATATATATATATATATATATCGACGAAGCACTCAGGCACTGGAAAAAGAAGTGTAAATGGGGCTGACTATTGGGGATGAAACGTTATACACTTTGCACTATGCAAATGACCAGGTAGTTATTGTCCAAGACAAGGAAGACCTGGAGTATATGGTTAGAAAACTAATGGAAGAGTACAAAAAATGGGTCCTGAGTAAATTTACAAAAATCGCAATATCTTTGCATACGAGGAGAGAATACTGCAGATGACCTCGACTTAGAAGACGGGAAATTAAGAAATGCGATCAATGTATATACTTGGGGGTAAAACTAACAAAGACAGGAAGAACTGATAAAGCCATAAAAGATAGAATAACGAAAGTTATTCTGTCAGGACAACGAGTTATTGTTGCATTGAATTCAGTACTATGACAGAAAAGTATAAGACCGGTAACAAAAAAAAGAATACATAATACCGTATTGAAACTAGTAATCGTCTAATGCTCAAAAGTATGGCAGTTATCACAAAAACTTAAAGGTGACCTATTGGCAGTTGAAATGGATTTTTGGAGGAGAGCAGCGCGAAAGTTTAGATTAAAACATGTGAGAAATGAGACCATAAAGAATGTACAAAGATCAATTATAGAAGACATCGAAAAACCACAGCTAACATGGTACGGACATGTTAGACGTATGGGGGAACAAAGACTACCAAAAAAATATTAGAATGGATACCACCAGAAAAAAAGATAACGAGAACGACCACCAACAATATGGATGAAAGGAATTTTAAAAGCAATGTCAGCAAGAAATCTATCTGAAGAAACTGGCAGAATTGACAGGCTTGGCGAACGGGAACCCAAATGCGGATTACGTTATGAACGTGATATATATATATATATATATTATATATATATATATATATATATATATATATATATATATATATATATATATATATTATATATATATATATATATGTATATATATATATATATATATATATATATATATATATATAACCAAACTTAAGACTCTTTGGGTAAAAACAGCTGAAAGGATAGGCTAAGTGTACTCTTTAGTCCTTTATTTATCCAATATTTCGTCGATAGTTTTATTGACATCATTAGGGATAAACTACTTTTTTCACAAAAAGAAAAAACAGAAAAAACATATTTCCTAACTTAATCAGCTGTGATTATCACAATCTATATATATATATATATATATATATATATATATATATATATAATATATATATATATATATATATATATATATATATATCAGGTAGTCCAAAATTTTTTGACTAATTTGGAAAAAATATGTAAATACTTTTTTCTTTTTGGGTGTGGTAGTCAATAAAAAATAGAGCTTTGCTAAGGCGTACTATTTATTCTGAAATCCGAGCTTTCGGTGGTTATTTGCCACCTTTATCAAGGTCTACAATGAAAATTACTATGTTATAAAATTAGGCTGATGTAATATAAAAGTTATAAAAACTTACCAGAAAGTAAGATTCATAGCATATAAAACACAACGTTAAATAACATAATGTGATCTGAATTACTTATAAGTGAACTTATAAGTTTATTATGTCAAACAATAAAAAGAAAATAGTATTTACTAAGTAGGTTTAGAAAAAACCAACAACCAAAACAAAATGAATATCTGAATAATAACTGAAGTTAATCATGATAATTATAGCAATTAATAATGGAATTTAAGAAACATGAAACACTCTGAGATGCAGAAAACCCTAGTCAAAAGTCAAAATAAAATTGTAAATTTTGCTAAGATTCTGGATCTCAGATCTTTTATTCAGATTGTTGTTATCACTCCTGCTGATATGTACAATTTCTAAGAATGTTCTCTTAAATTTATTTTTCTCTCTGGCTAATATTTTTACATTGTTGAAATCTATCGTATGGTCTAGATCGATAGTGTGTTCTGCCAAAGCACAAGTGGGTTTATTTAGTCTACAGTCACTCTTATGAGAAATGATACGACTAGACAGATTTCTTCCAGTTTCACCAATGTACGTGGATGGACATTTAGTACATTGAATGCAATAAACAACATCTCTTGACTCTAAAGTAGTTTAGGGGTTGTTTTATTTTGCTATATAGCTGACGTATGGTTTTGATGTTCTTGTTAGCTATTTTGATGTTCTTAAATTCTTTGAAAATTTTAGTAAGTTCTACGGTTAGTTTTGGAATATACGGAAGGGCATAAAATACACACTTGTTTGAGAAGAATTGTTTTGTGCTGAGGGCACTGATTGAGAATTAGTGAGAATGTTATTTCTGTTAACAAATGGAACATTAAAAATTAATTTATTAATCAGTCTTAGAGGATATGAATTTTCAACAAAAATATTCCGTAAGAGGTTAAGATCATGTTGGAGACAATCTGGATGTGATAACCTTTTGACACGTTCTTTCATTGCTAGGATGAATGACGATTGCTCGAATGAAAACCAACCTAGTCCTAGGTTGGTTAGCCAGAGAGAAAAATAAATTTAAGAGAACATTCTTAGAAATGGTACATATCAGCAGGAGTGATAACAACAATCTGAATAAAAGATCTGAGATCCAGAATCTTAGCAAAATTTACAATTTTATTTTGGCTTTTGATTAGGGTTTTCTGCATCTCAGAGTGTTTCATGTTTCTTAAATTCCATTATTAATTGCTATAATTATCATGATTAACTTCAGTTATTATTCAGATGTTCATTTTGTTTTGGTTGTTTGTTTTTTCTAAACCTACTTACTAAATACTATTTTCTTTTTATTGTTTGACATAATAAACTTTTTTTTTTAAATTTCCCTCTCAATTCTAAGTTGGTAACATGGTTGATAGTACTTAAAATCACAAACGGCATTTTGTTAGACATCAGTTTGAAAGTTTGTTTTTTGTAGTTACATCGAACTATTTAAACAACAATAGTTCCTCCTACTACCTCTTTCTGTTCGTGAGATGTGACTGAATTCAAACCTGCGAAGACGACTGTTTTTTGTCAAACATGTCTTATTTTTTACTTTTTAAACTTTGTAACATGTTCTTTAATTTTTAAGTTATTTTAAAGTTTTTAAAATTTTTAATGAATTCAGTAATTCAAATCACATTATGTTATTTAACGTTGTGTTTTATATGCTATGAATCTTACTTTCTGCTAAGTTTTTATAACTTTTATATTACATCAGCCTAATTTTCTAACACAGTAATTTTCACTGTAGACCTTGATAAAGGTGGCAAATAACCACCGAAAGCTCGGATTTCAGAATAAATAGTACGCCTTAGCAAAGCTCTATTTTTTATTTTATAAATATTTACATATATATATATATATATATATATATATATATATATGTTTTGTAATGTAAAAATAAAAGCATATATATTTCCATAACGAATATAGCATATTTTTTATACTATGTATATTTGAAAGGCTTTCCAATAATCTCTATTTTATTGTTATTTTTCATTATAAATACTATGATTATCAACCTATATTATTAAGAAAAAACTATAAGAAAAGCAAATGGAACAAAACAATTTCTATAAAATGGTTAAAGTTTTGTTGATTTATTGTTGTTTTTGCGTTAGTTGTGTGATATCTATTGACCTTTAGATTCCTGCTAAACATATTGTTAGGTTTTAACGAGGTAACAGATATCCAACAAAAACCAAAGCAAATCGTGTTCCATTTGATTGCACCTCGTATTATTATTTTTTTTTTTCGGATAAAGGTTGTAAAATTAGAATTTCACATGGCACAAAGTAAACGCTCAGATCGACTAACGGTGATTTATTTCCATTATCAAACCCGATAAACATCGGAATTGAAAGTATAATGTCTCAATCGTGGCTGTTGTTCAAGGTTCGGAGAAAGGATCACGGAAAAGAATCATTTGTTCTCAAATAGATAAATAATGCTTTAGAGGAAAATAGAGTTCGTGTAAGTTTCGGGAAAACCAACAATTATTTGAAACAGTTCGGTGAAGTTTGCGGGCGGGATATAGAAAAGTTGTTGGTGTTTTAAAACAAATAGTCTATATAAAACTTTGCAGCGTTGTTTGTTTTATCATAGTGCAATAATGGTAGAAAGTAGATATTAATGTAGATTTTTAAATTTTAAAATTTTACCAACGTAAATACGGTAAATAAAGAGAGAATACTTAAATTATCTTTTGTCCCCTTAAAAATAAGAAAATAAATGGCAATGAAAATAGATAGGGTGGCAATCTTATAAATATCGTTGGCTTTAACATACAAACTATCTGCTGCACTGAACCTGAACGCTTCCAAGCATAAACTTGAATCACTGTTGTGTATCGAATTCAATTTGCTTATGTCAGACTTTGATTCTATCGTGTACGGAAAACAGTCATAATCTAGCCTAGATCGAACTAGAGAATTATTTAATCTTATTCTTATCAATATTTGTCTCCTTCTCCACAGTAAAACAATTTTAATTGGGATTAGAAGGGTGTAGAATTAATACTCGCTCTTTTCAAAATTTATGTTTGTGCATAGAAATTGGTATTTAATAATAAGTTTAATACAACTTTCGCCAGTAATTCAAGAATTAACGTATTAAATTATATATAATAACGGATTGATTACGGCTGTCGCCGCTTCTCCGCCCCCAATTTCCATCTTTTTCTGTCATACGCAGTTGCCTCTTCTAAGTCTCTTGCCGCCATTGCTTCATCAATATCGTTGCGCCAACTTCTCCGTGATCGTCCTCTCTTTCTTTTTTCAGGAGGGATCCATTCCAGTACTCTTTTAGGCCATCTGTACTCTGGCATTCTTTTAACATGTCCGAACCAGATTAATTGTTTTCTTTCTATGTCATCATTGATATTTCGCTCCATTTTCATTTCGTTTCTTATTTGTTCGTTCCTAACTCTTTCTGGTTTCGATCTACCGCAGCTTCGTCTCAGATAATCCATTTCTGTCGTCATAAGTCTGTTTTTATTAGCTTTGGTGACGTCCCATACTTCCGAACCGTAAAGTGTAATAATTTGGACTATACTACCGTAAATGTGTTTTTTGGTTTCTCGTCGAATTGTTTTTTGCCAGAGAAGAGAGTTTAAGGCACGGGTCGCTGCTCTACCCTTGTTTATTCTTTCCCTGATTTCATCTGCGCTATTTCCCTTCTTATTGAAAATGACCACCAAATATTTGCAGGATTGTACGCCTTTGATTTTGTCGTCTTCCAAGGCTAGGTCACATATTTCATCTGTTCCCACTGATAGATATTCACATTTTGTCATATTCACGTTTAGACCTGCCACCTCATATTCTTCTTGCAGTTTTCTTACCATATAGCTAAGATCGTAGCTATCTTCGGCAATTACTACCTGGTCATCCGCAAAGAAAAGTGTATATAGCGTGTTTTCTTCCACCGTTATTCCCATGTTTCTACATTTTTTTACCCATTTCACTCAGGATCTGTCCAAATAGATTTTAAATAAGGTGGGTGACAGACAGCAGCATTGTCTTAGTCCCTTTGTTGTTGGAAAAGGAGAGATGATTTCTTGTCCCATTTGAATTTTTGCAAAGTTTTGTTCGTAGTATTATTGAGTGGCGTTAATAATAATTGGGTTTATTTTCAAGTTACCCATTTATATGCATAGTTGGGAGATCGGTAAACTGTCATATGCTTTTATCAAATCTATTAAAGCTATATGGGTTTCTCTATTTCTCTGCACTCGTTTTTCAATTGCAATTTTTAATGTGATAATATTATCCATAGTGGAGCGTCCGGCCCTAAATCCTGCTTGTTGTTCGGGTTGTTTATTTTTAATATCATTTTCTATCAGGTTTCTCAGTACTTTTGAATATAATCGGCCTATAGTAGCAATCACTGCGATCCCTTTATAGTTTTTAGGATCCGTTTTTGTACCTTTCTTGTGTATTGGAGAGATATACGATTGCCTCCATTCTTCTGGAACTTATTCTCCGTTTAAGCATCTTTCGAATAATTTTCGGATCATTTCAAGCAGTTTTGATGATCCATATCTAATCAACTCTGGATGTATTCCGCCTGGGCCTGGAGATTTTCTTAATTTCATTCCCTTAACTGCTTCTTTCACTTGTTCTATTAGTAGTTCTATTCCTCCTTCTACTTGCACTTGTTCATTTGTCTGTTTAAACCTTTCTCTTCTCTCTGTTAATAGGTTCTCAAAATGCTCTATCCATGTGTTCTTTGGTATTCTATTTATTATGACTTGGTTTTTTGTCGTTGTTCTCATCGTTTTTATAGTTCTCCAGGCTTCAGAGCTCTTTGTCCCTCCTATATGGTTGTCTAGGTATTGGCATTTTTGTTCCCATGCACTATTTTTCTTTTTAACGACTTCTCGTTTGACTTCTTTATTCAAGTTTTTATATTGTTGTTTTGTTTGTTCGTCTCCCTGTTGTAATAACTTTTGATATACTTCCTTCTTTCTTTTTATCTTTTCTTCCACTTCTTTATCCCACCAATATGGTTTATCTACTCTCCGTACCTGTGGCCCTAAGGCTTCTAGCGCTGCGTCTTTCATGCAGTTTTTTATATGTCCGTATTCATCCGTCGTTGATCTGTGTGATTCCTGTAGTTTTTGTGTTAGTCTCCAGAAGTAAAGTAATTGTGTGCTCTCGTTATCTAGATTGTCTAAGGTGTACGTCGTTCTTTCTATTTTTTCTCTGTGTTCTTTGTTGATGTCTGTGTGATTCCTGTCTACGAATGGTGTATATATTTTTCCTATTATCAGGCAGTGGTCCGAACCGCACTCTGCTCCTCTATTCACCTTTACGTCCTGTAATCTTAGCTTAGTTTGTTGCCTTGTTATGAAATAATTTATTATCGATTTTAGACCTCTTGTGTGCTGATACCAGGTGTATTTATGTATGTTCTTGTGGGCAAAAAAGCCATTCAAAATTTTTAACTCATATTGTTGGCATATATTTATGAGTCTTTCTCCGTTATTGTTAAGAGTTTCTTCTCCATGCATGCCTACCACTTTACTTTGTACTTGTTTTCCTACTCTGGCATTAAGGTCTCCTCCTCATATAATCTCATGGCTGTTAGGAATTTCGTTCAGGATTTTTCTAAAGTCTTCTTCAAAAGCTTCCTTTTCTTGTACTGAGTAGTCCTCATTTACGGCATATACCCCCAGAATTGTTATTTGTGTTCCTCTTAGGAGAATCGTCACTTTAATAAAACGTTCGTTGTATGCTTCCCAAGATTTAATATATTTTTCGAATTTCTTGTGTACAAATATAGATATTCCTGCTCTTGCTCTTTGATCCTTTTCCACTCCTGAGAAGAAATGTACATAGTCTTTTAATTTTTCGCTTCAATTTCCTTTTTTCTTAGTCTCAGAGAGAATGGCTATATCTAATTTTCGATTTACGAATTCCTGCATAATTTCTTGTTGTTTGTTCCGGATTCCCTGTATATTCCAGATTCCGTAATTCATGGTCCATTTTCGTTGCTGTTTTCGTCTACTGTAATTTTCGTCCGGTAACCGAGGCTCATTGGGTTTTTTAGCACTGTAGAATTTTCACAAGTGTAAGGTCGCTGGCCTTACGACTTAACCCCCATCCTTGGAGGACCGAATTTTCTGTTGGGGTTCATTCCCCTAGCCGATATGTTCCAGTTTTTAGGCGCCAGAGACTCGCCTTTTACCCTCTCTCGTCTGCTACATAACGCACTCCCATTGTACGCCATGCACCCAGTGGTTACGCGACATGGAATGTCTTCGTGGACGTGAGAGTAGGATTTGCTGGCAGAGCTGAGTTTTATTCCTAAAACCTCCAACTCATTCATGGGAAAATTTATGTAAAAAAAATGTATTAAATTGCCCATGCAAATTGAAAGTTATTCAATGATACTCTTGAAGACCTTTCAAACCAAATAATGTTTACGGAAAACATCGACGCTGCCGTAGAGCAATTTACAAATTGCATTCTAACTGCAGCTGACCAATGTATACATAAATGCACCATAAATTTCTCAAAAAAGGCCGTCCTATTATGGAACGACTCCTGTAAACTCGCAATAAAAGAGTACAAGAAGGCTCTTAATAGATATCGCAAAACTATCGAAGATTTATTTTAAGAAAATGCGTGCAAAATCCAAACAAATTCTGAAGAATAGCAAAAAACAATCCTGGAAAAAATTCATTAACAGCATAAGTTCAGATACTCCTCCCACCCAAGTATGGACAAAATTGAACAAATGAGAGGTTTAAATGCATATCGCAAAATATCCGCAATAACAGATGGAGATAATGTCATTACAAATGATAACCAAGTGACCGAAATGCTAGCCAAATACTTTCAAAACAAAAGTAAGTCTGAACTCTCCATGTCGTACCCCACAAACCACTCACCACGTAACCATATCCAAACTAATCCAATAAACCTTGCCTTTACAGAAATGGAGTTAAATTTAGCAATCTTATTAATGAAAAACTCATCTGCAGGTCCTGATTACATCTCGTCTATCTTTCTAAAACATCTATAGACAGAAACCCTCTTGAAGCTACTTGCGCTCTACAATAAAATATGGTTCAGCCAAAGCTTTACGAGTCTTTGGCGACAGTCGCTTACCATACCGATCAGGAAAAATGACTCATCTTTTAACGCTGCTAGTGCCTACAGGGCAATCACACTAACATACACAATGTGCAAATGTTGCTTTGGTTTCTTAAAGGAAATAATCTGATAGATGCAGCACAGTCGGGATTCATACCTGTTATGAAAGTATCTTTAGAAAAGAGGCCACTAAGTTTTATGTTATGTTAGGTTATCGGTGTCATGTCAATTGTGAGGGTGTCAATAAATAAGTTAGTTGAAACTAGTCTTATTTATTATAATAATATTATATTAGATTTGGCTACGAGAATAGTCGGATCTACGGGCCGTGGAAGTTATGGCTTTAATTGGTAATATTGAGCAGTTTAACCCTAAAAGTTCTAACATAACCTCATATATTGAGCGCATGGAAGTCCTTTTTGAGTGTAACCTCGTGAAAGAAAATAAAAAAGTTTCAATGTTCCTCACTTTCATGGGAGGGGAAGCGTATGAAGTGTTAAAGGATTTGTTAGCACCAGAGTTACTACGGATGAAAACATATCAGCAATTGAAAGATGTTCTTGTTCTGCACTATAGTCCAAAACGATTAATCATTGCAGAAAGGTATAACTTTTATTTAAGCAAACAGGAGCCAAATAAACCATTAAGAGATTATGCTTGAAAGTGCACTTCCAAGCACTCTCAGTTTGGTAACTTCTTAAATGAAGCCTTACGAGGTAAGTTCGTTTATGGATTGAAATCAGATACAATCAGAAGAAAATTACTGACTGAAAGTAATTTAACATTCGAAAGAGCTCTTCAAGAAGCCCAAAGTATAGAGGCGATTGAAGAACAATTAAGATTTTTGGAGTCGGATACAGTGTTATCAAAGTTGGGTGCAACAAACAGCAAAAATTTACCAAAACAATCATCATCTGAACAAGTGCCAGTGAAATCATGTTATCGGTGTAAAAGGAATCATAACCCAGGAAGTTGTCCTGCGAAGAACTGGGAGTGTTACAATTGCCACAAAAGAGGCCACACCAGTCGTGCATGCAGAAAAAGAAATTCAGTGAACACAGTGCAATACGATTATAGTAAGTGCGAGGGAAATTCCTTAGAGTTAGGTTTTATTGGTAATGTAAAACAAGAGTATGAGAAACCATGTAGTCACATTAGATATAGAAGGTAAGCTTTTAAATTTTGAAGTAGATTCTGGAGCATATAAAAGTGTTATTCATGTTAAAGATTTAAAGATTATGAAAAAGAGTTGCCATTCTTAGAAATGTATCCTGTAAAGTATAAGTTGAAAGTTGTTAGTGGTCAGAATGTAGAAATCATAGGAGAAATGAAGGTAATTGTTAGGGTTAATAATAGGAAATTATGCTTACCTTTGGTAGTTATAAATTGCAATAGTTCATTTTTACCTCTACTTGGACGTAACTGGTTATGTGATATTTTACCAAATTGGAAAAAAAGTTTTAATATAAATGGCATCAATAATGAAAGGTTAGATTCAATAAGTAGTAAACTTTAAGTTAAAAATGATAGCAATAAAATAGAGGTTTCAGTAAACCAAGTTAAAACAAAATTTAACAAGAATTTCAGAGAAGAAGCCATGTCTTCTATTAAAGATTTTAAAGTACATAAAAAGTTGAGAGTTGGTGTGAAACCAATATTTCACAGAGCTTATGAAATGCCATATTCATTGATACCAAAAGTAGAGGAAGATGGAGAAACATTTGCGAAACTGAAACACTTTCTAAGAAAGAAGTTTTAAAACAAACCATTTTAAAGAAAGCAAGAGTAACGGCTTATCTTTATTTCAGGAGAGGCAAACAAATAAAATTGTAAGACTAGGTTTAGTATTTAAGTGGAAAATATAGCTGGGTGTACTGTGATTGTGTACCGTTATAAACGTCTTACCTTTATTAATTTATAATTAAATAATTATTTTATTTTAATTTCTTTATTAATTTAATATTTCTTTACCTTCAATTTCTTTTTTACTATTTTTTTCCTTAAAAAGTTCCTTAAAAAAAATAAATATTTGCCCTCTTCTTTTCTGTCTGGTAGACGAAATATTCTGTTCTATGTTGACAGAAGAGCTAATTCAATTATAGTCTTACGTCCTAGGGCATCAAACTTTATTGCAGTCTCCCAATACTTTACTTTCTCAATATAAGGTTGAATGTTCGAATAATTAAACTTTGAGGGTATACAAGGCAACTATCGTACACGGTGATTAATTTAATCTTGCCCAAGTACTTTCGATCAATAGATCATCTTCAGGGGCATCTGAAATAAGCCAAGAAACGTTTTTTTATAAAAAAGAAAATTAATACACTTGGGTAAAAAACTCCAAGTTTATGGTTGAACAAAAGTTATCCACTAGAGTCTCTGAACATTTGAAAAGACCAAATTCTTCAAGTTTTGGTCAACACTTAGTATCCAGCAACCACAATTTTAACATCAATTCTGGTTCATCTATCTTACATGACATTAGCAGAAAGAAAAACTATCTTGAGTTGGATTTATTGAAAGATTTGGAGATTACAAGGGAAACAAATGAAAACTCTCACTGTCTTAATACTCAAATTAATTTAAATTGTACTAAATGTAATCCTATATTTAAAAACTTTATTACAGCTTCACCTCGTAGAGGACCCAGCTCAACTGTTTAGACTTCATGCACTGAGCATTTCAATATTAATTTTAAAGTTCTTCCATTGACTGTGGATTCAACTGAACTACGTGGACTATAACACGTTTATATATTTTGGCTTCAATTTTGATTTTGATTTTAGTTATTTAACTGCATATTCAGATTTTTCTTTTTTACAGTACTGATAGCGCTTGGTGGACCATTTTATTGTAGTCAACCATCCACTGTGTAATATATTGTTAGTCTTTTCTCACATTCATACTTTATGTCAACTTCAATTGCTCTCAAACTAACATCCTAATTATTATAGACAGGTTTGAGTGTGAGATTGGGATTATTCAATCTACATAAAAAATATACTATATAATTTTATATTTCATCAGTCGATTTCCTATAGTGGTGTCAGTTGGACCTTTGGTCAATACTTAGTGTCATAGAATTTTGAAAGGTGCAGATCACATAACTGCCCTTCACAAGCTGTCATTTGTCACATGTCATCTCTATATTTCCATCAGACCGGGAGCCCATTCTGTCCTTATAAATTTTAAAGTGATTGTTTGTCTTAGTGTATTGTATTTTGTATTGTTATGTCCAAATTTTACATTTATGACATTCTACTATGTCGGATAGGCCACAACTGACGAAGTAAGTCTATAAACGTTTATCACATATAAAATTTTTTTCAACCATAAACTTAGAGCTAAGTGAATTAATTTTCTTTTTTATAAAGAAACGTTTCTTGGCTTATTTCAGATGCCCCTGAAGATGATATATTGATCGAAAGTACTTGGGCAAGAATAAATTAATCACCGTGTTCGATAGTTGCCTTGTATACCCTCAAACTTTACTTTCTGTTAATTAGATTTTTTGGTGCGAATATTATTTTTTGTCTACCATTAAAGTTTGTCAAAGAAGGCAAGAATTATTATAAGCTTTATTTTATGGTCTGCAGAATTTTCTTGGATTTATTGGAAGTTTAGTGGGGAATTTACTAAATATTTTATTGAAGAATTTATTAAAGATTTTATTGGATTTGCTAAATATTTTATGGGATACTTGTGAAATTTTATAAGAAATAACTGCAGCTGTCAGTAGTGCCTACCCACATGCTCTGAAGGACCTAACCACATACTCTGGAGGCCACATGGCAAATATATTTAGAAGCACGCAGCCCATTGATGCCACAAGTATCAATTACAAATATATTTAATGTTAAGCATCAGGTAGGGTTGTTTTTGCTATTTTATATATATTATTTTGTGTTAAATAAATATGATTAGTTAAATCATTGTCTTATTTGTGGCCAGCTAAGTGTTATGATGTGATCTTACGAGAAAGAAATAAAGCCTATTTTAGCCATAAAATTGAGAGCGACGATGAGATAGGTGGACCTCCTGAAGACCAAGATGAGGTTTTGAAGAACAATGATTACGACTCTAAATCAGAGCAATCTAAAAGAGAAGAGCTACCAGAATGTAAAGTAACTTAGCAAGATCTAAATACTCGTTTGTGTTTTGTGGAAAGCGACAAAAAGACGTGGAATAAATTTGCCGTAGCTATTTAAATAAGATTTGGAGTAAAAACATGGTGACTTAATTTTCTGGAGTAATTGGAGAAGCAAGAGAAGCAAAAACTATTATTGATGCTTGGCAATTGTTTTTTTTTTTAGATTCCGTAATAAACTAAGTAGTTAAACAAGCGAACAAATATATATCTAAAAGTTGCGGAAAAATTACAGTAGGGAAAGAGATGCCACAGTATAAATATGGAAGAAATTAAAGCACTTATTATTGTTCTATATTTTGCTGGAATCTTGCGGTTATCACACCGACATTTTAGAGATCAGTGGGTACAGGACGGAGTCTTATAATGGGAATTAATCGATTTCAATTTTTGTTGTGAACGCTTTGCTTTGACGATCTTGATAATAGAGATAATCGGAAGCCGTATAAAACATGGCTACGAAAGATCATAATTTGATATAAATCTGAGGGATTTACATCACCCTCAGAATGTCTACAAAATCGACGTTATTTAGCTCAACTGGCTAAAATGGCTGCCACAAAGCGTCAATTGATAAACATTTACAAGTAAACAAAAATTTTAAGTTATAAAAAAAATTTGCAAATGATTTCCGTATTGGAAATCGAAACGTCCAAAACAAATGTAATTTTCATTACAATCAATTGTGATTAAACCCGTATATAATAGAATGTCTAACTTAAACAGGCCACAAGAATATAGTTTTAGAACCTCTTTAAACAATATATATATATATATATATATATATATATATATATATATATATATATATATATATATAGATGTAAATACTTTTTTCTTTTTGGGTGTGGTAGAACAAACAATAAAAAGAAAATAGTATTTAGTTATTTAGTTTAGTTAGTTTATTTTTTGATATAATGAACTTTTTTAAATTTCCCTCTCAATTTAAAGTTGGTAATATGGTTGGTAGTACTTAAAATCACAAACGGTATTTTGTTAGACATCAGTTTGAAAGTTTGTTTTTTGTAGTTACATCGAACTATTTAAACAACAATAGTTCCTCCTACTGCCTCTTTCTGTTCGTGAGATTTGACTGAATTCAAACCTGCAAAGACGACTGTTTTTTTTTGTCAAACATGTCGTGTTACTTTTTGCAATTTAAACTTTGTAACGTATTCATTACCTTTTAAGTTATTTTTAATTTTTAACAGTTTTAATGCCTTCATCAATTCATGTCATATTATGTTATTTAACGTCGTGTTTTATATGCTATGAATCTTACTTTCTGGTAAGTTTTTATAACTTTTATATTGCATCAGTCAAAGTTTATAACACAGTAATTTTCATTGTAGACCTTGATAAAGGTGGCAAACAACCACAGAAAGCTCGGATTCAGAATAAATAGTACATACGCCTTCTTCTTCTTCTTTGGGTGCCGTCTTCAATGAAGGTTAGCGATAACCTCAGCAAAATCATTTCTGTCCCTGGCTTTTCTTATTAAAGATTGAGAATCCAAACCAGTCCACTCACGAATGTTCTTCAACCAGGACGCCTGCCGTCTACCAGGACCACGTTTTCCTTCTACCTTCCCCTCTATAAGAAGTTGCAGTAGCTGGTATTTCTCATTTCTGTATATGTGTCCCAAATATGAGGTTTTCCGTGTTTTCATTATTTTTAAGAGTTCTCTGTCGGTACCCATCTTGTGTAGGACCTGCTCGTTGCTCATATGCGCTGTCCAGGGGACTTTCAGCATCCTTAGAAATAAACACATTTCAAAACTTTCCAAACGCCTTAGTGAGTTGATTTTGAAGGTCCAGGCCTCCATTCCATATAGTAAGGTGCTGTAAACGTAACATTTCAGCATTCGGTATCGGATTTTGAGATTGAGTATTTGGGACGTAAACATTTGTTTCATTTTTAAAAAGACATTTCTTGCTTGTTCAATTCGCGATTTTATTTCTATGTCTGGATCTATATCTTTCGTTATCCAGCACCCTAGATATCGAAATTTCTCGACATTTTCGATAATGTTACCATTCACGTTTAAAGCCATGGGCAAAAAAAACCTACGCCTTAGCAAAGCTCTATTTTTTATTGACAGTCACAAAAAATTTGGGCAAACTTGTCTTTCTTATATATACATATATATATATATATATATATATATATATATATAATATATATATATATATATATATATATAATATATATATATATATATAATATATATATATATATATATATAATGTATATATATATATATATATATATATATATGTGTGTTTGTAAAAAGATTCCATTTATATTCAATCAAATTTTGTATGTTATTTTATATCTCCTATCTAAAACATTTTGACTTAAACAAAGTATGTATATGAACTAGTCGATGTCTGTTGATAAAATATTTACGTCCTAATTTTCAAACCGGGAAATTTCAAAGCGTTCCAAACAATTCCATTTCGAGCGGAAGCACAGGATTCAATTTATAAGGAGTTTCAAGTATTTTGCAAACACTCTTGTCCTTGTCGGCGTTTCCTATTCTAAATAGAACAATGTTGATCCACTTTAAGTAATTGCTCTACTTCTTCCACCTGTTTGTTCTACAATTATTAATTTACTAGGAAATCGGACAAGATTTTCGTAGAAATACCCGGAAATTTCAGGTAAGATACGGATTTTGTTTTAATTGGAATATTGGTGTTCGAAGTATTGAAATTTTTTAAATTAATTATTAGGTAGCTATATTATTAGAAACTAATGCACAAGTACTAAGGAGGGTTAACAAAGATATAGAATTGCTAGACTGTTAAATACCGGAAAATGTCTTATCTATAACATATAGTGAGGATAATCGATATCGAATATTACAACTGATCCTTAACCCTCCATTCTATTTTTCACATATAAAAAACTATGTCATATTTTTTGCTGTATAAATTTGTAATATAGTCTACCTCAATTTTAAAATCATTGGCTGGCGTCTTTCGAAGGTGACCACGACGTAGATGAACAAGTGGAAGTAAACCAAGTAAAAGATGTGTCTGACCTCACGTTTGAGGAATATATGGGTGCCTATCGAGGTACCGGTAAAGCAAGACATGGTGTTACCACTGACGAAAGGCAAGTTCTAGTCGCGCTTCCCGATGACTACTCACTGGCCCTTACCATCCCGGCCAGTATCAAAGACGCACCAGGGTTGGCATCCGTCTTTCGAAGGAAGTTCAGTCGAGTTGCAGAACTTTAATGCCAAGTGCCAGCTCCCGGAAAAGCCTTGAAACTTCAAGATGCATCACGTTACATTTTCTACCTGGTACAAAAGGCACTGCTCATGACCAACCTATCTACCGAGATGTATGGGAAGCCTTACTTCAATTGAGAGAGCACGTACTAGAGTCCGACGTGTAAAAGTTAGCCATGCCAAAGTTAGAGTGCCACCAATTAGATTGGAGGGTTATCCGAAATATGGTGGAGGAGATCTTTAAAGACACCGAAGTCCAGGTATTAGTCTGTTGCAATCGGCATAGTTACTGGTGCGGAGATAAAACCGTCCCTTGTCATTTTTAAACAATTGGAAGTTGTAAAAGAGAGTCCAGTTGCCGATATCAGCATGTAGTTCCAGTTCCAGTCCCGGCAAGTTTCCAGGAGAAACCATCTTTTAAAAGGGGGGCAACGTTACGTGAAAATTAGTCATATTAAAATAAACCTGTAAAACTGTTGTTTATTTACTAAATATGTTCTAGAATGAACGAGAGCCTTCGATCAGCTGGCAGACATATATCTGAAACGGCCGTTCGATGTTTCCAGAAACCGGTCGAATGATGACCCGGCCTAGTATTATCAGAGGAATTCTCCTGAACTCTCGAATAGCTGTATTTTCATATATAATGACGGAACTTTTATTTTGGCCAGCAGTCAAAAGAAGATCGCGAATATGGGGTTAAAATTGTATCGCACGCAAATAAATTATTTGTAATTATTAAGTGTAAAATAAATTATTAGTAATAAAGACTTTGATAAATTCGTAAGTGTTATAAATATTGAACCTTTAGTAAATAAAAATAATAAAAACAATAAATTAGAATTAATAAAGACTTAACACTACTCTTACTTTAACCCCACTCCTTTAAAAATACAGACAGTTTTAAAATAGCAGACAAAAAAGATGCTCTCTTAGCTGTTAACTATCGCTGGTAACAGACGTACTCTCTTTCTACTGTTGACTGCCACTAGCAAGAGACCCTCTCTCTTAGCTGTTAACTATAGCAAAAGACGTAACAGACGCACTCTCTTGTTTTCTAATTTGTTTGTTAAAGTGGTACATTTTTACCGAGTCTAGGTTAGGAAAAATACAAATAAGCAGAAAAACCTATTAAATTTTATTTGTTTATTGAATATATGACATTACAAACTATGACCATATTGTAACACTAAGCCAAAATACTATAAAAATTTTTATAATATTTACTCTCTATGAAATATGGCAAAGAATTCAATGCAAAGTCCAATATCGCAATTTTGAGAATTCAACCCAACATTTCCAAAAGGAACAAAAAAAGAATAGGGCAAACCATCGTTGAATCAGTTCTTTGTTATGGGTCTGAAGTATGGACAATTACTGCAGACCTGAAGAGAAGACTGTTGGCAGTTGAAATGGATTATTTGAGAAGAAGTGCTAGAACATTAAGGCTGGAAAGAATGATCAACGAATCTATAAGAAACAACATGAATGCTACAGAAACGGTCATTGACAGAACAGAAAGAATAGGTTTAAAAGGTTTGGACACCTATTGAGAATGCCTGAAGAATGTTGGCCGCAAAAACTTTACAGATGGAAGCCCCCTGGAAGAGGAAAAAGAAGTAGACCGTGATAGCCGCCTCCAAAATATTATGTATTTACTAGATGGATCCTGTAGTATATATATATATATATATATATATATATATATATATATATATATATATATATATATAAAATATCAAGGACAGTAACGGGCTACTGGTAAACAACAGACAGTTGAAGGTAACCGGGAACGACCCAATACTAAGGAAGCAATAAAAAACGGGTGCTTCAAAGTGAGTGTCTTTTATTAAAAGTCAAGCTTTCGCCACATAATTTTGGGCTTCATCAGAACTTGCTGTAATGGAAAAACATTCTTTACAATCATCGTAATTAAAGATGTTATTTTTAATATTACCTTAACGATGACACTATTTCTTAGTGTAAATTATTGTAGATGTGGACACACATTGTTTTCCAAGCACAAACCAAAACGCAGCTCCTACTTAGAAGAAGATGTCAAACAAAGTTTAAATGAATTAATTAAATTTGTTATATTTTAATATTACCGTGTGGCCGGTATTATTTTTGACAAGACAATTGCTAATTAAGTCATGTGTCGTATCGACTGTAACTTATCGATACGGCACCTGTCTTAATTACTTCTTCTTTTTGTTTGGTATAAGACACTACCGTTCTTGAGTCACGTTATTAAACTTTGTTGAATTTCATTTAAAATCACAATTAAAATTAAAAAATAAATAAATATATATATATATATATATATATATATATATATATATATATATATATATATATATTATATATGTATATATATACATATATATATATATATATATATATATATATATTTATGTATATGTGTATATATATATATATATATATATATATAATATATATATATATATGTATATAGGTCCCGTTCTATATGAGCATATCATGTTTAAAAAATTATTCGGTTTGTATTTAGTGTTGTATATAGTGGTCAACACTCCGGTAAGATGTATGTATTACATACCTTCTGTTGCAGAACTAAGTGTATCATTATGCTGATGGATATAAAAATAAAAGTTGACACTTGTTCTCAAAAGGGAAGTAATACATCCGTGTAGATGTTAGCATATATCACAGATATTTTGTTGTTTTTTTTTACATTCATTTATGTTAATAGTATAAACACAATAATTCTTTGGACATATTGTGTTTATACTACTAACATAAATGAATGTAAAAAAACAGTTGTAAAAATATTAATGAAAGCACCTCAATAAATGGAGTCAAGCTCGATAAACTGGGATATGCAGATGATACAATAGTGTTTTTCAATACAATAAAAGGGCTGCAAAACAAAAACAAGTAGGGCATATGGACTAGATATAAACACCAGCAAAACCAAGCCAATGATCATCAGCAAAGAAAACATAGCTGGAGCAAATCTGTATGTGAACCAAATAAGAATTGAACGTGTCTCAGTGCTTCTATACGGAGTAGATACGTATACATTGAAGACAAAAACTCTATAAATACTTTAAACTTTTAAGCTGTGGTTATACAGAAGGATCCTGAAGATACCGTGAACAAATTCACCAGTAAAGAAGTATTACCGAGGATGAACACAACCGCGGATTTGGTCAACATCGTGAAGGGCTTTAAGCTGCAGTATTTGGGACATATAATGAGAAATCAAGGCATGTGTGAACTACTACAATGCATTTTCCAAGGTAAAATTGAAGGAAAAAGGGTCGAAGGATTTTCCTAGGACGAAAAGGAATATCCTGGCTTGCTAAACTGAGACCATGGTTTAGAAAGACCTTAACACAGCTATTCCATATAGCAACCAACAAAGTCATCATAGCCAGAATGATCGCCAACGTTCGAAACGAACAGACACCCTAAGAAGAAGAATATTATGATCGATTCTCAGAACTACCAAATATACATATTATACATAAGTTGTCTAGAAGAGTATCGCGACTTACTGTGGCTCTGGTATAGCTATTCAAAAATAGAGGTTGGTGATAGAAATGTGAAAATTAAAGGTTGTATGTATTTTTTAATGCCACATCATAACAAAGTAAAAATGAACAAAATTGCCCAAAAAATTTAAAAAAAAATGTTTGGGTGAATCGCTTTTATGACTCAAGGGAATAAAAAATAGATTACAACCTACAGTTAACAACCAAATTCTTAGACTTACACAGTAAACATTTAAAATTTCATAAAAATAGGTCCAACCATTTGAAGAATGGCGACTAACACTGTCTAAAGTTACTCAGATGTGACTCAATCATTAAAAGTTTTGTTTAATAATCGAATGTGTCTAAATTATATTTATCTAATTAGATTAGCACCAGCCCTATTTTTTGTCTATAACAGGGAATCCTCAGTTATTATTGTTTCGTTGAAAAATTATATTCTAAATGAGACAGTCATATAATAAAGGCATGTTATATCGTAGTTGTCAATTCAATACAATTCTACGAAAATCGATAAAATCCCATAGCAGGAAGTAAATCAACACTTGTTTTCCTGCTCATCTTGGAAGAATTCATGTGAGTGAAAGTAAAAACTCTGTGTAATGTGGAGTAGAAAGCAACCTAGATCATGTAATTTTTGGTTGTGCCAAATATAATTTGGAATCCACCTTATTATATAATAATATAGTTTATATTACCGGTAAATCTTCGTTTAACTTTTTATCTGCCCTAGCGACTAAAAATAGATTAATTTACGATTGCATAATCTATTTTTTTGACCAAATGTAATATTTTTCTTTAGTTAAATAAAAAATTTTGTTTACTTTTTACCTTTGTTTTCTCTCGTTTATATGTTTAATCCTCTATATATTATAATGTCCTGATGGGCATCTGGACGTGAAGCGAGTGAGCCAAACTGGCGAAGCCATATAAAAAATATATTAGCGCCCATTACAATCAATAGACATCAAAGAAGTACGTTATTTTTATTACCATCTTTTATTTTTGGGTGTTATCTGACCGTGTTTTAAATATTGTAATCAGCAGACTATGTTTGAAGAACTGTCCACATATTTTGGTTTACTTTAGAGATGCATTTTATGTGTTCGATCTCAAACTTACATTTTTCTAGGAACTTTCATAGTTTTATGTTGTGATTCTCTCATTAAAGTTGTTAACCTTTAACCAGTTTATGAAAGGTTTATAAAAATGATCTATTTTGTGCTTTTGTTATGTTATATTATATGGTATATTTCTTTGTTTTAATTATTAACTATAAAGTTGATAGACTTATATCGTTATTAACCTCGTATACAGTTTGTTACAAACAGACTAATACCAGTTAATACCTTGCCTTGTCTTTTGCTGAAACCTTTTTTTGATCTCTTAACTTTTATTACGTCGGCAAAATTTAACAAGCTTTACGAAATATTTCCATCATAAAAACAATTTTAATTTAACTTTTACTTCATTATTTCTAATAATTTCAAAGTTATTTGTCCTCCACATCATAAAGTTACTACAAATGATTCGACTTTGAACTGAAATAAAATATGGAAATATAAATTTGCAAGTTTTTTTTTTTTTTTTTTTTTTTTATTTACTAATAATAGTCGCTTCAACCACCTGGGTCATTAGCGACATTAGTTTACATTAGTTACATTATATTAAATTATATAAAGATGTTTCTTTTAGAAATCTAATTAAGTTTTTAGTATTTAAGTGTTCACCTAATACTGTTTTTAAGTCACTGGAAATATTGTTATTTTGTCTGTTAACTGTATATTTTCCACATTCTGTTAGAAGATGTTTAACAGTAATATTGACTTGACAGTAATCACACACTGGAATGTCTTCTTTACTTATTAGGTGCTTATGAGTAATATTGGTATGACCTAATCGAAGTCGAGAAATTTTGACTTGGTCAGCTCTTTTTAAGTTCACTAGGCGCCACGGTTTCACTGTCGATTTAATTTCTTTTAATTTAGATTCCGATAAGTTCCACTTATTTTGCCACGCACTAATCACTTTTTCTTTAACGAACTGTTTTATATCACTGCAGATAGTCTTTGACACTATTATAGCTTGATCATTTTTGGTAGCTTCTCTTGCTTGGAGGTCTGCGTTTTCATTACCTTGTATTCCCGTGTGAGATGGAACCCACATAAATTTGACTTCTGAACCAGATTCTTGTAAGGCAGCAAGTTCTTTCTTGACAAGTAAGGCTATAGGGTTCTTAGTATATAGTTGACCGATTGTTGTTAAGGAGTTTAGAGAATCTGTGATAATGACGGAAGAAGAATGGTTTGTACTTTTGATATGAATGAGGGCTTGTAATATTGCATATAATTCTGCTGTGTATATAGAAGTGGCTGGCATTAATTTAAATTGGGAAGAGGAATATGGAGTGACAAATGCTGCTCCTACGTCATTTGCAGATTTGGAGGCATCTGTATAAATGCAAAAGCTTTTCCCGTAAGTCTCGAGTTCCTTTAAACATGACTGTCGGATTACAGTGGGTGATGTATCTGATTTGTTATATTGGAGTAGCGTCGTATTGATTTCGGGAATCATGATTAACCAGGGAGGAGGAGTTTTTACATTTGAAGGAAAGAGGTCAGAAATTTGGAGTTGTAGATCTTTTAAATTTCTTCGAACTCTTTCGTAGAATGGTGGATCGAACCTACTTGTGTTATAAGCTTCTAGGTAACGGTCCGTAAATGCATTTTGAAATACTGGGTGGAATTTGTTGCTAGCGACTGATGCTGCATACGAAAGGCATAAATAATTTCTTCGTAGATTAAGAGGTGGCTCTCCTGTGAGGCATTGTAGATTCTTAACTGGTGTGGTTCTAAATGCACCTATGGCAATGCGAAGTGCTGTGTTCTGAATGACTTCAAGTTGCTTGGTAACATGTTTTTTAGCGGAGGCATACACAATAGCCCCATAATCTATTTTTGATCTAACGAGTGACTTATAAATATTTAATAACGTTGTTTCGTCGGATCCCCATTTTTTATTTGATAATGTTTTCATTACATTTAATCCATTTTGGCAAGACTTTTTTATTTCTGAAATATGTTGTTTCCATGTTAGTTTTTGGTCAAATACCATTCCGAGAAAATTAATTTTTTCTGAGAATTTGAGCGGCTCGCCATACAGTTTTAAAGATGTTCTCTGTGGCCAGTGCCTTCTTGAGAAAAGCATGCATTTTGTTTTTAGTGGGGAGAATTGCACGCCTACTGACATTGACCATATCTCTAATTTATAAATAGATTCTTGTAGGTGTTTTTGAATCATTCTCATATTCTTGCCCTTTGCAAATAGAACCAGATCGTCGGCATATAGTCTTCCCTTAACTAGCGGGGAGCAGTGATCCAGTATATCGTTGATAGCCACGAGAAAAAGAGTTGGGCTCATTACTGACCCCTGAGGTGTTCCGTTTTTCTGAATTTTTTTTGATGAAGTGGAATTATCGGCGCGAACAGAGAAAGCTCTTGACTGAAGAAAGTTTTCTATGAATCTTAGCATATTACCCCTGATTCCCCATTTGTGTAATTTTGATATAATATTAAATCTCCAAACCGTGTCGTATGCCTTGGTGATATCGAAGAATACTGCGATGGTCTCTTGATTATTTGCAAAACCTTCGTGTATCTCTGACTCTAAATCTACTAAGTTGTCTACGCATGATCTATTTTGACGGAAGCCGCTTTGCTGAGGAATTAAAAGTTTTTCTTGTTCTAAGTACCACATCAGTCTTTTGTTTATAATTTTTTCTAGAACTTTGCATGCTACATTAGTGAGTGATATAGGACGGTACGAGTCTATATTTGTTCTGTCTTTGTTGGGTTTGATCAGAGGAATTATAATGCTGTCTGACCATACAGATGGAAAAAACCTGATTTGTCCAAATAAAATTGTACAATTTTAATAGCCAAGACCTTCCATTTTCTGGTAGGTTGAACAAAAAAATTAATGGTATACCGTCTGGACCTGGAGCGGAATTTTTACTTGACATTAGGGCATCCTTGAGTTCTTGCATTGTAATCGGTACATTAAGTATATTATACTCGTGAGAGTGGTACTCCAACTTTGTTTTCTCTGCGCTTTCTTTCTTAAGCTTAAAGTCTGGTGGATAGTTATCGTTACTTGAATTGGTCTCAAATTCACTGGCGAATAGTTCAGCAATTTCATTTCGGTCGGTTATAATTTTGTTATCTTTTGCTAGGAAAGGTATTTTGTTTGAACATTTTTTTCCAGATATTTTTCTCATATTTTGCCACACTTTACTTGCTGGGGTAGAACTATTTATACTTGAAATAAATTTTTGCCATGACGTTTTCCTGCATTTTTAAGAATATATCTAGCTTCCGCTCGACGTCTTTTGTATTCTGTCATAGTTTCATTGGTTTTATGATGCTTAAACCTATTGAAAGCTCTTTTATATGTTTTTACGGCTTCTTTGCATTCTGAGGACCACCATGGTAAAGGTTTATGATATTTTAGTGTTTTTGTTTTTCCAATATGATTTTCTGCTGCTTTGTTGATTATTGATATGAAGGTATCTAGGTCTTTATCTATGTCATTAAGAGTAACATCTTTTATGTTGTTTATTTCATTTTGTACATATTTTGTAAAATTTTCCCAGTTTGCATTTTTAATATTCCATTTTGATGCAGTAGTAGCAGTACTGGAGTCTTTTTGTTGTGGAAACGCAATTTTAATGGGGTAGTGATCACTTCCGTATAGGTACGGAATAACGTCCCATTCTAGAGTTGGGGATAATGTTGGATCACATAACGATACATCAATGGCTGACTGACTACCCGTTTGAATATTAAACCTCGTGGGCCTACCATCGTTTAACAGATTAAGATTTTGTGAGGTCATAATAACTTCCACTATCTTGCCTCTAGCGTTAGTTTTTGTTGAGCCCCATATAGGGTTGTGTGAATTGAAATCGCCTAAAATAATACGAGGGCTGGGAATTTGTTGCAATAGGTTATCAAAATCTTCTTGGTCTATGGTTTGATCTGGAGGTAAATATATGTTGCAAATATTGATTTTTTGTTCCATGTTTACTGAAATAGCTACTGCTTCAAAGTTCTGTGTGTTGATATGTAATTGATGAGCTTCATATTTTTTATCGACGTAAATAGCAACCCCGCCACTAGCTATCTCAGCGTTTTGTCTGTGTTTGAAAAAATTTGTGTATTCTTGAAACTTGAATGCGTGGTTGGAATCTTTAAAGTTGGTTTCTTGTAAACAAAGTATCAATGGGTTGATTTCAGAGATAATATGCTTTAACATTTCGAAGCGACTGTAGAAGCCATTTACGTTCCATTGTATTATGGACGCCATTGTTTCTATTTATTATATGCTTTACGATGAATCGAAAGAGGTGTCGGATTCTTCTTCCAGAAGTATCTTCATCGCTACCGGGTCCATTTTTAGTTGTTTCATAATCTTACGTCTTATTCTCGTGCTTCTGTTTTTCATACTTCGATCGGTGTAATAAGGGTGAATTTTAGATAATAGTTTCAAAAAATCATCAACGTTCTCCGTATATGTTTTAACTAAGCTTATGGGATCTTTGTTTCCTTTAACATTTTCAAAGAAATCGACCATTTGGTCAAAACTGAGTTTTAACGATTCTTCTTCGAATATTCTCCTAGTTGGTTCCAGTAACGGCAATATTTCATTAGATTTTGGTTGGTGTGTTTTGGCCAAGGATGATTCTTCTTCAGTAATAGTTTTAGTTTTCTTCTTTCTCTGAGTAGTTGGTACTGCAAATGTAACTTCAGTTTGTGTGGACGGAGGAGGTGTTATTACTTCTGTAATACTACGTTTGGAACTTGTTTTATGTAAATATTCTGATTCCATTTGTTCTGAGGTGGGCAAGGAAATTTCTGTGGTTGGTTGTTTTTCAATTTCGTTATTATTATATTGTGTATTTGGTGCTATGTTATGGGTTAAAGGTTGGGAAGGTGAAGATTTATCATTTATTTGTTGGTCTGTCGTAATAGGGATTTTCATTGATAGGATTTCATTTCGAGTGGTAGGGATATTGGTATTGTTTGCAGGCTCTGGACTTGCTGTTAAGCAATTATTTGAGAAATGGCCTGTTTGGTTACACTTTGAACACAGCTGACTTTCATGAGACAAGAAAATGCGATATGATATATTATCGTGAGATAGTACTATCGAGTCTGGAACTGTATTGTTGGGAGGTGAGATATAGATGTAGCGTCGAAAACTAAGAATGTGTTTGTATTCAGGGTTGGTTGCGGCAATTCTAAGAAAATTTAAAGGAGATACTAAGTTATAGCCTTGTTCTCTGAGTTCTTGTTCTATACAATCATGTGGGATAGATGGGCACACATTAGATAACAATAAACGTTGGCTTGGAGTAATAAATCTGCGAGTTTGAATTTGTTCTGAGTTTACTGTAATTATTCCATTATCAGTGTTCATGAATTCGTCGACCTTTGTCACACTGGATAGATAAACACATATTCTATTGTTAGATATCCTAGACGAGAAAAGTATATTTTTTGGATTAATTTTTCTTCCGATGGCTATAAGATACTCCTCTAGTTTTATTCCATTAAGGGAGTTGAAAACTATAGCTTGATTTTTTGATGGGAATTTTGGTTGGCTCAGGGCTCTCGAATAACTATGTTGTGGATTGTTAGAGTTGGTGTTTATTAGGAGAAATATTTTGTAGTTCCATTATTTTTCAATAACTATATGTGCCCCCTCAGGACGGACCTGCCTTGTAGCAGGTCCAACTGATAAGAGGCACGAAATATTACGATAATGTGAAAAACCTGTCTTTTGTTTTTATTTCTCACTTTTTAATAAACTGTTTATTTACTTTTAAAATAAAATAATATATATCTTACTTTAGTTATAATGTTGCATGGAAATTTCACACACTTTATCACTACATAATTTTTGCTTAGAAAACTATTGATATTGATAAATTTTGATTATAACTTAGGTAAAAATTATGACCTATATTAAACTTGTTAATATTAAAAATCGATTATCACTAATTACTATGATTGCTATACGTGTTAATCGTTCGGTGTTTCGAACGAGACTCCCAAATTTGCAAGTTTAAAAGCTCATACAGTGCGAATAGAATTGTACTATAAAACGGAATAGCTGTTTATTTTACAAAATAAACGAGAATTTCGTTGTTTCTGTAATTTAAGTTTGATGAAGCGATAAAATGAAAATTTGTCTTTTATTTGACTGGAAAATATTATATTTATTAAGTATTCTATGCCTAAAACTTTACGAGTTTTACTGATTTATTTTTTTATTCAAAACGATAGAGAACATAATTAACTTTAACTGTTTTTAGGAATAAATTCTATTTATAATTAAATATATTTTATATTTTTCAGTTTATAGTTTCCATTTCCAACTCGAGATCTCAAGTTTTTTCAAAATAATTGAAATTGTTGTTTATTCGTAAAAATGCTACAAGACAATAATTTCAGAACGATACATATCATACTCATCCAAATTAAATTTTCAATTTCTATAAAAATATGATACCTCTTCAATCCCCAACTCTGCACCATGGACAATATCTATTCCTGCTATCGACATAAGTTTAACAAACTTAAAAAAAACGGAGATATCATCAACCATCATTAAACAAAAGTTTCATACACTATTGAACAGATATGGCAATACCCACAACGTATACAGTGATGCGTCAAAAAATAAAGACAGAGTTGGAGAAGCAATTTATTCGAAAGACTTCACAGTTAGTTTCAAATTGTCGTTAATTAAAACCATCTTTTCAGCTAAATCATTGGCAATTCTAAAAGCACTATCGTTAATACAAAACAAAAACAAAGAAAGATGTATAATAATCACAGATTCTCTAAGTTCATTATCATTACTGACTCAATTGTAATATGACAATCTCCTTCTACTTCTTATTAAAAAAGAACTTAAAAACCTTTCAAATAAGAACATCTGAGTTCACTTTTTATGGGTGCCTTCTCATGTCGGAATTGAAGCTAACGAATTTGTAGATAAACCGGCTAAAAACGCACCAACTGACCCGATGTCCGAAGAAAGTAACATATTGGTACAAAACTATTTAAAACCATACTTAAAAAAATAATTCAAAAATGACAACAAACTTGGAAAAACACTCCATCAAGGCTATACGAAGTAAACAAACAACCACATCTTTATATTGTTCTGAAGCTATTTAATTGTGGCTTATTCCCAGTTATAAATAGTAATTAATATCCACATCTTTGGAAATCAAAAATAAAAGACAGAAGAGAGCAAGTGATACTTACCCGTCTCCTTATCGGTCATACACGACTTACTCATGAATATTTATTACAGAGCAAAAATAAACCAGTATGTGAAGTGTGCAACAGTGTTCTAACGGTAAAACATTTTTTAATACAGTGTCCCAAATATAACAGTAAACGACTCAAATATAACATACCCAACTCCCTAAGAGATGCCCTAGAAGAAAATACAGATACCCAAAAAATATTTTCTTATCTTAAAGACTGTCAACATCTTCAAGTTCCTTTTAACCATTATAAAAAAATATTCTTCTATCTCTAATAAATAGTCTATATAAACTGCCGGAGTATGGTGTACGAGTTACATTAGTCTGGGATAGAGGACATTCAGGGATAACTGGGAATGAAGCAGTTGATCTCGCAGCTAAACAAGCAGTTTACCCAGAATTGAAAGTAAACATGTGCAACTCATCAGATCTTAGGCTGATGTTAGGGTTAAATGGGAAGCTCAGTACAGTAAATTTTCAACTACATCATAGAGCCTTTATTTTAAACTTCAACCGGTTTTACCGACGAACATTCCTTATATCAATTCGTGGGATTATAATAGATATAAGTCATCAATTATATCACGTTTAAAAGTTAATCATGGTCGCTTTCCAGCACACTTGTTTAGGAACGGTATCGCAGATTCTCCGTGTTGTCCTCACTGTCCAAAAAACCTTTAGCCGATATAAATTACATTTTCTTAAAGTCTCAAAAATACGCGAAAATACGCTAATTGTATCAACTGTCACAATAATCTAAATTCGCTAAATATATATATATATATATATATATATATATATATATATATATATATATATATATATATATATATAGTGAAAAAGCGATGAACGCTTGTAATCAACGCTGATCAAATAGAATACAATACTCCAATATTTATTACAGATAAAGTATATTAAGAAAGAACACATTTTACGATATATATATATATATATATATATATATATATATAATATATATATATATATATATATATATATACAATACTCCAATATTTGGGTGTGCAGCGGAAGATGGGACAAAGAAGTACTCTTTTTAGTTAACCAAGCTTTCGCAAATCTTTATTTGCATCATCAGGGTGCTACAATAAACAGAATAAGACTTACTTTGCCTCTTACACTAATTGAGGTTAGTTGTCTTGATGTTTATTAAATGAAACTGGGAACTCATTTGACCCCTATAACTATGGCGAAAACTATCCAAAAATTGATTTAAAACGTTCTTTAACATACATAAAACACTTAGAACACGATTGACGATGAATTGTCTGTATTAGTAGATTCATGTTTATCTAAAGTTAACAATAATGAATATAAGTTGCTTAAATTCTTGGTATCTGTCTTTTTAATAATGGTTTCTTTTTCTTGAAAAATGAAAGCCATCTCGAGAAACAATCTTTTTGAATAATTGCTCTCCGTGGATAGGATTTTTACATTTGGAAAATCGAAAGAGTGTCCTGTTGTGTTAACATGTGTGGCTAGGGAACATCTATCAGGGTGTAACCTAATGTCACTCTTGTGAAGAGTTAAACGGCTGGAAACTTTTTGGGAGGTGTGACCTATATAAGAACCTTCACATCCTAAACAATTAAGTTTGTAGACCACATCACTTTTATCTAAGTTTGGACTTTATCTTTCAATGACTTGTACAGAGATCCCACAACTAGAGTGTTTTTATAAGCAATTTTTACATTTGGTAGGTATTGAGCAAAAATTCTGGTCAATTTGGGAGTGACGTTCTTAATAAATGGAAGTGATGCAAAAGATATATTAGGAATATTGTTAGTCAGTGAGTGGGAAACAGAGGTAATTTTCATATCACCTGTATTTTGGGAAGGGTTTACTTGTGTGTTGAGTATAACAGAGGATGTGTTAAAGATGATTTTCCTAAGTAAGGATTCGGGGTAAGAATTATCTAGGAACAACTGTTAAAGGATGTTGAGATTTTTCTTTCTAAAAATAGGGTCAGCTAGTTTACAAACTCTTGTGGTCATTTGTTTTACTAGATTAATTTTCATGCTTGACTTGTGGTAAGAGTGGTAGTTGAGATATCTTCCAGAGTTACACTTTTTTCTATACCAATCAATTATAATGATGTTACCCAGTTCCCTGATGAATATTGTGTCAAGAAAAGGAACCGATTGGTTTTGATCCTCTTTTTCAAGAGTGAATTAAATGTGGGGGTCATAGCTATTAAAAATATCTAAGAGCTCACTTTCTAAACCTTGTGGGCACGACATAATAATGTCATCAACATACTTTTTAATAAAAGGAACGGTAAAAGGAACAACCTGGAGAACAATATCCAACAGATCATCCATTACATATGCAGCTAGAATTGGAGAGATACTGGCTCCCATAGGAGTGCCAAAGGTTTGTTTGTAATATTTGTTGTTGAAAGAGAAACAAGTGGAATTAAACAAGAACTCTCTCATCTCAATAAACATATCATAATCAATGTTACACACTTACGAAATTTTATTCCAGTGTTTATGAATAGATCGGAGAACGGCATTTAAGTAAACATTACTGAAGAGGGAGACCACATCTAGACTGACGAGAACATAATTACTTGGTAAGACAGTTTTGTTAAATAACTCAACAACTTGGAAAGAATCTTTGATGTAGTAATCATTATTTGGATCATAGGCTTTAGTCAATATATTGGTGAGAAAGCCTGCAATATGTTCAGTTGGTGAACCTATGGAGGAAACTATAGGTCTCATAGTTAAGGTGGGTTTATGGATTTTAGGGAGGGTGTAGAATTTTGCAACAACACCTTTATAGGATGAGAGTCTCTTTTTAGTGTTTAAATCAATTTGTTTCTGTTGCCAAAGGCGTTTAATTAGGATGCGTTTAGGATGTGAAGGTTCTTATATAGGTCACACCTCCCAAAAAGTTTCCAGCCGTTTAACTCTTCACAAGAGTGACATTAGGTTACACCCTGATAGATGTTCCCTAGCCACACATGTTAACACAACAGGACACTCTTTCGATTTTCCAAATGTAAAAATCCTATCCACGGAGAGCAATTATTCAAAAAGATTGTTTCTCGAGATGGCTTTCATTTTTCAAGAAAAAGAAACCATTAATAAAAAGACAGATACCAAGAATTTAAGCAACTTATATTCATTATTGTTAACTTTAGATAAACATGAATCTACTAATACAGACAATTCATCGTCAACAATATAAGTTTAATTATATATGAGATATACAATATCTCTCCTATTTCTAAAATAAGTCTTTTCATCTTTTCTTTTTCAATAAGTTCAGCTTCTATCAGGTATACTATCACCTTTACATCGTTATCATTTAAGATCTAACGTTCTGTCGTTTCAAGTTGGTAGCAACGAATTCACAAGCAATTCTTTTGTTTCTGATAAGAATATTTATAACCAAAATTTTATATTGTGACTACGTACATGTTTTGTAACTATTTTAACATAATTTTATTTAAATGTTTATGTATGTGTGTTCTAAGTGTTTTATGTATGTTAAAGAACGTTTTAAATCAATTTTTGGATAGTTTTCGCCATAGTTATAGGGGTCAAATGAGTTCCCAGTTTCATTTAATAAACATCAAGACAACTAACCTCAATTAGTGTAAGAGGCAAAGTAAGTCTTACTCTGTAATTTATACTAATTCTGTTTATTGTAGCACCCTGATGATGCAAATAAAGATTTGCGAAAGCTTGGTTAACTAAAAAGAGTACTTCTTTGTCCCATCTTCCGCTGCACACCCAAATATTGGAGTATTGTATTCTATTTGATCAGCGTTGATTACAAGCGTTCATCGCTTTTTCAGTTTACTGTATAATGGGTTTTTACGAGAACATCTACGCTACATGGAACTGCAGCCGTTGGATTCCTCAAAGGATGGTCGAAGACTAATCTAAAATTATCCAAAGAAAGAAATAGAAGAATTTTCCTTTTAAAATGTAAGAAATCTGGAATACTTCCTAAACATATTTCACATTGTGCTGTCCCAATTGAAAATTTAATTTACAGGCAAGATACTCACACCCATCTTACGAGAACATTTATCAACAAATTAGGGCATAAACTTTTAACTATTGAAATAAACATTAATCATAAACTAATAAAATCATTAGAGAATAAATTAAATACCCTTAAGGCAAATATAATTAGTAGTACTAGTGAATATATTTGTAATAATTTCATTCAGAAACAAATGAAACACTATAATTTTTCTTTTCACAAGATAAAAAATAGTAATATTAATAAATTCAACAATTTAAAATCTACTATGTTGAACAACCAACTTATTACTAAGGATTCTTGGATAAAAAATATCTCCCAAGTTGAAATTCCATCAAACGTTATGAAATTTCTCTCGTTAGGTCCTAAGTTTAGCATTGAACCACGGTTAGGTATCGAGTCTCCTATTAAACCACTTCTATCTGATATTGATTTTATATCATCGTTTATTCCGGATCCTGAATGTAGAAATATTGCAATTGCTAAATCGATTAACATAATCACTAATAACTCGTTTAAACGTAAGAGTTCCCCTTCTCTCCTACAAAGTCTCTTTGAAGAAACTAAACGCTTCCTCAAATCTCACCCTGAGTTAGTAGTGACTCAATCTGACAAAGCTAATGTTACTGTAGTAATGTTGAAAGATGATTACTTTAAACTTTCTCAAGAGATTCTTGATCAGGATTCATCCTACATAACCCTACCTAGTGATCCAACTAGCAATATCCAAAATAAATCAAATGCCCTAATTAAACGCCTTTGGCAACAGAAACAAATTGAATTGTATTTAAACAGTAAAAAGAGACTCTCATCCTATAAAGGTGTTGTTGCAAAATTCTACACCCTCCCTAAAATCCATAAACCCACCTTAACTATGAGACCTATAGTTTCCTCCATAGGTTCACCAACTGAACATATTGCAGGCTTTCTCACCAATATATTGACTAAAGCCTATGATCCAAATAATGATTACTACATCAAAGATTCTTTCCAAGTTGTTGAGTTATTTAACAAAACTGTCTCACCAAGTAATTATGTTCTCGTCAGTCTAGATGTGGTCTCCCTCTTCAGTAATGTTTACTTAAATGCCGTTCTCCGATCTATTCATAAACACTGGAATAAAATTTCGCAAGTGTGTAACATTGATTATGATATGTTTATTGAGATGATAGAGTTCTTGTTTAATTCCACTTGTTTCTCTTTCAACAACAAATATTACAAACAAACCTTTGGCACTCCTATGGGAGCCAGTATCTCTCCAATTCTAGCTGCATATGTAATGGATGATCTGTTGGATATTGTTCTCCAGGTTGTTCCTTTTACCGTTCCTTTTATTAAAAAGTATGTTGATGACATTATTATGTCGTGTATTGTATATATATATATATATATATATATATATATATATATATATATACATATATATCGTAAAATGTGTTCTTTCTTAATATACTTTATCTGTTTTTTGATACTCTCAGCAATAGTTACAGCCATATTTTCCGTATCCGACTGCTTGATTATTTCTTCCATTTTTATAGCTTTTATTGCTTTTGGTCAACAAGAAAGTTGTAGTATGTTATTTTGAATTATAATTCTAATTAATTTTAATAAATATGACAGCATGATTGTGGTCTGAATTTATATTGGTGCTTAAATAATATTTTTTCGTTTAGAACTGCATTGTTCTAAATCTGCTGTTAAGTGTAATTGTAGAAAAAAGTAAAGAAAAATAGACAAAAGTAGGCTATAAGAAGTTGTTCGTGAATGGGAAAGAATGAATATGGGATAAAGAAAAAAAAAACAACTACAAAAAATACCAAAAAAAAATCGCCAAAAGACTAGTAGAAGAATAACAACCGGAGAAATATGATACCCAAACGGCAAGGCAAAGTAATACGACCATGTTAAATGGAAAAATAAGCTCAAAAAAAAGGAAGAGTCCAAGGACAATATTAAAAATTGACACTTGGAATGTCAGAGGTACTTATGAGCAGAGAGTTTTCAGAAACTTAGACCAAATTATGGAAATATTATATATATTTTACATAAACAAAGAGGTGAGTAATGTCCAAGATCCAGTAATCCAGAAAAACTATAAATAATAATCCACAGTATTGCAGAAACAAAGAAGGCTTACTTCTGGGTGCAACAACAG
Source organism: Diabrotica balteata (assembly GCA_918026665.1). Lineage (NCBI taxonomy): Eukaryota > Metazoa > Arthropoda > Insecta > Coleoptera > Chrysomelidae > Diabrotica > Diabrotica balteata. Next base: position 105,383,755 of record OU898281.1, on the reverse strand, counting down.
AAAAATTAAACAGATGGGCGGAATATTTCGAAGATCTATTAAATACAGACCATCAAGAGGAACTTAAGGTAAATGAGAATTGGCAAAAAGTCAAATAAGTAATGAGAGACCTAAAAAATAACAAAAGTGCAGGAGAAAGTGGTATCCCAGCTGCGATTTTTAAGGAAGGTGGGTAAAGATTTAAGGAAAAAATATTTCACTTGACAATAATAATTTGACAAAAGTAAGAAATGCCGAAACAATGGAATACCACTCTTATTTGTTGTATCTATAAAAAATAAAACAAAACAGAGTGCGAAAACTATAGAGGTTTACGAAAAGATTAATAAAATATGACAAAAACGTGATTGCGAATTCCAGAGAGATTTAGACTAATAAGAACAACTACTGATCAAATAAGTATGTTCAAGTTAATACAAAATAATAGCTATGAACAAAACTTGATATTACGTATGCTATTTACCGATTTTAAACAAGCAATATGACTCCCTAAATCAAACAATGCTACATAAGACCATAAGAACATAAGAAATACTAGAAAAGCTTATAAGGCTAGGGAGAATGACGCTTAAGAATAGGATATAGGGTAACAATGGAAGAAAGCTTTTAGGTTTAAAATGATCTTATACAGATTTGACAGTGACTAGAGGTTTAAAATAAGGTAATCCGCTATTAATGAATTTATTCAACCTAGTATTAGAACAAATCATAAGAAGATCAAATACGAGCACAAATAGGACTATTTTCAATAGCAGAGAACATTACATATCGTACGCAGATGATGTGGTGATACTAGCAAAAACAAAAAATCATTTAGAAAAAGTGTTCCAGAAATTTGAGGAAGAAGCAAAAAGATACGGATTAATAATATATATATATATATATATATATATATATATATATATATATAATAATATATATATATATATATATATAATATATATTATGCTATATATATATATATATATATATATATATATATATATATATATATACCATTTTTCATATAAAAAAGCATGCACGTCATTTAAGATTTAAATCGTCAGAACCCTACAGCGTTGCCAAAACATCAGAATAGTTAGTAAGTGAGGAATTTTTAAAATGTCAACTATTTGTCAAACTATTATAATAACAGTAAATAAACTTAGTTTTAAGACTACTGCAACAGATTAAAATACCTAAGAAAACACTTTAATACAAATTTATAGATTCTAAATTTTAAACTTACCCCTTTAGGGGTAACAGTAAAAACGTCCGCCGTTATTTCTTGTTCAAAATCATTTTTATGAAAGCTTATCAGCTTTTTACAGACTATTTATTTGTTTTGTTATGTCACAATCTCAATACATAACAATAAATAGTTTTTAAAACTATAAATCTAAATTTGATATGTATTTATAAATACAATTTATTAATATATATTATGATCAAATTGTGCAAGAAATCAAAACATAAACAAAATTCCTACTCTAAAAAAGCGGCAACACTTTATACGCTTTTGCCATACGCTTAACTTTCAATAAAATTTGAAGTATTTCCATATCAGTTGCGTAAAATTGTCTAATATATTTAATTAAAATTAATATTTTGTGAAATATTAGACTTAAAGAGTTATTTCATAAAATTTATAATATCAATAATAACAAATGATTTTGGTTATTTAATCAATTTTTTTTTGATTTCTTTTTTGAACCTATTCTCTATCCTTCCATTGTTGGATATAGGTCTCCCCAGTTCTCTCCATCTTTCCCTATATTGAGCTGTTCTCTGCCATGTGGGACCTCCTTGTTTCCTGATGTCATCTTTCCACCTCATCTGTGGTCTGCCTCTTGATCTCTTTGCATTGTATGGACGCCATTTTCCGATGGCATTGTTCCATCGTCCGTCTTGGAGACGTTCATTGTGTTCAGCCCATTTCCATTTCAGTTTTGCTGCTTGTTCTATCGCATCTACTGTCTTTGTTTTGGTTCTGATCCACTGGTTACGTTTTCTATCTCTAAGTGATACATCCAACATTTGTCTCTCCATCGCTCTTTGTGCCTTCCTTATCCTATCCAAATTGGCCTGTGTAAATGTCCATGTCTGTGCTCCGTAGGTGAGCACCGGTATTATACAGGAGTTATATACCTTGCTTAGTAAGTATAGAGGGATTGTTTGATTTTTTAGAACGTAAGAAAGTTTTCCGAACGCTTCTTATCCCATTCTTACTCGTCTCGATATTTCGGCTGTTTGATTTTCTCTGTTAGCTCTGATTGCTTGTCCTGGATAGATATACCCATTTACCTGTTCTATTTTTTCTGTTTTTATTTTTATTGCCTCTTGTTCTTCCGTGTTTGTCATTACTTTTGTTTTGTTGAAGTTAATTTTTAGGCCTTTTTCAGTGATTTTTCATGAAGTTCGTTCAGTATTAATTCCAGTTCTTGTCGTTCCGAGGAGATCAGGAGTTTATCATCCGCATATCTAAGGTGATTTAGGTATTTTCCGTTAATACATGTTTCTCTGTTTTCCCACTCTGTTGATTTTATTATGTCTTCGAGGGTCAAGGTAAACAGTTTAGGTGAAATTATATCGCCTTGTCGGACTCCTCGTTTAACTTTTATATTATCCGTTATTAATTTGTCGTCCAGAATTACGGTCATGGCTGCGTTTTGGTAAATATCATGTATTAATTGTCGGTATCTTGAATCTATTCTACTATTGACCAGAGCTTCTTCAATCGCCCAGTGTTCAATGCTGTCGAAAGCCTTTTCATAATCTACGAATGCTAAGTTCAGCGGAAGGTTGTATTCATTGGTTTTCTCAATTAAGATTTAATCAATATAATTTTAAAATTTCCAATATGATGTTGATTATATTTTCTGATTATTACACCATGTAGACGCCTATAAAAAATCGAGCAGTTCCATATGGGTTTCGTATTATTAGCTGTGTCAGGAAAATTTGAACTCTAAGGTTGATGTTTTGGAAATGTTAAGTACAAAGTGACGTCACTTTGTATAAATCGTGACGTGCAAGTGTTTTACTTTGAAAAATGGTATAGTTAAATTATCATTTCTTATAATATTTAACAGAGATTAAAGCGAACAATCAAGATTATATACGATTCACCCAAATGAGGATGTTTTAGAACAGATACCGGCTGGACTATTTCTCCACACCATAAAGTTACTATAAAATATTTGACTTTGAACTAATATAAAATATGGTAATGGGTATTTCCAAGTTTTAAAACTTAAACAATAAGAATAGAATCGTAATTTAAAATGAAGTATCTGTTTATTTTACTGGATCAATGAGAATTTCGTTGTTCTTGTAATTTGGTTGAATAAAACGAGTAAATTAAAATCAGGATTACATTCAACTCAAGACTATCTGGGTTTTTATTAGAACGGATTTTACGATTATATTTTATTCGTATGTTAAATGTATCGATTTGATAAGTATACTTTTACTGCAAACTTGAATGTACATGGTTCAGAAAGGTGCTAAACATTTTTTAAGCAATTAGTTATTTTAATGGTATAGCATAAAAATAATAATAAATATAACAATAAAACACAGAAAACTTTGTTTTTAAAACTTCCACAAAATGTATTGTAATATTTTACCACTACAGTTCTTTCGTCAATAAGTCGTACTGAACAAAAGAAACAACAACAATACCCCATGGTTAAGAACAGAAATAAAAGAGAAATGTAAATAGAAACGAGAGGCCTACACGAAGTGCAAAACATTAAATATCCCAGAATCCCGAGACAACTATAAAAGAATACGAAATGAAACCAAGCAGTTGGTAAGCAAAACAAAAAATGAACACTGGGAACAGTTTACAAAAAGGACGGAAAGCGACTTCTACGGTACATAAAAACAAATATGGAGATTTATGAGAAACCAACGGAAAGAAATGGCAGAATTAAAGAAATACAATAACATACCAGCAAACGAATGGGAAAGATACTTGACGGAACTGTTTAAAGCAAAGGAAAATAATATTAATAATAATAATAATAATAATAATCAACACAATAACGTACATGAATTAAGACACGAAATAGAAATCAGTTTTTAGAAAGTAGAAATAGCCATAAATTCGCTTAAAAATAGAAAGTCACCAGGACCAGACGGAATAACCAACGAGCTTTTAAAATACGGAGAAGAAAGTATAACTCTGGCGAAGACAAAACTTATACAAAAACTAATAATGCACTGCTGGGTACCAGACGCATGGAGAAACAGCACAATGATATATTAATGTTCAAGAAAGGAGATAAGGAAGACCCTAATAATTATAGAGGTATAAATCTACTAAACACCGCACTTAAGCTGACCAAAAAAGTCCTAGCCAATAAAATCAATAAACTAAGAGCTTTATCAGATGAACAACAAGGATTCAGATCCGGAATATCATGCGTAGACGCCGTATTTGTACTAAGACAAATCACAGAAAAGGCCATCGAGTACAATAAACCAGCATATCTATATTTATAGACCTGACAAAGGCTTTCGATCGCATCCAAGTCGAAGACGTCTTACACCTACTTTATAATAGAAACATACCAATCAATATTATACAAACCATCGAAAATAGCTACCTCCAAAATCGAATACACGCAAAGATAAATGGAAAAATAACACAGTGTATACCAGTACAAAGCGGAGTCAGATAGGGTGACTCGTTGAGCCCACTTCTCTTTAATATAATGATGGACGAAATAATACAAGCAGTATTAGACTGCTTGTATTATATATGTATAAATAATAAAGACGACTGCTAGAAACAACAGAGATGAAAATACTTAGACGAATAACAGGGAGAAGTTTGTTGGATGAAGAGAGAAGCGAAAACATAAAAAGAGCCTGCAATATTGAAGACATAAATGAATGGGTGACAAAACGAAAACAGGAGTGGAACAAACATCAGTAGAATGGCCGAGGATAGAATAGTACGAATAGCACGAGATAAGTCACCAAATGGACGAAGAAGTATTGGCAGACCAAGAAAAAGATGGTGCGATAATTTAAACAATTTAGAAGGCCAATATTGAAGAAGAAACAGGCTTTAAAGCCTACATACTAGAAGGAAGAAGAAGAAGAAGAAAAAGTTGTTTCAGCAGAGTGCCTTTCTCAACTGATCTATTTTTGAATGTGTTTACATATTATAGTCTTTACGAAATATTTTGAGGAGGGGAGAACGGTTTGTCTTAAGTTGGTCATTCAGAATTATGTCTGTGTTTTTTAATTTGTTAATTTTTGTGAATTCTAATAAAGATAGCTTAAGACATTAATTTTTTAGATGTAAAGAATTTAAAATTCATCATTAAAAGAAGGATTTTAATCTAGAAGGTGAAGTGCGTGTCTAGTATCTGTTTTCCTATTATTGAAAACCCTTTTTTGTTCTGCGTTGAAAGTCCATTTAAGTTTTTATACACCGCTGTGTAAGTGCTTTTTATTCAGCTGTAAAAGCTGCAGTGATAAAATATTACAATAAATTTTGTGGAATTTTTGAAAACAAAGTGTTCAGTGTTTTATTGTTGTATGAAATGAATTTCCATTAAGTAGCGGTGGAAGAATCTATCACTTCTTCTTCTTCTTAAAGTGCCCTCTCCTCAATGGAGGTTGGCTACTACAATTTTAAACTCTTCTCTATCTTCAGCTGTTCTTATTAGCTGTTCAAAATTTAGCCCTGTCCATTGTCGGATGTTTCTAAGCCATGATAGTCTTTTCCTTCCTAGGCCTCTCTTTCCCTCGATTTTTCCTTTCACTATAAGTTGGGCATATTGGTACTTATGATTTCTCAGTATGTGGCCTAGGTATGATGTTTTTCTTACTTTTACTGTGTTAAAAAGTTCTCTTTCCTTGCCTATTCTATGCAGCACTTCTTCGTTTGAGGTATGCGATGTCCATGAAATTTTTAGTATTCTCCGGTAGATCCACATTTCAAAGGCCTCCAATTTATTTACGGTTGATGTTTTAAGGGTCCACGTTTCAACTGCATATAGAAGAGTCGACCAGACGTAGCATTTTGATAAACGTAGTCGAATTTCGAGTTTTATTCGAGAATCACAAAGCAGTTTTTTTATTTTTTCGAAAGATTTTCTAGCCTGTTCTATTCTCGATCTTATTTCTTGATCAGGATTTATAGTAGAGTAAATAGACTGGCAAAAGGCTTCTAGAATAGATTTTGGTGGGCACTTTGTTGCTAAAATGTAAAACCTATTTTTTTTCGTTTCTAATATCTTTCTAATGCAAAATCACTTGGTCGTCCAAAAATCGTAGCGGGAGGGGAGTGGTGGGGAGCCTTACAAAAAAAAGTGCTAATTTTTTTTTTTCGTTATTTTTCGGATCTACGATAACCGAAAATTCATTCCTCAAATTTGTATGTTGATCTGGACATTAGAAATATTTTTATTTTATTTATAAAAATACGTCAAACCATTGTTGTATATGGAGCGCCTTCATACAAAATCACTTGTTCTGAAAACCCATATTTTTAAAATCTTTTACCTCGCTCTACCTCGAAAAATATTGGGTTTAGCAAAAAATTACTTTCTATAAACATTATAGACCAAAAATCAAAGAACACGTGGGTTTTTTTAGAATTTCGATTGGATACTTAGTTTAAGAAAGAATTAAATAAATCGAACGGCATGTCACGACGGACAGAGCTGAACGCCGAGATGCGAGGAAGGGCGAGATTTCTAATCTGAAGTCAAAGCAAATCGACTCTAGTGATGGCGATGTTGTTAGGGTCGATTTTACATTGAAACGCTGTTGTGTTGTATATTCTATTGCGAAAGTGCATCATTGTGCATTATTTTATACTAATAGCGCGAAATCCACTGAGCTGAGATTTTTTATATTAAAAGTTTTAAATTATTAAGAGTTATTAATTAGCTTACTGCTATAATAAAAATATTAAATATCTACTTAATATTAAAGTAAATATTTTTTTTCATCTAGAAACGGATTTAACGAAAAGCAGCAGGTCTGACAGTGAACTTGAGTCAAAAATCAGATTAAGGCATGTTTTTTTCCATAAAGTCCATTTCCTTTTCAGTTTGTTGAAGGACGCGGAAACTGGAGAATACATTTTTGTTCTAGTTTTCGAAAAATGCATCCTTACTTCTTTGCATTTGGCCATGTGAACTATTCTTTTTGGGGAACATTATATTTGTTGGACATGTACACATTTGCTGATAAGTATCCAGAATTTCATGAAGACTTTATTAGAGGAAATTTTGTTGTGAAAAGTTTGAACAGAAACTTGTACCAACTATTTGTAGATATAGCTTTAAACATATAAATACAAACTCAAAAGATGCAGGAGAAATCGTGTGATATACTAAAACCAGCACAAAACTAGACGAATGGTTTTTAAGCTACAATATGATTGGCATAAATTATCTTATTCTAAGTCAGACTCTTCAGTATTCTCAGAACTAACATCTTCTACGGTTAAAATTGTTTCACGTATATTACCTTTATTGCCACATTTCGCCTGGGCCACACATTTACAAGAACCAATGCATTTGATCTGCTTCCTTTTACACGAGCATTGGGCCCTGTACAGTCTGAAAATTATTAAAAAAAAGCTAATATAATTATTCTTCACATAAAAAGGCAAAAATTGATTCACCTTTTTTAAATTTACAACTATTCAGAATAGTTGACGAATCTTTCGTCAACATGGGTTCCGTGTTTAAAACTGGTACCAGCTCTCCATTTTGTTTACTCCAGCCACTTAGCAACGGATTTGGCAGACATGGTCTTGGTGTCGCACTACATAGCCATATTTTCGTCTGGAAGTGTATACGAAGGCAGTGTTGCCTCAGACTGTCTAAAGTAGGAGGCAGTTTATGAATAGGTTTCGTAGTGGCCAAAATACCTCTTAGAGTATTAATACACTTCATATTGTCGTTAGGTGTATAAAGAAGAATAACAAATTTAACAATATCATATCATCGAAAACATCTTTGCTCAAATATTCTTCACTTCCCACTCTAGATAGGAGACTATAATTTAATAGAAATACCTTCTAATATGAAAGGCTGGTCAACATTTCCTTAGGGAGTAATCCATAGAGAGTTCGTGGATACCTATAAATCTTTCGTTGTCCTTTGTTCCAACCCTCATCTAAACTTCTTTAAAATCGGCACATCGGTAACTTTACAGTCGACTATACATTTTGTATATCCCTCCATTTTTGCTGACAGAATGTGTAATATTATTCTGGTATCTGCCTCTTTATGTGATGAGACTAATATTTCAGAATTCAAACCAAAATTTGTTTTGTAATGTAAAACGTCGCAAAATCCTCTGCTGGATACGAAGTGAGCGGTACAATTTGTTAAGGAATATTTAACTAGCTGATTGCTTACGAAGTGTGCAAGCTGGTTTTTATTAAAAACTCAATTAATAAATGAATTCCATTTTTGAGGTAATACTGTATCCGGACCTTTAATTAACCGTTGTGTTGATTTAATTTTGGCGCCTCTCTTTTGTCTCGTGCAGTTTTTTATGGAAGATTCCTTGTAGTGATCCAAAACAAAATCGATCCTTTTAACGTTGTAGGGGTTCTTGAACACTATTGATTTCAAAATTCTTGCATAGTCGTCAAATGTTTTGGCATTTGATGGTTTGCCAACTACTTGAATCAATCCCATACCATCAAAAATGTGACACGTTTTGTGATTTTGTAACAACTGTAAACTGTTCTATTATAGAACCTAAGGCAGATTTATTTTATGGTATCGATAAAACTCCTGCTGGTACAAGTGACATTGGATATGCTGTCAATTCATATTTGAAAATATCCTCATAATATTTATGTCTCTTTCAATTGCCTTGGTTGCTAGTATTTTTTGTAAAAATTCTTGCTCATCTTGAATAATTTTCTTCTTTTCAGAGACAGTTTTATAGGTACCTGCGCGACGAAGTCTTGGAAGATTATTCTCTTTTCTATGCTGATAAAAATTGGGAGTTCCAACAGTAACAATACATTTCGCTAGGCTCTCTTTTTCATTTTTTTTTGTATATTTAGTAAGGATGTTTGAACATTTGGCGATGCAATCTCATTAGCTGAAATTACGAGAAGACGATCTACGCTTTTTAAAAATACATTAAATCGTAAAAACTGACCATGTAGTTTTTGTACAGAATATTCATCAATTTTCATCCGTTTTTTCTACTTTCTACGTTTTGACTTGAGTGGTTGCTTAGGTCTCATGATGCACGAAATTTATCTACCATCATGCCAATCATATTATAGCTTAAAAATCATTCGTCTAGTTTGGTGCTGGTTTTAGTAAATCACACGATTTCTCCTGCATCTTTTGAGTTTGTATTTATATGTTTAAAGCTGTATCTACAAATAGTTGGTAAAAGTTTCTGTTCAAACTTTTCACAACAAAATTTCCTCTAATAAAGTCTTCATGAAATTCTGGATACTTATCAGCAAATTTGTACATGTCCAACAAATATAATGTTCCCCAAAAAGAATAGTTCACATGGCCAAATGCAAAGAAGTACGGATGCATTTTTCGAAAACTAGAACAAAAATGTATTCTCCAGTTTCCGCGTCCTTCAACAAACTGAAAAGGAAATGGACTTTATGGAAAAAAACATGCCTTAATCTGATTTTTGACTCAAGTTCACTGTCAGACCTGCTGCTTTTCGTTAAATCCGTTTCTAGATGAAAAAAATATTTACTTTAATATTAAGTAGATATTTAATATTTTTATTATAGCAATAAGCTAATTAATAACTTTTAATAATTTAAAACTTTTAATATAAAAAATCTCAGCTCAGTGGATTTCGCGCTATTAGTATAAAATAATGCACAATGATGCACTTTCGCAATAGAATATACAACACAACAGCGTTTCAATGTAAAATCGACCCTAACAACATCGCCATCACTAGAGTCGATTTGCTTTGACTTCAGATTAGAAATCTCGCCCTTCCTCGCATCTCGGCGTTCAGCACTGTTAGTCGTGACATGCCGTTCGATTTATTTAATTTTTTCTTAAACTAAGTATCCAATCGAAATTCTAAAAAAACCCACGTGTTCTTTGATTTTTGGTCTATAATGTTTATAGAAAGTAATTTTTTGCTAAACCCAATATTTTTCGAGGTAGAGCGAGGTAAAAGATTTTAAAAATATGGGTTTTCAGAACAAGTGATTTTGTATGAAGGCGCTCCATATACAACAATGGTTTGACGTATTTTTATAAATAAAATAAAAATATTTCTAATGTCCAGATGGGTATGCAAATTTGATGAATAAATGTTCGGATATTGTACATCCGAAAAACGATGAAAAAAAATAATTGCATTTTTTTTTGTAAGGCTCCCCACCACCCCCCTCCCACTACGATTTTTGGACGACCAAGTGATTTTGCCTTACAAAGATATTAAAAACCAAAAAAAATGGGTTTTACATTTTAGCAATAAAGTTCCCACGGGATAACACAATAGGATCCTGTTTAAACTATACTATTAGGCTGCTATCGATCCAACATCCCAGGTACTTAAATCTATTGACCTGTTCAAAGATGTGCCCATTTATTGTGCAAGGTTGAGGTACGTTTTGGTTTTTTCGGATTGACATCACTTTGGTTTTTTTAATGTTTATTTTCATACCAAATCATACCTATTATATAATTTTAATACCTATCACTTCTAATAATAATTATTTGTTATTTATATCTTTTATTTTAGACAATATCGCTGTTCCAGTGGAACAATGACGCAACTACAAAATGTAACTTTATATAAAATTATTTTACTTAATAGCTTATGCAATGAAGCATAATGAAGTTACTGGATTAGTATTGCAGATATACTTAGTCACCGTCATATACTGTCACCCTACTACACATTCGAAATTAATTCCCAATTTTTCATCCCTAAATGTCATCCCCAATTGCAATTACCTCATTGTTGCCATAGAATAACTGAGGCAACAATGACGTAATTGCAATTGGGGATCAAATTTAGGGATGAAAAATTAAAAATTTAGAATTTAGTTTTAGGAAGAAAATTTCCACATACATACTCATTTTATAAAATTTTTGGTTGGCAGGGCAAGGTGGCATCGAAATAAAAACAAAAACTCATTGAAAAAGCTTATTAAACAAGTTGAAAATTATAGTAAAAGCAAACATCTTTAATAAAAAGGAACTTACAAATAAAATTAAAATTGCAAAAAAAGTATCAACGAAAAATTGAATTGTAAAAGGCTTTACAAAATCCATTATTTTTTTTAAGTAACTATTTCAAATCTTTTAGTTTGTTATTACCTAAAGGAATTTTTGAAGAGTAAGCCCTACGCAGCTGGCATTTCGACGATAAACAATTCCGACTAACTTCGACCCCTTCTCTTTTGGCAATCATCAATTTTCGTCCACGTTAGTTATTTATAACTATTTTTTATACAGAAAGTAATCTTTGCCTTTTAAGATTTGAAGTAACATTACTTCAGTTATGTTAAAGTCACTGCCTTCCTTGTCTTTGGTGAAATCTAGTCCCATTTCATTTTACAGTGCTTTTACATCGTAAAACTCGGTGAAATAAATTTCTTTAACGGTTAATGGAGCTCCTGTTTTTTAAGCATTCCAGACTAATTTAACGTATTGCTCGGGAATGTATACGGGCCTTGATTCGGTTGCCCTCTTCTCTGCTCTTTCTATTATGCTGTGGACTAAATCACCTTAATTTTGGGTGTGACCGCGAAGAAAGTACTTGTGAGTACTAGAATTGATGTCCAAAGTATTAACAGCAAACAGGTACATGGCTATTAGAAATTTATTTTTTGTTGGCCTCCACAGTTATCTAAATAAACAATCAGAATAACTCCTTGGCTGGTTATTGACAATTCTTTTAGATAGTAATAAACGTAAGATCCGATTTTTATTGCCCCTCTATTTCAACTTCCAACTTCATTCCAAAAGTGGCAGCTAGCTATATAAATTTCACGAACACTGTCTGTTTTGGAGACTTGACATTTTTTCGCCTTTACGCCTTTACCTTATTACTACTAACTAAAGTTATCACAGTTTAAACGAAAATTGTTAAAAAATGCAGAACTTTGTTATATTGGTACAGGTAACACTGCTTGTAATTCATAAAAAAATCACACTTATAATACTTACTGATAAAGTTACCCATTTAGCATTCCGAGGTATTCCGTTACATCAGGGGTGCTCAAACGGTCGATCGCGATCGACTGGTCGATCGCGAGTGCTTTTTGGGTAGATCTCGAAAAGAAAAAAAAATTTAATAAGTAGGTAGGTATCTAAACTACTGTCAGCAGAGTTAAACGTTTTTATTAAAACTGAACTATATAAATACATAGAATGCTTGATTAAGCATCATTGCAATTTAAAGAAGTGGGGACAAAAAAATATTGTCCACACAGCATATTTTATATTTACATATATTAACTAATTATTTTATTATTTCAATATTTATTATAATTATTAATCAAATTTGGGATGATACTCCATCAACTACAATAGTGTTTTACGTAATAAAATAACACTGCTTGCGGCAAAAGGTGGCTTTATCAAAGGAACGCGCGGCACTTGTCAAAGAAAAGACGTATTGTTTCTAGACGAGAGACAGTACAGTCTAGTTTCGGGCGGCGCGTTTGACGGTAGCATTCGAGACTTTCGTTCACGCCGATATAAATGTTGCGCCTGCAGGAATTGGAGTTATTCTGAATTGTAACTTGATAGCAATCCTACGTCGATACAAAGATTATTATTAAATAGTAGAAAATGAGTGCAGTGAAGAAATCTAAAACGTATCATTTTAAATAAGGATTGGGAGGAAGAATTTTTCTTTTCTATGGTGAAGGATAAGTGCATTTGTGTTATTTGTCGTGCGTCAGTTGCAATACTTAAGCGTGGTAACTTAGAGAGGCATCATAAAACGGTTCATAAAAACTATGAAAAGGATTTTCCGCCACAGAGTGAATTAAGAAAACGAAAAGTAAGTGATTTGATATCTTGTTTGAAAAAAGAACAATCCATGTTCACAAGACCAGCCAAACAATTAAAAGCTGCTACGATCGCGTCATTTAAAATATCTCAGATTTTGGCGAAACACAAGAAACCATTTGAAGATGGATCGGTGGTGAAAGAAGCATTTATTGAAGCGGGTGAGACTTTATTTGGAAATTTTAAAAATAAAACAGAAATCATGTCTGCTATTAGAGAACTTCAGTTATCTCGTCCGACTGTCACAAGGCGTATTGAAGTCATGAGTCAAGACATCGCAGATAAATTAAAACATGATATCATGGAATGTACATACTTTTCTTTATAGTTCGACGAATCCATCGATCTGACAGACACTGCCCAGCTGTGTATTTTTATTCGGATGGTATTCAATGACATGTTGGCTAAGAAAGAATTTTTGACAATCATTCCTCTGAAGGGGAAGACCCGTGGCGAAGATATATATGACGCTTTCTTAAATTTTGTAAAAAACTACGAGCTACCAATATATAAATTAACGTGCATTACAACCGATGGAGCACCGGCAATGACTGGAAACAAAAACGGTTTTGTGGCATTGTGTCGAGCTAATGAAGAATTCCCTTCATTTTTTTCATTCCATTGCATTATACATCAACAAGTTTTGTGTTCAAAAGTTTTAAACACGGAGGAAATTATGGGCATTGCAACAAAAATTGTGAATTCCATCCGTGCACGTAGCTTGCAACGGCGGCTCTTTCAGTTGCAGTTGGAAGATAGGGAGTAAGCTGAACACACTGATTTAGTTCTTCACACGGACGTCAGGTGGTTGAGTCGCGGAAAATTTCTAAAAGGGTTTAAAGAATTATTGCCCGAAATAACAGCTTTTCTAGACGAAAGAGGTGATGACACTCAGATTTTGAAAAATGAAAAATGGCTAAATGATTTGGCATTTTTGACTGACATCACAATGCACTTAAACACCGTTAAGTTAGAGCTTCAAGGTAAAGGAAAAACTATTATTGAGATGATTAGCGCAGTAAACGCATTCAAAAGTAAATTGCAACTTATGATAGATCAACTGAAAAAAAAAGGATCTGAAACATTTTTCGTCTTTGAAAGCAAGGATTCCTCAATTGAATTATGATACGGATGAGGCTGAATTATTAAATATTTTGGGACAATTCGAAATACGTTTTTATGATTGCAGTAAATTGGAAAATATAGCATTATTTATGAAATATCCTTTTTCATGTAAAACATTGAGGAATTAGCTTCTGAAATAGCAAGTCAGTTTAATATGAACTCATGTTCTGTTGAAAATGAGTTGGTACAGAGTATATCAGATATGCATCCCAAAGCTACAGTATCTGATACAAATTTCTGGCGTTTTATATCTGAAGATAAATATCCGAATGTAAGGCAAATTGCCCTTCAACTGACGGCATTTTTTGGGTCAACTTACCTGTGCGAGTCTGCATTTTCTGAAATGAAGATAATTAAGTCAAAATATCGCAATCGACTAACTGACGATCATATGACATCATGCTTGCGATTAGCACTCAGTGGTTACGTACCATCTTATGAAAAGTATGCTGAGGACATGTAGTGCCACGCTTCAACATCCAAAGCCACTCCTTAGTTAAGTTTAACACCATATGTAACTCTTTTGTTTTGTAACAACAAATAAACTCGCAATTTTGAATAACTATGAGTTTTTTCATTGATATTGTAGAGAAGAACCTAACTAAACCTAACCCAAACCTTGACTAAAATAATGTACCTATATTGTGCAGAAAGCTAATATCTATATATGCTACGGGTACGCCCTACCTAGGTAAGTAGGGTGTATCGTGTATGTACGACAACCCTGCATCACACACACTTGCAGTGTCTCAGAGTCGATCGTAAGTAGTCTAAAAATATTGAGGTAGATCGCCAGCAGTTCAAGTTTGAGCACCCCTGCTTTACATTATACAAACATTTTTGGCTACTAAATTGTAATAAAGTTTTTTACTTTTAAATTACCAATTTTGTTGGAGATAAATAACTCACGATATAAGTCGAAATTCGAAAATTTTGTAATTAAAGTTAGCAGTATTGATCGAAATGTCACAGACAGTCAAAGGTTTAAGAATTTACAAATCGAATAAAAAAGGAAAAATATATTAAAATCTGCTTGATTTCAAGCTGTATGTTTTAAGAAAAAAACCTCTTTGATGTTTAGGGCGTATAAGGCTCAACAATACCTTTGCTTTGCTATAAATAAAATCGACATTTTCAATTAAAGATTCCAGAAATATAAACGAGATGAGACACAATGAAAGAAAAACAAATTCCTGTTGCTACATTGTGTGATAAATCCATCTTTGAAAGCGATTTCAAACATAAATAGGCCAGGATTTCAATCGTTTTTGTTCGTTCTTACCTTTGTGCAGGTAAAAGTATGTCGGAGGTGGATATTATTATTAGTCTAGTTATTCGTGGATAGAAACTTAATTTTTTATATTACTTATATGTATATAGTTGTACAATGTAATAAAGAAACAATAAGATAGATGGTTAAACGTTTATAAACAACACGAAGTTACGAAAAAATATTTGTTAGATAACAAAAACGTTTTTTTCCGCAAATCGCCAGGAAATTTTGACATTCCTGTCAAAATTTCTTGAAGAAAAAGTCAGGACTTCCTTACTGTAAGGAAATGATATTTCCGTACAGTTGTTAGTCTTCTACATAAATGATAGAAAACACATTGCTTATAAGGAATTAATTTATATTTTGAAAACATCAAGTCATTGCTGAATACATTTTTAAGATCAATTTGTTATATTTACAGTAATTTGACAGTTAGCACAATTATTGAACATTGGAGGAACACTCTTAGAACTATGAGAAACATTTTGGACAGCATGCAGGGTGGAAGTGTCATTTTGTTGAATATTTTGTACTGTGAAAATTTTATTTGTCACCTCAACCTTATTGTTAAGCGATTCTTCGATATATCCTTCAGCAACGTTTGATGACTTCCATCCGCCATGCCTCTTTAAACTAGTTATGTCGGCACCAGAGTCAACCAATATTGTTGCAGAAGACCGACGAAAGCAGTGACCAGTATATTCTGTCGGATTTACCAAGTTCAAATAAGTAGCAATTATTTTGGGCACTTTTCTAAATTGATGAATTCCTACCACTTGTCTACAACCCTTTCCGGTTTGATATTTAAAGAAAAATCGGTCACTGTTCATATTTTCTGGTCTTAACGAAACATAATTTCGATAAACATTCAAGTAGATCTGATTAATTACAAATGATTTTGGTTTGTTGGTTTTCGAATCAGGTATGCTGATTAAAAGCTTAGATTCTAAGTCTTCTATATCGTGTACAGTCATTCGGACTAACTCATCCATTCTACAGGCCCCAGAAATACCAAATATTACAGCCACCTAAAAAATAAATAAAGCTATAATCTAAATAGAAATTAAAACCTTGTAAATTACCTTAATCATTAAATTTTCTTTATCTGGAGCTTCCTGGATAAATTTTTCAATTTCTTCCTTCGTTAAAATCTTAGATTTCTTTGCCCTATAACCTTGAGCTTCTTCTTCTTCTTCTAGTTCCATGACCGCTATCGATCGTTGGATATCATGTTGGCTACCATATTCGCTATCGTGACTTTATTGACAGCAGCTCTAAATAACGATGTAGTTGATTTTCCATACCATTGCCTTAGATTTTTCAGCCATGATGTTCTTCTTCTACCAGGACCACGATTACCTTGGATCTTTCCCTGAATGATCAGATGTAAAAGATCATATTTTTCAGGGTGTCTCATAATATGACCGAAGTATTCCAGCTTGCGTTTCTTTATTATATTGACCAGTTGTGTTGTTTGGTTCAGCCGTCTAAGGACCTCCTCATTTCTAACTCTGTCGACCCAGCTTATTTTCAGTAGTCGTCTGTATACCCACATCTCAAAGGATGTCAAGCGTTTAAGCATAGCCTCAGTTAGGGTCCACGCTTCTACTCCATACAGCAGGACAGGAAAGATGTAGCAAGATATCATACGAACTCTAAGGTCAATGCTAAGATCATGACTGCAAAGTACGTTTCTCATTTTTACAAAGGCAGCTCGGGCTTGTTCTATTCGGCTTTTAATTTCTGCGGTTGGATCCCAGCTCTCATTGATATTACTGCCGAGATTCACGAGTTTCTCTACTCTGTCCAGTGTGGCATCTCCGACTTTTATACCGTCATCATGTATATAATTTTGTTTGCTAACTATCATATATTTAGTTTTCTTAACGTTGAGTTTTAATCCATACTGATCACAAGTCTGTTTTATTTTGTTCATTAGATTTTGAAGGTCTTCTCCGCAATTGGCAAGGACTAAGGTATCGTCGGCATATCTAATATTGTTGACGGTTACTCCATTCACAATAATACCTTCGGTTGTCTCCATTAAGGCTTCCTTAAATATTTCCTCCGAATATAAGTTAAAAAGTAAAGGCGACAATATACAGCCTTGTCTCACTCCTCTTTTTATATTTATTTCATCCGACAGTTCTTGTTCAACCTTGAGCTTGCCGTTTCAATAAAGAACGAAGTTTTGAGTATGTAGATATATCTACATTGTGTTTAAGTGCAAGGATTGACTTCAGCATTGAATAATTGGCCCATAATGTTGAAGATTTCATCTTTCAACAAAGGTCTAGGAAGTATGCCATTAGAACATTTTCTGAGAAAGAACTCGTATTTTTACTCATGCGATAATCCATAAAACGTATGTATGCATTTTCGTACTTTAATCAGTACAGAAGTTAATTTTACCAAAATAAAAACAAAAACATAAAAAAAATATTTATTATTAATTAATGTTTTTTCTCCAGTAATGGTCATCGATATTTTCAATCGATCCTAATTTGGACAGTTGCATACCCAGTTATGGACACCGTTTTTATATATGGATAGAGAGGTTCAAAATTATGGAATAAATTCATTTGATCAAGAATAGGCCACTTTTGAGAAAAATCCTGAGACAGGTCGATTTTTATTTTTAAATTATGATTTTTCGAGATATTGCCGTAATAGTGTCGTTATCCATTTGGGCGTGATGACGTAATCGATGATTTTTTTAAATAGAAATAAGGGTAGTGTGGTAGCTCATTTTAAAGGTTATTCAATTGTTTATTCAGTAATATAGACATTAACATCATTATTTATACAGGCTGGCCAAAAAATATTTTGTACAAATAATGATGTCAATGTTAATATAACTGAATAGAGAATTTCTTTCAAATAGAGAAACCTTTCAAATGAGATACCACTGGACCCCTATTTCCATAAAAAAAATCATTGATTACGTCATCACGCCCAAATGGATGACGTCACCATTATGGCATATATTATTACAAAAAACATAATTTAAAAATAAAAATCGACCTCTCTCGGGATTTTTCTCCAAAGTGACTTATACTTGAAAAACTGAATTTATTCCAGAATTTTGAAGCTTCTGTATATATATCTTTAACTAAATTGCCCCCAATATAATTTAAAGATAAAATAATTGATTAATATTCTCCAAAATTTAGCTGAAATTTTATTTCAACTGGTCTAATATAGGTAACTAACTGAATCTAAATAAAAAGTATAATTAACTAGTCCTCTTCTCCTTCTGAACTCTCACATGTGTCACTACTATCCACGGTAATTTTACACTTTTCACAGACAAACTCATCTTCATCTTCGGAGTCTAAAGCAATTCCTAAACTGTCAATATACTTGGAAGGGACACAAATTTTGTGTACCTTATTTTCACAATGTGCACAACTAAGCCACTTTGCCTTTTTTCCAAGAAATGTTTGTCTTTCCAGGCTGTATTATATTTGAAGCACTTCCAACTAATTTGTTTTATCTGAATCTTCCTTTTTAATTCCAGGCAGATTTTTTCATTTCCTGCATGGTTTTAAACTCTTTTCCTTTTTCGATTTTTTGCCTTTGTTTTTCTTCCCGAGCACGTTTTCTGCTTTCTTTCAGTTGTTCTTTTTCTTTTCGCAGGTTTCCTTTTTTTGTTGTTCATTTAACCAATAGTCTGATGTAATGACTGAGCGTGGTCTTTCTTTAATTTGACGCTGTGATTTAACTTCGTCTTTAGGCCAAAACAGATATTTTTTAAATGGGGAATCACCAGTTGGACTATTTGTTTTGACAAATATCTCTTTAAATTGTTAATTGTCCTCCTCTGGATGAGGTGGTTGATAGTATAGACTTATTTCTGGGTGATATCTGGAGTCCGTTGAGTATTCGCCGTGTTGATGTCAAAACGTTCAGTATTTGATCTTTCGACATCTTCCTGCATTTCGTTTTCGTGGTTTGTTAGAAGAATTTCTGGAATATCGTTTTCATCTTGCGGTGTTTTATTGTATTCATTATTTAAATTCTCTATTGAGAAATTCTCTTTTCCAGAAAACCACTTTTTACCAGGAGTACCTTCGGTAAATGGAGGTTTTCTATCTAATTCCTTTATTAACTTGGTGACTGTGTCGACTAAGCATTGTTTCGTTACAGGAAACCCAGATTTTGCAATATCGATAATCCAATTAACAATGCGATCTTCTTCATCTGCAGTGAGAACTGTTGGAGGGCCCATGTTGCATACCTCAGGACTGATTCCTTTTAGCTTATTGCGCAACGTAATACGAGGTACACCAAATCTTTTACTTGCAGTTGCAACTGGCATGCCCATTTTTGCTGCCGATAAAGCTTCTGCCATTTGAGCGGCGGTATATTTTTTTATGTCCCTTTCTATCCATCATAAATGACCAGCTGTAAAATAAAAAAACAAAATTATTTCTTGACACCAGTAATGGACACTTTCGTATCCATTATTGGACACTTATTTAATGGCCATGTCTAATACTGGATCCAGTCAACATATAGACTTTCTGTTTATAGCAGAAGATAGCATTTTTTATTTCTATGTATTTACCAGTGATTTCAAATAAAAACGTATATGCCCTTAAATGGACACCCTGTCCATTTAAGGAACATACGTTTAATTGTAGATCCAGTAATGAACACCCAAATTAAATATTTTTATCGATAAAAATTAGCTACAAACAATAAACACACATTAAACTACATACCTTTACTGTTGATTCACCTAAGTAAACTTAATAAATCACCAATTTTAAAGTTTGTATAAGTTAAGAAATTAATTCACTTTCTTACAACCAACGCTAACAATACGACTGTCTTGGCGCCAAAATTGTCATGTGGTAAATTATGTTCATTTTAATACAACTAGCGGCATCCTGAAAGGTTTCAGGAAATTGTAAGCATGATGACGGCCAACGTCTGAATACGGACACGGCACCCAAAGAAGAAGAAGAAGCGGCATCCAGACCAAGCAGCTGCAAACAGAGCAAATATTACAGATTTCTATTGGAGGTTTTACGTGTTTGTGGGGGTAATTAGAGTAACAGGTTGCTTGATAATATGCATTAATTTGTCGAGTGTCCATCACTGGTGCCGTGTCCAATACTGGTTCCAGTACCCTAAGTGCAGCCTTCTTTACTACGCTGCTTAAATGTTATTCAAAAGAGAGATTGCTATATATGTCGATCACCAAATACTTGATGGAGAATTTTGGCACTATAGTTTACTGCTTTATTTAAAATGGTATATAATTGTCTCTGCCTTCCTTACCTGAAAGAATCAAGGCTTCCGTCTTTGCTTGTTCTACCTTAAGACAATTTCGCTCAAGCCACTGATTTATTTTTTAAAGTGTTTAATTTGCTATAAACATTAGGTCCTTCTTGTCACAGCATGTTATTACTAGCTCCAAGTCTTCTGCAAACCCAATTGTATAGACTCTGTAGGAGAGTCTTAGAATATAGCCATACAAAATGTTCCATAGAACTGGACATATTACTTGTGGTATCTCTTCTGAGGCACTTAAGTCATTACCTGTCCTAGTTGAGATCATTCAATTGCTTAGGTAGCTTTAGACTAGATTTATTATATATGTCGGGGCCTTCCGGTTTTTTAAGTTTCTCAACTATTCTGGATTATGGCGCCAAATTGAAGGTATTGTTTCTTACAGGATTGTTCCACCTATTCCTTACCATGGTGTCGCATAGTTTACAAAAAGCATCAGAAAACATACAAATCGAAATGAATTTTTCACTAGTTCAGTTTTTCCTGGTTTTTTTTCCCAGTTTCATTGATAACTATTCCTTATAATAATACTAAATGTAAAATTTAGGCAATCCTTGTTTCTTCGTTACGTTCAATATATAATTTGGCCTAACTTAGTAATTACCTAGATAACTTCAGGTGTTATTCCGTCAGTATTAGCTGATTTTTTTTTTATTTTTACGACATAAGTTCTTTCAGAACTACGGCTTCTACTGTAGTGACACTTCAGGAACGGTTCACATATAATCTGCAGCTTTTCACTTTTGGTCAACTGTATTTACACTTTTAAGTTCTCTCAGCATCAGTAAATAGTCATTTATTACATAACGGAGTGACATAACACCTAGTAATTTCTACGACTGCAACATATTATTACTCAAAGTATTGTATTTTATATATTCAATAATATTATTGTCAACCAATGCAGCTTTAATCCTCTAAGGGAAAAATTGAATCGTCCCAGATAGATATCTGGGTATATACGTGTTATTGTATCGTAGATACAATAACATACTTAAAATATATACTGGTTAAAAAACCCACACAAAGTAGAATTGATATTAAGCGCTTAAGGGAACTACAAACAAAGAAACAAACTGTAAAAACTCTTACTGAGAATCTATGTAATGCCCAAGAACTAAATAAATGTAGCTATAACATTGATCAGAAATGGGAAAATATAAAAGTAGCAATAGATAAAACAGCAAATAAAAACTTAAAACCAAAGAATAGAAAATATAAACACTGGATGACTGAAGAAATACTACTATTAATGAATGAAAGAACAAAAAATCCAATTAAATATAATGAAACTGATCGATTTATAGAACAGGTATAATACCTAAAGAATGGCTTCAATCAACATTCATACTGCTTCCCAAAAAAGCCAATGCAAAGGAGTGCAATGAACATCGCACCATAGCCTTAATGAGTCATGTCTTGAAATTGTTTTTAAAAGTAATTCATAATAGAATACATAAGAAATTAGATGAAGGCATAAGTAATACACAAATGGGATTTAGGAAAGGACTAGGAACAAGAGATGCACTGTTTGCAGTAAGTGTTCTTTTTCAGAGATGCTTAGATATTAATCAGGAAGTATATGCCTGTTTCATTGATTTTAAAAAGGCATTTGACAGAGTACAACGTAATCGCCTTAAATAAATTTTATTAAATAAAAACATAGACAGTAGAGACATTAGAATCATATGTAACCTCAATTGGAACTAAACAGCAAAAGTCAAAGTCGAAAATGAACTGACCGAGGATATACAGATTCGCCGTGGGGTACACCAAGGGTGTATTTTATCACCCTTGTTATTCAATTTATACAGTGAAGCCATCTCAGAATTAGCGCTTGCCGAGATCAGTGAGGGCCTTATAATAAACGGTGAGCCACTTAATAACATAAGATATGCTAACGACACAGTTGGTTTTTTTAACTGGTCATTGTCAACTAAGCAAACATCTCCACACACTGGGGCTAGCAGACACACCTCTATGTAGAAAGTGTAAGCGAGAAGACGAAACTGTAGACCGTGTTCTACGTGAATGCCCGGAGTTATCGTTAATACGAGAGTACGCGTTCGGCGAGTCCTGGCCCACACCTGTCATAAGAGAGATGTCTCCTGGTGACTTGTCCATCTTCCTAGAAATGACAGGATACACAGTGAGCTAGGGGCGACAGCTCCCTGGGAGGATGCACAATGGGTCAATTGTGGTATAAGTGCTGTGAAACTTAACTCGCTCTACCTACTTTACAGATACAGATACAGATGCTGACGACACCGTCCTTTTGGCAGCAACACCTTGTGGAATAACTAATTATAGATTGCAACGATTATGGACTAAAAATAAATTTGAAGAAAACCAAGTTGGTATTTACAAAAGCACAAAACATCAAAGTTAAGCTAGTACTAGATAATACAGAAATTGAACAAATATCTTCGTACAAATACCTTGGAGCATGGATCACAGAGGATACTGTTGCGATAATTATGGCGTATAAAAACTGTAAACATATTTACTCATTCACAAATGTTCTAGGTCAAATACTACCGAATTCTCCAAAAGGGTCGAATAACCATTTCAGGCAACAATAATACAGTCGACGGGCGAGTTTTAATAGACGAAAAAGCGATCGACCTTTCTAGACTGGTTGAATGAGTCACCTAATGGATGGAACGTCATCTATGCATTCGCCAGATCCTTCTAGATAACGGCATTTCATATAAATAACGGCGATTCTCATTGAGGAGAGTTAGTCAAGAAAAGAGGTCCGGTCTCGGTTAAAATTGTATCGTACGTAAATAAATTATTTGTAAAATAAATTAGTAGTAATAAAGACTTTGATAAATTCGTAAGTTTTATAAATATTGAACCTTTAGAATTAAAATAAGAACAATAAATTAGAATCAATAAAAACATTATGTTGGTGTGAGAAGTTGGATAGTGTAAAGAAAAAAAAAGTGAAAAATAACGACGATTTACGAGCTCACGAATTTAAGAAGGCATCTTGAGGACAGAGAATAAGCTTCTACCGAAAAAAGGCTGAGTTAGTCCAACGACTAAAGAACGTTTTAAAAGAAGAGGGTTTAGATCGGGAAACTTATATATTTGAAGATAAACATGCTGCTGTCATTTCGTCGATTTCGAAATTAGAGAACCAAGTTTCTGGCGATATTTCAAAAGTTTCCTCAGATGTAGCTAAATTTTCTGGTGACATCGCATCATTAGAGAACAAAGTTTCCGGTGACATCGCTTCTTTAGAAGACAAAGTTTCTAACGAGATTTCTTCACTAGAAAGCAAAGTTTCTACCAACATCTCCTTGAAAATCTCCAAAGTCACTTCTGAGATGTCTGCTCTCGACGATAGAGTGTCTTCGTTAAAAAATCAAGTTGCTGCCGATATGTTGGCCTTCGAAGAAAAGATATGAAAAGAGATGGAAAGGAAGATTGAGGGAACAGAAATAGCAGAGAGAGTAAACAATCCAACTAACGTAAAGACAAAAGAAGACGAGACGAAATGTAAGTTGGAAACACGGTCTAAATTTGAAGGAAGTGGAGTTTCTGTTTAAGCTAAGTCCCAACTTTCGACGGAAAATCGTCATGGAACAACTACATGAAGCAGTTCGAATCAGCTGCAAGAGCGAATGGATGGCCTGAGAAAGAAAAGGCTGTAAACCTGAAATGTCGTGAAGGTAGTGTATATGTAGATGGAGAAATAAATGGTAAAAAGCATACGTTGTTGGTGGATACCGGAGCGACCAGAAGCATTATACGCCCGACAGTTATAAACAGCCGAAAGAAACTGTTACCAACGAGGTTGCGACTTCGGACCGCCACAGGTGAAAATGCCAAAATTCATGAAGAAATCCAGGTACAATTAGGAATTGCAGCAGAAAAGTTCGTCCATACTGTTATAGTTGCTGACATCGAAGAGGATGTTATATTACGAATGGACGTAATGAATACGCATGGATTCCAATGGGATTTTAAGAATAAGGTAATCAAAGTTGGTAACGAGGAGGTATTTCTTCATCCACATGATGACAACACTATGCAAGCAGCCGTTAAAGAAGATACAGTCGTGCTTGCGAGAAGTGAAATGATCATAGTAGCGCGGCTACAGGGAATTGTGGACGAAGGAACCCCTGTTATAATGGAGCCTTGGAACCATGACGACGAGGTTGGCCGCGGAATCAAAATTGGAAATGAATTGATGACTTCGGCTAAACAAATACCTGTAGACTTATCAATGTCAATGACTACCCAGTGACCATCAAGAAAGACACAAAAGTAGAAACTTGTGTACCTGTGACATCATAATCCGTCAGACGACAACGTCTAATAATTACAACGACAAATTCGACCAAATGGTTGCAGTAGCTGAACAGTCTCTGAATCAGATTGAAAAAAGGAAATTAAGGGAATTTCTTTGGCAGTATCGTGATATTTTCGTACCGAAAGGAGGGAAGACGGGAAGAACTACCGTTGTTAAGCATAAAATTGATACTGGTAATGCTAAGCCAATTCGTCAAACAGCTCGACGATTACCACAGGCGAAAAGAGAGGAAGCTGAAACTATTGTTCAGGAAATGAAGAAAGACGGGGCGATAGAACCTTCTACGAGCCCATGGGTCTCTCCGGTGGTCCTGGTTAAGAATAAAGACGGAACAACGAGGTTCTGTGTGGATTACCGTTTGCTGTACAATGTTACTAAGAAAGATAGTTATCCTCTGCCTTAGATTGATGACAAATTGGACACATTGGCTGGAAGTAAATTATTTTATACTTTAGATTTAAAGTCTGGATACTGGCAGGTAGAAATGGACCAGGTAGATAAAGAAAGCCTTTACCACAGGATCGGGATTATGGCAATTCAACGTTATGTCATTTGGATTCTGTAATGCTCCTGCTACATTTGAGAGGCTTATGGAAAATGTGTTGAGAGGGTTATCTTGGAAAACATGCCTAGTTTATCTAGATGACATAATCGTCTTGGGGGAGACATTTGAAGATCATTTGAGGAATTTAGAAAACGAAATAGAGACATAAAGCTGCCTAATTGATGCTTAATCCCAAGAAGCGCCAGCTATTTCAAGGTAAAGTTAATTATCTGGTTCATATAGTCAGTAAAGAAGGAGTGACCGTGGATAAGGGAAAAATCGATACCATTAAGGAATGGAAAAACCAACTGACAAACATCAAGTAAGAAGTTTTCTGGGACTATGTACTTGCTACCGGAGGTTTATTAAGAAGTTTGCGAATATCGCTAAGCCATTAACGCGACTCACAGAATAAGCAAGAGATTACCGCTGGGATACAGACTGCCAAAATGCCTTTGAGACCTTAAAAAAGCATTTAATCACAGCACCAATTTCAGGGTATCCACTGCCAGAAGGAAAGTTTATCTTAGATACAGATGCAAGTATCTAAAGTATGGCATTTTAGGAGTACTATCTCAGATTTAAGGAGGACAGGAAAAAGTCCTTGGATATTTTGGTAAAGTTCTCTCGAAACCTGAGCGGAATTATTGCGTCACGAGAAGAGAACTTCTGGCAGTAGTGAAATCAGTAGAGCACCTCTATCAATACCTCTATGGAAGGAAGTTTTGAATCCGAACCGACCATGTCGCCCTTAAGTGGTTAATGCAGTTTAAGAATCCAGAGGGTCAGATAGCTAGGTGGATCGAACGACTCCAAGAATATGATTTCAAGATTGAGCACCGGGCCGGAGTTTGCCACCAAAACGCTGATTCTCTTTCCAGAAGGCCATGCCCATCTGCAGAGGGTTCCCACTGCAACAAAACGGAATCCAAGAAAGCAGCAGCGCTAAGAACGACGGTGCTCAACGACGACTGGATACCTACCAAGATCAGGGAAGAACAAGAGAAAGATCCAGTTATACAGAAAATCTGAAAATGGAAAGAGGAAAATCGTCGACCACCTTGGCAAGAAATATCAAACCTAGGCTCAGTAGTTAAGACTTATTGGGCCCAGTGGGACTCATTTATCATGGAAGATGGCTTGCTCAAAGGAGTCCTGGAATATGATAACGGATCAGAGAAGAGAAGACAGTTGGTGATCCCAAAGAGCAGAATAGCCGAAGTACTTCGTCAGTTACATGACAGTCCATCAGGAGGACATTTTGTTGTAAAAAAGACCCTTCAGCGAATTCGGGAACGGTTATCTTGGATAAACAGGTCTGAAGATGTAATACACTGGTGTAAGAAATGTACTATTTGTGCTACGAGTAACGGGCCCGTTTGAAAGAATAGCTTTGGACATTGCTGGGCCATTTCCAGAAAGTGATAATGGAGGCAAGTACGTGTTGGTAGTAATGGATTACTTCACTAAGTAGGTCGAAATTTATGCAGTTCCAGATCAGAAGGCCGCCACCGTTGCAGATAAGTTGATCCAAGAATATATCAGCCGATTTGGAATGCCTTTGGAGATCCATAGTGACCAAGGCAGGAACTTCGAAAGCGATCTATTCCAAGGGATATTGTGATAGACTAGGTATGAAGAAAACAAGAACTACGGCTTATCATCCACAATCGGATGGTATGGTAGAACGGATGAATAGGACAGTTGGCAAGTATTTGACAAAGATGGTGTCCGATCATCAGGGAGACTGGGACCAATATCTTCCGTTCTTCACAATGGCCTACAGATCTGCTGTCAACGAATCGACAGGCCAGACACCAGCCAGAGTCCTATTCGGACGCGAGATGCGCCTACCTTATGATCTAGAGTTTGGGCGTCGACCTGAAGAAGATGTTACAGGTGAAGATTATGTGATCGAATTACGAAGAAGAATGGACGATGTACACAAGTTGGTCTGTTCCCATCTCCAGATCGCTAGTGACCGAATGAAGAAACGGTACGATACGCAAGCCGAAAAGGGGTATTTTAAGAAGAACGACAAAGTCTGGCTCTATAATCCCAAAAGGCGAAAAGGTTGTTCTCCCAAGTTGCAGCAGTTTTGGGAAGGTCTATACCTCATTATGGAAAAGATCAATGATGTAATTTACCGAATAAGCAAGATTCCGAGGGGAAAGCCGATGATAGTACAAAATAACTGGCTGGCGTCTTTCAAAGGTGACCACGACGTAGATGAAGTAGTGGAAGTAAACCAAGTCCAAGATGTGTCTGACCTCACGTTTAAGGAATTAATGGGTGCCTATGGAGGTACCAGTAAAGCAAGACAAGGTGTTACCACTGAAGAAAGGCAAGATCTACTCTCCCTCTCCTTCTAATTGTACTCTCTATCGCATGTACATAAATTATTTGTAAAATAAATTAGTAGTAATAAAGACTTTGATAAATTCATGAGTGTTAATTAATATTGAACCTTTAGAATTAAAATAAAAACAATAAATTAGAATTAATAAAAACATTATACAATCAGATCAGATCAGACAAAAGAAATAAGATGATGTAATGAAATTGCACGGTAAACTTTTAATAGAATAAGAAAACTTTTTTGTAATCGCGATATTAATATATCGCATCGGATAAGAATGCTTCGATGTTATATTTTCTCTACCTCTTTGTATGGGGTTAAAGCTTGGACACTTAAACAATCCAACATTAAAAGCCTAGAAGCATTCGAAATGTGCTGTTAGCGACGTATTTTGAAAATATCATGGATGGATCGCAAGACAAACGAACAAGTTCTCGAACAACTAAGAAAACACTGCAAATAATCGAAAAACGAAGAGACTTTATAACTTATAAACGCATATTCTCTTTATAGATTTCGACACTTTACAAGGACAAACGGACAAACTATTTAACGTTATCGAAAAAATAAGAATACCCAATACACTTTATTAAAGTAATTAAAAATATGCACATAAATATGATTCAAATATAACGACTAAAATTCTGTTAAATAACACAAAACTAACAGAAACATATCAAGGATTAATACCATACGGCTGGTGGGGTCGTCGTGTAATATCTCTATTATTTAGGAGCAAGTTCTTTTCAATGTTACGTAGTTAAGGGAGCATAAACTACCACATTTTTACCCAACGACGTCTGCGTGTATTCTAATTTGTAAATCGATGTAAAGTGGATTATTTAAATTACCCTATGCTAATTCACTAGAACGTATGTCCTTTAAATTACACTTCACAATTTGAAATATAAAATCATATACAATAATCTGATATTTGTATAATCCAAAATATAAACCCAATTGAGTAATAACAAATATTGTTATCCACTAATCTTTCTAATTGTATAACAAACCAAATAATCACTTTTATCCCATCACAAATTTTTTCTTACAATTAATATTATCACAGACACAATATTAGTGGATGACCTTGCCATTATTGGAGAATACTTTTGCAAATGGAGGCTACGGCCTAATGCAATGAAAACCGAAGTGTGCTGTTTCCATCTGAATAATGCCCAAGCCAACAAAAAACTCTCCATCCACTTCGAAAACAGACTGCTCAGTCATAACTCAACACAAAAATATCTTGGAGTGACTCTGGACAGAACATTGCGTTTTAAAGAACATCTTCAAAGAACGACAGCAAAGCTGAAAACGAGAAATAATATAGTCCAAAAGCTATATGGCACTACATGGGGGTCCAAAGCCTCCGTACTCAGATCATCCGCTCTCGGACTTGTATACTCGGTGTACACTCGGCTTCCCCGGTATGGCTCAATAGCAAACACACAAAGATTATTGACACTCAATTAAACCAGACAATGCGAACGACCTCAGGTATAATTGGACCCACACCGAACTATTGGTTTCCCATTCTGAGTCACATTCCACTGCCGAAACTAGGCTAACCATCAGCTACCCATACACCAAAATAAGCTTGATATCGAAATAAACAGACTGCGCTCCAGATATCCTCTATTGCTAAGAGCCAACTCCTTACATCAGGAACATTTCAACCTGACCAAAGCTTGGAGAACACAATGGGAGAGCGACTCACCACAGGAAGCACATCAAATGGCCTGTATCGATCAGAAACCGCCAGGCTTTGAACTGACCCGCAATACATGGACAACGCTAAACAGAATAAGAACAAGCAGCGGTAGATGTGCTAACAGCTTATATAGATAGGGAAAAGCCCTCCTGAGTGTGACTGTGGTGCGCAACGACAGACCGTCCGTCACATTGTTGAAGAATGTCCCCGAAGGCGATTCCCTGGAGTTTTCAATGAATTCCTGAATGCGACCAAAAATGTTTTACATTATATTAATAATACATTAGATGTTCGTTTGTAATACTTCATGTAACGTTTTATATTGCTTTTTTAATTGGGTGTTCTTATTGTATGCCATACGATAAATAAATAATCTTACAATTAAAAATAAGTGGTACAGTGGACTTACCTGTAGACTAGTGCAAAGTTTTATACTGTGTTTCTGTAATTTTAAAATTTAATTTGATTTTAAAAATCAAAATAAAAAATTATGGTCAGGTTTGACATTTCGTATAACGGCCACCTCCTCGTCAGGTACACAAATAGACTCTCTTTCGCTGTGGCTGTGTACACATGAGAATTTATTTATTATATAAACTAAATAAGATGTTTAAAAATACCTATTAAAAAAAGTCCAAGAGTAGACGGTACTGTAGACTAGTGCGGGGCTTCATACTATGTTTTCTGTATTTTTAAAATTTAAATAATATAATTAAAATTTAATAAAGTAAGTTTATTATTTTTTTATCTTATATATTTTAAACAAATTCAATAAATTATTGTGTTTGCTTGTAACGCCACCTGTCAACTTATTGACAAAGCATACATTGTTTACTTATAGTAAACCTCTCAAATTCAGATCTAATATAATTAATAAAATATAAATAAATAACATTTGATAGTAAATGTAATTATTATATAAACGAAATATGTTCAAGCATAATAATTGTATTTATATGAAATTATTTTAAAATGAGAAATAAAAATTTAAACAGATAATTCAATGTTGTTATTATTTAAATGACATCTTCTTCTTGTTCTTTCCTTCTTTTCTGTAGGCTTTAAAACATCTTTGTTCTTCAACATTGGCCTCCTAAATTGGTTAAATTATCGCACCATATTTTTCTTGGTTTGCAAATACTTCCTTGTCCATTTGGTGACTTATCTTGTGCTATTCGTACTATTCTATCCTCTGCCATCCTCTGTCAAATAACATCTATGGGTTTTATTTAATTTTTGACAATCGTTACAAATCGAATCCTTTAGAGAGAGATATTATATGATGGGTTTTTTAGTCCGAAAATTTTTTTTGTGCTGAAATCTGAAAGGGATTTTTAATTATATTTCTTTTCTTCTTCCTCTTCTTCAAGTGCCGTCTTCGTTCCGAAGTTTGGTTATCATCAAAGCTATGCGTATTTTTGATGCTGCAGATCTAAACAGTTGGTAATTGGTGCAATTGTACCATTCTCTCAAGTTTTTCAACCATGAATGCCTTCTTCTTCCTATAGATCTCTTTTCCATTATCTTTCCCTGTATAATCAATTGCATCAACTGGTATTTATCTCCCCTCATAACATGTCCCAAATATTGTAGTTTGCGCTTTTTAACAGTAAGTATCAGCTCTTTCTCTTTCCGCACTCTCCGCAAAACCTCCACATTTGTTACTTTCTCTGTCCAGGGTATTCTTAGTATTCTACGATACATCCACATCTCAAATGCTTCTATCCTTTTGGTATCGATCTTTTTCAATGTCCATGTTTCCATCCCGTAGAGGAGAACTGACATAACGTAACATCTCAAAAGGCGAATTTTAAGTTTTAGACTTAGATCTCTTCCGCAGAACACCTTTTTCAATTTAGTAAATGTGGCTCTAGCTTATATCTTTTCTAAAGGATTTTAAATAAACTTTTGTGACATATATTCTTTTCATTTTTTACTTCTCATTTAATTTCTTTATTTTGTTAGTTGTTTTTTATGCAATTTCTAATTTAAACCTACGTAGAGTAAATATATGATAACTATAGTCGAACAATTTTCTATTAAAGGTGACTAATCTACAAATTACACTAAATGGTAGGGCTACCTTGTAAAATTTCAGCAGTAAATTCTTACTGGGGTCATTTTTATTGTGTATGCTTCGCCCATGTAAATAAGTTAAAAAATAAGATAAAATTGCCCCGTAACACTATAAATTATCTATGTGCATAGGCGTAGTGTGTTCTATTTCTTGGGAATATATTTATTAAATAGGCTTTATTATTTAACTTTAAATAGTTTTGAGGTAAGTAAAGTAAATTTGAGGTAAGTTTATTATTTATATAGTATCAACCCATTAACGGCCGCTCAATATACAAAGAGAAATTTGACAATTTATTAGGTTGGATTAAAAACACATAAATTAAGACTAATTTACAACAAAAAAGATTTTTTTTCTCATTTTCAATGAAAACAGTACAATTTTTAATAAGGGAACATTATTTTTTGTATTTTTAATGTAAATTTTAAGGTGAAAATTTTCGAAAAATACACCTTTTACACAAATAAATAGTATTATTTTTTTACATCCTACATTTTTGCACTATCATCTCTTTTTGTAATGTGGCCAATATTGTCGAATCTAGTTTTATCTGGTAAAGCAAATTTAGATTGACGTCCATGTACTAAGTTTGACACTGATGTAGCGGTTTCTTAACTATTATAAATTATAGATATAAATCTATGTTGGTTTATGCTTCCTCTTATAATGTGCACTTCCTTATCCTCATCCTTTGACGAATGCATATCAACTTGAAGCAGAGTGTTGTAGCATTTTCAATTTCATTGATTCTTTGAAGTAAATTGAAGTCCCCTCGTATACGAAATATTAAAATCACCTTACATATTTTTGATAGATCTAAAAATATTTCGTACGCATTTAAACCCAAATATCTTTTCATTTCTTTTTTAGGTCGGCC
Source organism: Diabrotica balteata (assembly GCA_918026665.1). Taxonomy (NCBI): domain Eukaryota; kingdom Metazoa; phylum Arthropoda; class Insecta; order Coleoptera; family Chrysomelidae; genus Diabrotica; species Diabrotica balteata. Next base: position 105,351,160 of record OU898281.1, on the reverse strand, counting down.
AAGTTGAAATAAACCATTTTAGAGTTGTTTATTTATTTTAACTTCCTCGGCAAATTCTTGTTTTATTAAAAGCCGCAATTTTAATGCGTCGCAAAAGGATATGTACGTCGTTTCGTGGTGTCTTGTTATGTCAGCGTTTGTATGTATGCGTTCAATTTTAATAGAATTTCGTCACTCTCGTTGGAGCAGCTTTCAAGAGTGGTTCAGCGTTATGTCCAAATTCACGTCGAATTTGTAAAGTATTCTGTTTTCGTCTTTTGTTATGAAGAATATGTAGTAGTTTGTTATTGGTTTTGTGGCAGTAAATGCTTCAATTATTAATGTTTTGAGTGAGGATTGGAGATCCTCGTTTTGTTTTTTTTTTGTTCCTGCTTTTATCCAAGGCTTTTGGCAGTTTGGAGATGGAGGTTTTCGTGATGCAGAGAGAGTGGAGCCCTCAGTTCCAGGTTCCAGTTATGGTTTCAGAAACTTAAGTGTGATCATGTGAATTAAGGTAACATTTTGTTCAAATTTTAAACTAAAGACAGACATTTTTTTATAAAATAATAATTGCTTTCGTTGACATTTAAAATTGTGAATTTTAGGTTTTGAGTAAAGCTGTCAATTTGTGTTTAGTTTTTTTTAAATTTAATGTTAATTTATGACAGCTCGTTTTAGTATTTTTGATGTTGATTTGTTTTGTTTTTATTTTAAAAGGTTAACCTCCATGCAATTTTGTAAGTTTTGTAGCAATGGAGTTTGTTAATGGATGGCACATGTAAGTTTTTGAATGTATTTATCTGTATTTCTCCATGTAACTGTTTGTGGTGACACATAAATAAAAGTTCAATTTTATTTTCTTAACCTTTTATTTATTTTTTTTGAGCTAATCCTTTTTGAGTTTATTTGAAAAAGATGTTTTTTATGTTTTGATTTTGTTTTCTAATTATTTCCCTAGTTACAACTAGTGGTTGTAATAGGCATGATTAGGCACCTCAAGTGGCGCCCTATATTAAATTCCTTGAGGTGTTTCTTGTTTATTTTTATTTTGTTTATCCCAAGAGCCCTTTATTTCATTTTTTTTTGTAGTTGCCCCATTCCAATGCCTTTATCTTTTACTTATCCACGACCCCAGCTCTCCTACGAAACCCTGAGTGCCGTTCGCATCAGTAGCGATTATTTTGCTTGCCCTATCTCTACCCCCAATAGTTTTTTCCCCCAATTTTCTATCTCCCGTATTAATGCCCCCTGTGGTAGGCAAAATACTATCGTTACAGTGTAAACCCGATAATATACATATGCTAATATTTTTTTTAAATCTATGTTATTCATTTCAAAATTGTAACGGTTATTCTGGGATGCATAAATATTTGTAAAATAAAGAATGCTCTCAATTACTTTCTTATCAAAAAAGAGTGAAAAAACTTCAATGTATGAATTGCCTCCATGGTTGGCTTTTATATTGTCTACATGTCAATCAGACTGATGTTAAATTACTGCTGAGCACGAATAAGGATCTGTTGGTACAACTTGAGACAAATTTAAATTTACTATTTTTGCCTGGTTTTTTCTTTGGACGTTTTTTCTGTGGTTCAGAGGAATATCATAATCAGAATCGTCAGAATTTTCAAGCACTTGTATTTCATACGTACCTACAATATCCGATTTTATTGATTCTTCACAAATAATATTATCATCAATGTCTTCTATATCAGAAACTGTCTTATCTAATTTCGGCGGCAAATAAACCACTTTAAGTAAGTCAGCATTTTCACAATCTGAATCTTCTTCTAACAAAGCTATTAACTATTTAGTAGTTAATGACATTTTCATTTCATATTTCAAGAATTTCTCTTTTAATTCTTTTTTAAGATAATACATACAATAAAGCATTTTAAACGTTTTAAATTACATATCTCTCGACAAAATACCCAAGTCTAGCTTTAATTGAACTTTTGACAAATACTGAAACTTTGTTGCGATTAATAATATAAAAATACTTTATATTCCTATTAACACTTCTAATTTCTGATAACTTAACAAGAAATAAACGCTAAATAATACATCAATTACTGCACTATTAGTTCAATAAGCGACATTAAAATTTTCTTAAGAATGCTACACTTGATAATTAACAACAAAATATAAGTTCGGATATTTAGGAAACTAGGCGCTTGCTACGAGCCATTACTAAATTGGAGACTGCTAAACAAATTTTAACAAACGATATAGTTATTTTTAAAAGATATTTTCGCTGCTGAAACTTGCAGTCTAAATCCATTAAGACGGAAGCATTATGCTTTCACTTAAACAACAGACTGGCTAACTATCACTATAAAAATCCACTTTGACTCTTTAGCCACTCTAAATACCCAAATTAATCATTTGTGACACTCTATCAAACTCTGAGCTTTAAAGAACATCTTGCCTATAAGACGACTGCAAAACGGCGGAGTACTGTGCACTGGTCTGGTTCAATAACCCGCACACCCAACGCGTTGATATCCAGCTAAACTAGATTCAGCTTCTTCACATACTCTCCAAGAAAATACACTTAGTTATAGAAACATTAACGTCGATCTTGTGCTATGCTTCCATCTTGTTATTACAAGCCGAGACATAAGTAGACTTTGGTAAAGAAACAACCCTCTAGACTCTACAAGAATTTTAATTGATAGGAACTTCAAGATAACCTACTGTTGGCAAGAAGGATGGGAGAAGACAACACCACCGGCCACCTGGAATATGCCACGTATTACAAGCAATTCAGAGGGTTTCGATCAACCAAGACAAATATGGACCACACTGATCAGAATAAGAACGAACTGACCAAAATATTCAGAACGACGAAAGGGTCAATTTTATATATTTTTTAAACCCATGGTTGGTGTTCTAAAATTTAGTATTTTTATTTACTGCTTGTTAGGTTAGACTACAAGCCAAGCATGACAATTTTAATGTACACAAAAAGGTCAAAGAAATAGCGGGTACTTTTAAAAAGCAAACAAAAATGAAACTCATAGACACCAATGGAAAATAAATCATTGACACCCAAGAGATGAAAGACAAATGGAGAATATATTTGGAGACACTTTTTCAAGATCAAAGAACGGATTATAGGCATTCCATTTTCAGAGAGGATGACGGGCCCGGACATACTTAAATCCGAGGTAGAAGAAGCAATAAAACGGATGAAAAGCAGGAAAGCTGTAGGGCCTGATAGTATCGAAGCTGAATTTTTAAAACTCTTAAAGGAAGAAGGAATAATTTGGATCACGGCCGTCTTCAATAAAATATAGAATACAGGAATCATCCCTGATAAATGGCTTGAATCAGAATTCATAGCGATACCTAAAAAACAGGGGGCTAAAAAGTGCGAAGAATATCGAACAATCAGCTTAATGAGCCATATGTTAAAACTGTTTCTTAGAGTCATCCATGGAAAAATTTATAAGAAATGCGAGGAACAAATATCGGACAGACAGTTCGGCTTCATTAACGCAGTGGGTACCAGAGAGGAACTTTTCAGAGTACAGGTACATTCAAAGATGCAGGGACGTTAACTGCGACGTATACGCGTGCTTGATCGACTATGAAACGGCATTTGACAGAGTTCAACATCAAAAGATGATAAACATTTTAAAAGAGGCAGACCTGGATGACAAAGACCTAAGAATAATTTCAGAACTCTATTGGAATCAGACCGCATACATGAAAATTAACGGAGAAGAAACATATCACATAAAAATACTACGTGGAGTTAGACAGGGATGTATCCTATCGCCGTTGATATTTAAAATGTACTCAGAGAAAATTTTTAACGAGGCTCTTTGCGGAATAGACGAAGTCATCCTTCTAAATGGTGAAACAGTAAACAATGTAAGATATGCCGACGACACCATGGTGATAGCAGATAGTTTAGAGGGACTTCAGAGGCTAATGGACAGAATAAACGAGTACAGTAAACAGTACGGACTAAACATTAATACCCACAAAACAAAACAAATGATTATCAGCAAGGAGAATATAAACGGGGCTCATCTATACACTAATGAGACGCAGATAGGGCGAGTAAAACAGTATTGTTACCTGGGAACTATTATTAACGAACAGTGGAGCAATTTACAGGAAATAAAGTGCCCCATAGGAAATGCAAGAACGGTCTTTAACAAAATGAGCGCCATCTTCAAAAGTCACAACATATCCCTTGATACAAACATGAGACATTTGTGATGCTATGTTTTCTCTGTGTTGTTGTACGGGGCGGAGGCATGGACGCTTACAGACACCACTATTAAAAAACTTAAAGCATTTGAGATGTGGCTTTATAGAAGAATGCTGAGAATATCCTGGACAGCAAGGATCACGAACAAGGAAGTTCTAGGAAAAATGAAGAAGGAACCAGAGATTGTGTTTACGATCAAACGCATAAAATTGCAATATCTGGGATACGTTATGAGACATCAGCACCGTAACTCCCTGCTACAGTCTATATTGCAAGGTAAAGTCAAAGGTAAGCGAGGACCCTCAACGGAGCTGTTTCGAGCCGCATCGAGCAAGGTTATGATTGCCAATATAATTTCCAACATCCGAAACAAATATTTTACCATTCAGTAGTGCTCAATAAGGTTAGTTCGATTGTAGTATATTGTAATCAACAACCAGCTACTCCACACATTGACAAATATTGGAAGTGATGAGTTACAAATATTTACCATATTCCAATGCTCGCCACGAAACAATAACATTATTCCACTATTTAGTTTGGTCCAATTGGCATCGTAAAAATTTTAACAGTTGTGACCAATCCGTTGGTGTAAAATAGGTGACCATATATGTTTAAAGGCCTAACGTTCAAAAACGAAGTGAATAAAATAGTCCAGGAAGCAGATAATAAAACGTTTGCAACGACCAAGATCCGACCGAATATAGGTAAAAAATATAACTTCACAAGAAAAAATAGCTTGTAGATAATATACTTTATCTTATTATATGACACTCTCGTCTAGATGCACGTTTTGAAATAACATACATATATCGAAGTGCTTAACAAATTATAAAGAACGTCTCTATTAATCCGGCGCCAGTGTCATCATTCTATTTGCCTTTGTCTCTATGCGAGGTCGGCTTCCCTAATTACATTTCTTTATAAGTGTCTAGTTTGGGTCATATCAAAACTAATACCTTTTACCGACCTGTGTTATCTAAGCGTTTCCCCAGGTTTTTTTTGGTCTTCTTGTACTACTACTTTGAGGAAACCACAGATCCGCAATTCTTCGTATTGGGTGATCCATGTCCTGTATTTCCCTATTACTCTGTAATACCGATCATAGATACTTAAAACTATTACTTTTCACAATCATTTCACCATTAAAATATATCATTCTATTTGTACTATCTCCTTCTTTAATCGAACATTCCAAATACTCTTTGTTATTCAAAAATACCAAATGTTTTTGTCTTACGAAGTTTTAAACCTTTATCCTCAAAGCAGAACTAATGAGAATAAATAAGTACTAAGCACCTAGCCTTGGTAAAATCCAACTTTTAGATGAAATTTATCAGTCTCTCCCACACTTGTCCCAACACTAGTTGTTACTCCCTCATACATCTCTCTTACAATCTAATCATATTCACCAGTATATGTTAAGCGTCTTTCTTGTTAAGCGCCCACCACAGAATCTTACGGGAACTGTTATCGGATATTTAGGTTTCTTCACGTATCCGTCTGTCAATTACTCTCTTTCATATTTTCATGGTGTGGCTAAATAGTTTTATGGCCCTGTAGTTTGTACATCTCCCTTGTTTTTGTAAACGGGTACTGATACACTTCTCCATTTGTCTGGCATTTGTCCAACTTTCATAATTCTAGTAAATAAACCTGTTAACCAACTTGTCCCTGTCTCTCTTAATACTTTCCTCACTTATATCATCTGGTTCAACTGCATTTTCTTTATTTATTTTCTGAATTCCCTGAGCCACTTTTTCGTTTGATATTTTGGTCACCATTGCTGTTACTGCCTCCATTAAGTTTAACTGGTTGTCTGTCAAATTCTTCGCTTATTAACCTGTCAAAGTACTGTTTCCATCCCTTTTTGATATCCTTTTCGTGAATTAGTATTTTACCATTATTATCTCGGATACATCTAATCTGATTAAAATATTTTGCTTTTTTTGCTCTATGTTTGGCTATTTTAAAAATCTTGGCTTTTCCTTCCCTGCTATTAAGTTGACCCTATAGATTGTGCTTTAGATTTTGCTGCTACCACTTTTCCTTCCTTTTTGTCGACCATATAGTTTTAAAGACCTGTCTATTTTCTTGCTACTGTTTATTTAATCTTCTCTCTCTTATTTTTTTTTTAAATTTTGTTAGACCACCACCAGGTCTTCGTATTCACAAACTTCTTTTCTGACGGTTTTTCAAATATTTTAATAGCAGTATCTCTAATGATAGTCTACTTTACTTTACAAAAATTTGTATTATCTTAGTGTGTAATTGTTGCTTTAAAAATCAGTGTAAGATTAGTAAGCAGCATTATATCAAATGCAGAAAAAAGGTAAATAGTTCGATCACCAATATATATCATAGAAATAAGTATAATTATAAGAAATATACATTTAACATAATTTTGCTCAAAGAACTTGGATTTGAGTGGATGAAGGATAATCCACTACGAGGCCTTAGGGAATTTTCTAACCTTGTTTGTCAAATAGTACAATTCTTGAGAACTTAATTACATTACATAACTTAATTACTACTACAATTCTTAATAAAGAAGCGATGGATGAAGGTATATACCAATTCGTGTTTCTCGATGAAACTTAGATATTTCAAAATGAAAATATAAAGAGTATTAAAACCACTAAAACGGATGGTCAAAGGTTTGCTGTATTAACATAAGTTGTATGAACATTTAAATAATATCATTGCAGATATATTATACTCCATGCTTGAAATAAAACTGGATTTATAGAGGGTGCTGAAGCAATATTTTGTTCAAAAACTCAACTTAGTGATTAACTAACACAAGAGGAAATGAACCAGTCAAATGTCTTGAAATGGTTTAAATATCAGTTGCTGCAAAACTTAGAGAAACCTCCGAATATAGGAGTCTAAAAGTGCTATTCTAAAAAGTCTAAAAAAAAGTCTAAAAACTCTAAAAAGTCTAAAAGTTTTAAATTCCATAAAAATCAGAAAATTTAAATACTTGGGGCACATCATGAGAGGTGAAAAATACGAACTATTAAGGAATATAATGCAGGTTAAAATCAAAGGTAGAAGAAGCGTAGGAAGACGTAAAATCTCGTTACTACGCAATATCCGTGGATGGTTTGGATGCAGTTCAATTGGATTATTCAGGCGCATAACCAACAAAATTATAATTGCCAGAATGATTTTCAATCTCCGATATGAGTGGAACTTGAAGAAGAAGAAAATTGCTATTGATGGGTGGTTGACAGAAAAAAACAGTCCGTATTCCCATATGATGTTCAAAACAGAACTGTTGCGCATCGTTTCTTAGTAAATTTACAGATATAATCTTACATATAAATGTCATTTATTTTAAACATTTTTTTAGAAAAAAATCACAAACCAAGTTTATAGTGGACAATATGTCAGAACGGTAACCCTATTGAATTAATTTGGGGCATTAAAATAGCCACATTGGTAGAGATGGTAACAGCGCTAACAAATGTCTAGACATGTGGCATGAATAACTTTACATGATTACTCCTGATATGTGGAAAAACTCTATCAATCATACTGAAAGAGAAATATTTAAATGGTATGAGAAAGAAAGAATATTTGATCGTCAAAAAATTAGTCCAATAGTAATAAATTTTAGTCTAATAGTATCAAATCGCAAATAACCCCTTAATTTGTAATCTCATATTATTCTTAACTTCTTAATCTTTTATAGTTTCACCATGTGTAAGTGAGCAATAACCTCTGTGCTGAGGTATGAATTATTTGTGAGATTATAAATTGGGGATTTTGGCTCATTTGAGCACAGTTTATCATAAGTAGTTACCTAACGAACATCATATTAAAATTCCACGAGGAAACTAAGTTCCTGTAGCTGGCTGTATACCATATATCACAAAAAAATTTTGTTTAAAATCCTTTATAAAAGGTATATAAAAATGCCTCAAACGGGCTATCACAAACACATTGCAAAACGTTTTCGGATTTAACAAATCATCATCAGTGCAAACCTAAAAGTTACCTTTGACAATAATGAACTCTACCTACTTAATCTAGGCCTCAAATACTCCATTCCTATTAAGGTTTCGGAAAAGGACCTTCAGAGTCTCTCCATTGAGCTAAACATCATCATTCAAAACCTCTCTATTCCTTTAAATCAGAAAACTTTAATTAGAAACTCCTGTTTTAATACTATTAACAAATTTAAAAATAAAAATTCTTCATCTAACTCTTCAACAGTCTTTAATTCCAACACTTCTTCATCTATCAACTTTCCTTCCACCCATCATAATAGCCATTTAACATCTAACTTTCCCAAATTTTCTCATAATAAACGCAATGAACATTTAAAAACCCTCAGATCAATCATAACTAAAATCAAATCAAACAACCTAATCATCAGTAAAGCTGACAAAGGTAACTGTCTAGTGATCTTAGATCAATCTTCATACAATGATAAAGTTTCTACTTTCCTTATTAATAATACCTTCACTCTACTCACAACAGATCCTTCAAAAAAGTTTATAATTAAATTAAAAGATAACATCAAACATTTCACAGATTTCTTCTCCGAACATTTCGCACCATATTACAAACTTCCAAGTAACCCTTTAACACCCAGACTGTATGGTTTACCTAAGATACACAAGGGGGGCATTCCTATTCGTCCAGTTGTTAGTTTGATAAACACTCCAGTTTCCTATCTTATCAAAATTCATATTGAATCTTATCAGCAACTTGACAAACTTTACCCCTCGATTCTCAGTCAAAACTACTAGTCATCTAGTCAACAACTTACAACAGATCAATCTTCACCCCAACATTACTATGCTATCATTTGATGTCAGCAATCTATTTACCTCTGTCCCCAAACAAGAAACAATCAATCTGGTTCACTCTCTTCTTAGAAACAATTCCATCACCCAGTCTACTACGAACTCCATTATCCAATTATTACAACTTTGTTTAGACCAAGACTTTTTTGTTTTTAACAACAAATATTATAGACAACCTGATGGCTTAGCCATGGGCAGCTGTCTCTCCCCCCTATTAGCTGATGTATTTATGGATCATTTAAAATCCACACAGATTATGACAAATCCTAAAATACTCCATTGGTTTCGTTATGTTGATGACTGTTTAGTCTTCATTTCAGGTAACTCCAATTCAGCTGAACTATTACTTTCTAAAATTAATCAATTTCACCCCAATATCAAGTTTACCATGGAACTAGAATCTTCCAAGCCAATTAATTTTCTTGATCTCACCATTACCAGATTAAATGACTACTTCGACTTCAGTATCTTTAGGAAACCTACACAGACTGACCATGTAATACCCTTCTCATCCAACCACCCCATGTATCACAAATATGCTGCTTTTCACAGTTACATCCATCGCCTGGAAACCATTCCACTTTCTCATTCAAACTACACAAAAGAACTAAATATTATTAGACAAATAGCAGTCAACAACGGTTATGATCATAACATTATCAATAAACTCATTTATAGAAAACGTCGTAGGAACTTGCAGGAGACTGCGTTTCCCAGAGATCCTACCACCAAACCCAATTATGTTTCACTCCCTTATCACCATGAGAGTTTTTCTGGAGATGTTAGAAATCTAATTAAACGTTCGGTTGAAAATATTCATGTTTCATTTAAAGTACCTAATAACTTGGGTCAGTATATATCCAATTCCAAAGACCCCATCAACTATATGAACCGTAGTGGTGTGTATAGATTAAAATGTTCTGATTGTGATGCTACCTACATAGGAAGAACATGTAGATCATTGTCTTTACTCTCTTTAGAGCACACAAAAAGAGAAAATACTTCCACTTTCTCTCAACACCTTAAAGAACACAACCACACTCTCAATATCCCAGAAGACGTCTCACTTATTCACAACATCCCACAAAAAACCTTTCTCAAATTAGACCTATATGAAGACCTAGAAATCATTAAAGAAAAACAGAGAAGTCCAAATTGTGTCAATTGCCATGTTTCATTTAATCGAGACTTTCTTCCGCTCCACCGTCAATTATTCTCATAACTCATTATCAAACTTACTTCTTCATTATTATTTAAATTCTCATCCTTCTCTTATCACCCACTAATCATCCTTAGCCTCCTCAAACTTTGTTCAATATATCCAACTCCTCACTTCTTTCTCTTCTTTCCTCACTTCTGTCTAGGCATCCAAACGTCAAATCTGACCTAATACCCAATATTCTCCATGCTCCTTCTCAACAAAATAATTTCAGAGCAGATCTGCCACTTTCTCTCCAAAAACAATTTTCATTAATATACACCATCGCCCACTCAACCACATATCTTTACCTTTTCATACTGCGTTTTTCATTATCATTTATAACTTCTTTTCACTCATCCAATTTCCCTTAGGGTTTGGTTTTAGGGTCTCTGCGGTCTTCAGTCTTTTGTAGTTTTCCCATTCATCTTCACAATAACATTTAATCATCACACATCTTTAGTAAACTTGACAGATCCACCTTAAACACAACTACTCTTACATTTCCACATATTGTCACAATACACTCCATAAGCCTATTAACTTTTCACCTACCTACACTCTAACTTATAACTCATCCCTTTTTACTTTTATATTTCTTAGGCACCAAATGTTCCTTTTAACATATAGGGCCTTTTGTTTTCTTGAGTTATAACTCGAGCAATGTAGGAACAATATCACACCTAACCATCTTTCAATCATCAATTTTCTTTCAGTCTGGCATACTTGCCCACACACATAAACAACCTACCATCTTTACTTTACACACATAACCAGTAATTCATGTTCACTTACTTATAACTTAAAAATCTTTTTTATTTATCTTCACTAGGTACCAAATGTAGTTTTTTTTGACCTAGAGGGCCTTCCATACTTAAGTTTTAAGTTGAGTACTACATGAACACCACATTATAATCACATTCTTGTCATATTTACATTTCAGCTCAATAACATATCTAAACACACCTCCACCCATTACATCAATACTCAATAATATATCTTTTAGGACCCATCTTTCCACATGTGCCTTTTTACCATTTTCTAGGTACCAAATGTCTCACAACATACAGGGCCTTTTGACAAAATCTCTAGCTTAAAATAAATATATCCTTACACATGTATAGTTGGTTGCCTATCAATCCTACAAAATTTCATAAATTCTAGTTGACCTATATTAATTTTTAAAAAACCAATTTTCAATGTTACAAATATACCTATCTGATTAATTTACAATACAGATTACAATATTGATGGTTGATACTGTTACATTATTATAATTTTAACTTTTTCAATTTTAAATAAGACTGACATCTGTCAATTTTAGACAACTACCGTAAGTTACACTGACTGCTCTGACACAACATCCGTCCTAACTTGTCAACAATGTCATTTTGATCAGTTGTTATCAACAGGTCCTCGTTTACACTTCGTCTCAGGACCATTTTACTCATGTAGAGTCATACGCCGCCATGTTACCTATCCAACGGTAACTTAACCATCACAAATTATAAATACTTATAATGTAAAACAACTTCAAATTTATTTAAAGGGTTTTTACCCATATATTTTGGTGGCTACTAGCATGTACAACCGTAAGTATTAACCACATTTTGCTCTAACCTTTGTCAATTTTTTCATTTAACGTTCTTTTTAATAAAGTGGTGATATACTTTCAGGTTTGCACTGATGGTGGATTGTTTAATCCCAAAACGTTTTGCAATGTGTTTGTGATAGCCCGTTTGAGGCATTTTTATATACCTTTTATAAAGGATTTTAAACAAAATTTTTCAAACATTTTTCTGCATAACTTTAACTTTAATTTTACCTATTATCGTCTATCGACAGAAAGCGGACAAAGGGGCTTTATAAAACGGTTCGAACCTCAAAACTACATTCGAATCTTTCCAAATAGTGTAGAGAGTGACAATAATGTGGAATCAGATTCAGAAAATGTTTAGTTCGTTGATATTGTTTTTTTTTTCTTAATGTCGTGTTTTGTTTTTAAAGATACGTTCAATATTAAAAAATATTTTATTTTATTGCTTGTGGTTTTATTTTGATTATATTTATTGTTTGGTAACTCAGTAATAACCTTACCACTTTTATTGTGGAATTCCTTATTTTCTGAAATCTATTCATGAATGTAATTAACAAAAAACAAATGAAAAAAAACTTATCTCCAAATTCCATTTAATATAGTGTAAAATTTGCTACCTTCACCTTTTTTGATTACTTCAGTTTTTTTCTGTTAATTATCATACTTCATGAACCATCTGACAACGCTGCAAATGTTCACCATGATGACGTGAACGCAACTTTTTTTGGTTTTCACTGTATTTTTAAATTTTGTATCGTAAAAAACCCTCACGTACAAGTTGTACTGCATGTGAGGCACATGGATCCAACTTCTATGAAAACCTGGGATTATTTATATATTTTGTAAAATATGTAAATTTATATCGTAACACAATTTCTTTGTTATAAATAAACTCTATTTTTATAATTAATATTTATGACAAATACTAGGGTAAATTTCGTTAAAGTTTTATAGAGGTTGAACTGGCCTATAGGAGTAAAAAAGACGAAAGGACAAGAACAGGAGACCATTTTCTCTCTGGAAATGTAAGCAGTCTGTCGTGGCATGGCGTGGCATTCCGAGAGACAAGTCTTTCAATATTGAGGGGCTTTGTCAGGCATTCCGAATTTGTGAGATGAACACTCTTGCAGCGCCGGGTTCGATATTTTTAAAGTCAGACGTTTGTTTTACCCAAAGCTACACTTAACCTTATAAAAGGACAGGGATGAGAGTAGAACGGCTAGCTACGATACTTAAAAAAACAGTGACCTAAAATAAGGGTTTCTCTTCCATTGATAAATATTTTTTCTTGAAAGAGTAGTGACTTGTGCCTTTATTTATTTTGTTTAAAGACGAAATAGAGACTATTAAATATATTAAAAGAAAACTCTGTTGTATCTGTTGCAAGTAATATTTATTTTATTATATATATATATATATCATATATATATATAAATTAATATCTTATACTACTCTAGCTGTTAATAGAAATACGGAGCAAATCTTATGAAGTCATATCATGGTAACATATACAGAGTGGTCCTTAAGCAATTGTACAAAAAGAAACCGCAGATTCTACACTTTAAACTATTACGATTTAAGCCAACTTGCTTTAATAAAATGTTGATAATATTAAAAAAGATACAGGGTGATAAAGTGGAAATTTAAAATTTTATTTTTCATTATAACTTTCATCTATGTAAACATTAATGTATAAAAATTTAAAGCTGAGTTCTATTGGATATCAGGAATTATAATTTGATGCATACTTTGATATAGCTAATAGTGGGCGCCACATATGCAACATATGTGGCATACATTTGCACTTAACTTTTTTGTTCTTCAAGTTACCGGTATTTTTGATAAAAAATATTAAAGATACATTATTTTAACAAAAGAAAGGTATACTTGTTAATAACTTCAAAACTCAACAGTTTTTGAGAAAATCGCAATTTACAAATCAATTGCATAATTATATCACCGTAATAATTAATAATAGGATTTGATAAATAACAGAATAATTGGATTTAACATTAAACATTTTACGTTTTTTATTAAATTAAAGTCATATGCAAAAAAATTTATTAACAAACCAAATTAAGAAACAGTTAAACTAAATAACATTAAACTTTTTGTCAAACTAAGTGTTCGTTATGTCCACCATTTTCTTTAATTGATTTGTCAATACATTCCATTAAATATCGTTTCATATTAAATAGCATCATTGGTTCTAAAGAAACTGCTGCAGTATTCATTATAGCTGTATTAAGTATAACAATAAATAACTTTTTGAAATTTTTATGAATTAAATAATTATATTATTATCTCCCCACAAGACCACGAACAATACAACGTTCAGGAAAGTTGTATTTAAAGACTACCTCACAACGCTTTCTCTGTAATGTAATAGTCTACCATCTTGTATAAACCACATATTTCGCCTTAAGTTTGATGACAATTTTTCCAATACATCAATAAAATCATTTTATAAAAAATGGAAATATCGAGATCGAATATCGAGATTTATTATTTATTAATAAAAGGTATATAATAAAATGCCCAAACGGGCTATCACAAAGATATTGCAAAACGTTTTCGGATTATTAAATCCATCATCAGTGCAAACGAGGTATACATGCTATGAGTCACCAAAATATATGGATCCAAACCCTTTAAATGATATAAATTTACATTTGTTTTACATTATATGTGGTTGCAAATTATGATGTTTAAGTTACCGTTGGAATTGGTAACATGGCGACGTATGACCCTACATAGGTAAAATGGTCCTGAGACGAAGTGTCTTCGAGGACCTGTTGATAACAACTAACAACTGAGTTTTGTTTTGTCTTTTTGCTCGATGCCTGTACTACATGTGAGTGGTATCGGTCGGTATGTTTGTGGATCTGATTTTAGTTTAGTTGGTTTTAGAATAGGTATTATAATTGAATTTTTCCATTATTTATTAAACACGTTTCTGAATAAGACTATAATATAGATTTTGAGTAGATGTTCTTTAGACTGAGGGCTTAAATTTTTAAGATTAATTTTTTTTTTTTTTTTTTTTATTGGCTTTAGGGTAAATACCCACACAGCCAGACACAAATTTTTAAAAAACAGATACAGGGAATACACAGGGATTACACTCTTCTCGCCCAGGGGCCGATCAGGGCATTTTTATAAACGATAAAAGGTAGGCCTCGGACAGATAGGTATGCATACATTAAGGAAAGACATAAGGAATAACAAAGATGGTTATATTTGTATATTCGTTGTTCTGACGAAAGACAGCAAACAATCGTAAATTTCTTTTTTTTCTAAAGCAAGAAGATGCAGTATATTAAATGGCCTTTCAATGTTTAATTTGAAAAGTTTACTGAAAAGCTCATTAGATTGAGCTCTATATTTTAAGCAATCAAAAAAGATGTGGTTAAGATCACCGATTTTATTACAGGCTTCGCAAAGATCACTCTTAAGTATTTTTATTTTAAATAAATGTGCTGGATAACATGCGTGACCAAACTTCATTCTGCTGATAGTATGAAATGCTCAATACTCCGGGAGTATTGGGTTTTTGGAAGTGTAGAACTTCCAAATTTCAGAAGAACTGAAAGAGAAGTGATGAAAAAAAAAAATACTAAAAATAGGGCTAAGCTCAGAGGAACAAATTTAAATGGCCAAAGAGACACTAAATCTCAAGTGAGTGTTCGGGCTAGCTTCAATGCACTGGATTGTGGCTTTAAAGATATAAACAACAATAACAAGAGCTGATGAGCTAATGAGACAAGAAAGAAATGAGACCTGGTAATATCAAACGTGATACAACTGAAGAAAGTCACTGGGAATAAATTTATAGAAAGAGAACAATAAGAAGAGAAAAGAAGGGCGCCAACTCAACGATGGTTGAGATTTTGAAGTAACAAATGAATCTGGAGATAATACTCTGAAATACAAAATACTAAATAATAATCTTGTTTTGCTATGTTATATACTGGTTAGTAGAACTGAAATAAAACTCAAAATAGCAACAATAAATATATTTATAAAAAATGTATATAGGTAGGGGAAAGTGGGGGAACCGTGCGCGGTGGGGAACGGTGCGCACCATTAAAATTCAAATTACGCGGCATACTGAGAGTCCCCTCCCGAACAGGCTTAAGCGGGAACATGCACAGAGTCTCTGAAGCCATTAACTGCCACTGCAGTTGAGTTGTGTACTTAGTGAAAGGCGAAAGTGTGCATTTGAGGTTTTTGTTACTATTTTCCACTTGCACAAATTAAGACGGTGAGTCCGTAAATCTTAACTACTTGTTTTGAAATAATTATATTCTTAAAGAATATCATCTGCTGCATATATGCACACCATTTGGTTGCATTTAGATAAGTAATTTTTGTAGGATGATGTAATTACGTTTTTAAACCATAGTGGGGTAACCGTGCGCGAAAATGCGCACGGTTACCCACTAATCAATTAAATATGAAGCAATATTGTTATCGTTTTTGGGTACTAAAATCCGTCTTTTATTTTCAGATGCCACGAAATTACGTTCGAAAGACTGAAATCCATCAATATAGTGATGAATTGCTGGAGACTGCACTGAATGCAATTAGAAACGATGGGAGGAAAATACGAGAAGTTGGGAGGTCTTTTGGTATTCCTGAATCAACACTCAGAAAAAAGCTTTCTCTAAATCAACTAAAAATCCCCCATCTCGGTAGAAAGGCGATTTTTACAGCAGAAGTGGAAGCTGAATTAACCCACTATATTCTGACACTCGCAAAATTGTTTTACGGCGTAACGCCCCGACAACTGAGGCAGTTAGCGTTTAATTATGCTCAACAGAAAAATATTCCAAATAATTTCAATAAACAAACTCAGTTAGCAGGCAAAGATTGGTTGTATGGGTTTCTCAAGCGAAATCCTGAAATATCATTGAGACAGCCTGAGGGGACTAGTCTTAATCGAATTGCTGCATTTAATGCGGACGAGTTAAAACTTTTTTATTCAAATCTCGAGAAAGTTTTACAAAAATTTAAATTTGAAGCAAACAGGATATATAATATGGACGAGACGGGTGTAACCACTGTACAGAAGAAGTGCCCGAAGGTTTATGGACGTAAGGGTGTAAAAAAAGTAGGAGCTGCTATTTCAGGTGAAAGAGGGAGGACCATTACAGCCGTATTTTGCATGAGTGCCACAGGAAATTATATCGCGCCCATGCTGATATATCCCAGAAAGAGAATGGCTCCTGCGCTGCAGAAAAATGGGCCAACTGGTGCTAACTATAAATGTTCAAAAAATGGATGGATGAATTCTGAACTTTTTCTTGATTGGTTAATGCACTTCGAAAAACAGGCAAATCCCACTTTAAATGACCCGATTCTCCTTATCCTTGACAACCATTCAAGCCATATATCCATAGAGGCATACGATTTCTGTAAGTCAAATCATATTCATATGGTGTCCCTTCCGCCACATACTTCCCATCACCTTCAACCCCTTGACCTATCCTTCTTTGGTCCTTTAAAAAATGCGCTATACAGGGAGTATGATATTTATTTAACTACAACAGGCCATGAAAAGATCACTGAATATGACGTAGCTGAGCTGTTAAATAAAGCGTTCGTAAAAGTCGCATCGATGGAGAAAGCAGTTTCGGGATTTCGTTCTGCTGGAATAAGGCCATTTGACCCTAACAAATTCAACGAAGATGATTTCGCTCCGGCCAACGAAATGAGACAGTTTGTAGTAGAAGGTTCTCCCGAACGTAGCGCTAATTTATTAACACTTGCATCTCAGCCAAATCTACAAAAAATTCCTAATCCGGCAACACCCGAACCTAGTGAAAATTCAGACGGTGAAGATAGACAGACAGCTCATATGCCAAAACAACAGCAGCAGGATCTACCTATTCAAGGTCATCTACCATGTACATCTACCGCTGAACAAGATCATCTACCATCTACATCTAAGTCTGGACACAACCATCTACCATCGACATCTACATTAAATAATTCATTCTTCCAATTTGCACCTATTCCAAGGAGAAAAGAAAAAGGAAGAGTAAAAACAGTGTCTCGTTCGAAACAACACTCTGAAATATTGACTAGCACACCCCTAAAAGAACGATTAGAACAAGCTCAAGCAAAGAAAAGGGAAAAAGACGTGAAAAAAAACATGAAATTAAAAAGTGTCAAAACATTAGGAAAGAACAATATTAAGAAAGATAATAAGAAAATGAAGAGGGCTCCAACACCTGAACTTGATGCACAAGAACGTGACGAGGAAGATGAAATCGAGAATGCTTATTTCTCGATCCCACCTCACTCCTTCTACGGAACCACTACAAGAAAAATAACGGCAAAAGAGAATGTTGCAAAAAAAGTAAAAAAAACGCATATGTCAGTCTCCGGAAATTAAAAGAGGGAGAAATAAGAAACCAGCAACGCCTGAATCATCAGAGGTATCTGACATAGACGATAGTGACATTTGTGACGATGATGAAGTAGACGATATCAACCCCAACTATGTTCCATTTGATGCAGAACCTGACGTGCGGACTGAATTATGTGGCATATGTGGAGAACATGGAAAAAGCGAACTATGGTACCGGTGTGTTGCATGTGGCTTATGGAACCACGCGGCATGTACCGGTAAAGATGCCCCCGAACAATACATTTGCGACTTTTGTCAAGGTTAAACAGATACCTACTTAACATTATAGGTATATAATCACTCGTACAATAAATATTTGTTCTTGCATGTGAATTTGTTTTTATACCACTGTATTATTAGGTACTTGTATATTCCAAACTACTGCGCACTGTTCCCCACCCTGTGCGCACAGTTACCCCATGGGGTGGGGAACGGTGCGCAAATGCAATTTTTTACTTTTTCTAATTATATATGATTATGTTAAGAAATTCAATATCTATTATAGTGCATACTGAAAGTAGAATAATTAGGGTATCAGATAACGTTTTTATTTTATTTTTTATGTTTAAGAGTTGACCACCACAACGATTCTCGCTTAGGTGCGCACCATTCCCCCACCTTCCCCTATATGTGTATAAAAAATTTACATATAATGCAAAGCCAAATAACAGTGGTAGTGGATGGTGTACACATACAATGGGACCTAATAGCCCCTCGACAAACGAATAATCACTACCACTGGCCAAATAAAGTATGAAATATTAGTATAAACCAAGAATAGTCCGTAGGGTAGCCTAAGTCTTAACACTAAGGTTAGTAATTTAGACTTAAATAGTTCTACTAAAATGAGGTACTAATGACAATATTGTAAAGATATCAAACTTGATAAATCTCTATTACAATTATATTAAATATATGTTACATCCAAAAGTGAGTCTTCAATACTCCTTATACAATGTTTTAAAAACCACACGAAATTCATTTCCCTTCCCAATATCAAAATTATTTTATATCAAATGTATTGTATTAAAAAAATATATATATTAAATCAACAAATGAGTTCGGTCAGACTCTTGAAATCCTAACTAAAAACCTAATAAAACATGTAATATATTTTCTTCTCCCCAATATTTTTAGAATTAGATTATATCAAAAATTAAATTATCACCTTATCATATGCATATGATGAGTTAGATATATAGTAACAAATAATACATAGTAACAAAATAGATAGTAACAAAAGTTAAACAATTAAACAACTTATCTTTACAGCCCCATAAGTCCATAGGAAAATTCCTCTTGGCACGGCTAAATCAGTTTATGGCTGTAAAGACGAATCCTGGGCACAAAACCACAACCAGTCACTGGTCTCTGGGTGACAGCAAAATCCACGGGTTACATAAAGTTGCTAACTAGTTTAAGGATTCAGTTACTTGAGTCCTTGAGGGAATATTCTGAAGAGAATATCCTCAAGTGAAGTGAAATTAATATTTTCACGTGACGGAATCTAAAATGATTATTTAATTTAATAAATATGTAATTTAATAGGTGTAGCAGCATGGATTGACTGCACCAAAACAAAACATCAAAACATTAGGTTAGGTTAAGTCAACATCATGTCAAATTTATGAAGTTACTTTCGTAGGCATGGCAAGCTTGCGCCATGAAATAAACATGCGCAGAATACAGAAGGCTGTCCCACATTTGTAGAACCTTTTTATATTCCACCAAAAAAGTTAGGTAAAAAAAACCAAAAAAACCTAATGGTAACGACATGGAATAAAACAGAATTTAAGTTTAACTATATAAAAAAAAATGACCTTCTGTTCTTTGCAAGTAAATCAAGGAAATTTTATATTTAAATTATTTCGGAACTCAAAAATAAATCTCTAAAGAAATACTAAATACAATGATAAATTTGATTATATGATAAGGAGATAATCCGTATGAAATGATTTACTTACATGGAGCTGCACCACGCCAAAAAAAATCTTCCTTTTATGTGGAACTCATAAATATTGATTTCAAAAAATTTACTTATTATTATTTAGATATGTATTTTATTTATAAATTAATTTATTCTTCCCCAAATTATCTTCCTTGCTCCAATTCCGTCACTTTGAAGGTGAAAAATTTCACCGGTTGGCGTGTCTGCGTTTACGAGTTCTGACCAAAACTAATCGTTCCGCTTCCGCATAAAATCGATCTTCCTTTCAAAGCGATAACAGCGCGTAGGTGAAGGAATGTCGATTTAAAATCGATCGTAGGCGGGTAATAAAAATTTCTAAAGGGGTTAATCAATAGCGTAAACGCTACATTCTCCCTCATCTCCAGCAAAAAAAAAAAGGAACTTTAGGAACTTTTTTTTTTTGTGGCAGAACGATCTAACACTGACAATGAACGTTGATACGTTAAAATTGAACATTTTCGTCACCAGTCAACCATTTGCTCAGGAATTGGAACAAAATCAAGGACGAAATAAAAATATGGAACGAAGAATATGAGACGAAGTCATACATTTTTTTTTTAATGAGATAATGTATGTTAATTTAGTATAAACCAAAGATAAAAAAAAATATACATTTTAAGTTTAATTCTATAACCTTACAGATCAAGTTAACTTTTAACACTACTTATCTACATTCTCAAGTATTTGTAAAAAAAACAACCATTTGTTAAAACTACATTATAGGTGTGTATTAACAACCCCTAACACAACATCTCCAAGAACCATTCATAACAACGAAATTCAAACAAAGTCCTATGAACTTTACCCAACGTTGACACTAGAGCGACCAGATTCTATTCGTCACCATAGAGTTCAATGAGGGCCTAATTACTCAGGACTAGTTGAAACTACAAACCTAAACACATATATGGTTCGGGATATCAACAACATATTGAAAATTCAAAGTAAAAGATAATACAATACACCTACTTGCTCTAGCAGCGGTAGGAAAGCACACAATCGGTAAAGGTTGTTAGTGCCTTAGATACTAGCAAGCTCACTATACTCATGGTATAGGGTATGCTAAAAAAGGTAAGTAAGATAAATGCAATCCCAACTCATAATAAAGGATATGCACAAAAGGTAAAAGATAAAAGGTCTACACTTGGTAGAAGGAAAGATAAAAGAGATCCTAACTGTAATACCCAAACTGTACTATTGACGTGTTCCAATTCTTTACTCACGACAAGAACAGTAAAGGACAGATTTTCAGGACTCTATAATCAAGATATAGATAAGAAATAACCTTATCCAGGTAAAGGTAAAGATAATTAACTTCAGGTAAAGGTACGAGATAAACTCAATTAAGGTAAAGATACAGATACGCTCAAGGTAAAGGTACGAGATAAACTCAGTCAAGGTACGAGATAAACTCAAGGTAAAGAAAGGTACGAGATAAACTCAAGGTAAAGATGCGAAATAAACTCCATTACAGGTATGAGATAAATTTCATCAAGGTAAAGATAAACTCACTTTAGGTACAGATAAAGATAACTCCCATCTATCAATCCATATGACTAGTAGGGAGACAGGTAAACAAACTGTATACAATAAGATATGTTAAAACTCAAATACTTTGAGAAGGTAATAACATAGGAGATAACAAACCAAGTTAAACAGACTTACTTACTGCTGAATATCAGAACGATCCAATTCTAAATGACACATTCTAATTTCAACCTAAGAGACACTCAAGGAACAACTAATATATATTGACATATTTCTGAGCCAAGTGAGGGCACACATCCAGGGTGATCAATCCTGAACCCACGCTAAAACACCGACACAGTAAGTGAATATGAATGCATAAGCTTCGTGGCCATGATCCACAAAACCATACAATACTATTAAAGAAAATCTTTGGAATGTTTTCCGAATTATCCCTGTAAATATCTATTCAACTCAGAACTCAAGATGGGGAAATTCCCATATATCCATCCTGTACTCCTATGATATGCAGTTGGACTTTTACGAGAAAACAAACAACAAAATTAACAAGTCCATAAACTAAGATAATAACCAACATTAAGATAAGATAAAAAAAAAGGCAAGATAGCACAACGTCTTATGGTTTTTTGCCAGGTAAACAAAATAGAAAAACAGATTTTAAGCAACCAAACTGGTATAGAAGTGATAAGGGACCAATGAGATCTAACGATATGAAGTTGAAATGGAAAATCAATCCGTCGATAACTACCCATTAAACCTGGTTGGGGAAGATTTGTCGGTTTGCATGTAGCACAGATTTTGCATTTAGCGATATAGCTACGTACAGTTTGACGAATCTTCGGCCAGTAATAAAGTTCAGATATTCGACGGAAAGTTTTGTAGAAACCAAAATGAGCTGCAGTAGGATGGTCATGAAAAGTGGCCAAAACCTCTGCTCTATTAGGAGTTGGAACGACTATCTTCTAATCCGACATTCCAGTAAGGGAATCCATGGAACTTAAGACATGTTTATACAAAACACCATGTTCAACTTTAAAATCGGGAAATTTACCTGGTACATTCTGTACATCATAAAACATTTTTCGATACCAATCATCTGGTTGGAATACAGACTCTCAACTCATACTCTAATTCAGGAGCTAACAGATGCTCTACCTTGAAAGCAGACATATTACACAACAGAAATATACGAGAGAATGAGTAAAAGTAGGTAAAGTTTAACTTACTCTTTGTCCTCAAATTAATATTCTGAAGGGATACCTATACCAGTAATGTTTAATTGTTTTGGTCCAGTTATGAAATCCAATGACATATACTGCTACAATACCCTAAGGAACCTAAAATTTCAAAAACTGTTATTTCAAGGTAGTGACTCAACTTATTGACTACTCCGGACTTGTAAAATATGTGAAATAGTTAACTTTAGTTCTTTAAATTTTTAATGAATTTATTATTAAGCTAAAATAGTTATTTAACAAATCAAAACAAAGTAATTTATTCAGTCTACACAGTATATAGCAAAACAAGTCGATTTAAGATATAGATATAAGGTAATGTCCAAAAAAATTGAAAAAAAAAACAAAACTAAAAGTTAAAATGAAAATCTAAAAGCACAACCAGTGAAAACCACAACAACCCAAGATCAAAATCAAAAGTTAAAGGAGATATATATATATTTTTTTAAGGCAGAAGTGGAAAAGAAGCCACACGTTGGGTCTAGCCAATTGAAACGCTCAATACTCCGGGAGTATTGGGTTTTTGGAAGTGTAGAACTTCCAAATTTCAGAAGAACTGAAAGAGAAGTGATGAAAAAAAAAATACTAAAAATAGGGCTAAGCTCAGAGGAACAAATTTAAATGGCCAAAGAGACACTAAATCTCAAGTGAGTGTTCGGGCTAGCTTCAATGCACTGGATTGTGGCTTTAAAGATATAAACAACAATAACAAGAGCTAATGAGCTAATGAGACAAGAAAGAAATGAGACCTGGTAATATCAAACGTGATACAACTGAAGAAAGTCACTGGGAATAAATTTATAGAAAGAGAACAATAAGAAGAGAAAAGAAGGGCGCCAACTCAACGATAGTTGAGATTTTGAAGTAACAAATGAATCTGGAGATAATACTCTGAAATACAAAATACTAAATAATAATCTTGTTTTGCTATGTTATATACTGGTTAGTAGAACTGAAATAAAACTCAAAATAGCAACAATAAATATATTTATAAAAAATGTATATAGGTATATGTGTATAAAAAATTTACATATAATGCAAAGCCAAATAACAGTGGTAGTGGATGGTGTACACATACAATGGGACCTAATAGCCCCTCGACAAACGAATAATCACTACCACTGGCCAAATAAAGTATGAAATATTAGTATAAACCAAGAATAGTCCGTAGGGTAGCCTAAGTCTTAACACTAAGGTTAGTAATTTAGACTTAAATAGTTCTACTAAAATGAGGTACTAATGACAATATTGTAAAGATATCAAACTTGATAAATCTCTATTACAATTATATTAAATATATGTTACATCCAAAAAGTGAGTCTTCAATACTCCTTATACAATGTTTTAAAAACCACATGAAATTCATTTCCCTTCCCAATATCAAAATTATTTTATATCAAATGTATTGTATTAAAAAAATATATATATTAAATCAACAAATGAGTTCGGTCAGACTCTTGAAATCCTAACTAAAAACCTAATAAAACATGTAATATATTTTCTTCTCCCCAATATTTTTAGAATTAGATTATATCAAAAATTAAATTATCACCTTATCATATGCATATGATGAGTTAGATATATAGTAACAAATAATACATAGTAACAAAATAGATAGTAACAAAAGTTAAACAATTAAACAACTTATCTTTACAGCCCCATAAGTCCATAGGAAAATTCCTCTTGGCACGGCTAAATCAGTTTATGGCTGTAAAGACGAATCCTGGGCACAAAACCACAACCAGTCACTGGTCTCTGGGTGACAGCAAAATCCACGGGTTACATAAAGTTGCTAACTAGTTACTTGAGTCCTTGAGGGAATATTCTGAAGAGAATATCCTCAAGTGAAGTGAAATTAATATTTTCACGTGACGGAATCTAAAATGATTATTTAATTTAATAAATATGTAATTTAATAGGTGTAGCAGCATGGATTGACTGCACCAAAACAAAACATCAAAACATTAGGTTAGGTTAAGTCAACATCATGTCAAATTTATGAAGTTACTTTCGTAGGCATGGCAAGCTTGCGCCATGAAATAAACATGCGCAGAATACAGAAGGCTGTCCCACATTTGTAGAACCTTTTTATATTCCACCAAAAAAGTTAGGTAAAAAAAACCAAAAAAACTTAATGGTAACGACATGGAATAAAACAGAATTTAAGTTTAACTATATAAAAAAAAAATGACCTTCTGTTCTTTGCAAGTAAATCAAGGAAATTTTATATTTAAATTATTTCGGAACTCAAAAATAAATCTCTAAAGAAATACTAAATACAATGATAAATTTGATTATATGATAAGGAGATAATCCGTATGAAATGATTTACTTACATGGAGCTGCACCACGCCAAAAAAAATCTTCCTTTTATGTGGAACTCATAAATATTGATTTCAAAAAATTTACTTATTATTATTTAGATATGTATTTTATTTATAAATTAATTTATTCTTCCCCAAATTATCTTCCTTGCTCCAATTCCGTCACTTTGAAGGTGAAAAAATTTCACCGGTTGGCGTGTCTACGTTTACGAGTTCTGACCAAAACTAATCGTTCCGCTTCCGCATAAAATCGATCTTCCTTTCAAAGCGATAACAGCGCGTAGGTGAAGGAATGTCGATTTAAAATCGATCGTAGGCGGGTAATAAAAATTTCTAAAGGGGTTAATCAATAGCGTAAACGCTACAAGTAGTTATACTTTTTCGACTGTAATCGTACTCATTGTACCAAGGTTTTCTCCTTAATTTGGTTTCAAGTCTGGTGTAACGTGTTGGATTTGTGAAGCTGTACTCTTGCCATAAATAGGACCATTTGTTCATCATTCTCTGTTTTGCTATGATTATTTGTTCATCTGTAGTTAATTCGTAATTTATTTGTTCCCCCATTACTATGCTTTCTTTGGCAATTTGATCTGCAATTTCATTGTTTGTTATACCTGCGTGTGCTTTGACCCAGAAGAATTTTATATATTTATTCTGATCTTGTAATTGTTTAAGTATTGCTTGGATGCTAAAAATAATATCATTAGTTGTGTTTGAGTTTGATTTTAAAATTTTAAGAACGGAAAGTGAATCGGAAAAGATTATAGCATTCTGATCCTCTTCCTGATAAACATATTCTAGTGTTTTTAGAATTGCTATTGCCTCAGCTGTGAAAATAGATGTGTTTTTGTTTAACTTGTATTTTTTCTGTATACGTTTAGGTATTACGAAAGCGCAACCTGTACCATCGGTGTTTTTTGATTCATCAGTGTATATAGTGACGTAATTTGGATGTTCCTCTAAAATTTGATTTATGACTATACTATTAAATGATGCTAACTCCGAATAAAGTGGTATATTCACATCACAGGAAACAAGGTGATCAAAGTAGTCGGTCTCTAACTTTGTTTGTGGTTTTAATGCCACGTTTCTTAATCCATCACAAATAGGAGGAGAGTGTTTATGAATCCAAAAAGGCTTAGTTAGGTCGTATTCGTTTAATTTATACATGCTGCTAATGAATGGTGAGTTTTTCTTTAGCGACTTAATAATCATTTTTTTCAGCTAAAAATGATCTTCTCAGTTCTAATGGAGGTTCGATTGCTTCAGCTCTTAACGGTTCAACTGGTGTAGATTTCATTGCTCCCAGACATGTTCTAAGTGATTTGTTTTGTATAATATCCAGCTTAAGTAGATTTGTTTTATTGGCTGTTCCATAGAGTGTACAACCATAATCAATTATTGGTCTTATGTAAGCTTTATAGAAGAGTAGAGCTGTTTGAGGTTCTGCACCCCACCAAGTTCGCATAATGGATTTTAAAAAGTTTAGCCCTTTATTGCATTTTGTCTCTATTTGTTCAATATGAAGTTTTCAGGTTAATTTTCTGTCTAATGTGATTCCCAAGTATTTGACATTGGTATCCACCGGAAATTCTATACCATCTATTGTAATTTTCTGCATCGGTTTCATGTTATGCCTGGTGAAGATTATAACTTTGGATTTTTCTGCGGAGATTTGTAGCCCTAAATCACTTATGGAGCTTAAAACGAGTTTCGTGCTTAAATTCAAACGATTAATGCATTCGTCGAGATGTTTGCTACGTGTATAAACGACAAAATCATCGGCATATTGTATAATAGTTGCTTTAGGTATAAATGTGTGTAAATTAGTAGTATATATATTAAAAAGTAATGGTGAAAGGACTGATCCTTGTGGCAGACCTAAATTTGCAGTTTGGTATTTTACTGGGCAGCTATAATGTCCTCTGAGCCCTACTTGTCTGTTTATATATAATTTGCATATCGTGTTGGCAACTTCTTGAGAGATTTGTAATTGTATCATTTTTTCCCGTAAGATGAACCAGTTGACATTGTCGTAGGCACCTTTCACATCTAGAAACATCGTTCCATTATACTCGTTTTCAGTTAAGCCTATTTGTATGTCTGTAACTAGTTGTGTCACCGCATCTATGGTACCAAAACCTTTTTTAACCCTTAACTTGACGGTGTGCACCCTAGGATACGTTATTTATTAAATTATACTTCCTCTAAATAAACTAAGTTTGCCGCAAGATTTTAAAAGTACCCTCTCCTTATAGCATTCGGCTAACCAACAAATTAATTTGAATGCCATACACAGAGTTTTGGCACAATTACAGAGTGTTTTGTGTAGACGTGCTCAAAATGACGTCCAAAAAAGTGGTAATTTGTGTCATTCGGTAAGTAAATTAATTTTTTATGTGTTAGTTGTTATTGTATGGATTGGCAAACTATAATTATAGTTAATTGGGTCTTCATCAAATAATTGTATAAAATAATATTCACAATTTGTCTATAAACAAACAGATAGGATCACTTTGAAAAGTAGTATCTAGGAAGACACATTGCCAGTTAAGCGACAATTTAGTTTGTATCCTCGGGTGTACATTGCCAGGTACTGAAGAAAATTGAATAAGTATCTTTCTGGATACATTACCCGGTATACGGACAAATACTAATTGTATCTTATTAGATACTTTGCCCATTAGAGGATTAACAGAAAAGTGATAAAAACATTTGGTATATTATGCTTGTAACGATTTGTTCTATAATTTGCGATTTATGGTATACAGTCAGATTCAAAAATTTATTTTCCTTGTGGATTTTTGATTTATTGTATGTACTCCAAAAGCTTGTGAATCAAATGCAACTATTGTTGATCTTCACATATATATATATATATATATATATATATATATATATATATATATATATATATATATATATATATATATATATATATATATAATACATATATGTCATTTGTTTACACATTTTGTAACAAAATAACCATCAAAAACGCTCCATTATTGAAATGTGTGAGACCCTAAAAAACCCATCTATAATAAACAAAAGAACTGACATCGACAATTTGAGCCAGGTTTACCGCTCTCTCATTTTACGAAATAAATAATACCAATATTTCTGCAAATATTATTTTTTGCAAAGTTTTTGTGTTCTTTGTTTCTGTTAAATTTTTGTTTCAGTTAGTCCTAAATTTATGAGTAAACTTAAGTACATAATAATATACAATAACATCTTTAATACTACATATTGAGTTGTAAGTAATAAATTATTAGATCTGTATTTCTTATAAACTCTATGTCATCTTTGTATTTTAGAGAACTGATGAAGCTTTAGTAGTATAAAGCGAAACGTCTTCTATAAACTTATGAAGTAGTTGACTTCTGTTTTATTTTGCCAACCTGAATGACCGAATAAACCACTGAATTCACTATTATAGTTGAATTATAGTTGAATACTTTATTAATATAAATTGACGGTCGTAGTTTTTACAATATATATATATATATATATATATATATATATATATATATATATATATATATATATATGTATAGTCCGAATATGTATATAAAGAAAAATTAATAGAGAAAAAGAAGACCAAAAAATGTTTGTAAAATCATGTTATAGTTATATCATATTTATATATAAGGTTTAATTTTGTTGTGTTGTGAAGTTATATTGTTTTGTGAACAAAGGACACTTTTTCGATTTACGGTTTGCACTTTTACTTTTCAAATTAGCATTTTATTTATGATTAGTTTAAGTAAATAAAATATATTGAAATATCAAATCTACCTACATTTTTCAAGGATTAACATCGGTTACCAGGAAACAAGTCATTAGTAGATAGTAGAAAGTCTTTGTCTGATATTTTTGTATAATACACAATTTTTGGGTGCAGTCACGAATTGAGGATCAAAATAAAATTTTAAGTAAGGGTTTACCTTTATACCTGAAAAAATCGCGCGAATTGAGGACCAAGACTTCTGATAAGGAAATCATTATACTCAGGTATAAAATATTATTAAAAGTACGAATCCCAATAATCACAATAATCGTAATAATCACAATAACTATTAATTTCACTCATTTGGAACACCTTTCAATACAGCTCAAAAGAAACTAAATCTAAAATAATATTTTAATATTAAATGTTTCTTTACTCAGTAAAATCTCGTTCGGTCCGTAATTCGGTGCACTTATTTTGGCTGTTCAGGTAGCGGTCCTCAACTCGAGAACAGCGATTTTTGGAATTGGAATGTGTTGGCTTTTTGGAGAATTGAAAACATATGAATTATGAAATTGGCGTCGTTAATAAAATTTATTTACATATTCGTAATAAAATTCAATAAATAATTTTTTTTTGTTTAATTAGATATTTGGATCATAATTAATTTAATTATTGTTTTATCATATTTCAAAATTACAATATCATTATATATATATATATATATATATATATATATATATATATAGTGTTAATCACAGCTGCTAAGTTAAAAAATAAAGTAAACAATAAGACTCTTTGGGTACAAACAGCTGAAAGGATTGGCTAAGTGTACTCTTTAGTACTGTATTAATCCAATATTTCGTCGATAGTCATCGACATCATCAGGGATGAGCTACAAATAGTTTCACATGAAAATTGACAATCTAGTTTAATTAAGTTGATGTTACTTACCATTTTGAGAATATTGCCGTAAAAGCTGGTCAAAGTTGTATAAATTTTTTTGTGAAAAATTGTATATTTTTTTCACAAAAAGAAAAACATGTAATGTAAATTTACAAAAACTGTTTCTCCTTTATCAAGTTATTATGCTCTTTTTCTAACTTGGCTGCACCGTACTGAAGACGACCAATAGTCAGAAATACCAATATACCATATTATACACATATATTATTATATATTTTTTTCCTTTGTTGCAATGTCATCTTTTACCTTTATTATTATTATTATTATATATATATTATATATTTATATATACAAATATAATTTATAATTATAATTATAATATATATATATATATATAAATATATATATATATATATAATATATATATATATATATATATATATATATATATATATTATATATATATAATATTTATATATATATATATATATATATATATATATATATATATATTATATATATATATAATATATAATATATATATATACAGTGTAGGTAAAATTTTAAGGTCGGTATGGTAAAATTTAACAGGATATCTAAAGCAGATATAAAATCATATTTTCAACGAATTAGACAAAGATAACAATCATATTTCCCCTTCGTCTCCCCTCCTAAAATCCTTTTAACACTCATTGGCCATTGCCCATTAGTGAAACGATTAGTTCCGATCAGATATTCTCTGGTTCCGATCCTAATATACCTAAAAAACTAGAGGTGGGTCTTCTCGTTTTTTTAATTTTTATCGGAACCGTTTTTCGTAAACTGTAACTAGTTGATTGTTTACCAGTATTCAAATTAGCGAGTACACAAACATATTAGCTATTATCGTTTATGTGCATAAGTATTGAAATAAAAGAACCTAACGAAGGATATATTTATTGTAACTCGAAAAATAAATTAAATAATACAAATGGTACTTAAATAGTTACATTTACATTACACATTATTAAATCGCGAATCGTCTAAATTGACATTTAAAAACATAAGTTTTTCCACTTTTCTTGTTAATCGCGTTCTTCTTTTATTTAAAATTATACCAGATGTTAAACATGTGTTCACAAGGAAAAGATTTTGTTACAATACTACAACATTTTATGAATATAGTGGTTAAGTTACGATATACATGGCGATGGTTTTTTCACCACGGTAATGGATAGTTCCAATCTCCGTTCGAAATTGTTTGTGGGTAATATACATAGACAAAAACCATATAGATATTTATCTCATATTGGCGACCTTGAAATTTATTTTAGTTTCTTCGAATACACAGATGGCGCTACAGTACCTACATATTTTAAAGAGACATGGCAACTTCACGTCAACGTCAACATTTGTCATTGTCAAGATTCTTATGTGATTATTTACTATTTACAGCGTGGTGGTGTTTATCTTTTGAGGATCTTTTATGTATTTTTATTTAACTCGGTATGGCATTTATAGTTCTTAATTTATTAGTCTATTATAGTGTTTAAGTTTTATAGTGTTAAGTTAAGTTTTAATCTGTATTTGTTCCATTATAGTGTTAAGTTTTAATCTGTATTTGTTAAGGTAAGAATGATCTATTGTAATTGTAGATTTTTTTAACAAGTTAATTTTTTTTTGATTAATATGTTTGTTTTGTTATTCACTTCAGATGGTCAGATGGTTTATATTTATTTTAATACTTTATTCAATATAGATAATAATAATTTTTACAAAACTTATGTGTGGTATGGTGCAAATATCCATGTTCAATTTACACTATAAAATTAAATAAATTAATAAATAATTTTTTTTTTGTTAATTATCAGTTTTATTTATCCTTTTTTTTTTTCTAAAAACATTCGAAACATATTTCACACTGAGTGCACATTTATGTGCACTCTGTATTTTTAACTGAATAAGAAAACTATAAGAGGCAATAGTGCGGCAACGTTGAATTTAGTTTCTTCGAATTTGTAGATGTCGCCTTTTAGCTTCTAAATGTCATTATTGAGTTCGCCATCTATTTGGTTTTGGTCTATGGTAATATATCATCAGACAATTACATGTCGACTTCTTTTATACCTCTCGATACAGGTGTATGTTTAGATGAGTCATGTCCAATTAATTCATCAAAAATACACCATGGACTTAAGTCATCTTTATCAGTTTCTTTTTCTTGGACTGATTGATTTTCAAGATTTACTAAACTTTTCGTTTCATCCGTTTTCCATAGTTAAAGAACCAGCTTTTAAAAAGTTTGCAGGGTGGATTCCTGGATATAAACCGCCAACAAGAAAAACTTTGTCAGGTTCATTACTTCAGGAATGTTATGTCAAAAGTGAGCAAATTATTAGATCGCAAGTTGTTAAAGAAGTAGAAAATATCTGTGTTACTACTGACCTCTGGACATCTGGAGTAACTGAGAGTTACTTCGCATTAACAGGACAATATTTAACCGAGAATTTAGTATTCAAAACTTTTTTATTAGGCTGCTGCCATTTTTCTGGAAACCATAATCCAGAAAACAGCGATTACTGAAATTATTAATCAGTCGGGTCTAAAACGAAAAGTAAATTTTGCAGTAACTGATAATTCCTAAAATATGGTCAAAGCTATTAAATATGTTTTGTTTTATGATGATTGTGATTAATGATGATGATTAAATTTATTGGTGGGGGACGCACTTAAATGCTGTCGTGTACAAATAGATAAAATAAAAAGTCCTTGTTTCGACAATTCTGCAAAAAAACACATTTCAAAAAAGTACCTTATCTTCAGAAAGGCTTTTAAAGTATTAATTACAACAGAACACAGTTCCCAAACGGCCAATCCAAGACGTGGAAACTAGGTAGAACTTCACCTATTACATGTTCAAAAGAATGACCGAGTTATAAGAGGCAACCCGTTCCACATTGGTATTAAATAATACAGACTTAGACTTAAACCTATTCTAAATAAAGAACACTGGATTATTTGTTCTCAACTTTCCCAAATTTTACGGCCGTTTAAAGAAATAACAAGTACAATGAGTGACCAAAAATACTTGAATGCTAGTTCAGTGATTGTTATGGTACGCTGCCTGCAAGAATCTTGCAATAAAATTTTAGCAAACGGCATACTTACATCCATAGTATCCGACATAGTACAATTACTAATATCGGGTTTAGCAAAAAGATTTAGAGGGATAGAAGAGAGTGGCACATTGTCATTATGTACATTTATGGATTCACGATTTAAAGTGCAGAACAAAACAAAAAGTTAAGAAGCTGGTTACTTCTATAATTAACGAACAAGAAGATTGTACTATTGAAAATCAACCAGTACAAGAAAAAGAAACCAATAAATATGACTTAAGTCCATGGTGTATTTTTGATCAATTAATTGGAGATGACTCATCTACACGTACACCTGCATCGAGAGTCCATTACAACGGTGGAAAAACCATCGCCATGTATATCCTAACTTAACCACTATATTCATAAAGTATTGTAAATGTGAACACATGTTCAAAATCTGGTTTAATTTTAAATAAAAAAGAATACGGTTAACAAGAAGTAAAGTAGAAAAACTTATGTTTTTATGTCAATTTAGACTATTCGCGATTTAATAATAACGTGTAATGTAAATGTAAGTCCGATTTACTATTTGTATTGTTTAGTTTAGAACAGAATATTTAAAACAGAATATTTAAAAATTGGAGGAAATACCACAGATCTGAGGCTTGAAAACGCTGTCATAAAAGGCTGCAACCAGTATAAATATCTAGGAAGCATCATATCAGCAGTTGGCAGAGTTAAGATAGATGTAAAAAACCGAATAACCCAAGGGAAAAAATGCATCCGAATACTGAATTCATTACTGTGGTCTAATAAAATAAAGATGCATACCAAACTTCGCGTATACAGAGCAATTGTAGAACCAATTACCACATATGGTGCCGAATGTTGGACGATGACAAAGAATGAACGAGATAAAGTAGACGTTGTGGAAATGGATTATCTTAGAAGGTCATGTCGAGTATCGAGAATGGAAAGAATCAGGAATGAGGAAATACGAAACCGTACAGGAATTAGAGATACTCTTTCAGATAGAATACAAGGAAGGCAATTACAATGGTATGGTCACGTGATGAGAATGGAGGAGGAGCGGTGGCCAAAGAAAGCCTTAATGTATGTTAGGTCAACGCCAAGAAAGAAGGAAAAGGGGAAGACCACCAAATTCCTAGAGAAGAGAAATTACAAAAACAATGCAATCTAGAGGCTTAGAAGAGGGAGATTGGGGAGATAGGAAAAGATGGAGGCTGAAATGCGGGAAGCGGCAATCGCCGTAGGACCCCCGTTATATGATGATGATGATTGTTTAGTTTATTTTTCAAGTTATAATAAATATATCATTAGGTAGTTTCTTTCACTTCAAAAGATATACACATAAACGATAATAGCCGTTATGTTTGTTTATGTAGGTACTATCTTACTTGAAACTACTTTTAAACAATCATAGTTACTTGTTTATGAAAATTAAAATTTTTAAATGCTTTTTAGCATTCAAAAAAATTTAAATTTTTTTGGAATCCTGAGAAAACTAACAAATATTTTTGAAAAATTTAAATGCAGAATGAAAGATTACATTATTACCGAGGGCCGAAGGTCCCTTAGAATAAACAAAAAGTTTTTTTAATGAGATATTTGAAATTAAAAATCACACTAAATTTTGTTTTTTGTTTTCATCCCTATAACTTATTAAAATAAACATTATAGAAGTTTTCAGGGACTTTCAGCTCTCGGTAATAATGTATTGTTTCATTCTGCGTTTAATTTTTTCAAAAATATTTATTAGTTTTCTCAGGATTCGAAAAAAATAAATGAATTTAAAAAACATTGGCCCGAAATTTTGCTCCTTATACGCTCTTAACGATAAACTAGCACGAACCACCTCTACTTCTCGTTACTCGATCTTTTGACCAGACGAATATCTAGACTAGACGTTGCCAAATAAATTAGTGTATGAATATATTTTAATTTGGCGTTATTGTATGCATGTTTAATTGTTTATTATTTCATATTGGGAAATTATTTTGATGTTTAGATTTTTAGTTCGGAAATCGTACTTAAAATACGAAACATTAATAAATTTTATTTATATAAAACGATTTCCGAAATGGAAATCAAAATGTTATATTACAATTATTGTAAAGAAAACTTGTGGCATATTCCCAATAAAAAAAACAGTAACCTGCCATTTAAATCAATTTCGCCCAAATTTGATTATCTTGAGCATTTTATCTTCTTGATAGAACATTGTTCAAATGCAAAAAAAGACAACAGGTCAAATAAAACCAATAAGTTTGGCAACGTTGAATTTCCCCTTTTTTAATATTTCCATTCGGCGATATAAAGGGCGTACCTAATATACCTCTCTCTTTTTAAACAGCTGTTTCTCACTCCATCTCACGTAAGGTCCATACCGACCATAAAATTTTTCCTACACTGTATATATATATAATATATATATTATAATATATAATTATAATTTAATATATATTTATATATATATATATATATATATATATATATATATAATATATATATATATATATATATATATATATATAACACTGTTTTTGATGGGTTGGAGTCAATAAAAGGGGCTATTTGTTGACTATTTTTTACTCGAGCTTTCAATTGTGATTACAATTTTTATCAAGAGCTTCTAAAAAATACAAAATGTCTTACAAAGTTAAACTAGAAATAAAAAATTTTTTGTTAACTCACCAAATAAAATTAGTTTTTTATATAAAACTACTGCTTACATAATAAATACAAAAAATATTAATAAAAAAATGCCTTATTGTAATAAATGTTTCTCTGAAAAATTTAGATGAAGTTTCTTAAGAAAAAAAAATTGAATTTATAAACAAAAATAGAATAGCTACAACCAGCCTAAAATGACATAAATACTAACTTAAAAATTTTTATTTTTGACATATTGTCAAAAATAAAATTTTGTTTAAAAAATTCTTCTTTGTTAAGTAACAAAAAAGAAGAAGATTTATTCACCATTGATAGATGCCCGAAAAAATGTAACAAATACATGGAAAATTCAAAATGTGATATTTTACTGAGTGCAAAAATTAAATAGAAATTATATAATTATAAATTTTGCTTAAATTTTGAATTTCTGACCTTTGGTTAAATTATTATCACTTTTGCTAATACAAACCATTTCCAAAAAAGTTCTTTTAAATTTATTACTTTCATTACATAAAATTTTAATATTATCAAAATCCATAATATGGTCTTTGTCTATTACATGCTCTGCCAAAGCACAAGATGGTTTCTTAATTCTACAATCGCTCTTGTGAGAAATAATGCGATTTGAGAGATTTCTTCCAGTCTCACCAATATACTCAGTTTCACACTGAGTACAAACAATGCTGTATACTACATTTGTTTGATCTAATTTGTCTATAGGATATTTAGTTTTGGAATATAAAGATGAAATAGTTTTGATGTTCTTTGTTGCTATTTTTATATTGTCAATAACCTTTAATGTTTGTATTAATTTAGGAGTTAATGATGGTATAAAAGGTAGTGAATGATAATATATGTTTTGATTGTTGGATACAGTGTTTTGAGATTTAGCAAAAAATGGTGTTAAGTTATTTATATTTAATAAATTAGAAAAAAGCATCCTATGTAGCATATCAGGAGGATAAGAGTTTTCAATTAAAATATTTTTTAACAAATGAAGATCTTCTTGTAGGTAGTCTGGATGAGAAAGTTTTAAAACACGTTCCTTTAATCCTGTTATAAGGTTCATTTTCATTTTATTTGGATGATTAGAGTAATAGCTTATAAATCTATTACTACATATGGGTTTTCTGAACCATCTAGTTTTCAACATATTGTCTGTATTTCTTACAATTCTCATGTCAAGGAATGGTAGAGAATTATCTACCTATGAAAAATGTTCAGAAAACCCATATGTAGTAATAGATTTATAAGCTATTACTCTAATCATCCAAATAAAATGAAAATGAACCTTATAACAGGATTAAAGGAACGTGTTTTAAAACTTTCTCATCCAGACTACCTACAAGAAGATCTTCATTTGTTAAAAAATATTTTAATTGAAAACTCTTATCCTCCTGATATGCTACATAGGATGCTTTTTTCTAATTTATTAAATATAAATAACTTAACACCATTTTTTGCTAAATCTCAAAACACTGTATCCAACAATCAAAACATATATTATCATTCACTACCTTTTATACCATCATTAACTCCTAAATTAATACAAACATTAAAGGTTATTGACAATATAAAAATAGCAAGAAAGAACATCAAAACTATTTCATCTTTATATTCCAAAACTAAATATCCTATAGACAAATTAGATCAAACAAATGTAGTATACAGCATTGTTTGTACTCAGTGTGAAGCTGAGTATATTGGTGAGACTGGAAGAAATCTCTCAAATCGCATTATTTCTCACAAGAGCGATTGTAGAATTAAGAAACCATCTTGTGCTTTGGCAGAGCATGTAATAGACAAAGACCATATTATGGATTTTGATAATATTAAAATTTTATGTAATGAAAGTAATAAATTTAAAAGAACTTTTTTGGAAATGGTTTGTATTAGCAAAAGTGATAATAATTTAAACAAAAGGTCAGAAATTCAAAATTTAAGCAAAATTTATAATTATATAATTTCTATTTAATTTTTGCAGTCAGTAAAATATCACATTTTGAATTTTTCATGTATTTGTTACATTTTTTCGGGCATCTATCAATGGTGAATAAATCTTCTTCTTTTTTGTTACTTAACAAAGAAGAATTTTTTAAACAAAATTTTATTTTTGACAATATGTCAAAAATAAAAATTTTTAAGTTAGTATTTATGTCATTTTAGGCTGGTTGTAGCTATTCTATTTTTGTTTATAAATTCAATTTTTTTTTCTTAAGAAACTTCATCTAAATTTTTCAGAGAAACATTTATTACAATAAGGCATTTTTTTATTAATATTTTTTGTATTTATTATGTAAGCAGTAGTTTTATATAAAAAACTAATTTTATTTGGTGAGTTAACAAAAAATTTTTTATTTCTAGTTCAACTTTGTAAGACATTTTGTATTTTTTAGAAGCTCTTGATAAAAATTGTAATCACAATTGAAAGCTCGAGTAAAAAATAGTCAACAAATAGCCCCTTTTATTGAATCCAACCCATCAAAAACAGTGTTATATTTTTTCCAAACGAGTCACAAGTACTTCTTTTTTCTTACTCATATATATATATATATATATATATATATATATATATATATATATATATATATATATATATATATATATATATATATATATATACCCTGTCCATCAATTATCAAACATTACAATGCACATATGGGTGGCGTAGATTTGGCAGATATGCTAGTTGCGCTTTATCGAACACCTTTTAAAAGCCACAGGTGGTACCTTTCAATTTTTTCCCAAATACTGGATATATGAGTCAACAACGCTTGGATTTTATATCGCGGAGATAATAATTTACTGGAGGACGAAGAAAATGGTATGGGTCTAAAGGAATTTAGAATATTACTTGTCGATTCCCTTCTATTTAAAAATTGAAAAAGGAGATCCGACGGAATTAATACACCCAAAAAAAAGAGGTTCCTACTCACGTCTAGAATATACCTGGAGAAGATGTTAGAAAAGATCTTTTTGGACACTTTTTTACAACTTTTACAACCAAAGGACGATGTCGAAACTGTTGCAAAGGACAAACAACTATGAGTTGTTCAAAATGTAGAGCAAGGTTATGTTTAGTGGAATCCCGTAATTGTTTTTATGATTTTCATAACTAAATTTTTTAATTTTTTAAAAAATTATAATTATTACTTTTTACTTTTATTTTTTGAGTGTTCTAAGTTTTATTTAAAGTTTTGAATTTAAGCTGTAAAAATAAATGTTTGATCATCTTTGTAGTTTACTGAATAAACTAAATGATAAAATATTGTTATGTTACTAAAAGTAAATGATAAAGTATTATGTTTATGGTTTAAACCCCTACTTTATGGTATCTGTTCATAATAACTGAAGTAAAACACAGTTCCACAAAATGTAGTAAAAACATTAAACAAATCTACAATTGTTTTGCTAAAAGTCTTGAAAATGCTAAAGACCCTTAGCGAAAAAATTGTAGATTTGTTTAATGTTTTTATTATATTTTGTGAAAATTTGATAATTTCCATTTAATCCAACATTATTTAATATATTGGTCCAAACGACAAATATACGTCTTGGCAATGTATCTTTCTAGATACGGAGGTATTTTTCTAATAACCTGGCAATGTATCTATTGGTCATCAGTACTTGTTTTATAGTATACCTGGCAATGTGTCTTGCGAGATACATTGTAATATACCGTACGCCTAGCAGTGTATCTTATGAGATACAACGTCAATAAAATGTCAAAAAAATTAAAATAGAAACAAAAATGTAATCGACTCTGAAAATGGAGCCCTCAAAAGATAATATTCAGTAAGCAAAAAACATTTTCTTACAGGGTTATGTGCGCGCCAAGTTTAAGGCGTTTTAAAACCATATTGTGTGAGTTGCAGAGCGCCGGTTGTATTTAACACCATTCCAATCGGTTTTTATTTATTCTTTCAAAAACCTTGAGTATACAGGGCATAAGTGCACATAGGTCTATATGCGTCACTAGGTGGGGGTCTTAGTTTGGTGTTGTGTATGGTATTACAATGCCTTTTTGCATTCTTCTATTCTTTCCCCATTGATCCAGATTATCATTTAGAATTTTGATTAGAAACATCTTGGCATTGTTTTGGTAATTGGAATATCATAGGAATCTATATATCATCATATCCAGGTGATGTATTCTTTCTGTTTTTTATGGACATTAATTTAATTCTGTTAAGCAAATTGGTGACTAAAAATTTTATGTTAGTGTTATTTGTCGTTGTTTTGTGAAAATGTGTGAGGGATCATCCATAGCATTAGCTGGTGTAATTTTATCTAAAAATTGTTCTTGAAATATCATAATTATCCGTTGTATTACCTTTCCTATTATATCCTAATTATTTTTTCTGGCCTGGAGGCCAGATGTTTGTCAATGGTGTATTTCTATTAGTTTTCGCACCAGAGTTGCCAATGTAGTTTGCTTTAATTTTTAAAAACTTTTTTGTTCTTGAAAATTTCGTTTTTACATTTGACATATTTTTCCATATTGCTTTGTTGCCTTTACGTTTTGAGCATTTTGTTTTCTTTTTTTAATAGCCTCATTCACAGCAGCTTCGATCCCACCAGTGGTGGGAAGTAGAGGATGTTTATTTTGTTCGGTTTTAAGAGGTTCTGGTACAACTAGGGTAAGTTGTAGGAGGGCATTGGCTGGCCTATATTGTAGCCCTTCGAATTAATAAGCTCCTATACTTTATCTTTCCGAGTACTCGGCTTTTTTTAATGTGTTGTGAGAAATAGTTATTCGCAACTTCTTGATATAGAGTCCAATCTGCTTTATTCAAATTCCATTTTGTTTTTGGGGTGAATTATGATGTCTTTACTTTCCATGCCTTTGTTAATTTCTATAATAATTGGAAAATGGTCTGAACCCAGTACATCAGGTAAAGTTTCCCATGCACAATTAATTGCTATATCTGCAGTTGCAAAAGTTTAATCCACGACTGAATTATTGCCGTTATTTGTGAACCTTGTAGGTGATCCGGTGTTTAAAAGTACTAACTCCGTATTGTCTGAAGCGGTTATAATTTGCGTGCCTTTGGTGTTACTTTTGTATGATCCCCATGTTGAATGATGCGCATTGAAATCACCTCCAAATATACTATTTGACTTGGTACAGTTAAGAATTGCGTCCCAATCGGCAGTTGTTGTTCGTATATCAGGTGGGCAGTATAGAGAGAAACATGTTAGCGTTATTTCACTGTTATTCAATATTTGTATACCACACATTAAAATATTTTCATTAAAATTTTTCTTAATTGAAATTTCTTTAAAACAAAATACATTTCTAACAAGGATTGCCACACCTGCATAACCATCATTTCTATCTTTACGAATAATATGATAACCCTTGAAATTATATTGTTTATCTGGCTTAAACCATGTTTCTGAAATTAAGGCAATATCGATTATATTTTCATTTAAACATTTAAGTAAACTCAGTTTATTGGCTACAGCTGATTGCGCATTCCATTGTAAAATCTTTATTTTATTTTTTATTTTATTAGCCATTACTTAAATTTATTAAAATTGTTAATTTTATCATAAATGTATGCTTTATCTAACGTTTCTAAATCGCTAAAAGAATCAAACTCTTCGAGTACACTTTTAAAAATGTTGAAAATTACGTTTATAAATTCATCTGTATTAGGATCAGGATCGGCACTGTGTAAAATATTTGAGGGAAGAGGTCTTTTCGGACCAAATTCAAAAGGAAACATAGGTTCAGGTAAGGGAGATTTGGCTTTTCTTTTTTTGAAATGTGAAGAAGTTTCAGGTTGATTTGGAGGTACTTTTTGTGTTTGTTTTTGGGTATTGGATGAGGATGGTTTAGGTATATGTTTGATGTTAGTTTGACTTGGGAGAGGTGGAAAGCTGTCGTTGTTTAGCATACCTAATACTTCAAAACTATTCCTCGTACTAACAGCAGATGTGTAAGAGTTTTTTAGACTGTCCTTTGCTTCTAAGAATGTTAAATTTTTTTCGGCCATATGTCTTTTAATGTCATTTTGTTCTTTAATTTTTGGACATTGTTTGGAAATAGATTTATG
Organism: Diabrotica balteata; assembly: GCA_918026665.1. Classification (NCBI taxonomy): domain Eukaryota; kingdom Metazoa; phylum Arthropoda; class Insecta; order Coleoptera; family Chrysomelidae; genus Diabrotica; species Diabrotica balteata. The sequence goes on along the minus strand of OU898281.1, from coordinate 105,309,438 downwards.
TTCATAATTTTTACAATGTATACAATAACTGTCTTGTGGGTCTCTATAGTTATGATCATGGTTTTTCTCTTGTCCGCAGTTAATACATCTGGTTTGTGTACTGTTGCAATTACGAAATATGTGTCCATGTTGCAAGCATTTGAAGCATTGTATAACTCTATGCACATAGGGTTCTACAGAACAGGCAACACTGTTTATATATACATATCTAAAATGTTTCCTTCAAAAGTAAGTAATACCATTTGTCTGGGGACATATACTTTTTTTCCATTTAAGTCAATTTTCCTTTTGAGTCGAGTGACTTCCGTTACCGTTATATTGGATATTATATTATCAAAAAGATATTGTTCATTAAAAGTAGTATCTACGTTTCTTATTATGCGTTTTCGTTGAAGCAAACTATTTGGGATATGTGCTTTTAGTTGGTCCTCTTTTAAATTTTCATTTTGTACTAAATTATTTGCATCTTCCGGGCTTTTAACTTGTACTCTTACCCTATTCTTCCCTACTCTGTCAATACTAAGAATATTCTTGATTGCTAATTTTTTATGTAAAATATGACCTACCTTCATAGGATGCAGTTTGCCAATATTTTCTTCATTTGTTTTTTCAATGAATACATATACCTTATCCGTATAGAGATATCCTTTTTGTAGATTAAACAGCTTAATTCTTTTTTCCTGTTCCTTGGTTTGTAGGCATTCTTCCACTTGGTCCATATTTTGGGTCCCCCCTTTGTCAGGGGGGGAGTTTTCATCCATTTTTGTAAACTACCACTACATACACACAAACAAAAACAATAACAAACACTTAAATAAACACAGAAACTTTGTTTATTTGCCCGGAGCGAAATTGGTTTATTATTGATAGTCACAAAAAACTGGTCTTAATCACTATTTAAGCACCTGTAAATATACGTGTTCTCTCTATGAATGATCGAACAAGACTGTGTTTCTAATTCTTCCTCTATTATTGGTATATTTAGATCATTATTGTTTTGATCTTAATATTTTATAGGATTCTCTTCTTCTTTTATTTTGATGTCTAAGAAATTGGAAGTATAATTTAAGTTTTTCTTCTTCTTAGCCTTCTGTCGTCCATGTTTGGACATAGGCCTCTCCCAACTCCTTCCATCAGTCTCTATCCTGAGCAACATATTTCCAATTTGTTCCGGGATTCTTCTAATGTCATTAACCTAGCTCTATTTAAGTTTTGCAATTTTCATTGTTATGTCCTCGACTTTTGTTTTGGATCTTACCCAGTCGTTCCTCTTTTTATCTGACAGTTGTATACCTAACATTGCTCTTTCTATTGTTCTTTCTGTTGTGGCTAGTTTATTTATGTTTGCCTTGGTTAGGGTCCAGGTTTGACATCCATATGTCATGATAGGAAGGATGCATTGGTTGAACACTTTGCTCCTCAAGTATTAGGGTATTTTGCGGTTCTTAAGTATCCAACTAAGTTTTTCAAATCTTGCCCGTGCTAGTCTTGCTCTTCTAGTAATTTCCGCACTTTGGTTCTCTTTGTCAAGTCTCAGGATTTGGCCTAGGTAGATATATACCTGGATTTGTTCTATCTCACTGCCGTTTATGTTATATGTCTGGGGTCTTCTGTGTTTGTCATTATTTTTGTTTTTTTTTTTCATATTCATTTTTAGGTCGACGTATTGGGAGCTGGCTGCTAGTTCCCCCAACATAATTTGCAGTTCCTCGAATGTGCTCGCTATAATCACTATGTCGTCAGAGAATCTGAGGTGGTTTAACTTGTTGCCATTAACGTTAGTGCCATAGGTTGACCAATTTGTAGTTTTGAAGACGTCTTTTAGGGCTAGGTTGAAGAGCTTTGGCGATATTACGTATCCTTGTCTCACTCCTCTCTTAATGGGGATGGGATTTGTATTTTCGTCTAGTTGTACTTTCATAGTTGCATTTTTATATATAATATGTATTAGTTGCGTATATCTCGAGTCTATTCTACAATTATTAATAGCTTGTTCTATATCCCACATCTCGATACTATCAAACGCCTTTTCATAGTCGACGAAGGCAAGAAATACGGGTAGTTGGTATTCATTTCCCTTCTCTATCAATGTTCTCATTGTCAGCAGATGGTCTGATGTACTATATCCTTTGCGGAAGCCAGCCTGTTCAACCGGTTGGTAATTATCCATTTTGTAGGTTAACCGGTTATTAATAATTCTCATAAATAGTTTGTATATTTGACTGAGCAACGATATAGGTCTATAATTCTGAAGATCATAATTTAAGTTACTTGAGTTATATTCATAAGTAGATGCTAGTATATTGGATATTTCTTCTGGGCTTTTATAAATAGTGTTATTTTGAGTTAGAAAGTTGATCGATTTATGGGGTTTGGGGTTCATTGCTTATTATGATAGGGTAGTGATCACTATCATATAGATCTGGTAACATATCTTACGTAAGAGTATTGTAAGGATATTTAAGTGGATTTCTTTTATAATTTTTTCCATTTTTCGACAGAGAGATGTTAGTTTTGCTGAACCCTATAACGGATTATGTGCATTGAAATCACCAATTATTATCCGTGGAGCAGGCAGTTGATTTAAAAGGTTTGAAATTTCTTTAAATCGGGTTATTTATTGGGGAATGTAAATATTGCAAATTGAAAAAGAAATTGTGTCTGTGACTCTAATTCCAATTGCTTCGATAGTTGTTGTTAGTTTTGTTGGTTGGCGTCAAAGTTATCTTTATAATAATTATAATATTTTCTTGATTTATAAAGAAAAAATTGAAATTCTTTAAGTTATGAGTTTGTTATTTTTGCAGTTGGTTTATTGTAAATATATCAAACTAGGTTTATGTTTTGAAATCAATTATTTTAACACTTTTAAATGAGTATAATACCCATTTATGTTCCATTGAACAAGAGAGTTTAAAATGATATATTATTAAGTTTTTGTAGATGTGTCGCTTTCTTAGTCTGTTTGAAGGTCTTAGTGAATTAGAGTACTTTAATATTAAATTTTTTATTTGAGTGCATTTGACTTTAATTTTTCGGTCCTTCATATAAGGGTATATATTAGTTAATATATCTGTGAACTCTGCTGTTTCTTCTGTATACATTTTGGCGATACTCAACAGGTCTGGTGAGTCCTTTAAAAAAGTCTAATAACTGTTCGTAAGTTATAGAGCAGGTGGAGTTTAGGATATCAAATCAAGTTTTACAGTATCTTAACATTTTTTCTAGTGTTTTTTGTGGTTTGATATGTTGATCTGATTTAACTTTCTTCTCTTTATTTTTCGGTGTAATAAAAGTAGGTTCCTCTGTAGATGTAGTAGCTAGTGGTGAGAATTGGGAGATTGTGCGTTTCTTTTGTGCTTTTCTGTGTTTATATGCGTTGCCGTATTTTCTAGATCTATTTTTGGGTCGATTGTTGTTTGTGAATCATCTTTTGTTGACTACATGTATGGTTTTGTTGTTGGATAGTTTGTTGTGTGTTGTTGGATGTTTCTTGTTGTGTGCTTTCTTCTTTCAATTGGTATTGTTTAGTATTTATCTGGGTGTTTTGAGTTAATAGACTGGTTGTATTTCCAATAGATCGACCACCGAACAGTTAGTGATCTGATGAACTGTAACAGGTTTAAAGAAATAAAACGTTTTTGGAATTTCAATATGATTAATGATTAATGATTAATGATGAAATGATTAAAAGTGATCAACCTAAAACTTGTCCTAACAGTGTCCTAATCTACAATAACTACATGGGAGGTGTAGATCTCCTTGATGCCATGTTAGGATTTTATCGTATAAAAATCAGGACAAAGACATATTTTTTACAAATATTTTTTCATTTCATTGACATGACAGCCGTGAACTGTTGGTTATTAGCTAAAAGTGCGAAGAAATTTTATTTACCCCGTTTGGATACCAAACAAGCAATAGCCGATGCTCTACGCAATGCCGGAAAACCAATTAAACAGAATAGGGTAGGAAGACCTTTAAGTAGTAGCACTCAGCAGATATACGAGAACAAACGAAAAAAGGGGCACACTAAAAAAATACCCCAAGAATACATCCGTAAAGATGGGCTTGATCTTTTTCACTATTGGGATGAGAGCACTAGATCAAGATGGAAATTTCCAGGCTGTACAGGGAAAACATATATAGTGTGCACAAAATTTATAATATCGTTGTGTATTAATAAAAAAGAAACTGTTATTTATAGATCCATACTGTATAATGTATACCAGTGTTCCCAAAATGGGGGTCGCGACCACTTGGGGGTCGCCGAACATTTCCAAAATAAGACAAAAGCACCACTTTGTTAGATCATGTATTTTTATTTTAACAACGCTACGTTAACAACGTTAAATAGAAATTAACAATTAATTATCAGACGAAAATAAAACTAAATATTAAAGTCCTTAAAAATAAAAGAGTAAAACGAAGTTAAATATTATAACCTTAATGAGAGCTATGCGCCTGTTTCTGTGAAACTGTTCTTTCAATTCTAGGCTGTGTATTTAAGACACACAAAATTAAATCATTTTCAAGTACGAGACGATTTCTAACTCTCGTTTTAATGGCAGTCATAGACGAGAAACTTAACTCACACAAATATGATGTTACAAATGGAGCCAAACATTTTACAGCTTCACTCGCCAACTGGGGGTATTCCTGCATCTTTTCGGCTAAAATTGATCCGAGTTCTGGGAAAAAAATTGGAGCTTCAACATTCCATCACTTGGTATTTCAATAAGTTTTTCTTTCATGTTTTTTGGTATTTCAACATGCTGAAAGGAATCAGCTAAAAACGGATTTAGTATCCATATCCAACTGTTTTGAATTTCTTCGGGGAAATAATCACAGAGCTGTTGTTTTAAATTGAGCAAAGTAACATGCATGTCAGCAAAAACTTGTTCAAAATTTGTAGCACTTTAATTGAATACATTTTCCATAATTTCCTTAAGGCACTGGAATAAATCGAGTTGTTTTTTGCCGTCGCGACCTTGTAAATTACTGTTCAAAATATTTAATTGCTCGAAAATATCGGCAACAAAACCTAGTTTCAGAAGCCAAATAGGATCGGAAAATTGATTTTCATATGGGGACTTCTCATTTTTCAAATACATTAAAAGCTCTGCTCTTAAGTGAAATACTCTTTTTAAGACGTTGCCCCTTAAAAGCCACCTTACTTCGGTGTAATAGAGAAGATTTTCAAATAAAGCACCCATGTCTTCGCAAATTTTTCTAAACATACGGGTCTACAAAGCTTTTCCTTTAATGAAATTTACAACTTTAATGATGGTTTTCATAACACAGTCCATTTCAGGAGGTAATGCTTTGGACGCAAGAGCTTCTCGATGTAAAAAACAATGTCTCCATTTGTCATTAGGCATTATTTCTTGTAATTTGACGACAAGACCAGATTTATGTCCTGTCATAGCTTTAGCGCCATCTGTGCATATAGCAATACATTTACCCCAGTCAATATCATATTTACTTGTACGTTTCACAAAAGTGTCGAGTAAACATTTTCCAGTGGTATTGGTCTCCAATGGGGAACAAAATAAAATATCATCTTGAATGCTATTATTTGTATCATATCTTACAAACGTAATGAATTGAGCACAGTTAGATATATCTGTGGATTCGTCCATTTGAAGAGAGAAGTACGTGCATTTATTAAGATTTTCCGCAACTTGCGCTTGAATATCTTCTGCCATATCACTAATTCTTCTTTGGATAGTATTATTTGACAGAGGTATTGTATTAAATTTTGCATATTCTCTTTCCCCACACATTATATGTACCATTTCAACAGCTGCTGGAAAAATCAGGTTTTCAGCAATTGTGTGCGAATTACTAGTTTTGGCAACACGATAAGCAACTTTATAACTTGCTAATAATGCTTTTTCATTAGTAGTGGTTGCCAAGGGAAAACTGTCTTGCTGTTTGTGAAGGACGTTCAGCTTTCTTTCAAAGAATTATACGGGATTGTCTTTTTTATCTGGATGTTTGCTATTTAAGTGTCGAAGTAACTTTGATGGCTTCATGCTTTCTTTTGACAAGACTTGTCCACAAATAATACATTGCGGTTTATTGGAAATAACGGTAAAATTATATTTAAGATATTCATCAATGTAGTAAATGTTTTTCTTTTTATTGCTGCTACTACCACTTTCCGACGTAGATGGTTCTGCACTTTTTTTTAAAAACTTATCCATAATTTATAATTTATCGTAGACGTAAATACGTAAACTGGAATACGTAAGTCGTAAATATTTACTCATTACTCAACACCTTGTTCGCCACCATAGGCTGTTTGGACTCGAACTGAGAGTTCATCTAGTAGCGAGCGCTTTCGCGATTATCATGGAAGAGTTTTGCGATGTAGAAACAAGCTAATATGTCGCGGTGTACAATGTGCAGTCGACTTCTTATTATTTCTTTTTATTGTAAATGCTATTCTGGCAGAAGTACCTACTACCAATTACTAGTGGGACAGATCGCAATCATTAAAATAATTGTATTAAAATAAAATAAATAAAACAGTAAAGTAAAATTAAATTTGAGAATCCATCAGATAATTGTAAATTAGGCACGCTATTTCTGTCAAATAATATTGAATTAATGAGTGGGGGGAAATTGGAGGGTTGTGAACAAATTTTTTAGCAAAAAGGGGTCACGGTTTTGATAAGTTTGGGAAACTCTGGTGTATACTGTAGCTTTAAAATAATTTGACTTTAATATTACTTTGTTGCATGGTGTTCCATATTTGGCACCAAAAATTTTTTCTCGTAGCTAGATTTGTTTCAATACTTTTACGTAAAAATAGAATTAAAATTATAATCTGGAATTTATTTTTGAGAAAACACAAAAATTTATGCGTTAAAGTGTTAAGATATTGTGGATATTAAATTTATGATATGATAATATATAAAATTATGCTTTTTGTTAGGTTCCAAAAGCATATTCTTTAACTTTTCTGCACCACTTTCTACCAGACAGTGGACATTAACTTAGTGGATCCCTTAGTTCATGCATCTTAATTCCTGTTTTTGCTTTCTGGTATATGATGTTATAGTACATCCCAGAGGTACTTTTCAGTGCGTCATCAATTATGATATCTTAGAATGAATTAGGTGTGTCGAGAATTATTTCATATAATTATTGAAGAATCTGACAGATGCCAGGATCGTACTTAGCCACAGGAGGTTATTAATACAAATAAAAAGTAAACAATATTGTTTATTCAATTTATAAATATGGAAAAATTTAAAATTGACGACAAAATGATTCTTTTATTGAATTTTTGTATCTTCTTTTCAAGGGGCTGTCTGCGCGTCGAAAGTTGGCAATCATCACAGCGATTTTTAATTTTGGGACAGCGAATCTAAATAAGTCGTTATTACATGAGTTAAGTTTCCTTCCTATGGATCTTTTTCTCCTAATTTTTTCTTGCATAATTACCTGGAGTGTTAGATATTTATCTCCTCTCATCACATGACCCATATATCCCACTTTTCTCCTCTTAATTGTTAGTACTTCTCTTTCCTTATGCATACGTCACATTACCTCAACGTTGGTTATTCCATCTACCCATGAGATCTCTAGTACTTCTCGGTACATCCACATCTCGAATGCCTTCAGTCTCCTCACATGAATTTTTTTCAGTGTCTACGCTTTCATCCCGTATTATAATACGGATAGCACGTAGCACCTCAGAAGTCGAATTTTTAACTTAAGGTTTAAGTTTCTACAGCAGAGAAGCCTTTGTATTCTTGTAAATTCGCTTCTGGTCTGTTTGATTCTGATTCTTATTTCTTAAGAGTTGTCATTATTTTCATTAATAGTTTTATCTAGGAATTTGAATTCTCTTAGTATTTCAATAGGCTGATTCCGTACATATATCTCACAAATGTCCTGAGTTGTTTTTGTTATTATCATATATTTCTTGCTCTGTTAAGTGATGGTCCATATTCTTCTTCGCTTACTGCGGTCAACTAATTAAGAAGTATCTGTAGGTCTTCATGTGATTCGGCTAAAAGAACTGTATCATCAGCGTATCTCAGGTTATTTATGATCATGTCATTAATTCTTATGTCTACGTTGAGTTAATCCATTGCCTTACTTAATATGTCTTCCGAGTATATATATTAAATAATACTGGTTTATGTATACACGCTTGTCGAACAACTCTTTTAAGTTTGTATTTCGTTTGTTGTTGTATACAACTCTTTGTAAGTTATGACCAAATATTTTGGTCATGACTTAGCTAAACAGTTAATTAGAGAGAAGCCAGTCAGATGTGAATATAATACTTGTATGATAACTGGTTCCAATGGATATGATTATGGTTTTCACGTTTGTTGTCAAAAAAAAACAAATGGTACTATTAAAATAGACCACTTGAAGCGAAAATAGAAATTGATATTTTGAAACAGTTGCCTGAACCATCAAAAAATGAAACTTTTTCGATAAACATTTCATGACATAGCAACTAATGATATATCTGAAACAAAAAAATGTAAAGGCAACAGGAACTGGAAAATGTCCAGTAATGGAGAAAGCTAATGAAGAGTAAGCTAATGAAAAAAAATACATATGATTATAGATTTGACAAAACTAATGAAATTTTGTGTGTGAAATGGTATGACAATAGTGTTCTATGTTATTCACTTCACTTACAGCAGAAATTGGTAATAATGTTTGTCCAGCTTCCTTTTCCAATTGAAAATATTTAAGCAATTTTAATAGTAGAACTTGTTCTTTTTCCACATATCTTGTCATCTTGTACAAATACAAATAAAACCACAATCACAATACTATTTAAAACAAAATACAAAATAAAATTATACAAAACAAATACCAAAGAAAATAAATATATTATATAGCGTCTATATTATTTGCAAATACTGACCTGAACGACAGCCGTCACTTGCTGTTCGAACGCTTCGTAAGAATGGCCAGCATGGACGAAATTTTACGTCAACTGTCTGTAATAGGCGTATTTGGCTAGAGAAAGCGCGCATCTAAATATCAACGAATCAAACGTAGGTTAGGAAAGAACCTCTTATGTATGTAAGGTTATTCTAACCATAGATAAAGAATATATATTACCGGATAGATAGGAAACTGTGTAGGTTATTTCTGGACAATGCGCCATCTGGCGGCCTTAGGAAAGCAACATCTTTTTAAAAAATCTCGTAATTCTTCAAATATAAAGATAAATTTTGAGGGTTTGGGTTTGACTACAAAAATAAAACAAACGTTGGTTCTTTTTTTACTTTATTTTTTTATAAACATTAATTACATATATTTAAATGTAGTTTGTTAAACAGTGGCTATTCTGTATTTTCTATAAATTATATCTAATACATTATCAAAAATTTTCCATTAATATCGTCGGCATACTGCCAAAAAAATCTCATTTTGATGTTTATTGATCTAATGACTTGAATTTATAATATCGCACCCTTAGTAACGTATAGGTACAAATCCAAAATGTAGGGTAGGTACCTAATCGCATTTAAATTTTGCATGAGTATGATTTTAAAGAAAATGCCCTATAACAACGCCTGTGTATTATATAATTCTGAAAATGTTTAAACTTCCACCTTAGATAATGTATTAAATGTTAGATGTTTTTAAGGTTATAACAATATTTTTACAAAAAAAAATAATATAACTAACCAGTGTCCAAATAAGCCATTATATAAGCCAATAATAATAAGGTTGTAATTATTACAACCATTAACGCAACAGTTAAAAACCATAATTATTTAAATACGATGGCAAAAAACAAACAATTATTTAATCGCAAATAATACAACTGGAAACACTGTGTCGAAACCACAATAAAAATGGCGTACTTGTTTTGTTGGTTGCGATCTTGCGCAGTCACAAAGCTACATTGCTGCGCCCTCTCGTGTCCTTAGGAAATACAAATTTCAGAGGACTGTTACTCCCATAAGAGATACCCGAGCATGATTCTAACACTGCAATATTATTATAGTTCTTTATAATCACCGAACTACCGCTTTCTCCGTCACATCCAACTTAATGCATTAGAAAGAAATTCAAAAACTGTGACACACTGAAAAGTACCTATGGGATGTTCTATAATAAGTTAAGTGGATATGTAGTTTACCTTACTGCTCATTGGTGGGCATTTTGTTGCTCAGGGTTCCACACTGTCAAGAGCTTTCGCAAAGTCTACAAAAGCTGTGTATATCATGAACTCATATAATATAGTTCTGAAGCTATGTTCTTGTGGCATTTTAAATTAATTACTCTTTAACTAAGAATAAGCCACAACTAAAAATAAAATACGTTTATTGACGTTTCAATTTCCACTTCGGAAATCGTTCTCAAAATACAAACAGTAAATTAAACAAATTTTGTTTTTTGTTACATAGTGAAAAATTATTCTAATAATTTAATTTTATCTGACTTATTTATATTGACAATTCAGACATACATTATGCATTTTAAAGTAGACAACTTTAAAATGATATAGCCAATATTGTTGAGTTGCGCTCCTGGGACGACTTTACTTACAAGATAGTTAGTTCATTCGATTACATGAAATCAACTTTAACTTGAGAATATCTGTCAGAAAAAAATCATAACATGTAATTCGTCTTTAAAAAGACAAACACATGACATGATAACATTAAAATTCTTCTGTTAGTGATTCCATCCCGACATGGTAAGTATTTGTTCGTGCATTTAGTTTACCCTCAATAAACACAATATTCTGAGTTTATATGTTTCGTTATTTAAAAAACATAAATGACGTATTATCTATATGTTACTGACTTACTTATACTGGTATTTTCTTATTAATAACTTCCTTTTAATATTGGTAACCAGATCCTACTACATTCTGCCGAGGAATTTGCGACACAATTGGCCTCATTTAGCATAATTAGAGCCGCTTCTTTGATTTTTCTTTTTTTACCATCCGTTTCTTGTAGGACTACATTTGAATTATTCCATTGAACCCTATGTTCATTATCCCATGGTGTTTACATATTTGAGATCTATCAAATTCTCTATTTTTTAGAGATTTTTAAGGATAATCATTTTTTAATAAAACAGATGTTAACAAATGTTTCTCCTCCAAGATCTAATTTTCGTTAGAACAAGTAATTGTGGCTCTATTGTATTTAGGATTAAATTATTCACTTTTTTACATTAATATTGTTATTTGATTTGAAATTTAAATATCTATTGGTGTGTGTTGGTTTTCTATACACCTGAGTCTCTATCCAGTATCGTTTTTAGATATTAAAACATCCAGGAAAAGTAGCGTGTTATTATATTCCTTTTCCATGGTAAACGTTATTGTCTCTTCTTTATCGTTTATATAATTTGAGAATGTGTCCAACAACTCTGATCCATGAGGCCATATTGAGAATACATCATCTACATACCTCCACCATACTGTGGGTTTTAAATTTTGTTTAGAAATAATATTTGTTTTAAAATCTTCCATAAATATATCGGCTAAGAATGGAAATAAACTAGAGCCCGTTGATAGACCAAAATTTTGTTTATAGAATTCATTATTTAGTTAAAAATATGTATTATCAGTACATAATGTTAATAACTCCATTATAGCCGATATGTTTAGTATTGTTCTAGTTTCCAATGAATCGTCACTCTTTAATTTTGTCTTGACTATACTTAAAATCTTATTTAATGGCACATTCGTAAATAAACTATTTATGTCAAAACTTACCAACGTATTATTTGAATTAAATTCAATATTTGATAATTTATTTAAAAAATGTTGTGTATTTTTTATGAATGTGTCATTTTTATTTGTAAATGGTTTTAAAAAATTTAATAAAAATTTTGATAGTTCACTACAAGGAGAATTTATGGTACTACAAATGGGTCTAAGTGGTATATTCGTTTTATGAATTTTCGGTACTCCATAAAACATAACAAATTTTTATCTTTAATTGTGGCTTGTTCCCAGTTAAATAGTAATTAAAGTATAATTTGAAAAAATATTTTAGTCATATTCCTTTTTATAATTTTACTATGAATACAATTAAAATACATACAAAAAATTATAGGTTATTATTTTAGACCTAAATAATATCGATAATAATCATTTTGGTGCACAATCCTAGTGAAAGCAATATTTCATAGATTTATATTTCCAGCTGAGCCCTCTCTGCGACCGAGACAGCATCTGTTACTTGCATTTTCTATGTCCTTAAGGATCCTAAAATCCCGAGCCATCGGGGACATGGATGTACAAGGATAATTTATGGCCTAGTCGATAGGTATTGGGAATTTGGTGATTAAAATGGAAATCAGTCAATTTCAAAAACGGAACGCAAGACGGAGACACGAGAGAAAACGGACATGTTGCTACTGGAATTTGTAAAATAAAGAATGACTCGTGGATTGTGGCTTATGCATGATTGACAATAAGAAAGAGATTTGTTTGTTTATTTTTAAAGACATATTTTTCTTATTCTTAAAGAAAAACTGATTTATGTGATTGAAAATAAGTCGGTTGGGCAATGAATTCTGATTAATGTTAAAACCTCATTAAAATATTATATGGAGTTTTAGTTTAATTTTAAATGGCTTTTTATAGGATGAGTAAAATAATAATTTGACTGAAATGCATTTTACTTGTTTTCTCTAATTAGAGTTTGAATTTTTAATGCTCCCTGCTTTTATTTTATTATTGTGTCAACTTTCTTTGGTTTGGTCTTGTTGGTCGTTTACCTATATTATTATTCAAAATACTTTTAAACTAAAGTTCAGATATAAATAGTTACATTATCTTTATAGACAATAAATTTAATAGATATTGATTATAGAATACAATTTTAATGTTTTTTTATGTGTATTTATTCATAACAACGGGATTATCCTCGCACGGCTGTGTGAGTTTTTATTAAATCAATGACTAAATTGGTTGTATCTATGACCTTCTTTTAAATTAGCCAAGTTTTTTATTGACACTTCATCTTTTTGTTACTAATTTCTAACTTATCTGATTTTTCTAAGAAGTTTTTAAACTCAGATCATCTACTTAAGGGTGTTTCATATAAACTAACATTTGAGTGCTTCAAAAAGAAAACGGATTATGCCACAATTTTTTTTTTTAATTATAAAGGTTTTCTTAGACTGAGCATAAAACACATTGTTCGAGTAATCCATTCGAACATGTAAAACTATTCTTCTTCTTCCTTTTAGTATGTAGGCTTTAAAACCTGTTTCTTCTTTAATATTAGCCTTCTAAATTATTTAAATTGTCGCACCATCTTTTTCTTGGTCTGCCAATACTTCTTTGTCCATTTGGTGACTTATCTCGTGCTATTCGTACTATTCTATCCTTTGCCACTTTACTGATGTGTTCGTTCCACTCCTGTTTTCGTTTTGTCATCCGTCCATTTATCTTTTCTATATTGCATGATTTTCTTATGTTTTTATTTCTCTCCCTATCCAACAGACTTATCCCTGATACAATTTGTCAAAGTATTTTCATCTCTGTTGTTTCTAGCAGTCGTCTCGTTTTAGATGTGTTAGGTCTTGTCTCCGCTGTGTATGTTAATATAGGTCTAATTGCTGCTTTATGGATTCTTGTTTTTGTGTCTTGTCTTAGGTGTTTGTTCTTCCAGATTGTGTCATTAAGAGAACCCGCCGCTTTACTTGCTTTTAAACTTTGTACATCTTCTTCAACATCTCCGTAACTAGTTATATCCATTTCCAGGTATCTAAACCTGCTTTATTATTTTCTAATTAATTTCGGTTTTACACCGTAGTGGGTATTTAGATGTTGTTATACAGTTGGTTTTTTCTGCTGGTATTATCTTATTATTAGACTTCGGCAAATATGCATATTGCATATTTTGCATATTGTGCATATTTTATGCAAATATTTCATATTTTGGCATCTTTGTATAAAAGTTTGCATAAAGTGCATAAAAGTTCAGATTTTTATACTGTATTTGAAAATTTTTAAACATACCAATTTATTTCAATTCTTGTATAAAATTTTGTAGTCATTTTAATCAACAAATGATCTAAGTACGTAATCTCTACAGGTACAAAACATTTACAATTTCAAAGAAGATCAATTTAAGTAGCCCTCAACATTCTTAGAAAGTCTCGGTCACTGAGGCATTCAGTTATTGGATAATCGCTAAGAGTTCGCTCATTTGCATTTTATGATCTAATCCCCAAATCTATCTACAATTTATTGTATCGTAACAGCAGGTAAACGGCTAATAGTTTTGTTCGTAATTTAGGGATTTTCCAAAATCTCCCAGTTTATTGAATTAGGTACCTAAACATTTCTAATTTGATGCTCAGATTTGTAAATCATTTTTGTTTTGATATTTAAAGCGTAAACACTCGTTGTGTGTAACAAAAAGGAAGATTGTGATTTTATAATCCCTAAAACAACCAGTGCTTCAACTTGAATTAAACCTTATAAAGAGCTGTCTATGGATATGGGAATAATCTACTGTTCAGTCTGTGGCAAAATTGTAAGTATCTAATATTTTCTATTAAATATCTAATATTTCATACATACAGGGTGTTTCCAAATGACACTTACAACGTTTGACTGTAGATACTTCTCGAAAAATTGAACAAAACGATATAGTTAATGAGGGGTCAAACTTATTTACTTTTCGAGATACAGGGTGTTAAAATTAAAAAAAATTAAATTCTTTTAGTTAATAACAACAATAACTTTAAAACCAATAAACGTATTTACTTGAAATTTAGTACTCGTAGTTTGTTTTTAAATGAAAAATAGCTTCCTTTAGTGAGAAAAAATTGTCCATGGTACAATACAATTAACAAAAAAAAAACTTTTGTTGAATTTTAAAATAAGTTATATGATGTACTAATGGTTAGTAACAAAAACTAATTTGTGGATTATTACTGCATTTAAAACACTTAGCGAGTGTTTTTTTTTTCAAACCAGTTATTTGATTAACCAAAAACACCTTGTATATTTTTATATTTTAAAGGTTGGGTTAAAATAAAGGTTTTTATTTTTATTTATAGATACCATGTGAGAAGAAATTTCAGATAGACCAACATGTGAGAACTGCTTCACACATTGCAAAAAAAGAAAAAATAGGAGGAAAACATCAAACTTCAATGGCTAAATGTTTCCAATCTACTTCGAAAAAATGAGATGAGCAAGAAACTTTTAATGAAGACTTGTGTCGCGCATTAGTGTCTGCAAACATACCGCTTTCAAAATTAGCAAATGTAAATTTTAGTTCGTTTCTAAAAAAATATTGCAAACTTAATGTTCCAAGTGATCGGTCTCTAAGAAGAAATAATGTGAACGGGCTATACTCGTTGGTGTTAATTAATATTAAGGAAGAAATTGCAGATAATTATTTTTACATATCTGTAGACGAAACCGCTGATTCCTCAGGAAAGTATATTGCTCATTTATTGATTGGTGTTCTTAAAGAAGATACCTTACCAAAATCTCATCTTATTTCATGCCAGCAACTTGAGAAAACAAATGCTTTAACAATTTCGCGTTTTATACAAGAAACATTAGCAACTTTTTTTCTTCCGACAACTATTCCTTCTAATAAATTACTGCTTATTTTATCCGATGCTGCTCCTTATATGGTGAAAGCAGGACAAAATTTAAAAATATTTTTACCAGATTTAATACATGTTACTTGTGTAGCGCATGGATTAAACAGAGTTGCAGAGAAAATACGAAAAAAGTTTCCTCTTGTAAATACCATGACATCCAGTGTCAAAAAAGTATTTCTTAAATCTCCTATAAGAATTCAACTTTATAAAGAAATGCTACCTAACATTCCTCTTCCACCACAACCTATTTTAACGCGATGGGGAACATGGTTAGAAGCAGCTAATTTTTATGCAGATCATTTTGTTAAAATAAAGAACATAATTACGTGAACAAATGATACGTTAACAAATGAAAGTTCCCAATCTCTTTTGAATTCTAAACAAACTTTTTAGAGTAACTTGCTTCAACAAGAACTTTCATTTATAAAATTAAATTTTAGTTTTGTTCAAAACACAATTACTCAATTAGAATCACCAAAACTGTCATTGTTCGAAAGTACAGCATTAATAAAAGAATTTGCGTCATGTTCTCGGAACGTTAGAGGTAATATTGGAAAAGATATTTTAAAAAAATTTGAAGCTACTATGGAAAAAAATAAAGGTTACCATATTCTTTCTGAAGTAGTCAGTGTTCTAGCTGGAAATATTTCGGAAACAATTAATTTAGAACCAAATGTTTTGGTTAGTTTGAAAAATGCTCCCGTTACATCAGTTGATGTTGAACGAAGTTTTTCCATATATAAATATATGTACTCAGACAGAAGCCACAAGTTTTTGTTAGAAAATTTTGAACACCACTAGGGGTCGTTTATTGTTACCATAATTCTAAATAAGTTTATTCATACTTAAAAATGATGTAGTTACTTAAAATAAATGTAAATCTTAATGAATAGTAGGAAATATTTAGTTATGTACACTTTTTTTTTAAATAAAATTGTTACTATTTTACGATTTTTTTATTTATTTGTATGCATATTTTGTAAAATATATGCATATTTTCGGGTAAACACGTGCATATTTATGCGCATATTTTCTACATTTTTATTTGCATATTTGCCGAAGTCTACTAATTATATTTCTTAGCTGTTGTATTGAAGATACGTGTTAATCTTTGGAGCTCGTCTTCTGTCTTTGCGATTAATGCGGCGTCGCCTGCATAACATAATATTTTAATTTCTTTGTTTCCCATTTTGTAGCCATGACCTTAACGTACTGCTTATATTATTTCCTCCATTATTATATTAAAGAGAAGTGGGCTCAACGAGTCACCCTGTCTGACTCCGCTTTGTACTGGTATACCCTGTATTAGTTGTCCATTTATCTTTGCCTGTATTCAATTATGAAGGTAGATGTTTTCGATGGTTTGTATAATACTAATTGGTATCTTTCTTTTATACAGTAGGTGTAAGACTTCTTCGACCTGAATGCGATGAAAGGCTTTGTCAGATCTATAAAACATAGATATGCTGGTTTATTGTACTCGATGGCCTTTTCTGTGATTTGTCTTAGTACAAATACGGCGTCTACGCAGGATCTTCTGGATCTAAATCCTTGTTGGTCGTTTGATAATGTTGTTAGTTTATTGATTTTATTGGTTAGGACTTTTGTGGTAAGCTTAAGTGCGGTGTTTAGTAGATTTATACCTCTATTATTGAGGCCTTCTTTATCTCCTTTCTTGAACGTTGGTATGATTATGCTGTTTCTCCATGCGTCTGGTATCTTGCAGTGCAATATTAGTTTTTGTATAAGTTTTTTCATCTCTAGGGTTAACTTTCTTCTCCGTATTTTAGAAGCTCGTTGACTTTTATTTATATTTCTACTTCCTAAAAACGGATTTCTATTTTGTGTCTTATTTTCAGGTAAGTTATTGTGTGGATCATTATTTTGCTCTACTTTAAATAGTTTCGTCAGGTATCTATCCCATTCCTTTGCTGGTATGTTATTGTATTTTTTCATTTCTATCATTTCTTTCCGTAAGTTTTTTATAAATCTCCATATTTGTTTTTGTGTATCGTAGAAGCCGCTTTCCACCCTTTTTGTAAACTGTTCCCAGTGTTCATTTTTTGTTCTTCTTACCAACTGCCTTGTTTCATTTCATATTCTTTTATAGTTGTCTCGGGATTCTGAGGTATTTGATGTTTCTTCGTGTAGGCCTCTCGTTTCTCTTTACATTTCTCTTTTATTTATTTTCTAACCCATTTATTTATTTTCTATTTGTTTCTTTTGTTTAGTATGGCTTTGCGTTTTCCTAGAGCTTCTGTCGATGCTTCTTCAATGTTGTTTTTAATTTTCTTCCAGCTCGCGTTTATATCTTGGATGTCGTCTATTTGTTTTAGCTGTATCTTCTGTGCTAGCCTCCTTTGGTACATTTTTCTTGTAGAGTCGTTCCACAGTAATTTTACATTTACTTCATTTTTGGTGATTTCCTATAAAAAATTTTGTTTTGGTATTACTTTCATTCTTATCTTTGCTAGTACTAGTTTGTGTTCACTCCCTGCGTCTGCTGAGTTTAAAGTTTGGAAATCTAGAATTTGCTTTGGGTGGATTTTTCTATTAGTGACTATAAAATATCTCATATATTTATGCTCCTTGACGTTTTTAAATGTATATTTATACTGGAACTTATGGTCGAAAAATGTATTATTGATTCTGAGTTGGTTAAAAGCACAAAGATTAGCCATGAGTTCTCCATTTGCGTTGACTTTGTTTTACTCCCGAAACTATTCCTTTTCGGATTCGTGTATTTAAGTGACCCATAAGAATTAAAGGCCCCTAATGAGTTATTTCATCCAGGATGGTTTGCAATTGTTCGTAGAATGCATCTCGTTCCTCCTTAGGTTTGCAGACCTCGGGGCAATGTCGATCTTGTATCGTCAGAATTAAGATCTTGTTTTGTTTTGTTTTTTAAAAAAGGTTAACCTCTATGTATAGTTCCATTAAAGAGATATTTTTCATTAATAATAATTTATTTGTGCTACAAAATATCGCCCATTAACAATTCTAAGTTCTAAGTAAGTTTCTTTTTGCTATTTTTTATTAGTATTTCTATTTGTAACTATTTGTGGTAAGACAACAATAAATATGTAATTTTTTTCCTATAAAAGAATATTGTTTCTTTTAAAAAGTTTCTAATTCTTTTTTATTATTTTTTAGGAAGGAATAGCCTTTCTTTCATCCAACAGGAAGATTCTTCTAAGGAGCGTCCTTATTTTAAATAGCTTAAAAACCTTCTTCTATTTTGTTTGTTCCAGGAGGTTCATGTAAGTATCCTTTTCTTTTCATGTTTGTAATTACCTCATTCTAGTACCCTTGTCATTCACTTATCTGCCCAGCTCTCCAAAAAACTCGAAGTAGCCGTTTGTAAACGTTTCTGTTTGTTTTTCTTACCGTATCTCTAGCCCCAAAATTCCTGTTCCCAATTTTCAACCCCCTATAATGATCACAATGTGGTAGGCAACACTTCTTGTGGGGCCCTTCTCCTTACACCCTTCTGTTGGGGCAAAGATTAGGCAGGTCTTTAAAAGCTTATTTTAACATGGTTGTTGTTAGAGATTCCTTTGATTAATTCTTTTGTCAACGTCCTGTTTGTTTTTTAAACATGCAGACCCTAGTGCATGTTATAATATCCGAGTACAAATATTTAAAAAATAAGCAACCTGGTCTGTGTATGGACACTGTAACTGATGTCATCTTCCTTATATCTACTAACTTTTCTTTTATCTTCACTTAGAACATATTTTGCTATTGTATCCAAAAGTTTGTTTAAATCAAAAAATAAGAACTTCCTATCACTTGAAACAGCTCTTTCACTATAGTCTCTCTAACAAAGTTCTGCAAGTCATCAATAGTAAACAGGTAATCAACTTTTCTAGCCTTCTGTTCTATTATGCCAAAATCCTCATCAATAGGCATAAATGTGTGTTCTGGTAAAAAAATATAGTGCATAATTGTATCGAAATTTCCAATATGAACCAAAATGTAATACAGTGTAAATATTATCATGTTTTTATTCTAACCGCAACATGATACCGAGAAAAACCACAGTTTTTTATATAAAGCACTAAGCTAGATTTATATAAAATATTATAAATAAAAGATTCTATTTCATTAGATCCTCGTAAACCTAAATTATCTGACCACATGCACATTAGTGTTGTGTTATTACTATAAATATGAAATTTCAAGGGTATAAACACACCTTTGTCAACCATTTTCCATACACTCCTGAATTTAGATGTTTCCCAATTGCTTCCATCTTTCTCTATCTTGCGCCAATCTAATCCACTGTTTGCCTGCCACTGCTCTTGTCATTATCTTGCCATGCTTCTTGTTGTCGTCCTTGGTCTCCATTCTAGAATTCTTCGGGTCCACTTGTTGTCATTATATCGGGCTACGTGACCTGCCCAGCGCCATTTCATTTTTGTAATTTCTTCCACAATATCGCTAATCTTTGTTCTACGTCTTATTTTGGGGTTTCTAATCTTATCTCTTAGTGATATTCCAAGCATGATTCGTTCCATTGCTTTTTGGGTTGTTGTGTTATTGGGTATTTACCGAGTATAATTTAGAGTAGAATTTTTTACTGGCCTTGCTTTTTCCCTTTCTGTCTCGGACGGTGACGATTTTCTCATTTTTTATTTCTATGATTTTTGTTGTGCCGCTTGAGTTTTTTGCTTTGAGTACTTTCATGTTGCAATTATCTTGTATTATATTTTGTATTAGATTGTTAGTATAGTTTCTATGATTCTTCCTAATTTCTTTGTTCACGTTTTTGTTTAAACTTTTGAAGCTGTCCGAAGTTCGATCTGTTATGTTTCGTCTTTCTTGGAGTAGTTTAATTGTATTAGGTTGGAGTTTAGATGTCTTGGCTGTTTTCGTATTTAAGCATATTTTCTTAACCGATATTGTTACAGTTACTTTTATTTTATTGGCTAGTCCGTTTTTATCTATTTGTTTCAGTGTCTATTGATTTTAGTCTTGTGCTTAGCTCTTTTTGGTATTCCGTTTGTTTTTGAAACAGGACATCGATGGTTGGGTATCGTTCTCGTTTAAAGAGTTTATTTCGTTCTACTCTCGTCTGTACTTTAATATTTGCTCCATCCAATCTATGGTCACTCTTGGTATAGAATTTGTTTAGTACTGTCAAGGCGGTGCATATGTTTTTGTTATTGGAGAGTATGTAGTCCATTTCGTTCGAAGTTTTTTGTCTGGGCTGATCCATGTCCATTTACGTTGTTTAGATTTTTTAAATAAAGTGTTGAGACAAAATAAATTTTCGTTGTTTAAGTAGTTGTACAACACCCACCCCTTTCGTTCCTGTTGTCCAGCCCAAAGCGACCGATATATTGTGTGTCGCCCTCTTCTTTTGTTCCAATTTTTGCATTAAAATCCCCTGTGATTATTACGAAATGTGATTTTTCTTGGTTCCTTACTATTGTCAAATCCTCGTAAAATGATTCAGCTTCCTCGTCTGGTGAGTTTCCTGTCGGTGCATATCCATGTATTATCTGTAAGCTGTATCTGCTGTTCAAAGCGATGACAAGATATATGACTCCGTTCGATACTGCACAGAACTTCGTTATTTTATAGGGAACTCGTTTGTGTATCAGGAACGCTACACCGCCTATTTGATGATTTTCTACGGAGTTTTTCTGGTATAGCTGGTGACCAGATTTTAAGCTGGTATATGCTTCTTCTGATAAGCGAGTCCCGCATAGTCCAATTATATCCCATCTGATAGTTGAGAGCTCTTGTTCTAGTTCGTCATGGTGTTCTTGGGTCCTCATAGTTCTTATATTGTAAGAGGCTATACAAAGCAATGATGGGTAGTTTTTCTTATTAGATTTAGTCGCATATTTGCCTCCACCAGAATCCATGAGGCTGACTGATTGCTCAGTGTGAGATTCTGAATGTATAACTCTACTCACCTGGGGTAATTTCGTATTGATACTCGACGTCTTCAATTTAGGAGGTTTTAGCATATTTAAAACGTCACGCTTGCCGACTGGGTTGGCGAGTGATTTTATAAAATCCCTAAAATCAGTTGATTGCCACTTTCGCCATCTAAGCCGTACCGAAGGTATTCTTCTCCGCCGTGTCTGCCGTTGTGGACTTCATCCGTGACCTTGCATAAGGGACTCTAAGCAGGTACTAGTTTCTCAGGTTAGAAAACTCCTGAAATCTACAGAGGCCAGGTATTGATTCATTTTCCCTGATAGGACTATATCCGTATAAACCCATAGTGGTCTCAAATAAAAAACAGTCTCAGTCGGAAGTTTTGCTAGTGGCACTGCTGATTGCAAATCGTAAGAAATGACACAGTATTCAAAATTAAGATCCTGTGATAATCTTTTGGCATCTGAAAGTAGTTTTTAACCTTGGTTTGCCTTTCTTTTATGTAAGGTAAAAGTGCCTGGAACTTTATTTTCCATTTATATATATTTCCATTCATCACACATAGAATAGGTATCTGACATGGGTGTTTTAAAACCAATGTTAAAGAGGGTGTTGAAAAAGTTCAGATATTTATCATATTTTACAAGTTAGCCTATATCCAGTTGTTTTGAATGCTCAATCGTGTAAACTCTATACATTGCCCTAACAGATGAAACTGTTCTGATTTACCGGGGAAACTTTCATATGTTTAAGGAAAAATACAGTTTGAGTCTCTGTTATTTTCTTAATATGTTGGCCATGTCGGCTTCGTTTATCTAAATGTGTTAAAAACAAACCTGGTTCTAATGTTTGATTTTGTTCATGGTCATGGCCAGTGTCATCTGAGTGTTGACAATTTACAGGCTTAGTATCAGTAGGCCAAGGCCTTTCTGCAGAACGAATTACTGAAACACGTTTTAAACTGATAGCAAATGTATCTATAAAAGATTTCAGATACACTTTTCACATCTTCTTCATTACTATTTTTTAAAGTAAAATGTATAATTTTAATTTTCTTTCTAACAAAGGTTTGTCATTTCTTTGGTTTTTATACCCTCTTTTACATTTAATACTGTTTATAAAACCCAACAAAAATGTATTCTATAAGTTATATTATTCTGTAACTTATAGAAATCCTCAAATAGATAGTCCTTGCCTATATCTAATAAAGTATGATATTGAAACCAATTTTGTTTAGCATTTGCAGATATTAGGTTGCAGATAGAACCACTAAGTCATCTTCTTGCTAGCACAGGTTTATTGATTTTTACACTTGTATAACTCTCACCGCTCTCAGCACTGTTTCTCCTGAAAGATTTTGCAATTTTGATTTTTCACTAAGCTTCATTTTTAGACTGAACTACACTTGCAACGCTATCTTCATTAGAACTTTACATTTTAAGGTTACTAACCGGCACTGTTTACTAACACAACTGCTTGGATGTGGTTGTAGCATAGCCTCTCCCTCCACAGAACATACGCCATAGCCCCTTATCTTTCTCAACAAACATCTGACGCTCGAACTGTCGGATTTTCAATTACATTTTAGACAAACCAGAAAATATGTGACGCAATAGAAGTTTAAGTAAACAGTGCCCAAAATTGACCAACGATAGTTTGATGAATAATATCAAGGCACTGCTAAACTGGTATGAGGCAATTGGGAGAAACGAGATCGATTCTGCGGCTCAGATTATTTTTCCTCATACTAATATTTTACTTTACATTTACAGATTGCCTGCACATTGTTATTAATAAGACACTATACAAAATATTAATTATTAAATAGTAACAATTTTCATCGCTATCGTGAATATTGTATTATCACCAAAAAAGCTAACGTACTTTGCCTTTTACAACTTGCAGTTTGGAGCACACGTATGTCGAGGGTATTACTTGATATCAATACTATTTTTATTAAAAAGGCCACAATTAAAAATAAACTTTTGTTTATTTAGTTGATACCAATATTCTCAGTTTCCTTATTTCACTTCTGTAAAGAAGGATCTTAGGCCGCTAGTTGCAACTTCGTAATTCATCCCCTCGGTTCAAGATGGTTTCATATACGTACCCTCAGTGGTAGTTACAGCTGATCTAATGTGTTCGCAATAGTTTTGGTAGATAAAGGTTTATCCAATTGTTGCTTGTTCTTCTCCGTAGACTGGGGATGTAGCTGTGAAAACCAGAGGTCTTTTATTTGATTTTTTGTCAGGATTGGTAATACAACCAGGTATAGAATGGGGATGGGTAAGGGGTGTGGCAGAACAGTCAGAGCTAGCCTGTCTTGCTTAGGGTAGATGACCGTCGGTGGGAAAGGGCTTGACAGATCTGGTTACCAACCACGCATATTGGCCGTAGTAGTCCTTGTCTTGTCTTGTCGCACTCACCTCACAATAATTAGTAACCACGAGCAGACAAGAGCACGACTTGCTTTTGACTGGTACCCAAAAGGGTCTACGAACCTATTCCTAGTGTAAAGAGGAGTAAATTTAGCCAAAGGAGATAAAACTTTAACAAGGCAAACTGTCAACCGTTAACACTAGAGACTAACCACTAGAGACAATAATATAACAACACTAATCGCATCTGTACGCAGAAGAGGCGTTTTTTTTTACCCTTAATGATAAGTGAAGAAACAAACAAACTGCTTGCCCAAGGAAGTGTACTTGCACCTATGCTGCGCAATAATTATACTAACGATCAGCTCACCACTGCTTACTCAAAAAGATTGCTCTATACAGATCGTCTGACCATTGATGTTCAGGACCACTTCTGCTGAAGATCTAGGTATGGCAAGAGAGATGGTACAGGAACTCGTTGTGGCTACAGAAAATGTAGGTTTAAATATAAATATCTCGAAAACAAACCTCATGACCAATTTGGTACCCAACCAGAACATCAGTATTGGTGGGAAATAAATAGAACTCGTAGATAGATATAAATACCTGGGACATGAAATTATGATTGGCAGGGATAACCAGACTCATGAACTAAAGAGGAGAATCGGCCTTGGGTGGGCAGCATTTGGAAAACTGAGAGAAACTTTTAAAAGTGAGCTGCCCACATGCCTAAAGAGAAAGGTATTCGATCAGTGCGTCCTCCCAGTCTTGACGTACAAAGCAGAAACACTTACCTTAACAAAAGAAGCAGCTACCAAACTGAGAGTCACGCAGAGAAGAATTGAGCGGTCCATGTTAGGAATAACTCTGCGAGACAGAATAACCAACGAAGACATCAAGAGAAGAACCGGAGTGACTAACATCATCGAGAAGATAGCCAGACTAAAATGCAGATGGGCAGGACACATAGCCAGAATGACAAATGGACGATGGACAAAGATATTATTGGAATGGAGGCCAAGGGAAGACAAGAGAAGCGTCGGTCGACCACCTACAAGATAGACTGACGATTTAAGAAGACTCACTAAAAACTGGATAAGAGCGGCGCAAGATAGACCGGGTTGGAAACATAAGAAAGAGGCCTATGTTTAGCAGTGGACTCTTGAGGCTGGATGATGATGATGATGACTGCTGTGGAGTCGAGCATAAACTACAAACTATCTATGACAAGAAATTGTCGGTTAAGATAGTTTAGTTTAAGATAGTCTAGTTTTATATCAAAAAGCATCCAACCAAAAAAAATTTTAGCCCCAAGACCCAAATATAACTTAAAATTAGAATGTGTTTTTTTGTTTTTTGATGATATATTCGGTACTATTTTAAATAGAAAATGATTCTTTTTTCAATTTGTATAATACTTTATTGTCTACATTATAGCATTTCTTATATATATATATATATATATATATATATATATATATATATTTATATTTTATATATATATATATATATTATATATATTATATATATTATTTATATATATATATATATATATATAATATTAAATAAAGACAAGAGTTTTAAGTTTAACAAAAAACACTAAAAAATTCATACAAAATGATATGTTGTTTTTTTCCATGATATTTCCTATAAAAATCTAAAAATATAATATATTTAACTCAAAAAATATATTAATTATTTTCAGCGTTAAGTTCGAGACAGTTTTATTTTAAACAAATTTCAAAAATTTTAAAAGCGTTAAAAAATTTAAATTTTGCGCCAAAATTTTTGAAAAAATACGATGAATGCAATAAATAATCTTATAAACTTTTAATTTTTTAGGTTATGTTTGGGTCTAGGTGTCTAAAATTTTTTTTGTTGTGTGTTGATGTAGAATAACCTGGTATTTTTATTTTTAGATTATTGTGGGAGGAATTTTACTACCAACTTATAAATATCCGAAAAAAATCATGAATATAGTTTGACACTTAACCAATAATGTGTGTTTTTTTATCTGTCGCGTTGAAGATAGTTTTTTAAACAAATTTTAAAAATTTTCAAAGCTACCAAAAATTTTAATTTTGCGCTAAAATTGATGTAAAAAATATTATGATGTAAACAATAAAACATCCTACAAATTGAAAAAAACAATGAGATTCTCATATAATTAAAATTAAAGATAACGTCAAAAAACGAAACAACACGACCTAATTTTTTTTAAGGTTAGTTTGGGTCTAAGTTCTAAAAAATGGAAGAGTCTGGAAAAATGGAACTGGAGAATATGGAACTCAGTAAACAAAATAAGAACAGGTGTTACCCCTGTGAAGACAAATAAAATCAGGTGGAGTAAAATTCACGCACAGAATATGGCACACTTACTAAACTGCAAACTATTCCCTGGTAAACTAAACTAAACTGCAAACTATTGCGACATGCCAATAACAATTCTATTGACATTGCCCCGTTACTGGGCGAAGAAACTTTAAACTTTTGGATCTAGACACAAAAAAGTTAGGTTTTAGTGACAACAAGTTTTTTATGTCTATTTTAGTGTGAATATCCATCTAAGGCTTCTTTCAGACGGACGACATTTTGTCGTAGTCGTGTACGGCAACGATATCGTGTATAGCAGTTAACTCATTGATTAAATGTAAACTTTCACACGACGCGATTTAAAATCGTAGTCGTACACGACTGTCGTAGTACCCCGGCGGGATCACTGCGACGACACGATGCCGTGGTCGTGAACGACTGCAGTGGTACAAGCAAGTCCATTCTCGTGTTCACACTTGTCGTGCGTAGGCGAAAAAATCGTGATTTATTCTACAGTGGTAGTGAATTTAGATTTAAAAATATTTGTAAAATATTAAAAAAAAAATGGATATCGAAATTGATAACGAGCTTCTTATCAATCTTGTTGAACAGCGGCCGGTGTTATGAAATAAAACTTTAGAAGAGTATAAAAACCGAAATAAGACATTACAGGGTTGGAAAGAAATTTGCAGAATTTTAAAAGATGGATTGATGAGATGTCAGAAAAAGAAGAAAATGAAATTGGTAAGTAAAATATTTCGCTATATTTATTACATTATAATGACTTAGCTTAGTAAACTTATATTTTTAAATGTTGCCAAGGGACTGATCCTTTCTCGGTCAAAAAATAACCTGCGAAAAGGTTTCTAATTTCCTTTGCTGATAATCCTCCACGTACTGAATGACTATTAGGAACATCCCCAATACTTTCACCTATTGTCAAAGTGTCTTGTGGATTATATCCATCTCTATCACGTACGTAGTTATGAAGAACACAGCATGCTTTAACTATATCCACAGCAAAATTCTGCGACACATTAAAAGGACGGTGAAAAATTCTCCATTTATTTGAAAGAATACCGAATGCACATTCCACGTACCTTCTGGCTCTAGTTAAACGGTAATTAAAAACTTTTTTTTTGACTGATAAATTATGACATCCAAATGGACGAAGTAAATTATCATCCAACGCAAAAGCTTCATTCCCTACAATTACATACGGTAAGTTTGATGCAAATCCTTCCAATGGTTCTGAAGGGGGAATAGCTAATTCATTATCTTTTAGTAGTCTCCAAAATGTTGTATTTTTAAACACAGTCTTTAAAACACAGTTTTTAAACAGAGTAATAATGTTTATAATTGAAGTACATGGACCCGGTATGGGCTGGTTTAATCATCCGTATATGTTTCCCATCTACAGCTCCTATACAGTGCGGGAAATTAGACCGTTTCTCAAACATATTTGCAATGGCTTTCCATTTTTCAGTTGAGGGTTTAGGTAACCAATCATTGTGCATAACATTCCATATAACCTTTGAGACCTGTTGAACAATACCACTAATGGTCGAAATTCCTATTTTGTATCTGTGATGGAGGTCGGTAAAAGAACATCCGGTAGCAAAGTACCTAAAAAATATCTTTTAAGTGATACCTATTTAATAATGTTTTTTTTTTATTCACAGGTAAACTACTTACAAAGAGATAGACAAATATAAAGGACAGTTTCTTAAGATGGCTTAAAAAATATAATGACACAATGCGTTCAGGTGCTGCTGCTAATAGCTTGAAGAAATATGTTTATTCCGACCAATTATTATTTAAAAAAAAACTGCCCATCCAAATAAAACAGAAAATAGTTTAGGTGACACTGTCAACCAAGAACAAGTGTCTGTTGACAATAATACAACACCAACAACAAAAAAACGTAAACTTAAAGAGCCACAAATACAATCGGGTTCCAAAAAAAGGATGACTGCATTTGAAGAACGAATGATTGCAGCACTGGAAACACCTCCACCACAAGCACATCAAACTTTTACAGATCGACATATGGCATTTTTCGCTAGAATAGTACCTTTGTTAAATAATTTCAACGACGATCAAATTTGTGAATTCCAGATTGGAGTACTACAATTAATTCAGTCTCTAAAGCGAAACGATTTTTCAAATTCAGCAGATTGAAAGCATGCAGGTAATCCCAACTTTTATTTAGGACAAGCGGCAGTTCCCACACAATCTAGAATGACACACTACTTGCCTTCTGAACATACAGCAATGCAAATATCGCCAATACCATCAATACTGTCAATACCATTAGATTCTCATGGAACAACATCCAACTTTTGTAATGGAAAAGGATCTTCGCAAAGCCCCGCACTGCAGAATAATTCTGAAAAAACTTATACCCTTTTGCTACCGTCAGGTCACGCTTCAGGAAAAAATAGCGCTGCCGCTGAATTAACAGAAGAAACAAATGTATTTTCCCCATCGTATTCAACCGTCTCATCTGACGGCTCACAAAGTATTAATTTGTTTGATTAATGATAGGTACATACCGAAATTGCATTATGTATTTCTAGTTTATATTTCTTTGTTTTTTTTTTTCGTACAGAATATAATAATATGCATTCATTAGAATGTTATTACTTACCTTAGAGTAACTGCGAGCATCTCGATTGGTGTTATGCAATTTCGCATATTGGTGTCCTGTATCTGTAAATAACCCTGTATCTTCATACTTAATTCATCGAAACATGCAACAGACATTCGAAAGTAATCAAAAAGTTTTATGTTGTCTTCTCGCAGATCCTGAAATAATGTGACAAATTCGCCCACTAAATACCTATTTTCAAGAAGCGGATGAGTCCAATATTTTCTTATTTTTCGAGATTTTCGGCGAGAATGCCATAATGCCAACACTATTAAACGCTTTCTTTTTCTTTCATCCATCATACAAGACAACAGTTCACAGCACGACTACGGCAGAAATTGAATGATGTGTGAAAGCAACCAAACTTTTTTTCACGACACGACACTGCACGACAACGACAAAATGTCGTCCGTCTGAAAGAAGCCTAAATATAAACAAAAGATACAACACTTTACTCTCGGTTTTGAATGTAATAAATTTGTGTGGGTTTTCTTATGCACTAAATTATTTTCTCATAGACTTCTTATTAATGTATGAATAGAAAAAAGTTAATGGCTCAATTACAGCTAATTATAAGACCTAATCATAAACATTCACTTTAAGTCTTAACTTTGATCAGAAAATTTATAAATAATTACCGATAAGCGCAAAAACCGTTATCAAAATATAATTAAGAGAGTCAGGCGCCAACTCGGGCACGGTACATTCTTGTATTTTTTTCTAATAAATTAAGTAATTTAGACGCTATACAACAAGAAGAAGGGCGGGCTAATGAAATCGACGGGAAAATATGGCGGTCGCATTCAGGAAGTCCCAAGCTGTAATTTATGGTTTTATCGGCCATTCTTATCATGGCCTCGAAGAGCCTGATTTATTCGAAGGGTTGGTATGAATACTGTACAATTGATTTACTGATGACATAAATGGTAAATAAGTCGCGTACTTTATCACTACCCCATATTGTTGTGTATCTCAATATTGGCGGAAGGGTTATGTGCGCCTTTTGGGATATTTATCTTGTTTTTTCGGTGAAACTATTTGCTACCGAAAATTGGGTTAGCTTTTAATAGTGCGGCCTTATAATATCTTCGGTTTTTACTTTGCTGCAGAAATTTACAAATTTGCAAATAAGATTTGAAAATGTCATTATTTCTCTTATAATAAGGATAAACATACATATAAAAACAATTCATATAAAAACATATTGTAGCCAAAATAGGAGTTATATCTAAATTAAAAGCAATTCAAAAAATTGCAATATTTATATTTGCCGTACTGATATTATTTGCACATTCACATAAAATTTCGATTAAAACAATCGTCAATATTGTTTTTTTAACACAGAAACGGTTTGTTGTAGAGCAATATTAACACATACAGAGTGACTCAAAAGTCTGGAAACAACCAATTATCTCGTAAATTGCTAGTCATAATTTTACAAAATTTGAAGTACACCTATTTTTGAATACGGAGATTCTATATTTGATATTTGCAATGTTGCCAGATTTGCCGTTTCTCTTAGAATATTAGGACCGTTGGTTTTTCAAATTCATCACCCTGTATATTAAGTTATTATTGGAATCTTCTATTCAATACAAGTTCAACTAAGTGTAACACTTATGATTGTATATAGTCTGGAAGGTCTTAAATACATAAACAGTGCAAATACAGTGCAAATATGTAGATTTTAATAAATTTAAATATTGCTGTGATTTTGACATTTGCTCAACATTTAGATTATTTAACTAAAAACTGACAGTAGTTGTGTTTCCAAAAATTTTGCAAGATAAATTGCTTCTCTGAAATGGCTCTTAACGAAAAATAACGAATTACTATTCTACTGATGAGAGTGTACGATGACAGAGAAATATCTTATTGTGAAGTAGCGAACTTCTTCAATTATACTGTTCCAAACTGTTCTCCTATTCGTAAGGCGATAGTACAAAAAACTGTAAAGCGTTTTAAGGAATCTGGAAAAGTAAAAGATAGATACCGATCAGGTAGACCGAAAAGAGTTATGAATGACAACAAAACTTTAGATATAATGCGAAGTTTTTTTGAAGATCCATATACATCCCCAAGCAGTGTATTACGTGTATTACGTAAGAATAAATTTAAACAACACAAAATTAACTTATTGTAATAATTAAGTGAAGATGACTTCGATCGTAGATTAGAGTTTACTGAGGTAATGACGGATAAAAGTAAAAATGATGAAAGTTTCGTTAACAGAATATGTTTTTCCGATGAAGCAACCTTTACACCGTGAGGAGATATAAATCGACAATATGTAAGGTAGTATAGTGACGTAAATCAAAACTGAATGCGTGAAAACTATACTCAATGACCACAAAAATTAAATGTATTGTCAAGTATAGTAGGTACTCAGTTAATTTAGCCATTTTTTATCGTTGGAAATTTAACGTCAGATAATTACGAAATGTTACTTAAAAATGAAATTGTAACTACATTGACAAACTTGTTTAGGGTCAATTTTAATCAAAAATAGTTTCAGCAAGATGGACCTTCAGGTTATTTTGGTGTAAGTGTTCGGCGTTATTTAGATGATATATTTCCCGGACGATGAATTTGTAAACGAGGTAAAATTTAATGGCCTCCACGGTCACCTGATTTTAATCCTAAAGAATATTTTTATTGGGGACACTTGAAAATTCAGTTTACAACACTAAATCAGCAAGTCTTGCAGAGCTACGGCAACAAATTATCGATGAATCTCGAATAATTGCTAGACAATCATAGAGAAATGTGGTAGACGCATTCTACCATCGATTAGAATACTATCAACCCACAAATTGACCACATTTTAAACACTTAATAAAGTAACTGATACTTGATAAAGTAACCATTATGTTAAAAACTGTAATCTATTAATAATTAAAAATCTATCAAATAAAATAGTTATGAGATACATTGAACATGCTTCAGCCTAAGCTAGTGTTTTAGAAAATAAACTGCCACTGAGTGCTGCTAAGATTATCGTGAAATTCTTTTTCTTTGCGTGCCATATCCGCGATGAAAGTTGACAACTTTTGACACTACAGCCCTAAAGAGTTCAGTTGAGCTGCATTCAAACCATTCTCTAAAGTTTCTCAGCCAGGACATTCTTTTTCTACCTATGCTGCGCTTTTCTTAAATATTTCCTGCATTATTAGTTCATATTCAATTCAATTTAATTTATATCTGTCATTGCGTGTTATATGACACAGATATTGTAGTTTTCTTATTGTGATAGAATCCAGTATCTTCCTGCTGATCTCTATTCTCCTTAATACTTCTTCATTGGTTATTCTGTCTGTCCTGGAGATTCTCAGCATTCTTCGACATGTCCACATTTTAAATGCTTCCACTTTATTGAGACATTGACAAGACAAATGAGACACCATACAAAAGAATAGGAAATACATAATACTTTAGTACTCGTTTTCTAAGATTTAGGCTGATGTGGTTAAGTTTGGATATTAATATCCAAACTTAACCACATCAATCTTTAACCAGATATGACCATACTTTTATTTGACGTTAGCAATCTCTTTATTTCTGTACCTAAGTTTGAAACTATTCAGTTAGTTCACGACCTTCTCACATCCAATCAACTAATCTCTCAGTCATCACATCAATAATAGAGATACTTTCCTTTTGTTCATCACAAGATTATTTTTCTTTTAATAATACTTTTTATAAATATCCTGATATCTTAGCCATGGGAAGTTGTCTTTCCCCTTTTTTAGCTGACATCTTCATGAATCATCTAGAATCCACTCAAATCATGATTAACAATCCAATTTTACATTGGTTCCGTTACGTTGATGATTGCTTAGTATTCATTAGAGGTGACTCTAATACAGCTTCTTCCTTACTCAATACTATCAATAATATTCACCCCAATATTAAATTCACTATGGAATTAGAGTCCAACTTCTCTATCAATTTCTTGGACCTTTCTATCAATAGAATTAACAATGTCTTTGATTATAGCATCTACAGAAAACCACACAAACAGATCATGTCATACATTTTGATTTCTTCTTCTTGTAGTACCGTCTTCTATCGGAGGTTTAGTACCATCACAGCAATCTTTACTTTGTTGACTGCAGCTCTGAACAACTGTATTGAACTGCACCCATACCACTCCCTTAAATTTCGCAACCTAGAAATCCTCCTACGTCCACATTTCTCTTTCCCGAGACTTTTCCTTGGATTATAAGTCTAAGCAGAGAGTACTTTTCTCCTCTGATTATGTGGCCCAGATATTCCAGTTTTTTCGTTTGTATGGTTTTTAAGACTTACTATTCCTTCCCCATCTTCAGCAGAACATCTTGATTTGATACACTTTCTGTCCATGATATGTTCCACATTCTCTTGTAACACCACATGTCGAATGCCTTAATGTTTTTGATGTTTATCTTTTTCAGTGTCCAGGCTTCCATGCCATACAGCAGAATGGAGAAAACATAGCACCTTAACATTCTTGTTCTTAAGTTTTTATTTATGTCCCGGCTGCATAAGAACTTTTTCATTTTGACAAAAGCCTGTCTCGCTATCTCCATTCGCCTCTTGATTTCTCTTGTCTGGTCATTAGTATCAGTGAAGCAAATCCCTAAATATTTGTAAAACGTTACTCTTTCAACTGGCTGATTATTTATGGTTAAATTTACATTGGTGTATAGCTTCTTTGTGACAATCATGAATTTAGTCTTTTTGATGTTCAGTTTTAAACCATACTTATTGGTATGAGTGTTTATGTAGTCCATCAAAAACTGTAAATTTTGCTAGGTTATCTGTTACTATTAGCGTGTCATCAGCGTATTGTATATTGTTAATTAACTCTCCGTTAATGATCATACCAATGTTTTGCTCTAGGAGTGCTTCCTGACATATTGTTTCGCATATTGAATAATAGTGGTGAAAGCACACAACCCTGACGCACACCTCGACGAATCTCAATTTCTTCGGTATATCTCCTGACATATTGTTTCGCTATATATATATATATATATATATATATATATATATATATATATATATATATATATATATTAAATAATAGTGGTGAAAGCACACAACTCTGACGCACACCTCGACGAATCTCAATTTCTTCGGTTAACTCATTATCAACTTTGATTTTTGCTGTTTGTCCCCAGTACAGCCTGGATATGATGTTAATGTCGCGACTGTCTATGTTTTTGCTTCTTAGGATTTTATACAGCTTTTGGTGTCTAACTTTTTAGAAGGCCTTCCCAAAATCTATCAAACCTACGTAGAGGTCTTGGTTTACATCCAAACATCTTTGGATTAACACACTCAGACCAAACAAATCTTCCCGTGTTCCCAGTTCACCTCTGAATCAAATCTGTGTTGCGCTTATGTCCTCTTCTAATTTATTAAATATTCTTTTGTAAATTATTTTTAAAAATACTTTTAGTGTGTGGCTTATCAATGTTATAGTTCTGTGGTCTGAACCCTCTCTGGCGGTATTCGTCTTCGTGATTGTGACAAAAGTAGGGGAGAGCCATTTCTTTGGTATGATGCCTGTTTTATAAATTGTGTTAGAGGTTCACCATTATTTCAAGTGCGTCGTCGTCTATAAGTTTCAACAATTCTACAGGAATTTCATCTGGTCCTGCAGCTTTATCCCCTTTTGTATTCCTTATAGCATATTCTACCTCGCTTTTTAGGATTTCAGACCCTGTTGTGTCGTCTGTAGGTTCTGCTACTGCTATTTCTGGTCTTTTATTTGCAAAAAGTTCTTTAATGTATTCTGTCCATCTTGCCAGTTTTTCATTTAAATATTTAATTATTTTACCTTTTTTGTCCTTTACGATGGATGCGTGTTTCACTTTTTTACCTGTTATTTCCTTGATATTTTTATGCATGTTAAAGCTATCGTACTTTCTATCATATTCTTCTATTTCCTTGCAGTTGTCCAGAACCCAGTTCTCTTTGGCTTCTCTAATTCTTCTCTTAATTTCAGGGTTCACTTCTTTGCAAAATTTCGTTTGTCATCCATTCCTTTTTCTTAATTTTGCTTGGAGCTAAGCAGCCTTTACCAGCTGTTATAAGGGCCTTTTCTATCTCCATTTATTTATTCTCTACATTGCCTGTGTTCCTATTTTTTACAACGATGTTTCTAAGATTGTTGTTTACCTGTTCTCTTATCCTTTCCAGTATAGTTGCGTTTTTCAGTTGCTTAACGTCTATCTTTTGTTCAAATGCACTTTTCTGTAGTTCCTTAAATTTTATATTTACTACAGCCACCACCGGATTGTGATCCGATTCTATATCAGTGCCTGGATAGGTTTTTGTAGACGCTATGGAGTTTTTAAACTGACTTCTGATTAGTATATAGTAATAATTGTCGATGTAGTGGGACGAAGTCTCTGTTGAGGCTAATGTGACGATTAACACAATTGGGACTATTTTTCGTTTCCTTGGCGATCTCCAAATCCTTAAAAAGGTCAAGTTAGAGATAATCTCTACCTGGGATGTTATGAAGAAGAGAAATATCATCAGGTATCTCGATTGAGTGATTGTGATATTTAAGATGATTGGAAAAAGAAGAAATATTCTCTATCTTAGAATGTTCATTGGCATTTTGATTCTAACCATCCAATTTCACACAAATTAGCTGCATTCAATAGTTTCATTCATCGTTTAGAAACCATCCCATTATCCAACACTAACTACAACCAAGAACTCAACATAATCAAACAGATTGCTTTCAATAATGGCTATAACCCTGATATCATCCATTAACTCATTCATAAAAAGAAACGTAAATTGCTTCAACAATCAGCTTACCCTAACATTACTTCAAATTCCCCATCTTCTCATTACCATTTCACTGTCCAACGCTCTCCGAATGAATCAAAAACACTATCTTAAATTCTGTTGAAAATGTTAAGATTTCCTTTAAAGTTAACAATAAATTGAGTAGATCAATATGCAATAGTAAGGACTCTATTGACTTCAGCAAACGTAGTGGAGTTTATAAACTTCAATGTTCTGACTGTAATGCCACTTATATTGGTAGAACTTGTAAATCTCTGTTAACCAGGGCCAATGAACATTCTACGTTAGACAATACTTCTTCTTTTTCCCATCATCTTAAATATCACAATCACTTAATCAAGATACCAGATGATATTTCTCTTCTTCATAACATCCCAGGTAAAGATTATCTCAAACTTGACCTTTTTGAGGATTTGGAGATTGCCAAGGAAAAGAAAAATAGTCCCAGTTGTGTTAATCGTCACACCAGCCTCAACAGAGATTTCGTACCACTACATCGACAATTATTCTCCTGATCCAACTTTCTTTCTTTTAACTATACATCCAGTTTTACTTACTTCTACATTGCTTTCTCTCTTTTCCTTAGCTTAATCATTGCCCGATATATTCTGTCATACTTAACACTATTCTTGTCATCATTAAAACACTAACATCCGTATTCTAATATATAATTTCCCATCCTCTCAAATAATTTTCACCCTAAATAATCACACAGGGTTTCTTATAAATACTCACTTTAAATCTTTTTTTTCTTTATCATTATTATTTTTAGTATCCCCAGTTTACATCTTCACGTTCATATCTCCTACTTCTTTTTCCTTGATTCATCTTCCATAATTTTCAAATTAACTTTTATCTCTACTTACTTCATATAATAAATTTATTATTAGGTAATAACATCCCCCTTTTTCACTTTTGATAATTATTTAATTTTCATTTAAATAACTTATATTTTGTCTTAACCTGGTATACCAAATTTAATTTACATCACAGTCACTCATTGTTTGAGATTCTCCCCCTTGTTAACATACCAAAAATTGCTTTTGTTCATACTACATATTAAACATAATGCTTCACTAAAAACAGCCTATCTATAAACGGAAGCACAATGACTTTTGCTCCTACCACATTATTTCACTTGACGTTGACGGGTACTGACTGATTTTTCATACCATCGTTCTATCAGTTAGCCCTAGACTCCAGCACAGATCAGAGGTAATGTAAGTCGACAAAATTTCACCAGCTCCTGGGGGACCTGTTAAATGCCCCCAGTTGTAGCTTTTATTAATTACCGAAGATAATGGACTATTGCATTTTTATGTAAGTAGTAAATAACCAACGTGTTCTTTTTATACATTTTAAATTTCAACTTACGTGTTTTAATATTGGTTTTTTACTCTCTCTTTAGTAAACTGATGATGGAATGATTTAATTCCGAAAAGATCTTATTTAAAATAAAATTAAAAGTGTTTAAAAATATATCGTACTAGACTAGAGATATCATCCATGTAGAACACTTAGATTAGCTAATTTTGTTACACACCGAAATAAAGATTTTGGGACCAAATTAAAATTGAAAATAAATACCAGTTTGTCGTTTTTGCCAGACAAATCACCACAAAACGTAATAAAGATTAATTCCTGAGCTCAGCATTTAATCGGTCGTTAAACTACTGTAGCCGCACAACCACAACGTCATTTATAATTCGACAAGTAAATGGCGGAAGTAAATTTTATTAGCTCCTGTACTCCGGAGCATATGTCACTATCTTAGTCTGCAGTTTTAGCTAGAACGTCTAATTACGGTCTAAGAAAACTAATTATGCCATGAAACTCCGAAATCCGGCCCTGCAATTACCTGGAAACTGTAAACGTGCTCGGCAAATACCGACCCACCTAGTCTCACAACTTTTAGGAGATAATATAGTTGTAGCCAACGTTTCTCTTGAATAAACGTTTGCTAATAATTTATGTGAGACTCTACTGGCTTAATTCGCTCGTAATGTAAGTAGATATCAGATATGAAACGAGCTCGGAAAGATCAAAAAGAATAATACATAATATGGAGAAATCAGTAAATATATATATATATATATATATATATATATATATATATATATATATATATATATATATATATATATAAATGATGTTTCTAAGTCCAAGAACAATATTTTTAAAAAATAACTTTATTGACAAGGGACTACTTACTACAGTAAAATGCAAAATAAGAGTGACGCTATACAATACAAAAGTAAATTAAGTAAGCTCGGTGACGCCGAGGTGTAGCGTGCTGACGCTGTCCTTTTATTATAGTTGAATTAGCAGTTCTGGTTTCTTAACTCCTCCGGGGCTAGATGAGAACTATGGGGTGGCATAGTTCGAAGAAATGGAAAATTATCTGGTACCTTTTTTTCTTGTTCTGTGGATTGTTTTTGGTGATTCTTGATTTGTCCTTTTTCTGTATATTCGCCAAATGGTGTAGACAAGGAAAATAATTGCTAAGACATATAAAATTATGGTATAAAAACTGACATGTTGAAAATGAACAGGAACTGTGTCTAGATTGTCTATTTTGTTTTCTTGATCTGCTAAAGCACTTTGGACATTATTTAATTCATCTAAATTTATCGATTCTATTTTGATTGGTTTAAGGTTTGGATCACTGACCGGCGTTTTTAGTAATACTTCTAAAGTTGGCAGTTCCATTTTAACAAAATTTTTAGTTTTTTAGTTCAAATGTTTTTAAAACGTAATTGTCTATATATATTTCGCACGCACTATTGAGTTCGATCAAGTAACTACCGTTTAATGGAATATTGTCCGAATTCTTATCGCATTTTTGAATACTAATCACTTTGTTTCGCGTTATTACGATCCACTTATTGTTTTCTAGTTTTTGAATTTTTATATTATTAATTTCTATTGGCACTGATTGACATTGATTTACAAACTTTGAGTACTGTATGAGATGAACTTCGCAAGGGGCTGTTGGTGTTACTTCAATTGACTGGGCATCGTGGCATAAATATTCTTCTTCTACCAATTTTTGACATTGAACGTTGGCAAGTGCATATTGGTATCGATTGGAAAGTAGGAATTTGGATTTTGGAATAATTGTTCTAAAATGAGTTTGGTATCTGGTCGGAAAGGAATAAAGATGATAATAATCATAGTCATTGATCTCAACAATAGGCAATTCAAGTACAAAAATTATTTTATTTGCTTTACTATAACTTTTTATCTTAATTATTTTTTCGAACAACAAAATATTTTGCAAAGATAATTCAAAAGGGAGTTTGTTATTTTTAAGAAATTTACTGATGTTTAAAATTTCGAGAAATAGTTCATTTGGGTCGGCTATTGAATTATGAAAGGTATTTAGTTTTGAAAAGCTGATAGCAACTTCGATTTTTTCTAATAGGTCATAAATAATTTGGAAACTAGTGTAAAATTGCGATACAAGTCTTTCTAGTGCAAAATAATGAAATGTCTCAACTTTTTCTATCTTTATATCTTTAATTAACTTTTGAACTTCTGTTATTCGTGAGCTTAAAATTAACTGGTTATGCGCTAAGATTTTTGTATTATTTTCAAAATTCTTTATTGAGGATCTTAATAAGGTGATTTGATTTTTAACTATAGTTTTTAATATTATTTTGATTATTTGTAAGGGTTGATATAGCGTCGTCGTAACGTTTTGCATCGTTTTGGTCTAGGTTTCCGGTTATAAATTTGATTGCGGAGCCTACACCATCAAATAGAGATCTTTTTGATCTGGTATTCCAAAAGGGATTTAACTGTTTTAACTCAAGATAAATTTTATTTTCCAAAATTTGGATTAAATGATAGGAATCTTGGAATTCTTTATTAAAGCTTAGAATTTGAGAAGTATTTGAAAGGGTATTTATCATGGAATAATATTGATTTTGTAGAGTTAGAAAATTTGTAGTAATATTTGTTATGTCATAGATATGTATAAAAGTCCAAACATCTGTCTGAATTCGGGCTGTGCCTAAATGAAGGGGTAAAAGTCCGGGATTGTCGTTTAAGTTATGGAATTTGGATGTGTCTCGTCTTGCGTCGACGTTTGTTGTCCAGAGGGTGAACCTGCAACGGGAGGTTTCTTTAGTTCTTTGATATGTATAATTTCTGTCTGGTTAGTGTGTTTTTTATATTTAAGTCTTTGTCGTACAAGTTCTACTCGGTTTCTGTCAAGAATTTTTGTTATTTTGTAGGGACCTAAATATGGTTGATGTTTTTTGTTACGTTTTTGGGTATTAACTTTATAAACTACTTGTCCAATTTTGAACTCTGAATTTGTTTCTCCTTGATCGTTTCTTTTATTAATTACTTTAGTTTTATTTTGTGTTAGATTTTCATGTACGTTTTGGTAAACGTGTTTTAATTTGTCTTTATGATTATTTATATATTCTGAATAGAAATTTTGAGAAAGAAATAGTTCGTTGGGGTTTCTAGAATCTGTATGTCCGAAAGTCAATTCAAATGGAGTAAATTTTGTGGAACTATGAATAGAATTATTGTAAGCTATAAGAGCATAGTCCATTAAGTCGTTTTCGTTAGGATATGTCTGTTTTAGAAGTCTTAAATGTTCAATTAGAGTAGAGTGTATTCGTTCAGCTATTGAATTTGATTCATGGTGGCCAGGAGTAGTAAAGTGAACTTTGATTTTGTGTATTGCTAATAAATCTTTTATTACTTCGTTATTAAATTCTCTACCTTTGTCTGCTACTATTAATTGGGGAATGCCGAAAGAAGTGAAATATTTTATTAAGGATTTCGTGATGTGAATTGCGTTTTTACCTGGAATAGAGTAAGCTTGGGCAAATTTAGTAAATGCGTCTGTCATAGTCAAATATTTGTTACCGTCATACGTAAAAATATCTATATGAACAACTTGAAAAGGTTTGCTGGCGGTTTCTGTAAGCATTAGCGGGACATAGGGCGTGTGTCTACCGTATTTATTTTTCTGGCAAATAGAACATTCGTTAATGTAATTAGTAATAGATGTCTTCATGTTTTTCCAATAATAATTTTGACGTAATTTTTCGAAAGTTTCATTAATTCCTCTATGGTTAGTTTTTCCCTCGTGGTAATTTTTTAATAAAATGATTTGTTCTTCTTCGTTTGCTACTGTATTAATTAATCTAGTGCATTTAATTAGTTTCGGACCATTTTCAGAAAAATGTTTTAGGTAATATTTATTAAAATCATTATACAGGTTGTCTTTACTGAAATATAAATAAAATGTATTGTTAAGGTCTGTGTATGCCATAAGAAATTCAAAAATATGTTTTTCATTATCAGTTTCTGGAATTTTGACTTTAATTATTTTATGGTTTTGATAAGTTTCCTGCGTTATATCAGTTTTTGGGTAAACGTTTGGGTATACTAGAATTTGGTGTACTTTGTTGTTTACTATTTCATCTAAAATGGGTATTCCTTGATTCGTCGTTTCGTTCGCAGTTGAATGTTGTGTTGATTCATCTAAGGTCTCGTCTTGTATATCTGGAGGTATTCTTATATCGGAAATAATATTAATTTTTCTTGAATTGTTATCGTTACTCGTAAAAGGTTGTGCGTCTAATGGATTTTCTGCAAAATTTTGGAGGTATTTTAAAATATCTTCATCTACATCTCCAGGATTATTTATTATTGATTCGTCCTCTAAGGCGTTTATTGTAATACGAGATAGACAGTCTGCGTTTGTATTGTTTTTTCCCTTTTTATATATAATTTTATAGTCGTACTCTTCCAGTTTTAGACGCCATCGGATTAGTTTTGAGTTTGGCTCCTTTAGGCTGAAAAGCCAAGATAGTGGTTTGTGATCTGTGTAGATATAAAATT
This sequence comes from Diabrotica balteata, assembly GCA_918026665.1. Classification (NCBI taxonomy): domain Eukaryota; kingdom Metazoa; phylum Arthropoda; class Insecta; order Coleoptera; family Chrysomelidae; genus Diabrotica; species Diabrotica balteata. The sequence continues at coordinate 105,267,927 of OU898281.1, read as the reverse complement.
TCCTGCCGTAAAGGTATGGTCTGAAATGTTTACAGGCCCATACAATTGCTAACAGCTCTTTTTCTATGGTTGAGTAATTTGTCTCCGATTTATTTAGCGTTCTTGAGGCGTATGCGATGGGTCGATCAGTTGGAACATTTCCTTGTGATAGTACAGCTCCAATTGCAAAATTACTAGCGTCTGTCGTTAAAGTAAATGGTTGGGAAAAATTTGGGTATTGTAAAATAGGGTCGTTTGTTAAGATTTGTTTACAAGTTTCAAAACAATCAATAAAATCTTTATCATGGTTTACTTTAGAACCTTTCTTCAAACATTTGGTCATTGGTTTAGTAATTTTTGCAAAATCTTTTATAAATCGTCTGTAGTAACCTAATAATCCTAAAAAGCTTTTTATTTCAGTTTGAGTTTTTGGAATGGGACATCTTTTTATGGCAGAGATTTTATCAGGGTTTGGTTTTACGCCTTGAGGGGTAATTACATGTCCTAAATACATAACTGTTTTTGTAAAAATTCTGACTTGTCTAATTGTACTTTCAAGTTACTCTTTCTGAGTCTTTCGAAAACTATTTTTAATTTTTCAAGATGCTCTTGTAAAGATGTACTATAAATTAAAATATCGTCTAAATATACTATACACGTTTCGTCTGTTAATCCTCTTAAAACATTATCAATAACTCTCTGAAAAGTCGAGGGTGCATTTTTTAAACCAAAAGGCATTCTTTTGAATTGAAAGTGACCTTGTGGTGTACTAAAAGCTGTTTTTTCCACATCTTGTGGGTCGACTTCTATTTGGTGGAAGCCACTTGCAAGATCTAGTGTCGAAAAGTAATTTGCTCTTCCTAATTTATCTAAAATTTCTGTTATGTTTGGTAACGGGTATTTGTCATCTACGGTTCTCTCATTTAACTTTCTATAATCTATTACTAGACGCCATTTTCTTTTTCCTGTAGCATCTTGTTTTTTCGGAACCACCCAAATGGGACTCGAAAACGGGGAATTGCTATCTTCTATTATACCTTCTGCTAACATCTTATATATTTGGGATTTAACCTCTTCTCGGTGAACTTCCGGGAAACGATATGATTTCGTATATATTGCAGAATCATCAGTAAGTTTAATTTTATGTTTAATACTATTAGTAAAACTTAAAGGTATTCCTTCGCAATAAAAATATCTCTATATTGGAAACAAAGCTTTTTTAGTAATTCTTTTTCTTCTTTGTTGCAATGATTTATCCTTATATTTTTTAAATTCCTCTTTAACATGTTATCATCATTAATAGACGTTTCTTCGTCAGTTTCCATCTTTCTTATAAAATTAATATTTACAGTATCTAATGGTTCTATATCAAAGGGTTCAGTAATAGTTAACGTTGTCTTATATTCGCTTATATTCGTAATAGTGGTTATAGCAAAATTATTTTTTACATTAACTACTGCTTTAGGCATTTCGATTCCTTTACCGAAATTCTTATATTCTAATATACCTAATCCTACATTTAATTTTACTGGTATTTTGACTATTTGCTTAGTTCTAGGGGGAATAACTATTGTATGATTTAAAATTGACTTGGGATATAATATATCCTTTTTACTGGGTTCAAAAATTATGGGTATCGTTACATAAGGCGTTTTCATTTGTCGCGTGTTAACATTAATTGAAGCTTTTAATTTTTGTAATAAATCTATACCAATTAATCCATCAAAATTTTCGCTAAATTTAAAAACATAAAACTTATTATATTGATTTACTTTAAAAATGTTAAAAGCTGGAATATTAATTATTTCATTGTGCATAGAAATTCCGTGAGCCGTCTGTATATTAAAATTTTCGTAAGAAATAAAATTTTTATAAAATTTATGCGCTAACTGTGGAGATATCAAACTTTTGGAAGACCCTGTATCTAATAAAAATCTAGCATTGAGTTCAGGAATAATAATATGTGGTAAATCTGCTATCGTTGTATTTAAATATATTATGTCGGATTGTAGTTTTCTTGGGCCATGCAAAAATTTCTGTTTTCAACATTTTGTGTGGGATTGTGATATGATCTTTCTTTTGTTTCATTTGGATTGCGATAAGGACTGAATTGAGTTTCATAAATGTTCTCGTAAGGAAGTTCATTAGCTCCTTGAGTTGGGTGTACGTAATCAGTGGGAATATTATTTTCAAAGGGGTTTTCGAATTGTATTTGATCGTTATTAATTTGTTGATTAAATAATTGCGTGGAGGTAAAATGTGGTCTAGATCTTAAAGAAGTATTTCGTGAAGTTGTATCCATCGGTCTGGCTGGTATTGATTTTGATTTTGGGATTGATTATTAACATTTCTTTGTTGAAAATTAGGATTATTATTATGGAAGTTCCTTGGTCGGAAATTAGAATTATTATTGTCGAAATTCCTTGGATTAAAGTTAGAATTATAATTATTAAAATTTCGGAATTGATTTTGATGTGGCTGAAAGGTATTGTTGGGATTAAAATTATTATTTAGGTATTGCGGTCTGATGTTTTGATATTGGTAAGGTGGAAATCTCATATTAGGGCGATTTTGTTGTAAATTATTTCTAGGAATAAAAGTTCGATTAGAATTATTGTTTCTCGTAGGATTATGTCTCGATGAGGTCTAAAAGAATTTTGTGAGTTTAAATTATTTCCGCGTTGTAACGAATATAGAAAATTCTCTTCTTCGATAACGAAGCTCATAGCTTTCTCTAAACTGTCTGGGTTTCTTAATCTTATATTTGTTTGTAACGATAAGGGTAAGCCTCTAATGTAAGTCTTTAAACATAAGTCATCGTAACTGTTTATTCTAATTAATTTCTCTTGTGCATTAAAATTAAGCGTATTTAATTTTTGTGTTACTAAGCTACGTGTTTCTTGGCATCGCATGCCAAAATTATAAGGGGTTTCATTTTTGAAAGGCCTCAACGTTATTAGGTCTTGAATAAGGCAATCGAGATCTCTCTGGTCTCCAAAACTAAGATTAAGGGCATCTTTTACTAGTTGCCATGTATTTAATTCTGTCCTAGAACCTATTAACATTTGAGCTCTTCCATTTAATTTACCTAATATAGCTCGAAGTAAAATGTATTCAAGGTGCCGTCTGTTTGACTAGCAAAATTAGTTATTAAATTTTCACAATTTTCTATAAATATGGTTAAGGTATGTGGATTACCATCGTATGTTGGGATGGAATCTAAGTAAAGTTTTAATAATTGGTAGTTCGTTTGAGCCATTTCGTTATTTGTATTACTATTTGTTTCTAAAATTGAATTTAATCCTGCTACAAGGCTACTTAAATCTAATTTGCTATCACTTTCGCTCATTAAATATTTATTCAGATAATATATCAAATTGTAATAAAATATAAAATATGTTTCAATATAGAACGTTCAACTTCAATATAATAAGATATTGTCAAAAATATAATAATATAATATAATAATAATAATCTTTTTCTTATTAAAAATATCTTGCAAAATCATAAAACATTTAAAAAAATTGTTTGCTCTCTTTAGCTCTCTGACTATAAGTATTTTCAAATATGGAAATAATAAAATGGAAAATAAAATGGAAAAAATAGGAAACACTTACATTAAAATGTAGATTTTCAACATTGCTGCCTATAGGATTCGATGATTTTGTTCTTCTCCCAGGTCTCGTTGAAACTACTGCTTAAATCTACTGCCTCTAGGGTTCGACGATTTTTGTTCTTTCCCCAGGTCTTGGTGATACCTTGTCTAAAGTTGATCTTGGACACTTTCACAAAAAGTTCGTTTTTTCGGTGAATCGTTAAAACGAAAAACTACGCGAAACCGTTCGATTTTTGTAACGTTTAGCGTAATTCCCGAAAATCTGTACTGACTGCGCCAATGATGTTTCTAAGTCCAAGAACAATATTTTTAAAAAATAACTTTATTGACAAGGGACTACTTACTACAGTAAAATGCAAAATAAGAGTGACGCTATACAATACAAAAGTAAATTAAGTAAGCTCGGTGACGCCGAGGTGTAGCGTGCTGACGCTGTCCTTTTATTATAGTTGAATTAGCAGTTCTGGTTTCTTAACGTATATATATATATATATATATAATATATATATATATATATATATATATATATATATATATATATATATATATATATATATATATATATATTATATATATTATTGTGATATTTCAAGTCTTGGTGCGCCAAGCAATAATTAGCTAATTAATTTTTTGATTAATTAAAATTATTTAAATGATATGATTATGATTCTATCACAATTTCTAATTCTCTTATCTCAGGGTTTTATTCGTGCTTCAATATCTATGCTATTACAAAACACATATATGATATAACACTATATAGGTATTGAAATAAAATAATGAAATAATTCACACTCAAATGTTTTCGATAAACAAATCTCATATAATGATTCTCAAAATTTTGTTCTACGTACGTGAACCTTTAAAATTAATGGTACAAACAATATTAGTTGAAATCTCAAAAACCAAATATTATTCTAAATCTCCTAATCAAAATATTTATATCCTTTCTACATTAAGTGTAAAATTGTGTTATCAATGAAAGAAAAACTGCAGAAAACAAAACTATCTCTCTCTGATGATGAGTGGTCCAAATCCTTGTTATTTGTAGACTATATTATTTACTCGTGGCCGCTCCCTAAGTAATCAGCAATCTTACAATAAATTATTGCAAGTATCTCGTCCTTAATGATCTCCTTCAAATGCACGAATCGTTCAAATTATGCTAGCTTCTTCTTCTCTCAATAAACTGAATCTCTCGTTGGCCCGAGTGAAAAATGACTCTTGGAATATTTTTTCTTTACGATAAACTGAATCTCTCGTTGGCCTGAACAGTGACTTTTGGAATATAAGTAGAAAAATATGACTTACAATATTTTACTGGATCAGCTTCTGTCAGATACACTAACTACACGAAAACTCACAAACTTTCACTGCTACTGCTTCCTTCCTCTGAGAAACTACCCGAGAACAACGGCCGTTCGCCTTGCACCCTTTGAAACCAACTGACTATCTTTTCTCCTTCCGAAATCTAGCTAAACTTTCATTCCTACATATCTATCCCACCTTTTTTAATCTCCGCCAATCAAAACTCGTCACAATTCCCCATTCTTTCATTCCGATAACAAACAAATTTTTACCTATAATTATAAAATTTCCTAAAACTTATTTACAAATAATATTTTTCCACAATTCTTAAAAACTAACAAAAACCTCTTTCTAATCTCTTCTATTGTCTTTAATAACTGCGTTAATGTCTTTGGAAAACCCGGTTCAATTGTTCTTTGGATTTCACTTAAAATTATGCGGGTCACTCAAGTATAGTATAACAAAAGAAATAATTTATGCATAGTACATTTTGTTTAATACAGGTAATCCAAAAATTTTAAATACTTTCCTTCTTTGAAATGTTTGTTGGGTATTATTCTATTTATCTGAATTATTTAATGATTTTGAACTTTGAAATATTTTGATCAAACCAATATTTTATCGATTTTACATATCATAACAATATATATATATATATATATATATATATACAGGGGCGGATGGGCCCACCGGGATACCGGGAATTTTCCCGGTGGGCCGTCGTTTGTGGGCTGCCACGCGCGGACCTAAACCCTTAATTTTTCAACTGCATGAATCTTGATTTTTATAAATCGATGTAAAAATACTGATACGGTTGCACCTAGACCTAGCAAATACCTAGACTAGACTATAAAAGTAAGAAAAGAACCAAAAATTATGTTCAACAAAAGTAAACAGGATGTATACTTTCTTTAAAGACTGGTCCAGCGCTGTTCTTTATTATGTTATTTTCTAAGCTCCCTCAAACAGCGTATACCTGCTAAATGCTACCTGCTATTTTTGTAAGCTATTATTGTATTAAAATTTACCCAGCAAGAAACACGAAAATAAACTTAAACACAATGTGTGTCTGGCACTGGCCTATGTTAAAAACATCTGCGGACAATATGCACTCCCGGCTTACAGTTTGTATCAGTCATCGTAGTTATTGTTTTCTTAGTAAAGGAAGCCCCTTGACCTTGAGACCCTAAGGATTATTTTTCGTTTTACAGTTTGTTTATTACTGTCGACGACTGTCGTTATTTGAGACAGCGGTTGTGCGAGTTTGCAAATTCTACGTCCGTCGCGTCGCCAGAAATCTTTTGGATTAACTAACGCCTTATCACTTAGTTCCGGTTCCGAAAGACACGAATTATTATGTGACGTGCGCTTTTACTTCGGGATTAGTTGAATAGTGGCGTAGAAGGATAATAATAAACATTTACCTACTTCTAAATTAACCAATAACGTTATATTACTTAAGCCGATTTATTAGAGTGGAAGTTTAAGGTAGGAAATAATTATTTAAAATAATTTTTACTATACAGGGTGTTTCAACACTATACACCGTGTCCGGAAAGTCGCGGATAAACAGTACAAGGTGTTATTCTGTACTAAAAGTTCGTATTTTTTTTTAAATAAACACATTAATAAATTAGGCAGGTGCAAGCTTTCTGTTTAAATCATTCGATTAAAATAAATTCTCGTACACTCTGTTTCATCTTCTTTCCCAAACAAAAAATTTACTTACTTTTAGTGTTTTGTAGTATTGTTAAGTTCTGTAAAAAACTATAAAATTTGTAAAAATCTATTGCTTTCAAGTGTTTTTTTACGTCTAATTCGCAAACAAATCGTTTTTGGGCGTTTGTTTATAAAGCAAGAATGTTGGTTGTGATGTCTCCTACCACGTTTAAAGGTTTGTAGGTATAGTTATGAAATACTCTGTATAAACATGCTCAAAAAGCGCCTATTCTAGCTGTTCAATAATTATGAAATTTGTTACGTTAGGACGAAAACTGCTTGTATGATAGCCGTCAGAACCAATATACTAAGTGAATAAAAAAATCAAATACCAATGCCACCAAACGAAAAGGAGGACAAGAAAAAAAACTAGAAAGGGAGAAGAAAAAAAGATGTGAAATAGCAAAAAAATGTCACTCTTTGGATAATTTGCTCAATAGTTATTCTGTTCCTTCAACTTCAGGGGTAGAAAGTGATATTAACACGGAAAAACAAGAGCAAGAGCAAAAATCCGAAGAAAATTTACCGGTTTCAGAAACTAAATTTGAAACTGAGTTAAAGCTGTCAGAGGACTCGGACGACGACATAGAGACAAGTGATGAAAGCGATAGTGAAGCTAATGTAAAAAAGGCACTTAAAGACGAAGAGGCGCTACTAAAGCTGGGACAGCCGGAAGAGACAGAATCTGGCAATTTCTTCGACCGTCCCGATCCCAATAAATTACAGCTATTTTTTGAATTCCATCCAAAGGTACCTGTCGCACAAAAAGATGTACCTTTCAATGTGGAAAAAGCGTTTACGCGTAATAATAAAACAAAAAGGAAATGGTTGAGCTATAGTGAAGAAAGAAAGGCACTTTTCTGCACAATTTGTCTTGCTTATTCAGTTGAGAGTAATAAAGATCAAAGTTCTGCTTTTGCAAGAGGTATGTCTGATTGGAAACATGTATATCAGCGAATAAATGAGCATGAAAGTTCAATCAGTCATGGAAAAAACTGCGAAACATATTTCATGTATATTAAAAATCAAACAATTGAAAAAATACTTTTTGGAAACGTTGTTGAAATGAGAAATAAAAAAGTTGCAAGCAATCGGCACGTTTTGGATGTTATTATTGATGTTATAAAACTAATTGGCAAACGAGGACTTTCTTATCGGGGCACAGCAAATGAAGCTGCATACAATCTAGAAAATGAAAACCTAGATCATGGTAATTTTTTGGAAATAATCTTACTTTTATCGAAATTTGATGTTATTTTGAAGAAACATTTGGACGCCATTGTTAAAAAAAGCAAAAGTTATCACAATAGAAAAATCAAACGTCGAGCTGGAAATTTCTACACATTTTTGTCAAAAACTACTGTAAATTCAATCATTGTCATAATCACAGAAATTATTCTAAAGAAGATTTCTTCAGAGATACAGACTGCCACTATGTTCTCTATAGAAATAGACAGCACTCAAGATATTTCAGTAACAGACCAATGTTCAGTTGTAACAAGGTATGTTAAATTGTAAGTATAATAAAATCTTCACCTTTGCTTATTTTATTTTATTTCAGGTATGTTTACAACGGAACAATTCACGAACGCCTTCTTGCAGTTGTTCCTTGTCACAATTCAACAGGGAAGGATTTCATACCATGATTCATGACATACTGGTAAAAAATGGTTTGGATGAAAAAAATTGTATTGCTGACTCTACTGATGGGGCGGCTAATATGCAAGGGAGATATTCGGGATTCTCCAGTTTCATGGTCCAGGAAAATTCAAATCATGTTCATGTTTGGTGTTATGCGCATATTTTAAATCTTGTTCTGACAGACATTTTTAAATCCCACATTAAGGCCGCATCATTTTTTTCATTACTGAATTGTATAGCAGCATTTTTTAAAGAATCTCATCAACGCATGGGTTACTGGTTGGACATTGGCAACAATGCTAGATCACAGAAACTTCAGTTGATAGGAGAAACTCGTTGGTGGTCAAAGGAAACAGCGCTCAGTAAAATTTTTGGTAATTTTAATGAACCTAATAAAGCACTGTACGTTGATTTAATTGACATTCTTAATACAATTGAAAATTCACAAAAAATTAAGCCAGATGCAAGAGCGACTGCTGCAAATTACAAAGCACAATTACTGAAATACGAAAATATTTTAATTGGGCACATATTCTTAAAACTGTTCTCTATAACAGGCCCTTTATCAAGATATATTCAGACAACAGGGTTAGATTTATTAAAATGTAACTTTATGGTTAATGATTCTATACTGAGTTTAAAAAAAATGCAACGAAATTTTCCAGACATTGAAGCATCTGCAGATAAATTTGTAGGGTGGGCTAAACTCTCTTTTGAAAGGAGAGACTTCGAATTTTTTATTGAAGAACAATTGCCCGAGTTTCGATCAAAAAAGAAAAAGAAATTCTTTGATGAGAAAACTTCTGATGAAATCCCAGTAAGCCCAAAAGAAAATTTTAGAATTGTTTTTTTTAACGTTATTGCGGATACTGCAGTAGAATCAATCAGTAGAAGATTTGCAAACAACGCTGAATTATGTAGGGATCTGAACATTTTAGATCCAAATAATTTTGAAGAAATCGCCAAAGGTGAGCTACCTGAGAATTCTCTAAAAATATTGTCAGAAAAATTAATACAGTTTGATTCTTCTGCAACTCCTGCAAAGTTGAAAGAAGAGTTAGCAAGCCTTACAAGCAACTGGAAACATATTAAATTAACAATTGAAGATTCATATGAAATAAATTATGCTAGACTTGATGTGGGGTTAGACGACTCTTCTTCTGCACAGTCAGATGTAGACGAAGATGACTGTATAACAAAACAGAGTACAAAATCAAGGGTGTGCATCGAATCTAACAAATGTCAGAACTGTGTCATTTGTTGCTACGGTTCAATTTTAAAATATAATTTGTTTAAGGGGGCTTATTCCACGCTGGTATTGGCTTATCAATATATACTTTCATTGCCCATCTCGCAAGTGGCATGTGAACGATCGTTTTCAACTTTAAAATTTATCAAAATAGATTAAAACTCCTTGTCTGATAATAGACTCGAGTCGTTCATGCTGATGAATATTGAAAATGATATACTGAGCGATATCAACAATGATGAAATTATTAATCGTTTGGGTCAAACAACCAAATTAATGAAGGACGCTTTAATGTATTAATATAATAAATAATAGGTTACCATTTAGTGATAGCTATATATGTAAAACGATATTTCATTCACCTATAGTTTATAACACATTAATTTGTTATTTATATATCTTAAATATCTTAATATAGAATTTTCTAGAGCAAACTTTGTATTTTAGATTCCAAGTTTCTATAGTTTAAAAAAATCAAAAAAACTCCCATGTGTATATATTATATATATATATATATATATATATATATATATATATATATATATATATATAAATTTTGGGCCGCCGTCGTTTTATTCTCCCGGTAGAATTTTACTTGCCCATCCGCCCCTGTATATATATATCATAAACAAAATACATTCGAAAATTTTTAAAATTTGGGTAAAGATAGTAAAACTTAGTTTATGGCATCTTTTACTGGTATGTTTTAACTCTTATGCATAAAGTAAAGAAAGTTAAAACCCTGTAATTAAAATGTAATTAGGGGTACTTGATATTATCTTTCTTTTCAAGAAATACTAGAGGCCCCTCTTGGGTGATTATACTTTTTAATTTTTAAACCTGTCTTAATGGTATGCAACATATTATACATAAAGGTGTAATTTATGTACAGATAAATATTTAATTTATTTTTGATGCTTTTCTAGTAAATAACAATAAATGTTACTCAGTTTATCTATGTCGGACTTTTTATTGATGCAAGATATACTAGATTTTATGAAACACATTTCCAAAAAAAACACGTTTTGAATGGTTCTTTTCCTTTGCCAAAATACAGGAATCCTCGAAATTAAATTCATGTTTCAAAGTTAATGCATGTTCTGTTAATGCATATGCATTGATTCTTTTGGTTTTTATATCACTACGATGTGAAATCACCCTGCTGTGAAAATTACGTGATGATCGTACAACTAGCCGAATACTAGCATATTACACATCAAATAAAACGACGCGAGACATATAGTCAATATAATGTATATCTCGTACCATCAAAAAAGAAAAAAAAATAATATATATATATATATATATATATATATATATATATATATATATATATATATTGTCATATTTCTTCTTTCTCAACAAAAAAAAATTAAAATAAATAAAAAGGCCATCGAAATAAATTTTTCAAGATATCGTGATAAACAAAATTTATGTATTATTTTAAGATAAGATTCCATGTAGATTAGAATAGAAATTTTTGATGGCCTACGACCTTGACCGTTCTCAACAAATTGTAGACAAACCACTTTGTATTGGCGACGTGCAAGTACTTGGAGGGGATACGAGAAACGATCGTGCGCGAGTAGCGGAGAAATCTTGCATTTTTTACTGCACATTTCATAGATTTCATAGATTCATATTGTCAATTGTCATATTTCATATTCGTTTGTTTATTTAAACTTTCTGTCACTGAAGAAAATGGGATTTAGGAAATGCTGTGTTTAGGAAATAACTTATAAAAATACAACAAAAAATTGTCAATTTAAGTTTTATTCGTTTCCAACTTCGAAGCACAAAGCTGCGACAAAGAGAAAAGTGGATTTATGTCATAAAAAAAGCATAAGTAACATAACCTAAATTATTATTATTATAGCATTATTCTTGCGCCTGATTTTAAAGTCAGTTTTGAAATATATAATAAATCAAAGTTCACTTTTAAGTGTAAATTCTAGTTTCATAACACTCACTTAGAGTTCATTTTAACCCAAAAATCAAGTTTAATGTTTAAATTCTATTTTTTTGAAGTTTACAAAAATGCATCAAGTTCAAGTTTTTCTGAAGATGCATTAAGATATATTCGCTGTCCACAAGTTTACAGGAAAAGAATTAATTGTTCAAACCAATATGATGATATCATGAGCTTAACCTGCTAATTTATGCCTTAGCATTATTTATGGTAATTTATTTTTCTTAATTCTTCCACATAATTATTCCATTCTTTTTTGACATTTACCACTACTAAAGCTTTTCCCTTTGACTCAGTGCTTGGTTGAAAAGTTATTTGGTGATTTACTTTCTCAAATACAGTTTTTATTATTCCATCCATATTAACAGTAATGTTGTAATTGAATAATATATCTATTTGTGTTTACACTACATACAACGTTTACCTTTTAATAACATACCGACATAACCTCAATCTTACTTTTTCTTCTTATTCTTTTTTGGGGCTACGTCCTTAATAGTTATCCGGTAACCTCGATCTAACATGAAAGCGCAGTAAATTTTGCTGATTTACGACACCAGGTGTCGCTGTTCCTTGCGACTTGCACGGTCCCAATAGAATCAGAAAAGCATCATTACCTGTAAGTTTTAATCTTTTCATTGTTTGTATAATCGAGTATTAAATGACCATATTCTAATCTTTTGAAATATGTATAAATCGTGTATTTACAACCGAAGACAAAACCAGTTTTAAAGTAAGCTATTTAGTTTTTTTCTCTGAAACAGAAATTAGTCTTTTCCAAAATCATGGTAAACACAATTTGAGCTTTTGATTGGACGGTCGTTTTTGAATGGGAATTTCTGAGCCGATTAGGAGGACCAGAGAAGGCAGTTGTAATAAGGTCATCGAGAAGAAAACTCGCGCCTCTACAAAGGGTGTGTTTGTGAGTTTGTATACAGGCATTGTGAAAGGAAGTTAGGAGAATTGTGTTATAAAAATAAAATATAGGGTAATCAATTTAAAAAATTAACAAAATTGTAATTTTGTTTTATAGCTCACCCTGTATACAAATTTTTATCAATGATTTTACATAAACTTAATTTAAAAACTACAATATATTGTTTACTTTATTACATAAAATAAATAATTGTTTATATATTACTTCTTTATATACATAGTGTTAATTTCATAGGGACTTCGAAATATTAATAATAATATGGTGATAACTTGTTAAATACTTTGTATAGTAATGCAAAACCTTAATACTACAAGAACAAGAATTATGAGAAAAATACAAATGTAAAAAAATATATCTTCTTCATATCATAACGGCTATGGTCACTTTGTTGGCTGCTGCTCTGAAAAGTTGTAGTGAACTACAGTTAAACCATTCTCTAAGGTTCTTTAGCCATGAGATGCGTCTTCTTCCTATGCTTCTTCTTCCTTGGATCCTTACTTGCCTAATAATTCTCAACAGCTCATATTTTTCTCCTCTGGTTATGTGACCCAAATACTCTAGTTTTCTTCTTTTTATGCTGTTCATAATTTATAACTCCTTATTTAGACGCCATAGTACCTCAGCATTGGTAATCCTTTGAACCCACTGAATTTTTAACATTCTTATGTAACACCACATTTCGAACGCTTCTATTTTTCTTATGTGTTGTTTCTTTAATGTCCAAGCTTCCATTCCGTATAGTAAGATAGAAAATATGTAACATCTTAGAGCCCTCATTCTGATATGCAACTGAACGTCTCTGTTGGTAAGCATTGTTTTCATTTTCACAAATGCTTGCCTTGCGGTTTCAATTCGGACTTTGATTTCTCTGCTTTGGTCACTTTTGTCATCAACCCAGGTTCCAAGATATTTCTATGTCTCTACTTTTTCTATTAGGGTTTGCTCTATCATTAATCTTTCATTTCCATGTTGCGTTTTTTAAGACAATCATAAATTTAGTTTTTCTCTTATTTATTTTTAGTTCGTATCTAATGCAATAATCGTTAATTCTATTTACCAATTCTTGTAGCGATTCCAGGGTGTCTGCCATTATAACGGTGTCATCAGCAAATCTTATGTTATTTACTATTCTTCCGTTTACAAAGATTCCATCACCCAGATCCGCTATCGCTTCCTGGAATATGGCTTCACTATACACGTTAAACAGTAATGGTGACAGAACACAGCCCTGTCTTACTCCTCTCTAAAAAAATATATAGGGTGTCTTATTAAAAAAAAAATAAAATAGTTAATCACCCTGTAGGATATTCCGCATATTTTCCAAGTATGGAAAATATAATTGCCTAATTTTTTTTAACTAAGTTTTTTGGATATTATATACCATAATGGAATTATCGAGCGAGGTCTCAATAAAAACTCACCCTGTATATGTAATAAAATACTCCACTAATATTTTAATAAGATTCTTATTACGAAATACATAAATAACATGGTCAGATGTGAAACTACATGGAAGTATTGTCTTTGACAATAAGTTTACTTTCAACAGTTTGTATATTTAATTACTCCAAATGAAATTATATCTTGAGGTTTATACCCAATCCCATTTAGGGTCAATTAAAGTTCTATACGCATTATTTTTCCTCGGACTTTGTTTCGCCGTCCTATCGACCAAAAACCCTGCCTGTTCGGTTTTACGAAAGTGCCCATGAAACTTTTAATTACATCCGATGATCTGGCCAGGAAGTCGATTGAAAACGACCCTCTAATAAACTTTAATAATTATATTTTCTATTAATTAATAACATTATCCGAGGATCCTCATCAAATTCAAATTAAGCGTTGCTTTTTCGAAAGAAGAATCTTTAAGTAGCAATTAGGGGCTGATTGCCAATCAAGAAATTTTATACAGCTGAAAGATGGAAGCAGGTCGAATATTTTAGGATAATAATATAATACAAATTACAAAAATTTGATTTATGTTGCGATGTTAAGGTCTTGAGATTTCATTTAAAATGTATTAAAAATTTTATAATAAAGATGGTTTCACCACAGTAAACACAATATATTTAAGATAACAGCCAAAGTAACTTCTAATTAATTTTATCTCTTTCCTCTTAAACATCATTAAATTTTATTTTTTGTTTTTATTACTTGCAGTTGCCAATTTCTTTTTCCTATATATGCTATTTTAGTGTCCAGGTTTTTAAAACATCCTTTACTTTGTAGGTCATCTTAAAACAACCACTTACAATTGGTTTAATTTAATGTTAACCCCCTCTGTGGCTCAGTGGTAAGAGCGCATACCTTTAAACCTAAAGGTCGTGAGTTCGAATCTCATCAGGGTGGAGAAATCTTCGTTTATTAAAAATTAATAAATGAAAATAATTTCTATCCTTGTGCGATCGGTACTCACCGGAGGGACCGCAGACGTTCGGATACAATTAGCGTCTCTTAGCCAAGATAATGACGTCGACTTTGCTAAGTATCAAGACAATTACTCCATACACACACACACACACACACACACACACACACACACACACACACACACACACACTCACTACACTAGGTACCTGACTGTACCATGCCAATGATCTTAGTTGTCGAGGCATTAACTCGTAATAATTTAATGTTTTATAATAATTTAATAATAAATAATAATTTAATGTTTTTCAATAGTGCTTCCATGATCTTTATATTTTACGCATTATTTTTTTCAATAACGTCACTTAACTTCAACTATTAAAAACCTAAAAAATAATTTTGTAAAAACGACCTGATATATTCTTTAAGGTTACATTAAGTTTTGTGTGCATGACCCATTAGTGTCATCAATGCATATTTAAGTCAGAGTACGTGAATGGTGTCGCCTCTCTCGTTCCCTGTATGTATGTTTTTATTTACAGTTTTAAAATAATAACCTATTTCTGAAACCTCTTCTAGTGCATTTTTTTTTGTCTTGCACTTATTTTATATTGCATAGCAATGCGCCCATATCAATATTTTTCTTTACGTGCCGTCTCCGCGATGAAGATTGGTAATCATCAGAGCTATTCTGATCCTAGATGCTGCCTCTCTGAATAGTTCACCATTCCCTCAAGTTACGCAATCCTGAGATTCTTCTCATTCTTACACTTTTCTTGTCCTGGACTTTCGCTTGTATCATTAATTGAAGTATGCTAAATCTTTTATAGGATATGATTATAAGGATATGATCTCATTACTGCAGACGTCTTGAAGCATTTTCCGGAATGTGGAGTGAAAATATTACATCGATTGTGCAATGAAATATGGCACACAGGCGTCGGGCCTGAGGATTGGAGAAATACCATAATCATACCTCTTCATAAGAAAGGTTCAACAAATAATTGTAACAACTACAGGCTATTAGCTCTAATATCACACGCCAGTAAGGTGATCCTCTATATACTGCAACGGCGTCTAGAAAACTTCATAAGTTGGCAAATAGCACCTGAGCAGAGTGGATTTGTAAAGGGCAGAGGTACTAGAGAACAAATCCTTAATGTACGAAACATCATAGAAAAAGCCAGAGAATACCAGATCCCGATATTTATATGTTTCGTCGATTATACAAAGGCCTTTGATAATGTTAGATGGGACAAACTATGGAACATATTGACGACAATGGGTGTACCTAAACACTTGACTCACCTTATTAGCAAACTGTGTCAAGATAACCTGGCATATATTCGAATGGATGGATATCTGTCTGACAAATGCACTTTGGAGAAGGGAGAATGGCACTCTACTCCAGAAGAAATTACTAAATTATTAAAAAAACTCGAGGTAGAAAGTGCTAAATTTGGACTCATGGTTAACTACAACAAAACCAAAATCATGGTTATTGATCGCCAACAACAGTTTCCTGAAACCCAAACTATTGCGGGATGCGAGGTAGTCTTATCTATGATATATCTTGGAGCTCTAGTTAGCAACACAGGCAGTTGTGAATCCGAAATTAGAAGACGCATTCAACTAGCAAGAGCAGCAATGAGTGAACTAAACGGGGTCTGGCGTGATCGTCTCATTACTATGACAAACAAAAAGAGACTCGTTTCAACTCTGGTCTTTTCCATATTTTACTATGCATGCGAGACATGGACAGTCAAAGAATCAGATCGACGACGTATAGACGCCTTTGAAATGTGGACATGGAGACGCCTGCTTCGAATTCCATGGACGGCTGGCCGTACAAATATCTCGGTTCTGGATGAAATTAAACCGGATCAGCGTCTCTCCAGTTCCGTTTACTCTAGAATTTTAAAGTTCTTTTTCCATATCCATCGAAGTGATCACAAAATGGAGCGGTTGGTGGTTCAAGGAAGGCCTCAGACTCAACGCCAACGCGGAAGATCTCCACAGCGATGGGCGGACATTACTAAAAAGCTTCTCAATAAACAGTATACTGAGGCAATACATATAACTGATGACCGCGACCAGTGGAGAAATATTATCAATCAAACTGTCCGAGCTGCTAAAGCCCAATTATGAACCACAACACATCTACTAAGATGATAAGGACTTCAGGATTCTTCGATGCACGCACAGTTCAAACGCTTTTAACTTTTTAGTAGTCGACGCGTTAAGTGTCTATCCTTCTATCCTGTAAAGCAAAGTCAAGAAAATATAACACCTTGCAAGCCTAACTCGCAAGTCTAATTTAAGTTCTCTTGCTCAAAGTACCTTTCCCATTTTATTGAAGTTTGTTCGTGCTTTCTCTATTCAAACTTTGATTTCTTTGGAGTAATCGTTTCTGTGATTAATTATTGTGCCAAGATAATTGTAGTTTTCAACTTGCTATAAAGTTCTACCGTAAATTATCAGGCTTTCATCATTATTTTGGGTTTTTGATATCCTCATAAATTTAGTTTCTTTGATGATTATTGATAATCCATATTCTTCACCGTACTCAAGTATCTTGTTCTTGACTTTGGATTAGTTTTGGAGGTTGTCTGCTATTATGATAGTATCGTCCGCATATCTTCTGTTGTTAATTGGTGTTCCATTGATCTTTATTCCTGCTGTTTCTCTCTTAAGAGCTCTTTTCATAATTTCTTCAAGTATGCATTGAATAGTAGTTGTGACAATACACACCCCTGTCGCATTCTCCTTTTCGCTCATCATAAAGATATGAGCAGCTATATGAAGATGATCCCTTTTTAAAAGCAACAGAACAAAACGGTGAAGGAAGTACTACATGCGATATCCGCCAATAGAACGAACATGTGGTGCAAGCTGGCCACGAGCCTAGACATAAAACAAAACAGCAGACGCGCTTAAAAATTAATTCAGAATATTGGCAACAATCCCGCCGCTCCGGCACCCAATCTGACAAAAGTCACACCCGATTAGATAGCCCATCGTCTGCTGACAAATGGTAAGACGACATCAAGGAAGAACAAAGTGAGAGTATAACGAAATATCGACGAAGAAGAGGATGTTCTAGATACTTCCTTTGCCTGCAGGAGATGAGAGGTGCGATCCACCAAATGAAAGATAATAAAGCAGCTGGTCTAGACGATATACGAACAGAACAAATAAAACACTTCAGACCAAAAACTCTAGAGTGGCTCGTAAAAATGATGAACTATTGCGTTTAGTACATTTCAAATCCCCAAAATCTAAAGGAAAGCTAGAGTGGTGGACCTCTTAAAACCAGGAAAGGATCTGGCGTATACAAAGACTTTTAGACCTGTCTCTCTGTTGTGTCACCTTTACAAGGCGTTCAAAAAAATGATACTGAACCGGATCACTGAATCTGTGGACACTAAAATTATTCCTGAACAAGCAGAACAACCCGGAAAATGCTGCTGCAGTCAAACTCTAAATCTCATTCAACATATTTAACATGGGTTTGAACGGAAAGAGATACCAGGAGTAGCGTTTATAGACCTGACTGCCGCCTATGACATAGTTAACCATCAACGGCTGCTGGTGAAACTCTACGAAATTACAAAGGATTTCCGACTAACAAAGTTAATGAAATCTTTTCTCCAGAATAGACGCTTCTCCGTAACGATCCAGTCCTAGAGCAGTCGATGGAGAAATAAAAAAAATGGACTCCCACAGGAAAGTGTCCTCGCGCCATTGCTGTACAATATTTAAACTAAAGATCAACCCAAAAACCAACAAACAAGAGTTTATTTACGGGGAAAATACAGCTTTGGCAGCTCAGGAAAGTACCTTTAATAAAGTCGAAGTGAAAATGGCAGATGGCCCAGAAGACCTAGCACTATACTATGACGAAAACCATCTAAAACCTAATCCCACAAAAACCCAGGTGTATGCTTTCCACCTTAGAAACAAGCATACCCAAAGACACTGGAGGTGAAATGATGTGGTCAGATGCTGGAACACAATGAGACGCCACAATACCTCGGCGTACGTCTGGATAGAACTCTGTCTTATCGATATCTCCGTCAAGATATCAAGAAAAAAGTAAGCGCCAGAAATAATATCACCCATAAACTTACAAACACAAAATGGGGAGCACAACCACACTCTCTCCGTACCTCTGCCTTAGTATTATGTTTTTCTGCCGCTGAGGTTAGAGCACCAGTATGGGAAAACTCTGCTCACGCCAAAAACGTCGATGTTGCGTTAAATGAAACGGTTCGCATAATATCTGGTTACCTAAAACCGACACCTATCGGGGAGGCCTACCCTATTGTTGAAATCGCTCCACCTGCTATCAGAAGACAGGTCACGTCAGAGATAGAACAAAAGAAACAGGAGATGAATCGAAGACAACCCTTGTATGACCACCAAGTTCAGCCAAGTAAATTAAGATCTCGAAAATATAAAGATTTTTTTCGGAGAATCCCAGATTAAGATTTTCAGAAAGCTAAAAGCTTTTCAGCCTTTCCATGGTTTTAGCTTTTCGTCAGTCGTTATCATGATATTTCCATTTTTAAACAAAAGAGTTGTATTGTTGTTACTTTTTTGCAGCCCTGCCATTTCTTGTACCTTTTTATGTAGGTTGAATAGGTCAAATTTGTTCTTAAAATCTTCTATTTCCTTACATTGTTTCTCATAGTGAGTTTGTTTTGCCTCTCTTTTTGCATCTCTTCTCCCATTTTTCTGATTTTTTCATTGTTAATGATTTTGTAACTGTGACTGTCTTTGTTCTTGGCTTGTCTTTGGTCCATCTTGTCGAGTATTTCGTCATTCATCCCGTTGTCTCTCTTTCTTATCAGTTCTTTTAATATATCTTTGCATGGAACGAGGAGGCAGTTTTTTAATGTTTCCCATTGTTGGTTTATCTCATAGGGGTTAGTATCTAATTTATCAAAGTTTTTGTATATTTTTTGTTGGAGTTTGTTTTTTATATCAGCTTCTTTCGGTTTTCTAACATCTAATTTTGGAGTTCTATGGGGTTTTCCAGTACGTTTAAGCTTAAGCGTGTTATATCATTATATAATTATTATATAATCGATTTGGTTTCTTACCACGTTTTCCGGTTTATCTGCTGTTGAGCGCCATGTATAAAATGGTCTCATAGGTAATTTAAAAAACGAGTTTGTGATTATTAGACTTTGTTCTTGGCAGAATTGTATTAGACGATCTCTTCTATCGTTACGTTTCCCTAGTCCTTGATCTCCCATTATTGTTCCAGATCTTCCCTTGCCGACTTTTGCATTGAAATCGCCAATAACTACCGTAATTCTGTTCTTTGTCATTTTTAGTGTATCTTCAATTTATTGGTACAATTTTTCTACTTCATTTTCTGTTGCATTCGTCGTTGGCGCATATACTTGGATCAAATTTAGTTTTGTGTGTGATTGTCTTTATTTGCAGTAGCATCACTCTCTATTGACTTTTTGAGCTCTGTATCGACAATAATTGCTACTCCACGAATATCAATAAATGCAAAGCTATAATCGCCCAGTTATTTCTTTTTATGATAATATCTTTGTTCCAAATAACTTTTCTCTGGCTAATACATTTCAATTAACCATTTAAAAAGTAGAAAATAATTTTACTTCAATGCCAGAGTGTTTTGCCGGATTGTATTTGTTATTGTGTTTATGTATTTTTAATACATTAAGCAATGGACTAACACCTCAGTTAAAAAATTGACTAGGAGTGTAAGTGAGGTGATTATTATTTTATAATTTCGTTATTTATTAAAGTGAATTTCTGTCTATTTATCAGCAATTAGTGAGAGAGCGTGTTGATGTTTGGGAACGGAATATCTTTATTTTTAATGTAGTAAATTGCACGAGCTACCATCAGTTCTAATATGGATTATTTCAGGTTATCTCTGTTACAGGTTGAAATGCTTTAATAGTATAACTAAAAACGTTTTTTATTTGTAGATTCTGTATATATATATATATATATATATATATATATATATATATATATATATAGTTATATATTTATATCAAAACACAATATTATATATATTTATATATATACTATATATATATATATATATATATCACTTATTTGGATGGGTTGTAGTCAATAAAAAGGGGCTCTTAGAGAACCATTTGTTTATTACTCGAGCTTTCAATTGTGGTTAAAATTATTTTTAAGAGCTAAACTAAAAATACAAGTCATCTAATAATAAGTGGAACGAATAATTGGAAACAAGTAACTTACCAAATAAAATTAGGTGCCTTAACGAATTTGCTTCAAAACGTATTTAAAAAGAATTATTATAAAAACTTTTTGATCTAATAAATGTTTCTCTTTCTTTTTGAATTTAAAAATTCAAGATTATTTCCAAAAATTATTTAAACAAAAAAAAATAATTTTCATAAATTGTAAATAAAATAAAATAGCAATGTATATATATATATATATATATATATATATATATATATATATATATATTTAAATACAGTGTGTTTTCTGAACTATTCTAACTCTATGTACCTACTATTTTTAGAAACCATCTTTGTTTCTAAATTACAAGGCGAGAAAATTTTTCGAAACAATAATTATTGAGTATAATAACAATATTTTTTTAAGAAACACTACACGCTTTTGACATCTTTCAGTTTTAAGTAAGTCTTTTTCCTTACTCTCTTGCATTTAGTAATCTTCTGGTAGTTCTGCACACTAAAATTCCTGCAGCCTATTAAGCTAGTGTTAGTTGTTTATAATTTTGTTTGTGGGTTTCTGTATTATGTCTAATTCGCTAGTTATTATTTTCACTGATTGGGCTCAATATCTTCTGCAATATTTTTCTTTCGAACACGTATTGTTTCGAACATTGGCACATGTTTCTGTATTATAACCAATGTTTTAGACCCATAACTTACTATTATTAATTTATGGACTTGGACTTTTGTTTTCCGGTGTATATCCTACGATTTGAACATGTTTTATGGTCAAATACGCTTTATTAAATATACTTTGAATAGTCCAGAAAATTAAGTCTAATATAGATATCTGTTTTTAATTACCTACCAGTCGTTTACAGATGTAGAAATAACATTTTGCGCCAAAGTTCGAAAGTATGTTTCAACAAAACATACCTTCGGAGTTGCGATTACGGATTAATAAATGCTACGTATGGTTTTATTAAATGGTGCAGAAACATGTCTGTAAAAGCGAGCATATCAAACCTTATTAAATCATTTAAGATGAATTTATTTTCAGCTAATGTGATGCAAGCTGAGTACTCCGTAAAAAATTTATTTATTTAGACCTAAGCTTATATGTATAGACTAAAGTAATCACCAAGGTGCTGGAATCCAAAGTTGGTGTCGTTTCTTCATAAATTTGACTTTTTAGACAATTAAAAAGTGATCTGTTTTTGTTGGTAATTTTGCAGATGCTGAAAGGTTAATATTTAGCAATTTATGTTAATGGAATTGTCATGTCAAAAGCAGAAAGTGCTATTAATGAACTTATAGAAACTTTTAAGCAAATGTTTAAAATAACTGTAAATTTAAATAATAAATTACATTTTGTTGGACTTAAAATTGAACAAGATCTTAGTGCAGGAATAATTACTACTCTATCAACATTAATTCATCACTAGATAAAACTTCTTAGTCAAATTAATATAAATTCTTCTAATATATTAAAGATTCCTGCACAGCCTAGCGGAACTTTGTCTAAAGGAAATGCTTTAAATTGGAATAAATATTTGCCATGTCGTGAGGCTATTGATTGAATAATCTTTTTAGCAACCACCAGTCGCCCATATATTACATTTGCAGTTAATCAGGTAAGCAGATTTTTTAACGCTTGAAGTGATGAACTTTAGAATGCAGTAAAACGAATTTTTAGATATCTGAAACATACTGCTCATTATAAAACTATGTACAGCAAAACTACACAAATCGCTACACTGATGCAGACAATGCTGGCTATCTAGATACAAGAAAATCTACTAGTGGATAAGTATTTATGCTAGGCAATGGCCTAATTATCTGGAAGAGCCAAACACAGATCACAGTGGTACAATCAACTACAGAGTCTGAATAAGTGCCCTTGGCTTTTGGTGTAGGAGAAGCTTTATGGCTTAAAATGTTTTTAAAACAGATTGAAATTTATGTCTTACCTATCAACATCTTTGTTAATAATCAGTTTGCCAATAAGCTAACACAGGCACAACAATTATATAGCAGAACAAAGTATATTGATATTAAGTTGTACCTTGTTCCAAATAAGTGTGAAAATAAGAATGTTTATATAAGCTATGTCAATTCAAACAATCAGTTCACCAAATCATTGTGAAAGACAGTTTTTAAAAATTTATTGAATAAGTTTAATTTGTCAATTTAAAGCATATTTATATTAGTTAATTTTTATCAGATCTTTGTTGTTATATTTGTTGTCAAATCTAAAATAAGTGGGAGTGTTAGCATAAATTCCTGAACTAATGTAATATCAAAGATTTGAAATAAAAATGATTTTTGGGTTATGTGAATTATTGTTAGACTGTCAAATATATGCTCATGCTTTGTTAATATTTATATTTTATTTTATTTATCAGACATTTAACTGAAAAAGGGGCAGGCATGGAACAAATGCTAGTCGAAGGCAATGTAATATACAAAAGATTCAGAGGAAGATCTCCAGCACGACGATTTGACTAAATACAAGATATGTCAAGTTACTCTTGGGGAGAGCGCCCACCAAACTGGTATGGCAAGTCGCAAGTAGCAAGTAGCACGTGTCTAACATGTTACTTAAAATGTAACCAATGGAAACGATTAATTAGAATGACTGACGTCTCTGTCATTTTGGTGTATGCCTAATCATTCGTTTTCATTGGTTACATTTTAGTGAGAAAACCCACCAAACTTGGATGGCAAGTGGCTAGTAGCAAGTGGCACGCGTCTAGCATGTTACTTAAAATGTAACCAATGAAAATGAATGATTCAGCGCACACCAAAATGACACTGTCGTCATTTATTCTAATCATTTGATCACTTAATGAGACCGCCCACCAAACTGACATGGCAAGTGGCAAGTAACAAGTAGCACGCGTCTAGCATGTTACTTAAAATGTAACCTATGGAAACGAATGATTAGAATGACTGACGTCACTGTGATTTTGGTGTATGCCTAATCATTCGTTTTCATTGGTTACATTTTAGTGAGACAACCCACCAAACTTGGATGGCAAGTGGCTAGTAGCAAGTGGCATGCATCTAGCATGTTACTTAAAATGTAACCAAAGAAAATGAATGATTTAGCGCACACCAAAATGACAGTGTCGTCATTTATTCTAATCATTCGATCACTTAGTGAGAACGCCCACCAAACTGGCATGGCAAGTGGCAAGTATCAAGTAGCACGCGTCTAGCATGTTACCTAAAATGTAACCAATAAAAACGAATGATCCAGCATAGACCAACATGACAGTGACGTCATTCATTCTAATCATTCGTTTGCATTGGTTACATTTTAAGTAACATTCTAGACGCGGTGCTACTTGCTACTTGCCACTTGCTATGCCAGTTTGGTGGGCGCTCTCCGTTAATCCGAAGCAAAACACAACGCACAGGAGAAAACTAATTGGATAACCATAGTTAAACGAATTACATGAGGACACTACATCCTTACGAAGGAGAAGAGATAGAGGAGAAGGGGTGTTTTAGGTTTCCTTCTATATTTTTCGGATGAAGTGTTTTCTTATCCTTTCACTTTATGCTAGCTTAGCTGAAAAACATTTTTATTAATAAAAAATTAACATACACGAGTATATACAACCAATAAATATGGAAAAATCGAAAATATACTAATTGAAAACCTTTCTTTTTGTTAATACTAGAGGTTGCTATTAATATTTCTGGCCTAACCATAAGAAAAACAGGTATTTATGGTCAGTAATGGCTTTATTGCTTTTCAAAATATTCTGTCTATAAAAATCAATACATTTTGCATGCGTTTAATCTAACTTTCAATGTACTTTTTACATTTAAATGTGTGTTACATACAAAACATGGGTTTTGAACGCTTGAATCGTTTCTTTGAGCGTCGAAATTCGTTGACCACGCAATCTATTTTTAATGTGCGGGAACCAAAAGCCATTAGGTGCCAAATTAAGACTGTACCACAAATAACCCGTTAATTCGATGCTTTGGCTGGTGAAAAACTGCATTGTGTGTGCTGATGTGTTTGAGCTTGCATTGTCGTTGTAAAGAACGATTGGATAATGGCTATTCTTATATATATTTTTTTAACATTCACTGAAAACTTCTGGCAAAAAAAATGCTGTATACCATTCAGAACTAACCGTTTCACGTTCTTTTAGCGGCACTGTATTTACGCGACTATTTATGTACCAAAGAAACAAGTAACTATTTTTTTCGTTGTGGTATTCCACCAACAACTTTTGTTAGTTTTGGTTATCTTGGAACACACATACGGTCAATTGCTGTTTTGTTTCGGGCTTATATACATATATCAGTGTTTCGTGACCTACGTATATGTTATATACATCATTTTGTACATCACATTCCCATTTCTTCGAGCCTCCGTCTGACCTTTTGTCAGATTAAGTAAGCTCCAACTTAAACAAATCTTTTTTACAGTTAAATAATCATGCAATATATAATTGATTCTTAGCATACTAATGCCCAAGGAATATATATTACATGACAATCCTACTCTATCAGCTCATGCACAGTATCGTAAACTTAATGGTTTCTGATATAACAGGCGATTTTGTCATGCGACTTAAGTCATTGTACCAATTTTTTACTATGCTAAAGGATAGTGCTAGATCTTCGTGTAACGATTTAAGCTCATCAATGCCCTCTATTCTTGATAATCTGCGTCAAAAATTATAAAAAAAGAAATTTTTTTAAGCCACTGTAAACAATAAAATATTACACATACGTCAAAACGTTTTGGGTGCGCATATCCTTAAAAATATCAAACTTTCCATTGCAAGTCTCAGATATCAGTTGGCAAATACTTAGTGTTGTCTAAACCTAAACCTAAAGTATAAATTGCAGTCATCTACTACAGTTTATTGTGAACGATCTATATAATCTTCTTTTATTTTTATTTTAGCATTTTCTCGGTATTTAATTTAGAATATGAACTTCAAAAAGATTCATTTAAAGATTATCGTTATTTGGCTGTTTAATTTTTAAACTAAAGGAAATACATACTAGCTAAAATTATGTAGTATTGATTTGTGTTGCTAATATATTACAACAATAGTAATTAGTATCAGTAATTGATTTGCCACATTACAATTCAAATTGTAATTAAGATTTTTACAGATATGGACTAATTAATTAATTGATCATTACCATATAATTACAAGCTACTGATTTCCATCACATTAATCTTATAGTTGCAATTAATTATTTTATTACTAAATTAATGTCTAAAAAAGGCCAATTTTACCAGGTCTATTTTTTATTTTTTTATATATAAGTGAAATAGTGAAATAATCAACATGATGACAATGCTGCTTAAAGGGCCTAGGCATTTTCAAGGTTTCTGCACCATTCTACTCTGCCTCTTACTTTTATTGCTTACTCTTACTTTACTCCCCCTCCACCTTCTTATTTCCGTGGACTGTACGTATAAAATCCTTTTTATATTCGATTCTGGAACCCGGACTATATGCCTTACGCCTCCATATGGCTTTTTACAGGCTTCTCCGAATGTTTTGTGTAACAACCTGTTTTCAAAAATAGACAAAAAGGATTCGTCCGTTTTAGTTAGGGTCCATGTCTCAAATCCATATATGAGAATAAGAATCATCAGTATTTTACACATTGACAAAATGTGTGCCCCTCCAATTAAAAAATTGGTAAGACCCTGGTCTTCCTAACCTTTTGACATACGACCAAAGCGTTACCACTGCCCCTACAAGTCCGACACCAACTAAGGTGGCACGATGCCGAAACATCGTGGGGCTCCACCTTACCCATAGTACCTTTGTTGCGAGTACGTCACCCGTCCGGAGATCCTCACCCCCCTGGGGGCGGAAAGACGACGCAGGCGGAGGAATTCCACCTCGCACGTAGACAGGTCACCGCCGAGGATCACTCCTTTACCACTCATAATCATTCCAGGTAGGTACGTGCCAGGACACCGACACCACCCTCGGTGGTGTAAGACCGTGGGAGGTAGTTACGGGCCCAGCTCGTTTAACCTCACCTGGCTCTTGTGGAATGAGAGTAGAGTGGTCCCATGAGATGCTCGTCTCCGATACTAGGAGTGTAGACCAGTGACCGAGATAACTAAGCATCTCGAGTTCATTTCTACAGACCCGACACCTCAAACGACGGCTATCCACCTCTCATTACCTACCCATAAGTCGCCTCTCACGACAGGCAGGATCTTCTGGCCTCGGCTGTATTCTTGTCTCTGCGAGTCGAACGGAGATTATTTTATACAGTTGTATATGAGTTATCTGAAAAAAACTTTTGTTTGCCAATTACTTAAATAGATCATACTAATACATATTTGCAATTATGAGCCTTAATTTGGTTTTTAGCCTAATCAGTTGGATCAACAGATGTCAACAACGGATTGTTAATAACAAGTAAATTTTGCGACTTCCAGCTGTCCGGTTTATGTAAGTCAAAATAAATTTGGTTTTATTTTGATTTATATGTTTTTGTTATTTTAATACTTGTACTTTCCAAATTAGGATGACGAATGACTTTTAAAAACTCAAACGCCAACTCATCTTCCTGCCTTAATCACTTATGTGTTTAAAATGGAGTTAAAGTGTCATGTCATTTTGATTTTTTACTGCTAACATCATATTGGCCATCGTCATATTTATCATATATAAGTTTTTTTTAAATTACATCTAACTCATTTATAGCATTGCTTAAACTTGGTCTTATGACACTGTCATATACCGCTTGAAAATCGACAAACAGATAATACATATTCATACTAAACTCTTTTGAGTTTTGATTTTTTGATAGTGTAAAGATCTGGCTAATAGGTGAACGTCCACACCTGATATTCTCCTAAATAGGCTTCGAAGTAAGGTTTCAATCTCCCAATTCTTCTGCGATAATTATTGCATTAATAGAAAATGCGTCCATAGAAAAAGATCTTGAGTCTAATAATATAAATTCATTTGAAGAACACATTAACAGCATCCCTGAAAGATATAAGAATACAGACCCAAATGTCACTGAATGACATGATAATAGAAGCTACAGAAAAAAGCCAGAAGATACACTGCCAAAAGAAATCATGTAATTGTGTCCTCAAACAAAAGCATTAATAAAAGAGAAGAAAAAAATTCAAAGTTATAGAATCAAAAAATATCATGACCTTAGATAAGTAAAAGAATAAAATAAAAAAATCTATTAGGATGGACAGGCAAAAGCACAAAAGTTAACAAATCCATAAAACGAGTAAAAATAATCAGGGCCTTAAAGAAGAAAATCGACAAATAGCAGAAAAGAAATAAATACATGAGATAAATACGTTTGTTGTTTCGGCTGTAATTAACCCGATTTATCGAGAGTTACAACGAGAAATAAACAATCAAAATTAGTTAAGAGTGCAAACCAAAGTTAAAAACTAATCAGTACTGTAAAAAGTGGACTTCTAAAAGGTGAGTCAGTGAAATAATTATAAGCAATTAACCAAAATACACCGAAGAGGTTAACTGATAAGCGCGATAAAAAGCAAAACATTCACTTAAGTCTTCACCAATTTTTATGCGACGTTGCCACTGTGAGCAAAATATCCCAGGCGACAATATTTTAGCTGGTTGCAATAAATAAACGGTAGACACTGTCTTCTCTGGACCGTTGAGGTGGAAGATAGTGCCTG
The DNA here is from genome assembly GCA_918026665.1 of Diabrotica balteata. Classification (NCBI taxonomy): domain Eukaryota; kingdom Metazoa; phylum Arthropoda; class Insecta; order Coleoptera; family Chrysomelidae; genus Diabrotica; species Diabrotica balteata. The sequence goes on along the minus strand of OU898281.1, from coordinate 105,239,246 downwards.
GCGCCGAATAATGAAAAAGTTTTTGGAGAAAGGAAAAGATTGGGAGAGCGATAGCTCAGTAACGGACGACGGAATAAAAAGAAAAATGAGAGAGGATGACATCGAAGATGATGAAAGAGGAGAGCATACGAAGAATAGAAAGCTATGAACAAACTCACCACGGAATAAACATGAATCAAAACTAGATACCATAATTGAAATGATGAACAAGTTGGCAAAAGATGTCACAGAGATAAAGAACGACCAAAAGAGCAGTAAAGAAGCAATAGAACAGCTCATCGAAGATAATAAAAAGTTAAAGAAGGAAAACAAAGAACTAAAACAAGAAAACAAAGAAATCAAAGAGGAATTGAAAGAAATCAAGGAGAATATGGAATTTATGGAAAAACAAAGGAGGAAAAACAATGTAGTGTTGAATGGTATATTAATAGATACCTATGATCAAAGAGTAATAAAAGAGGCGATGTTGAATATATTCAAAACATATATGGAAATTGAGGTTAAAATCAAAGATGCATACAAGCTGGGAACAAAAACCTGTCTGATCAAACTAGAAGATCAGGAAGAAAAAATCAAAGTCATGAAGAACAAGTACAAGCTAAAAAACCACAAGGAAAAAATATATATCAACAACGACACCACAATGAAAGAAAGACAAATACAAAAAACTATAAGAATGATTGCACGAGAAGAGATAGATAAAGGCAACGACGTAAAGATTGTCACAAATAAATTGTGGGTAAATAAGATAGATAAACCAAAAAAACTAATAAAAAACGGCAATGGAAAAACGATGACGAAACAGGCAATGAACAAGGACATGAATAGTAGTAAAGCACTATACAAAGACCGGTATGGAAACGTAGAAAAGAAGGAAGATGAGAAACGCTTACAAATACACAAAGCAACTGTAATCAATGAGATTTAAAGTGTGAAAACAACGACAACTCAAAAAACCAGAATACCTGAAGGATGGACAATAGGAACATGGAACGTAAAAGGTCTCAACGGCAAGGAGGCTGAACTTGTAGAAGAATTTAATAAGGCTAAAATAGACATATTAGGGATCACAGAGACCAAAAGAAAAGGTAAGAGCACACAGTTTCTGGAAAATGGTCATTTTTTAATACTCAGTGGAGCACCCCGTCAGAAAGAGCACGTGAAGGAGTTGGTTGTCTCATCAATAGAAACTTGACTAGTAGCATTAAAGATTGGGAATGTATTACCGAAAGGATCCTAAAAATTAGAATGACAACCGAAGAGAAGAAACTAGTCAACATCTTTGTTATATATGGACCAAACGATACTGAAAGAGCGAACACCAAGGACATTTTTTGGGAAAAGGCGACAGAGATCATAGATAGCGCAGAAGGTAACATAATAATAATTGGCGATCTCAATGGTAGAGTAGGCGTAAAAGACCAAGAATCCTCGGATGTACTAGGACAACACGGAGAACAAGTAAGAAACAAAAATGGTCAACGAATTATAGACTTTTGTAGAGAGAATGACCTGATAATTATGAATTCCTTTTTTTAACACAAAGATGTGCACAAATATACCAGAGAAGTCAAGAGTAGAGGAGAAAAGTCCATTATTGACTATGTATTGGTAAACAGACCCTTAAGACAGTGTATCAAAGATGTCAGAGTCAGAAGGAGAGCAGAAATATATAGCGACCATTATCTGGTAGTATCCCGAACTAGTATCGGTGTGGAACAAAAACGCACGCAGAAGGTACCAAGAAAAGGAGACAGAACCCCAAGAAACCTCACCAACGCAGTTATTAGGTCATACAAGTTAGCAGATAAGAAAATAGCACAGAAATACAAAAGCTATGTGAACAATAGTCTACAAAAGCACTTAAATCAGAACTATGACTATGACTATAAGAAACTTGGCAAAAACTTAAAGAATCACTCCTAGATGGGGGCAAGCAAATCTGCGGAATAGCTAAAATCAATAAAAACAGACAATGTACGAATTGGTGGAGTAATGAAATAAAAGAAGAGGTCAAATCCAAGAAGCTAACGTGGAAAAAATATCTAGGGAACCAGAATGCCGAAAGCTATCAAAAATATAAGCAACAGAGGGCAAAAGTAAAAGATGTGGTGATTGAAGCAAAAAAGAAGAGCTGGGAGGATTTTGGGAATAAGCTGGAGAAAGACTACCACACTAACCAAAAACTATTTTACAAAACTCTGAGAAGCCTAAGAACAGAGAACAGACAACAAACACCAAAACAAATTAAAAACAAAGATGGCCACATCCTCTGCGAGAACGAAAGTATTATGAACAGGTGGAGAGAAGACCTTCTGACTCAAAAAGACTATAATAATGAAATAGACAACACTGAAGAAAACACATCTGAGAACCCAAACCAAAACGAAATAACAATAGAAGCAATAGGAGAAATAGTACTCAGGCTCAAAAGAGGCAAGGCAGCTGGCTATGATAAGATAACTGCGGAAATGCTAAAAAATATGGGAGAAAATGGAAATGAAATGCTTAGAAAAGTTTGCAATAAAGCATGGAATGAGAACAAGATCCCAAAAGACTGGAAAGTGGGCGTTATTCTACCCATTTTCAAAAAAGGTGACAGACGAGAATGCAGCAACTACAGAGGTATAACTCTCCTGAGTATCCCTTCCAAAGTTTAGGAACGACCATTAGTAAATAAGATTTTGTTTAACACTATCCATAACGAAGATACTTCACCTTCCATCGTGACTAACAATGCTGATCCTGATGTCTTAAGTAGGAACCCAGTCTCGGATACTCCTATCAATAAATATTTTTCATTACCTTATTTCAGAGATATCACTCCGGGGTTAACAAGGATTCTAAAAAGTTTTGAAAATAGCTTTTCTAATAATAATAATAACATTAAACTTAATGTGGCTTGTAGATCAGCCCTAACTATTAATAATCTTTATTCGAAGGTAAAAGATAAGACTCCCATAGATAGGCTTAGTAATATTGTCTACAACATTCCATGTCTCTCTTGCAACAATTCCTACATCGGCCAAACATCTCAATTATTGAAATCACGTATTACACTACACAAAAGTGATTCTCGACTTCACCCTGACCGCTGTGCATTAGCCAAACATGTCCATTCCACTGGTCATCACATGGACTATACGAACACTACAATTCTCCACCGTGAGAGCAATAAATCTAAAAGAGAGTTCATTGAAATGTCTTATATTTTCCTTAACGATTTTTCCATCAATGTTAAGAGTGACATTAAGAATCTAAGCGATATATACCACTTCTTACTTAAATCAGATACCAAGAACAATACAACATCACAGATAACCAACTTGACTGATATATCTATTAACAACTAACCTACTTTAATAATAATTTTCATTAACAAAAAAAGATAACATTCCCTTGCTTTTCTTAGATACATCTCAATAAGATATTATTACAATAATACATGAACAATTTACTAATTAAAAATAAAAGAATTTCAATTAGAAATTCTAAACTAATATCTCCCCAGACGGAGATCTAACTTCATCGGTTTTACCAATGAACCTTAACGACATTCATATCAAAAGAACTACTTGTAATTGTTTCGGCGCTTGCGTTCTATGAAAACAGAAGCTCACATTCAAACTTTACAACAATTAAAAATTTAGTTATTGCCGACAATTCAAAGAATTACTTCCTTTAAATGTAGTTACATTGGGTTTTTCGATTGTCCTTGGGTAAACCTTTGCGTTTTAAGTTCAAAGCTACCATACATTTCCAACGTTCACAAATAAACTCTTTTGCACATAGTAACAAAAAAACACCACTATGTTGTTACTAGCTAAAGTTTTTTAACATCATAACTTGACATTTCTAAAATTTCATGGTAAGGTAAATGTTTTTTATTAGATAATATATGGTAGCTAATTATAATTTATTCTCTTTCAGCCCTGAAGAAGCCAAATTCTCTTTGGCGAAAACGTTAGGTGAAATAATTGATACACATTAGAGTTTTTTTTGCAGATTTCCCCAATATTTAAGAGTTTACTATTTAACTTATCTGCAAAGATTAAATTTCTTTTCTATATATATATATATATATATATATATATATATATATATATATATATATATAATATATATATATATATATATATATATATATATATAAATACATACAATAAATAAAAACATATTAGATTACTAGGGGTAGTAGAAGATTTCTCTACAGAATAATACAGAATTCAATTAAACCGTGATAAGCAACTAACAGGAAAGTCAGAAAATTCAGGAAAAGGGCTAGTCAACCAAGGATCGGAAATAATGCCTGACATATAAACAGATGAAATAAGGAACTCACTCAAAAATGAAAAAAAATAAAACTCCAAGAGAATATATTATTGTTATAAAAGCCGAAATGATTATATGAGACACACCTTTAGAGAATATAAAGAAATTGTTCAACGTATGTCTGCACCAAAGTAAAACACCTTTAATATTACATAGTGCACTTATCATTTTATTACACAAAAAGGAAGATCCAACAGACCTCGAGCATTACTGACCCATACGCCTGTTAAACCAATTCTACAGTTATTCATAAGAATAATAATAAATAGACTGGAAACAAAATTAGATTGTTACCAATCTAGGGAACAGGCAGGTTATAGAAAAAACTTTGGCACCAACGACCACCTCCACTGCATAAAAGAAATTGTAGAAAAATCCATCTAATATAACCGACCATTGGTTCTGGCTTGCATAGACTTTCGCATAACATTCGGTACGATGGAAATTAACTGCCTAATGAGAGCGCTGGAGGAAAGTCGCATAGATTACCGGTACTACAATCGCGAATATATACAATAATGTAACAATAACTGTAAGACTACATAAATATATAAAACGTATAACAATCAGAAGTCAGACAAGGAGAGACGTTATCTCTCAATCTCATTACAGTAGTTCTGAAATATGCTTTCAAGAAATTAGAGTGGGAAATCAAAGGAATCAATGTCGACGGCGAAATGCTCTCCCATCTATGATTTGCGGACGGCATTTTTTTGATAACGGATAACTTTAAAGAGATTGGAAGTATGTTTACTGAGTTAGATGCTGCCTGTAATGAAGTTGGTTTAAACATAAATTTTGGAAAGGTACCATACATAACAAATCTTGTACCAAGCAAAAATCCAAAAGTCGACTGGAACGAATTAGGATTATTTCATTAATATAAATACTTAAATACTAAACTGCAAAAAAAAATCACTTTAGCATAGGCCGCATATGGAGCTTTAGAAGTTTTTTTTAAGAGAAACATACTTTATTATTTGAAAAAGATGTTAGACCCAATGTGTTCTTTCAGTCGTGAATTAAGGCACCGAAACACCGTGCTGGTAAAATTGAACTAATGGATTGCTTCTCTCGTTACTGGTACCATAGTTTTCGATATGTTTTTTAACTCTACTTTGCACTATTTTAGCCTTAAAATCTCTCATTATGAAAATGTGTTGAGTTTATGTTGGTATTAATGCTTTTTGTAGGTATTACAAAATTGATTGATTTCATTTTCGTCTTTGTTTGCTGTTGGTGCGTAGAGTAGAATAGGATTTGGGATATTGCATTTAAATTTTACTTGCATTACTATTGCTCGATCTGAAAGAAGAGTATAGTTAAGTACGGAATCTTTCTATCTGTTGAATACAATAATTCTAAATCCGTAGTGATGAGTTCTCTAAGAACTGTTAGCATAATAAAGCATTCTGTATTTTCGAGTCATTTTCCAGACCCTTTTTCCTTAGAATATACAATAAATCAAGAATGTGTTGCTTGTGTGAGTCCATTTCAAATAGGAAAAGAAATAATAAATAAGACTTACAATCAATTTAATTTAACTTTCAGACGACCGGTATACAAAGTTAAACAAATGCTGAAATGATAAAAACCCATATTAGGGTGTTGTTTGATAAAAATAAACAAAGTAGATGTTGTAATTTACAATAATTATGCCAATATTACATGTCTGTGGTTTTATTTAAAAGAGTAAGTTGAATAAAAAGGTATAAAAGTTTTAAAAGTTTAAACAGACAAGGTAAGGCCCACAAATTGTTATCAAATGGTCTATTAGATTGTAATAAATTAATAAATGAGCAAATAAATAAAATAAACATTACTTACATGCTGGTACTCTATTAATTGATGGATGGTAGAACATGGTTGAAACTACTATGTATTGTTGAATGGAGAACTCAATTGTGTTATTGCAGTTGTTTGACAGTAAACGGGAAGTTCTTGAGGAGATAGATTTGATCCAATGAAGAACAGATATGTGTATGATTTAACATATCATTTAACAAATAATCACGTAGTTTCAACTATGTTCTACCATCCATCAATTAATAGAGTACCGGCATGTAAGTAATGTTTATTTTATTTATTTGCTCATTTATTAATTTATTACAATCTAATAGACTATTTGATAACATTTTGTGGGTCTTACCTTGTCTGTTTAAACGTTTAAAACTTTTATACCTTTTTATTCAACTTACTCTTTTAAATAAAACCACAGACATATAATATTGGCATAATTATTGTAATTTGCAACATCTACTTTATTTATCTTTATCAGACAACACCCGAATATGGGTTTTTATCATTTCAGTATTTGTTTAACTTTGTATCGAAACCTGAGGATGCTTTGCATATTGTAGAAAGCGAAACCGGTCGTCTGATAGTTAAATTAAATTGATTGTGAGTAAGTCTTGTTTATTATTTCTTTACCTATAATATACAATAAGTAAAATGTCGTCTGAGCTGACAGGGGGATTTGCGAATCCAGGATTAAAACTATTGTTGGCCTTTGCTGATTGGCACATTATACAAGAGACGTAAAAAAAGTGTTTACAAAACGCGAGAAAAAAAATAGGTACTCTAGGTCTGGTTAAATGAAGGGAATACGAAACACATGTTACTAACCAAAAATCCCAGACCACGAGTTAGGCAAAAACATAATTATTAATGACCACAACTTCAAAGTAGTAAAAGAGTTTAAGTATCTGGGGACGGTAATCACAGATGAGTATGACAACCATATAGATGAAGACGTCTCAGCAATGATAGCTGTGGGGAATAAAGCATAATATTCACTATCATCAATATTAAGATTTAAGCTGCAAAAAAGAAAATCTAAATTAAAACTATACAAGTCAATTATTCGCCCAGTTGTTACATATGGAAGTGAAATATGAACTCAACATTGGGAAATAAATAAGCTGCTGGTATTACTAATGAATGTCTTCAGAATAATACTAAAACCTTAAAGAGATGAATTGATACGAGAGTGAAGAAAGCACCGCAATTCTGAATTGGTGACTCTGTATGGTACTGACAACATCGTCAAACATATAAAAGCTAACCGGATATGATGGCCAGACCATATAGTAAATGTGGAGATTTATGTGCAGATTTATTTATAATTGGGGTACAACAACGAAAAATGGAAACACAAGATCGTAGAAGATAGAAGGCTATAGTGGATTCTGCGAAAACTCACTTTGAGTTGTCAAGCCAGTTGAGAAAAAGAATGTGACAGACCCTGGCCATTGTGTCACTGATTTTCAATAGACATATCTGTCTAAAGTTTCTTTATTTCCTGTCCGGTATTATGTAATTTTCCAGTGGAATACAAATTTTTCACATTCTATGTAGCAATTTTTAAAGATGTCAATGGTGTTTTTTCTCTGCCGGATCGTGGACTCCAACTGCTATGATCAGTAGTAGCATTTCTTGGAATTTTCAGCATGATGTTACGACTAAGGATACTATATGAGTAATCATATAGTATATAACTTTTTATATATCGGTTTCTCTTTACATTGCACTTGTCACTTTTAAGTTTTCCTGCACTTATTTGTACATTTTCCATAGTTATTAATAAAAATAATAGTTATAAGTGAAATAATATCATTACGACATTTTTCTAATTAACGACAACCGGTTTGTTGATCCTCGTAGTAATTATACATTTAAACATTGATTTCGTTTAACTGTGTCCATATGCTCGACCAAATCCCCGTAAATTCAGCTCGTTTTCGGGTCCGGTAATCCGTTCATCAAGATTGACGCGAATTAATCCGGATTGTGATCAGTTATTGGGGGTATTCATGGGGGAGAATGTTGTAGGGTTCTTGTAAAGCCAAGCTCAAACAAAACTATCCGTCCAAGTTTATAGAATGTACCAGAGACCGTTAGTTTACTTCGACGACGTATCGACATCTGCAGACACGGGTCAGGTACCTTAATTTATATGCAAATTAGATTAGCCAAACTGCATACCCATTAGTATTTGAGACAATGGATTTGTGGTTGATTAATCTTTGTGTGTTGGGTCGTTTTACTCCGACGGCAAGGCTTTAAATTGCTAGAAGCCAGATCGGTACAAATGTAGAGATCGGAAGGGATTCAGAGTCAAGATACAAAAGAGTTAACATTTTTTTAACTAAATTTATACATGGTGTATCGGTTTGTAATGGGAGGCTAGTTATTTGCAAATTATAGATGCAAATTTTGTGGATGTTTGTAAAAACAAAAGTTTTCACTGTTTTATTGTTACATAAAATGAATTTCCATCAAGTAACGGTCGAATCCATCAATTAATTATAGAATATATAAGGTAATATTCTCCTCTTAGTCTTGAGAAGATATGGCAATTTGAACTCATCTAGAAATAGTTCATTATCGCAGAAATTACAACATCCATGTACAAATAACACAACAAATTGGGTCAATGATAGTTCACTTCAAACAATCATGCAACCTAAACCCATTTATTGTGTGAGAGATACAATAGTCTCTATTGTATCTCTCTATATCTCTCTCTATATATTTATTGACTTAATAATATTATACATTGCACACTTAAGATATTTTAGTCTTTTTTTTTTTTGACGTATCACTTCTGCACCATCTACTGATTGAACCGCTTTCTCTTCGAATCCTATAAATCTGATCTTTATCTTTAGTCTTCTTGTGGCTTGGTGGAAGAAGTACCTTGTCCTATTCTCAGCCACCTCCCTTAGAGGTGTATACTAACCTTTGTCTGATAGTTGAGTTTGTCCTTTTGCCTTCCTTCCCATGTTGATCCTGTAGCATGACGTGTCTGTTCTTTCTAGTTTCTTCCAGTTGGTTTAGTTCCAGTGGTGCTCTATACTGTGACAGCGTAAAGTATTGCCGATCTAATGTAGGCCTGCTATAGTAGGATCTTTTTCGCCTTCGATAATTACTGGACCTAAAAACATAAGAAAGTATTATTTTTTTCTCATGGAACAAGTGGAACAAGATCTGAAAACACTTTAGATTACCAACTGGAAAAACAAAGTAAAGAACAGAACAGAATGGCGAAAAATCCTAGAACAAGCCAGGACCCAAAAAGGGTTGTCGAGTTACTGATGATGATGATTTTTTTTGCAATATTTGCTTTCACCTTATATGTTGTGTGTTCTTCGTGAAGTTGAGTTTCCTGTCTAGGTGAACTCTTAGGTATTTGACTAAGTCTTCCGATTGAATCTTGTTTCCTCCCATTATTAATTCGACTACTAATGGATTTTCTCTTGCTTAAATATGATGAATTGCGTCTTTTATGTGTTGATCTTGATTTTACATTTTTCCGTGATTTCTATGATTCTTTTCAGGTAATCTTCTATGTTTTGGACTATCCTTCTGTCGAGGCGTAAATTGGCGTGTCATCTGCGTAGAAATCTGTACTTGTTCTTGCGTCTGTTGGTCAATCTGAAACAAGAATGTTATATAAAATGGGTGAGAGTATATTGCCCTGAAGGGTACTTTTTATATTTCTTCTGGACGTTCTGGAAGTTCTGGACATCTTTTGGTCGGTTAAAACTTGAAAAGTCCTCTTAGTTAAATAGTGAGTTAATCTAGCTGTCTATCTTGTAGGTCAGGGGCTTTCTTTCAGACCGTCTTGTATGCCTTCTCGATATCTAGGATGGCCATTCCTATTTTCTGTTGAATCTGATCATCGTGTCGCTGATAACTATTGCCAGTTGCAGTTCACAGTTTGTATCCAAATTAATCCTCTTGAATGTTTTTTTTGTATGTTTTATCAGTCGTCTGTAGATGATTTTCTCTAGAATGTTTCCTATTGTTTCCAATAATGATATTGGTCAGTAGCTTTCCGGTTTTCTTTCGTTTTTCCTTGGTTTTAGTAGAGCGATGATTTTAGCATGTTTCCAGTTGTTTAGAAAATGCACTTTTTCCAGGCAAAACTTGAAGATCAAGTACAGTTGCACTACTATCTTCTTTGGCAGTTTCTAGAGAGCTCTGTTGTAGATTTTTTCGGCACCTGGAGCTCTACTTCTTTTTAATCTGCTGATAAGTTTAGCAACTTTAATGTATTCTTATTTCTTTATTAAAAATTCGTTTCTTCTTTTTATTCTCTCGTACTCCACTTTTTCCTGGGTTTTGAAATGTGTTGTCTTGTCATCCATTATTTGCATCATTTTCTGTTTTCCTCTCCTCTTAGCTTTCAGCATTTTTCATACGTTTTTCTGGTTTCTTTCTGCTTTTTTGTGTTTTTGTTTTTTATTTTCTGTGAGACTTTTAAATCTTATTCTTATTTTTCTATTAGTTTGTTCTCGTAATCCTTAAAATTCTGCCTTCTTGTCGGTTAGAATGCTCTTCTGGCTCTGTTTCTGTTTTTAATGATTTCTTTATCGGATTCTTTATCAGATAGTTTGGCATGATCATTCCTCTATTGTTCGTTATTTCTCTAGAGATGTTGTCTTCCATGGCTTGCTGGATTTTTCTTATTATTTCTTATATTTTTCTTTCGCATTCTTCAGTTAACTGGAACTCTCTTTTCATATTTATTTGGTTTAGCTGTCTTCTATAGTTTGGATATTTGGCTTCCTTCCATTTCCATCTTTTTACTAGTACGAATGTTGAGAGGTCCATTCTTGACGTTACTAGTTTGTGGTCGGAGCTGCAGTCGTAGTGAGTTCTTACATCTTCTGTGATAACATCTTTGGTGATAAGTAAGTCTACAGTAAGTTATTTTGTCTTGGATTAGGATTGATCCTTATTGGTTCGTCTGGTGCAAATCACATCTTGTCTCTGTCTTTACAGTATCTTAGTAGATTTATTTCGTTTCTTGTGATGTCGTGGCATCCCCAAAGTTGCTGGTCGCTTTAAGCGTTGTTTCTAAGAGAAAAGAATACAGTCCTGGCTGGTTCCATAACAGTGAAGAACTGTACTAAAATTTCCTTAAAAGCGGCGATCAAAAATTAGACGATGAGCTGCTTCATTGCCCAGATGCAGCGAGAGAACAAAAATGGGCGGAAACTGTAGAAAGTTTTAATTTTCCAACATCAAGCCACACAATCAAGGTAAAACGAGAGCTCAAAATTCTAAAATTCCAATCTACAGAAACAGAATACTCCCGCCTTTTCACTTACGAGGAAGTCACAATAGCTCTCAAGGGTGTAAAGCCAGGTAAAGACCCATATTAAAAGCAGGGAAACCAAATAATACAACCCTAAGAACTACAGATCAATAGCCCTACTATTGAATAGTCCAAATCTATTGAATCTTCTTTTTCTTGTAGTGCCTATCCGTTTCGGATATTGGCGACCATCATGTCAATCTACACTTTGCACACTGCTGCTCTAAAAAGATTTGTGGTTGTTGTGTTGAACCACGTTCCTAGATTTTTCAGCCAGGAAATCCTTCGCCTTCCTGATCCCCGTTTTCCTTCTACTTTTCCCTGCAAGATTAGTTGCAGCACTCCATATCTTTCGCTGTTCTTCATGATGTGACCGAGGTATTTGATTTTGGCTGTTTTTATTGTGGTTAACAGCTCTTTTTCTTTTTTCATTCTCAACAAAACACCCTCATTAGTAGCGAGGTCGGTTGAATACCTTAATCAATACCGGTTAATCAAGCAGGTTTCCAAACCGAAAAAAAGCTGTGCAGATCAGGTTCTTTCACTTACCACATTTACTGAAGCAGGGTTAAAGAGAAAACTTAAAACTACCGCCCCATTTATAGACCTAACAGCGGCTTACGATACAGTTTGGCGAGAAGGCATGATATACAAGCTCCTTCGTATAATCTCCTGTAAATCCACCGCATTCAAGTAACATGGGAAACGACATCAGTACCCCAAGAAAACTAAAAAATGGACAGTGATCTGTCCTAGCTCCTCTTCTCTTTAGCCTGTACATCGCTGATATGCCAGAAACCAGATCAAGGAAGGTTGGTTACCCCGATGACTGGGTCCTTGCAGCAAGGTGTAAGTCATTTGAGCAAACAGAAGAAATCCTTACGGTGGACCTACACACAGTGGGAAATTATTTTCGTAAATGGAAGCTCTAACCAAACGCTACAAAAACAGAGGTTTCCAGTTTTCACATAAATAACAAGCTTGTAGGAAGAACTCTTAACATCCAATTAGAAAAAGCCATACTCGCCTACAATAAACCACCAAAATACCAAACACCTAGACTCTTGACAGAACCCTATCATTTAAGGAAGATTTGTGAAAAACAGCAGAAAAACTTAAATCCCGAAACATCATCATCCAGAAGCTGTGCGGCACAACATGGGAAGCATCGACTTCCACCTTGCCATCATCTGCTCTGAGCCTTGTCTTCTCAACTGCTGAATACTGCTATTCAGCCTAGCTTAATAGCCCACATATACCTAAAGTAGATGCCCAATTGAACAATACAACGAGAATAATTGCTGATATTATTAAATCCACCTCTACGCAATGGTTCCCCGTGCTGAGCCACATTCCACTAGCCACACTACGGCACATACACCCTCACTAGTGGGTACAGAAAGACAGTTATTAACGAGATTTTGCCAATCCATCAAGATGTAGATACAACCAACGGTAACCGTCTACCATTCAGATGACCGCCAATAAAACCAGCACAGACTGCTGTTGAAAATGAGTTTAACTTAACGACTTCTTGGACTCGAGAATGGATGGAACAACAAAATAGCAGCTTACCCTTCATCACACGAAAACCACCAGATTTTGACTTACCACGCAACACATGCTGAACCGAATTAGAACCTAACACGGCAGATGCAGTTACATGTTTCACAAATGGGGTAAACGATCGTGGCCCACTCTGTGGCTTCGGACAACCACAAACCATCTGTCACATTACAGAACAGTGTGCCACAAGATCCTATCAAGGCAGGTCAGAGGATTTCCTAATGGTGACTCCATAGTGAATAAGTTAGATGGTTGTTGGTAAACATCTAACAATATGTATTATGTTGTATACAAAAATATGTAAATTTAAATGTAAAGTGACATACGATAAATAAAATTAGAGAACGGTTTATTCTACAGAAAGAGTCCTAATAAAATTTTTTGTTCAAAATTGTTACATTTAAATTTCTTGTTTAAAAATGTTCTTTCGACGTCGTACAGATAGGAATGACAGTACGGGGGTAGGAGTGACACATATTTTTGCCTCTTTTTTGTTCAGTTTGATTGTATGCTTTTCAGAGGTACAGTGACATTTTTTTCTCTGACGACTGGGACTGGAATAATATAGAATAATATTTCCCTGAAATATGCTACAAGAACTTGTCACATTAAAGCCTAAAGCATTTCTTGACTATTTAAATTCAATTATTGTAAAAGTTTGCGATATTTACAATTATTCATGAATATCTAACAAGGATGATGAAAATGATATATATATATATATATATATATATATATATATATATATATATATATATATATATATATATATATATATATATATATACATATATATATTGTTCTGAAGCTATTTTCTTATTACATTTTAAAGTATTTACTATTTAAATGGGAATAAGCCATAATTAAAGGTTAAAATAAGTTTATTGACGTTTCAATTTCCACTTCGGAAATCGTTCCCTAAATGCAAACAGTAGTAAATTAAACAAATTCTGTTTTTTCTGTTACCTGGTAATTGTAATGGTTTAAAAATTCTTCTAATAATTTAATTTTATCTGACTTATTTATATTTACAATTCAGACATACATTATACATTTTAAAGTACAGGACTTTAAAATTATATTGCCAATATTGGTGAGTTGCGTTTCTGGGAAGACTTTACGTGTAAGATGGTTAATTCGCTCACATGAAATCAACTTCAGCTTGAGATAATTCGTCAGAAAAAAATCATTGCATGTAATTCGTCTTTAAAAAGACAAATGTCATAATGACAGTAAAATTCTCCTGTTAGTGATTCCATAGTAAATTATGAGGAAAAAACCAGGAAAAAAACCTCATTATACTATACCGACAGGGTAAGTATTTAGTTTATTTTCAATAAACACCAAATTCTGATTTTATATGTTTGTTATTTAAAAAACATAAATGATGTATCCTCTATATGTTACTGACTTAATAATACTGGTATTTTTCTTTAAATAACTTTTAAATAACCCCTTTTAATATGAGTAACCAAATTCTACTACATTCTGCGAAGGAATTTGCGACACTATTTTTCTGTTCTTACCATCCGTATCTTTTAGAAGTATATTCGAATTATTTCATTAAACCCTATGTATACCATTTTTCAAAGTAAAACACTTGCACGTCACGATTTCTACAAAGTGACGTTACTTGTATTTAAAATTTCCAGAAAATCAACCTTAGAGTTCAAATTTTCCTAATACAGCTAATAATACGAAACCCATACGGAACTGCTCGATCTTTCATAGGCGTCAACATGGTGGAATAATCAGAAAAATGTAAGTATCATTATATGGGAAATTTTAGAATTATGTTGATTAAATAACATATTGATTAAATAACAAAATAACCAATAACCAAAACATTTGTTATTATTAATAATATACATTTTATGAAATAACTCTTTAGATCTAATATTCCACTAATTAATAATTTTAATTAAATATATTAGACAATTGTACGCAACTGATACGGAAATACTTCATATTTTTTTTGACAGTTCAGCAGGTTGCAAAAGTGTATTAAGTGTTGCCGCTTTTTTAGAGTAGGAACTTTCTTTATGTTTTGATTTCTTACACAATTTGATCATAATATAATATATATTAATAAATTGTATTTATAAATACATATTAAATTTATATTAATAGCTGTAAAAACTAATTATTGTTGTGTATTGTGATTGTGATATGCCAAAACAAATAAATAGTCTGTAGAAAGCTGATAAGCTTTCATATAAGATAGATTATTCTGAACAAGAAATAATGACGGGACGTTGTTACTATTAAAGCCCTAAAAGAGGTAAGTTTAAAATTTAGAATATATAATTTTATAATAAAATATTTTCCTATGTATTTTAATGTGTTGTAGTAGTCTTAAAACTAAGTGTATTTACTGTTAGTATAATAGTTTGACAAATAGTTGACATTTTAAAAATTCTTCACTTACTAACTATTCTGATGTTTTGGCAACGCTGTGCTGTTCTGACGACGTACATCTTGAATGACGTGCAAGCTTTTTTATATAAAAAATGCTATATATTATCCCATGCGTGTTTACATATTTGATATCTATCAAATTCTCTATTTTTATTATAAGATTGATGTTCACTTATTCTATTATTTAATGGCATTGATGTTCCAACCAAATAAAACTGATCGCATTCACAAGGTATTATATATATGCAATTCTTTGTCCTTTTTTGTTCATTGGTAGGTTTGGTTTTAGACAAAATAGATCTCAACTTGTTTTTTGTTTTAAATGTTGTTGAAATGTTGAATTTATTTCCTAACTTTATAAGTTTTTTGAGAATCCTTTTATGTACGGTATTGTTAATTATGTTATTATTCTACAGCGTGCACAGTGAATAATACGAGGAAAATAACAATACCATACATAAGAGGATTATCAGAAATACTTAAAATGGTAGGAAATAAATTCAACATTTTAACAACATTCAAAACAACAAACACGTTGAGATTTATTTTGTCTAAAACCAAAACTATAAATGACTAAGAAAGGACAAAAAATTGCATTTATTAAATACCTTGTGAATGCGATCAGTTTTTTTAGGTAAAACATCAACATCATTAAATGTTAGAATAAGTGAACATCAATATTATATTAAAAGTAGAGAATTTGATAGATCTCAAATATGTAAACACGCATAAGATAATGAACATAGGGTTCAAAGGAATGATTCGAATATAGTCCTAAAAGAAACGGATGGTAAAAAGAGAAAAATTAAAGAAGCGGCTGATAGTGATACCAATTGTGTCGCAAATTCCTAGGCAGAATGTAGTAGGGTCTGGTTACCCATATTAAAAAAGGTAGTTAATAAAAGGAAAAAACCAGTATTAGTAACATATAGAGGATACATTATTTATGTTTTTTAAATAACATACATATTAAAATCAAAATTTGGTGTTTATTGAAAGTAAACTAAATGCACGACCAAATACTTACCCTGTCGGGATAGTATTATGAGGTTTTTTTCTAGTTTTATCCTCATAATTCACTATGGAAATACTATGGATGACAGTAACACGAGAATGTTACTGTCATCATGGCATCTGTTTTGTCTTTTTGAAGACAAATTACATGCTATGATTTTTTCTGACGGACATTCTAAAGTTAAAGTTGATTTCATGTAATAGAATGAACTATCTTACTAGTAAAGTCGTCCCAGGAACGCAATTAAACAATGTGGGCAATATCATTTTAAAGTCATCTACTTTAAAATGTATAATGTATGTCTGAATTGCCAATATAAATGAGTCAGATAAAATTAAATTATTAGAAGAATTTTTCACCAAGTCACAAAGAAAAACAAATTTTGTTTAATTTACTAATGTTTGTATTTTAAGAAAGATTTTCGAAGTGCAAATTAAAACGTCAATAAACTTACTTTAACGTTTAATTGTGGCTTATTTCCATTTAAATAGTAATTATGATATACATTATTTTCACTTTGAAACTTCTGATAGTTTTTTCCATAACGAAATAAAAGGGGACAATTTACAGATAATTTAAATATCAGACAAAATGTAAAATAACTCGAGTTCAGTTGAATACTCTGATCATAAATTAAAGCCTATGTGAAGTGAGAGCAATAATTTTAGCAGAGATTTAATTCAGAATTACAAAATACAATCGACTCTAGTATGGTGTGTTTATGATATAAGCAAATTAGATACGAATAAATGCACGTTAATAGTTAATAGCCCACTAGCAGCCATGAACAATTCGACGTTGAGCTGTCATCAAAAAGTGGTGTGTGTATGCAAATGTTTGGGGAGCATTTAATTCCATTATAGTAAAACCATCGTCAGCGTTCCGTGAACAGAAATTTGATGTAAACTATAGCTCTGGCCATGCAGCTTCGCTGCTTGTGTATGCAGTTTGTAATGCAATGCATGCAAGTGCATCAAAATACTTATTTTTATAGAGACAACGCTCTATACGTTCGGGGTGTATTCGCTTGTTGCGTTATTGCCAGGAAAGTGTGTACCTAATAGCTGGTAATGGCGTTTTCTGCTGGAATTGATCTCGTAGTTAATAAAACATGAGCAACCAAAAAGGGGATTTTAAATATTTGTTATTTTTAGAATATATTTTGATGTGTAAATAAAACAAATGATTAGTTTGTGTATTTTAAAGTTAGTGTTTAAAATAATCAATATCTTTATATAGAGACTATACTGAGTACTCATACTTAGTATAGGATCTGGCGATAGTGCAGAAACAAATCAGAAATAAATGGCAATTTGAACTTAATTTAAGATTGTTAAGATAAAATAGATAAAATCTGCGGTATCCTTTTTTCTTGGAAGAGGGTTTCATTACTTTATAATTAAGTGTTGATAAAATCATTTTGAAAATTGATAAAAGATTAAAATTTATTTATTTACTACTAATAGTTCTGTTCTACTTTGTGCTGTTTTTACAACTTTTTCAGGTTTATATTATTAGGAAAAGGCACAAAGTATCTCTTAGTTTAGACCCCTGTTTATTTTAAATCATTCTAAGAGTTGGTTACCTATCCGTACTCTGCATCTACAGTCATCTACACATATTTTAACGAACTGGATCAGTCTTTTTGAAATCGAAAGTTTTGCCAATGCTTTCCACATACGATCTCTTTTAATGTTGGATTATGACCTGTTAATAGCAACTGAATAAAATAAAATTAAACAAAAGGTATTAGGACGGATGTCTGAACAAAGCAGTCAATGTAACCAGAGCTATGTGTCTAAATGTGACTATAGCTCACGGTTCGTAGATTTACTAGGGTTGCCTACTCTCCAACGGGTTTGGGGAGAGTTTTATGATTGACTTACGTCACCAGAGTACACACGAGTACAAACTCATTTATTATTAGTTTGTTCCTGGTAATGATCCCTAAGTTTATTATTTGCTTTATATTTATTGTTTCTTAAATATCTTAGTTTACTTTATATTTTTGTATTTTAAATTTTGGGGTTGTATCCTGTAAAAACTTGTTTTGAATTATCAAAGAAAAGTTATTTACTGCAGTTGTACATGGTACCTCTTGTAGAATACCTAGCATAAGAATATATTTTTATAAGGTAGGTTAAAACTTTAAAATTTTATTGTGTTTTTAAGTTATAATAATATTAATGAAAGAATAGCCAGACTCAGGTTGTAATGTTGTCACTTGTAAAAATAATTTCTATAAAAACAAGAAATCTGCTAATTCTGATCAACACAGCATTTATCACGTTCCCCACAAATAGAAAAAAATTGAATTGTGCGATGTTGCCGAAAAGATCAATTAAATATAAAAACTGCTAGAGTATGTAGTAACATTTCAAGAAGGATCCTTTTTTGGATCAATTTTATGCTGAAATAGTGGAAACTAGGCCTAAGTTGAAATTAAAGGATGGAGGTAATTGTTGTTGACTTAATGAAATTCTGTTTATTATCATCACCATTTTATAGTAATCCCAAGTAAAAACTTAAAATCTCAAGAAGTTTAAAAACAACAGAATGTGAACCTACAGCAAGAAGAGATAAAAGAGTAGCAATGAAAACGCAAACAGCTATCATTGAAGACTTATTAGAGGTGCATTCACAAGGAAAAAACTAATCTTGTAACCATTGATTTGTCTTATGTAGCCGGTACAGGTAAATAATCGTAGGTAGATATTTTAAAACGAAAATAGGAGCACTTGCTTGAAGGAAACAAAAACCTTAAAGAGAAATTAGAAGAAAATGAACAAGATTTGTGTACTACCAGGACGAGGATTGTAGAATTAAATTAAATAATTTTAAAGAAACCGAAACAAATGAGTTGATATATATTGCTGGTACTGGAAGCCAAGAGCAGTCAACGTAGTAGAGGCCACCTACACGTTGGGCTGGCGACAGGCGTATCACGCAGGCGTATTACGAAAAATTGGTAACAAAGAGCACAAAATCGCAAAGAATGGAAGAGTTAAAGGGTGGCCTATGTCTAGTGGGGGATGTGATAAATGAAGGCTGGATGATGATGATGTTGATGACCTATGAGGAACAAAATATAAATATTCACAATTATTCTGTACCATCCTCGGTACAACATTTATCATTTGGTGGACTTATAAATGCATCATCGGAATGTATATAGACTAAGTAATGACGATGGAAAATATTTCCAAAAATTTCATGGCGAAAATTTAACCTAAATCGGGGTAAAAAAATTATATATCGAACTTCAGAGAATGTTTCCAGTCATCGTTCAAATACACCTTTTTGTCTCGTAAAAACATCCATGCAAAGCAGACAAAGAATACTCATGCGAATCAAATATTTTAATAAATGCTTTAGTAGCCAGGTTACTAGTGCCAAAAGCCAACACAAGATGAAGACATTAATGATCATATATATATATATATATATATATATATATATATATATATATATATATATTCAGTTTTATAACGTCTTACGACGTTGTTTGACTCCCAAACGCCACTGTATTCTGTCTTAAGTTAGGTCTTCGTCCAGATTTCGAGCGCTAATCGCTTTCCTAACTCCCAGGTTCCAGCTCTGTGGTGGTCTTCCTCGTTTCCTCTTCTCTGGGGGTTGCCACATCATCGTTTTTTTAGGCAATCTTTCGTCCCCCATTCGGATCACATGCCCATACCATATGAGCTGTTTTCTCTCAATATCCTCAACTATAGTGCCCTCTATACCCATTTGTTGTTTTATCACTTCATTCCGTATTCTGTCGGCTCTTGATATTCTCATCGATCTTCTGATGGCATTCATTTCCGTGGCTTCGACCTTTTTCTTATATTTCTCGGTTACATTAATGACCAATTAAGGAAAAATATTTAAAAAATAAAAAAAAATAATTGGGTAACGTATATTTATATCTATGTATTGGGAATACAATAAACTAGTTACGTTTTTTACCAATTAAAATTTATTGCCGATTATTTAAATTCTTTCATTAAATTATACAAGTAATTCTATCTCGAATAATCCTAGCTGACCTCTAAGGGCTGGTAATTCATTCAATAGTTAATCCAGTATTGGTGATAATTCAGTACCTATATGCGACAAATTTTTGGGGGGACAACTTTAGGATTTTATTCTGATTAATTTTAAGTACCAAACTACTTACATATTAACAGTTTTCCATTATTAGGTATAATAATCCACTAAACATCTTTATTTCATAACTATTTTTACTATTTTCCATACATCAAAGACATGCTTAATTAGTCAGTTTAATTTTTTGCCAAAAGGAAAAAACACATAATTTTATAAGGAAACAACTTATAAATGTCCCACTGTACCCACATATAAAATGTCTCACTGTGCCCACATTACAATTTTTTCAGTTAAATGACTTAAAAATGTTTCCGAAACTAATGCTTTACAGGTTAAAAATACCCTACATGTTAAAAACAAAATTTTCTACCTGAAAAATAAAAAGAGTTTAAGTTCTAAGTTTATAAATGTTATGTGGATTCTTCTTCTTCAAGTTCCACTCCTATCGGAGATTGGAAATCATTCTGGCAATTATAATTTTATTGGTTACTCGCCTGAATAGTTCAATTGAACTGCATCCAAACCATTCACGGAGATTGCGTAGCCACGAGATTTTAGGTCTTCCTACGCTTCCTCTACCTTTGATTTTACCCTGCATTATATTCCTTAGTAGTTCGTACTTTTCACCTCTCATGATGTGCCATAAGTATTCCAATTTCCTGATTTTTATGGAATTTAAAACTTCGCATTATGTTCCTAGTTGTTCGAGAACTTGTTCGTTTGTTTTGTGATCCATCCATGATATTTTCAAAATACGTCGGTAACACCACATTTCAAATGCTTCTAGGTTTTTAATGTTGGATTTTTTAAGTGTCCAAGCTTTAACTCCATACAAAAGGGTAGAGAAAATATAACATCGAAGCATTCTTATCCGGAGCGATATATTGATATCGCGATTACAAAAAAGTTTTCTCATTCTATTAAAAGTTGACCGCGCAATTTCAATGCGGCATCTTATTTCTTTTGTCTGATCAGTATCTTCTGTGATCCATCCTCCAAGGTATTTGTACGAAGATATTTGTTCAATTTCTGTATTATCTAGTACTAGCTTAACTTTGATGTTTTGTGCTTTTGTAAATACCATGAACTTGGTTTTCTTCAAATTGATTTTTTGTCCATAATCGTTGCAATATATATTTAGTTGTTCAACGAGGTGTTGCAGTTCTTCTAGTGTTCCTGCCAAAAGGACGGTGTCATCAGCGTATCTTATGTTATTAAGTGGCTCACCGTTTATTATAAGGCCCTCACTGCTCTCGGCAAGCGCTAATTCTGAGATGGCTTCACTATATAAATTGAATAACAAGGGTGATAAAATACACCCTTGGCGGACCCCACGACGAATCTGGATATCCTTGGTCCGTTCGTTTTCAACTTTCACTTTTGCTGTTTGATTCCAATGGAGGTTACAGATGATTCTAATGTTTCTACTGTCTATGTTTTCATTTAATAAAATTTCTTTAAGTCGATTATGCTGCACTCTGTCAAATGCCTTCTCAAAATCAATGAAACAGGCATATACTTCCTTACTACTAGTTATGTGGATGGAGAGAGTTAATTGGTTTATGATTTATGGCATCAAAAATATGGACAACTAACAAAATTGATTTTAATATAATAATATTATAAGAGTTGTCATGCAATATTTCACACCCAAAAGAAAGGCATCAACACAAACAAAAACAGAGTCAAAGAACTAAATACGGGACCCACGGAATACTTATACAGAAAAAGAACAAACTCGAAAAATACATATTTAACGCAGCAAGAGAAGTACATAGAGGGATGAAAGTTCCCAACGCTAACATATCAAAAAATAAAGCCCCATGATTTAAAGACAAAGTAAAGATAATATGTGAAAAAAGAAAAGGCCTTTTTCAATACAGAACAAAAATACACAACAGGTATACCGCTAATTTAAACGAATCGAATATAAGAAAAACACTTTAGTCAAACAAATAAAAAGTGAACACCGGGACAGCTTCTCATAGCAGATTGTACACCTCTTGTACGTAATAGAAAGAGAAATACGGAGAATGATTAGATGACACAACATATGACAGAAAAGAAATGAGTGGAATGATAACAACGAGACACATTTAGAATTACTAAAGATGACGATAGTGAACCACTAATACGAGAAGAGCCGACAAATGAAGAAATAAACGTTTGGAAGGAAGAGGTAAAGGAAGCATTAAGGAAAAATTAAAAAATAGAAAATCGAAAGAAGAGGCCAGCACACCGAACGAACTGCTTAATTACAGAGGACCAGATCTGACCTAACAGCATTTAAACGAATAAAAAAAAAATAGAACGAAACTGAATACCGCAAGAATGGAGATGAAATCTCCTAAGACTTCTTTTCAAAAAGGGAGACAAATCAAACAAAAAAAAATCACAGGGAAATTAACTTATTAAACACAATACTAAAAACTGGCATAACTATATTTCGTGGACATTAAGTAGGCATTTGATAGGATTTAGTTAAAGGACATTATTCACTAATTGTTTGTATATATTTAGGAATAATAAAAACGATCAATAATATCTACCATGAATCACAATAAAAGTAAAAGTAAAAGTAAAAGAGGAACTAACTGACCCAATTGGACCTGACCCAAATGAAGGTGTCAATGGGATAAGACAAGAGGTCCCATAAAAACAAAAAAAGGATACCAAATGGTGTAAAAACTTTAAAAATAATCTGCTATGCAGAGGACGCAATAATAATCTCTCTAAGTGAAGATGGTTTACAAGGTATGCTGCAACAATTTGATATAACCTCAAGAAAATTGTATATGTTTTTTTTTTGCCAAAAAAGACAAAATGCATCGTTATAACAGCAAATCTACTTACATCTGGATGTGGGTACAGCTAAAGTCTAAAAATTTGGTCCTACTTGGTAAATGATATCAATCAAAATGTGGAAATCTTCAATGTTTTCTAACGGAAATAATGTGTCGTTCACATATCTAATTACATTAAGTTATTACCCGTTGATTTTATTTCATATGATTTTCTGTTAAGTGCATTTTTAAAATAATTGATCCGAGTAAACATTGAACAATGCTTAGGACAAAATGCAACCTAGTCTGACTTTTCGTTATAGAAAAATTTTTTGGTGTAGCTATCTCCAATTTTCACCGTGGTGGTTTGATTCCAGTCTTAATGACTTAACTATCTTTATGAAATATTCGTATATTTTTTAGCATCTCATTAGTTTTACATTCTGTAATTTATGGGGTGCCTTTTATAAATCAACGAAGCATGTAAAAACATCTTTTTTTGACCACGGCATTTAAGTAATAGAATACTAGCGCAACAAGTGCCTCCTTTTCGTTCCCATAGCATTTCTAAAAGAAAATTAAGTCTAGTCTTGTCTATAAGTGTACTTAGGAAATCAATGGATACTAAACAGAGAAAAATAATAAAATATTCAGATAAGTAACATTTAGGAAACGAGAGTGGTCAAAGTAGCCAAAAATAAATCACCAAATGACAAAATTGGTTATAGTGAGGAGGATGAAGAACATCATTAAAACACTTTTAATAGTTGTATTCAATAGACATAAAAACTGTTTCTTATTAACCTTGATGTAGAATATTTGGGGAAGCAATAAGTCCAAAGTTTAGAATTTCTCACTGCCTTTAATATGCTGCTTAGATTATTTACTACCCGGTATATAAAGGTTTTGTATATACTTTTTGATTTATGCTATTAATCAAAATTTGAATTTAATAGACTGTTCATATTTATACGTAGATTTTCTAGATAACGTCGTTATTTTTCGTTTAGTTTTTTACCTGGACTCTTTAATTTTCCAAACGAACATTGTCAATTAAAAAACATTTTCCATCCCCTTTAATCAACTTTAACGCATTACCAACCCAATAATTAACCCTCTCATCTTCATTCCAATATTCTAACCCTTTTCCGATTTGCTCGTGGCAGATTGGTTCTTTAAATCGTTTTCCGCGATTTGCCCAACTGGTCGTTGACAGGGGTATAAATAGTGCAAGTAAGCATTGGCATAACGTAGTTAAGGTTCTTTGATCTGAGTAAAATATTATTTTATTCAAAATTTTACGAAGTTTCCATAGGAAAATTAAAATTCAAATGGTTTTTTTTTTTGTTAAAATTGGATAGTCTCAGTGGTTGACTGTATACCATAATAGTTAAAAAACTTTACAATTACGTAAAATCTTCTGATTTAACCCTCCGTTAGTCGCTATCGGTCTCACACACCGACGACAAAATTATTCATTCGGGATTTACAAATAACTGTTATTTTTTCTATCGCCACTTTCTGTACCTCTCCCTATCAACCAAACTCGTGTTAGTGTACATTCTTACATTCCTGGGTACAGTTGTGTGAGTTTTATAGTTATTTTCGGTGCCAGAGTCCGTAGCGACTAACGATGTAGCTATTATTTGTTGCAGAACTTGCAGAACAGGTAAATATTTATCATCTTTTTATTACATTTTATAGGTAAGTTTTTGTCAATTCTTATTTAAAGATGTCCTTTGAAGCCAAACAACTTTGATTCCAACGCTTGTTGGAATTATGGACATGATTCCTACAGACGATGAAAATTATTTTGACGATGAGGAAAGTGAAAGCGAAATAGATCAAATTGAGGTGGTGATGGTGGAAATGAATCGAAACAAGATGTGACAGATGAGAAAATATAGCGTTACTAGATGAAAAAAGGCTATTCCACCGTAAAATGTTAGAACAAGACAAGAAAATTATATATTACGTAATACAAACTAATGTTTGTATTTTGAGAACGATATCCGATGTGATAATTAAAACATCAATAAACTTACTTTACTCTTTAATTGTGGCTTATTCCCAATTAAACAGTAATTACTTTAAAATGCCACAAGAAAATAGCTTCAGAACAATATTCACAATATATTGATATACTAGTGTTTTTCATTTTGTATCTGTTTTATTTGTCAATAAAATATTTTCAAAAATATTTTTTAGTTATTCCTATAAACAATATAAAATATTTGTATGAATTTTATATTAAAAACAATCTTTTTAATTGTCGGTCTCAGACACCGTAGCGACTCTTGATGCTCAGTTTTTCCTAGCGACTAACGGAGGGTTAATAACTATAAATTGCTATAAATCTATTTCTATTTAATTTTTTTTTATTTGGCCTTTAAAAAAGATCCATATAACTGATTTCTTAGAAGAACTCAAAATAAGGTACAAAAATATTGTTCTAATGCTATTTTTTGTGGCATTTTAAATTAATTACTATTTTTAACTGGAAATAAGCCACAATTAAAGGTTAAAATACGTTTGACGTTTCAATTTCTACTTCGGAAATCTTTCTCAAAATACAAACAGTAAATTAAAAAATTTCGTTTTTTTTTTGTTACATAGTGAAAAATTCTTCTAATAATTTAATTTTATCTGACTCATTTATATTTACAATTCAGACATACATTATCCATTTTAAAATAGACAACTTTAAACTGATATTGCCAATATTGTTGAGTTGCGCTTCAAGGACGACTTTACTTAGAAGATAGTTCATTCGATTACATGAAATCAACTTTAACTTGAGAATATCCGTCAGAAAAAATTATAGCCTGTAATTTATCTTTAAAAAGACAAACACATGCCATGAGGAAATTAAAATTGTCCTGTTAGTGATTCCATAGTAAATTATGAGGAAAAAACCGGAAAAAAAAATCTCATAATACTATCCCGAGATGATAAATATTTGGTCGTGCATTTAGTTTGCCTTCAATAAACATCAAATTCTGATTTTATATGTTTGTTATTTAAAAAAACATGAATGATGAATCCTCTATATGTTACTGACTTACTAATACTGGTATTTTCTTACTAATAACTTCCTCTTTCAATATGGGTCACCAGATCCTACTACATTCTGCCGAGGAATTTGCGACACAATTATTGTCGCACATTTAGCATAATTAGAGCCGCTTCTTTGATTTTTCTTTTTTTTTTTTTACTATCCGTTTCTGTTGATCAAATTTTTTTTAGTTTACATATAGTATATGGAAATTCATATAAAAAAAAAAAAAATATGCATTTAAATAAATTTAATATTCTTTTAGACAAAACGGTATACACACTTTAGATATAACCCCCTCTGTGGCTCAGTGGTAAGAGCGCCTGCTTTTAAATCTAAAGGTCGTGAGTTCGAATCCCACCTGGGTGGAAATTTTCGTTTATTAAAAAAAATTAATAAATGAAAATAATTTCTATCCTTGTGTGATCGGTACACACCGGAGGGACCGCAGACGTTCGGATACAATTAGCGTCTCTTAGCAAAGACAATGACGTCGACTTTGCTAAGTATCAAGACAATTACTCTACACACACACACACACACACACACTACACTTCAAATTGTAAGATTGGCGAATGGATTTAGTGTCCGCAGTCATTTAAACACAAACAAACAACAACAACAACACTTTAGATAACCTCAATAGAAATAATGACATATTAGCGACAGTTGTCTATCTATCAAATAGACATTTAAATGCAACGGAGAATTTAATACTGTCAAAGGGTCTAAACTTTGCTGTTACACAGCTATCCATTCTAAAATTAGACGTAATAAGCTCAGTGGAGAAAATATCTCAATGCTTACCAACCAACGAAAAGGAAGAACACAGAGTATTATGTAAACTTGAATTGGAAAAGTCTATTAAAATTGAGCAAAACATAAGCAAAGAGGAAATAAAGGCTACAAGAACTTGGGGCAAACAAGGGGAATACAACTGTAATAATGGATAAAATTCAATATGAAAACACAATTAAAGATCTAATAATAAACGGACCTTATACAAAATTAACAAAGGATCCAACAAAGCCTTTGGAAAACAAAATATATAGAACTTTATTCAAGTTTAAAGATTGTTTAACAAATTATCACAGAGGATTATTTACACCTCATTACAGTAAGACCCCTCATTTTTATAGAGTACCGAAAATTCATTAAATTAATATACCACTTAGACCCATTTGTAGTACCTTGAGTTCTCCTTGTAGTGAACTATCAAAATTTTAAATAAATATTTTAAAACCATTTGCAAATAGAAATGACACATTTATAAAAAATACACAACATTTTTAAATAAATTATCAAATATTGAATTTAATTCAAATAATACTTTGGTAAGTTTTGACATAAATAGTTTATTTACGAATGTGCCGTTAAATAAGACTTTAAGTATAGTCAAGACAAAATTGGAGAGTGGTGATTCATTGGAAACTAGAACAAGATATATTGGCCATAATGTCCGATAATAATAAATAACATTATGTACTGATAATACATATTTTCAACTAAATAATGAATTCTATCAACAAAATTTTGGTCTAGCAATGGGCTCTAGTTTATCTCCATTCTTAGCCGATATATTTATGGAAGATTTTGAAACAAATATCATTTATAAACAAAATTTAAAACCCACAGTATGGTGGAGTACGTAGATGATGACATGTATTCTCAATATGACCTCATTGATCAGAGTTGTTGAACACATTCCTAAATGATATAAACGATAAAGAAGAGACACTAACATTAACCATGGAAAAGGAATATAATAACACGCTACCTTTCCTGGATTTTTTAATCTCTAAGAACGATACTGGATATGAGCCTCAGGTGTATAGAAAACCAACACACACCAATAGATATTTAAATTTCAAATTAAATCACAATATTAATATTAAAAAGAGAATCATTAAATCCTTATATGATAGAGCCAAAATTATTTGTTCTAACGAAAATTCGTTCTTGAAAGAGAAGCATTTGTTCCCATCTGTTTTATTAAAAGATGATTATCCTTTATCGTTCATAAATACGGCATTTTCAACAATTGATCGAATGGATCAGAACAACTTCGAACGAGATCCTATAGCATACACAAGGAATAATACGAGGAAATAACAATACGGTACATAAAAGGATTATCAGGAAAACTTAAAAGGATAGGAAATAAATTCAACATTTCAACAACGTTCAAAACAACAAACACGTTAAGATCTATTTTGTCCAAAACCAAACCTAACAATAAACAAGAAAGGACAAAGAATTGCATCCATAAAATACCTTGTGAATGCGATCAGTTTTATTTAGGTGAAACATCAAGGCCATTAAATGTTAGAATAAATGAACATCAATCTTATATTAAAAATAGAGAATTTGATAGATCTCAAATATGTAAACACGCATTTGATAATGAACATAGGGTTTGATGGAATAATTCAAATGTAGTCATAAATGAAACGGATGGTAAAAAAAAGAAAAATCAAAGAAGCGGCTCTAATTATGCTAAATGAGATCAATTGTGTCGCAACATATAGAGGATACATCATTTAAATTTTTTTAATAACAAACATATAGAATTAGAATTTGGTGTTTATTGAAGGCAAACTAAATGCACGACCAAATACTTATCATGTCGGGATAGTATTATGAGGTTTTTTTCCTGGTTTTTCCCTCAATATTTACTATGGAATCAGTCACTATTATAAAAATATAACACCCACTATTTTAACAAAACAAGATCCTATTTCCTATCTCACCAATTCAAAAAAGGTCTCAAATTTATTCGTTATAAGACCAGTGGATAAATCTGAACTGATTCAAACAATCAGTAGTATCAAAAGTAAATCTTTCTGTAGTACTAATGGACTATCCATAAAAATATTCTTAAATATCCAAAAAAATGTGTTGAAAGTACTGGTCCTTTTAATTAACGATTCCTTTAAAACAGGTTTATTTCTAGAGTGCCTTAAGACAGCCATTATTATTCCTCTTTATAAGAGTGGTGAAAAACATGAGGTCGATCAAGCACTAAACAATAATCTTTATACTTCTACTGTTTTTTGTGACTATTCCAAAGCTTTTGATTGCGTAAATCATGACATTTTGATAAAAAAAAACTAAATTTTTACAGAATTCGAAGTATTTCATTAAATTGGTTCCAATCTTACTTAAGAAATTGAACTAGTTAGAACTCAGCCTACTATGCAACAATGTCTATTTTGAAGAAAAATCAATTTAGCATCTTCCAAAATAACATATTTTTCTTTGGTCGAGTCTCATCTTCGATATGGCTTATCCTTTTGAGATTCTAGTACAACTGCCCAATATGATGTTATTTTTAAATTACAAAAAAGAGCAAAACGGAATCTTTTTGCGCCTCAGTAGAATAGAACATTGCAGAAGCTACTTCAAAAATCGCGGATTTTAACTCTTCCCTCTTTATATATTCTTGAAACTGTTTGCTTAATTCGTAAACATGTACATGTTTTTCCAACAAGACCTGATGATTACTCCACCAAAAATTCAAACTTTAATTTGTATTTACCGATTCTGTCCAGTAGTAAAAAAATCTATAATATTTCGGCAAAAAAATTATACAATCCTCTCTCTGTGCAACTTAAATCTACAACTTTTTTTCTTAAATTCCGTAAATTGACAAAAGCATATCTATCTGAAAGACCATATTATTCGGTGGAAGAGTTCCTTAGCGAATAACTAAGAAATTACAGTACGTTTAGGTACAAGCAACTAAAGTATTATGACATAGTGACTGTCGATTTAAAGAAACAACAAAGTTTATTAGGGCTGCAGTCAGAAGTTTGGCCGGGATGTTACAGAAACACTCTTTTGACTTCTGGTCTATCTTTCGGAATTGTTTAATTCCTTTTTCAAGACACTGTAATTAGAAAAATGTGTAAAGACCTACAATATATCACAAAATGTCAGTGCAACTTACTAGTCGTTGAGATTGTTTGTATAAAGCTATGACACTCAATATTATTATCACACATATAAAATAGAACATATAAATTAATGGACAAAATACATTTTAAAATTTAGTTAAAGATAGTAAAAATTCTGACAACCAAAATTTTCATAATATATAGGTCCGACAACTGACATGGACATTGACACACAACACATCAGAGCTACCACAATCTAAAATACCGTATGGTTGCCTACCTTATATTTCAGTCCTAACTCCTAAGCTAATAAACATTTTCAAAAATGTTAGTGGCTTAAAAATTGCAACGAAGAATGTGAAAACGGTGTGGAAGTTGTACACAAAGACAAAGGATCCTTTCACAATACAGGAATCATCGAATGTTGTTTATTCTATACCGTGTGCTAATTGTAAAAACGTGTATATTGGTGAATCATCTCGTAATTTTTACAGTAGGGTGATCTCACATCGCAACGACATAAAAACCAAAAAAATTACGTTGACAGAACATGGATTAAGTTTAAAACATGAATTTAATTTCGAGGATTCCTGTATTTTGGCAAGGAAAAAAACCATTTTAAACGTGTTTTCTTGGAAATGTGTTTCATAAAATCCAATACGTCTTGTATAAATAAAAAGTCTGATATAGATAAACTGAGCAACATTTATTGTTATTTACTGACAAAACATCAAAAATAAAATAAAGACTTATATATATATATATATATATATATATATATATATATATATATTTAGTTTAATTAGTGTAAATAGTTATTTTGTTGACTTTTTGTACGCTTTTCAATAAAATTGTACAATTTTCAGTGACAATAAAGCATATTTCTGTTCTAAATATATACGCTGTAAAAGAAAGAAAACACAAATAATTATAAAGATATTTCGCCTAAGATAGGGGAAAAAAGGCAACAGGAATATAGGAAAACCACATAAGTACGGTGTGATAATAGAAAAGAAGAAGATCTGTAACTATACATAACTGATATTTACAAATTTCTGTCGTGCCGTGACACTAGTTTTTCTTTGTTGATGTAAAAATTGGAATTAAGTAAAATGAACAAAGTTACGCAAGGTTAAGTGGAACGCTTAATTTTATGAAGTAGTCGATACAAACTTTGCTTCCCTTTGTAATGAACAAGCAGACGGAAAAAGTTAAATGAAACATTTAGTATTATTTTATTTATCTTTAGTACCTTTACTTCGTTATACAAATATAAGACATTTATTATAATTTGAGTACACTTATACATACACTGTAGTAACTTGACTATAAATATATTTACCCTCTATTTCAAAGATCATCAAAATGTTTTCCGTGCCTTAATTGTTTCACACTTGTTGTTTAAAACACAGTGATGAAGGGAATTCTTAACGACAGAACATTATTGTTAATGTCTGTGCAGCCGTAGCTTTAGATGCTGCTATTGCAGTCTTCGTAATTATTTCAGTTTTAGCGCATTTATCTCGTCAACACATGCACATTCATTTGCACTGTCGCTCTAATCTAGCTTTGCACTTTGAATGATAACTAACAATTAAAAGCAGATGAAGATAAGACATTTCACTAGGTTTGTTATTTCTGGTTCGTGGATTACAATGCAGAAATGTAATTCTGCGCCAAACCGAGATACGGTAGCTATTGCTACAATATTTATAAGAAACATACTTCTTCATATATATATATATACATATATATATATATACATATATATATTATACATATATATATATATATATATATATATATATATATATATATATATATATATATATTAGGGTGGAGTGAAAAAACGACTCTCTACGATATCAATTTCTAATAGTGCGGAAAACTTGCGCATAGGCATCCTTAAAACAGGAAAAATAAAAAATAATTTTTTTTAATATCCTAAGATAGCGCAATAGGCCTAAAGTTTGAAAAAATTTGAAAAAAAACGGTCATTTTTAAAGTCATGGGAAAAATATTTCTGATGAATATTTTTTATTCTAATAGCTTAAAACATTTTCTTTGAGGTGTATTTAGCTCGGAAACAATATTGTTGAACATGTTTATGTATATTTTGAGATCGCGCAAAAAGCCTAAACTTTGGGGAATATCGGCAAAATGAGGTATTTTTCTTAAATGCTCAAGGATATACCGAGACTGTAAAACTTTCGCAAGACTTCAGAGTAGACACTGGTGTTTTGCTTTAGAATTGTTCAACATCATGTGCAGCTCCTCGCCCATTTCAGTACTTGTTGTACTGAAATGACCCAGGACTCACCACGTGGAGGTGGCTGCACTTCGAGTCCCACCCACGCCCTACCCAACCAACCAACCAATTCTGGGCGTGGTAAAATTACTTTCCGCCTTTGAACTCTGATTTAGTGTTAAATTTTGGCATCATTGATGTTGATTTCAGTGTTGCCCTGATCAACCCATCACGGTTTTCATGGCCACACACTTTTCCTGAGGCCTCTGTAACTAATTTCACACATCTTGTGTGTGGCAAGGAAATGTTAAGCAATCAAACTCAGGTAAAGCTTTCTCTTTGAGCAGGGATTCAATGTACTCTGTTGTCATCCTTGCAATCAAAGGTGGTGGGGTCAGAGCACACTTTGACCAGTCAATTAGTTCTGTATAATCTTGAGCGTCAAAGTTTATCGAAGGTACCTTGAATATCCTGACGCTCTCTCCTGTTTCTTGATTTTGATTTCTAGCTTTAATTATTCTTTTGTATCCTAACTCTCTGATATGTTCTCGGTCATCCAATATCATAGTTAAAAGCAGATTCTCTGGATGACAGAAAAATCCATTTCTTTCAATGACTGGATCAATTATCGTCTTTATGACATCTGGTAAATGTCTTGTAGTTTGTACTACTTTAAGTACATGCTTTGGTCCGTCTTTTACAGTGTGGTGCTTTTTGATGGCGAACCACACAGGATCATATGTCTTGACAATGTAGTTGGCCAATATTTTCAGCTCATATGAAGGACTTTCTTCAGAAATGTAGAGTCTTAGTACTCGGTTGGCACAGGTTAACCACCTGGAGTGGCTAAGGGGACCAGGATCTTTATCAGCTAGGTCAGGTTCACAGAGTCCAGTTGTAACTGACTTAACAATATCTAAGTATTGTTAAGGTATTGCTGATCCTTACTAAGGTCAGATTTGGTAATAATAATCTCAAATTCAGGTACAATGACTTCAAATGGTACTACATCATTTTTTGCACAGTTCACGAGCTTTCTCCCAATCGGGCCACTGAATGATGCTGGTCCTGTAGTTGTGCCATTTAGGTGTTCAAAAAGATGCCTGTAAGGGAGTTCATTGAAGTGTAATAGGCACACAAACCATTGCAGGGGCCGTTTGAACATTACTTCGATGTTGCGAATCACTCCATTTTTCCATCCAGTGTTGGTGGCGGTTTCATCGCATCCAACGGCTTCTACTTCCTTCACATCATAGTCTTGCTCTCTCATGAAGTCAATAATGCACTGAGCTATTTCACTTCCAGTTCCTTTTTTTGGTGTTACATGACCAACATACTGGCCACCAGGCTCACTAATAATGCTGATGTGCTCTTCTTTTGTTACTCTACGATAAAATTTGGCTCCTAATTTTTCTTGAGTTTAAGTGGTATCTTTTCTTCCATCAAAATAGATTCCCTTTACTTCTTTAAGCTGATCTTAATTGTCAATTGTTACTTCTTTTCGCAGCTTTTCTTTCTCTCTCCTAATCTTACTTCTGTCAATCACTTGAGACATATCTGAATCACATATTAATCCAAGATCCTGCATCACACCAGATGCAATTGCTGCTGTGGCCCTGTCGGAAACTCCATATCTGTCACTTATCATAGCAGTAGTTGTCAACTTATAACGCATTTGCGATGTTGAAGGCTGTGACAAACTCATATCACAATGACTTTCTTGGTCCACACTTTGACGAACATAAGTATCACATGTGCTGGATGCGCTGGTATCTAAGGAACAAGTTTCTTGCTGCAAGAGATGTAATTTTCTCTCTTCTCTTTTATGCAGAATCACTGGCACTTTCTTATCCATATTTCCAATTAAAAATTTTCTTGTAACTCGTTGGTCGTATGCAAACTTCAATTTAATATCAGGGATATTTTTTGCTTTCTCGCAATTGCAAACTTGAACCACAGGACAGTCACAGCTTAGTTTTTTCTCGCATTCACATGAAAGCATTATTTCACACTTACATGCTGCAATATCAAATAGTTTTCCCCGAGCATTAGCGATAAAAACTTGAAGTCTTTCCTTAAAAAAATCCTTGTCTTTATCACGGTTAAATGATTTCCTGATCTTGTAGTACTCTTCGTGATACGAAATTACCATTTGGACAACACGAGAGTGTGTAACAGTTGGAATTGAAGCATTCTTAATAAGATTTTCAACTTGAGTGGCAACACTTTCTGCAATAGGTGGAAATGTCACCTTGAACTTTGAATCTGACAATAACATTAATCTTTGTCTCTCTTCGAAACAAGAAAGAAGTACGTCCTCGTACGTTGGCAAAGTATTGGCACTTAGTTCTCGAGACGGACCGAAAATCGGGCAAACGTTCGTGTGGGATTGTCTTGTAGCAACTCCACTATTCGACGACATCATGTTGAAATTAAAAACACTACTAACAAACGAATTTTGTGAAAAATGCGCACTATTTGACTGTAACACAAGTAAACGCAAACAGACAACTGTACTTGTTGCGAGCTACTACGCTACTAGTCACAGTAGTCATAGTTAAGCCGCTGCGATGTTCTCACGCAGCGTGGAGGATTGCGCCATTAATAAGCAATAAGCAAGCATGACTGAAAGTCGAATCAAGTTTTGTAACACATCTAAAATAATAAATTAATATGTAGAAATGCATCGGGTATGATTACAAACCGAACAGACTTCGTTTATGTCTTTAGAATTTCACGAAAAATACTCCCCAAAGTTTAGGCTTTTTGCGCGATCTCAAAATATACATAAAAATGTTCAAGAATATTTTTTTCGAGCTAAATACACCTCAAAGAATATGTTTTAAGCTATTAGAATAAAAAATATTCATTAGAAATATTTTTCCCATGACTTTAAAAATGACCGTTTTTTTCAAATTTTTTCAAACTTTAGGCCTATTGCGCGATCTTAGGATATTAATTTTTTTTTTATTTTTCCTGTTTTAAGGATGCCTATACGCAAATACATCTGTTCGTTAGAATTAAAATTGAAAGGGTGGAAGTCACTCTCACTTTGTTTTGCAGTAGATCAAAATTTGTACACCATAATTTAAAATGCCTTTAACTTTTGAAATCATCCATTAACCTTTTTTTTTTATTTTAATAACGCATCAACCACGCAGGGTCATTAGCGTATTTAGATTAATGTGACAGTTTTTACAATTAGCGTATATACATTAGTTTACAATAATAATAATAATAATAATATGTACCTATGTGTATTAGAATATATGTTTCAGATTTTTTGAATAAGTTGACAGACTTTAAGATAAGAAAATATTTTTTGGGTATTTGTATTTTCTTCTAGGACATCTCTTATGGAGTTGGGTATGCTATATTTGAGTCTTTCACTGTTATATTATTTGAGATATGTGTGACACTAATATGGCTATCTATTAAAAAATACGGGTTAGTGACCGAAAAATTAATAAAAAGGGTTGTATGTGTTGTTTGGTCATCATCATCATCATCATCATCATCCAGACTTCATTTATCACGTCCACTGCTGGACATAGGTCTGCCTTAAACTCCTACATTCTTTACGATTTTGTGATCTTTGTTGCCAATTTTTGATGATACGCCTGATGCCGTAAGCTCTACGTGTAGATGTATTACCATTCCTATATATCTTATTTATTTTTCTAGCCCATATATTTGGTAAGTCCATATGTTTTTCACTGGTGTATTTCTATTTAAGTTTTCGCACCAGACCTGCCAATGTAGTTTATCTTTTATTTTTTCCATAGTGCTTTGTTGCTTATACGTGTTCAGCATTTATTTTCTTTTTTTAATAATCTCTTTGCAGCTTTGATCCCACCATGGTGGAAGAAGAGTTTTTTTGTTGGGTTTAAAGGGTTGGTAAATGGGTATAGAGGCATTGGCTGCCTTATTTATTCCTTCAATTAATAAGCTATAATTATATTCTGCGTTATTGCTATTTTTAATGTATTGTGAAAAATAGTTATTCGCAACTTCTTGATATAGAGTCCAATCTGCTTTATTCAAATTCCATTTTGTTTTTGGCTGTATTATGATGTCTTTACTTTTACGCCTTTGTTAATTTCTACAATAATTGGAAAATGGTCTAAACCCATTACATCAGGTAAAGTTTCCCATGCACAATTAATTGCTACATCTAGAGTTGCAAAAGTTAAATCCACGACTGAATTATTCCCATTATTTGTGAACCTTGTAGGTGAACCGGTGTTTAAAATTACTAACTCCGTATTATCTGAAGCGATTATAATTTGCGTGCCTTTGGTGTTACTTTTGTATTATCCCATGTTAATTGATGCGCATTGAAATCACCTCCAAATATACTATTTGACTTGGTACAAGTAGGAATTGCGTCCCAATCGGCAGTTGTTCGTATATCAGGTGGGCAGTATAGAGAGAAACATGTTAGCGTTATTTCACTGTTATTCAATAATTTTATACCAAACATTAAAATATTTTCATTAAAATTTTTCTTAATTGGAATTTCTTTAAAACAAAATACATTTCTGACAAGGATTGCCACACCTGCATAACCATCATTTCTATCTTTACGAATAATATTATAACCCTTTAAATTATACTGTGTATCTGGCTTAAACCGTTGATTTACACCATGTCTCTGAAATTAAGGCAATATCAATTATATTTTCGTTTAAACATTTAAAGTAAACTCAGTTTATTGGCTACAGCCGATTGCGCATTCCATTGTAAAATCTTCATTTTATTTTTTATTTTATTAGCCATTACTTAAATTTATTGAAATTGTTAATTTTATCATAAATGTATGCTTTATATAACTTTTCTAATTTGCTATAAGAGTCAAACTCTTCGAGTACTTTTTTTTAAATATTAAAAAATATGTTTATAAATTCATCTGTATTAGGATCAGGATCGGCACTGTGTAAAATATTTGAGGGAAGAGGTCTTTTTGGACCAAATTCAAAATAAAACATACCTTCAGGTAAGGGAGATTGGTATTTTCTTTTTTTTTTTAATGTGAAGAAGTTTCAGGTTGATTTGGAGGTACATTTTGTGTTTTTTTTTGGGTATTGGATGAGGATGGTTTAAGTATATGTTTGGTGTTAGTTTGATTTGGGAAAGGTGGAAAACTTTCATTATTTAGCATACCTAATACTTCAAAATTATTCCTCGTACTAACAGCAAATGTGCAAGAGTTTTTTAGACTGTCCTTTGCTTCTAAGAAAGTTAAATTTTTTTCGGCCGTATGTCTTTTATTTCGTTTTGTTCTTTAAATTTTGGACATTGTTTGAAAATGGATTTATGGTCATAATTTTTACAGTGTATACAATAACTGTCTTGTGGGTCTCTACAGTTATGATCATCGGGTTTTCTCTTGTCCGCTGGTAATACATCTGGTTTTTGTACTGTTGCAATTACGAAATACGTGTCCATGTTGCAAGCATTTGAACCATTTTATAACTCTATATACATAGGGTTCTATGGAATAGGCAACACTGTTTATATATACATATCTGGGTAAAATGTTTACTTCAAATGTAAGTAATACCATTTGTCTGGGGATATATACTTTTTCTCCATTTAAGTCAATTTTCCTGTTAAGTCGAATGACTTCCGTTACTGTTATATTGAATATTATATTATCAAAAAGATTTTGGTCATTAAAAGCAGTATCTACGTTTCTTATTTTGCCTTTTCTTGAAGCAAATTATTTGGGATATATGCTTTTAGTTGTTCCTCTTTTAAATTTCCATTTTTTTACTAAATTATTTGCATCTTTGGGGCTTTTAACTTGTACTCTTACCCTATTCTTCCCTATTCTGTCAATACTAAGAATATTTTTGATTGCTAATTTTTTATGTAAAATATGACCTACCTGCATAGGATGCAGTTTGCCAGTATGTTCTTCATTTGTTATTTCAATGAATACATATACCTACGGATCTCTATACGGATAATAGAGATAACCTTTTTGTAGATTAAACAGCTTAATTCCTTTTTCCTGTTCCTTGATTTGTAGGCATTCTTCCACTTGGTCCATATTTTGGGTCCCTCCTTTGGCGGGGGGAGAGTTTTCATCTATTTTTGTAAACTACCACTGCATACACACAAACAAAAACAATAATAAATACTTAA
Organism: Diabrotica balteata; assembly: GCA_918026665.1. NCBI lineage: Eukaryota > Metazoa > Arthropoda > Insecta > Coleoptera > Chrysomelidae > Diabrotica > Diabrotica balteata. Next base: position 105,200,571 of record OU898281.1, on the reverse strand, counting down.
ATAAACACAAAACTGGGTTCATTTGCCCAGAGTGAAATTGGTTTGTTATTGAAAGTCACAAAAAAAACCTTGTCTTAATCACTATTTAAGCACCTGTAAATATACGTGTTCTCTCTATGAATGATCGAACAAGACTCCCAAAAGGAAGGTGCATTGTTTAAGTCTTTGGGCATTTCTGTTTACTACAAACATAGATCAAACAGTTTCCTTAGTTTATTTAATAGTATATCTCCTCTATTTACGATAGCTTCCACTACAATTTTATCCTCTTCTGGGGCTTTGTTATTTTTCATTTTTCTTAATGCTTTTTTAATCAATTCTACCTTTATCCCTGGCATTATTTTGGAGCCATGATTCATGATTTTCTTTGAAATAGCTGTTTGTATTCCTGTTTGATCTCGTCTATTTCCATATAATTTCTCGTAAAATTCTTTGACGACCTCTATTAACTCGTCTCTACGTGATATTATTTCATTTTGCTTGTTTCTTAATTTATCACTTTCGCATTTCCCATTCATTAGCTTTCTACTTTACGTTCTTACATTAGAACTTTTAGGCTGTTATTTTTCTCTATAGTACGTTGAATATTAGCAGTTTTAAATTTCCATGCATCTCTCCTGAATACCTTCGAAACAGTTTGATTCATTTATTTTAGAGTGTATCTGTCTACATTTTATCGCTTCTTATTTGTCTTCTTTGATCCAATATCGTTTTGTATATGGACTTATTTTACTATCAAATTTTCTTTTAGTACAGTGTACTCGGTGACTTTCTTGTAAGGCGTTTATAATGCAATTATTCAAGTCGTTAAGATCGATCTCGAAGGTTTCATACAGTAGTAGCTTATTATTGGTATGTGCCTGATATTGGTTGAATCTAATGGAGGTGTCCAGATACCATGAGATTTATTTTTAATCATTATGTTTCTTTCTCTTTTTATGTTGATTTGGAATTTAGGTCGTATCATTCTACAGTTACTGCTTGTGGTGAACTTGTTAAGTACTGTTACATCTCTTAATTATTTGTTTTTTGTCACTAATGATGAAGGAATGATGAAAAGGAATGATGATTTCATTCCTTTTTCTACCATTTAGACTTTTTCTGGTCTATCTTCTGTACATATTTTTGTGAAAAAAGCTGCTCATGTTGAATAAATTATTGTGGAGTAGAAATGTTAGTAGCGTTTCTCCTCGGTCATTTCTTTCTGGTGAATCCAACTTTTTCAAGGATGTTTTTTGCTCTACTTCTTTTACACCTATGTTTGCGTTGAAATCGCCACCTAAAATTGTAAATTAGGTACGAAAGTTATTAAACGCAGTAGATTGTTTGTTGATAAGACAGAAATAAAATTTTTTTTCAAAAAAACAACAAAAAATTTTGGGTTAGACCACCATTATGATATAGTGGCATAAAAAATAGATTACGTCTCATACATAGATCTGCCGAATACACATATAAAATTTCATAAAAATCATTCAAGCTGTTCCGGTGGAGTATGGCATCTAACTCTGTGACATCAAGTTAGCTATTAATAAATAGGGGTTGCTCATAGAAGTGTGAAAATTAAGAGTTTTATCTACTGTTTAATACATCATAAAAAAATTTGTCTTTCCATACAAACTTGTTTAACTTATTAATAGTCATATTAATTATATACATTATTTAGAAATAGGCTGTCAACTCATCTACAAATAAATAAATAACATATATTTTTAAAAACATATTTCTGGAATAAATGTAATTAACATCTGAAATACATCACTGATACAGTAACAAACAAAAACGTCCATTCTGTTTCCAATCAAGCACAACACAAAGTAGCTTTTAGACTAACTTCTCGAGAAGTGTGGCGCACCCAGGTGCGTTTTGGGGGTTAAACCTCCCCCAGGGCATATAAAGTAAAAAATATATAAAGAATAGGAGGAAAAAATTTAACTTGTCTTTCATATACAATACGAAAAATCCAAAACACTAATTTAATAATTAAAATACCACTTTAAATATGTAGAATACAATAATTATTGTATAAATACAAAATAATTAATAATATTTTTCATATTTAGATAGTGGTTAGATAGAACACAACCCGTGATAGTCTATGTGATTACATAGACTATCACGGGTTGTGTTCCTCTGCATGTGTTGGCAGTAGAAAAGAGACATCTCTATGAAAAAGACAGCATTTGACAACAGCTATAAAAAAGAAGAAAAGTAAAGATCAATGGAAAGATGGCAAGAAGAGTGGAACAACAAGAAAGATGTTGCCCAGTAAACCAAGATGCTGATCCCGAGCCTAAGGCACTGGGTCGATTATCTGTTTTGGGGCGTATCTTCATTGGTTTAAAAGGACAGATACAGATACATTCGCTATACAGCGAATATTTCGACATTGTTACTCACACAATGCTGGATTGTAATAGGGGTACAGTGGAGAGAAACAGAATATATGAAGAAATAGGTACGAATCCTGTGACTGTAAAGGAGATGATCGTGAAGATGACGGGAAGTACGAAGGGATGGAATAGTGTTCACAAATACATCTAAGCAGTCATTAAACAGAAAGAAGAAGAAGAGTAACACCAACCGGACCAACGCCAGAGATAAGACCTGATTACTATTTTATTGAGAACTACTACTATATTAATGAGAACAAGCGACAATTGAAGGCTAAAATAAGTTTATTGACGTTTGAATCTCCACTTCGGATTTCGTTCTCAAAGTACAAACATTAATGTCAAACGTCAATAAACTTATTTTAACCTTTAATTGTGGGTCATTCACAATAAAATAGTAATTACTTTAAAATGCCACAAGAAAATAGCTTCAGAACAATAGATAAGGTCTAGATAAGAGAAGTGAGTGTTCCAAAAATGACAACAAAAGACCTAAATGAGATAAAAAGAAATATGGATGTAAAATAAGAATACAATAACCTCAAAAAAATAATAAAAAAAATGGTTTATGAAATATTAGGAACAGAGAACAACGACAAAAAAACGCCACGAACTACCATGGATGACAAAAAACGTAAAAGATATGATACAAGAAAAAAAACAAAATATATAAGAAATGGCTAAAAACTAAAACATCTAGCAACAGAGTTACATATCAAAGGAAAAACGGAGAAGTACGCAATCAAATAAAAGAAGTAAAAACAATTTCTGACTATCAGAACCAATAAATATCTATCAGAGCTAAAAATCACTCTTACTGTTTAATTTATATCTTGAGGCAGCCTTGAAAAATTTTAAAAACCACCGCCAGGGAATAAGAATCTCCATAGGAAATGACGTAGTGTTCTCCCTGAACTGTGGGAATGACCAAGTCGTCCTAGCTCAAGATTCTTGTGATCTAGAATATATGATAAAGCGTCTTTGCAAAGAATATGTAAAATAGGGGTTACAAGTCAGCATGAAGAAAACAGAATATTTAGTTATCAATTCGGATGCAAGGTTTGAAGTGTTGATAGACGAGGACGTGAAAATCAAACAAGTGGAAGAATTTTGAATATTTACTCTTAGGTGCACTCATTGCACCTAAGCTTGGCTTGGCTTGGGAGAAACCGAAGTTAAACACCGAGTTTATCAGGGAAGTAAAATGGTAGGATGTTGATGTGAAAACTCCTTATTGTGGGAGTATATCTTTAGTACTTAAGATTAAACTAAAACCCAAATTTTAGGGACTTAAAATGAAGGTAGCATAAAAAAATTTCAACCCCCTCCCCTCAGACAAATTCTGGGTACGCCACTGCTCGGGAAGCATCTCTTTTATTTCGATGTATAAAAGTTGAACACACACAAGCGGTACTTCAGCATAAATGAGCATTTGAAACACGCCATTTCAACAGTAGACCTTATATTGGAATGTAAGTACTGCTTATATTATTTTATTAAATAACCTATAATATTACTTATTATTATATAAGTAATATTGGCACCATTTGTACCATACCTGATATAAGGTTTGTTTAAATTAGTAGAATTACAGTATGTAATATTCTTAGTTTTTTAAATATTGTACGTTACCGGTGACCTGATGATGACCAGAAAACTGTAGAAAGTGGTCGAAACCGGTGGTCGTTTACTAAAAAAATTCATTCTGAGTAAATTGTCGTTTATTTCTACTACCTAGTTTAATAATAAACAATTTGGTTATACATTTTCGTAGAATTTTTTAAAATACTATTTTTTGAGAACAATTCTTGGCGTAAAAGTCGAAATGTCAAACATTACTTAGATTTAAATGTAATTTTTATTACAATCAATAATTGGGCTTAATCCCATAAACAAAATATTTAAAACGGTTCTGATTAAACATTTGGTATGTTTCTTTGATTGTATAATGATCCTAGAAAAACCCAAGCTAGACCTAATTACAAAGAGCTAGAAACTTTACAATAACGTGTAAGTTTTCAGACGTGTAAACTAAATTAACTTGAGAGGACTATATCAATGATATTTGTTTTTGTTGGAGATGGTAAGATGTAACTTGCCGAGACCATTTGCGTTTTGGTTTTAGTCAATTTTCTGCTTCAATTGCGTTACTTGCTCTCAAATAACTACATAAATATACAAAGTTTCATCCAACTTCACATATACCATGACGTACAACAATTAATATCTTGTATTTACAACAGCAGTAAGCCAGAAACTAGGTTAGTTAAGCATTTATTGCAGTGTATGTGTATCTGTTTATTACACGCGTAAACTTCCTGTTCTTGACTGCAGTGTAAACAATTTAGAATTAAGCTACTTATAAAATGTCGGAAACAAGCGCTGTTTTCGAAAACTTTCGGCTAATAATCACAAAATAAATGGAGAAACTACATTACAATATTTTGTGTACACATTGCTTGAGGATGTACTTGAACTAGTTACTGTTTACTTGTTGTTGTCTGAGAATCTGCAAGGTTTAGTCATTTTAATTTTCTATTTATCACTATATTTTTAGTAAAAAGAAATATAGAAAATATAAACATATATAAAAGAAAGAAAGAAATGTAGACAAATGGATAAAGGTATCATATCACATTTTTTGAAAAAATGACTTTTTGCAACTTTTAAACTTTCCTGATAGAGATATTACCTTCCAATGATAATGAATTGTAGATTTAAGTATGTCTAAAAAAATTTCGGCGATAAAGGCGCCATGTGACTCATACAGTGTATATTTTTCTTCGAGTTAGAATCTATAAAAAAGCTATGATCATATTATGTGTGTATTAAAAACGGCGTCAGAAAATGTGGTTAACGATCATACAAATATGGCCGTGGCATCAGGGTCGGACTCAATAATATTAAATCAACTATATAATTATGAATAATTATTTAAAAGATTTAATTGTTAACTATGGCTACGGGAAAAGAAACGATAGAGGAGAAATGCTTCTCAACTTCATGAATAAACATAACATGTACTCAATGAACTCCTTTTTCAATAAAAAACCAAGCCGAAAATGGACATGGATGAGCCCCGATAAAAAGACATAGAATGAAATAGATTATATCTTAACGAAGAATTTAAACCTAGTAGAAGACGTATCAGTATTAATCAGTTTGACCTAGGAAGCGATCATAGACTAATAAGAACAAAACTAATAATTAACAAAAAACTAGAAAGAAAAAGAATACATGAAAAAAGATACAAATGGACATCTAAATAAATCAAAAATAGTGAATTTAATAAAAAGATAGCGCATGCATTAAATCAAGTTAGCATGCAGCAGATAAATTCCAATGATATTGATAATTTGAATAACCTTATTACCGAAACAGTGAGTAAAAGCCTTCTGCAACTGAAAAAACCAAAAACAACATACAATGAATTAGGCAAAGAAATATTACAACAAATAAAAAGAAGGAAGATCTTAAATAAATCTAACAAAAGGGGAACCGACGAATATAGAGAACCTAATAGGCAGATTAGAAGAGGAATCAGACAACAAAAAAGAAAACCAAACAAAAAATAAATAACAACAACTACTGAAAAAAAGAAGAGTATGAAATGCCTCAGACCGACACTAGGACGACGTCCGATGATATCATTAATGGGAAAAGACGAAAATGAAATCACAACTAGAGAAAACATACTGACACGAATAGAAGAATTTTACACAGAACTTTACAGAACACATCAACAAGATAATGAGATGAGACCAGCACAGAAATTATTAAAACATGTTGGATCAGAACTAATGCCAAAAGTAAAAATTTCAGAGGTAACTACAGCATTGAAAAACATGAAGAGAAATAAAGCTGCAGGAGAAGATAGTAATACCACAGATATGATATTAGAAGAAGGTAAGGAACTAATTACAGTTGTAACTAAGCTTGTGGACAGTTGTTTACATCAGGACAAAGTCCCTAAGAACTGGAACAACTCTAAAGTAATCTTATTACGCAAGAAAGGTGATAGTCGAAAATTGGACAACTACAGACCCATCAGCCTACTGTCACACCTGTTTAAAATACTCACCAAAGTCATAACTACTCGATTAACAAGGAAATTAGACGAATACCAACCATATGAACAGGCAGGTTTTAGAAAAGGCTATTCAACTTCCGATCACCTGTTAACCACAAAAATATTAATAGAAAAATGTAACGAATACAAGTTTCCAGTTTTCCTAGCATTTGTAGACAACGAAAAAGCTTTCGATACTATAGAACACACGGCCGTAATAAACGCAGTGCAAAATTGTAGAATAGACAGCAGATATATTAACTTAATAAAAGAAACTATGAACCAAGCTACAGCTACATATGTACTACCTAAATGAAAATAAACACACGAACTCTGTACCATTAAACAGGGGAGTCAAACAGGAAGATACTTTATCACCCAAACTGTTCACCTTAGTTTTGGAGGACGTTTTTAAAAACCTTAATTGGAAATATAAGGGAATAAATATCAATAGCCGCTACCTCAGTAATCTACGATTTGCAGATGACATAATCGTAATAGCTACTGACTTACAAGAAATGCAAACCATGCTTTTAGAACTACACACCGATTCTTCTAAAATAGGACTGAAAATGAATTTAAACAAAACAAAAGTCATGCACTTCGAAGACACCGTGACAATAATAAACGATAAAGTTATAGAAAAAGTTTAAGAATATATATACTTAGGACAAAAAATAATACTAAATAGGGAAATTCAAACTTAAGAAATGAAAATAAGAAGAAAGCTAGCTTGGGCAGCATTCAGTAACCTGAACTTTATACTCAGAAATCAACAAATTCAATTACATCTTAGATCTAAATTTTTGATGCATGCATTATCCCGATATTAACTTATGCGGCACAAACATGGACAATCACAAAAAAGAATATAAATATACTTAGAGTCACTCAACACGCGATGGAAAGAGCAATGCTATGTATATCACTTAAGGACAAGAAAACAAACACATGGATAAAACAGAAAACCAAAGTCACCGATGTGGTGCAAAAATCATTAAACTTGAAATGGGAATACGCTGGACATGTAGCTAGGAGCGATCTAAACAAATGGCACAGATCAATTTTAACCTGGAGACCATACCAACACAAAAGACCCAGAGGCAGACCTCCTATGAGATGGACAGATGATCTGAAAAGGACTGCCGGGAAAAATTGGCTACAAGTAGCGTACAATAAAAAACAATGGAAAGGAAGACTTGAAGAGGCTTATGTTCAGATGTGAACGTGAATGGCTAGACGAAGAAGAAGAAGAAGAAGATTTAAAAGATTTAAAAGATATAAACATAATTTTAAAAAGTGCAATCATTTTTTAATAAACTATGATTTCTTCAATCAAAATTAAAAGGGTTGCCATTGGGTAGCTATTATGTGATTACTCAATCAAAATCATTAGATTCACTCACTGCGCAAGTATAATAAATGTGGAGGAAACATAGATTAAAACGTAACAATACAAGATGCACATTGATTGACGTAATATAATATGTCTCTGTTGGCCTGTGGAGACAAGTGTGCCTAATGAAAGATGGAAAATGCTCTGATCATTGGCAACACAGTTACATAAATTTTAGTAAGGGTATTAGGGTCTGGGTTTCACTCTGGTAGAGGTGTCTTGGTCAAGGTTCGACCGAGATAGACTACAAGATATTATATTATAACAAACGTAAGAGAAAAAACTTTTGTAAAAATTAATGGGAAAATCCCAGTAGTTGGCTGTATACCATCGTTTAAAAACATACAGAAGTTAAAACACTTCACATTTGTATTTAGGTATAAAAACATATAGTTAAATCTTTTAAAAGTGTCAAAATTTATACAGTAGCATAACGTTTTCGATATAATTGTAGTTTTTGTTAGTGTTAACCCTAATAGCACACGTACGTCCAGTGGACGTCCATAGTACGTCCCTCACGGACCTTAAGGACGTCCCTCGGACGTCCGCTTTGGTCCTATTTACGTCCGTTTTACGTCCTATATTGGTCCGAATGTCGCTGCGCCGAACGTCCTATGGACGTCCATTTTACGTCCCGAGCGGACGTTAGTTGGACGTACCGGGACGTTAATTGGACCTTAATCGGACGTCCATAATACGTCCGGAGGACTTGACGGACTTTTGTGATGTTCTCGGACGTCTATTTTAGTGCTGAGGATATAAATTAGACGTCAACGCCATTGTATAAAATACTAAAAGTGGCTGTGTGTAAAATAAAACGTAAATTTTTAAAGTAATTTACATTTATTGTTACATTTATTTATTATTAACAAATGGGACAAATCCACTGTCCAAATTATACAAAAATGCAACATTATAGAAATATAAAATAATTTTTAGTAATAAAACATAAATGTTTAAAGGAACTAACATTTATTATTACATATATTTATTTATTCATAACAAATGGAACAAATTCACTGTCAAAATTATACAAAAATGGAACATTATAAATATATACACAAAATTACAGATAAAAATAAAATATACATGAATAAATAGGTACACATTTATAAAAAGTGTCATTTAGCATTTTAGTGCTTCAAATAGTACCTAAACCTATTGATACAAAAGTTTCAGACCATATCTATGTGTGAATCATAATTAGTTCTGCGGTAAGGAACATGGAAATATAAATTCTGACACAGTGAATGGGAGGAATATTAAAACAAACTAGCTGAAGCAATTCAGGAGATTGGTTATTTTATTAACAAGTTTAAAAATAAAGATTAAAAGGTAACACTTTTGATAAGAGAATCCAGATTCAAGAAATTGATCATACCCGAATAAGAATATGGTCTACACAATTTGCAAGAACAGTAGATGCGACAAGTCAGTATAAATCTAATCGACATAAAAAATGTTTTTTAATGCAATTATAACATAAGTGTAAATTAGTAGAAGTTGAACAACTAGACAGTAAGTAAACCATGCTGACCAGTATGAAGCTGATTCTTCAGATTTATTGTCAAAAAATCAGTCAGTAAAGCCTCGAAAATTTTAGGAATAGTAGAAAGAATTATAATGGAACGATAATTAGGAATCAATGAGTTAATGGATGAATCAATGGATAAAATCAATAAATAAATTGTGATGAAAAGTGACCCTCAGAGATTTATAAAAAATAAGCTATAGAGGCCTACATAAAAAGAATGTACAATTCCTTAAAAATAAGTTACGATATTCCATCTGGACCAAGACCTTTATTGGTATTAAGACACTGTAAGCATGCTAGAATGTCACAAATTTGAATAGTTAAAGAGTAAATATGGCTGTGACTGATATAGGATCTATGACTACACTTGTCTACACAGGAGAAAGAAGGATTGTGAATACTGCTGAAGAAATTGGCAAAATCGTTGAAACTGTGGCTCACTAAAAACAGAACCATTCAACTTCCCTTATCCATTCCCATTCTGATTAACCATACAAGTGTGTGGTCGGCAATTAAAAGCAGACAAGTCAATTGTTGAGTTTTAAAGTTGAAATCATAAGTATGAAAAAGATCAATACTTAATATGGAACTTTGTTTTATTTCAGCAGTAGATAAATTTTTAGGTACCTATTTTTAATAAATAAAACAGTCTCAAAAATTGACTGTTCCTTTCTGTGCACCAACCACACATATTTGCTAATGCAACATGCAAATTAAATTTTATTTGCCTCCTCTTTACATCTCAGATATTTCATTATCAAGTTTCAATTTCCTTCTCTATGGCAACACTGGTCTTGGAGTTTTTCCAGGCAGCATCTGAAAACAAAATTAATGTACTATAATGTAATGTAATAAATTGAACATATTAATTTCAGATTTAGTTCATTATACTTTGCTTATTGTAAATAAATCATCATTCAAAGGCGTATGATTAAACAACTGAATTTCAAGTGCTGTAGTTTTAATGGATCTCACCTGAACTAGAAGAATACCAACAAAACCATAGGTATTTATTTCTAATGACCAAATGAGCAGTAATTACACTTTGATACTTAAAAAACAAAAATAACAGTGTATAAATAAAATATATACAGCCAACAACAAACCTTCATTTCATATAGCTAAGTGTAGTTCTTAAAGCAATCTCATAGCCAGACCTGAATATTTGTGAAATGGTAAAATTTGCCATCTAAATTACATATAAGACACAGTTAAAAATATGCTTCATCGGCTGTATATGGTCACTAAGTGATAGTGTAAGTTTTTAAATGTTCCTTAGATTGATTTATGTTTAACAGTTACAAACCTTTTAAAATCAGAGCTGTATGTGCGTCTTCAAAAGCTATATATTGCTTTTTCCCTAGCCAACTATATTTTCCTTGAATTTTATTGCAGACCAGCTTCTTATGGCTTCTCCTAACAAATTCGTTTATGGTTTCTCCACCAATTTTGGAAAGCTCATTATCCTAAAATATAAATCAACATGTAACAGTAATCTAACTACCCCACAAACTTGATCATCCATGCTTAATTATTTTAGTTTAAACTATCTAATAAAAAAACAGGCTCTGTTAAAAAATCAATCAAACATTCATTTGCAAATTTTGGTTTCTCATAACCATGGTCAATGCCTATTAAATTTACAATTTTAGGATATATCAACAAATTATACAAACTAGGATAAAACTGACTACTAAAACTCTTTTTTAGTGAGATTCCATCAAAATTTACACACATTTCTATAACATGGTTTTATTTTGAAGATAAAAATAAAAATATGTTTGAAATTTGAATAATATGGATCAGAGTAATTGTTCTCTGGGTGAAGCAAGAAGGGTTCTAGCATCTGAACTTAAATGAGAAAGATCAGGAACTTCTTTATGATTTTTTAATAAATTACCTAGTATTAAAGGACAAAGTCCAGTTGCATAACTTATTAGAAAAATTAAAAACATCTCGATAAGGTTTTCCAGAATTCTCGTTACAACCATATTTAGACCCTTTTTCAGTTTCATTGAAAAAAATGCTTTGTAAAGTATCATTGGAATGATCGACCACGTGGTAATTTGGATTATTTTAGGTACTTAACATGTTAATAAAAAGTTTAAATCGGAAGTATTGTAACCAGAACTAATTTCCTTTTAAACATAAACAATTTTAAGAAAAATTACTTACCTTTTTGTAATAAAATAAAAACCAAATTCGGAAATAACCTAACAAAAATGGTACCAAACCTTTAACAATATACTAACAAAGGAAGCATCAAAAAGACCTGTACACTGTACACTGCTTAAATAGAGTTCTTTTATTTCTTTTATTAAAGCAATAATAATAATAATATTATGATTAAACTGTACGATTTGTTTAAATATGTATGACATGACAATGACAATATTGACCATTAATTTAATATCATCAATCATCACATGTCATATCACATCATTATTTTTCATTATTTTGTCTTTGAAAAGACAAAAGAGACAAATTATTATGTGGAAAAGATTATCAATATTCATCTTGTCGATAAAAATCATATTTTTACTTATTAGAATTAGCAAACATATATATCTTGATAACTAGAATAATAAAACAATTGTAACGAATTATCTAGAAATAAAAGATTTTTACACTTTACCTAAAAACAAAAACATGTTTTGGATATATTAAACTATACAATTTTTAATTAATTGTGATTTAACTTTTTCGCTTTTAATTATTTTATTAACGTAAATAACTTTTTATTTTATTGAAATATTTCCTATTTGATTCCATAATTGGTAAATGTCGGATGTCCAGAAAACGTCCGATTTCGGACGTCCAGAGAACGTCCGAGTATGGACGTCCAGGGAACGTCCGAGTACGGACGTCCAGAGAACGTCCATATTTAGTCCACCCAAAGTACGTCCCACTTCGTACGTCCATGGTACGTCCATTTTACGTCCAGGGACGTCCGGACCAAAACTGGACGTATATTGGACGTCCATAGGACGTCGTGTGTTACTAGGGAATATAGTATTTCACTATAGTGAAGTATGTTAAAATGAATATAAATGAAGCTAAAAAGAATGAATGAAAATATTAATATAAAAAACAGGAAATAAAAAATATTGGTTGAATAATATAGAATAGCAAGAATAAATTGGATACACGTTGTTGTGAACGGCATGAACAAAGTTAGATAATTAAGTATGTAAATGAAAAGCCGGACAAAATGATATGTCGAAAGAAAATGCAAAAAAGTACTTTTGAAGTATGTATATTTTAGGCAATTCCTAGCTGAGCGCTTTCGGCTTTACAAAGCCATCATCAGAGCTATGACCAGGCTATTGACCATAGCTCTGATGATGGCTTTGTAAAGCCGAAAGCGCTCAGCTAGGAATTGCCTAAAATATACACACTTCAAAAGTACTTTTTTGCATTTTCTTTCGACTTGTCATAAGTGTGTACAAAAAATATCAGTCTTTTAAAATGATATGTGTTTGAATATATGTATTAGAGAAAAAACGAAATTACAGAGACTGTATGTTGAGTTAACTGTGAGGGGATTAGATTGACTGTTTATCTAAGTTGGTTAAGTGAAATGTGTAGTATAGGTGGTAATGAGGTCCACAGACTGAAAGTGTCGAATGGATGTGTGAAAATAAATGATGGAGTTTAATTTTAGTGATGAAGTTTAAGTTTAAAGAATAATGATGAAGAATAATGGTGAAGAACATCGAAATACAAAGACAAATAAGGTGGCCCCAAGAAGTAAGAGATATGAGGAAAGAATATGTGAAGAAGTGAGTCATAAAAGAACTGGCAGGAGGACGAGAATTAAGAAACTGCCATAGGATAATACCATCTAGGATAATAACATCTAACATTTTATAACTTCCTTACTAATCACCCATTAACACATACAACACCTCAATTTATCCACCCCCTCATTTTGTTTCTTTCTATTCATGATACCCCTTTCTCTATCACCATCTTATCCCATGGCAGTTCCTCTTTCACCATCTTATGTTTTTTTTAAACATTTGGGCACCACTCTATTTTTGAAGGAATTGGGAAACTTTGTAAACGCGAGAATGGATAGAAAATTAGATAAGAGCAGCAACAGTCAAGACATAAAATATTGACGGGAAGACGGTCAAGACAAAAGCAATACAAGAAAGATACAAATGGTTACTAGACGGGAACAAAAAGAGTAGGAAAGAGTAATTATATCCCGCGGTAAACACTAAAAATACGAAATATATACATAAAATATAACGATAAATTAATGCAATCAAATAAAAAGTTCTACCTGAAAGAGATAATAATATAAATATTATTTTAAGGGGTAAAATGAATATACGGTATTAAATAAAAGAAATAAGTTCGTTTTACAACTTGTGTATTTGATAACTTCAAATTATCTGAACGCTGTGGAAAATTCGTTACATACTTGACCAAGAATTAGTTTAATTAACAAAGTTAGAAAAGTTATTATTAAAAAAAAAACAATGAATATCCGACAAATATCATAATCGAAATATTGTGTAGAAATAAAAAACGTTACAATTTTGACAGTCGTGATATGAAAATTATATCTAATCAATATTGGAGTAAAACTGCCAAGGTAAGAATTGACAACCAAAACTATCGAGATATCAAAATACAAAGAGGAGTCCGCCAGGTTGTGTGCTGTCACCACTAAACCTCAATATCTACAATGAAGCGGTATTTAAAGAAGCGCCCTCAGGTCCAATAGAAGTCATATCAAGAAGAAATTTTGAATAGCTTGCGTTTTGCAGACGATACAGTAATAATGACGGATAACAGCAATGATTTACAGAATGTAATGAAACGAATTAATGCTGTCATGAATACGGACTTAGGATGAATTTGAAAATAAAACTAAATATGCATGATCATGACTAAATCAGCAGATGCAAACATCCAATTGATTGTTGAGGACACCCTAATTTAGAGTGTTGATACCTACAAATACTTAGAAACATAGATAACATCACATGTAGACCACACCAAAATAATAAAGACACGTATAAAATTATATAGCACGTGCATCATTCGTTAAATTTAAAAAGTTTCTTTGTTGTCGGGGTATAAGATGAGGACTACGCCTAAGAATGCTTCGGTGTTATGTATTCACTATTCTCCTTTATGGCTTGGAAGCATGGACATTAAAACAAGTGCATCTATAAAAGTTGACCGTCTTTGGATTTTGGTGTTACAGAAGAATCCTACAAATATCGTGGACACAAAGAATATCAAATGCAGAAGTTACTAGAAGAATAGGAAATAAAGCTAAAATAATAGTGATAGAAAACTTGAATCCTTAGGCCATATTATGAGAGGGCAAAGATACTCATTATTGCAGCTTATTATGTAAGACAAAATTATAGGAAAGCGAAATGTGGGAAGACGAAGACTATCGTAGCTTAAGAACTTGAGGGAATGGTTTGAATGCAGCAGTGCAGAACTATTTAGAGCGGCAGTCAACAGGGTCCGCCTAGCGATGATGATTTCCAACCTTCGATAGAAGATGGAACTTAAAGAAGAAAAGAAGAAGAAGAAACAGAAATCTCTGGGTAAGCATTTCTCAATTGAAGCCTCTTTACATGTCGCAATAAATTAGATGATGTTAGACATGCGTTTAGTTCGTCCGCAGCAGTTAATTGGGTAATAATTAATAAATATGAAACAGTCTAACAATAAAATTATGGTTCCAACCATAATTTGGTTGTTTTGGATTTTCACGAATTTTTCAAAGTACTGTCCAATCTATGTAATGATCTCTTGTAGGCCCAAAACAAGTGGGTAAGACATTCATGCCGCACTCAGTCAAAGGCTTTCTTGTAGTCAATAAAGGAAGTACAGAAGTTCCTTTTTCGGTGTACGTATGGCTGGCGGCCGGAGTCGATGATAAGTAATTCGTTACAGTGATAGCTTGCACATGTTTAGGCAGAATCTGAAAATGTATTATTACACTATAGTATATAATTCTGTGAGATTTTTTTTTCATTACCGCAGGTAAAACCAACTCTCAATTATGCGGCATTGTACATTTTCAGATTTCAAGTAAAATTTATAAATCAAAACAAAGTCTATAGGTGGTCTACCTGAAATGATAATCTAGAATAATAAATATGGAAGTTGTTCTTTTCGTGTGACATCTGTTAAGTAAAGGACGAACTACAGTAAAACATATGTATTAAAAGACTTTACCTTTATTAGAAACAAAATTAAGAATTACGTTGTTTTCTAAATACTATCATAAAATATAATTGTAATTTCTCTAGAAAACATTTATATTAGCTTTTACTTCTAACGTAAATAAAAGAATATCTTTCACAAATGCAAAATAGGCCAGAAAGGTTTTAATATTGTCTGAAAGATGGCGCCTCTGGGTATTAAAATTGGTGTATCTCTTTTTCGTAAAATATAATAACTTTGGCAATATTTCGAGAAAAAGTTTATTACTGCAACAATTTACTGACCAAAAATGTAGAGAAAATTATATTATTTCATACGCTTAAGTTCACCTAACCGACATTTATCTAGTAGAAAATTTATTGGACTAGAAAATTTATTGGTTCAACCCTTGACTGAATTTCAACATATTCATGCCTTTAGTAAAGTAGACTCACTAGAATATTGAAAAATTAGAAATTGAAACTAAAAAATTATTTATTGTCTATATATGCTAATACATGAACATACTTAATATATTTTCTAAATAATTTATATTATAAAGTCAGAGTAATTTGTGTTAATATCTGCTGCCATCGCTTGGTTTGATATGAAGTTACAGAAAAGAAATTTTCTATTTTTTGGTAGGTATAAAATATATACAAAGATATTTTTTTTAAATAATCCAACACTACTTAAATTTTTTACACAAATAAGCTCTAATAGATGTTTTGCTTTATGTTACGTTTCAATAATACAATAAAAATATATTCTAACTGAAATAGTGCGCCATTTATCAACGAGTTATAAATTAATATTTTACATGGAATTGTACCAATGATTCTAATCAGAATTACCATTTTAGATTTCTGTATCGATTTTTATTGAGGAAATTATTTATAAAAAATTTTTAAATTAAAAATTAAATAACGGAGTGTTTATTCCTATATAAATTAGTATTTAACATAAACATACCGCCAGAAAACAACTTCAGACCCATCTAGCGGCTATTCTCATTATCAGTTATGTACATACGAGCATGGAGAAAGCTATTCGGCAGTCGATTTGAGTTTCTCAGTTACATTCAAAGATGGCAATTATGTCAGTGTAAGTAAGAAGATATTTTACCATAATATATATCAATTATTTTTTGTTTATATTTAAATATTTCAAATAAACAACATCATTTGGTTTTTAATTTTTTTTTATTTTTTCTAATAATACTATGCATTAACAAAGCAGTAAAAATCCTGTTTCTTTCTAACAATTCCAGTAGGTCCATCGGAATACTCACAAATACCGAATTTCTTAATAAGTAAACAACTCTTTTTCGGATTCCCCCACCTCCCTCGGAATGTCATCCAAGAAGGTAGTGTTTCATGTCCAATATGGTAAATTTTAACGTTGTTCCAAGTCTTCCACGGAGTTCCATACCTGAAATATACATTTTTGAGAATAAAATTAGGTACATAAAAATTGGTCGGTTAAATAGCCAAGCAAGCTGGGCGACCGGAATCTCATTCGCTTCACTGCGAGTGGTTCAGCGGATGTGAGTTCCCCAGCTCGGTGTAGAGAAAACAAAACGGCTAACGCAGCAGTTTTAAGTGCTAAATGAATCTGCGGCTTAGACTAGAATATGCTGGTCTCTAATCGGCCTATGGTGGTGCAGTACGGCAAGAGATAAGGGCTTGCGTCTCGGTGATACTCCTTCATAGATCCCTACTGGAAGGACGTGTGCCGCCTAAATATATATATATATATATATATATATATTATATATATATATATATATATATATATATATATATATGTATATATATATATATATTATATATATATATATATATATTATATATATATATATATATTTATCAAATTATTCTCGACCGTACTGTGTTAAATATTATTTGTAGTCTCAGCAATTGGTCTGTGTGAAATAAAACTCTATTTGTTATTTCTCAATATTTACCAAATATTGAGAAATAACAAATAGAGTTTTATTTCACACAGACCAATTGCTGAGACTACAAATAATATATATATATATATATATATATATTATATACATAAAAATTTGTGTTAAAAAATTATTATTACTGCGAGGTGTGCCAAATACTAAAATTGACTTGACATATTTTCAAATTGCGGATTTATATTATTTATTTCAACTTAATATAAACTTATTCATACATATATCTTCATTTAAGATTATATATATTCATTTAATTTTCTTATCAATATCCCAACTTCTTAGAACTTTCAAATATTTATATCAAATATCTCGTTCCAAAGGGAACAGGCCCTTTTCGTCGTCAACAATTCAGCTATAATATATCCAGCTCATAATGAGCAACCAGATATTTCCGATCTGAATGTTTGTCGTCGTATCGCAACTTGGGTCAAGTATAATGGGACAAAAATACTGGGATTAGCTTTGCCACTTAACCATGCTCGAACTCAAAGATGGTGTAGCACTCGTCCATCACCAAACCTAATCCACCGAGTGATTAGCTTTGCCATTCCACCAGGCTCGATCCCAAAGATGGTGCAGTACGCGTCCGTGTGTTAAACTACTAAGAGACCTTATATCACACCTATTAGCAATTTTTCAACCAGCAGCTATTGAACGAAAACAGCAGGTCAAGTTAGGTATTTTGTATATACATTTTTTTTTGTTATTAACCCATTTAGCAAATTTGTACATTACTTACTGTAAGGTAGAGGCAGGTGTATATATTTAAATAAAGTGTTTGTTTAAATTTTGTATTATGTTTTGATCTACCAATAAATATGACAAAATTTAGTCGCACAATATACATACCCCGTCATGTCTGTTAATTTTGGCACTTTAACATATTCTTGTACTCCCGGGGATCCCCACATCCCGTGTGATCCATAAGCAGAAAATACTACAGGATGGTCGCCTTGAGTGCGAATGAGCTCTGGGTATTTACCTAAATGCACACTTTTCTTTTCAATCTCATCCAATTTAAAATACCTAAAAAGACAAAATTTATTTTAATAAAGTATAATATTTTTTTAATTAGTTAAAAAGCACAGCAAGCATATTTGCAGGTGATGAAAACCACATTTTTGATTAACTAATATTGGAGTTTCGATTTTCACTCCCGAAATTGTTCTCAAAAAAGGTTTTTGTACAAATTATGTAAAAATATGTATTACCAAAGATTTTTGTTATTGGTTGCCATGTCAAAGTTGACATGCTTGACCCAGATCTTGTAGGCCAACAGCCAATAGTGGCTACAACACATTTTGAGGATAGTATTTTTACCCTAGGAATATCTAATTCTGACTGTTTTTATGTGTTCTATGTTATATGTTTGTGAATTGTGTGTTGCATATGTATTAGATTGTAAACGGTGCGTTTGACCTACTACTCGGCTATTCTTGATATATTATTGTTGACTTGTTGTATGAAGGCTGCTTCTTTGATTTTTCTCTTTTTCATATCTGTTTTTTTTTTTTCATGATTATTGATGTATCTTCCCATTGTGGTCTGTGCTCGTTGTCCCAGACATGTTTGCATATATGCGATTTCTCGAAATCTCTGTTCTTGATCTATGTTTCATGCTCATTTATCCTGATATTAAGTGGTCTTGGTGTTTCTCCCACGTAGAAATTGTTGTATCCATAGGGTATTTTATAGAAATAGTTTTTTATCTTTCTTCTGTGTTGTTGTGTTTGGTTTTAGATAGGATGGACCTCAGTGTGGTGTTTGTTTTGAATGTTGTTGTGATGTTGTACTTATTTCCTATCCTCTTCAGTTTTTCTAAAAAACTCTTTATATATAGTATTGTTGTCATCTAAGATTCCCTTTTTATGAGTATTTCTGGTTTGTTTATGATATTAAGTTGTTTTCTTTCTTCAGTCTTGTGGAATTCCTTGTTTATAAATGACAACTGTTAACCCTTTCGGTACTGTTGCCGTAAAAGTACGATTTTCATTTGCAGCTTTAATGAGCGAGCGCCGTTCTATTAAGTACTTACATCTTTGGAGAGCTATAATAATAAAAGTACATTCTACATTGACCATCTTGCTTACTAGTATGGTTCATATACGTAGCGATTTGAAATACACCATACCGATGCCGTACATACATCAAACACCCTTGCGCCATACTTTCTGAATACCGTTTTTTTTTATGTTTTACGAACAACAATTCCACTACTTCGATAAAACGAATATAAATAATGATTCAAAATGATTCAACCACTTCAATATAACGAATGTAAACTACTGAGTGGCCGTCTCGATCGCAAAGTGCAAAATTGTCTCAGCGTCGTATATGAGCGACGCGCAGCCGGTACTTGGCCCGTAGCGAAAGGGTTAAAACCTAAATGACCTGACGACGTCCCTGTCTTTTTTTGCAAAATTTGATCCCAGCGACAGCTGGTCGCGAAAGTAAGTCTTGAGTTCGTTACTCAAACCGCAGGAAGGCCCAATAACCTTAACCAACAAGTAACTGGAAGAATTCAAGATTCCGTTTTCCACTGAACAGTTACCCATCAATAGTGGGTAGTTATTTTTATCCCTAAACTGTATAAAACTCCCTGAAACTGTGTAAAAACAATCCAAAAACCTGTGTAAATACCAGTAATGCGCTATACGATCGAGACCAAAGCGGGAACAGGTATAACCAAGAAGCTCCTATAGACAACTGAAATCGAGACTACCTCGTAGAAAATTATCTGGGTATTCGATGTGGTTTTTCTTAGGCAACACCGTACTTGCTCGTAGTAAGGTTTGTGTTTGATACTATTGGTAAAGACATTTATATATTTATTAGTGAACTAGTGATTTTGCCCGTCACCCTGCGACGGGGGATTCAATCAATTGCCATCTAGTCACTCCACAATTATTTCTGACTTCTTTCTATTTAAGGCTAGGACGTAAACAACATGATATTTTAGTTTGTTGAACAACTTTCATAACAAATAAGTCACTTTTAGAGAATCGTTAAACATCTGCGTAAAGTCACCTTAGGAAGTCGATCTACGTACAAAAGTCAGCGTAGTTCTAGTTTGGCAATTCATTTGTTGGGAAAGCTGAAGTTTTGTATTACATTTTTTATGAATCACCAAAGCAGCCAATATTTTAGGATCAACAAACTTTCAAAAGAATTATTATTATTATTATTGAGTTAATGCCTCGACAACTATGATCATTGGCATTGTACAGTCAGGTACCTAGTGTAGTGTGTGTGTGTGTGTGTGTGTGTGTGTGTGTGTGTGTGTGTGTGTGTGTAGAGTAATTTTCTTGATACTTAGCAAAGTCGACGTCATTGTCTTTGCTAAGAGACGCTAATTGTATCCGAACGTCTGCGGTCCCTCTGTTTCAAAAGAATTAAAAATTAAATTTTTAAAATATTAAACTTTTTTAACAGTTAAAGAAATCGCATTTTTTTATTATACAATTTGTGGTGGCAGGAATAAATTAAATTATCTAAAGAAAAATTTAGTAACGAATAAAAAAATTATGTTGAATGTTGTATAAATAGTACCTAACCCTTCTCTTTCATACATAAAAAGTTCTGTTACATATCTGCTTTTAATAAGGAATTCATTATAGAGATTTTCTTCATGGATTGTTTAGTGAACTCCTCAAAAATGTCTTTTATAAACTAAACTTAGGGAAGAAAAAGAGGTAGAATACCTACTTTTATAATCTTTTATTGCCAACTATTTACAATATAAAGACAAAAAGAGAAATAATACGATCTCTACCTGGCGAAATCGAATTCAAATATCAGCCACCGTGCTTCCTAAAAATTGCGAAGCAAATAGCTTGATGAATAAATCGGCAAGGGAATCTAAAATTGCACTCCAAATGCCGTTCATCATGGCCAATATTCGTAGTGAATTCAATTTCTGGTACTCCAAACGAAGTAAAGAAATAAAACACAATGAAGGTATTACATTTTGATTAGTTGTCGTCGTAGACCATAGTTATTTTTAATAACTATGGTCTACGACGGGAAAATATTTTGGTTCGATACGGAGTAGTGGCTATACTGTACTGGAGGAGACCTAAAGAGGTCGAAATACGTATATGTGGCTTGTCGCTGCTCTGTATCGAATCAAAATCTAATACCGTCATTGTGTTTTATTTACAATATATTCTCAGAATATAGATCACTGTCGGTTTATTTAATCTAAACCTCTTAAAAAAGTCTATCATTACTAAAATTTAAATGGTCGATTCTGCTGCAAATATTAACCCTCTATTGCATGAAGAACCCAAATGGGAACTAAAAATTTAAAATTTTCATGAGTATTTACTATCGACAATTTAAACCGCGTGCACATCTTATTCCCTCTTGGACACATTCGTTGTTAGATGTGTATTGTGTGTTGCTGATATATCCATCGGTTGTTTGAATAAATAGCAGTTTTGTTTAAAGTAACCTCGGAATAGGTTATTAGTATAGCACGTGTATTTAATTTTCGAATAAAAATAAGGTAAGTTTAAGTAATAAAAATTACATATGCGTTTATAAGTGTGTAAGGGTGCTGATATATTAAAATAATAAATTTACTTTGTTTTTGTTATTATTTGACCCACATTGTTACTGTTCCCGTACAGGAACATTATGCGCTAGAGGTAAATTTTGACACTGAAAAAAGAAAAGATTATATAATTTGATTTTTGGAAGTTGGTATCTATCTATCTATCTATCTAATCAGCCTTAAACGCCCACTCTTGGGCATAGGCCTCCCCTGTTAATCTTCATTGGTCTCTATTTTGGGCGATCTGTATCCAGTCCTTTCCTGCCGTTCTCTTAAGATCGTCAGTCCATCTCATTTGTGGTTTTCCTCTTTTTCTTTTCTTTTCCCATGGTCTCCAGTGTAGAATTCGTTTATTCCATTTTTCATCTTTTTGCCGGAGAGTGTGACCGGCGAAGTTCCATTTAAGTTTTGCAACCTGTCTTGATACATCGTTTGTTTTTTCTCTGATCCATGAGTTTATTTTCCTGTCTTTAAGATCGATACCCAGCATCTGTCTTTCCATTGCTCTTTGTATTTTAGATATCCTGTCGATGTTCTCCTTTGTGAAAGTCCATGTTTGTGAGCCATATGTGATAAGTGGTAAAATGCACTGGTTGAATACTTTCGTTCGCATATATTGAGGGAACTTTTTATTTTTTAGAATTTATGATAGTTTACCAAATGAGGCTCATGCTAGTCTAGTTCTTCTTTTTATTTCTTCTGTTTGATTGTCTCTGTTCAGCTTTATTATCTGTCCTAGGTATATGTATTCTGCCACCTGCTCTAATTTATTCTGTTTGACTACTATTTCTAATTGGTGTTCTTGGTTTGTCATAGTCTTTGTTTTACTATAGTTCATCTCTAGACCTACCTCTGTCGCTTTTCTATCTAGTTCCTCCATCTTCTGTAACTCTTCCTTCTTATCTGTTATCAGGACTATATCGTCTGCATATCTCAAGTGGTTCAAGAGCTCTCCATTGAAGTTGGTAGACGTCTTTAATGCATTATTGATTTAAATAAATTAATTTGAATAAACCTGAAGTAAACTTTCTTTTCAGAAAAAAATCGATGAATTTGAGAGTGTTCCATCAACCTCGTTTTATAACAATAAAACAAAAATTATTTAGCCCCAAAGTTACGACAGATTTCTTTTGAAAGTAAAAATTCGGAAATATCTTAGGAAGATAGCGTTGAGCCGTTAACTGTACAAATCACCAGGGCTAGACTAATCATTGACAGTCAAGAAGATACTGATAATGAAGATGATGATTTATCAACCGATGAGTTGGATACTGAACTTCCTACGAATCGAAAAAAGTCTATGAGATGGAGTCCTTCGAAAACTGTGCGAAATGTAGATGAACTGCATTTTGTAGATAGTGAATTACTTCCAACCAATATATTGCAGCTCAATTCACCTTACTAATTGTTTAGTTTTTTTTTTTGACACCAGATGTTATAATTAAAGTAGTTCGACAAATCTGTATATACAGCGCTTAAACAAATCCACAAAAGCCAATTACTACATGTCCTGTAGAAATTGAAAATTTGATGGGGATATAGCTGTGAATGTCTCTAATAAGACAACCTACTACAAGACGCTATTCTTCTTCTTCTTCATGTACCATGTCCTTTCAGAACGTTGGTTACTATCATAGCTATTTTAATTTTATTCACTGCCACCCTAAATAGCATGCTTGTATCTACACCATACCAGTCTCGCAAGTTCTTCAACCATGAGGTTCTTCTTCGTCCTGGACTGCGTTTGCCTGCTATTTTTCCTTGCATGATGTTTTGTAGCAATCTATATTTGGGACCTCTCATTACATGTCCGAAATATTCCAGCTTTCTCTGCTTGATGCTTTTTATGATCTCAGTAGTCTTGCTGAGACGTTCTAGTATTGTGGAGTTACGAATCTTCTCCACCCAGGAAACTTTTAAAATTCTTCTATAGCACCACATTTCGAAAGCCTCAAGGCGATTTAGATCGATTTTATTCACAGTCCAGGACTCGACAGCATAAAGTAAGACCAAGAACACGTAGCAGCGAAGTAGGCGGATCCTTAATGCCAATTTTAGGTCTCTGTTACATAACACCTTGGACATCCTTCTAAAAGCAGCTCTAGCCTGCTCTATTCTGGATCTAATTTCGCCGTGATTTTCTGCATTACAATTTAATTGCTGTCCAAAGTAGACGATTTTATCAACTTGCTCAAGTTTGATATTATTTACGCTATTGGGCTCGGACAACAAGAATTTTACCAGATGCAGATGTAATGTCTATCAATCATTTTGAAACGATAAAAAGGTTTCTTTATTTTAGTAATAATTTAGACAATACACGGAGTCGTTAAAATCTCGTACCTGATTGAACAAATAAAACATGTGGTTTGCAGGTACCTTTACAAGATCACTTATCTTCTGACGAACAAGTTATATCGTTCAAAGGACGTTCGAGTATGAAGACGTACAATGCCAAAAAGCCTCATATATGGGAATACAAGATGTGGGTTCTCTCAGGAATCTCAGGATTTTTATATTTTCATATATCCCATATTTCAAATGCCGTCCAATAAACACTACAAACTCTTTTACGATAATTATTTGTCAAGTATACCACTGGTGTCATTTTTGCCAAAACGAGGCATACGTTATATCGCAACAATCCGTACAAATCGAATTCTGAATTATAAAGGTTAGCCAAAGAAAGAAATTAAAAAATTACAAATAAGAAGCATTCAGAAACACTCTGGTACTTATAAGAATACTGCAATATATACAGTCCAGTGGTGTGACAACAAAATTGTGCTTTTACTGTCATATTATTGTGGAATTCAACCAACAGCCAAAGTGGTAAGATTCTTTCGCACCGAAAGAACTAGGACAAGAAATTGATTGCCCAGACATTGTACAACAATATACCAGGCACATGGGCGGTGTGGATCTGCAAGATTCCTTGTTGGAATTATATCCAATCAAAATCAAAAGCAAAATGGATGTAAAACAATATGAGACTGGATGTATCAGTAGTCAATGCTTGGCTATTAGACAGGCGAATCAAAAACAAATTGAAAAAACTGAAAATATTATACAACTGCTGAATTTCTACAACAATTCTAGCTGAACAACTTACTAACAGTGTTGTTTTACAAAAAAGAAAAGTAGGTCGGCCTAGAAGTTCCACACCCGAACAACCATCCGAAAGATGATGTATTGAACCTAGATCCAATATATATGTACAAACAGATCAATTTTCACACTGGCCAAACTGGACTGTAAACAGGGAATGATGTAAGATGATAAACTGTAAGGGAAAACCAAGGGTTTAGTGCGAAAGATGTAAGGTGCATTTATGCTGTCATTCTAAAAGTAATAACTGTTTTGTGATGTTTTACAATTTAAAATAGTTTGTTGCTGACAATACATCGAACTAATGTGTATGACAATTGGTTCTAATAAATTTATACATATATATATATATATATATATATATATATATATATATGTATAAATTTATTAGAACCATATATATATATATATATATATATATATATATATATATATATACATAATGTTCCCAAGTGGGCACAATTTTTTTTTTTTAAATCAGATAGTTATAGTTTAAAAAAATGCGTAACGGTGAATTCTACATACATCTATTAAGAGTAATTTAATATAATTTTATTTTATTTTGTCAAAAAATAAAATAAAATAAATTCATACCATAGGGAGATAAATTATCGCAGTAAGTTTATAAACATTAAACATCAAATTCTTCGATTATATTAAATCTAATACCGGATCCATGTCTCTTACTCGCAATAATCAACAATATTTTTGATTTCGCTATAACCTACAACATAAGAACATACTACAATAAATACCATTTATTTTTAAGGTAACTTCTTATGTGGTACTTGATTTGATAGATAAATATTTTACATTGTATTTTTCAGATAAGTTTATTCCCGTCAGTTAGTAGTTCAGTTTTCCTTCCTACGTCGCGCTAGGTGCTTAAATCTAAACTAACATAAAGCTTTAAATTATTTTTTAACATCTTTTAACATCTTTTATCAACGTCTGTTTGCCTTGCAATTCTTAGAAGCCTCAGATTATAAAGCAGAAATCTGAATTGTGTTTCGAAACTATTTTACGATTGTTTAATTAGATGTCGCTAGTGCGTCCGTATTGAAGCCATGTTATTGTTGCTTCTTAAAAGGCAGAAAATATTAATTTTTCACGTTGAAAACCCCTATGAATAGCTCTTCTGACGAGACCTATTAGGTCGAAATACGTATCAAGAGATACATAGGATTTGTTTGCGTGATATCAAATATTTGCTGCCTTTTCTCATTTTATTCGGATTTACTCTGTGTGAGCACTAGAAGCACAATTCGGTAAGGATTTCTGCTTAGTTGTAAAAGACATGTCGTGGAATGCAAATTTTAGATTCCCCATGTCTCTTTTAACATCTTTTATCAACGTCTGTTTGCCTTGCAATTCTTAGAAGGCTCAGATTATAAAGCAGAAATCTGAATTGTGTTTCGAAACTATTTTACGATTATTTTTTTATTATTAAATACTGTTTTAACACTGAAGCAACCAATATTTTTGTCAATTTTTTAAGAAATTTAAGCATGTTCTTAATAATATTAATATGTATGTAATTATTATTAGGATTAATAATTAAACGTATCGTTTCATGAACAAAATATGATTGACTCAGCAGTTGAATTGTCAGTTTGTAGTTCAAATTTATTTCCTAGATGGCGTAATTACACTATCGGACCAACAGAGTGACTTGCCCTCCAGCGTTTTATATAGATAGATGTGTTATTAAATAGAGGGTCCTTTATATTTGAAGCTATTGACGTGGTAGATATAATATTATTAAGGAAATTCGGAGATGATGTAATGAAGGCACAAAAATTACAAAAATAATTAGGTATTTAACTTGTATACAAATTAAAGTATATGTAAATAGACTAACCTCTGCTGCTCGTTGTAGGTATAAAAGGCACCAGAGGTGTGTGCTGCTAGATATAGTTGATCAGGTACGTTTTTTCCAACAAAAGAAAGACTCATGTGTTCCCAGTCGCCAACGTGGTTACCAATAGTCTTTACATTACCAAGACAAGTGTTGAATATTCTTAAAGCTGGGACTTTACCTTTAACACAATTATAATTAGTTAGAATATCAAATTTAAGTACAAATAAGCTTAACTCTTTTACAGATAAGTGTTCAAGTTATAAATAAACAATAACCAAGTTCATTTTGACAGTAAAATCATAAATATAGTGCAAACATTATATTGGAACCAAAGTGCCATAGTTCAAATTGATGGGCAACACTCAGAAGAAATGAGGATCTGTAGAGGAGTTAGACAGGGATGTGTGTTATCACCACTTTTGTTTAACTTATATTCTGACGAAATTTTCCAAAACACGCACAATAATATCGAAGCGGGAGTCACCGTTAACGGAAAATTAATTAATAATTT
Organism: Diabrotica balteata; assembly: GCA_918026665.1. NCBI lineage: Eukaryota > Metazoa > Arthropoda > Insecta > Coleoptera > Chrysomelidae > Diabrotica > Diabrotica balteata. The sequence goes on along the minus strand of OU898281.1, from coordinate 105,172,992 downwards.
AAGATATACAGACGACACTGTGATCATAACAACGAGTATAGAGGATCTACATCTTATCGAAAGCTTGAGTATAAATAGTGCTGAGATGGGAATTACTATAAACACTAAAAAAACGAAGTACATGCTGATTACAAAAAGGCCACAAAATATACATCACCTATTGACAATAAATGGTAACGTGATAGAACAAGTAGAAAAATATCAGTATTTGGGAACTTTGATCAATGAAACCAATGATCATACTGTAGAAATAAACAGACGAATAGAGATTGCCAGATCAGCATTTATACGAATGAAGCCACTTCTAACGTGCAAAAATCTAAATTTGGAGATCAGACTACGTACCATTCGCTGTTATATATTTTCTATATTATTATATGAAGCTGAGACTTGGACATTAAAAAAGTGTAATTTAAAAAGAATCGAGGGCTTCGAACTCTGGTTATACCGCAGAGTATTGAAAATATCATGAACTGATAGAATTACAAATAAAGAAGTACTGGAGAGGGTTGGTAAAGAAACAGAACTAATCACCACTATACAAACCAGAAAACTGGAATACCTAGGCCACGTGATGAGGGGACCAAAATATGAAATTTTGAGACTAATAATACAGGGAAAGATTCAAGGAAGAAGGTCTGTTGGCCGAAGGCAGAACTCATGGTTAAAGAATCTACGTGATTGGTACCAATGCAGATCGATTGATTTGTTTAGAGCAGCAAGTTCTAAAATAAAAATAGCCATTATGATTGCCAACCTCCGTAGGGAGACGGCACTCTAAGAAGAAGAAGTTCATTTTAAAAATCCAACATCCAATTATTTAATATTGTGTGAAATAATATGTCGTAATAAATCAAAACTTTACGTATATTTACGAATAAGATATGTATATATCGTTATTATGTTAGGTCCTATATGAAAATAACTGGAGGCTGTTAAACGACTACGACATATGTCTAGTATGGTATGACTTGTCAACACTTTGTCGTTTGGAGTCGAGTTTGTAGATTTAATGCTACACTACACAAATAGGGCTAACTAATCGAGAGGCTAACTATACTAAAAGTTAGATGTAGCAATTTAAGACTATATCGTAATGACATCATAATAACCGCTAAATTTTAAGAGCGTAGGCGCAAAATTTCTGGCCAATGCTTTTTAGATGCATTCATTTTTTTCGAATCCTGAGAAAACTAACAAATATTTTTGAAAAATTTAAACGAAGAATGAAAGATTACATTATTACCGAGGGCCGAAAGTCCCTTAAAATAAACAAAAAGTTTTTTGAATGAGATATTTTAAATTAAAAATCACACTAAATTTTCTCTTTTTTTCACCCCTGTAACTTATTAAAATAAAAGTTATAGAAGTTTTCAGGGACTTTCGGCACTCGTTAATATTGTATTCTTTCATTCTGCGTTTAAATTTTTCAAAAATATTTATTAGTTTTCTCAGGATTGGAAAAAAAAGAATGCATTTAAAAAGCATTGGCCCGAAATTTTGCGCCTACGCTCTTAAATAAAGCATAAATTTAGTTATTTTAAATCCATAAAAGTTATTATATAGATACTATCCAAATTACTTATCACGTACATTGGTTTTCTTTATAGTTTATCAATATTAGATGTTACAAAAATTAAAAACCAAATAATTTATTTGTGGTTACATAATCTAAAGTTGTCGCAAATTTGATATTTGAAAATCTGTTATCATAACAAAATAATCTCTTGATTTGAAAATAAGTTGTATTTTTAGATCTGGTTACTAATCTTAACTGGCTAGTTTATACCGGAAATTTTCGACCCTATTAGAAACTTTTTACTATATACACTTACTAGCACGTAAAACGGACATTCCTAAAATTTATAACAAACATTTTTTGGTTATTTTTTTCTAAATTTGGCTAATAATAAATTCGTTTTCGTTTTCGTCTTTGGAAGAAGAGTCTTCCAAATTAAACCTATTTTGTACTGAATTACTTATAAGTGTTCTTTATATGCTGTGTGTGCTTAATTTTATATCCAAACAGTTTTTCTCGATAATATCTAAATTTTTGGAGTTTCCACGTAAAACTGTTTAAAAAGATGGTTTTTTACACGTAATTTGTGAACTTTCAGTCAAAAATAATTCCAAAATATTTACTTTTCGAAAAAACTCTAAAGAACAATTTTGTCCTAAAATTCACTATTCTAGCGGCTATTATAGTTTTTTTATATACTTTTTCCACCCCCGAGGTGGGGCATGACTTGATGTATAGATATAGAAAAATTTAGAGATTTTCTATTAGGAATAGTACCCTCTACCCTCAAATCCTGGATTATAAAGAATATACAAGAAGTTAGTCTTGTATATAACTGTCTACAAGTGGCTTAAATCCCAACTCGCGTTATTTTACTTGCACATAATACTGTAATTATTTTCTTATGATGGCTTTATATATTTCTTGTGGATAAATAGATAAGAACAAGCAAAGCCAATAAAAACAGAAATAATATCTTACCTAGTACACAAATATCTTTCCCCAAGTTGTAAGGATAAAAAATCCAGTAGCTGACGTGGAAATATAGTTTATCCCCATTATCCAAAACTTCATTTTCAAATCTTTTGAGGGATGTTGCACAATGGCTTACCACGGCGTATATGGAAACGTTATTTAAATCCGGATTTCCAAAGATGAATGATGTGGTATCGTTTTGTAGAGATTCTAGAATACAAAGTAAATTAGGACGTATTATTAATAATATTTTAAGTTCTGTGGCGAAATAATTTAAATTGTTATTTTTCAGTGTTGTTTAGAATGTCTAATATTTAAAGTCTCTTAAAAAGGCTGTTAGAAGCAGCTCCACCGTATGATCAAAAGGATAGTTTCATTGGAAGCCCACGATAGGACAGGAAAATTTTTTTTTCGGCTGTCACGAATTATTCTGGCAAATCAATGTTTATTATGGTAAATGTAACTAAATTGTATTATATGATTAAGATTTTGAGTGAAATATAGCTGACGAAATACATATTGACTATGTATGTAATTCCCTGTAGATTTAACAATAATTCAAAAGGGTAAACATTGTTAAAAATGAAATCTAAAACCCTCTAATTTCTGTTTGAGAAGGCAGAGCAGAAGAGGATGCTGATTCCGATGTGGTAAAGAGGGTCACATACCGATGGAATGCAAGAGAGAAACAACCAGATGGCTCAACTGGGACGTGATAGGGCATGTGGCAAATACAAGAATATACCCAAAGTTTAACTTACTGGTTGAAAGCAGTAATCACTGAGGACTATTCCCAAGAAAAGAACGCAAATGGAAAAATTACGAAACAGAGCGCGAAAGAAGTCTAAGTCTTAGAAATTAGACTTGGACTTCTTTCGCGCAAACACACAGGACTTCGAATTTTGTTTCCTGTGTTTGCTTCTACTTTCGTAGAAGCAAACACAGGAAACAAAATTCGATTAGCACATGATCTTGCCTAGGCTGCCGCAGTAGAAAAGAACATCGATGTGCTGGTGACGGCGGAGCCAAATCCAACAGCAATAAGAAGAAGAGGATGGTTTGTGGATACGACGGAAAAGGCTGCTGTAAGAATCTACAATGGGAAGCTGCGAGTATATGAAATTAAGGCAAAAAAATGATATGTGGTTGTTTGGATGAAAGGAGTGCGGCTTGTCTGCTATTATATTTCTCCAAACGTGACAATGGGCAAGCAAGAGATGAAAATGGACGAGATCATGCAGGAAGTGGCAAACACAGGAGGATAATACATGGTGCTGGGAGAGTTAAACGCAAAAGCAGCGGATTAGAAATTTCCCATCACCGACACTTGCGGCAGGGTACTGAGTAACTGGATGGATAGTCTTGACCTGGCTGTAATGAATACAGCTCTAGAGCCTACGTTTGTTAGGAAAGGTACGGATATGTTTACCGACGTGACCATGGCGACACAAAAAAGCAAGAGGCTAGAAGGTTTTGCCAGACTACACCGGAACGAAACATAGGTACATCGAATTGTTGATAACCGGAAAGGGGACCACTAACGCAGTCCGTGCGTCCGGAACGTCAGGGGCAGATGCGGCGATGGCAATGACTGGAAAGTATACGAGGAGCAGATTAAATATAGAGCATGATGATGCAGGCCCAATTACCGTCGGTGAAAAACCTGAGAGAGTTTGAAGAAGCCATGGAAGGAAGGAGGATAGCGTGCTGAGATGTTAACAGGATGGCATACTGGTAGAAGGCAAACATCAAGGTTAATGAGACCAAGGGGCAGAGAAGGTATGAACCCTGAGGTCATCGAGGAGATCGAGTAAGAGTACCGCACAATATATCCTGGATTATAGACAAAAATATTGGCGCAAAAGCAAAAAATTTTAATTTTTTTCAGATTTTCTTAAATAAAAAATTAAGCACAAGGTACGAGACTGGCGCATATCGTAATTATTGATGCAAGGTAGATTATGAAGTGATTTTAGCAAAAAATAGACTCCTATAAAAAATTAACATTATGGTCTGCCGTTCGACAAATTCTGCCTGAAATGTCTTTAAAAAATATACGATATGGTACATCGATAGGTTTCAAGGGTAGGCACTTAAAAATTATGGAATCTCTCTTGTAAGAGATATGTATGATCGAGAAAAGCTAGTGTTAAACCAGGTTTGAACAAGACTGATAAATTATATCTGAATGCTTTTCCTTAGGCCTGAATTCTATTTATTCTCATTAGTCTTAAACCTCCAAAGGCGAACTTTGTTCCATAGTGCTTAATGTATGCTGATGATTTAGTATTGGTAGAATATATTAAAAGATACTTTAAATAGGGACTAAAAAGATGTAATCATTCTCTGAATAAAGGATAAACGATGAACGATGTCAAATGTCAAACGTCAAATGTATGTATGTAGATTACTGCTATAAAAATAATGGTAAATTTGAAAAAGTATTGGTATGATGTAGTTTTTAAAAAGTAATAGAAATATTTCAGTAATACTTTTATAGAGATCTTTTATAAAAGATAAATTTTATAAAACTGTCAAAACTAGCTATGATGTACGGCAATAAGTGTTGGATAAAGAAATGAGAATGCTTATATATATATATATATATATATTATATATATATATATATATATATAATATATATATATATATATATATAAGCATATATTTATATATATAAGCATATATGTATATATATATATATATATATATATATATATATATATATATATATATATATATATATATATATATATTGGATTTGAAGTTTCCGCGGGAGCTATATGTGATTTCAGTTGTTTTCCGGGTTTGACTCCGCGTTAAGTAATTTTGGTTTTTAGAAAAACCATTGTTTTGACGACGTTTCGGCAAGGTCACACTTGCCATTGTCAAGTCAGATTAGTTCTGCTTCGTCTTGATGTTTCAGGAGAAATGATTTCTCGGTCGCTGCTAAGTTTAAATACCTTGAAGCGCTTCTTGTGATTGGTCCTGTGCGCAGAGTGGGCGGGGTCTTCTTCGCTATTTTAATTTCTACGTTTTTCTGCAGAATTGATTTCCCCGTATTTGGGAGTCTTTGGGCATCGTCGCTGGTATTTAAATTTTTTGGATGTTTTTCGATCTCTATGGCTTCCCTGATTACACGTTTGGCCTTATTTTCGATATTGGCTAGCATTGTGACATTTAAGTCGATTTTGTGTCCTGTGTTGATGGCATGTTGTGCTAGAGATGAATTTTTCTGTTTTCTTTCGATGGCGTTTCGATGTTCTTCGCGTCTAACTTGTATCCTTCGATTTGTCTGTCCGATATACGATTTATCGCAGTCCTCACACGGGATTCTGTATACACCTTGATTTTCCAATGCAACTTTTGTTTTTGCCGATGGTAATATGGTTGCGATTTTTTTGCGGTGTTATATATATTATATGTCGGATATATTATATATATATATATATATATATATATATATATATATATATTTATTTCCGGTATTTCCGGTAGGGATCTATGAAGGAATATCACCAAGCCGCAAGCCGTTATCGCTTGCTGTACTGCTCCACCATAGGCCGATCAGACACCAGCATATTCTAGTCTAAGCCGCAGATTCATCTAGAATTTAAAACTGCTGCGTTAGCCTTTTTATTTTTTTGTACACCGAGCTGGGGTTCGAACTCATATCCACATTTGCAGTGAAGAGAATGAGAATCGGCCGCCTAGCCCGCTTGGCTATCTGACCGACAGATTAAGAATGCTTAAATACATGAGTGAAACGAAAAAAACAAAGAATAATAATTTTAACTACAAATTTATTTAAAAAAACAGCTAGTGTGATATCAATTGAGGCCAAAATGACAGAAAATAGGTTAAATAATCACTTATGTAAATAATGACTACATTTAAATTCCAAGAAGAAGCAAAAGAGGAAGATACAAAAATCAATACAATCACAACACGTGTTTTAAATTTGACAGTTTTATTCATACTTAACCTCCTTGTATATCACTAACTAATGTATAATTAAAAGTTGAACAAAATTTTATTAAGTTTTAAAAATAATAAAAATATACTCACCTAACGACCTATATGGCATAAGGTTAAAGTCATTTGATTTGTATCTTGAAATCTTTTCATCTAGATAGGGCATAACCCTCTTCCCACCACTATCACCAACGTAGACATTCTTTAAAAAATCTTCAGCACTTTGTGGAAAGTATCTCTCTTCAGGTGCCAGCCATATCAATGGAGCCCATTGCTTGACCAAGTCTTCCACTAAAAAAAAAACACATTTAAATTAACAAACATCGAAAAGCCTGAGAGAAGGTTAAGAAAATATTAAATGAAGAATTTGATATTGATAAATGAGATGTTTCGTTTTAAATTATTATTTTTTTTTTATTAAGTTATGCCTTAAACTCATAGGGTCATTGGCGTTGTACAATTTAAAGTTTTACAATGGATTTAATATATTTATGGAATATAAGTATGATGTCAAATTTTCCATATCAGATCCATCACTTAATATTGCCCCTAAGATATCTTGTAAATTATATTGAAGTTTCTCCATGCAATATAAAGGACACTCCGGCAAAATATGGCGAACACTGGGCGGTGTGGCCTATTCTCAGACGAGATAGGATGGTTTGATGTATACGCTTATTTTGGGTTGATATACAAGGTAATAAAGAATGTTTTACTTCTCGTAGTTTGGATGTTAACTGATTCCACTTGGTCTGCCAATCATGGATTATTAAGTTCTTGATTATAGGTTTCATATATCTAGATGTGGAATGCTTCTGATTTCTACAGCTTCCGGACTAGAGATTGCTAGTTTTGACCACGAATCTACTTCTTCATTACCAGCAACTCCGATATGAATAGGAATCCATACAAAGTTGACATTTATGTTCATAGTTTGCAGTTGGCTTAATGCTAATTTAATAAGTAGTAGACTTGGATGGCTAGGATATAAGTTATTTAGGACAATTACAAAACTTAGGGAATCCATAATAATGATAGGGTTTTGATACTATTTTCTGTTACAAAACTTATCGCACTTAGAATAGCGGTTAACTGATCTGTGTAAATAGATGTAAATTTAGGGAGTTTCGTTAACATTTTTGTTTTATTAGACATAAATGCTGCTTCACTCCATCTATAGTTTTAGAGGCATCGGTATATATATAAGATTATGGTTACTGCAGGTCTTAAGTTCTTGGAGGACATCTCTGGTATACAATAGGTATCTGGAAATTTGAATTCAAGTTCATTAAGGTATCTATTTACTCTTTCATAAAAAGGAAGGTCTAGCCTGGGATGTGTTTTAAAAATATTTTTAAAACGGTCTGAATTTATATAGTGGTTAACAGAATTCATAGGATTTGCCTGTATTGATGCCGCATATGTTAGTGAAAGTTGTTTTCTTTGGAATTCCAGGGGGAATTCTCCAGCTTCACAGTGTAAACATTCAGTAGGGCTAGTATAAAAGGCACCTAGTATGGTTCGCAAAGCACTATTTTGTATTCGATCGAGTTGTTTTATAATATATGGTTTTGCTGAATCATAAATAATACAAGCGTAAAAGAGTTTGGACCTGATCAATGACTTGTACATAAGTATCAGTGTTTTACTATCTGCTCCCCACGTGTTATGTGCAATAGTTTTAATAATATTAAGTGCAGATTAACACGTACTTTTTAGATCATGAATGTGGTGTTTCCAGGATAATCTGTTGTTAAATTTCATGCCTAGACATTTAATTTTCTCAACATATTTTATTTCTTTATTAAATAGTTTTAATTCTGGAGTGACACAACTTCTTTTTTATTTATTTAATAACATACCCTTTGATTTTGTTGTTGATAATTAAAGACCTGTGGAAATTGTCCATAATTCGAGATTCCATAGCACTTTCTGTAGTTGGTTCTAAAGGGTTTTATCATTTATCCCCTTAACAAAAATGAGTAAGTCATCTGCAAAGAGTCTAGTTTTTACTGGTGAATCACAAGTGAAGATAATATTATTTATTGGAGTAATAGGGAGACGCTTAGAGAAAATTTTTGTATTAGGTAAAGTACCGTTAGCTCGTACATTAAAAAATTGATGAGATAGGAAATTTTTTATAAATTGTGCTATATTTTTTATTTCCCATCGACTAAGTGTTTGAATAATACCATATCGCCAAACTGTATCGTATGCTCTATTTATGTCAAAAAATACTGCGATATATTTTTGTCAAATTATTAATTTAAATTCTAACTGAAGGAAATTTTTTTAATTTCGTGCATTTTAAGTATAATTTTAACTAAACAATTATACAGTGTGTCCATAAATATATTATTAGCTCAATAAACAACATTATTAGAAATTCCGAAAGCAGGTCGATTTTTGATTTTGATTTACTATTTTTTTTAATTAGAATCTAATATACAGGGTGAAATACTTTCGTATGATGACGTCATTACTATGTTTTTAAATGGAATCCCCTTTTTAGAAATTCCGGAAACAGGTCGATTTTTGATTTTGATTTACTGTTTTTAAAATTATAATCTAATATACAGGGTGAAATACCTTCGTACGATGACGTCATCACTATTTTTTAAATAAAACCCCCTTTTTTAATTATAGATTTTTCATGCTGAGCTGATTGTAAAAATACATAAGACGTTGCTTCAAATTGGTACATGGAGGCAAAAATGCAAAAACTCCAAATTAGGAAAAAATAGTACACAATGAGACATGGTACAAAATAAGACATTCTAATTTTGTTTTAAATTTACCGCCAAGTTTCAATTCTGTAAACAACATTATCTCAGAAATGTCATTTTACATCGTCAGTCAAAACACCACCATTCTATTCGTGACCTCGTAAAAGTTACAGTGATAAACTGTTTAATTAAGGTAAGAAGTTACTTTTTATACAGTGTTGTTTACTTATTACTAGAACTAACGTTCTGGTACTAAACTACTAATGTTGATTTATGTCAATTTGAAAGTATATGCGTGAAATACCACAGTTAAGTTAGTCTAAGCTCAAATAGTCGTGTCTCAAAACTAAAAATCAAGTATGATTATTTGCATTTGTTTACAACAATGCTACTTGGCACACGATGAGATACTAGGTGATACTAGTATACAATGAGATTCTCCCATTGTGTACTACTAGAATTTGTATTAAGCATTTATGCTATAGTGATATGTTGTATAAGTAGAATTAAAGTTTATTATGTTTAAAAAAATTTATTAAAATCCTTTCTTAAAGGTATAGCGAAGTTATGTGAAGCTGGATATTTGATTCATCTCCCAATGCATAAATAACCATGTCTTCGCTACTTTTTGTATATAAACATTAAAAATATATACCTTTTACAAAAGACTTAAATATTTTTTTTTAATATATGGTATACAGCCAACTACAGGAACGTAGATTCCTTGTGGATTTTATTATGTTTGTTACAGACATGGTGCGCAAGGAAAAACCAAGGAGTTGAGCGACGTGGAGTAAAATTTGAGACATTACAAAGATATGTCGCAAAAAAACGTACTAATCCAGATAATGATCAAATGGAACCCAATTATGCTGTACGATTTGTGCTTTCAGAGGAACAAGAAATTTCTCTGTGTGACTACATCAAAACTTGTAGCAAAATGAGCTACAGATTAACAACTATTTAAGCACAAAAGGACGCATATGATATGGCAATTAAAAACAATATTCGAGCTTTAGAGAAGTGTATCAAAGATAAAATAACTGGACTCCAATGGTTCCGTTAACTCCAATACAAACCCCAATATCAATATCACCATAATCTGAATCTGTGTCACTAAGTTTATTGAGGATCTTCCTAGAATGTAAATAAGATGAGTGTTTGAGAAAGTATTTGCGCATTAATTTTATATTTTTACAATTAATATTTTTTCTGTTACGGTACTGTAATATGACCTAATTTGGTGCTGTATTTTAAAAGACCTTTTGAAATATATTGTTTCCTGTTGTCTCATAAAACTTAAACTGGATATCTCATTTATGATGTTGTGAATACGAAGAATTTGGCTTCTCTTTTGTATGGTCCAAAATATACACACAAAGGTTTCGTGTTACCGTCACAATTAGTTAAAATTATCGGAAGAATCGCAATACAATGGAATGATTTATTGGTACACCCTCTGGGACCACCGCTTAGAGGGGCTTGATTCTTAACTCTGCCCATATTAACGCATTCTGAATTGCCACTTCTTCGTCAGACATCGATCGATCGACACGCATCAAGTTCCAGACGGTTCTTCCCGCGTCCCGGGCGTCGGTACCACCGGCCAACTCTACAGCTTGTTACGAATACCTCAATAGAACCAAAGGGTAAGTCCATAATTCTTGTATAAAACATTGATAATGAGTAAACCAGTTTATTTCTAATTTATTTCTACTTTTACAATTTATAATTGCTATTTTCACCAATTTTATGTATCAACAATATCACATTTTTTCGTTATAATTATTTATTCAATGTAATTTAAACCAGCGACTTTCAAGTTTAATCATTAAACAATGAGTCATAATAAGAACTGATCTCTAAAACCAAGATATTTTAATTTCTCTATAGCAACTCTTACGTTTATGACGTAATGTTTTTGAGAGTTCAAAAAAAAAGACATGAAAGCATTAACACCTACTAATATTTTGTCAGGTTTTAATAAAATGGGAATTTTTCCCCTTAATAGAGACATTTTTTCTGAAGCTGACTTCATTTGCAGTTCTAAGACTGATAGACTAAATGAAACTAAACAGAAAATTCACAACCAGACTCGACAGAAATATCTAGTGTGCTTTCCAATCAAGTTATATCATCCTCATCGAAGACACCTGAAAATCAAGAAGTATTCCCACCAAGGACATCTGAAATGTCGATAATGTCTCAAAACTCTAAGTCAGTAGTATCATCTGCGAATTCAAGTTCTTTCATCTCCCCTCGTGAGTTTAAAGGATTTTTAAAAGCAGTAAAGAGAAAAGGTGTGAAGGCAAGGAAAACTAAAAAGAGTTCAATTTTAACTAACACACCTGACTTGGATCAGTTAAATCTGCAGGCAACAACAAAAAAAATGACACCTCAGCATAATAAACGAATTAAAGTCAATTTAAATAAGGTAAGCGGCTCAGCACCAAAGCAGAAAAAAAATAAACGAAGTGATAGATAGCACTTAATCCGAAGAGAGTGAAGAACTAATCAATTGCGATGATTCATTTGGCGATGAATGTGAAAATTTACAGTTGGAAGACGATTATGGCATTGATGCTAGTACAGAAATTTCCATTGATAGTTTTGTATTAGTGAAATTTGAAAACAATATCTTTTATGTTGCTAAAGTTCTCAAGCCATTAGACCATAATGAATTTAAAGTGTAATTTTTAAGAAAAAGTGGTAAACATCAAGGCTGCTTTATTTTCCCTTTAGTTGAAGAGATTGCTGCAGTATCAAAGTCAGACGTTGTATCAATTCTACCAAACCCAAAAAATGTAGATTAAAAAAAAACAAGCGCTTTGCATCTAATTTCCAATTTGATGTAAAGTTTGACAGTATTAAGATCCGTTGAAACTTTCTTTCATGTCAGTTTTTCTATTGTAGCTGTAAAATTTATATTTTTAATGATACAAACTACACTCTATGTATTTACTTTAACAAATTATTGAAATAATACTATTTGACTCATTGTGTACCACCACATGACTCATGTACCACCAATGGTACACAATGAGGCAGATGTAGACGGTTAGAAAAATAATCCTAGATTTTGTTTCTTTATTCATGATGGGAATATTTATTTCAGATTATATGGAGGAAATAATTATATTGATACCTGGTTAACTCTGTAGGTAGACAAATTTTAAAATGTCAGAAATAAAAATGTGTTTTTGCCTCATTGTGTACTATTCTCCCCTACTTACAAAATAATAAAGGAAGAATGCATATTGGCATACAACTAACATTAATAAACTTTTAAAAACCCCTTGCATTATTTGTAACATTGTATCTAACAGCCTTTATTAGTGATCCAAGTCCCTGAATGATAAAAATATTTTCTATGTTAGCAGCATTCATAGATTAGTGATCCAAGCCCCGGAACCATAAAAATATTTTCCAGCTAAATCTACAATCACTAAAAATGTTTCATCTAAACATTTAATTAATTTTTGAATTTATGTTACTTTCACAAATGTTTTCTGCTTAAACAGGTATAAGAAAAATAAGTATTTGACAGTTTCACATGCATAAGTATTTTTTTTTTTTTTTTTTTTAGTTAAAAATGCATCTTCCGACAAAATATGTTTCAATGGTGTTATCCGCTTGGTATAGAAATATATCTATGTCCTTTCAATTCTATACATAATATAAAATATGAGAGGTGCACGCCACTGCTGTTATAATTATATTCGCTTTCTAGATTGTGTGGGATGTAATCAGACACAGGGTGTCTTTATATATTCTTAGCCAAGGTCAAAGCAATTATTTGCAAAAGATTTGACCATAAACGAAAACGATAAGGTATATCAGATAAAGGGGAAAGCCTGTAACTAATTGAGCCATACAATATCTACCGCAGAAAATATCCTATTTATTCATTTCATATATATATATATATATATATATATATATATATATATATATATATATATAATAATAAAAAAAATAAACAAAGAGGTAAAGGATTTCTACCAAGAAGTTAAGAAATCCAGAGAGACTACAAAGAATAATCCACAATATTGCAAAAAAGGCTTACTTCTAGGTAAAACATTAAAAAAATTAAACAGATGGGCGACATGTTTCCAAGATCTATTAAATACAGACCAACAGGAGGAACTTAAGGGAAATGAGAATTGGCAAGAAGATGAAGAAAAGACGTACGAGGAACCAACTCTGAATGAAGTCAAAGAAATAATAAAAGTGCAGGGGAAAGTGGTATCCCAGCTGAGATTTTCGAGGAAGGTGGCGAAACATTGAAGAAAAGGGTATTTCACTTGACACTAATAATTTGGCAACAGAAAGAAATGCACAACAGAAAATAAAAAAAAATTATCTGTATATATCTATGGAGGCATAGAACTATTTTAAGTAGGCTAGAAAATACTAACAAAAATTATTAGGAAAAGATTAATAAAATATGATAACAAAGTGATTGGAGAATACCAGGGAGGTTTTAAAACACAAAGAAAAACTACTTATCAAATAAGTATGTTAAAATTAATACAAAATAATAGCTACGAACAAAACTTAGGATTACATAATGGTATTTATCGTTTTTAAACAAGCATTTTTCTTCTTAGGGTGCCTGTCCGTTCCGAACGTTGGCGATCATTCTGGCTATGATGATTTTGTTGGTTGCTATACGAAATAGCTGTGTTGCGGTCTTTCTATACCATGCTCCCAGGTTAGCAAGCCAAGATATTCTTCTTCGTCCTGGGGCTCTTTTTCCTTCAATTTTACCCTGCAAAATGCATTGGAGTAGCTCGTATCTGCCTTGATTTCTCATTAATTGTCTCAAATACTCTCCAGCGTACGCCTCTTCACAATGTTGACCAAATCCGTGGTTGTGGTCGTCCTCCGCAGTACTTCTTCATTGGTAACTTTGTCTGTCCACGGTATCTTCAGGATCCTTCTGTATACCCATAATTCAAACGCCTGAAGTTTTGATAGAGTTTCCGCCTTCAATGTCCACGTTTCTACTCCATACAGAAGCACTGAGTACACGTAACATTTAAGGAGCCTTATGAGCCTTATTTTTATTTTCAGGGTGAGGTTATGGCTTTTGAACACAGAGCTCATAGCCAAGAATGCACTTTTGGCCTTTCCGATGCGACATTTAATCTCTTGGGTATTGTCCTACGACTCGTTGATTATACATAGTTCCCAAGTAATTGTATTGTAAGACACGTTTAATTCTCATTTGGTTCACATACAAATTTGCTTCAGTTATGTTTTGCTTGCGGATGATCATTAGCTTGGTTTTGCTGGTGTCCATATGTTCTACTTGTCTCCGTTATTTTGTTCATTAAGTTTTGCAGCCCTTCTATGGCATTGAACACTATTGTATCATGTGCATACCGAAGGTTATTCAGCTTGACTCCATTTATTGAGATGCCTTCATCAATATCTTAAACAAAATATGACTCCCTAAATCAAACAATACCATATGAGGCAACAGGAACATTAGGAATACCAGAAAAGCTTATAAGGCTAGTGAGAATGACGCTTAGGAATGCACTGAATAAGGTAATAATAGACGGAAGCTTTTTAAGACAGTTCACAGTAAATACAGGTTTAAAACAAGGAGATTCACTATTAACAAATTTATTCAACCTAGTATTAGAGCAAATCGTAAACAAGAAGATCAAATATAAGCACAAACAGGACTATTTTTAATAGCAGCGAACAGGACGATTTTCAATTTCATAGCGTACGCGGATGATGTGGTGATACTAGCAAGAACAAAAAACATTTAGAAAAAGTTTTCCAGAGATTTGAAGCGAAAAAATACTAATTAATAATAAAACAAACAAAAACAAAATATATGAAAATGAGAGGAGACATACCAAATAATAACAAATATATTAAAATGAAAAGAGTAGAGACTGTCTATAGCATTGAAAAAGTGTCAAAATTTGAATACTTAGGAGTAACTATAACAAACACGGGAAATGAAGAAAAAGGGATAGACAAAAGATTAATGAAGGGAATTTAAGGGAAATGTGACAAGAACACCTAAACTGCGAGTCTACGAGACAGTAGTAAGACCCACAGTGATGTATGTAAGTAAAAGGTGAATTATGAACCAGCAGGAAGAAAAGAAAGTAGAGATATGGGAAAGAAAGGCGCTCATAAAAATCTTCGGAGGAAAAAGGACGGCAGAGAATATTTGGAGAAGAGGAAAGAATAAAGAAGTAATGAGGATGTATGGAAAAGCAGTAATTACGGTAAAAATACGAGCCCAAAGAGCTAGAATCGAAACCGAAATGTTAAAACAATACTGAATAAAGGAGAAATGGGGAAACAAGAATAGGACATCCAGAGAAGAAACGGTTGGAAGCAGTAAAGCACGACTTGTCAGAAATAGGCGTAAGAAATTGGAGAGAGAAAGCAAGAGACCGAAAAAAACTGGAGGGAAATAATCAAGTTTTTAGAAGCCTTGGATTATAAAAAATAGAAAACTCGGATATCTGGAGCATATAATGAGAGGAAGCAGATACAGGATAATGTAGTTAGTACTTAACGGAAAGATCGACGGAAGAAGAGGAATTGGTAGAAAGAAATACTCATGACTCCGAAACCTTCGTCAATGTACTGGCTTATCAGCAGATGAAGTATTACACGCAGTGCAAGATCGAGAACAATATCAGAGAGTTTAAAAATTCTTTTGGATAATTTACAGCTTCGTTTGCATTTAATATTCAATTCCTCTTGCATTCGACATAATGATAAACCAATCAGAAGGATCATTTTTGTAGGTTTGTGGTCTGAATATAGAAACTAACTGGCCAATTGTACATAGAATATTGACGTATTGTAAACTATCCTTCTTTTTCTTCAGTGCCTTCTCCGGTCCGGATGTTGGCGATCATCAAGGCTATCATGGTTTTGTTGACAGTTCTGCGAAACAGCTCCGCTGAGGTCATCCCAAACCATTGTCGGAGATTTTTCAACCACGAGGTACGACGGCGTCCTGGTCCCCTTCTGCCAAATACTTTACCTGCATAACGAGTTGAAGAATTCGATATTTTTCTTCGTTCCGCATCACGTGGCCGAGGTACTCAAGCTTACGTTATTTAATTAAATTAAGCACTCCTTTCTCTTTTGTCATGCGCTGTAGGACCTCAACGTTGGTGACATGGTCCACATAAGATATTTTGAGTATCCTTCTGTATATCCACATCTCGAAGGCTTCGATTCGTTTTTCAGTCGCTTGCGTCAGTGTCTAGCCTTCAACTCCATATAGTAACACTGGAAGAACGTAGCACCTCACTATTCGTATCTTCGTTCCCAAACTAAGATCACTGCAAGGATCTCAACTTAATAAATGTAGACCGTGCCATTTCAATTCTGGATCTAATCTCTTGAGCGTAGTCCCATTGTACGTTTAGGGTAGTTCCGAGGTAAGTGAATCTGTTGACTCTCTGGTTCTCTTCGCTACCTGCTATTAGTGCCCCGGGATCTAAATTTGTACGGCTGACAACCATGAATTTAGTTTTCTTAATATTGAGGTTCAGTCCGTATGTTACGCTCACAGTTCTCACTCGGTCTGGTAAGGCATGCAGATCGTTTAGGCTGGTTGCTAGTAACACAGTGTCATCGGCGTAGCGGATATTATTGATGTATTTTCCGTTCACTCTGATTTCCATATCTGGGTTTGTGAGGGCTTCATTCAAAATCTCATCAGAGAATATATTGAAAACAGTCGGCGATAGCACACATCCTTGCCTTACTACTCGCATGATCTTCACTTGGTCGGTCAGCTGGTCTTCGACCTTGACTTGAGCACGCTGGTTCCAGTATAAATTTATGATGATCCGAATGTCCTTCTCATCCAATCTTACTCTTTGTAGTGCGGTGATCATCTTCTGGTGCTGACAACGGTCAAATGCCTTGGCGTAGTCAATAAAACAAATATAGACATCACAACTGACATCGCGGCATCTCTGAAGTAGGACTTGTAAGGTGAAAAGTGCTTCACGTGCACCCATGGAATTGCGGAATCCGAATTGCATTTCATCGACATTTTTTTCACCGACATTTTCATGACAGACAAGCTAGTTTCATGAAATAGCAACTTCCTGTGACATCTGTACTAACTTCATTTTAGTTTCCCACTTTCTGTCAGTTAAATGTTCTAATATTGTGGGAATATTAATTTTTTTGCCTCTTTTATCTTTATAAAAGAAGACAAAAATTATAATTAGACTCATTTTATGGTCTACAAATTCTCTTGGGGTAAGTACTTTCATTGTGATATTTATTTTATAGTTCTGACCGCATTTCCGATATTTGTAACCTTACTTTGTTTCGAAAGCACATTGTTTTTTTTTTATATATGCATTAGGACTCTTTAACAGAATTTAACTAACAATCATAGTAACAATTATATCTCATTTTATCCTTGCCATACGCTATTTGTTTAATTGTAACTTTGTAAGATGGCAAGGAAGTTAAACTCCTCTTGATGTGCCTCTAATGCTCCTATTCCTTTTGTGTCTTAGTTTATTGGGAATATTCGCAATTTTATTGGGAATAATAATTTAATGACAATTTTATTTGGCATTTATTTATTGGATTTATTGGCATATTGACAACGTTGTTGGCTTTATTGGACTTCTACTGGTTAATTTAATCAGAACACAGGACCACATGTAACTGCAGCTCTCCAGATCTACAACATTCAATTGGAGGACCTAGCAGCTAGAGCACACAAGTAACCCATCCAACGAAGCAATAAGTATTACATCGATTGTTAAGCTTTGGCAGGGTTAATTATTGTGTTTTTATTTTATTCTTTTAAATAAATATGTTTGGTTAAAATTTGTTTTATTTGCTATCAACTGAGAACTCAGGTTCAATCTCTATTTTAAGACAAGACGAACTCACCCTTGAGATACTGAACTACTCAAAGTATAGACAATAAGCTCCCATGGTTGATTGAAGTATTATTTTTACAATCTTACTTCAATTCTTTTTGGTAGTCTTATCGTTACACATTGGTTAAACTATCCAATTTGTTTATTATCACTCCTGGCAACACAACGAAAAATATAGTTTTCACAAAGTGAAAATAATCGATGCAAATGCAACTCAATCAGCAAATGTGCACTTTATTTACAAGTTATTTAACTAATTTTTGAACTTTTATTGATCTTAACCAGATCGATTTTAGTGTTTAAAATAACTCATAATTCTAATAAATAAAATAATAGCTAAAAATATACCGGAACATTTATTAATTCTAATGCGTTATGAATTTCGCCAGGTAAGTTAGAACTTACATAAATAAACTACATTATTTATTGAGTCTATAAAATGTTTGTCGCTGTTTAATACAAAAATGATAATGGGTAGTTTAAAGGATTTTCTACATAAAAGAAACAGTAATTAAATGCTTTACTAGACCAATTAATTGAGCTATACTCATGATTTAATAAAGAAGCAGTGCATGAAATATTGTTACGTAAACTTTAATGATAAAGTAATACATTTCAATTATATATAAGGATAGTTAATGTTGAGCGCTACATGTCTATGATAATTTGTTTGATAAAGTGAAATAATATCAAGTTAATATATAGAGTATCATTTATATACTGTATTGATTGTTAAATAGTAGTAAAACTTTTAAGTACTTAGTATTTAAAATAATTTATTTGTAATTGTATTACTTTCCTCTATCTCTTCAAAAAAAAAAACAAGTATTTGCATACTTTTTCATACTGTCCTAAAGCTGGGACTATCTTCTTCTTTGAATTATCATCATCATCCAGCCTCAAAACTCCACTGCTGAATATAGGCCGTTTCCTCGTATTTACAACCCCGTCTATCTTGAGCCACTCGCATCCAGTTTATATTTTGTCTTCTTAAATCGTCAGCCCATCGTGTAGGTGGTTGACTGACGTTTCTCTTATCTTCCATTGGTCTCCATTTAAGTAAACTCTTTGTCTCTCGCTCATCCGTTATTCTAGCTATGTGCCCTGTCCATCTTAATTTAAGTCTGGCTATCCTTTCGATGACGAGAGTCACCTTGGTTCTTCTCCTGACCTATTCGTTTTTTATTTTGTCTCGCAGAGGTATTCCTTACATTGATAGTTTAGTAGCCAAGGCTTTTGTTAAAGTAAGTGTTTCTGCTCCGTATGTCAACACTGATAGGATCCATTGATCGAATACTTTTCTCTTCAGACATGTGGGCAGCTCACTTTTAAAAGTTTCTCTCAGTTTTTCATATGCCGCCCACCCGAGACCGATTCTTTCCTTCAGTTCATGGGTCTGAGTATCCCTGCCAATTATAATTTCATGTCCTAGGTATTTATATTTCGCTACACGTTCTACCTCTTGCCCACCAATACTGATGTTCTGGTTAGGTACTAAATTTGTCATTATTTTATTTTGGAGATGTGTATATTTAAATCTACATTTCCTGTATCCACAACGAGTTCCTGTACCATCTATATTGCCATTTTTTAGTCCTCAGCTGTTATGACTGTATCATCGGAGTAGTTTTTTCTAACTATATCATCGGCGAAACTAAGATATTTTTCATTGATTTTTATTCCCTTTATCAGCCCATCCAAATTCTTAAAAGCATGTTCCAGCACAGTTTTAAAAAGTTTAGATGACATTGGGTCTCCGTGTCTAACCCCCCGCTCTATTTTTATGCGATTACTATCAGTATGTAATTTGACAATAGTTGTTGCCTGTAAGTATTATATTGTATAATAATTTTGTATAGTTTTAGTCTAACCTAGATTCTTTAAGTGCCTGTAGTATTTTTCTTAGATTGGGGTCCCGCAGGGCTCCGTCCTGGGTCAGACGTTGTGGAATCTGGCATATGACGGGGTCTTAAACTGCGAATATGGGAAAGGTGTTACTCTCTTTGCATTTGCGGACGACCTTCCTATGCTGGAGCTTCGGATTACGCATGTGTGTGTTCTCATTGAGGATTGGATGAGCGTGATCTTTCTTTCGCGAGGATAAGACGGAGACTGTAGTACTCAGAGGCTACAGAAAAAGGGACAAAAAGTACGTCAAGTATCTGGTAGTTACTCCCCACGCAAAGCTTTTCAATGAATGGCTCTGGGGGATAATGCCTAATATCGGTGGACCTAAATCAGAAAGGAGAAGGGCGCTTCACGGTGTTGTGCAGTCTGTCGTGTTCTATGCTGTCACAGTCTGGAGTGAGCCTCAGCTTACAAGAGGCTCATGGTACGAATAAGATTAGCCGAGAGATTACTTTCAATCGATCAGTGGCAGCAAGAGTGGGAGGCAACACGTGATGTAGCTAAGTGGACGAAGTCATTTATCCCGAACCTTCGAAGATAGGTGGACTGTGGGAATAGGCAACTAGATTATTATCTGACGCACATGCTCACAGGCCTTGGCTGCTTTCGCAGCTATCTTTACAGGTTTAGGAGGGCTGATCAGTGCCTTTACTGTGGTCTCCCGGATACTGTGAGACACATGATGTTGGAGTGTAAGCGTTAAGCGAATAAAAGAGAGAAGTTTGAAAGAGAGCGTAACTGCAGAATGTTTAATTCCGTGGAGAAAATGATGAGTGGTGGGATGAGTGGTGGTGGACACGGATCCACAAATTTATCAGAGAGCTGGTCTCTTCAAAAGAACGGGAAGACAGAGAACTCACAACAGAATTTTAAAACGAGCGAGTAGCACCTCAGTGGGGTTCGGACTGTCGCAGACGGAAATATGAGTAAATGAGAGACTAATGACGCGAGGGAGATGCCAGAATGGCTAAAGCAGGGGGTTGAAAGTCTTTGGTGGTTCCTGTGGATGTGGTTTCCTTGATGAATGTGTGGGAGAAAGAATGGGAATCAGGTGATAGCAGGGTATCAGGAGAGATGTTTTGCCTTAACCATCATTTCCATCCTGATATCTGGAGTGATAGAAAAGAGATTTTTAGTTGGACACCGACCATCTCGGAGTGGTAACGGGACGAAGTATCAAAGGTCACTCTCTCAGGCATCTCGTCCTGGTACAACGTTCGTTAGGGTATTAGGAACTCAACACTACCTGTGTGAGTCACAAGTGTCTATATGTAGATTTTTCTTCTTCTCTTTAAAGATTTAAAAAAGTATTTTACTTAGCTCAACTATGTCAAAGGCTTTGTGAAAATCGACAAATATTAGCACTAGAGGTTTATTGTATTCCGCTATTTTCTGTATAAGGGTTTTTGGGCTTTATAGATGGTTATTAGCTCCGTAAATTTTAAGGAGTCCTGCCTGTTCTCTTAGTTGATAAGTCTCTAATTTTCATTCCATTCTTTTAACTATTATTCCTGTGAACAACTTTGCTTTGTCTTCTGTTTTATGTAATAAAATCATAGTAGCAATGATCCAATCTATTGAAATATTGGCGGTGTGAAGGCAAATATTGAAAAGTAGTTGAATTTTTTCAAGTAATAGATCTCCTTTACCTTACTTAAAGCCTTTAACGCTATTTTATCTGCGTCTAGGGTTTTATTATTTTTTATTTTCTTCAGAGCCTCTTTTATTTCTGATTTTGATATATCGGGCATTTAATCTGATCCTTGGTTTAGTACCTCAATTTTTACTGTAATTAGAGGTTGCGTATTGTTATCTTTTTCTCTTGATTCATATAGCTCTGTGTAGAACTCTTCCACTATTGTTAATATTTCATCTTTGTTCGTAATTTTTGCTCCAGCTCTGTTTCTTAGTTTCTTAATTTCTACCTTTTCGTTTTGCAGGCTCCTTCTCAAAACGTTCATGTCCTTATTTTGCTCTATTGAGTGCCGTGTCCAAATTGGGCACGGCATTGGGCTTCCATAACTATTTTCCAGGATTTTTCTCTATCTTGCGCGGCATGTAACAATTCATCTGCTAATAAATCAGTCCATTGACCAAGGTTTCGAAGCCATGAATATTTCTTTCTACCATCTTTTTCCCTCGATCTCTGCGTTGAGTATGAACTGTAGTATCCAGTATCTGCTTCCTTTCATTATATGCCCCAGATATTTACGTTTTCTCTTTTTTTATCATCTTCGTCAAGTCACCTTCATAGGTAATATAGCTACCAGGTAGAGCTACTAGGTTATAAAGCTGGGACCACAGCTACTTAAATATTGTTCTGAAGTTATTTTCTTGTGGCATTTTAAATTAATTACTATTGAACTGGGAATAAGCCACAATTAAAGATAAAAAAATACATTTATTACTAACCTCGAGTTTTAACCTAGATTAGGCTTACGCCTCTTCAAGGAACGGGGAACTCCTTTTTTTTGACGGAGTTATGGGGGTTACGAGAAAAACGTCAACTAAACGAAACGCGGCCTAAGAAGCAGAGAACTGCTAAGGCAAGAAGGGAAAAAGAAGGTGGCTTATTTTGTGATCGATAAGAATTGTGAGCGCACAAGAAGAAGTGGGTTTGCCTAGCATGCAGTGTGAGGTACTTCAGGGTTACCAGCCATACAGTAGGAACGGCTCTTTATCAGCGTTTTTGGTGCGCAGTTTATCTGCGATAATAGATGGGGAAAGATTCTAGAATATCAAAATACTCCTCAGGAAGTTCAGGTTTAGCGTTATGTAGAAGTTTAGCTGGAGGGAATGAAACTTTTTTGGCGGGATGCCTGGTGAGTATTTGCCCTCTATGTGAACAAGGTGTCTTCAATGTTTGTTTTGCTCGGTTGTTCGAGCCAGCTATGGTTCTTAAGACATACTTCCTACTGAGGGTTAGGACTCTGTCCTTGATTGGCGTGATGTTGGTTATTGCATATATGTGGGCCGATGGATACAGCCAATCTTTTCTCATGCAGAAACGTAGTATTCTACGCTCTGTGGCGGTGATGGCGTTGAGTTCGTGACTCCTCAGGGAGAGGTTAACGCATGCCTTGTATTCGATTATCGGTCTGATGAAAGTCTTGTAAGTGTGCAACAATGTGTTAGAGGACGTTCCTCCTAGTTTACCGGCCAACACTTTCATTAGGTTGAGCCTTTTTCTCATCCTGTCAAGGGAATCTTGGACGTAAGCCTTCCAATTGAGAGTTCTCGTAAAACGAACTCCCAAGTAGAGAACTGAGTTCCTGAGAATAAGGTCCTCTCCCAAAAGTGTCACCCGGCCCTGAAGGCCGCGTCCGTACGGAGGTCTAAATAAAATTGCTTTTGTTTTAGAGGGGTTTAAAGTAACCCTCCATTTGTTGCACCACCTCACGACTCTATCAAGATAATCTTGCGATTTCTCGAATACAGACCGTCGCTCTCCTTCCCTGTAGGAACCTGAGGTGAGAATGGCTGTATCATCGGCGAATAGGAGTAGAGACTCTGATCCTTGCTGTGGGCGGGGGATGTCGCTATTGTAAACTGTGTATAATATTGGAGCAAGTATTGAGCCTTGGGGTACTCCTGCTTGAGGAGTGAATGGAGTGGAGAGATGCTCTCCTATTTTGATCCGAACCGTCCGGTGAGACCTTTCAATTAAGAGTATTGACCTTTCAATTTCCACTTCGGAAATCGTTCTCAAAATACAAACAGTTTTTAAAATTTACTGTTTGTATTTTGAGAACAATTTCCGAAGTGAAAATTTAAACGTCAATAAACGTATTTTTATCTTTAATTGTGGCTTATTCCCAGTTAAATAGTAATTAGCTACTTAAATGCTGTTAACGTTACAGCGTGTGGTTTATGTACATTTAATACCCGCTTTGGTTGATATCAAGTATATTCAATGAGTCTGGAAACCTTATGAATCATGGGCAAATGATCAATATTTTTTTATGAAGCTTTAACTACTTACTGATAAATGTCGGCATGAAAATTTAATGTTATAGTGTTGATGACTTGTTTTCATAAAATTAGTTGTTTATATACTTATTTTTAAAATCAATAAATATGGTAATTAAAACTTATTTTGTCATTTATAATCTCGAAATTCATAAATTTTCTTAAAGTTGAGTCAATAACTTTCAAAACGAAATCCGTTGATAAGTAAATATTTCAGTACGCAAAAAACTGATTATATGTGTATAATTAAAAAACAAATGGAATACTAGATAAAATAGAATTTAAAATGAGTACTATAAAAATAAATAACCAATAATTTTTGTGGAAAAAAACAGCATATATTGGTTTTTTCCACTTTAATTTGACCCGAAAATAATTAAATTTTTTACAGGAAATACTTTAGTATGATGACTATGGATATGGTTTTTCGATGAATCAAGTGACTATTTGTTCAGATATCTTTCGGCTCGCATCACTTTTATTTCATTTGTTTTTTTTTTCGACCATCTCTATTCATTTTGTAGAAGTCTTCTGAAGAACGGCGATCAAATCAAAATGCTGAAGTCTAATTTACTACTACTACTACTAAGGATTTCCATAGTTTTCACTGTCTTCCTTCACTCAACCGTTTTCTCCAATTTTCCCTGTCATTCCAGTCTCCATCTCGCAGGGTTCTTTTCTCCATAGCCTCGTCGATTTCGTCTCTGAATGACCTTCGGGGTCTTCTTCTCTTTCTTCTTCCGATCGGGCTCCATTCTGTGATTTTGTTTATCCAGCGTCCTCTGTCCGCTCTTCTGACGTGGCCGTACCAGGATAGTCTCTTGTCCTCTATATTGTCGATTATGTCTGATTGCACTCCCATTCTCCGCTTAATCTCTGCGTTTTCAATTCTGTCTCTTTTTGTAAGTCTACAGTTTTCGGACCCATATGTCAGGATACTTCTTGTCAGGGTATTATATATTCTCTTTTTGTCTTTATCGTAATGTTCTTATCTCACAGCACTGAATTTAGTTGTCTTATACAGTTTCTTGTTTGTCTTAGTCTGTTGTTTATATCTTCTTCTGTTGTTACCTGGTTCGATATTAAGGTTCCTAAATACTTGAATTTATCTGTTCCATTTACTTGTCTTCCCTCGTCTATCTCTAGGTTTCTCGTATCCTTGTTTTCTGTTGTTAGGTATTCGGTTTTCTCTAAGTTTATTTATATTCCGTTGTTTTTATATTCTTCTTTTAGTTTTCGGAGCATAAAGCTGAGATCTTCTTCATCTTGTGCGATGACTACTTGATCGTCGGCAAAACTTAAGGTGTATAGGTATTCGTCTCTTACTGGTATGCCCATTCCTTCGCACTTTCTCCTCCATGGTTTAAGTGTCTTTTTCAAGAATATTTTAAACAGAGTAGGGGATGTAGCACAGCCTTGTTGAAGTCCATTTGTCGTTTTAAATGGATTGTAGGCTTTATTTCCACATTTAATAGCTACTTTGTTTTCTTTGTAAAGTGCTTTAACTGCTTTTATTATTGTTTGTCGGATTCTGAGATCATTCATTGCTTTAACTTTGAAGTGTAATTTAACGTTTGTTTTTTGGTGTTGCCACATCTCAAAACTTATATATCGATTATCCTACGTAACTAGATATTTTTGACCTAGTAAGTAAAAGTAGAATACGAACTAACTGATCCAATTGACGCTGGAATTATGATAAGACAGTAAGATTCCCGCATTTCCTCAAAAACAATACAAAATGGGAGAAAAATAACTTTTTTTTATAAAATACTAGACTAAAATAAGTCGCTATGAAGGGCAACTTAGCGTGAAAAGTATCCCTATATTATGTAATCCCTTGTTGGTTCTAAATATTGACTTTGAGTTGGTAAGGGCCTTAAATGGAACGAATTAAAGTATGGTTTCTTGTCAATCTACTAATTCTTTTGATACTGATGTTTACTTTATATTTTTAATTTACCTCTATGCAAAGTTCTATTTTGTTAAAAAATGCAATAGGTCAATACATCATGGCTGAATGGATCAAATTATCCAAAGCCATTAATTAAATAAAAAAAAACTGCATCATTTAATATAATCGCTAAAACATTTAACAGGGTAATTTCCCCAAAAAGACACAATGCATGATTGTTACCAGCAAATCTCATCATCATCAATTAGCCTATATTTGTCCCTGCTGAACGTAGGCCTCCCATAAAAGTTTCCACCTATTTCTATTTTGAGCTTCTTGCATCCAGTTTGTGGTGATGAGCTTGATATCATCAGTCCATCTAGTCGGTGGTCGTCCTCTACTTCGATATGTATCTTGCCTTGGTCGCCATTCCAGAATCTTTTTGGTCCATCTATCATCCGTTAATCTAGCAACATGTCCAGCCCAAGCCCATTTAGCCATGGCTATTTTTTCAACTGCATCTGTGACTCCTATTCTTCTTCTTATTTCTAGGTTTGGTACTTTATCTCTGATGGTAATACCTAATATTAATCTTTTTATAGCGCGTTGTGTAACTTTTATTTTATCTATTGTTCTTTTTGTCAGGGTCAGTGTTTCTACACCATATGTAAGAACCAGTAAAACTCACTCTTTAAAAACCTTTCTTTTTAAACAAACTGGGATACTAGACTTGAAAATGTTATTCAATCTACCAAAGGCAGCCCATGTAAGACGAGAAAATCTACTAAGGTGTAAATTAGAGCTGGAATATCAGATAATAGAACAAGTGATTTAGTTTAAATATCTAGACATCACACTATCTACCTAAGGAAAGCTCGAAACAGAAGTGAAAGATCAAGTAAATAGAGCAAACAGAGCCAAAGGTTGCCTGAATGATACAATCTGGAGAAATAAATATATCGGGAAAGAAGTGAAAATCAGAACTTACAAAACAGTCATCCGAATAATATTGATATACGCAGTAGAAACACGACTTACACAGAGAGAACAAAAATAATGCTAGAAACAGCAGAGATGAAAATCCTAAGAGAAATTGATGCTAAGATGGAACAGAGCTAGAAGTACAGATATACCAAGTAGATGTAAGGAGGACAACCTCAACTACTGGATATAAAAAAAGAGTAGAATAAAATAAAGATATGCTTGATATAAAAAATGATATAAATATTGTTTATGTAAAATATAAGGGAAAAAACGTGTGGACAAAAAATCAAATTGTAAACATATATAGTTGTTTAAAAAACACACAAGGTAAAAATATTCTTTAAGACTACGTTTTCATCTATTCGCCATTTAGTAACCCCTACGTATTTTAAAGACCCTATCTTAAAACCTTCAGATATTTGGTACAAATTTTTCGACTTTTTTTAACCAGACTGGGCTAACAGGAAAACCAGCCAACACCCAGCCGATTCGGCTACTCGAAAAAACACAGTCAACTTAAATAATGTTTTTTGAGTAGAAATAACGGTTTTTAGAATTAAAATTATATCCTCATAAAATATAGGCCTTTAGCTATTAAGTGGCGCCAATTTTAATTATGAATTATTATAAATATAGCAGGTGTGATTTTTTAAACAAATTCAGCTAACTCTACTTCTACTGGCCGTAGAAAACTTTTATTTGTTTTTTTAATCTCTATCTTGACTTTAGCTATAAGAATGAATAAATTAAAAATATGTGTACCGTATAGACAGCGCTGTAGCTTAATTAGTTTATAGCGTATAACTCGCCCCTAGCAATAAATAAGAGGTTAAAAAACTTCCTAGGCAAATATTTTTACTCGTGCATAAAAATATAAGTAACCAATAAGATAATCCGTGTAAAATTAGGATCTCTAAAGTTCTGGACCAATAAAATTTATAAAAATTTAAGAATTTTTATAAACAATTAAAAGTAACTCGAAAACGAATTTACCGATCGGATCTTAGGAAGTTTTATTCAATTTGTAATTAAAAGAGCTACAGGATAATGCTTGTTGCATGCAAACAAAAATACAAACAGGTATATCAAAGAATAAACATTGCTAAAAATTTACATTTTTGGACATTTAATCGGTAATTTTGCATAAACTTTTGCGTCAAATTTAATGCAGCACAGCTTAAATTAAAGCTTCTTTTTTGTACTTTCGTTCAATATTGTGCTCATATTACCCTAAGATATTGATTTGATAACCTAAAAATAAAAATAATACAAAAATACCTTTCTTGTACCTTAAAAATGCGACAAAAAAATTATAACGAACACTTTATAGAAGTTGGAGGTTACTTTTCATTGTACTTCACAACGCTGTGCTGTTTTTAAAAATTTGCTAATTAGTGCTCAAGATCATTCTTTTTTGTCTCTACAGCTTGGACTATACTGAAATAGATACTAAACCGCAGCCTAAAGCATAAAAAACAAAAAACAATAGCTGAAAAACAACTTTTTAAATACATAAATAAATATAATATAAATTAAATGCTCAAAATTATCTTGCCTGGTGGATTAGACCTACTGGGAATAATACGCAAAAAAGCTCCCCAGATTCTAACTCATAGGTGGTCGGTAAGGGGGTCAATAATAAATTAATAAAAACATAGCATTGTTAAAGAAATGATAAAATTAAACGAATAAAAAAATAAGTAATTTTGGAATTTGTTCAAAAATGTTAAGTTATTTTGTTCATAACTTTTTTATTTTCATTTTACAATAAAAAATAATAGGAATAAAGTCGTGCACAATTTAATTTGCTAAAGTAATGTTTTGTAAAAAAAATCGATTGAGTTGCTAGTATATGAGATACAGCGCGAAAATCCTTTGCCCCTATTACATGATCGTAATCGGGGACAAGAGTGACAACCCCACAAACTTGAACTTATGGCAACCTCATCAACACATTAAAAAATAAAATTGCGTTCTCTAAAACATACAACGCTTAAGCCGCAAAAAATGTAAATAAACATGTAAACAACTCGAGACAAATCGCCAATAGGTCAAAGACGCATTGGACAACCTAAAAAAGGTTGAATGACTGTTTAAAAGGTACAAAAAATTGAATAGCAATTCCTATTAAAAGTAATAAAGAAGATCAAAATTATATCATATATTTCCTGGCTTCATAACCTAAGAACTTGGTTGAATCTTCTGACCGCCGGTGTGTTTCGAGCAGTTGCAAACAAAGTCAAAATTGCCATGATGATGGCCAACATTCGCCACAGAGAGGTACCAGAATAAAAAATATATACACATTTTTAATAAAGGTAATTAAAAAGAAGGATAGTTATGACGATCTTATTGAGAATTGATAATAGAAATCAAAGAACTATATAAGCCAAAAATATATTATGTGTCTTTTAATCTAAATATATCTTGGATGGACAAAACTTATATTAACAAATAATAAAAAATAGTGTTACGAACAATAATGCAAAATAGAGAACTTATTAACATTTTAAAAATATTAAAGGTAAATATATTGGGTATAAAGATAATTATGTATAATCATCTTAAAGTTATTAAAGTAAGTACGGAGATGTGTTATACAACATACAAATCATTTCAATTTAATTTACCAAAATTTGTAATAATGTGTGACAGATCAATAAAAAAAGATACCTACCTTTGGTGGTATTCGCTACCGCGAACCCAAAGCATGCGATACTAATAAGCAGCACTTTAGTAACCATAGAACCTAATAATTTGAACTAGTTGCGCCGGTAATAATTGGCCATTAAAAAATAAATTTAAAAATTTTGATAAACGGGTTTTTGCGGTTGCGTTTCCTTGACATTGACCAGTGCTGGAACTTCATATACTTGTTGGGGGATATTAAAATTATTAAAGAGAATCAAATTTCCAAAATTAGATACCAATAATATTAATATAATATTAACATATTAATAATGCTCCCTGATAATAATGAATCATCCCTGATAAATGGCTAAAATCAGAATTCATAGCGATACCTAAAAAACAGGGGGCTAAAAACAGCGAAGAATATCGAACAATCTGCCTAATGAGCCACATGTTGAAACTGTTTCTTAGAGTCATCCATGGAAGAATTTATAAGAAGTGCGAGGAACAAATATCGGACAGACAGTTCGGCTTCATTGACGCAGTGGGTACCAGAGAGGCACTTTTCGGAGTACAGCACGGCACGGCAGTACGGCACGCGTGCTTGATCGACTATGAAAAGGCATTTGACAGAGTTCAAGATCAAAAGATGATAAGCATTTTAAAAGAGGCAGACCTGGATGACAAAGAACTCAGAATAATTTGAGAACTCTACTGGAATCAGACCGCATACATGAAAATTAACGGAGAAGAAACAGATCACATAAAAATACTACGTGGAGTTAGACAGGGATGTATCCTATCGCCGTTGATATTTAATATGTACTTAGAGAAAATTTTTAACGAGGCTCTTTACTGAATAGACGAAGGCATCCTTCTAAATGGTGAAAGAGTAAACAATGTCAGATATGTCGACGACACCATCGTGATAGCAGATAGTTTAGAGGGACTTCAGAGGCTAATGGACAGAATAAACGAGTACAGTCAACAGTACGGACTAAACATTAATACCCACAAAACGAAACCAATGATTATCAGCAAGGAGAATATAAACGGGGCTCATCTATACATTAATGGGACGCAGATAGAGCGAGTAAAACAGTATTGCTACCTGGGAACTATTATAAACGAACAGTGGAGCAATGTACAGGAAATAAAGTGCCGCATAGGAAAGGCAAGAACGGTCTTTAACAAAATGAGCGCCATTTTCAAAAGTCACAACATATCCCTTAATACAAAAATGAGACATTTGAGATGCTATGTTTTCTCTGTGTTGTTGTACGGGGCGGAGGCATGGACGCTTACAGACACCACTATTAAAAAACTTGAAGCATTTGAGATATGGCTTTATAGAAGAATGCTGAGAATATCATGGACAGCAAGGATCACGAACAAGGAAGTTCTAGGAAAAATGAAAAGGAACCAGAGATTTTGTTTACGATCAAACGCATAAAATTGCAATATCTGGCACACGTTATGAGAAATCAGCACCGTTACTCCCTGCTACAGTCTATATTGCAAGGTAAAGTCAAAGGTAAGCGAGGACCAGGTAGAAGGAGAATATCATGGCTGCGGAATTTAAGAACATGGTTTAAGAAAACCTTAACGGACCTGTTTCGACCCGCAGCGAGCAAGGTTATGATTGCCAATATGATTTCCAACATCCGAAACGGATAGGAACCAGAAGAAGAAGAATAATGCTGACGTGTTGACAGGTATGCATACCTTGGGTCGCTAGTTACAAAACAAATGAAGAAATTACAGGACAAATAAACCTTACAAATAGGGGATATTATGGACTCCAGAAACCATTCCACTTAAGAAATATTCAAAGGAAAACAAAATTACTGTATACAAAACTCTGCTGACGACGGTCCTTAGATATGTGACGGAAATATGGACCCTAACGCAGAAGGATGAAAGACTTCAGGGAATATTCGAGCGTAAGATAGTCCGCAAAATATGTGGAGCTATAAAATTTCTGTCTTAAGTCTTTCTGTCTGTATTATTTTTACCATATCTAGCTGTTTACATAATTCTTCCAATTCTCGGTTACTTCTCACTCTGTGTTATGAGGTGGTTTTATTCTTAAGTGGTTCATATATTTCTCTAAGAATTCTTCTTTCTGTAATGATACACTAAATGGTATCTCAAATAGATATCTTATAAACACCGATTCGATTATCAGTCGAAAGACTTACACGAGTTGACTAACCATAGGTCATGGAATGTGGTAACAAAAAGAAATCAATCAACAAAAAATAAAAAATATTAAAACGACAGTTAGAAAATGGAAGAACAAGTGTAAAAATAGGAAAGAACAGTCAATATTAAACAGTTTATGGTTAGAAAATATAAATATAAATATCTAAGAAATAAAGAAACATAAATCCAACATCTTTTAATTGAAACTATATTTATTTTAACTACAATATATCCGACTAGAATATCCAGCATGTACAGAAAAAACAAAATAGTGTAGTCTACCATACCACCGAATAATAAACAATCAGAATGCCAACTCTCCATGGAAAATTAAGTACGCGCATCTCGTTCGCGCAGACGTTCCGCCATGTTTTAGAGGGAACCAGTGTTGTTTATGTGGTGTGCATAGAAAAATTAACCCGGTTTAATTGACTTACGGCAATCATAGTCATACTATACAATTATATTAACATTATTAAATATAATAACATAAATAATAATATAATTAAACATAAATATAAACAATTACATAACCTCACAAATCATATGTCTGTGTTATGTGTTTCCTTTTAAAACATGGCGCACGTGATGAAAAACTTCAAAGGCGGCATCTGAGAGTGGACATTCTGATTGTTTATTATTCTGTGACCATACTATTTACGTGGCAGTTTAAATGAAAATAGTGACTATTCGTTAGTTTTAAGTTGATAAAAGCTGTAAATACACTAGGGCAGATGGGAATGGCAAGTAAATAATTTTACAGGACGAGATGTTATGAACTTTGATTAAGAGCCGCTATCCAATAAACTACCGAAACGATTTTCGATAGAGCCTTAAGTGACACTGAAGATGGAATCAAAATCAACAGACAGACTAATAGTAATCTTAATAGCTGATAGCCAAGAAGCGCTAGAACGACTAATAGATAAAATAAACAGTAAAGGAGAACGACTGGGCTTGAAGATTAATATAGACAAGACCAAGGTAATGGTGGTTAGTAGAACACGAAATATGCAATTAAATATAACAGTAAACAATAAGAACATCCAAAAGGTCCCTAAGTTTAGATATCTCGATAGTTTGATAACTGAAAATCTAGATCCAGACATAGAGATACGTAGCAGGATTGAGCAAGCCAGATCAGCATTTACTAATATGAGAACCTTGATAAGCAACAGCAGCCTTAACTTAACGCTTCGACATCGCTTTGTAAAATGTTACATTTACTCCATACTGCTATATAGTGCAGAATTCTGGACCACATAGGCCAATGTGATGAACCGATTGAAGGCCGTTAAAATGTTGGTATTTAGAAGATTACTTAAAATTCCCTGGACAGATCACACAACAAATGTCGAAGTATTAAATCGAATGGGCAGAGATCCAGAATTGCTGCCAATAATAAAAAGAAGAAAACTGCTTCTCTCTCACTCTTTAGAGCCATACAAGACCGAAAGGAGTATGACAGAATTGTCGCCAACATCCACTAATTGAATAGGACACCATAAACAAAATCCAAGACAGCTCTACAGCAATGCAAATTACCAAGTTCATCTCGATCCTGCGCCTTGACGATGGAGAGTAACTCACTAGTACTTTGAACAACACCAGAAAGGGGAACATTACGACTGGGTCATCATCACCACCATTCAACCTCTTTTGTCCACTGCTGGACATTGGTCTCTCCCATTTTTCGCCACTCTTTACGGGTCTGTGCTTCTAGTTGCCATTTCTTGGATACTCGTTGAATGTCGTCCATCCAGTATGTCGGTGATCGTCCTCTGCTGCTTTGTCCTCTCTTGGCCGGCAGTTAGCTAGTTTTCTAATCCATCTTGAGTCTTTTAGTCTAGCTATGTGACCTGTTCAATGCCATTTGAGCTTGGCTATGTGTTTGGCGACATCAGTGATACCTATTCTTTTCCTTTTGTCTTGGTTCCTTATTTTGTCTTTTTTGTCACGCCGAGAATTGATCTTTCCATGCGCCTTTATGCCACTCGCATTTTAAGTGCTGTTGTTTTTGTGAGAGTGAGAGTTTTTGATCCGTATGTCATAATAGGAAGAACTCATTGGTCAAATGTCTTCCGTTTCATAGCTATTGGGATGATGCTCTTAAAGATGTCTCTTAGCTAACTGTACGCCGCGCAAGCACACTGGATACTTAATAAGAAATATTATCAATGCCACCGTGAGATTTATTATAATTTGGAGCTTGATAATGATTGTTTTTAAATGATGATGGCTTGCTTATTCCAGCCTATTAGTCAATCTTCTCCAAAATATCCGCTTTATTGCGTTGTATTGACGAAGAAGGCAAATGAGAAATATAGGATGCTTCAGATAGGATGCTCTAAGCATTCATAATTGACGAAAAATATAAATATAAATTGTATAAAAAAATTTTTCGCAATATGCAAGCTCATCTCCAACTACTTCATTTATTGATACATAAATCCTCTTGTAGGTCGTTGAATTGCCTTATGATGTCTTGCGGATTTACAAGTCTGGCTTGTAATTCAAGAACCGGCAAAAATTGAGCAGTATCACTTCACTAGATATCAGACTTGAAACAAAAGACCAAAAATTGTAAGAAAAACAAATTTTTTGAAGTAAATTGTTGGCTTTCCATCTTTCACATAACTTTAATTGACGCTGAATTTCAATAATTCGAATTACTGAACTGTGTCACGTTACTAGACATCAGGAAGGAAGAACCATAAAAGTTGTTTATAAAACCCTTTTTTATGTAGGGATCTTCTTAAATTCTTAATAAAAAACTTACATTTTACATAAATAAAATTTGTTTCATTTTACTGACTCAAAGCATGTATAATAGTCAAATAGTTTTGGTTTGAATGACCATAGTATGTACAATGCAAAAAAAATAGTTTACACAAATAAAAATAAATTTTTGAAGTTATACTTGAAGTGCTAATTTAAAAAAGATTTCGACTACAAATAAGGCTATTGTTTTGACATTAAGACTTAAAAATAAAGAATATTTTATATTTATAAACATGAAGAATTGTTTTATAATTGAGGACATGAAATATGATATTGTCATTGTAGTGGATGAATTGGATAAGTATGGAAAGAAAATTAATTTTGCAAACAAATATATAAAATTTGAAAAAGACATAATAAAAGATAATTTAAAGGAAGACAGAGAAAAAAAAAAGTCAGTGCAGGGCCCAAAACTAGATGTTCTAAAAACGCATATTAAATCTCATGGAATGAGAAATGTGGCATCGCAAACGATGGACACTGATGAAAGAAAAGAGGGAAAGAAAAGGACGAGAAGAAATAGGAGGGAAAGAAGTGTAACGCCGATACAGGTGTACATAATTGTAGAAAAAGAAGAAGAATTGAAAATCGAGGTAAAAATGACGGAAAAAGGAGTTGAAATATTGGAAGAGAAAGAAACTGTAGTTTTTGAAGAAGAAGAATCGGAAGAGGAAGAGAAAGAAGTTAAGTTCTGTATGTGTATAAAATCAAGGAATTGCGAAAAGGAAGAAAAAGACATGAATAGTTTGTGGAAACCAAATGACATATGACTTAAAAAAAACTATTTTCAGAACATACGGGATTAATCAATACAGAAAATAGAGTAGCGACGAAATACGAACACACGATTAAAATGAAAAACTTATCTAATTTCTCTCGAAGGTATAATATCCTATTCCGTTTAAATATTAAAAAAAATGTAGATCAAGAAATAGATATTGAGGGATAAAATAATTGAAAGATGTGATTCGCAATACATAAATAGATATGTACGTATTTTGGGTCTCAAAATTTTTTTTTCAATCTCAATTTATTTTCACAACCAAGGCGAGGAAGGTAGTACAGATAAATAAAGGCAGAGAAGAAGAAGAAGAAAATGTATCTATTATATTAATTAAATATGTCATTTTGTAAAACATTAAAGTAGTTTTTAAAAATATTTGTTTCTTGTATTTAAAATGTAAAATACCTATTTGTCTGTCTATTGTTAACATAGGTATTGCTTTTAGCCAGAATAAAGTTGTCTTTGGTAACATATTTGTAATCTAATCGATAATATTCATGGAATTGTTTATTGGTTTGAGATGCATTTAAGAACAATTTGTGTTTGAACGTAAGATTAACGATAAACGTTGTTTGAAAGAAGTCGGGAATTTGGAGTTCCTAGAAAATGTAAGTATTTACGACTGGGAAATTTGGAGACGTTGAAGTAAAGAAAGGAACATGTTTGTTTTGACCAATGAAAAGGAAGGAAAGTTACTGATCGAAGGAGGTGTTAAGTAAATAGAGTTTAAGAATGAAAGAAAACGACAGTTAGTGTAGGGACAGTGTAGAGTGTTGATTTCCGATAGCTGAAAGGAGCAGTTTGTGTTTCAGAAAAAAAAGTTAATAAACAAATAAAAAAAGTATCGGCCTTCGTTAACCTTATGCCTTGTAGGCATCAGTAAAAGAAACAAGTACAAAGTAATATTTTTTGAAAAGTTAAAATTAAATTCAGTGATAAGTGATAGCAGTTGTAAGTACCTACTCAAAAAATAGTATCTGACATCGTAAATAAAAATTGTTCCAAGGTATTCATATATACCTCTATATCTCTTTCTAACAATATTCTCCGTTGCGAGGACTTCTGTTTCATTAACGCATAAAGACTCTAGTGTATTTTGACTGGAACTTTTACAAAATTAATGTCGTAATATTTTTAAATTATTTCTTACAACCATAATTCCGTGTTGTATCCATACTTGGTAACTTTCTATTTTAAAATAAGATAAGATCCCCAAATTTAAAAAAAAATTAAAATCAAAAGACCATTAAAAAAATCGAAAACACCCTGTATATAGAAATAGTTTAGTTATAAAATCATAATGAAAACCAAAGTTTTGAGTTGTTAAATAAATTCTATAAATACATTATATCATGACCATCTATCAATATTCATGTGAATTGTTTGTAATTTGCAATATTTTTATAGTTAAGGCAAGAAGTCAAGGAACCAATAATTTTTTCTAAAATTTTTATAATAAGAGATAATTGATTTAGAAATATGTGTATTTACTTTTTATTGAGCATTAAGGGATGTGTGATTTGATGGATGATTGATTATTTTTTTATTCTATTTATATTGTATGGTGCAAGATTTATCCTCAACGGAATTTTAAATTAATTGGATATATTTTAAAATAAAGGACAATTGTTTTAATTACAGAATTGATTGTCTATTATTTCTTTTTCCTTTTGTTGATTTTTCTTAAATGGAACTAGCAGAAGATACTTTAAAGCCACGTTTTAATTAAAAAAAAAAGATAAAAATTATTTTTAGCCCTGAGATATTATTTGCTTTTGATTTGTTTGATATACATTTATTACATTTCAGAATATATAAGTAAATTTACAATTATAAGCAAATCACAACAATATATATATATATATTATATATATATATATATATATATATATATATATATATATATTATATGTATGTATATATATATATATAATATATATATATATATATATATATATGTATATATATGTATATATATGTATATACAGTGCTAGTCAAAAGTCCGTTCCCCCCTTCGTATCTTTTGAACGGTTATTGTTATAATACTGAAATTTGAAGGGAGGTAATAAACAGACGTAGGCTTCTCAACTAGTCATAACAGGTGACGTAATAGTGACAGATGACGTTACAACGCCACTGTGACAGATAATTTTAAATGGGACCTTATGGCAAGTGATACCTCGTTTGAAAGGTATTGAAAATACCTATTCAGTCATAATAATTTTATTTGAGTTTAAGCTCATTTTGATAAATAAATTCAATAAATACTAAAATTGTAGTTTCGCATTTAATTAATAAATATTAAAACCTCCGCCTCTGGTTACTTGTCAAAAAGTTGTCGTTTTTCAATGATCTAATTGTTTTTACGTCAACGTCAACTTTTTTGACAATTAACCAGAGGCGAACGTTAAAATATTTATTGATTAAATGCGAAACTACAATTAGTTTAATATACCTATTCAATCATACTAATTTTGTTTATATTGATTAAATGCGAAACTACAATTATTTTAATATACCTATTCATTCATACTACTTTTGTTTGGATTTAAGATGCTTTTGACGAATAAATTAAATAAATACTAAAATTCTAATTTGTCATTTAATTAATAAAATTCACACGTCAGTCTTTGGTTATTTGTCAAAAAAAGTTGACGTTTGTCAATTCTCTAGTTGTTTTTAGTTTGCAAAAGTGTTTATAGCCCAATATTTAGTTTCTGTTTCTATTTAGTTAAGTCAATTCAAGTTTAGTCAAGTTGTTTTTAGTTAGTTGTTCTTAGTTAATATTTAGTTAGTTTAGTTATTTATTCGCCCTATATCGAAATATTATTTGAGAAAGCTTCTTCGGAAGTTTAAACAAACAGGTAGTGTTCAAGATGTCAAACGATCTGGTCGACCAACAATTAGTGATGACAAAATAATTGACATAATATTAGAAATGATAGTGAACCCTACTTCTTCTACAGCCCAAGTTGCATCTGTCTATGGAATCAGTCAAAAGACAATACACCAAGTGTTGGCAAATTTCATCCATGCAAATTAAAAATTTTGCACCACTTTCAGATGATGACCCCGACCGAAGACAAGAATTCAGTGAAAATATGTCCAATAAAATTAACCAACAGCCCAATTACATAAAAACAATTTGTTTTAGTGACGAAAGTACTTTTTCTCTCAATGGAAATGTTAACACACACAATGTGAGGTATTGGAGTGACACAAATCCTCACGTCTTTCGTGAAACACATACTCAATTTCCAAAAAAAAATAAATATTTGGGCAGGTATTTTGGGAAAATACATAGTTGGGCCTATTTTTCTCAATACTAACTTAACCGGTAAAGTGTATCTGGAGATGTTACAAAATGCAATTGAACCATTAATACTTGAACTTCTGGAGGATAATCCAGATGAATTCGGCAACTTGAAAATAACGTTTCAACAAGATGGTGCTCCTGCACACCATTATGGTGCAGTAAGACGTTACCTTGATGAGGAATATCATGGTATATGGATTGGATGACGAGGTACGATAGAATGACCAGGTCAGTCACCGGACGTCACACCATTAGATTTTTTCTGTGGGGATACTTGAAATCTAAAGTTTACGCTACAGCAACCGACAATATTGACATTTTAAAACAACGAATTGTTGAAGAATGTAGGGCAATTTCCCCCGATACATTTGAACGAGTACGGCAATAGTTTAGAAATAGGATGTATTACTATCAGGAAGTAGATGGAGCACATTTTGAACACTTACTATAAGAAATGGTTGTTAAATATTTATCAATCAAATGAGAAGCTACAATTTTATTATTTATTTAATTTATTCATCAAAATGAACTTAAACTCATCAAAATAATTGTGACTGAATACCATATAATAATACAAACAAATAATAATACAATAAAAACTTGACCTAAGAAAGCTTATACCAATTTCGTCCCATTTTCAATCTAACCTTCAAACTTATTTAGTTTAACATATTATAATATTTATAAGTGGAAAATAAATTTACTCAATATATTATTAACATTGACTTTAAATTTATTTATTGAAAGAGCTTTTACCTAGATTTTGTGTCACTGTGTGACTTGTTGGTCAAGATCACAGATTTTAACCTTTCCAATTTATGAGTAAAAAATGTAAATTATGCACTTATTGTTACAAAATCAACGATATTGATGGGCAATTTAGTTTTTAAAACAAAACCGTAATACATTAAAAAATAAATTATAATAAATTAATGATGCAGCTTTGGCGAAACTACTGTTTATTTTTTAAAATATTATTTTTTTATTAGCGTATAGACAGATTCTGGGATTCGGAAAGTGTTATATTTCAAACATATTTCATTAGAACAAACTAAGACCGAGACTTACTTTAGAGATACCTATCAGAGAGATAGTGATGGCAGATTTGTGGTAAAACTTTATTTGAAAAAGTCACCTTCCTAACTTGATAACTATAAAGACGTTGCAGTCAAGCGGTATTTTAGCTTCGAGTATAAATTTCGTATTAATGCCTCTTTAAAGGAAGGATGTGTCCAATTAATGGATAAGTATATTTTTGCGTCCAGGAATATGACAGTATCATCTTTAGACAATCGTCAAAAACTAAATTTCTGCCTTTCTTGCATGGTCTTGTAAAGAAAGAAAATTGGACGACTTAATTGCGAGATATGTTTGATGGCTGTTGCGCTCCTTCCTTCGAGGTTTCTCTTATTGATCTACACATGGTCGGACCTACCATTCAAGACAAGTATCCTTTATTGCTGTCATCTAAGCACCTACTAACTAGGTTAATATTCCAATTTGAGCCTCAGAGAACTTTTTATGCTGGACCACAACATCTTCTGTCAAGCATTAGAGGTAATTTCTGGCCCTTGTCGACAGAAAAATCGCTAAGATGGTTGCGCGCGATTGTTTACTTTGTTTCGTGCAAAATCCAGACATATCTATTTCCAATGGGCGATCTTCCTTCAGATCAAGTTTTTTCTTTGTTTTCCTTTAGAGTTACAGGCGGAGATTACGCAAGTCCGTTTCTCATTAGGGCCAAACCAGGTAGAAATTCTTTCTACTACAAAGGGATACGTCAGTCTTTTTCTTTGCTTTAGCACTAAATCAGTTCATCTTAAACATGTAATCGAGCTATGTACACAAGCTTTAAAGAGATTCATTGCCCAATGCGGTAAGCCCACTTGCATTATGTCTGATATTGGAACTGATTTTGTGGGCTCTTGCAATAAATTGAGCGAGCTCAGTAAGTTCCTCAAAGAACGATATATTAAAGTGGGATTTTATTCCTGTAAATTCACCTCACTTAGGCAGAATATACAAAGCTGGCGCGATAGCCCACATTAAGCCATTATTAAGGCACATCTGAAGCGTGTTATAAAATATACCAAGTTGATTTATGAAAATTTTAACTGAATACTTGTTCATTTATCTGACCTATCCTCACTTCCTCTTTCTCACTTCCTTATTGTAATGCCAATGGATTCCATTCCGCAAATTGTCTTAGTCAAGCTCAACTAAACAGGCTGGTCCTATTCAAACAATTGTAGCAGCAGCCTCGTCATATATCGTTAGTATCAAAGACAGAAATGTATTTCCCCTAAATTTGCCTCTAGAATGTCTTGAAAGTAGTTTTGGTTCAATATCTATAATTTGGAACTTGTTTATTGAAAACTGTGTCAAAAATTATAGAGCTAGTTCATATGTAACCATCGACGAACTCCTAGGATTTCGTGGCAGGTGTCCATTTCGCATGTATATGCCAAACAGACCTAGTAAATCAGCATAAAAATACTTATGGTTTGCGATGTGGCTACGAAATATCTAATAAAGGCAACACCGTATCTTGGTAAATCTACTGTAACCAATGGCAT
Organism: Diabrotica balteata; assembly: GCA_918026665.1. Classification (NCBI taxonomy): domain Eukaryota; kingdom Metazoa; phylum Arthropoda; class Insecta; order Coleoptera; family Chrysomelidae; genus Diabrotica; species Diabrotica balteata. Next base: position 105,131,840 of record OU898281.1, on the reverse strand, counting down.
TCCTTTAGCAGAACATTTTGTCACAAGCCTGACGAGAACTTTACATGGAAGTAGACGTAATGTGACAATGAAAAACTGGTTTTCTAGCATCTCTCTTGCGAATAAATTATTATCTTCCTCTTACAATTTTACAATGGTCTGAACATTCCGGAAAAATAAAGGAGAAATACCTTCTGAAGTGTTCGATAACAAAACTTGGAAGTGCGGTTCAATTATGTTTGTATATGATGAAAACATGACTTTATTATCTCAAAAACCTAAGTAAATTAAGACAGTTCTTCTATTTTCAACTATGCATTTTTTTGGAAACAATCATGAAACAACAAAACCCGAAATAATCCATACATATAATTCAACTAAAGGGGCTGTAGATACGATTGACCAAATGTCTTACAACAAATGTAATAGGAAGACTAGAAGGTAGCCGCTATGCATATTTTACAATATGATAAATATTGCAGGAGTAAACGCTTTTGTAATCTACCATCACAATGCAACGAAAAACAAACGGGATCCATTATCAAGATTAAGAACTCTGGTTATACCGCAGAGTATTGAAAATATCATGGACTGATAGAATTACAAATAAAGAAGTACTGGAGAGGGATGGTAAAGAAACAGAACTAATCACCACTATACAAGCCAGAAAACTGGAATACCTAGGCCACGTGATGAAGGAACCAAAATATGAAATTTTGAGACTTATAATACAGGGAAAGATTCAAGGAAGAAGATCTGTTGGCCGAAGGCAGAATTTATAGTTAAAGAATCTACGTGATTGGTATCAATGCAGATCGATTGATTTGTTTAGAGCAGCAAGTTCAAAAATAAAAATAGCCATTATGATTGCCGACCTCCGTAGGGAGACGGCACTCTAAGAAGAAGAATCAAGATTAAATTTTTTCCTAAAACTTCATGACCAATTAGCGAAGCCGTGGCAACAAATAAGACTCCAACAGTACCAATTTTTTCAAGAAGTCTCAAAGAGAGTCTTTCCATGCTTTTGACTTTAATGCATGGTGCTGAAGACCGTCGAGGTCTCCAAGGGAAAGAAAAACGGACTTATTGTAGTTTATGCTCTACAGCAAACAAACGAATGACAACTACCAAAGTGTGGTAGGTATGGAATGTGTTGACGTTCAACCATTAATTTGATCTTTACACTACGACAGAACCTCAAAAAAGCGCAAGAGTTTAACATAGATAGGTATCATATTTTTGTCGATTTTAAATCGGCATATGACAGTGTCTTAAGACCAAGTCTTTACAACGCTATGAATGAGTTAGGAATTCCAAAAAAACTCATATGTTTGATAAAAGTGGCAATGGCGAAGATGCTATCAGCAGTAAAAATTCAAAACGACTCGTTAAGCCCATTTCAAATACATAAGGGGTTATGGCAGGGAGATGCGCTGGCTTGTCAGCTTTTTAATGTCGCCTTAGAAAAAGTTGTACGAGACGCTAATTTAGATAGCAGGGGAACAATATTTAATAGATCAGTCCAAATTCTAGCATATGCAGACGACGTGGACATTATAACAAGAACTAGGGCGAGAACTGTGGAAATCCTTACCGAGCTAGTAGCAGCAGCAGAACGAATGGGGTTACATATAAATCAAAATAAAACCAAATTCATAGCGACTAACACAAACACAAGAGCTGGAAATGTTGACACAAATTTAATCATCAATGACCAAAACTTCGAAGCAGTAAAAGAGTTCATATATCTAGGGACATCGGTTAACCCCAATAATAACACATCTGAGGAAATAAAAAGGCGAATAATAATTGCAAACAGGTGTTATCATGGTCTATCAAAGTACTTTGCTAATAAACGTCTGTCTCAAAAAACTCGTATAAGGCTGTATATAATACTGATAGTCCCCATTCTCACATAGGGATCAGAAGCATGGACGCTAACGAAAACAGATGAATCCGCTCTATCCATTTTTGAAAGAAAGGTGCTACGCAAGATATTCGGAGCGGTCTGTGAGAACGGAATATGGAGGCCTAGATATAAATAATTGATGGATTCGACCGTTACTTGATGGAAATTCATTTTATGTACTTAACAATAAAATACTGAAAACCTTGTTTTTAAACTTCCACGAAATTTATTTTAAATATTATCACTACAGCTGTTTCGGCTGATTGCCTTTCTCAAGTGATCTATTTTGGCTTGGGTTTACAAATTTATAGTCTCTAATGAAATAGGTTGAGGAGGGGAGAACTGTTTGTCTCAAGTTGGTCATTCAGAATTATATCTGTGTTTTTTAAATTGTTGATTTCCATAGATTCTAACAAAGATAGCTTAAGGCCTTTATTTTGAATGTGAAGAATTTTAAATTTGTCATTAAAAGAATGGTTATGATCTAGAAGGTGAAGTGCGTATGTCGAATCTGTTTTTCTATTCTTGAAAGCCCTTTTATGTTCTGCTATTCGTTTATCAAAGTTTCTACCAGTTTGACCGATGTAAGTAGATATAACTTTGAACTGCAGAATATCTACAAGCATACGTTTGGTGGTAAAGATATTACCATTATAATTAAGCGAAATCGCCTGCAGTGGGCAGGACATGTAGCCTGGGCTCCTGAATCCAATATGATAAAAAAGATTCTAACAGCGCAACCCGTGAATATGAGAAGACGGGGTAGACCAAAGCTGAGGTGGATGGATGGGGTAACACAAGATGCGGAGAAGATCGGAGTCGGCAACTGGAAAATGCAAGCAAGGGACAGAAGAGAATGGCGTAGAAAACTTCAGAAGGTCGAGGCCCTCTAAGGGCTGTAGCACCAAGATGATGATGATGATGATGATGGAATGTGTACGTCAATAGAAGGTTATCGGTTCTATATTTGTAATGTTTATTATATGCACAGGTTTATTGTGTACATATTATTACAAGATTCTGTTCTATGTCAAAAGTATGTATTTTATGTTGTTTATGTTTGGATTATTGATATTTCAATGTTTTTTTAATTGTATCGTTCCTAAATAAACTTCTCTTGAAATTAAACTATTTTGTTTTAATTAGATATAAAATAAAAAAAATAATAGACCTAAATCGGTGAATACCTAAAATTTTCGTACAGTTAAGCCTATGATTTTTGATGGAAGTCTATCTATGTTGTTTATAACATAATCTATCATAGGTCTTTGGTATAAAAGATCCACGGGCGTTATAGGACATATATTTGTGTTCGTTTTTATTTTACATTTCTTCACAAAATCACAAAACTATTAAAAAAAGTTGTTTGGGTTTCAATTTTCAATGCGTTGTAGGAGTAAATTGTATACAAAAACTATTTTGAAAAGTGGCAAACTGTAGATAAAAATCAACGTATCTCAGGAATTTTGCGTAGATGATAAATTTTTCTTGAATTTATTTCAGTTAAAGACACCACCCTGTATGTATGTAATAGTAAAATTGTTTGTCGGTTTTCTTTGTTTTGCTACAATATTCTTTTCAACGTATCTCAGGAATTTTGCGTAAATGGTACATTTTTCTTGAATTTATTTCAGTTAAAGACATCACCCTGTATGAATGTAATAGTAAAATTGTTTCTCAGTTTTCTTTGTTTTGCTACAATATTCTTTGTAAAAACAAAAAACCTACAAATTTATCATCACTTTCTAATGTAACTATAATTTACTAAAATTAACAAAAATCGTTTTTTAAAATTCAAATAAAAAACCAAAATTAAATTCGAATTAAAGTTTTGAAAAAACAGTGAAAGCTAGCTTTATATAAAAACTGTCATTATATATTTGGTACTTATGGTAAATTGTGCACATTTCGGTTTATAAAAAGTATCCTATTAAGATGTAGGTTATGATGACCAACTGAGATGTTATTTATTGCAGTTGATTATAAACAGACATTTTTATTAGTAACTGGTTTCTTAATTTAATTTCTTAATTATATTTTGACCTGTCTTACTTATGACAGACGAATTTTTTCTACTAGTTCTTTATTGCATTAGTGCAATAAAAATTTTATTGCATCCATCTGTCATTCTACAACAGCCATTTTACAATATCATACAAGACGACACCATCCAACGACACATGTTTTGTTCATTTTCTGTGAGATTTTTATAAGTGCCAAACAATGACATATTTTGTTTTATTTTTAATCATATTACATGCTGTATTACGTTAATTATGCAATAAAATATAATTTATTGCATAATAATACCAATAATTTCAGGCTCAGGCCTCTTAAGCTTTAAAAATATAGCTGCAGGTCTAAAAATGCATTCAGTCTGACAGTTGTGAGTAGCATATAGGTTTTTTTTAGGAACTATAACTGATAACTTATAAAATATGCATATTTTTATTCTCCCATTAGATGTTAAAGTTTTGCGGATTTTAAATAATATTTATCTAATTGTAGATAATGGTGGATCGTTTGACGTAGATGGGCCATTATTTTATTTTGGGTCCAATAACCGGTCCCTCTCAAACAAACACGATTATTATCAAAGAAAGCAATGATGAAAACAACATAATTAGTACGTTACTGATATTATACTCATCTTACTACTCAACTTACTTCAAATACATTGAAATTACTTAGAAGCTCTACAAGGCGCTACTAAATTTGAATGTTTTTGCTAATTATATGTTATCTGAGCTTTACTTAAACAATAATAAGTACAATTTTCTTAGACAGTTTTTAAATTACGTCAAATTATTTGTTCGGTCAGTCAGTCGTCTGAGAGTTGTCAGGAGAGGTGCGTGTGTTTATTGTGAAACTGCTGAGTTACCATTGAAAAAAGGTGAGTTTTTTAGATATTTAATTATTTTATTAGTTGTATCTATATGAAAATGTGTAAATATTTTAATGGCTCAATTCGATTTTTTAAATTCATTACCACATGACTATAACCTCAAAATACGTCTGATTTCTACAACTGCGTTACGTATACACTGTGTTACCGCGAAAAGTAACGCAGTTGTAGCTATAGTAACGCAGTAGTTAAATTTCAAGTTTTCACTTATTATTTACACATTCAATAGTTAAAATAATCTACTTCAGGATTATTTTGTTACAGGTCACTATTTACAACATAATGGCTTTAACACCGGCTGAAAAACAACGACGCTACAGGGAGGAATTGAAACAGTACCCGATCAAAAATTCAAAAATAACAATAGCAATAAAAAACATCTTAAAAGATATCACTTCAATAAAAAACTTGTTAAAGATATGACAGAGAGAGAACATAGAGATTTAAAACGTAAATGAAGGAAAGCAAAGAAGAAACGTCAAGAGCGCCAAAAAATAGCACAAGTAATTTTGAATAACACACCAAATTCGACACCACGAGCAGGAACTCCTGTTTCTCCACACTCTCGGGGAAGATGAGACCGATCTGCATTGTACAGGCAAAATATAAAATTAAAGGAAGAGAACGTGATGCTAAAAAAGAAATATAACAAGCACAAGAAAAGATGCTAAAAAAAATTAAGATGTTTTATGATCGTGATGACATTTCTAGAACCACTGCTGGAAAACGAGAAACCGTGACCTACAAAAAAAAATGCAAAACAGGTGATAGACAAATTTAAAGTGGCAATGATAGCGATGAAGAAACATATTTATAATATTAAAATGCAATAAAAAAGTTACCGATTGGCTATTTATAACTCAAAACATAACGAAGCTCTTCTGTCGACTTCAGTGAGAATTACAACGGAAAATACTTTGAAGAAATCCAATCACATCATTTTTAAGGATCGCACAAGCAAATTACATTGGATACTGGTGTTTTGTGTATAAAACCACAAGAAGTAGACAAAGCACAAGTTAGTTCATTTTTCAGCATGTCACCAAATAATTCTCACAATCCTGCAGCTATTTGGGCACATCTTCACCCGGTAATTAGCATATTAAAAGCTAATCATCCATACATAACAATAATCCACGTCTTCTCCGATGTTCCTGCTATGCAATACAGGCAGAAGATAAACTTTTATTTCATCTGCACAAAAATAGTTGAGTAGTATAGCTTTGATCACATCACCAACTTTTTTAAAGCAGGGCACGGGAAGGGCGCGACTGATGGTATCGGTGGCTACCTTAAACGAACAGCAGAGCAAAAAGTTGCTTCTGGCTTAGACATCCATAATGCGGAGAATTTTTCAGAGTGCAGCAAAATTCAGTTGTATTTCATAACCGATGCCGATATTGAAAAAGTGGAGCAGACCGTTCCTAAGGACATTGTGCCTCTTCGCGGTACGATGGAGGTACATCAAGTTTTCTCGGAAACTGCTGGTAAATTGTACTACCGTGATCTAAGTTGCTTTTGTCAAAGGGGTCTTTGCTACTGCTTGTCACTTAAAACATATCAGCCGATTCCTATTTCATCCAGCAATATCAGCCAAAGGTCTAAAGGAAATGACGTGGACGATACTGTTAATAATAAAATTTCTGAAAGAAATGCGCTTGAATGTAAGAATGAAAATGAAGTTTAAAAAATTAGTTTTATAGTTTGATACAGTTGATAAAAAATTTATTGAAAAAGAAAATTTACACCCATCAAAAATATCTGTCGGTGTTTACATACTAGTTAAAGTTTCATCCAACAAAAAATCATATTCTTATCTGGGTGTTCCAAAGTGATGTTAAAGACGAAGGGGATATCAAGATTATATTTTTAAAATCCATTGACGATTCAGGAAAGAAGTGTAAACTTATAGAAAATGATATTTTATATGAACCATATGTAAATATTACAGAAATTGTACCAAATCCTAAAATAACAAAGAAGGGTAAATGTGAATTTTACGAATTTGATGTGCCATTAAATGTATTAGAAAAATGAGACTGAACAGACAAAGACTAATGTATATTGTTTATGATTGTTAATTTGAGAGGTTCTGATTTTTTTATTCACTGAGAAGTTTTGTTTAATTTGACATGTTTATTTTTGTTTTCATTCTGTTTTTATTAGTTTAAGTCAAATAAAAATATCATGATAAGAAAATTTTACCACTATGTTACTCATCAAACTACTGCGTTACTTTTTTGTCCCTTATTTTTGGAAGACGTTAAAGGGTATATTACTAAACCTACTTTTAGCGATATTCAACTTTTATTCGGTTTTTGATTATTTGAAGTATTTAAATTGACTTTATAAATTGTAAGCTTAAACTGCTATTATTTTCTCATATTTTGAAAAATTTAAACTACTTAAATCAAAATTAGGCAACAAAATGGCAAACTTAACCGTAAAGTAAGATAACAAACTGAGATTTTGCATGATTTAATTATATACGATTAAAGGTCTCCTATTTTATGTTCATGCAATAGGTTTATGTTTGAGATAAACGCTGTTACTAACAATAAAACTTAATTCTGTTAGAAAGTAACATAGTTGTTATTTTTTTATACCCCGCTTAATATAACAATCTGAAATAATTAAAAATCATCTCTGCAAATAGCTGTAATATATACTTTAAATAATAATCTTGCTATTACAGTATGACATATTAGATAACCTATTTAAAAAATATTTTTTTTGTCAAATCTATTCAGAATAGGTGCCAAAATAAAATAATGTCCCAGATAAGTCTTCTTTATGGTGTCGAAGCCTGGCCTGTTAATGTCGACCTAATGAGAAAACTGGAAGCTTTAGAGATGTGGCTTTTTAGGAGAACTTTGAAGATACCATTAACCGATCATATTACAAACGAAATGGAGTTGCACAGAATGGGAAAAGACAGAGAACTTTTGACCACCACTAAAAGGCGAAAGACAGCATTTTTGGGGCACATACTTAGAAATGATAAGTACGAGCTTTTACAGCTAATTATGAAGGGTAAAATCGCAGCAAAAAGGGGTCCTGGTAGACGGCAAATATCCTGGCTGAAAAACATTCGCGACTGAACCGGGTTAAACACACAGACGCCCTTAAGAAAAGAAAAAGTCAACCTTCATTAGTGGAGACGGCACTAGAAGAAGAAGACTTAAGGAAAGGAACAAGATACTTTTAATAAAGATACACCGTGCGTTAATCGCTTCATATTATAATGCTTTCAAAATTATCCGATGAAAACCTAACTTCTTTTTTTGAAAGAATAGTGTAAATTAAAAAAGAATATGGAAACCAGGCCAACTCGTTGTACTCTTGTATGTATGTTGTTTTAATAATTGGTGTTCCATGCAATCAGATCTTATTATAATCCTATTCAATTTTATGCAACAATTAGAAAAAACCAACTTGCAACTATACAACAATATCGCGTTTTGTACAAGAATATAAGTATTAAAATTTGTTCTTCCTGCAGCCGTTCCTAACCATAAATGATTGCTTTTTTTTTCTGATGTTGCACCATGTATGGTCAAGACAGGACAAAATTGAAAAACATTTTATACCAACTAATATACGTTACTTGTTTAGCACATGGAATGAACATAGTTGCAAAAGAAGTTAGAAAATAGTGTAAATATAATATACTAAGGATAGAGCCTATTGATATTTTTACATGTAGCTGATGACGACGGTACTGGCGTCACACTACTAGCTACAATGTCCGACGTGAATTTGACAGGTGATTAATTATTTCCCGAATTTTAATGTTAAGCAGGAAACACTAACGTGTTCAAATCAATAATTTATTGTATTCTTTTTGGTAAATTAATAAATTCATTAATTTTTAATATTTTGCATTAAGTCACATCAGTGGAGTGCGATGCGCAACTATGTATCTGTAAAATATACTCAATGACATTTGAAGTGTTACACCTAGAAGGAATAATTTCTTGAACTTAATTTTTTGGCATCAGAATAACTAGCTTTAAAACATAGTATGATAACAATACCAATGTTTTATCTTTTCTATTTTTTGTAAAAATAAGTTTTATCTTTAAATTTTTCTGTGAATAGACCGATGAAAACCGGTTCGTATAAAAATCTTTAATAATTATTCCTCAGTCTAATTGTATTCAGTGTAAGAAAATGCCACGAGTTCGAAGACACTAAAATTACCACCATGTTAGCGATTTTGACAGGGGTAGAATTATTGCATATAGAGACATGGGTTTGTCGTATCGCGAAATTGGCCGTTGCGTTAATTGTACGGCAACTACGGTTATTCGTGTCTGTCGTGTGTGGACAAATGAAGGTAGAAGAACACAAAGAAGATCAACTGGTCAAATGAGGCATACCTCAGAGCGTTAAGAAAGGAGCTTTAGATTACTGATCATTGGTTTTAAGTAGTAGGTAGACCACTTAGTATGCGTAGACTATACTGTCACCTTCGAGCCTTTGGACTGGTTTTACTCCACCCATGACTAGTGATTCCTTTGACGGTGGACCACAGTCATCAACGTTTGAATTGGTGCACAGAATGGCAACACTGGTTGTCAGAATGGCGTAATGTAGCATTGGACGATGAATCACAATTCTATTTAGGAATGTATCATACATTCGTATGATTTTCACAAAGATAGCTTAAGACCTTTATCTATCCAATCTATGGAAATCAACAAATTAAAAAACACAGATATGATTCTGAATGACCAACTTGAGACAAACAGTTCTCCTCTCCTCAAACTATTTCATTAAAGAGTATAAAGTCTAAACACATGCCAAAAATAGATCACTTGAGAAAGGCAATCAGCCGAAACAGCTGTAGTGATAAGAGTTTTAAAATCAATTTTGTGGAAGTTTGAAAACAAAGTTTTCAGTGTTTTATTGTTACATAAAATGAATTTCTATCAAGTAACGGCTCTAATCCATCAATATGTTAAATATTTATAAACTTGATTTAATGTAAGAAAATGAACTAAACTGTGAAGCATAAGTTAGGGATATAGCTGAAAAATTAAATAAACAATAACACAACAATTACAACGATATAAATTTCAACTAATTTAATTATATAAATCCTAAATTAACACTATTTTTTTGATCTTTTTATTCAAACAAATAAATAATTAAATTTATAAGTTTATAGTTTATTACCCCAAGAAACGAAGCAGCAAAATCACTTGAAAAATCAAAAAGTTACTGGCAGGTAAAATATCTGTAATTCAGTGGTAGATAATAAACTTAAACCAGAAAACAATATATAGAAACAGCCGTAGATGAGACAAGAAATATTGGAGCTAATGAAAGAAGCGAAAAAAACACAGAAATGAGAATGAGGAAAGGTACAAAGAAATAAACAAAATTATTAATAAAAAGATGAAAGAAGCAAAAAAAGCATGACTACAAGATCAATGCATAGAAATAGAATCCTTAGAACAGAAGCATGACACTTTTAACCGACATAAAGAGATCAAAAACTTATCGGGAGGAAACGGATCAAGAAATCATAACTTAATAATAAACGAGCACAACAATCTGCTATACGAACATGAGAGAATACTTGAGAGATGGAGGCTATACATGGAAAAATTATACAATGAAGAGCTATAGACAGAAGTCAGTGTTTCTGGATGTTCAGGACTATAAATAACGCTTAGTGAAGTAACATATCCAATAAAAAGACTAAAAACCAATAAAGCACCTGGACCTGATAACATACAAGCTGAAGTATTGAACAACCGAACAAATATCTCCAAAAAGGCAGATACCACCAAATGCTCTGATTACAGAATTATAAGCTTAATGAGCCATTCACTCACATCCGTCTTTCTGTTATTCACTCGCGCAAAAACTTAAAGAAAACATTAGCAGTGTTCAGTTTGGGTGTAGAAGCGGACTGGGAACGCGAGAGGCCCTATTTTTCATACAAGTATTGATACAAAGAGCTTGAGACGTAAATTGCGAAGTCTACGCATGCTTCATCATCATCATTTTGGCTTTACAACCCTGTGTGGGTCCTAGTCTCCCCAAGAATTCTCTTCCAGTCGTCCCTATCCATCGCCTTTCTCCGCCAAGCACGTATTTCCATATTTCTTATATCTTGGTCTATGTTATCTAGGAATCTTGTTCTGGGTCTTCCTCTTCTTCTTTGACCAATTGGTCTATCAAGGAGCGTTTTTCTAGCTGTTTCGGTTTGCTCCATCCGCATTACATGGCCTACCCACCTCAGACGTCCTATCTTAATGTGTTTTACGATATCTGGTTCCTGGTATATTCTATAGAGTTCGAAGTTGTATCGTCTTCTCCAGACACCATTTTTATTTACCGCTCCATAGATTCGCCTCAGTATGTTTCTTTCGAAACATCCTAACATGTTTTCATTGCTTTTTGTTAAAGTCGAGGTTTCTGAACCATATGTTAGGACAGGGCGTATTATTGTTTTGTAGAGTTTTACTTTTGTATTTCTTGATATAGCTGTAGATTTAAAAAGGAGATTAAGCCCAAAATAGCATCTATTAGCCGTGCAAATTCTGCGGTTTATCTCTACGGTAATGTCATTTTCAGTATAGACGAGCGTTCCCAGGTATACAAATTCGTTAACTGCTTCGATGACGTCGTTTTCTATAACAAGTGGCCGTCGTATTTGTGGTTGCGGACTTAATTTTATGTATTTCGTTTTATTAATGTTTATTATTAAACCCATTTTTGTAGCCGCTTCCTTTAGTGCTACATACGCCTCTCGTGCTGCGTTTTCCGTTCTCCCAACAATATTGATATCATCAGCATATGCTAGGATTTGCACAGATTTGTTATATATTGAACCGGTAGTTGTGATTTGTGATGTACGTATTATTTTTCCAGAGCTAGATTGAATAGTATACAGGAGAGTGGGTCTCCCTTACGTAGCCCGTTATTTGTATTAAAAGGTTCAGAGAGTTCCCCTTGGATTCGTACTCTGCATGCAACTTTTTCAAGGGTTAGTTTGGTTAGACTTACCAACTGATTTGGTACTTCAGGTCTATCATTGCTCTTAACAATTCTCTTCTATTTACAGAGTCGTAGGCTGCCTTATAGTCTATAAATATGTGGTGCGTGTCTACACCGTATTCCAGTGTTTTCTCTAGAATTTGTCTCAGGGTTGAAATCTGATGAATTGTTTGAAATCTGATGAATCACCCGGAAGATTATCTATTCCGGGTGATTTGTTTCTGGCTAGTTTATTAACAGCGTCTTTAACTTCCAGGATCGTTGGTGGATTCTCCTCCCTCTCGTCTAGTCCGCTTACCTCACAGCTTTCGTCTTCCGGATTTTCTTCTTCTTCCTTTATATTAAGCATCTGGTTAAAATATTCCGTCCATCGATTTAGTACGTCTGTTCTTTTTGTTAATAGATCGCCATTCAAACTTCTACATTGATTTGTGTTTGCCTTAAATTCTTTTCTGTTGATGTTAACTTTCTTATAGAATGTTCTGAATTCTTTCTCTCTGTTGAGGTTTTCTATATATTGAAGTTCCTTTTTTTAAGTGGTTTCGTTTCTTCATTCTGTGTATTTTCTTTTCTTCTCTTCTCTTTGTCTGCTAATTGTCTTTGTCTGTTCCTATTTCATCTTGTGCTGCTGACTCAATATCTTTCTTTATGGTGTTCCAGTAGGAGTCTATATCTCTCTGGTCTTCTTCGCTTGAACTTTGATTTCTTAACCTATTGGTAATATTTTCCCAGTACTGTTTTGCAGCAGTTGCATCTCTCAGCTTCGGTACATTCCATTTCTTTGTATCCATTTTTTTTTCTTTGTTGGAATTTGAAATTCTAGCCCTTAGTGTTGAGATCACTAAACAGTGGTCTGAGTCTATGTTTGCGCCTCTATAACTTCTGCAGTTCATTATGTCCGTTCCGTGTCTTGAATCTATTAAGATGTGATCAATCTGACTAGTTGTTCTTCCATCAGGGGAGGTCCAGGTTACCTTGTGTATATTCTTATGTTCAAAATAGGTGCTAGCGACGGTCATATTCAGTGCTGCTGCTAAGTCTATCAGTCCTAATCCGTTATCGCTACTGATGTTCTGTAGGCTATGCCTGCCTATAGTCGGCATAAAAACTCGCTCTCGTCCTATTCTTGCATTCATGTCACCTAGAACTATCTTGATGTCATTTCGGGGGCATCTTCTATAGGCTTGTTCTAGGTCTTCGAAAAACTGTTCTTTAACGTCTTCTAGTTTGTCGTCGGTCGGGGCATGTGCATTAATTAAACTGTAATTAAAGAATTTACCTTTTAAGCGTAAATAGCACATTCTTTGACTGTAGGCTGTAAAATCAATAACTAGGCCTTTTGTTCTTTGGTTTACTATAAATCCCACTCCATCTATATGTTGGTTTTCATTGCAGCTGTTATATATAGAGTGGGTTCTCTTGTCAAGAATGCCTGTTCCCCTCCATCGCATTTCCTGCAGTGCCAAAACATCTACTCTGTACATGTTCACTATGTCTAGTAGAGATGCGAGTGCTCCAGCTCGGTACAGGTTTCGGGTGTTCCACGTTCCTAATCTTAATTCCATTTTTCGTTTGCAGAGTCGTCGTCGTAAGTTCCGTCCGGCTAATAGTTCTTGAGGTTCCGTAACATATGATTTTTGCAGGAAGAGGTTGTTAGCCTCTAGCCTAACCCCCAACCTGGAGGGCCAGAGACTCTGTTGAGTTGCCATACCAGTCTGTTTTGGTTCACGGGTGGTATTTTATTTCCCACCTACCCGCCAGTCCTAGGACTGGTTAGGGCGTTCCCCTATCCACCACCTGGGGACGCGTCCGATGGGCGACAGACCACATCCACACCACGCATGCTTTATAGACTTTAAAAAAGCATTTGACAAGGTGCAACATTAAAAATTATTTCAGATACTAAAAGAATTTCGTATTGATGACAAAGATTTACGCCTAATTAAAAATTTATACTTACAGCAAAGGGCAACTGTACGAGTAGACAACGAAACCTCATACGAATTCGCGATAAAACGAGGAGTACGTCAGGGCTGCATTTTGTCACCGACTTTGTTCAATACTTACTCGGAAATGCTATTCAGGAAAGCTATTGATGGTGTAAGAGAAGGTATTAAAATCAATGGTGAAATCATAAACAATTTAAGATATGCAGACGATACGGTTTTGATTGCTGATAAGGGGGAGGATCTGCAAACATTAATAGACCGTGTAGTGGAAGCCCGTGGCAGATACGGCATGAAATTAAACTGTAAGAGGACCAAAATTTTTGTAGTAAGTAAAAACGACGTAATACAGAACCAATTCACAATTAATAATGAACCCTTGAAAAAAGTCGACAAAATTACATATCTTGAATGCAGCCTAAATAAATCAATGTCCTATAGAAAAGGCGAGAGCTGTCTTCAATCGCCGTAGGAAGATTTTATGTAATATGCACCTGAACATTGATATAAGTACACGAGTCTTGAGATGCTATGTATTTTCTTCCCTTTTATACGGAGTCGAAGCCTGGGCCTTGACGGAGGCAACATCCAAACAATTAGAAGCCTTCGAAATGTGGTGCTACCGCCACATGCTCAGAATATCCTGTATCCATCATGTTACAAACAACACGGTGATCAAACGTATAAATAAAGATCTGGAAATTATGCGTATCGTGCAAATCAGAAAGATGACATACTTAGGACATGTGATGCGCAATAAGAAGTATCAACTAATTCAAGTAATTTTAACAGGCAAGATAGAATGCAAAAGATCTAAAGGGCGCAGCAGGACATCGTGGTTCAGATGAGACAGACAGTGTGTAGGAATGACTTCTTCAGGTTCCGCTCCTATCGGAGATTGGAAATCATTCTGGCAATTACAATTTTGTTGGTTGCGCGCCTGAAGAGTTTAATTGAACTGCATCCAAACCATTCACGAAGATTGCGTAGCCACGAGATTTTATGTCTTCCTACGCTTTTTCTGCCTTTGTAGTATTTAAAGTATTTAAATTTCCTGATTTTTATGGAATTTAAAACTTCGCATTGTTTTCCTAGTTGTTCGGAAACTTGTTCCTTTGTTTTGCAATTGATCCATGATATTTTCAAAATACGTCGGTAACACCACATTTCGAATGTTTCTAGGTTTTTAATGTTGGATTTTTTAAGTGTCCAAGCTTCAACACCATACAAAAGGGTAGACAAAATATAACATCGAAGCATTCTTATTCGGAGCAACATATTGATATCGCGATTACAAAAAAGTTTTCTCATTTTATTAAAAGTTGACCGTGCAATTTCAATGCGGCATCTTATTTCTTTTGTCTGATCAGTATCTTCTGTGATGCATGCTCCAAGATATTTGTACGAAGATATTTTATCAATTTCTGTATTATCCAGTACTAGCTTAACTTTGATGTTTTGTGCTTTTGTAAATACCATAGACTTGGCGTTCTTCAAAATTTTTTTTATGTACCAACGTGATTGCCAACATCCACAGAGGATAAGCACCAAAAGTAGAAGACTGGGAGATATTTTTAAACTGGAATATCTGGGGAAGGTCAATAGAAAAAAGTTTTTTTACACTAACATGTATGCTTAGTTACACTTATGATGGAATATACATTCCGAAAACGTTCTGTAATTGTGATATAGCCCATTTGGGTATTTTAATATATACCTTTTATAGAGGATTAAAAAAAAATTTGTGATATATGGTATACAGCCAGCTACAGGAACTTACTATCCTAGTGGATGTCAATAGAAACGGCGCACCATCTCGGGAATATCGAAAAAATTATTGCGTCATGGCTTTTCATTAACATTTAAGCAAAAAACCCCACTTTTTCATTAATTTCAATATTATGACATTCTTGAAAGTATGTACTTCTTTTTTAAAATAAGATTTTCTAAATTAAAAATGTTTGTAAGCAAAAAAAGTTATTGCAAAGTAAACCCGAAAGTAAACATTCTTTCAATTGTTTATAATTATTAAAATCAACCCCCTCTGTGGCTCAGTGATAAGAGCGCCTACCTTTAAACCTAAAGGTCGTGAATTCGAATCTCACCAGGGTGAAGAAATTTTCGTTTATTAAACAATTAATGAATGAAAATAATTTCTATCCTTGTGCGATCGGTACTCACCGGAGGGACCGCAGACGTTCGGATACAATTAGCGTCTCTTAGCAAAGACAATGACGTCGACTTTGCTAAGTATCAAGACAATTACTCTACACACACACACACACACTACACTAGTACCTGACTGTACCATGCCAATGACCTTTAGTTGTCGAGGCATTAAATCAATAATAATAATTATTATTAAAATCAACAATAAAAGCATTTAAAACACACTTCATATTGTGATCTTTTATGTAGTTAGTCTATTTGCGAAAGATGGGTCCAATCAGTTAAGTATCTTTTAAACAATTTCATTTGTTTATCCCATTTGAGAAAAAAAAGGAATTTTTAAATGACTATAAAGATGCTTTAACACTATTTACAATGTTTTTCTTTGTCTAATTCTTAGTTATAATGTCTCACATTTTCATGTTTTAAAAAGTATAATATTTTTGAATTGTTTCCTTAGAAATAATTGATGCAGAATTTTAGTAACATTACCAGTATATTAAAAATATCATCCCTAACTTATGCCGCGCATCCATAAGATACCATAAGTAAGAGAGCATTATACAAATATTGACAATATAATTTTAAAGTTCTCTAGTTAAGAGCGTAGGCGCAAAATTTCGGGCGAATGCTTTTTAAATGCAATTATTTTTGTAGAATCCTGAGAAAAATAACAAATATTTTTGAAAAATTTAAACGCAGAATGAAAGATTACACTAGTACCGACGGCCAAAAGTCCCCTAGATTAACCAAGAAATTTTTTTGAATATGAAATAAGATATTTGAAATTAAAAATCACATTCAATTTTCTCAATTTTAAATTTATTTTCACCCCTGTAACTTATTAAAATAAACATTATAAAAATTTTCAGGGACATTGGCCCTCAGTAATTATGTATTCTTGTATTCTGCGTTTAAATTTTTTAAAAATACTTATTAGTTTTCTCAGGATTCAAAAAAATGAATGCATATAAAAAGCATTGGACCAAAATTTTGCGCCTATGCTCTTAAAAACATGCATTTGTCTGAATTGCCGTTATAAATGAAGATACTAAAAATTCTCTCTCTAAAAATGACTCTCTATTTTTATATCTTTATCTTTATTTTATATTTTGAGAACAATTTATGAGCTTAAAATCAAAACATTATAAATATTAATTTATTGATTAAAATTGTGGGTAATTAATTCCAATTAAATTCGGAATTAATTAGTCCAATTAAATTTCAGAACTGTACTTCTAATTCAGAAATAATAAGAGTACATTACCTTGTTTAAAATATCCCAACCTTCTACACTCCCCAGTCCACACAAGTACCGCAAAAATAAATAAAAATAAACAAAAGATCTTCCGGCCAGTGAACATATCCAATTGGACTCATGTCTATTACAACGCACAGCACCTCACCACTACAGCATGACACTGTCGGCACATTCTCTTCAAATTTTTAGTTATTAATATTCAATTTATAAAAAAAATTAAAAACAAAGTTCTGAACATCATCAAAAGAAATTATGCACACAGTTTGTTATTAGCATCTAACCATCATGTCTTTCCAATATGGATTATTAATAAAAACCTTATACTGCCCGACAATTTTGTTGAAAATAAGTTATTCTTATTCTAACTACCTGTTGACGATAGAAATATGTTGTCAGAAGGCAAACTGATTAATAAAGAAGAGAAGCGTGCCGAAAAGAATCTGAATCGGTATTTAGTTTTAGCGTTACCAGCTGACCTACTACAACTCTTTTATAAGAAATGCATTGGCGTAGTGGGTTCTTGCACTTGCGTAGATATTACTTAGGTATTTGACAAAAACTATTTTAAAACATCAATTATTGCAGTGATTAGAAGAAAATAATGGGTTTTCTACATTAATACATTTTTATGGAAATTTTGAAATTTTTAATTTTCTAAAACAAAATCCACTAAACAAATTTAAATGAATGGAGAAAACGATTTTAAAAATTTGTGAATTTTCGGTTGAAATATTAAAATGTTTACTAATATTATTTTTAAAGTACCTACTTCGTACTAGTAATGATACAATATACGCGATATATTAATAAAGAATAATCAGCCTGTGTCAAGAAGTACCGCTCACACAGAATTATCTGACGCATTTATCAACAAAGGACTATCAACTGCTACAACTCACACTAAAACGGGTAAAGCAGTAAGGTTTGATAAAACATATCCTGAGTTCCTTTTATGATGCGGCAAAACAACGCAAAAGTTTCTTTTAAAAATTTATTAACAACATTTTATAAACAGGAGTCTTATCAATAGCTTTTAAAACTTTAAAGATTCATCATTTAATTTTCGCTTATCCACTGCTGGACATAGATGTCTCTCATAATTTTCTATCTATTTCGATCTTGTGCCTCTTGCATCCAATTCCTATAACAATGTTTTAGATCGTCAGTCCAACGTGTTGGTGGACGACCTCTGCTTCGGTAGGCATCATCTCTTGGTGTCGATTCCAGTATCCGCTTTGTCCATCTATTATCTGCCATTCGAGCCACGTGATTTGCCCAGTTCCATTTTAGTGTTGCTATTCTCTCTACTGCATCAGCCACTCCTGTTCTTTGTCGTAGCGGGCGATTTGGCATCTTTTCTCGTAGTGAAACGACAACATAGCACGCTCCATCGCCCTTTGACACACACACGGCTCTTTTGAACTGTTCTCCTTGTCATGGTCAACGTTTCCGCACTGTAAAACACTGGCAAAACACACTAATTAAAAGGTTTTTCTTTTTTTAAGGTTTTAAAGTGAAGGTTTTTAAAGATTATCGTCATATTAAAACCAAACTCAAAAGGAGTTACAGACAAATAGCCCTTTTAAGCTGCTGCTGTAAATTTCTGCAGATGCTGGGGCTCGATAAAACAAGACCAAACATACAAAACACCACCCCTAATAGTTGGTTTTTAGGCCATATACAAGCTGCACAGTAAAAGTAATACATCTTACTATAAACATTTCCTAAACTAAGAAAAAAACATCGGTGGTATTCTTGGGCCTAATTGCTGCCTACGACACATTTTGGAAGAAAGGTCTTCCTTATAAAACTTGTGGACTACCACAAGATCTGGTTTGGCTCCAGTCTATTCAGTGTTTACATATATATGACTTGTTGAACTGTCCAACATAAGAACTTTAAAGCCATTGGCACAACTTTAAGAGATACTTGGTTCACTTTGAATGAATACTACTGAAAGAAAAATAGAGTCTCATACCATGCCTAAATAAACTACAGCTGGCTACTTTCAGATTAATACAGCAAAGAAAACCAACAACTGAAAGTCTCTTTTTATAATACTGTGCACAGAACCCTATACTTCAAAAAACATTTTGAAAATACCACCTCCAATAAGGACGTCAAAAATATTATCCAGAAGCTATGAGAAACTTCGTGGGAAACTTTTTCTAATACATTACAAACTTTAGCTCTGAGCCTGATTTAGCTCTGTGGCTGATCATTGTACACCAGTTTGATTTACTAGCACCCACTCTAAAATCATCGATGTCTAACTAACTTCATAAAACAATGACTGTGACTTCATGACTTCATAAAAACTCTCTGCATAGACAGGAAGTGCTCATAAGGAAATAAAATAAAATCATTAAATACTTTTCAGGCGAATGGATCCAGTAATCCGCAGTTATATTTTCAACCACTCGCACAAAAAACCCTGAATTGTCCAAATACCAGGCTGTAGTCCAGGTGGCAACAAACGTACTGCGATCCCCAAACCGACCTTGGAGTCCTATATAGTTTGCTGACGATGGCTTCGTCCTCAGTACTAAATGGTTGAGAATTGTGAATTAAAAGCGCTTACTGCTACCTATGAGATTCTTTAAATCTATTAGCAATGACTTACGGTTTTGATTGATCTCTCCCGCCTAGAATTTGCACAACAATATATGAAGTGAATTCTAAAATACACTACATATGTTTTACTAATATAATTCAATAAGATCTATATTAAATATTTCTCTATAAAAAATATTTTTTTGATTAAGATTTTAACTAAAAAATGCAAACAACTTAATGAACAATTTCATACTCCGAATAGGGCGAAATTGATCACCCCTTTTTTAAGTGAATGAAAATAGCATAATATATAATGCCGTCCGATTATGTTATAAATATTTAAATATTTATAACACCCTATTGATCATTGCAATTTAAACCACAATTTGCTTTTCTACAGATTTATTTTATTTAAACAAAAATATGCTAATACGTCCAAATTAGGTTTTTTAAACAAAAGTTATTAATGGTCTTAAAAAAAACTGAACCAAAGAGCCATATTAATTAAAAACTTATATTTTATAAAAATTGTATTCGGATAAAACAGGTTATGAAAAGTAAACTTTAATATCCTTTAACCAAAGAATGACAATGTTAGGCTTGTACCTACTGCAATGTAGAACACCAAAAAACATAATTTTCAACATGTTTAAACATATGTATATTTAAGTATAAAAATATAAGTTCAAGGTGATATTCTACATTTCCATTACATCAAACCGTTTTTTAAACATACAAGCGGTTTCTGTTGAATTCAGGATAGGGCAAAATGGCAATAAAATCACTGACTTCAACCGAAAATTTATCATGTTTACCAGTTTGAAGGTCTTTTTTACTTCATCTGTAGATTTATATCTTACAACGTCTAGGTCCTTTTCATTGGTCATTTGAATGTTAGCAATATAGAGATATAATTACTTCTTTCATCTTCCTTCTTCCTTTTTTCTTCTTCCTTCCGATACCTTTACTCAGAGAAAAACTCCTTCTTTAGTGTCATCCTTGTAATAGGCAAAACATTTAACCCCATCATTATTGTCAGACTCATCCAAGTTAGATGTTTTACTTTCTGTGTCGTTATCACTTGGTGTATCTTCTTCACTGTCGCTGTCAGTTTCATTAGGTTGCTGAACTACAACACTTTTTCTTGGCTCGAAATTTAGTTTAGTTCGCTTAATATTTCGCCTGGATGGTAGAGCTAAATATCTTTTCTTCTTAGATAATGTACCAAAAGGTTGTCGATTTGCCCATCTAGTTCTTCATATTCTTTAGTTATAATTTTTTTCGGGGAATTATAAAAAACTTTATATATTAGAAAAATATAGCCATAATTAAAACAAGCTTTTTTTCATAAAAAAATACACTTACATCAACTAAACAATAACAAGTTTTACGCTATTGTTTACTAACTAAATCACGTTGTGAACCGTTTGTTAAGCTTATTAGTTTTAGGGAAAATTAAAATATTTAGAATCATTCGCAATTATCAATTTCGCCTATTTCGATCAATTTCACTCCATTTTACGGTACTGGAATGCTACTTGCCTATATTTAGTTTTATATTCTAATTTATTTGTATCTCTTTAGCGTGACTACACAATGCTAGTCAAGAGATGTGTCGGGATCATGAGATCAGTATTTTAGTACTCAGCGAAGTCAGATGGACGAATGCAGGTCAATGCGTCACCCCAAACGGTAGCATATATTTTTCAGAATGAAATGACAGTCACTAAGGAAAAAAGTAAGACGATTATAAACTTTGTACCAGTGTCAGATAGACTTATATTTTTACAACTGTCAACCATTCAGGGAAAACTAGGGAAAACTCAGCGGTGAGTAGTGAAGAAGACACAGAAGAATTTTATAAAACCATTGAACAAACACTGAAAGTTGTTAAGTCTAGAGAGATTACAATAATAATGAGAGATTTTAATGCGAACATTGAGAAAGAAGAACGTGGCAAATGGGTTGGAAAATATGGTCTCGGCCAAAGAAATGAAAGACGTGATCTGTTGTTGCAATTTCGCAGGAAAATAATTTTATAATTAAAAACACATTTTATCAATTACCTAGAAGACGAGTATACAAGTGGAAATCTCCTGGGGACACTAAAGACCATATTAGACGAAATCAAATAGATTATATAACCATAAACAATAAATATAAAAACACAATCGAATCTGTGAAAACGTATCCAGGAGCAGATATAAGGTCAGACCACAATCCAGTAGTGGCACAATTTCGAATAAAACATAAAAAAGTACAAACACCTAAGCCCAAACAAGTAATAGATATCAATCGTTTAAAGGATAAAACAATAAACATCAGGTAGAAACAAGCATTCAGGAAATCTTGAAAAACTTGAAAAGACAGAGAAGATACCAGAACCAGACATTAATAAACACTGGGCCATTATTAAAAAGAACGTGCAGGAGCCCGCTAAAAATATTCTGAAAAAAGAAAAACCAAAGAAACAAAAAGAATGGATTAGTGACTAAGTTTTGTTATTGATGAATTCTCGAAGACTATCGAAACGTAAAAGTGAAGAACAGTATAAGCAAATTAACATAGAGATCAAAAGAAAAATCCGCGATGCTAAAAAACAATGGTTACAAGACAAATGTAAGGAGATTGACAACTTGGAAGCCAAATATGATTCGTTCTATCTTCACAAGAAAGTTAAAGAAATGATCAACAATAGAAGCAGGAAGCAGACAGTACTTATAGATCCACAAGGGAACATGATAATGAAAACAGAAGAGAACGAAAATATTGGCAGACATACATAGAAAAACTGTTTGACAATCAAAGGCAGCCTCCTTGTAATAATTTTCCAGAGGAGACAGGTCCAGAAATAAGCCAAGAAGAAGTAATGCAAGCGGTGAAGTTATCAAAGAATAGCAAAGCTCTAGGACTAGACGAGCTACCAGCGGATATACTAAAGTTGATAGACGAAGATCGAGTCCATTTGTTAATAGACTTAGTTAACAAGATTTATGTAAACAGTATAATTCCTGAAGAATAGCTAAGATCAACTTTTGTCCCCCTTCCCAAGAAGGCACATGCTAAGCAGTGCAGTAATCATTGCACGATCAGTCTGATGAGCCATACCTTAAAAATATTTTTTCAAAATAATTCACAATAGAATTTACAGAAAATTGGAAGAAGATATCGGAGAAACTCAGTTTGGATTCCGGGGGGGGGGGGATATGGAACTCGCGAAGTATTATTTGCCTTTAACATCTTGACGCAGAGGTTTTTGGAAGTGAATCAAAATGTATTTGCTTGTTTTATTGATTACAACAAGGCATTTGATAACGTCAAGCATGACCAACTTTTAGAGATCCTGAAATCTAAACAGTTAGACACTCGCGATATAAGAATAATATCTACTCTGTATTATAATCAGAAGGCAGTTGCACGCATCGAAAATAGCACAAAAAATGCAATTCAAATTAAAAAAATAGCTAGACAAGGATGTGTGCTGTCACCAATGCTCCTTAATCTCTATTCGGAAGAACTTATGAAGAAAGCATTGGAGGAAGAAGAGATTTGAATAAGAAAATACCGGCCAACCAATTAATAATATTAGATACGCAGATGATACGGTTTTAATGACGGAGACAGTAGAAGACCTGCAAGCCATTTTAAACAAGGTAGTCACAGCTAGTGAAGAGAAAGGGTTAACAATGAATGTTCAGTAGACGAAATTCATGATTATTTCAAAAAAACAAAGATTGAATGCAAAGCTGTACATTCACAATAACGAAACCGAACGGGTGAACAAATATAAATACTTGGAAACAAGTGTTAATAACAACAATGAGATAACAGAAGTAGTAAAAACTAGAACTGGAAAGGCTCGAGGTGCTTTTGTTAATATGAAGGACATTCGGGAAGTCATGACATTAACCTAAACCTAAAAATTAGATTGGTTAGATGCTACATCTTTTCGATACTGCTGTACGGAGTAGAGACTTGGACTTTAAACAAGAGCAATATAGATAAACTAGAGGCCTTCGAAATGTGGATATATAGAAGAATTTTGAAAATACCTTGGACAGACAAAAGAACAAATAGTGTAGTTCTTCGAAGAATAAACAAAGAACAGGAGCTGTTGATCACCATCAAGAGCAGAAAGCTGGAATATATTGGTCATGTGATGAGAGGGAAAAAGTACCGATTGCTCCAGTTAATTATTCAAGGAAAGATTCAGGGCAAACGAAGCGTGGAGAGACGACATATATCTTGGCTGCGCAATTTAAGAGACTTGTTCCAGTGCATATCTAACCAATTATTTAAAGCAACAGCTTCAAAGATACGAATAGCAATGATGATTGCCAAACTCCGAGTGCTGCACTAAAGCGCCGTTTCCCCAGTGCGACACGTAAATTTGACGCTAAGCAGTCCCTGCATCTCTTTCTAATGAACGTGATTTATCGATCACGTGAACTTCCCATTGGTAAATTAGGTCATGTGGCAGATAAACCCGGCTACAGAGACTACCTTATGCATGCTATAAAATGTTCAGAGTATTAAAAAAAAATCACCGTCGAGGACATATCCTTCTCCACAACGACAATTCGAGTTCCTACAGGCAGTCTGTATCATGTGACTTTTGTGATCGCTTAAAACATCAGTATTATGGATCGTTGACAAATGAGGTCTAATTTAGCACAAACAATTTTTATTCCTGTCTGTTTTGAAAGTCAATGTTTCTAGATGCTTAAAGAGACCGAATTTTTACGACTAAAAATATGAACTAAACATTGATCCAAACGCAGGTCAAAGTATATGGACCGTATATAAATTGATAATTACCGATTGTGCAATATTCGTAGTGATTGTCCCGAAAGATTACAAATCGACGGATTGTCCTACTTAACCATATTAGCTAGTTATTGATACATTCTTATATAACTACTTGGTAATAAACGCCGTTTGCACGCTTTAAATGCAAGTAATAACGGAAAATGCAGAAATCTCTTCGATTAATGTCTTTCGAATCATGCTACTAATAACTATAATAATGATTTACAACTACTTTAATACTTTAATACTGAGGCTGTAATAGTATTTTACAAAGGATAAAAAAATTGTTTTTGAAATAATAGAATGAATTGCACAATCGACTAATAAATGTTATTATGTTATGGGTTATGAGAATAGTATAATACATATACAAATTATATGTCGCAAAAATATTATATTATAATGAATCTAATAATACTAAGAATAGCTCCTTCTGAGTCGTTTTTATATCCATATTTATTTATATTATGTTTAGTTGAAAACGTCAAAAAAGGAATATATAGTTTATGCTAACAGGGCTTGACGATGGTGCTTAAACAACCTTCAAACAATCATATCTGGTTTGAGTTTTTGTTTATAAAAATTAAAAAATAAAGTCTTCAGTAAAATATAGCTGTTGTTTTGTATGTTAACATTTTTTTTGTATCTTTGTTAGTTGTGGATTTTCTCAGAAATTCGGAAATAGTGTCTTCATTTTAAACTATAATTTTGTCAAATCTAAACCTTCTAAATCAGTAAAATTTAAAGAATATAATTTTTGTGGATAAATAAAGTAAATCATAAATCAACAACGAATAGTTTCAACTAAGATGGTTTTGACGGGGGTGAGTTTGATACTTTGTTTATTTTCATGCAAATCCTTTTATTCCAAATTAATCTCTTTATTTTATAAGCTTCATTTTATATCCGTTATTCAGAAGAAGCCGTGAAAAAACATACTTTTTGGCGTGTAATTTGTGAACTTTTAGTCAGGAATGACTCTAAAAACATTGACTTTCCAAAAAAACTTCGACAAAAATTTTTGTCGTAAAATCCACTATTCTAGAAACTACCGTACTTTTTTTTAATAAACTTTTCTACCTCCAAGTTGGAGTGGTAACCAGAGGAAGAGTACATGTTGCTATAAAGTAGAGTTTAATCCTTCAGCTATTTTTTAAACACTGTTCAAATTTTAAGCAAATCGAAGAACACAAAAAAATTCAGAGAAAAATTCAAATTTTCTACTATTTTTACAGTCATCTCCTGGACCATTAGTAACAATGTTATATTATTATTATAAGATTGTTTCATGGTTTTATTTAGACCCAATTAGGATCTGGTCCTCTAAGTTTTCTTCTCTTTTATTTTGAGAAATAAACGGGCCAATATGTTGGAAATTCTCAAAAAAATAGGCATTAAGTATTTCTATTCAAAAGATTATTTATATTCTTATACATTCAACTGTGGTATGCTCACTGGAATATATTCAGAACAAAAACTACATTAGACAATGAAGTTGTTGTTCTTCAGTAGGCTTACCCTTGTGAGGATTGTAAATTAGCAGAATTACTTAACATTTGACATTATATTATTTGATTTTTCTTGCAGTCAAAACTCATTACTATGGGTTCCATGTCCGTTCTATTTTTTATATTTATTTTAAGTTAGTTTGACAGAGAAAATGTCTATGTTTATAGAAACCTTCATTGCAAATTTTGAAACAATATGTAAAAATGTTTCATTTACACTTATTTTAGAGGATTTTAGCCATTACGCCATCGAGTTAGCGATGCATTACGCCAATACTTAACACAAGTGTCAACTAATGAAGAAGGCACACAGATCTAGACCACAAATCACCTACCTCTAGATGCTTTACCACAATAATACTGTATTAAGATATGAAATTTAGCGCTCCAAGAGATTTGTATCGGAACTAATTCAAGCGGGAAATTACGCGGGAATTTCAAAATTTAATAATGGTGGAAAAATTTACATAAAGCTTCTTCTTAACGTGCCCTATCAAGTCCCCTTGACGTTGGCGATTAACATGGCGAAACTGTCTCTGTCTCGAGCTATTCTAAAGAGTTGCTCAGCTTTCTTTATTCCTGTCCACTCTCTGATATTCTTCAACCAAGAGGCCTGCTTTCTACCAATTCCTCTGCGTCCTTCGATTTTACCCATCATAATAAGTTGAAGAATATTATATCGGTCTCCCCTTACTACGTGTCCAAAATAGGCCATCTTTCTATATTTGATGTTATCAAGCAGCTCGCGAGCAGCATTTGCTCTCTCAAGGACTGCCACATTTGTCAGCATAGCCGTCCATGGAATTTTTAGTATACGTCTGTGCAGCCACATTTCAAAGGCCTCCAGACGATTAATGGTGGATATTTTTATTGTCCATGCTTCGACACCGTATAAGAGGACTGACCAAATGTAGCATTTAACCATACGCTTTCGAAGTTGAAGTTTCAAGTTATCATTACAGAAGAATGACCTCATTTTTAAAAATGTCGTGTGGGTTATCTCGATTATTACAAATACAACAAAATATATTATGTCAACTATAACGACACGGTTTTTTTGTAGGTAAAAATGTCTTCTATAAAGGAAAAATGTTTAGCTTATCCTGAAGAAGCTGTGACAGCTGTATTAAAGGATGTTCGTCTTGGGAAGCCAGTAACCTCTGCAGCAAAAAGAGATCAAGTTTCCAGAGGAACTACACTGTACAAGGTGAAAGGAAAAACTATTATTTCTAGAGGAATGGGGCCAAAGGCCATTCGGACATCTAATGAAGAAAACTTGCTTGTAAAATTCAAATTAAAGTCAGCGAAAGAAAAATTTTCAGTTATTTACAAAAAGACAGCTGGTGGATAGTGTACATATTATAATAAAACGAATGCAAAGAGACACTCGTGTTCAATGCAGATGAGAACGCATTATATTTGAACCCAAAAGGCGAAAAGGTACTGATTCGTAAAGCTGAAAAAAATGTTTACCAAGAGCTTAATGCTAATGAAAAAAATTGCATAACTGTTTTAATAACTGCAAACGCTGATGGCAATTTTGCTACCGTTTTGATTGTCCATTAATATAAAAAAATTTCCGCAGAGGTTGCCTACAAAGTGCCAAAAGTTTAGTTATTTGCTACAGACATTATCAAAATTGCCAATAATGCTTTTAGTTCATTTTTACTTATGTTAGACATAGTAGCACAACTGACAGTTTGTTTATATTGTCTTGTAATTTTAGTATTTGAGTATAACGGCATTAATATACGACATAATAATATATTATCTGGAAAAAAATATAAAAATTCTTCAACTTTTGTGTAGTTTTTAATGGCCGAAAATTTTCTGAATTACCACTATTTTTAGAGTCATCTTCTTCATCTGAATCGTCCGATTCAAACTCCAAAGCATCTTATTCTATCTCCAGTCACTTCCACTATCTTCTGAAGGTCCCTGCTCACTATCTTCACCATCCATTATACACTGTATTTCATCGTTTCATTCATTATTTTATTTGCCGTTAACGGTTTTCATGATGATATAGTGCTACAATTAAATAAAATATTTACTACAAATATACAAAAAATTAGATTATAACGACTTACCAAAAACTTCACTGCGTCCAAATAAACTCAAGAGAAAAAAACTAACGTAGAACGTAACCTTTCTACGTTAGACGAATGACTAATGAAACAAAAGGAAGTATTTTATCTAAAAAAATTTTTGGCAAAAAATTAACAAGCATATTGAATTTTTTTTAAATTATGTGTATTTTTTAAGTTGTGTAATTTTTAAAGTGTTAATTACTCCCACGTTTACCTTATATTCTTCTTCTTCCTTTACCCTATCCGTTTCGGACGTTGGCTATTAACAAGGCTATTTTGACTTTGTTTACGGCACCTCTGAACAGTTCGGTCGATGTTAGTCCGAACCATTGTCGCAGGTTATGCATCCATGAGTGTCGTCTTCTTCCCGGTCCCCTCCTACTGTCGATTCTTCCTTGGACTATTAACTGTAGCAGCCGGTACTTAGTATGCCTCATGACATGTCCGAAGTACTCAAGCTTCCGTTTCTTTACGGTGAAGATTATTTCTTTGCTTTTGCCTATTCTCTGCATTACTTCCACGTTAGTGATGTGGTCTGTCCAGGATATCCGAAGAATACGGCGATATATCCACAGATCAAAGGATTCTAGTTTCTTCAGGGTGGCTACCGTTGTGGTCCATGTCTCTGCTCCATAGAACAAGACCGGGAAGACATAACACTTGACCAATCTTAATTTTAGTTCCATTGAGATTTTGCTTGTGAACGACTTTTCATATTGTTGAACGCGTTTCGCGCTTTTTCCTGTTGACTGGTCCCATTTTGTGTTGACTGTGGTTCCAAGGTATGTGTATGTCTCCACTTGTTCTATTTTTCGGTTGTTTAATGTCAATTGCATCGGAGGTTGTTGTGTTCTGCTGATAAGCATGCATTTACTTTTAGTTGTATTGAGTTCTAAACCATATTCTTGACTTGCTGTGTGTATGCTTTGCATGAGTCTTTGAAGCTCGCTGCAGTCATTTGCGATAATAACTGTGTCGTCAGCATATCTAATATTATTGATTACCTCTCCGTTTACTTTGATACCCTTTGAAACTTCTCCCAGTGCTTGTCTGAAGATTTGTTCAGAGTATATTGAACAGGAGCGGCGAGAGGACGCATCCCTGTCGTACACCCATTTTAATATCTATCTTCTCACTGTGTAAGTTGCCCATCTTTATCTCAGCACTTTGGTTCCAATAGAAACTGGTTATTATGCGCAGATCCTTGCCATCAATATGCATCTTCCTGAGCATTTCCATGAGTTTATCATGTTTGACCTTGTCAAACGCCTTGAAGAAGTCGATGAAGCACAAGTGGACGTCCTTGAGCATGTCTCTGCATCTTTGAATTAAAACTTACAGACTGAAGATCGCCTCTCTTGTGCCCAATGCGCTTCGGAATCCGAACTGTGACTCCGATATATTTGCTTCACATTTGTTATATATTCTATTGTGTATGATTTTGGTGAAAACTTTGTTAATGTGATTTATCAAGCTTATTAAGCGGTGTTGATCACAGTTTTTTGCACTTGGTGTTTTAGGTATGACTACAAAGGTAGATCGAAGCCATTCCTCCGGAATCTCCCCTTTGTCGTAAAAGGTGTTAAAAAGGCCTATCAGAAAATTAAGGAAGTGGTCATCCGTTTCGCATAGGAGTTTTATGATTTTGCCCTGTATGTGGTCGGGTCCTGGTGTTTTGTCGTTTTTTAGCGATGAAATGGCTTTTTCCACTTCAGACCTTAGTATTTCGGGTCCAATCATGTCGTCATCTTGGTCCAATATCGCTCTGCGTTTATCGTTAAAAAGTCGTTCTACGTAATCTTTCCATGTGTCAATGAGCTTCAAGTCGTCTGATGTAAGGTTACCGTCTGCGTCTATTAGTGTCGGGTGGGGATTATTTGTTTTCTTTTTAGTTGTTAATTCTTTGATCTTTTTGTGCATGTTGTGCTGGTCATATCTTCTGTCGCACTCTTCGATTTCATCGCATTTCTCCTTCAGCCAGCGTTCCTTCGCTTCCTTTATCTTTGTTTTTATATTGTGACTTGTTTCTTGATACTTCACTTGATTTTTGCATTTGTGTTGTCTTCTTTCTCCTATCATATCAAGGATTTCATCCGTCTTTCATCCGTCATCCATTCTTTCTACTTTACGCGCTTCTGTAACAGAAGTGTCTTGTTTGTCATTTCAACAGTTCTTTTTATTTCTTCCCATTTAGCAACTGCATCTTGTGCGGGTTCACTCAAGTTTCCAATGTTTCTTCTTAAGGATTCCTGTATTTGTTGTTTAATGTTGGGATCCTTTAATTTCCTAATGTTTATCTTGGTTTTGTTAGGCTTTCCTTCTATACGTTTTAGTTTGATTCCCAGTTTACCCACCACTGGATTGTGATCCGATTGAGCGTCAGCCCCGGGATAGGTTTTCACTGATGTGATTGAGTTTCTGAATCTGTCTGGTATGGCAATGAAGTCGATCTTTTTTCTTACATTTGTTTCTTTCGAGTCTGCTGGCGACTTCCAGGTGTAAATTCTGCGAGGGTGCAGTTTAAAAAAAGTATTAGTTATCAATAGTTTTTGTTCCTGACAGAAGCGTATGAGACGTTCCCCTCTGATATCAATAATACCTAATATTATCTAAATATATATATTAAAAAAAAGATAACATATTTAAAATTAAAAAAATGAGAAGAATATAAAGATTCAAAAAACAGTTAAAAAAAAACATTAACAAATACAGTTTTTGTCCTCTGTTTACAATTGCTCCAGTGATCAGGTCAATGTTGGAAGCAAACTTGAATATTTTAAAATTGACCAAGTTAAGTAGTAATAAAATAGTATTACTTATAAAACAGTTGGAAACGACAAGGTCTGTGTTTAAAAATTATGAAATTTCGTTCGCATATAAATATTTTGAAAGGCCACTTATTTTTGTTTAAGTAAATAGGTCGTCTAATCCATTTGTGGAAAAGCTTTATGTCGCAAAAAAGATATTTTGCTTCTCATTGTTATTTCCTGCCACAATTTTGCGCTCATTAATAAACTCGAAACAATGCATGTTCAATTATTTTTATGTTGTAATGTATTATTACATCGGGTTCTTGTGCTTCCTTTAAAGAACGAATTCGTATCATATCGAGCATAACAAATATATTATGTATGAGGTATATCTGTGAGTTGCAATTTAGAAAACGGTTACTTTATAACTGTTACATCTCAATCACACACTTTGAACCTTTTTACCCTTGTCCGTATATTTATATATATATATATATATATATATATATTTATACGGTATATATATATATATATATATATATATATATATATATATATATATATATATATATATATATATATATTAATGTGATACCAAGAATTTTAATTTTAAAACTTTACAAAAATTATATATAAAAAATTATTTAAATTTTTGATTTATGATTTATATCACACACTTTCAATTTTGTTATCTCAAGTTTTACTCATGCTTCAATATCTATACTTTACAGCTAATGGATTAGGTCCAAAGAATAACGGAATAAAACAACATAATATGATATGAAAATAATTTAATAAAATAAACTGATTAAAACACTTCCAAAAATTATTAGCATACAATGTTTACCAAACAAAAATCGTTCTGCGTACGTGAACCTTCAATAATGCATGGATAATAAAATACAATTACAATCTAAAATCGAGCTTATTATTCTACATAAACAAATCAAGTAATATTCAGTGTCCTTCCTAATGCAATTTTGGTATATCGATTGTACCAAGAAAAATTTGTATGAATTATTTATTCTCTTCACAGCTCCGTCCCCCCTCAGAACAAATTTTACCTCATTCGACTATCGACAACTTATTCACACGTTATTAATATGATATAAAATTATTTGACCCAAAATTCTCAAATTGAAATTAATTATGAATGTTTCTCCCGTTGAAACACTTCCTCTGCCTTAATTTGTCCAATTCCTCGTTATATGCAAAATAAACTATCAGTTTCCACCAGCCTCCTATGTAATTGGCAATATTAAACAAGATATTGCAATTTAGTGTCTTCAATGCTCTTTTTTCCTCTCGCCAAACTTAATCTCTCGTTCCGAAATAAACAGGAATACGTAGAATACAAGTAGGAAAAGTTTACTTACAAATTTGTACCAGATCAGCTAGCGTCGGACACACTTACTTCACCAACTCACAACTTATTCTTTATCACTTACTACCCCTGGAGACCACCTCGAAAAACCAACCATTTACTTTAAGAAACTTTAAGAAACTTTAACTCACTATCTCATCTCATCTATCCACCCATCCAACCTCTGATTATACACACCCATCTCACCACTTTCCAAATTCTCGGACAATCAGAAATTTGCACACCACTTCCCACATAAAATCAGAAATACCTACAAACTTTCCTAATTCATATTATTTCTACAAGGACACTTAATTTCTACTGGGTATTTACAGATTCCGAAAAACGATTTACTTATTAACTAACTTTATTGTCCTGTTCATGGCGTAAATCCAGATTACGCAACTCTTCACTTGTTATATTTATACAAAAGATTATAGATGACTAAAATTACCTTTGGTTAATTCCAGGCAGTTCGGAGTATTTTACTTTCTATAATCTCCGAAATATTCCGAAAAATTTCAACAACTCCATGCCATTTGACTCGCCGAAAAAATCTATTTCTTTAAAAAGTTTTTTTTTATAAAATGACAAAAGTTTTTCAAGAGTCAAATTATTACAATATGTTATCGAAATTTACTCATGATATCGATAAATGTCGTGACTTAAAAATATCCCGTATATTTTCTGTTTCTATGTGCCTTCTCTATGGAGGTGTTATTTGGGATAAATGATTCTTACTCATGAATATATTAAATTCCTTATAATATGCCTTTTTCAGGGGTACAAAAAGATGACGTCCAACGGCTGCATTCGGTGAGATGAATACAGCTGTATTAACAACATAGTTATGTAATTGATCCTACAATATTTATAGGCTTCGCTTATTGCGTAACTAGAATGATTGTCTAGTTATAGCAGAATTGGCTAATTTAGTCTCGGTTTTGTCCAAGTTTTTTTCCGGTTTTGTTTGACAAAATACTTTAGCCATAACAGAAGCTCCTCATCGTTGGTCCAGTCATTAGATGTAACCTGATATTTAGCATAAGAGGGTCCGCCTTTACCGAATAATGGTGAAAATCATTTCTTTGGAAACAAAATTAAGAGTGGTAAATACGATTCAACAGTACTAACAACTCAACTTATCGTGATATTTTTGCGACGTTACCATACTATTCTGGCAAACCTGTTCTTTTTTATCCCATATTTGCAAATAGTTCCTGCCTCTTGAACCTTTGTTATGCCGATCTAATCCATATTATCTTCTTTCCACATTTGAAATTTATATTTGGAAATAACAGCTTCAAGATTTTTAAAGAACGGTGTAACTTCTGATTTGTTGAATCTTTGATACAATTATTACTTGTGGCTTCGGTCCTATGGACGCTAATAGTAGGACTTCGTTTCAAGACATCTTCCAGCCAGTCTCCTTTAATGAACTGTTTCTGAGTATTAAAACGATGCTGTATTTTAAGGTATTCTGCTCATCTAGACAAGGCGACAAAATTTCTACCTCGATAATCCATAGAACCTGTTGGAAAGCTTAATTAAATGTGCAACATTTTCTTTTTCTTGTTCGATTGTATAATTGGGACGTCTGCCTAATTGTACCGGGAATTGTAAGTTACCCTTATTTAATCTTTTAAGGAATTTTTGGTAGGGGATATTATATTAAAGGGCTACTTTTCTTATACCCATTCCATTAGACACCACCCTAGCACCTCTTTGGACGTCTTCTGACGTCCACAAATTATAGGTTTTTCTTTTCCATGTCCTGGAATCTGAAATAATTACATTAGGATAATGGGGGCACAAGGGCTCTCATTGACCCCAAGTTACATTTTTAATGTAAAATATTTAAAAGTAAATGCAGCATAATTTACCAAAAAACCAGACTTTTGCGAACTTTTAGTGATAAAATAATTTGAATTTAACAAAACCCGGTAATACATACGGCGCCAATAGTTGGCACGCATCGCTAGAACAGTATTGCACAAATTCACTCAACTTCTATTAAGGGTTTAAAATGGAACACATTTAAATAACCGCAATATCTATGAGCCACGACAGTTCAAGGTCAAGCGTAGAGTGCGTTCAGCAGTTATATTAAGGCGTGCCAATCCGTGATAATAAGGTGGCTACCATTAACCATTGGGCCCCATTCCCCCCATCAACCCAAATTGATAAAAATATACCATTTGAGGATCATCAATCAGCCAATCGCGTCCACTGCTGGTCATAGGCCTCCCTCAGTTCTTTCCAGTGTTATCTACACTGGGCCGCTTGTAGCCAGTTTCCCGCTACACATTTTATATCATCGGTCCATCTATTCGGTAGTCGGCCTCGGCTTCTTTTATAGTTTCTGGGCCTCCATTTCATAATACGTCTTGTCCACCGTCCATCTTGTGTTCTGGCTAAGTGCCCTGCCCAGTTCCACTTAAGCGTCGTGTTTCTTTCGATGACGTCTTGAACTCCTGATCTTTGCCTGATTTGTTGGTTTGTTATGTGGTCTCGAAGGCTCACGTTCAGCATTGCACGTTCCATGGCTCGTAGTGTAACTCTGAGTTTATTCTCAGATTTTTGCGTGAGTGTTAAAGTCTCTACTCCATAAGTTTGTACAGGTAAAACACATTGTTATAAACCTTTCGCTTGAGACACATGGGAATTAAACTTTTTAGAATATGGCTTAATTTGCCAAATGCTGCCCATGTGAGGCCTATTCGCTTCTGTATTTTATGTGTTTGTATGTCTCTATTTATTTTGATTTCGTGTCCCAGATATTTGTAAGAGTCTGTTTGTTGTATGGTATTATTGTCAATAGTTATATTTCCACTCATTACGAGATTTGTTATAAGTTTAGTTTTCTCAAAGTTTATCTTTAATCCTGCTTTTTCAGACAGACTTTTAAGCGAATGCATC
This sequence comes from Diabrotica balteata, assembly GCA_918026665.1. Taxonomy (NCBI): domain Eukaryota; kingdom Metazoa; phylum Arthropoda; class Insecta; order Coleoptera; family Chrysomelidae; genus Diabrotica; species Diabrotica balteata. The sequence continues at coordinate 105,096,662 of OU898281.1, read as the reverse complement.
ATAGAAACTGTATCATGTAAATTATTTGCGATTAATACAACATCATCTGCAAATCTTAGGTGATTTAATCTTTCTCCATCTATATTGATGCCCATATCTTGCCATTAAGTGCTCATAAATTTTGACTCTAGAGCTGCCGTGAACAATTTTGGTGAAATATTGTCTCCTTGTCTAACTCCTCGACCTAAGCTGAATTTTTCGGTGTCTTCGTGTAGTCGTATATGTAGCGTTCTCGTAGATGTTTTTGATTAGTGTCGTGTACCTGTAATCTATTCGGCTTCGATTTAGGGCTTTCAGTATTGTTTTAAACTCTACAAAATCAAAAGCCTTCTCGTAATCGACAGATGCAATAACCAGTGGTATGTTGTGCTCGATGCACTTTTCTATTAAGATCTTTATGAAATCGTAGGCTTCCACGGCCAGAGTCAGAATTATAGTTTATTCGTCTTCCGGGTTTGGACCGTGTCATTTGTGAGTGACCCAAAAGTGGGTTCATCTCGACGTTTCGCTACAATTGTATGTAGCTTCTTCAGGAGAACAAAGAAAAAGAAAAAGAAAAAGAAAAAAGAAAACAAAAGACAGGAAGATGGGTAGTTAGCAACGGTAACTCAATTATTCAACGCAACCAGAGGCGAATACTAACTACCAAGATGGGCATTTGGTCACAGTAACTCAACTACTCAACGCAGCCAGAGGTGAAAACCAAATGCCAGGACAGGGATTCACGTCCAACAGCTCAGAACACTAACGCGTCGAGAGGCAGGGAGTGAATCCGACGATTACTCCGCTACCGCTCTATTTATAGTCGCGGTGACCTGTCGTGTCGGGACGTATCGGCACACTCCGTGGCGCGAACGTCAAGAAGCGCGCGCTGGTCAATCATGTGGCTGCATCGTGGTAGCGGGACCGGACGGCGGCTCTAGACTGAGATTCCAGATGGGAGACAAGTAGTATCCTTCCTCTCGATTGATATTATGTGGATTTTTTCGGATCTCTAGAGATTCGCGGATTTTCCTGGAATAAAAGAAGGGGCTCTTAGAAATAATATGGGTTTTTTCGAACAATATGGAATGACCGGTTTCTTGGAAGTGTTCTGCGACTGCAGAATGGGAGAAAAGACCTGATCGAATGCATCTTTGATGCTCTTGAATCCGAGTTTTGACGGAACGACCAGTTTCGCCAATATACACATGTCCATATGAACAAGGAATAGAATAGACACCACAGGAAGATAGGGGCGGTAATGGGTCCTTAGGAGAGGGTAGATATTGTGAGATTTTCTTGGGTGGTCGAACACTTCCAAGAAACCGGTAATTCCATATTGTTCGAAAAAACCCATATTATTTCTAAGAGCCCCTTCTTTTATTCCAGGAAAATCCGCGAATCTCTAGATATCCGAAAAAATTCACATAATATAAATCGAGAGGAAGGATACTACTTGTCTCCCATCTGGAATCTCAGTCTATAGCCGCCGTCCGGTCCCGCTACCACGATGCAGCCACGTGATTGGCCAGCGCGCGCTTCTTGACGTTCGCGCCACGGAGTGTGCCGATACGTCCCGACACGACAGGTCACCGCGACTATAAATAGAGCGGTAGCGAAGTAATCGTCGGATTCACTCCCCGCCTCTCGACGCGTTAGTGTTCTGAACTGTTGGACGTGAATCCCTGTCCTGGCATTTGGTTTTCACCTCTGGCTGCGTTGAGTAGTTGAGTTACTGTGACCAAATGTCCATCTTGGTAGTTAGTATTTGCCTCTGGTTGCGTTGAGTAATTGAGTTACCGTTGCTAACTACCCATCTTCCTGTCTTTTGTTTTCTTTTTTCTTTTTCTTTTTCTTTGTTCTCCTGAAGAAGCTACATACAATTGTAGCGAAACGTCGAGATGAACCCACTTTTGGGTCACTCACAAATGACACGGTCCAAACCCGGAAGACGAATAAACTATAAATAAGATCTTTATGGTATGCAAATGGTCATTTGTGCCATATCCTGTCCTGAAGCCTGCCTGTTCTTTGGGCTGATAGAAATCAAGTTTAGGTGTTAGCCTCTTTGTTAAGATTTTCATAAAGAGTTTATACATATGTGTCAAGAGGCTGATGGGTCTATAATTTTCTAATTTAGTAATATCGTCTTTTTTGTGTAATAAAGCTATTACTGCATTGTTCCAGTCTTTTGGAATCGTACGCGCATGTTAGCATTTATTAAACAGTTTGCTTACTGATTTTAATACAATTTTTCCTTCTGCTTTTATTGGTTCGATAACGAGTTTTCTTTGTTTCTTTTATGTCTTCTTTTCACTTTTGGTGTCATTTTTCTTGCAGAATTTGAGTTGTGCGTTTCTAACCGAGTCTGTTATTAATTTATTGTGACCGTCGATACTTAGAGGTTTGGGATTATTACTTTGTAAAGTTTCGGCTGTATTTTTTATGTATGCTTCTGGATGATTTGGTGAATTCCAAACTATGCGTTTGCAATTGTTTATCAAAAGATGATAAACAGTTTGAGGATAATATGCTGAAAAAGAGGTTTTAAATGTCGCTTCAGGTGGTAAGATAAATTTTTTAAAAATTGTTACCGATGAAATAGCTATATCTCGCGTGATAAAAAAATTTCTGTTACCACACCGTTACTTGAAACGATATCGACTTAGTGTGGGCAGAACAAAAAGAATATATGTAGGTATTTATTTTACGTATGGGTAATCACAATTGAGTTTTGTGTATAAAGAAAGAGGAGTATATATTACAAATGGTAAATGACAATAATTAATTTTACAAACAAACATTTGGTTGACAAATATGTTTAATTGACTCTGGTTGCAACTAAGAAATCGGACGGATTGCCACAGGATCTGATCGTCGGGCATTCCTCCACTAGATGTTTAACCCTTACATCACCTTAATCGCAATTTGGCGAAGGTAATTTTCCCCATCTGAAAAGTGAGTCAAAGCCTATGCCACAGTTCGTTCTTATTCTGTTCAGTGTGGCCCAGATAAAAGGGTCCTATTTTGCTACAATTTCGTAATATCGAAGACGGGCCCATCTCTATCTATATAGAAAGAAAGCATATTCTTTGTTTGCTAGACAATTACTAAAATACTTTCTCCTTTACAGATATGATAAGCGCTAAATACAGCGGAAGTTGAGGAAATTATAAATAAAACATCGTGGACCATGGTAAACGTAATGTAAACAATTATGCGTTTCGATAGTTTTAATTTCACTGAACAAACTTTTAAATCAGCGAACTGTGTGAAATAGATTTTGACAAAATTTTCTAAATATTTACTAAAATTAATGCTAATGTTAACCTATATGATATTGTTGTTACAGCGTTTGATTATATTAATTTATTATATTAATTATAAAATTATATTCATAATAATCGATTCTATGAAATTGATTATATCCAACCAAAGTAACCATAATGGGAAGTGATAATTGGTTGAGTGTTTTTGTAAGTATAAATTTGGCTTTAAGTATCTTGCATAAGGACTTAAATAAACAAACAAATCAATTGGACCGGATCTCCCTAGTGAGGTGTGAACAACTATAGGAGAAACATTTGTTATTATAAATTGTCATACTGCACCCAATTGGCATATTGTACATCTTCCATTCGTGTAACCTTCTGTCTCAAGTTTTATGATTAACAACTGCTTATGTAGCCGGGGCTGACAGTTTTACATAATCTCTAAAGTACAGTGGTAGCTGTAGTTAAATTTCAGAACATTTCTTGTATATGTGCCGGATCGAATGTATGGATCGAATCCGGCTTGGTAAGCCAGTACCTAACCTCTGAGTTAGGGCTGTGCCACTTGGGAGGAAAACTTATAAAGGATATATAAAGTCGAGGACAGTAACGGGCTCCTGGTAAACAACAGTTGAAGGTAACCGGGAACGACCCAATACTAAGGAAGCAATAAAAAACGGGTGCTCCAAAGTGAGGTCTTTTATTAAAAGTCAAGCTTTCGCCACATAATTTTGGGCTTCATCAGAACTTGCTGTAATGGAAAAACATTCTTTACAATCATCATAATTAAAGATGTTATTTTTAATATTACCTTAACATTAACACTACTTATATATATATATATATATATATATATATATATATATATATATATATATATATATATATATATATATATATATATATATATATATATATATAGTTTGGCTGACTGGATTAATTTATATTTTTTATAGACAATTAAATAAATTATAATAAAAACTATTGTTACTGGTTTTGCTTTCCACATAAAGTAACTGTATTTTCATTCATATATGTCCATTAATCAAACCATGACAATGACATATATAGTGACAATATAGTTATTTTTAATAAAAAATTTTTTTTAATATATTTATAATGGTTTGTTTTGTAAAGTATAATAATAGTAACAACTGTAATCTCACGATTAGTAAGTAAGACTTATTAACAATTTTAACTAGTTAATTTATATTTCTTTTTATAGATGTCTTGAAAAAGAATTAAATAAAATTCGAAAGCTTGACAGTAAGTCAAAGAGTTTTCTTTGTCTTGTGGGCCAAATAAACTGACTGCATCCTCAAAATTCATAATTTATATATATATAGTATAATGGTAAGGTTGATTGGGTTAGCAGCTGAATAATGAAAGCCAAAGTGTGCTCTTTTCAACGATTTCGTTATATTTCGTTAAATTTCTTTAACATCTTCAGACGAATGTTGTGTGAGGTTGCAGGCAAAAGTGGTATTTGAAAGTTCCATGTTGAAAAACTTTTTGAAGATTTTTTATACCAAAAAAAAAGGAATAAGTTGTATGTGTTATATGGTGGCTTGAAAACTCAAACAATACAAGTGCATTTTTGTTTTTTTCCTCCAGTGTGCAAGTACAATACAAATATTAAAAAACGTTGAACATTTAAGAAACAAAACAGTTAAAACACAACTACATATCACATTGTCATTTTTTTGGCAGCTATGTTGGTGGAAGGTCTAGTCAACCAATGCAATAATATATATATATATATATATATATATATATATATATATATATATATATATATATATATATATATATAGGGGTTGTAGTAAAAAAAGCAGTTCAAAAGTGCACCAGGTCATACTTTATATTAACTTGGTTTATATGAACAGTTTATTATGCTAACCCTAGATTACCGGACTTGTTTAGCCGCACATGATGACCGGACTATCGTAAATTTTACTGCCTATAAAAAATGCCTTCGAATATTACAAAACGTATATTCAAACTTTGAGCAGGAAAGTTTTTATCACTATAATAACATATTTTAAACGAATAAAAATTCGAATTGGATAATGTTTTAAACACTTTTCAAATTTTTCCACGATGCTCACCGCATATCACATGCTTGCATACTTGGCAATATGCAGTTGTCATTCGCCGTTTTTATCTTGGACAATAAAATCAAATTTTCTTTTCGTTTCTTGGTATGTGGGAATTTCTTCTGCAGCAGGTATCTTTAAAATGTGAGCTATATCGTGACGAATATTTCGACGCAAAGTAGCGGTTGGGAATCTTTGTCTCATCCATGATTTGGCAAGAGACTGACTCAAATCAACCATATACTGGTACCGAGAGACAGTCTTTTAACCTTGTTTTATTGTGATGTATGTGTAAAAGATATTGGAATTAATACTGGCTATATTAACCATATATCATAAAATACACACAATGGCCATCTTTGGGTTTTACTGTTACAGCTCATGTTGGAACACATTTGGTCAAAAGTATCTTCGCCAGATTTTGTGTTATTGTATTTTTTTATAATTATAGGCTTGCCTGTTTCTTCTGATACTTCTGCAGTTTCATGCAAAGTTGAAAGCAGTAAAACTATGTTTTTTTTAGTGATTTAAGATAACAAAGATTTCTTCTGATCAAAAAAGAACATCGAAGAGTCTGCACTTCGATCTTTTAGTGCCAACATCTCTATAAGAATTTCTATTTTGTTTTTGCGAAAAGTGCCTAATGCTGATAATTTAGTAAAAATTTAGTAAGCTCTTGTAACAGCTCATCGACTAGTTTCACTGACGTAAACCAGTTGTTCATGGTTACATTCCGATTTCATCCATGGACAGATGTTGTTAGTTCTTTGACATAATGCTTTGCTAGTGGCAAACCATTGGTATTACTTTTCTTTCCCAAATAGGGACTTGCATCCAATATATAAATTTAGTGGGGAAATCACATAACATAACAGTCTTAATCCCGTACTATGAAGGTTTATTAGAAATGTTCATCATGAAAGGACATGTTCCACGGAATCCTAGCAGTTGCTCATCCATTGTGGGATATTATGATGGAGTATATGAAGTGCGCCATATTTCAATGAAAATATACCATATTTCGCGGATATGAATGAAAGGATCATTTACTTGTTTCTCTTGCCTTGTTTCTTCTTGTCAAATCTTTTACAATTTAGTAGAAATGTAAAGCTTATGTTTCTCAGCTTTCTGCATTGCAAATTTCTGCATTTGTATGTTACAAAATAATTTTAAGTAGCGTTAATAAGATTCTTTGCAGGTGTCCTTCTTGATTTATAGGGAACTTTGGTCGACCAGTTATGACCATTGTAACCTTAAAAAATTTTTTTTGTTTGGACCACTACAGACTTTGATGTTCCAGATATCGGCGTAGAAACGTTTTCAATATTCAAAATGGCATCTTGCCCTGTCGGTTAATTAGAACAAGGAGATACAATCAAATCTTCGGCAGCTTCATTATCTGAGTATAAAGATTCTATCTTAAGATTATCTTCTTCCCAGTCGTTTCCACTGTCTTCGAAGGAATCTGAGTCAAATTCTTCACCATTTATAATACGCGCAGCCTCTTCTTCCAGTTCTTTTTCTGTCTGTGGCGCAACAATATAACGCAACAACAGAATCACTTGGAGAGAAGAAAGTGAAGATCACTAGCATATCAAAAAATAATACACCATGGTTTAGATAGGAAGTATAATAGAAATAATAGGAAGTATAATAAGAAGAATAATATTGGTATGATCCAAGAAAGAAAATTGTGGAAAAATGTAAATTAAGGAAGTTCACATATTATTAAGATAAATTCAATGAGAATAGAGATATAGAATATAAGTGAAAAATAATTATGATATTATCTTTCGTGCATCAGATAGTATAATAAACACCAAAGCATAAAGCTGCTAAGTAAATTAATAGTGGGAGAAGTGCAATAAATCCAATTATTCAATCAAACTGGGACTGAGGCTCCGTGGGCGTTTACTGCAATTTTAAGTACTTATTTTATAACTTGGAAGTATATATCTATTTTTATCAGACTGCTGGTTTTTAATCTATATATTTTAAAATAAAAATTCATTGATATACCTTAAGGTTAAGTCCTACAATAATTGGCAATTTATTTAGATATTCCTGCATTACTAATACTAATATATTCGTACCTATGCTCTGAAAGGAAAACTCAAACATTATGAATTATCTAAACATTCAAAATATTAACCTTTAAGTTATCTTGCCCGCTATATGAATATTCGGAATAACTGCTTTATGAAGCTTAAAATATATTCTTCGAAGTTTATATAAACGTTTTATATATCTCAATATTTTTTTTTTAGTATGTAACGAATTTATATTGTATGTACATTTAATGCATCTTATATTACACGCAAACATTCGATTAAAGATCATCCAGGATTCCGCACTTACAGTGCCCACACATACGAAGAAGTTAAATGGTCCTACGATAACGGTAATATTGCAATACAAGAGGTAACTACCAACTATACTATACTAATGGGAGACCTTACCGCCAAAATAGGCCACAAGCAGGATGATTCATTGATCAGTACTTGGACCTCACGGATATAGCGGTAGAAACAAAAGGGCAAACTCTTATAGAATTTCTTCTGCAACACAGGATATATATTATGTAAACTCATTTTAATAAAAGCTTCCAAAAAAGTGAACTTGTCAACCACCAAATAGCTTAAACAAAAACGAAATTGACTTTGTATTTACCAACAAAAAGACATTGTTCAAGACTTAACTGTCATAAATCAATTTTGAAGTTAGAGAAAGTTAGAAACCCTTTTACAGAGAAGATTGTCTTGAGCGTAAAGAAGAAAAGAAGAAATAGGGTAACAAGGACTAGAAATTCACATAATGCAATTACTAACACAAGGACATACCAGGAACAAATAGAGAGTCTTCTTCTTGTGGTGCCTATCTATTACGCTGCCCTGCTTAGGAAGAAAGCCTTAACTCCAATTTACTTGAAACGGAGATATTCAATAAAACGTGAAATATACTTTTTCACAACATTTTTTCTCTAAAATGTACGTTTAAAGGCCTTAATAATTTAATAAAAATAAATAAAAAACAAGTTTTGTTAAAAAAAATTGTTTTTGGCTTTTTTTGGGCATAAAAATGGCACTTAAGGCCTTGTTACCTCCAAACAGTAGTGCAAACCGTAACATAAAAACCTTAACTCCCATGGTGGCTCATTATGTATTTTACTTTAAAACTAAAAAAACATTTAGGGTTTAAAAAAAGGTAAACACCCAGGAGTTTTTGCAAAATTTATTCATAGAATGTTACTCAAAATATACCTACTTAGAGACGGACTATTTAAGAAAGAACACATTTTACTATTTTTAATTGAAATCTAAAACTATATTAATTTAATAGTCTTGTTTGAAAATGTCTGATATAATAAAATGCTTTCTTAAAAAGTTAAATAGTGCTTATTTGCTAATTGAAATATACACAAACGTATTTCAACAAAAAAATCATAATATTTAGCTTGAGTTAGAGTGAAACTATTGTAATTAGGCCTATAAAATTCAAGGTATGTTACATTAAAAATACAGGATTATAAGTTATTAGAATAAAACAACTTTAGCAAGGATTTGTGTCAACATTAAAAATGAATAACATTTTGAGACCTGTATCTATATAATATAACAATGCCTTCATAAAAAAGTTTAAGCCCAAAACAAAAAAAATATGTTTTACAGTTAGGAACACACACACCCTTTTCGCAACTAGGGATGTCGTCTGAAACACACAAGTCTGGAACATCAATTTCAGGCAAGTCCAACCAAAAACATTTCCTATTTTCAGGCATCAAGGGAAGCAGTTTTGTAATAATATCTTATATCTTCGCCGAGCAGATGCCTCGAGGTGCAGTTCGGAAAATAGGGGGCTCTTCGCCTTTTCAGCTCCCTTTTTGGTCATAAAGTCTAGTTCCTGAAGGGGGCCACGTTTGGTTTGGTCACGTTCGGTTTTGATGTACACTAAATCATTCAGGTAGGGTCGATTCACAAATTTATTCAGCTTGTAGTTAGATACACAAGAAGGCCATACTGCAAACTCTTCATGCTGCATTGATTTGACCACTGTTTTCCCAGAACAAGTTGCTCCAACAGCTTTCTCAAAGTCTGAAAAGTCATATACTTTGCCATGGCGACTGAGAGACAACTCTATTTGATAGTGAAAAGAATCGGCCGACAAAAATGTATGCCCTGGTTCAAAAAACAGTACAGTTCAATGGTTTGAGTGGCTGACTCCGAAGAGTTAATAATGTGAACAAGGTAGGTCATCAGGCACCAATTCTTGTTCTGTGCGGAGCAGTTGTCAAGCCACAGTGTTATGAGGGAAACATCTCTGAAATATTTGAAAAATGTATCAAAGGAACTAATTATGTCCTCCTTCTTTCGTCCACATATGGCGTCATGCCATATTACTGCAATTGGCCTACCATTTTTGCAGTTAGTGCCAAGGGGCACAAAACTTTCATTAAATGCAACTATGCGTTTAGTAAAAACGGTAGTTTTGAAACCTTCCATCCTAAACAACATAATAATTTTTTGCAAGTCACATGAATAATATATGTGGTCTTTATCTACATTACTGTTTGCATGGGTTTTGTAGAGGTTTCTTGCATCATTACTTCTTGCAATATGATCAGACCACTTGTTGCAAGTAGTACATTCGGAGTTTAAATTTTCTTTGCTGTGGTCAGTGTTATGGTTAATAAAGACTTCACAAGTTTCATATTCTTCGTTTCCCAATTTGGTAAACGATATATTCATTTCTTTTAAATAACCCTATACAAATCATAGGAGCATTTCAAGTTCGGATGTGTGGCCATAAAGTTTTGATGCATGTTATTTATGGTGATATCACTAGGGAGGTAGCGCCTCAGTGGAGCGTGTTCTCTGCGGTAGTGTGCAATGGATGGGTTGTATGACTCTATATGTGCTTAACAACTTCTCGGTCAATTTTTGTTGGTGGAGTACATTTCTCTCGACCATCAGTAGCAATATTTGTTGTATCTTTTTTAATACACAAGACATTGTGAAGAACTGTGTCGTTGTTTTTAGAGTAGCCTAAAGTAGTCAAAAAAATGTCTTACACACCTGGACATTTTCTTCATTTTGGTTTGTTAGATAATACTTGAATGAAAACTTTCTTGACGAACTTTCACTGCCTCTTCGCCTCTCAACCCCATGCCTAGTTGTCGAAATCAGCATAAAGTTTCTTCTATTTAGCCAAATTTTTGCGAAATACACAGAATTGATTTGTTTTCTTCTTACTTCTGGAATATTTTCAATGCATTTCAGTCTACAAGCTTGGCAAGGGGCATACAAGTCATGTTTTTTTAATATTTTAATTTTTTAATACTTTTTTCTGTTCATGTTTTGCTTAAAGTCAGAAGTCAGTTTGCTTAAAACTGACTTTTTTCTAATTCTTGGTGTCGCTTTTTTAGTTACCTTTCGGGTGTCTTCCGGTTGTATATTTTTAGCAGGTTGGTCTTCGCTTTCTGGCAATAAGTTAATATACTGAACAATCCCTACGCCTAGGCCATCCTGAACGTCGAGGTCATGGGAACCTGAATTATTGTCGAAATTAGTAAGTTAAACTGGTCAAAGCTGAGTTAAAATATATCTGTTGTCGTGCTACTCACTATTATTACAATCAAAGTTAACAGCAGGAGTATTTGTTGAAGTTGACATAATAGCTGCTAGCGGCAACGGATCGTCAGGATCATCTTCGTTTCGATTTTTCACATCCTTCAATAATAAACTCAAAATATAACTTGATCTTGAACTACACATGTCGAATGTCACGTTGTAAATTAATTTATGTCACAAGTTACAAAAAAAAGCGTAAAACTTTCATACAACCCACAAAACCATAACAAAACACTCTTCTTGAATTGAGGTTAGTAACTAAGTAATCACTGTCAATATACCTAAATGGAGGGAAACAGCTGAGCATAAGAAACACCTGTGAGTTTTAGTGAAAAACAGCATCAAAAGCCACTTGTAAAGAAACTCATCAGGGAAAAGAAAACTTTAACTACACTAGCAAGTGGATATAAGGCTTTCTTTTATCTGATGTAAGTTGAGGCGTGGTTATAATTTCTCTTGCAATAATAGATCTCTTGCTAATTTGAAGTAAAAAAGCCTTAAGTCAAAAACGACTGTACTTAAGGCTTTCTCAAAAGTTGCAGTTGAGTCTTTCTTCACTAGAATGGCAGACAATTTAGGACATAAGGCATATTTAGTTTCGCATTATATGTCCAAGATATTCTAGCTTGTGCTGTTTCACTGTGGATTTAATTTCACATGTCTTATCCATTCTACGTAGAACCTCAATGTTTGTTACTCGGTCCGTCTATAACACCAAATCTCAAACGGCTCGAGTTTTGCCATGGATGCCTCGGTTAGTGTCCATGATTGAACTCCATAGAGCAACACTGTAACACGTAGCATCTCAACAAACGGATTTTTGTTTTTAAGGGTAGGTCGTGGCTCTTAAATATCTTGATCATTCTAACAAACGCTGACCTGGCTTTTTCAATTCTCTGTTTTATCTCAACTGAGTGGAGTATTTGTTGCTGATCTACCAGTAATTGTCTGGATGGAATATGCATAAATATAGTGCAAACCTTATATTGGAACCAAAGTGCCATAGTTCAGATTGATGGGCAACACTCACAAGAAATGAGGATCTGTAGAGGAGTTAGACAGGGACGTGTTTTATCACCACTTTTGTTTAACTTATATTCTGAAGAAATTTTGCAAAACACGCTCAATAATATCGAAACGGTAGTCACCGTTAACGGAAAATTAATTAACAACTTAAGATATGCAGACGATACTGTGATCATAGCAACGAGTATAGAGGATCTACAACATCTTATCGAAAGCTTAAGTATGAATAGTGCTGAGATGGGAATTACTATAAACATTAAAAAAACTAAGTACATGCTGATTACAAAAAGACCACAAAATATACGTCACCTATTGACAATCAATGGTAACGTAATAGAACAAGTAGAAAAATATCAGTATTTGGGAACTTTGATCAATGAAACCAATGATCATACTGTAGAAATAAACAGGCGAAAAGAGATTGCCAGATCAGCATTTATACGAAAGAAGCCACTCCTAACGTGCAACAATCTAAATTCGGAGATCTACGTACCATTCGCTGTTATATATTTTCAATATTATTATATGGAGCTGAGACTTGGACATTAAAAAAATGTAATTTAAAAAGAATCGAGGCCTTCGAACTCTAGTTATACCGCAGAGTATTGAAAATATCATGGACTGATAAAATTACAAATAAAGAAGTACTGGAGAGGGTTGGTAAAGCAACAGAACTAATGACCACTTTACAAACCAGAAAACTGGAATACCTAGGCCACGTGAAGGACCAAAATATAAAATTTTGAGACTAATAATACAGGGAAAGATTCAAGGAAGAAGATCTGTTGGCCGAAGACAGAACTCATGGTTAAAGAATCTTTGTGATTGGTATCAATGTAGATCGATTCATTTATTTAGAGCAGCAAGTTCTAATATAAAAATAGCCATTATGATTGCCAACCTCCGTAGGGAGACGGCACTCTAAGAAGAAGAAGAAGAATATGCTTCTTACTGATGACCATGTACATGGTTTTCTTGATGTTAAAATCAAGCCCGTTCTGCTGACTGATTCTCCGCAACTGCGTTACATTTTTTTTTAATATGTAATAATATTAACATATTTTTGAGGGAAAAATAAATTAGCACCCTAATGTCAAGAGGAACTGGTGTTAGTGCTAGAACTGTACAAAATATTTTAAAAAGGAACAAGATATGATATGCTACAAATTGCATAAAACTCCTTTTTCGACGGATAGTATTTTGTGAGCACATGATAGAACGCAAGATTTAAGGAAAAAAAATCTTGTTTAAAGTTGAGTCTTCTGTTTTTCTTAACTGGCCGTCACAATTCATCTGTTACCGTCATAGGCATACTCTTCAGAAAATAGGCACATAAGTATTCTTTACAAAAAACAATACCGTCAAAAAGTCAACGTCGAGCAGAGTTCGAACAAAACTTATTAATATGGATAAAATTTAGTTTCAGCAAGATGGTTGTTCACCTCGTACTGCACAGGAGGTGTTATATTTTTCAAACATTACGTTTCCAGATAGAGTTATAAGTACAAAAGGTGCCATAAAAATGTCACCTCGCTCTCCTGATCTTTCACCTTTCTACTTTTTTGTATGGGGGTCTATAAAGTAACAAAATTACCGACATAAGAATGAACGTGTCGGAAATTTAGACTAATTAAGGCAAAAAATCAGTTGGCAATTATATAATAGATTGAGTTACTGCTTGGCTGAACGTGGTGGACTTTTTGAAAATTTAATTTAAAATAATTTTAATTAAAATTGTTATTTTTAGAATGGATTCTTCTAATTTATGCCGTTAAGATTTTATTTTGTTATTTCTAATGAATTTAAATTAAAGAAACTGTTGATTTAATCTATGAACCTGCTTTTGAATCTTGCAATCACACCATTGAAATTGTAGCATTTCGATTTACCTTCGTATGTATTAAAGCACTGCAAAATATTCTCAATCTTTTTGCATCGCTGAGATTGATAATATAAACAATTTTGGTTTTTTTTTTTATAAAGCACAGATTGGTATTTCGTGTTTGATCTTGATGCCGCCTGGAGATTTGCGCATCAAATAAATAGGAATATCTCCGTTTATGCTTTGTTTATACCGGGTTGTAAAGAGATAGCTTTTGGTATGTAGTATTCAAAGCCGGTAATTTTGATGAGAAGTGAATTTGAGCTTCAGATGCTATTTAGCAGTTTTTGTTAAGTTAATCACTGATTGGTTGTGCTGTGCCGTATGTGGGACATTTGTAAGACGGCGTTTCCAACCATTTGGGACGTCCACATTGTTTTAAGAAGGAATTGAGTTGTACTTGCCTATATTGTGTTCCATGATCAGCCCAGACCTATTCCAGTTTGTGTGGGACACAATTGTGTGTTGTTTACATTGTTTTGTTTCAAATGCACGCCCAAAAACTTTTTTAAAGGAAATACATCAACCAGTGATACCAGGTACTTTTTATTAAAATTATTCAAAGTAAAAATAAACAATTTTTCATTAAAAATTTGCTTTCATGGCAAACTAAAAAATTATAAATAAATAAAACTATAATCTTTATGGATAAGCTAATTGTCATATTAGTCTTCTTTTCTACATATGACAGTCAGTATTATCAGTTTCTGACATTTGGTACATACCTAACCATAATTTTGAAATTTGTTTTGTTTAAAGGTTAACCTGAATGTAAGCTCCTTTGAAGAATTGTTTTGATTGATTGATTGAATTGAGTTTTGTTAATATTATATATTATAACTGTTGATGTAAAGTAATAATAATTATGTAATGTTTCTCTCTAAACCAGGAGTTGTAGAATCATTTCCTTTAAAAATATTTTCACCCTTTAATATTTTTCAGAAAAGAAAAGCCTTTCTATCCAGCGAGAGGATTCTTTTAAACGGCGTCCAAATTCAAATTTTTAAGAATTTTGTTGTGTTTTGTTTTCCAGGAAATCTATGTAAGTATTTTCTTTATTTTTTTCCTTATAGTTACCCTATCGAGTCTTTTATTCACTTACTTACGACCCAGCTCTCCAACCAAAACAAGAGTGACCGTTGGCAACCGTTTCAGTTGATTTGCTTACCCCATATTCAGCCCAGTAACTGCTCAGTTCGCACTTTCAATCCCCCATAAGTGATACCCAATGTGGTAGGCCAATAATTATATCGTTAATACAAATTATTTCCCCAAACCATCTAAAAAATAAACTTGCTTTGGACATCAATGTACAGACAAGACTGGCCATAGTACTTACAGATCTATCACAGACATGTTTTTATATGTTATTGTTTCGAAAATATAAGTCAATATAATATTTTTTCTTGATTCGTTGCATTGTCTTAATGCCCTATAGTCAGATTTTTTTTTATTCCTGTATATATATATTAGCCTAACAGCTGCAGTGAGAATGTACTCTGGTGAAACAAACACATTTTTAAAAAACATTTTCCAAACAAGGGTATTAGGCAAAGAGACACAATATCTCCTAAACTATTCTCTATAAATTACTCACTGCTTGATTACATATGCTATGAGAAACAATAATTTGGAAAATATTGGAGTCAACATAAATGGAGAGTTTCTGAAAAACTTGACAATTGCAGACGACATAATTCTTACTGCAGACCGGGTAGATCATGCCTATCAACTTCTTTAAGACCTTCAGAGCTCTTGTACATGAGTTGGCCTTAAAATGAACTTTTTAAAAACACAATACATCACCAACCTTGTACTGGTCAAAAATATTTTAACTAAAGCAAATATTTTAACTAATGCAACACAAATTGCAAAAGTGTATACCTATAGGTATCTGGGCCCCTAGATTAAATTATGAGGAAACAATCAAACAACAGAGTTAAATAGGAGAATAGGAGTAACATGGGCAGCTTATGCTAAACTAAGTATCTTTACATCAGATATACTCATGTACTTGAAAAGAAAAGTCTTTAATCAGTTTATGCTCCTAGTTCTAACGTAAAGCAGAATGATTGACTCGTGTCAGAAAAGTAGTCAATGGGATAAAAGTGGCACAGAGAGTAATGAAAAGGTCAATGTTAAATATATCCCTTAAACACAAAATTTTAAATCAAACAGTTAGGAGAAAAAAGTGTGTTATGAACGAGATTAAAAAAATTAGAACGCTGAAATTGAAATGGACAGGACATGTTGCCAGATTCAGAATGGGCTGCCGGTTTCGCTGTTTACAAACTTTTACAGCATCTTCAGGTCCTCAAGAATCTAAAGCGAAGATACATGGTGTATAAACGAATGAATGAAAAATGTAGATAGAATAAAATCGAATTGAAATATGTATGTGTGCTTTAAACTTATATTAGATATTATGGTTCCATAGACCAGCTTAACTCTAATGTTAACTGTATGAGTCATACTATTTTAATAAAATAAAATAATGTATGGTATGATAAATAAAGGAAAGAAAATACTCGTCATTTGAATAAGAAGAAGATTAATTTGATATATTATGCAGACTTCTACACATTCCTAATGAAATGCAAGCAAAAAAGTCAGACTTAAAATATAAATATGCAAAGCTATAGATATCAGTTATTAACTATTCTGCTAAAGGAAACATTTTTAAAACAAACGTGCTTAAATATTCAAAAAATTTATTATTACGACCTTATGTTATCTACTATTTATTTACAATTTTAATTTATTCAATAACCAATTAAAAACGTTGCTATAAAATAAAGTATTTGGTGACATACCTCAAGAAGGTACCAAAAAGATGCGTATGGTACCAAAATGACTAAGCCCATATTATTCGTGAGTGTTATTTTAGCAGCTGTAGTTTCGAGCAACGCAGGATATATTCAAGATATTCTGTCCTCTGTGAACTCTGAGTACGACTTCATTGTTATAGGAGCAGGTTCGTAAAAAACGTATAGACTGTAACAAAATGTATACTTTTCTTTTTGCGTCCTTTTCTTTAGCGATCACGTAGATTTTCAGATTTTTGACTATACATAATATTACACACATAATTTTTGACTATTGAAGCATATACAAACTAGTTTTTATCTACCTATATATCATCATCAGATATTCCATCCAACCTTCGATGTAAGCACCCCTAAGTGTGTTTATTAGTGTCTGTTTTTTTGTAGCAATTCTTTTCCGATATTCTTTTAATGTCCATCTGGCTTGAGGCCTGTCTGTGGTTCCCTTATGTTCTCTTGGTTTCCATTTGATAATTGAAGGGTTTATTTCAAAATCAACCAATGTCAAACAAAGGAAATTTTATGAAATTAATAAAAACTTTATAAGTTTTTATAAGTTTTTATTAATTTTATAAAATTTCCTTTGTTTGACATTTGTTGATTTTGAAATAAACCCTTCAATTATCAAATGGAAACCAAGAGAACATAAGGGAACACAGACAGGCCTCAAGCCAGATGGACTGGTGACATTAAAAGAATATCGGATAAGAATTGATACAAAAAGAACAAACACTAATAAACACGCTTAGGGATAAAACTGAAACCAATGTTTTTTTTAATTTTCATGAATATATACAAACAAATATTCTTTAATATACTAGGGATAAGAAAAGGGTATTTACTTTTAGAAACAATAATGAAAAACACTTTGACATTTGCTGTTTTTGACTGAAATAAGTACAAAAAAATCCCATGTTTTGCTGTAAATATTTTATTATCCAGTACATAGATGACAACATTGTATGCTTTTTTAAGCATTTGAGTTACTCGCATCTAGTGTCAGCGTTATATTGTGAATTTTCACAGAACTAATAGCAATCAGACACTCATATAATCAATAATTATCAGAGTCTATGGCATTAGCCAATGCTCTCTTATTACGAACAGTATAGTGAGTCCATGGACTAGAACAGTGTTTCCCAAAGTGAGGGTCGCCATGGCGTACTAGGGGGGTCGCCGAACATTTCTAAAATAAGACAAAAGCACCACTTTGTTAGATCATGTATTTTTGTTTTAACAACGCCGTAAATAGAAATTAACAATTAATTATCAGACGAAATATAAAACTAAATATTAAAGTCCTTAAAAATAAAAGAGTAAAACAAAGTCAAATATTATAATCTTAATGAGAGCTATGCGGCTATTTCTGTGAAACTGATCTTTCAAATCTAGGCTGTGTATTTGAGACACACACAATTATATCATTTTCAAGTATGAGACGATTTCTAACTCCACGAGGAAACTAAGTTCCTGTAGCTGGCTGTATACCATATATCACAAAAAAATTTTGTTAAAATCCTTTATAAAAGGTATATAAAAATGCCTCAAACGGGCTATCACAAACACATTGCAAAACGTTTTCGGATTAAACAATCTATCATCAGTGCAAACGGTTGTACATGCTAGTAGCCACCAAAATATATGGGTAAAAACCCTATAAATGTTATAAATTTGAAACTGTTTTACATTATTAGTATTTCTAATTTGTGATGGTTAAGTTACCGTTGGATAGGTAACATGGCGGCGTATGACTCTACATGAGTAAAATGGTCCTGAGACGAAGTGTCTACGAGGACCTGTTGATAACAACAACTGAGTTGTTAGTTGTTATATATTATATATATATATATATATATATATATATATATATATATATATATATATATCAAGTGGTGATTCTTAAGGATTCAGTAAGTTTATTTGGCCCACAAGGCAAAGAAAACTCTTTGACTTACTGTCAAGCTTTCGAATTTAATTTAATTTTTTTTTTCAAGATATCTGATAACAAAAAAAGAAATATGAAAATTAACTTGTTAAAATTGTTATATATTATAATTTTCTCTGTCTTAAATAGATTAAAAATCCTGCAATGGAATTGTAGATCTGCTGTCGCCAACAAAAACAGTTTAACACATTTTTTAAACGAAAATGATATTAATGTTGCCTTGTTGAGTGAGATATGTTTTAAACCCGATAAACAATATAATTTTAAGGGTTATAAGATTATTCGTCGCAACCGATATGACGGTTACGCGGGAGTGGCTATACTTATAAAATTAATTCTTCTTTTTCAAAAAATTTGAATTACACAAAATTTTAATGACGATATACTTGTTTGTGGTATCACTTTAAAATTTAATAACTCTGATATTAATTTTGCTTCAATTTATAGATCTCAAGATATTCGATCGACTTCCAAAGATTGGTGTACAATTTTGGAACAATTTAATTTTACTTACATTATAGGTGGTGATATGAATGCACATAACAGTTTGTGGGGTTCACTTAAGAATGATGGCATTGGACACCAACTTATTAATGCCATTGATACTCTTGATTTAGTTGTTCTTAATAATGGCAAAGCAACCTGTCTGACCCACCCGGATGTGACACAATCTAGTGTTGATATTACGTTGTGCTCTCCTGATTTAGCAAAAGAAATTACTTGGGACGTCTTAGATGACACATTGGGATCGAATCATTATGTAGAACAAATGATTTTTTATTCTGTTATTTCTCGTAATGAATACATTCTTCCAAAGCCCAAATGGAATGTTAATAAAGCTAATTGGACCCAATATTCTGATCTGATTGAACAAAACTTTCCTAACTATTCGGACAGCTGGTCTACTTCAGAGAAATATGACTTCCTAATGGAAAGTATTAATAATGCATCTTCTCAATCCATTCCGACATATAAACCCTTTAAAATTATTAAACGACTACCTCCTCCGTGGTGGGATTTTGAATGTAAACAAGTTGTTTCTGATAGGAAAGATGCTTTAAAAACATATAAAAATAACTCTAGTTTCACTAATTACGTACGATGTCAGGAAGTAATGGCTAAAATAAAAAAAGTTCTAAAACGAAAAGCCAAAGAAAGTTGGAAAAACTGGTGTTCATCCTTAAATAAAAATATGCCTATTAAAAATGTGTGGAATGAAGCAAGAAAAATGCAAAGGAAATATACTCCAAGTATTAATTATTTTAATGATGAATTGATTGAAGAATTTTTTGACAAAATAGCACCTCTATCAGCTAATACTGCTATAGAAATTCAAAATAATACTAAACTTCAAGTCACTTTCTTCTAAATCCATTTACACGGGAAGAACTTGACTTTGCGCTAACTAATAGGTCTAACACCGCTCCGGGCTACGATGATATTAAATATTATATTACTTGATATTTTAAATGATATTCCTTTTAAAGATGCAGAAATTTATGTATTAAGAACTGTTATTGTCATACCAATCCTTAAACCAAATAAAGATCTCAACTTGGTACAATCATATAGGCCAATCTCTTTGATGTCGTGTGTTTTGAAGACTTTGGAAAGAATTATCAAAGTTAGACTAGAATGGTGGATAACTTATAATAAATTAGCTTGTCTTGGTTCTCTAGATGCTCTCAGTACTCTCGTGGTAGACATAAACAATAATTTTGGCAGAAACAATTACCTTTCTGCGCTTTTTATAGACGTAGAAAGTGCGTATGATAATATATGCCTCCCCATTTTAAGAGATAAGATGTTGAAATTATTTTATATTCCAAATCAGGTAGTCAACATGATTATTAAATTCTATATTAATAGAAAAATATTTTTAAGAAGTTTTGATAACACAATAATTGTAGGTCCAAGAAATAACAACAACGGACTTTCACAAGGCTTAGTTTTAAGCCATTTACTCTTTAATTTGTATACTGCTGATTTATATCAATTAAGTTTTAATCACATTCCGTTTAAAATAGTACAGTATGCAGATGACCTTTGCATATATTCTAAAAATAAGAAATTTAATATCACTATGGCTTCTCTCAAAGACATCTTTGGTGTTGTTCATGAATGGTTAATATTAAATGGATTTCAGATTTCCTACTCCAAGTCTGAAGTTTTGTGTTTTCAGTAGACACAACATACCTAAATTAAATTACATTGTCCTAGGTTCTTATAATTTTTCCATTAAAGACTCCGTTAAATATCTTGGCATGGTACTTGATAGGAAATTAAGATGGAAAATGAAGATTAATTACATGTTAGTCCGATGTATAAAGGGTTTAAATTTTTTAGAAATGGTTACTAAGACTTGGTGAGGAGTTGAGGTTTAAACCGCCTTACTATTCTATCGTGCCTTTATCAGGTCCATATTGGATTATGGATGTATCTTGTGCGGCTCTGCTAGTTTACAGATTTTAAACAAAATAGATATCTTGCAGAACTCAGTCCTACTATATGTCTTGGTGTCATGAAAACAATTCCAATCGAACCTCTTCATGTAGAAGCTATTGAGCCTCATTCAAATCACAGAAGGCAGTTCCTTGCAGACAAATTGCTTCTTAAAATATTCAGAACCAACAGTAATCTATATTCAAATATAGTAGTAATAAATGAACAAGATTTGATAAATAAATATTGGTCAAAGAAAAATTCTCCACTACTGTGTATCGCACTTCAATCTAATCTTCTTCTTCTTCAAGTGCCGTCTCCATCAATGGAGGTTAGCGGTTATGGTGGCAAACGTTTGTCTATCTTCAGCTGCTCTTAAGAGTTCCTCAAATCCAAGTCCTGTCCAGTTTCTGATATTGCGTAACCAGGACAATTTTTTTCTTCCAATTCCTCGCTTTCCTTCTATTTTGCCTTTTATTATCAACTGAGGGATGTAGTATTTCTCGTTGCGCAACAAGTGCCCTAAATAACTGGTTTTTCTTCATTTGACTGTTCTCAATAGTTCTTTTTCTAAATTGAGTCTAGCTAGTACTTCTTCATTTGTTTTTCGTGCTGTCCAAGGAATTTTTAAAATTCTACTGTACACCCACATTTCAAATGCCTCGATTCTATTTAGGCTCTTTATTTTTAAAGTCCACGTTTCGACTCCGTAGAGAAGAACAGACCAGATAAAACATTTTATAAGTTTTAATCTCAATTTAATATTTATATGTGTATCGCAGAATAGAACGCTCATCTTAAAGAAACTATCCCTAGCTTGAGCAATTCTCGCTTTAATTTCTTGTTCTGGGTCCAGCTTGCAATTAATCCAACAGCCAAGGTATTTGTATTGGTTTACCTGATCTAAAGTATTCCCATTTATTGTTATAGGTAAGGGGATATTCTGTTTTCTTTGGATCACCATTACTTTTGTTTTTTTTTTCGTTGATCTTCATTCAAAACTCTCGACAAGCATCCTTAATTTGGTCTATAATCCTCTGTAAGTTTGTGTCTGTATCAGCCAGTAGGACAGTGTCATCTGCATATCTTATGCTAGATATTGGTTCTCCATTAATTTTTATTCCTGTGGAAAGGTTTTCCAAGGCTTGCTTGAATAGTAGTTCCGAGTAAAGATTGAACAGCATAGGGGATAGTATGCATCCTTGCCTTACTTCTTTATTTATAGATACTAATATTTCTAGATGTATGATCGTCGATCCTAATCTTGGCACTCTGCCTCCAATATAAGTTCTTAATTAATCGGAGATCTTTACTATCCAAGTTGATGCTCTGCAAGGAATTTAACATTTTATTATGGTTTACGCGATCAAATGCCTTTTCAAAGTCTACAAAACATAGAAAGACATCCTTTTGTTGGTCGTAACACTTCTGCAGCAGTACTTGTAATGAAAACAAGGCCTCTCTGGTCCCCATTCCGGCTCTGAATCCAAATTGATCGTATCCAACTTCTTTTTCACACCTTTTGTATACCCTATTGTGAAGTATTTTTAATAGAATTTTAAGCACTTGGCTCATAAGACTTATTAATCTAAAATCTGCGCATCGCCTGGAGTTAGCTTGTTTTGGAATGGGAATAAAAATAGATTCTAACCATTCCTCTGGTATTTCCCCAGTATCGTAGATTGTATTAAACAAAATTACTAACAAATCAATGTTATTACTTTCGATCAATTTAAGTATTTCTGGATAAACTTCATCAGGTCCAGGGCTTTTGTTGGTCTTTAATTGTTTAATGGCATATTCCACTTTTAGAATTGGTGGGCTTTCAGTAACATTATTTATTGAATTGTCTATTCTTTCATCTCGGAACAGCTGTTGTATAAATTTTTCCCATTCTTCTATTTTATCTTTGGTGTTATGAATTAACTCTCCGTTGTTATTTACCAGTGGGCAATGTTGTTTTTTGCGGATGAATGAAAATTCTTTCACCTTCTTGTACATATTAAAGTAATAATGTCTATGTTCTAATTCTTCTATTTCTTTACATTTTTCTTCGATCCATTTCTCTTTTGATTCTTTTATTTTCCTTCGTATTTCTGTATTTATTCGTTTGTAATCGCTTGTGTTCTTATTTTTGTATTTCCTCCTTTCATCTATCATCTTTAGAATAGCTGGTGTCATCCAGTCTTTTTTTGCCATTAATCGTGTATTTGGAATTTCTTCCCTTGCAGAATTGACGAGGATGGACTTTATTTGTTGCCAAGTTGTATTTATATTTTGGATATTTATTTGGGTTCGGTCTATTTCTGATAGTTTTTCATTTAGTTTTACAGTGGTTTTATCTTTAATCTGTACATCTTTTAGTAGTTCCATATTAGGTTTGTTCTTCGGCTTTGCATTTTTTATTACTTTAATTCTTGTGCGAATATTTGCTACTACAGGGTTGTGGTCGGAATTTGCATCAGCACTAGGATATGTTTTTGTACTTGTAATGGAGTTACGAAATCGTTGGTTGATTAAAACATAATCTATTTGATTTCTTATTATTCTTTCTTTTGTGTGTAGCGGGGAAGTCCAGGTGTATAACCTACGTTGAGGTAACTTAAACCAAGTGTTTGTTGCTATCATATTGTGTTGCTGGCAAAACTCTAATAGTCTGTCTCCTCTTTCATTTCGTTCTTCTAGTCCGTATTCTCCTACGATATTTTGGAATTTCCCTCTTCCTATTTTAGCATTAAAATCTCCTAGGATGATGTTGATATGTTCTTTCTTTGTCAATTTCATGAGCTTTTGTAGATCTGCATACCATTCTTCTAGTATGTCATCTGGCTTATCTGCAGTTGGTGCATAGACCTGAATAATATTTACATTAAAAGGAGAACTCCTTATTTGCAACAGCATTGCTCTGTCAGAGAGTGGTATAAAGTTTGAAACTGCGTTACTCAATTCATCGTTTATTATTACACCTACTCCATTGAAATGTTTTGGATCATTGTTACCTGAATAATAGAGTGTTTTGTTCATAATTTTTGTTGTTCCTGAGTTAGGCCATCTAACTTCACTCAGACCTAAAATATCTATATTCAATCTGTTCATTTCTTGGCACACGTTTGCTAGCTTTCCAGCCTCATAAAGGCTTCTGACGTTCCAGGTCGCTACTTTGACGTCATTGTTTGTTTTAGTTTTGTATTTGTTTTTGTTCCCTGTAGATATCCTTAATGATTTATATGATCCCAGCTCAATTTTGTTAGATCTTTATGATTATGCATTGATTGATTGATTGATTGATTTATGCATTGTTTTCAAATATAAAGATTGTAAAACCTTCATATAGCGATAATTGTCACACTAACATTAACTTATTATACTCAATACTTGCAAGCTTCGAGGAATCTGTGGCAATATATACCGATGCTTCGAAATCCAAGGATGGTGTGGGATGTGCTTTTTTGGTGGTGTGGGAATGTTGGTCATAACATACTTATACCAACACTTCTAGATACTGCAGTATACAAAATCAAATATCGAATAAAACGTGGTTCCAGTCATATAATTATTCAAGAAAATATATCACAACGGTAACACGTCTGAGATTTGGCCACGCCTGTCATCCCACACATATCCATAAAATTCATGTTCTTGAAAATGATCTTTGTCAAAATTGTGGCAAAAAAGGTGATGTAGTGATCATATTTTTTTTTAATGCCAAAAATATAAGGATGAAACAGACCAATGTATTCAAAAATTGCATGATCTCAATGTACAGGCTCCGTTTAATATCCTTAGTCTCTGAGCTAATGGAAATAAGAGAATTAATAATGCATTAGTAAAATTTCTGTCAGGTAACAAAATAGTCTTGTAGTGTCAACTATCAAAAAAATATATGTATATGCAAAATTGTGGCGAGCAACTTGGACAGTCCATACCAAAACACCTGTCCAGTTGAGTAGATAGCTGCTCAAGAGTTTGCTGTGGAACTCTGAGAACCTAATCATCTTGTTTATATGTAAATATAGATAAAAAGGAGATAATGCAAAAAAATTTGGTATTTTGAATTATATTATGTGTACCATTTTTTGAACACACTGATGATGTTGAAAAGATGCTATATATTTAACTTTTATCCTATTTTAATTTTAGCTCTTAAAGCATATTAATCTCTTACTCTTCGTTATTGATATTTTATGGACCTTACGGTCATAAAATTTTTATGTTTAAGATACTAGTCATGTTTTAACTGGCTTATTGATACCTAGTCTAGGCCAATAAAAAAAAAGTTTAGTTCAAGAATCTCGTTTAGTTTGTTTTTGATTAGTAAGTTGTTACTGCATTTTTTGGAGAACTCTATTAGAGAGGTGTTGCAATTTGGGATGAATTGGTTGTTTATTGTGTATGCAAAAACAACGTTTTTGGAACTCATTATAATTTTAAGACAACGGCGGTTTTTGTCAAGATAGGTTTCTGACAAGTGTAAATGATAATTTGCTATCAGATAGTGCCAACCGTTAACAATTCAATAAAATTACCATTGGTTATTTTTGGAAAAAACCCGTCAATTTTATTCGTCTATCGGTTTTCTTCCGTTCTTCTTATGTGATCTGTCCAGTTCTATTTGAACATGGCAATTTTTGAATTGTATTTGTTACCTTTGATCTTCTTCTTATTTCCTCATTCGCTTTCGTGGTATTAATACCGTTCGTCTTTCTATTGGGAAACCGTCTTTTGCCGTCTTTACTATTATAGTTTTTGTCATTTAGCTTATATGAACGTTTCGTTCTACTCTTATATTTCTTATATATGCATCATAGTGTCTTCCCAAAAAAAGTTCTTTTATCCGTTAGATCGGTTCGTTTTTGTTAGTTTCTTTATCTCTTTTCTTTTTCCTCTGATCATTCTCCATATTTCTTTTTGTGTTCTTTTGAATGTTGTCAAAGTAAAGACAGAATTTGTCTTTACTTCCTCTCTAAACCATGTTTTTTTTTTTGTTATGTTAGTGTTAGTTACTTTCCTGCCTCCACGTGATTCTGGTGTGGCGTTAATTATAGTATTTTTGAGTTTTGTTAGCTTTCCTAAACGTTTTTTAATATTTTATTCCCTGCGATCTTCTTTGATATTCTTTTTCTGTATAAGGATTTCGTGGATTTCGTATTTAGTCCTTTGACTTTAATTTTTGTTTATGTTGGCACCGCTCTTTTGGGTGTGAATTATTTCGGGATGATTCTTATTTTACATAATACTAGACTATGGTCGCTACCTACAAGTGCTGAGTTGAGACATCTTCTTCTTATTCTTTGCGTGCCATTGGCGATCACCATTGCGAAGGCTTCTCGATCTTCTGCAACAGGGAATAATTGTGCTGCATTTGGTATCTGAGTCCATTCACGAATGTTCTTTAACCAAGAAACTTGTTTTCTTTCTACCCCTCTACGGCCCTCTATTTTGCCTTTAAGAATTATTTAAAAAATTTTATATCGACTTTACCTTACTATATGTCCCAGATAAGACATTTTTCGATGTTTAACAGTCTTTAGCAGTTCTCTTTGTTGACGCTCCTTAGTACTTCTTCATTAGTTTTTCTTGCTGTCATTAGTTTTTTTCGCTCAGCATTCGTCTATGAACCCACATTTCCAATGCTTCAATTTTGTTCATGATCGATACTTTTAGCGTCCATACTTCTGCACTATACAAGAGTACAGAGCAAACATAGCACTTAACCATTCTTTGCCTTAGTTCTAAACTGAGATGTTTATTGCAAAGAAATGACTTCATTTTCATAAAAGTAGTTTTAGTCACGGCTATTTTACGTCTTATTTCTATGTCTGAATTTAGTTGGTCCGTTATCACAGTTCCCAAATATGTCATTTTGTGAACTTTCTCAACTTGGACTCCGTTCAATAGAAGCTTTGCATCGGGACGTGAGTCACGACTAAACACTAAAAATTTGGTTTTGTTTGAGTTTATTTTAATGCCTGTTTCCTCTCCTACCTCGTAAATACGATCAAGCAGAATTTGAAGATATTGAATATTATCTGATAGAATTACTGTATCGTCTGCATAGCGTCTCTCAAGTGCCTTTTTAAATAACTGGTCCGAGTAAACATTGAACAATGTTGGCGACAAAATGCAACCTTGTCTGACTCCTCGTTGTATGGGGATTTCATCGGTGTAGTTATCTCCAATTTTTACGATAGCAGTTTGATTTCAGTACAAATTTTTAATGACACGAATATCCTTGACATCTATTATCTACTATTGTCTACTATACTTTTATGTTATCATTCTCTATCAGTTTTAACAACTCAGTTGGTGTATCATCTGGACCACAAGCTTTTCTAATTTTAGCATTATTTATAGCATCTTCTACTTCGCATTTCAAAATTTCTGGGCCGTCAGTACAGTTTTGGTAGAATTCGGCAATATTATTCCTGTCATCTTCAAACAACTCTGATATATACAGCTGCCATTCTTTTCTTATTTCTTGCTCATTTACAATAATTTTGTTATTAGTGTCAACAAGTACAGAGGACCTCGTTTTTTAAATATATTACTCATTTCTTTCAGTTTTTTGTGCACATTAAGGCTGTTTTCGCAGTTATAGCATATTGCGATTTGAAGTGGGCGTATCACTTACTTTTCTACACTGCTATGTCAGACCCTACGTGACTTCCTAATAGTTTGGATGTTTATTCAGTGGCGCCGGCCCACGGGTTATTTAAAATAAATGCATTATTCTCCATTCAAATTTGTTTTGTCGGAATACTTTTTTTTAGATTAATTATCGTAGATAATGTTTTAAAAAGAATTAATCACATTTTTAATTTATATGTCTTAGCTAAACATAGTATTAAATAAAAAATTGTGAAACGTGACTGCAAAAAACACCATGGTGTTTATTTATAATAAATTTAAATTTTGTTATATTGATATTAATATATAATTAATATTTTGTTAATATTTGTTAGAGAAAACTGATATTAGCGTAGTAAAAATTAAACAAAACATATTTCTATTTATCTATAAAAAATTGGTACCTGCGAAACCATCATAATAGTAAATGTATTTATCTGGCAAGTATTTCGAGGCGACGCACTGCGAGGAAAAAGTTCTCTGAATGGAATATACATTATTTTAATATATTTATAGGTTGCAGTTACATAAGAAAAGTATCCAATTGATGAATAAAACACAAATCGTGGATAGTTATTTCATCATATCAGTGGCATTTCAGCTCGTCATGAGCCAAAGGCTTCTTCAGAACAATCTTCCATTCGCCCCTGCCTCTGGCAACTTTCTCCATGCTTTAACTCCGATGGATTTTAGATCATCCTCTATGTTATCTTGATACCTAAGTTTTTTTCTTCCTCTGGATCGTCTTCCCACTGGTCCTCTTCGGTCGAAAATTTTTCTGATCGTTCCATCTTCATCTTGCCTAATTACATGTCCTATCCATCAAAGGCGTACTAATTTAATAAATTTTACAACGTCAGGTACTACACCTGAAGAAGCATCATAGTTTACTTTATACGATCTTTTTGACCAAGCACCATCAGCTATAACGGTTATTAACTCATTTCCGTCGGAATCTACTTCACCAATTTCTTTGGCTAAAGCTAATTCCTCCCGTCCAGCCTCTTCTAAGGAATCACAAAGTGTTTGGCCGATGATATCTGCAACTGTTTCCGTATGTTTTGCATACTGCCTGTTAAGTTAAATAAAAGCTTTTAAAAACGGTTATAATATAAATAATAAATACTAAAGCAGTGCAATTGCTCTCCTTTTCCTTGACATAGGACGTTTACTGGGACTCATTTTTTATCTTGTCTCTTATATCTTATATCACTAACCTAATGTAATACTTAAAAATACGCGTAAACTAAAGAACTTTTAACTTATACCACTAAACTAATAATATATTACTTAACATACACGTAAACTAAATAATTTCAATGTTTTCAAAATAAATAAGAATACTGTAAACTGTAAAAACTAAGCAAGTTGATAAAGAAAATACAAGAATGGAAGAACTAAAATGGATTCTAATTCAA
This sequence comes from Diabrotica balteata, assembly GCA_918026665.1. Classification (NCBI taxonomy): domain Eukaryota; kingdom Metazoa; phylum Arthropoda; class Insecta; order Coleoptera; family Chrysomelidae; genus Diabrotica; species Diabrotica balteata. Next base: position 105,067,520 of record OU898281.1, on the reverse strand, counting down.
GCGAACTAACTGACCGTACCCATAGAGAAATAAAAATAAGACCGTACCGTACGCTCATGTGATTTGACGTCACTAATGCGATAACGATCAAGCTTAGCGACGTTGATGAGGAACACGTTTCACTATTAGATTTCAGTATTTTTTAGCAATTTTCTTCAAAGTTTGAATACGCTTTTCTCGATTATTACTGGACACAGAAAGGTGAAAAAAGAATTAACGATTACAGAAAAAAAAAACTCTTTCAACTGATGGGCGTGAAAAGTTTGGTTATAATAGAACGTTAAACAGTATAATCCAATTTTTCAACAGAAAATTCAAAAAAATAAAAAAAGTAAAACCATCAGTTTAAAAGCAACATAATTTCGTATAACATGTCCAAATTTCGAAACATTTCGTCGGTAAATAACAGAGAAAAAATTTTGGTGCACCGATAAAACAGCCTTAAATAAGTCGTGTTTAGATATTACATCCTCCATTTCGTCGCACCTTTCTCTCATCCATTTTTCTTTAGCTAATTTGATCTCCTTTTTTATTCTTCTCTGCAGGTGTCTATATTCTGTTACATTAGATTTTATCATTCGACGTTGTTCCATTAATTTTAAGATGTCTTTCATCCAGTTATTTTTCTTGATTAAGTTTTTTCTATAATCATTGTTTGTGGAGATTTCGTTAACTTGGTTTTTAAATTCACTCCATAGTTCTTCTGGATCTTCTACTTGTTCTCCAATGTTTTTTAAACTATTGTTAGATTCTATTTTAATGTTATGTTTTCGTCAAAGTTAAGAACATTGGTTTTTGGTTTTTTCGCTAAATTCGTTTTAACCTTAGTTTAATAACTGCTACGAGTGGTTGATGATCAGATTCAATATCTGCACCAGGATATGTAGTGACTTTTTTGACGGCATTTCGGAAACGCTCATTTACAAGTATATAGTCTATTTGATTTCTTGAAGACTCAGGGTTATTGCCATCATCAAATGGGGCTTTCAATTTTTGTGATGCGGGTCTTCTGTGTTGTTACCGAAATAATATAATACACTTCCGTCCTTTTTACATGATCCTGACTCTGGCCATCTCATTTCGCTGATTCCCAGTAGGTCTATTTTCATCGTTTTCATTTTTTGAATTGCCTTGTCAAGTTTCCCAGCCACAAATAGACTTCTAACATTCCATGTGCACATTCTAAAATTAGATTTCTTTATTTTTAGGATTTCTTCACGACGTTTTCGCATGTTTACAACCTGAGAGGTCTCGTGGTATAAATATGTTTCTCCTCTCTTGCCGAATCTTGGCCTACGCTTTCCATGATTAGTAACGGTTTGAAACTGCAGTGTCAATTCTGTGGTGATTTTCCTGGTGGTGCTCTATGAGCCGTTAAGGTAGTGGTTCCCCTTTGCAATCTGCATTCTTATGCCGTTGACAATTATTTGTTGATTCTTCCGTCTTCGGGGTCGATTTCTCAACCCCAGAACAAAAGAATGCCCTACCACTCACCAACTCATCCGCCCTAAGCCGGTCAGTAAGTGGGGGATTGCTAATATACCGGCAATCACTCGGACGTCAGAGCCTCATTTGTTATCTAGCAGGATGCACTGGATGACCATAATCAAGATCATCACGCGGTCAGGCGAAGTTGACATTTGGATAGGGGAGGCTATACGTTGCGCATCACTATCCCTTGCATCCCTGAGACATCTTACGTCGATTATTTTCGATCGATGTACATCTCTGTTAGTTATAACATAATCTATCACAGATATTTGTCCACGGGTGTTAATAAATGTATATTTATGTTGGTCTTTGTGTTCAAAAAATTTATTCTAAATTCGTTATTCGTGCAGAAGTTTATCATCCGTTTTTCATTTTCGTTTTTAACATTCTTGTTATATGTTTGCTTAAATCCGGGTATTACTTGAATTGTATATTCGAGCGGTAAAATCACTTAATATTATCACCTTACCTCTGACTTGACTACATACTTGTTTTGGGTAATTTGTCATGAAACTTTTCCCGTGTTGTTTGAGGCTTGTTATTTACATTTTCTGGGCCATAGACTCCAATGATATTCAGGTCTTCCTTCTCCATTCTTATCTTTGCTATTACAATATTATATACATAATATTTTAACTGTTCAGAGATATTTTCTTATTTCTATGCTATCTTGTTTTTTTATATATCTAGTGTTTGATAGATTTAATTTTAGTTCGATTCCTTTAGTTTTTTTTTAATCTACCAACATTTCCTGTATTTCTTCTATCTTTTGCTATTGGCAATATCACCGGCTCATCTCAGGTGATTTAGTTTTTAGCCGTCCAATGTCATCTCTCGATTTTTCCATTTAAAAGTTCAAAACATAAATATTTTCTAGGGTCAACCTAAAGAGCTTAGGAGAAATAAAATCTTCTTGTCTAACCCCTCTCTGTAGTTTTATCTTTTCTGTTTTTTCTTGTGTTGTTACTTGCGATGTTATATTACTTTTTATTATTATTTCGCTTCTTCGTATGGTTAAAATTTGTGATGCAATCACCGCCACTATTCTACAATTTGAACAATTAGTTCACTATAATTATTATTTTTTGATAATAACCTAGTCCATAATTTATTATATAAAATTTCCAATGATAATGTTTAACTAATATTAATCTTTTTAGGATCTGCGGGTAGTGTGGTAGCAAACCGACTGTCAGCTAACCCGAATTGGACAGTTCTAGCTCTTGAAGCTGGTATAAATGAAAACTTTTTTAATGATATTCCTGTCACTGCTTGGTTTCAATCTAAATACCCCTACGACTGGGGGTTTAAAACCGAAAAATTGCCAAACGCATGTCTGAGTACAATTGATGGTACGTGCCTGCTAGCTGGTGGAAAGGCTATTGGTGGAACTTCTGTTACCAATTTTATGGTTTACAATAGAGGAAATAAGTAAGTTTTTTGGAACAACATAAAGATATATATATGTATATATATATATAGCTCGAGTAAAAAATAGTCAACAAATAGCCCCTTTTATTGACTCCAACCCATCAAAAACAGTGTTATATATATATATATATATATATATATATATATATATATATATATATATATATATATATATATATAAGAAAAAAGAAGTACTTGTGACTCGTTTGGAAAAAATATAAAACTGTTTTGAATGGGTTGGAGTCAATAAAAGGGGCTATTTGTTGACTATTTTTTACTCGAGCTTTCAACTGTGATTACAATTATTATCAAGAGCTTCTAAAAAATACAAAATATCCCACAAAGTTGAACTAGAAATAAAAATGTTTTTGTTAACTCACCAAATAAAATTAGTTTTTTAATAAAATTGCTGCTAACATATTATTACAAAAAATATTATTTAAAAAATGTCCTATTCTAATAAATGTTTCCCTGAAATAAATTTTGATAAAGTTTCTTAACAAAAACAATTGAATTTATAAACAAAAATTGAATAGCTACAAATCAGCCTCAATGTCATAAATACCAACTTAAAAATTTTTATTTTTGACATATTGTCAAAAATAAAATTTTGTTTAAACAATTCTTTTTTGTTTAGTAACAAAAAAGAAGAAGATTTATTCACCATTGATAGATGCCTCAAAAAATGTAACAAATACATGGAAAATTCAAAATGTGACATTTTACTGACTGCATATATAAATTACATAGAAATAATATAATTATAAATTTTGCTTAGATTTTGAATTTCTGACCTTTTGTTTAAATTATTATCAATTTTGCTAATACAAACCATGCCCAAAAAAGTTCTTTTAAATTTATTACTTTCACTACATAAAATTTTAATATTATCAAAATCCATAATATGGTCTTTGTCTATTACATGCTCTGCCAAAGCACAAGATGGTTTTCTTAATTCTGCAATTACTTTTGAGAGAAATAATGCGATTTGAGAGATTTCTTCGTCTCACCAACATACTTAGCTTCACACTGAGTACAACTAATGCTGTATACTACATTAGTTTGATCTAATTTGTCTATAGGATATTTAGTTTTGGAATATAAAGATGAAATTGTTTGGTGTTCTTTGTTGCTATTTTTATATTGTCAATAACCTTTAGTGTTTGTATTAATTTAGGAGTTAATGATGGTATAAAAGGTAGTAAATGATAATATATGGTTCAGAAAACCCATATGTAGTAATAGATTTATAAGCTATTACTCTCATCATCCAAATAAGATGAAAATGAACCCTATAACAGGATTAAAGGAACGTGTTTTAAAACTTTCTCATCCAGACTATCTACAAGAAGATCTTCATTTGTTAAAAAATATTTTAATTGAAAACTCTTATCCTCCAGATATGCTACATTAGAATGCTTTTTTCTAATTTATTAAATTTAAATAACTTAACACCATTTTTTGCTAAATCTCAAAACACTGTATCCAACAATCAGAACATATATTATCATTCACTACCTTTTATACCATTATTAACTCCTAAATTAATAAAAACACTAAAAGTTATTGACAATATATAAATAGCAACAAAGAACATCAAAACCATTTCATCCTTATGTTCCAAAACTAAATATCCTATAGACAAATTAGATCAAACAAATGTAATATACAGCATTGATTGTATTCAGTGTGAAGCTAAGTATGTTGGTGAGACTGGAAGAAATCTCTCAAATCGTATTATTTCTCACAAAAGTGATTGCAGAATTAAAAAACCATCTTGTGCTTTGGCAGAGCATGTAATAGACAAAGACCATATTATGGATTTTGATAATATTAAAATTGTATGTAGTGAAAGTAATAAATTTAAAAGAACTTTTTTGGAAATGGTTTGTATTAGCAAAAGTGATAATAATTTAAACAAAAGGTCAGAAATTCAAAATCTAAGCAAAATTTATAATTATATTATTTCTATGTAATTTATATGTGCAATCAGTAAAATGTCACATTTTGAATTTTCCATGTATTTGTTACATTTTTTCAGGCATCTATCAATGATGAATAAATTCTCTTCTTTTTTGTTACTAAACAAAAAAGAAATTTTTAAACAAAATTTTATTTTTGACAATATGTCAAAAATAAAATTTTTTAAGTTGGTATTTATGACATTGAGGCTGATTTGTAGCTATTCAATTTTTGTTTACAAATTCAATTGTTTTTGTTAACAAACTTATCAAAATTTATTTCAGGTAAACATTTATTAGAATGGGACATTTTTTTAATAATATTTTTTGTAATAATATGTTTTTAGCAGCAGTTTTATATAAAAAACTATTTTTATTTGGTGAGTTAACAAAAAATTTTTAGTTCAACTTTGTAAGATATTTTGTATTTTTTAGAAGCTCTTGATAATAATTGTAACCACAATTGAAAGTTGGAGTAAAAAATAGTCAACAAATAGCCCCTTTTATTGACTCCAACCCATCCAAAACAATTTTATATATATATATATATATATATATATATATATATATATATATATATATATATATATATATATATATATATATATATATGAAACCTAGAGCTAAGATTATTGCTATTACAAAAATTAATATTAAACTCACCAGTCTTCCGGGTTGAACCGCGTCGATATCCATTTTGCCAAGCTTTCGACATTCTCTCTGAGGATGTCTTCCTCAGGACTTCTGAGGTCTCAGTCTCCCGAGCCCCCAGACACTACTACTTTGCTTCCCATTATCTCTTTTCTAAGATATTTGAGAGGATACTCCTTCAAAGAATGAATTCTATAATCTACAGACAAAAGTTAATACCTGATTATCAGTTTGCATTCAGGCAACAACATGGAACAATTGAGCAGGTAGATAGAGTTGGCAAAGTAGCAAGAGATGCGATTGAAAAGAAAGAATACTGCACTGCAGCCTTTTTGGATGTCTCACAAGCATTTAATAAAGTATGGCGTGAGGGGCTACTATCTAAAATAAAAACTCACTTTCCTCATTCTCTGTATGCACTTCTGACATCCTATCTTACCAATCGATATTTCCAGGTCAGATACAATAAAGCAGTATCAAACATATCTCCAATTCTATCGGTAGTACCTCAGGGTAGTATACTGGGACCAACTTTATCCTTACTCTATACGGCAGATATTCCCACAAGAGTAAGCAGCACAATTGCTACCTATGCAGATAATACTGTGATAATAGCTTCTAGCTCGGTTTCTGTTACAGCCTGTCAAACTTTACAAATTCGTTTAAACGAACTAGAGAAATGGTTAAAACTGTGGCGAGTTAAAGTAAATGGCAGCAAATCAGCACATATAACATTTACTTTACGCAAAAAGAGTGTACCATCTGTGCGCATAAACAATACCATAATAACCGAAAAAAGTGATGTTAAGTACTTGGAAATACCTACATTTTGACAGCCGACTAAATTGGGGAAAGCACATCTGCACAAAGCGACTACAACTAGGATTAATATACAGGAAAATGTATTGGTTCATGAAGCAAAAATCCAAATTAAGTCTACATAATAAATTATTACTGTATAAATATGTTCTAAAGCCAATTTGGACCTACGGTTAGGGATGTGTAGTTCACCATCGAAATAGTTCAAATGAACGATTCTTTCAACTGAACTAATTGAACTAGTTCATTAATTTTTATAGAACTAGTTCAATGCGAACGATTTGCATTATAAATTGTGTCTCAACTTCTAAAGAAGAAAATAATGAATGAATGAATGCGAACATATATTTATTATTTTGTGAATGGATGGCCTCAGATAACAGATTCATAATTCTTATGATTGTGACAATAACATAAAGTCTTATCTTAATCATAATGATTCGGATCTTATGTCCATGTATTGGCTTGGATGTTGCCATGCTGTGTTGTTTCTTGTATTGTAATTTTGAAACAAAAATTTTAGTTGTGGTTAAAATGATTGAGGCATTTACATAAAATATAATTTTATGTAAAAGTGAGAATGAAAAAGATTATTTTAGAAATAACCTAATTATAAATACCTATGAGTTTAAATATACGTAAATATAAAAATAAATCATATGTTAACCATATTTATATTTAAAACGGTTAATAAAAAACAAATCTTAATAATTTTTTTGCAAATAAAAACTAACTAATCATATAATAATTTAAACCATTTAAACCTAAATATACAATCGAAAGAAATAGTTCCGAACTACTTGTACGGTAGTGAACTAGTGAAAGACTGACTGAAAACCGAAGAAAACGGGCGACCGGCGCGGCGCCGAGCTTGTGTGATGATTGAGACGAGACATCTTCTTCTTCTTAGAGTTCCATCTTCTATCGAAGGTTGGAAATCATCATGGCTATGCGGACTCTGTTGACTGCCGCTCTAAAAACTTCTGCACTACTGCATTCAAACCATTCCCTTAAGTTCTTAAGCCAGGATATTCTTTGTCTTCCCACATTTCGCTTTCCTCGGATTTTGCCCTGCATAATAAGTTGTAATAATGCGTATTTTTGCTCTCTCATCACATGTCCCAAGTACTCAAGTTTTCGTCTTTTAATAGTTAATTTTATTTCCGCCTCATTTCCTATCCTTCTGGTTACTTCCATGTTTTACATTCTTTGAATCCATGATATTTGTAGGATTCATCTGTAACACCAAAATTCAAAGGCGTCCAACTTATTCAGATGAACTTGTTTTAGTGTCCAAGCTTCCAAACCATAAAGAAGAGTAGAGAACACGTAACATCGAAGCATTCTCAGGCGTAGTTCTAACCTTATATCCCGACAACAAAGAAACTTTTTAAGTTTAATAAATGTTGTACATGCTATTTCAATACGTGTCTTAATTTCTTTGGTTTGGTCTACATCTGATGTTATCCATGTTCCTAAGTATTTATAGTTATTAACACTCTCAATTGCAGTACCTTCAATAGTCAATTGGATATTTGCATGTGCAGACTTAGTCATGATCATGCATTTAGTTTTCTTTAAATTTATCTTCAATCTGTACTCATGACAGCGTTCATTAACGCGTTGTATTACGTTCTGTAAATCATTGTTGTTATCCGTAATTATTAATGTATCGTCTGCAAAACGTAAGTTATTCAAAACTTCTCCATTGATAGATATACCTTCTATTGAGTCTGAGAGCGCTTCTTGAAATACCGCTTCACTGTAGACATTGATAAGTAGAGGGGACAGCACGCAACCCTGGCGGACTCCTCTCTGTATTTTGATATTTTCGGTGTACTGGCTGTCAACTCTTACCTTAGCAGTTTGATTCCAATATAAATTAGATATAATTTTCAGATCACGACTGTCAATATTTTTGCTTTTTAATATATCTACAAGCGTTTTATGTTGAACTTTATCAAATGCCTTTCCAAAGTCTACAAAACATAAGTACATATCCTGATTCATGTCCATGCATCTCTGAGCCAGCACATTCAAGCCGAATAAAGCATCTCTTGTACTCATACCATTTCTAAAGCCAAATTGTGTGTCACTAATCTCATATTCAAGAGTTTTAACAATTCTGCTGTGAATTATTTTCAAAAATGTTTTAAGTGTGTGACTCATTAAAGCTATTGTTCTGTGGTCTGAGCAAGTTGTTGAACTTGGTTTTTTGGGAATTGCTACAAAGGTTGATTGCAGCCATTGTCTGGGGATTGTGGCAGTCTGATATATTAGATTAAAGAGTTCAACCATTACATCAATAACATCTTCATCGATGAGTTTTAATAATTCGATGGGCACCTCATCTGGTCCAGTAGCTTTACTCTCTTTTGTGTTTTTGATGGCATAGATGACTTCTTCTCTTAATATTGGTGGTCCGGTATCCTCGGTGATTTATAATGACAGTTCCTCTCAGGTTAACATCAAAACTAGACTTCTATCAACCTTGCGAGCAAGCAGGATTTAAAGTTGGATACGGAACAAATGATCATTTGTAAATCATTAAGTCGTTGATTGAAAAAACCATTGAATATAATAGACTCCTGATACTTGTCTTTGTCGACTTTGAAAATCGGTATTTGTGAGCAAATCCGTGGGACTTTTATACTTGATATTATATTTCGTGCATAATATAATCTACATTATAATAACTGAAATATTTAGTCATAAATTTGAAATCTAATTATAAATTATATACAGTGTGTAAAAGCCAAATGGAATAAATTCATTCTTTGGGTTACTGTACATATTTATAAAAAATCACGAAACACGTCAAATTTAAATTATAACTGGACATTCTTTAACGTAAAAATGCAACCCCTACCTTCAACCCCTTTAGAATGACAGGTACAACCCTCAATTTTTAAAATAGGAAGTATAGGCTTGTGATATATCGTTTGAAAGGTCTTTTCATTCTCCATTCAAAAATGTTGTCGCTTTCAAGTTTATTAAGATTAATTAAGATAAAATAAATTAAAATCATGTGATTACCGAAATTTGCTACAATACAATCAAAAATTAAAATGTAATGCAAAACGTAATAAAATGTAGAACACGAAAAAGAACTATTAATGTTAATGAAGTAGATGTCCAAAATCTTCACCGTGAACGTCTTGGCAACATCCTAATCTCAAATAAAACTGTCTTCTTTTATTCGTTATTCGTATAACGTTCGAAGCGTTATTCGTTCTTTTAAGTCATTTAAATCAGAAGGTTTAGTTTTGTACCTATGGCATTTCACATATTCCTATAAAAATAAATCTAATAATGTAAGATCAGGTGATCGCGCTGGCCATTCAATCGATCCTCGCCTCCCTATCCACCGATTGGGAAATATTGTATCGAGGTACTGCCGTACATTAAGTTGGTAATGAGGTGGTGCTCCATCCTGCTGAAATCATATCGTATTTGCTAGAACTTGAAGGTTTCCTGGATGAGGATATAAATTTGCCAACGTTGGAATGACATCATTTTGAAGTAGTGCGAAATAATTGTTGCCATTCAAGTTGCCCCCAATGAAAAAGGGATCAATGATATTGTTTCCTACAATCCCTGTCCAAACATTAACCTTTTGAGGTTACACTCATCTGAAACTAACTGAAAAAGTGCACTCATCAGAAAAAATAAAGTCTTCTAATTGGATAATATTGTTATCCAACATGTCCATCATTTGCTCACAAAAAAAAGTTCTCCTATCAAAATCGTCTTTCATGAGCTCCTGAGTAGGTATCATCTTATAGGGATACATTTTATTTTCTTTTAATATGTTTACTATCGATATATGGCTAGCATTGAATGTAGTGGATGCCTGTCTACTCGATGTATGTGGATTTTCCTGAAACTCAAGCAACACATCTAATTTGAGTTCATCACTCAGTGCATTGGCAGCTGCTTTTTTTATCTGCCTTACATGACCAAACTCGCGAAACTGCTTCTCTATTTTACTTATTGTTCCTTGGGATATAGGCGGTAAATTAGAAAATTTCTCATGAAATAGGCAAGTTCTTCCTCTTGTGTTCGGGTGTTATCTCCGTAACCAATCATTTGTAAAACTGTTATTTTATGCACTTCCGTTACTCTAACCATTTTTCAGAATTAAATTGAATGAACTTTTTACTTAAATTAAAATTCTGACAACTTAAATAAAACAATTTACTAATGCGTATTAAAATAACGTTGCCACGGAAATTCTTTAAATTTTTTTAATGGTTACCATCTAAAATCCACATTGCTATGGTTTTTGTTCACTTTCTCATTATCAAAACCTAAACGGGAAATAAGTTTTGAGTATATTTTAGCGAATTTCGGTAACCACATGATTTTAATTTATTTAATCTTAATTAATCTTAATAAACTTGAAACGGACAACATTTTTAATTGGAGAATGAAAAAACATTCCAAACGATATATCACAAGCCTATACTTCCTATTTTGAAAATTGTTGTTTGTACGTGTCATTCTAAGGGGGTTGAAGGTATGGGTTGCATTTTCACGTTAAAGAATGTCAAGATATAATTTAAATTTGACATGTTTCGGGATTTTTTATAAATATGTACAGTAACCTCAATAATGAATTTATTCCATTTGGCTTTTACACATGGTATAATATTTATATTTTTCTAGGGAAGATTATAACGGATGGGCCGCTTTAGGAAACGATGGCTGGAGTTACGAAGACGTTCTACCCTTTTTCAAAAAATCTGAAAATTGTCAAAAATGCACCGATATTGATCCAGGTTATCACAGTAATGACGGACCCTTAAACATAGAGCCTCCTGGCTGGGAGTCTCCATTGGTGGACTTGTTTATAAAAGCTGGAGAAGAACTTGGCTACTCTCATAACGATCCGGATGGAAAGCAACAACTGGGTAAGTATTTAGTTTCAACAATAAATATAAGAACATTTGTATAGTTACAAAAATAATAACTCTTCTTCTTCAGATGCAAATCCACTAATGGATGTTAGCGATCACATTTTCCATTAACTCTCTATTTCTTGCAATATGTATCAGAGATTGTATGTCGTTAATCCCTGTCCATTGCCTTATGTTTCGGAGCCAGGACATTTTCTTGCGTCCCATTCCTCTCTTGCCTTCAATTTTACCCTCGATTATAAGTTGGAGGAACTGGTATTTTTCATTTCGCATGATGTGACCTAGATACGCTGTTTTCCTTTTCTTGATGGTTTCGAAAAGTTGGCGTTCTTGGTTTATTCTTTTAAGGACATCTATATTTGTGATTTTCGCTGTCCATGGTATTTTTAGAATACGGCGATAAAGCCACATTTCGAAAGCTTCCAATCTGTTTATATCCCTCGTTTTGAGTGTCCAGCCCTCTACGCCATATAGCAGCACTGACCATACGTAGCACTTAGTAAACCTTAGTCTCAGTTGAAGATCGAACTCAGAACAAGTCAGTACCTTCTTGAATTTTACGAAAGCTTGTCGAGCTTGCTCAATGCGACATTTTACTTCCCTGTCCGATGCCCAGTCTTCAAAAAGCCACGATCCCAGGTATTTAAATTTACTCACTCTTTCTATGGATTTACTATTCAGTGTTATGGTGGAGTTTTCAAATGCATCCAAGTTTCTGGAGATGATCATGAATTTGGTCTTTTTGGTATTAATCTCTAGTCCCATTCGCTCACTGTATTCTCCGATTATAGTGACAAGTTGTTGAAGATCGACTATGTTGTCACAAATTAAGACACCATCATCAGCATATCGTATGTTGTTGATCAATACTCCATTCACCTTGATTCCCATCTCTGCATCTTCCAAAGACTCTTGAAATATGGCTTCTGAATAAATGTTAAATAAAAGAGGGGAAAGCACACATCCCTGTCGAACGCCTCTTCTTATATGTATGGGCTTAGCTTTAGAATTGTCTATTTTTAGCTGTGCCGTTTGATGCCAGTACAAGTTTTCAATGCATCTTATGTCTTTTTGGTCTATATCAACTTTCTTGAGAATCTGCATTAACTTGTGGTGTTGGACACGATCAAACGCTTTTTTGTAATCTAAAAAGCATAGGAACACATCCTTCCTCTGATCGTAACAATTTTGGACCAGTACCTGTGTTGCTACTATTGCTTCTCCTGTTCCTAAACCTTGCCTAAACCCGAACTGGGAATCACTGATGTCCCATTCACATTTTTTGTATAATCTTTGATGTAGTATTTTTAAGAATATCTTTAAAGTGTGACTCATCAGGCTAATGAGTCTGTGATCCTCACATCTTTTTGCATTGACTTTCTTGGGCAGGGGAATAAAGGTAGAGCGTAACCACTGTTGAGGATAGCAGCCAGTTTCATAAATTAAATTAAATATTTTGTGTAGTGCTGAAATTCCCCTTTCATCTAGTAATTTGAGTATTTCTGACGGGATCTCATCTGGTCCAGGTGCCTTATTGTTTTTTGAATTTAATATTGCTTTTTCTATCTCCTCTTTGGTGATTGAAGGGCCAGTCAGCTGGTCGTCTGTATAAACTTCACTCATGGGTCTTTCGTCATGGAAGAGCTCCTGAATATAATTTTCCCATATATTACAAAAATAATAACTACTTGAGTGCAATAATAGCTTACCCTATCTGAAATTATTGAAGGCTGATTACGCAGGCGAACAATGAAAAAACTTTTTTGATAAAATTTCCTCTATCTTATTTATTTTGGTGTGCTGCGTCCAAAAAACCATTCTTTCACAATTTAACATTTAAAATTGCAAAATTACATTTTATTTTGTTTAAAAAATAGAGAAGTCTAATGTTACTTTTGGTTACTGGTAGCACCGTTACTAATTTTACAACCCTCTCTGTTCTTCTTCCTATTTATTAACGGCTGTATTCCTTTATTTTTGTGGCTTGTTTACGGGGAGCAAGGTAGTCTGGGCACACTTTAAACTGTTTTATTAATTTATTAACAACAAACTACATACTAAAAACAAGTAAGAAAACTGTAAGAGTTCTTTTCGTTGTTGCCTCGTAGTGTGATGTGTTCCTGTTCTGACAGACATCAGCTGGCTCTGATCTCCTCTTTTTTTCTCCGTCGACTTTCCCTCACTTCGGTAGACAGTCAACCCATATGTGGCTGAAGGTTAACTGTCAATCTGGCACATTCTAATAAACATAACCTCATTTTTCAGTATTAGACTCATACTCTTTTAAGTATGGCTAGTCGCGAATCTAAAAACTGGTCAGATACATTTTGTTACATATCTTTTTGATTATAATTTTGTTTGTAAAAAACATCAGAGAAACATTACTGACGTAAGAAAACGTGTATTTGTCAGCTTTTATTTTTTTAAACTGGTGACCAAGACAAAGTTTGGGCTCCTCACTATGTATGTTGTGTTTGTGTTAAGGGTTTAAGGAAGTGGTTAAAGAAAGAAAAAAGTTTCAGATTTGCAGTGCCTATGGTATGGAGAGAGCAAAAAAATCATTCAAATGATTGTTGTTTTTGTACTGTAGGTATCATCATTATTATAATCCAGCCTCTATTTATCACGTCCACTGCTGGACATAGGCCTCCCTTAAACTCCTCCATTCCTCACGATTTTGTGCTCTTTGTTGCCAATTTTTAGTGATACGCCTGATGTCGTCGGCCCAACGTGTAGGTGGTCTTCCTCTACTGCGTTTGTCTGCTCTTGGCCTCCAATTTGTAATTTTGCTCGTCCATTGTGAATCGTGCATTCTCGCTACATGGCTCGCTACATTCTCGCTTCGAAGCCGTGGTCTTGGTTAAAGTCATAGTTTCCGCCCATAGGTCATGACCGGTAATACGCATTGGTCAAACACTTTTCTTTTGAGGCTGATTGGTATGTTGGCCCTAAGTATGTCTCGCAGTTTTCCAAAGGCTGCCCATGTTAAAGTAATTCGTCTTTGGATCTCACATGTTTGGTTATCCCTGCTTATTCTTATTTCATGACACAAATACGTATATTTCTCCACCAGTTTTACCACTTTGTCTTGAATAGTCAAATGGTTATTGGGGACCAAATTTGTCATAAACTTAGTTTTGGTCAAGTTCATTCTCAGGCCCACCTTCAAACATGCAAAATTCAATTCGTTTAACATATCTGTAGCTTCTCCTAAATTATCTGTGATAAGGACAATGTCATCTGCGAAACGGAGATGGTTAAGCTTTTCGCCGTCTATTGTTACTCCTCTGTGGTCCCAATTGATCATCTTAAAGGCATATTCTAATGCCGTTATGAATAATTTTGGCGACAATGTATCTCCTTGCCTTATTCCACGATTTATTTTTATTGGTCGGGTTTTATTGTCCATTTTAACAGTCATAGTGGCAATTTTGTAAATATTATAAATAAGCTCACTATACCTATGGTCAATCCTGCTGTCATTCATTGCTTCTATAAGGCTGTCTAATTCGATCGTGTCGAACGCTTTATGAAAATCTATGAAAGTGAGAACAAGAGGTTTGTTATATTCTATAGATTTTTCAATGAGTGTCTTTACTGTAAGGAGGTGATCATTGGTACCATAATTTGAGCCTGCCTGCTCTCTCGGTTGGTAGAAATCTAATTTTTTCTCCAATCTTGATGTCACTACCCTAGTGAAGAGCTTGTATATGTGGTTCAACAGGATAATAAGTCTATAATTTTCTAGGTCCGTTCTATCTCCTTTTTTATGCAAAAGGATGGTTGTAGCTTTGTTCCACTCTTTGGGCACCTCTCTTTGCTGCAACATAGATTGAATAGTTTCCTTAATTTATTTAATAGCATATCTCCTCCATTTACGATAGCTTCTATTACGATTCCATCCTCTCCTGGGGCTTTGTTATTTTTCATTTTTCTTAATGCTTGTCGAATCTCATCTAGCTTTATCTCTGGCATTAGTTCGGAACCTTGATTCTTGATCTTCTTTGAAATGGCTGTTTGTATTCCTGTTTTGTCTTCTCGTCTACTTCTATATAAGTCCTCGTAAAACTCTTCGACGACCTGTATTAACTCGTCTCTACGTGATATTATTTCATTTTGCTTGCTTCTTAATTTATGAATTTCGCATTTCCCATTCGTTAGCTTTCTACGTAGAACTTTTAGGCTGTTATTTTCCTCTATAGTGCGTTTAATATAATCGGTATTAAATTTCCTTAAATCTCTCCTATTTGCTTTCGAAACAGTTTTGTTCATTTTTCTTAAAGTGTTGCTATCTACATTATTATCGCTTCTCATTTGTCTTCTTTGATCCAAGAGCGTTTCAGTATATGGACTTATTTTACTATCTGATTTTCTTTTAGGACAGTGCACTCGGTGACTTTCTTGTAAGGCGTTTATGATGCAGTTATTCAAGTCGTTAATATCGTTAGCGGAGGTTTCCTGCAATAGAAGCTTATTATTGATATGTGTCTGATATTGGTTGATATCTAATGGGGGTGTCCAGATACCATGAAATTTATTTTTAATCATTATATTCCTTTCTCTTTTTATATTGATTTGAACTTTCGCTCGTATCATCCTGTGGTCGCTGTTTGTGGTGAACTTGTTGAGTACTGTTACATCTTTAATTATTTGTTTTTGATCACTTATGATGTAGTCGATTTCGTTCCTTGTTCTACCGTTTGGACTTTCCCAAGTCCATCTTCTGTGCATCTTTTTGTGAAAGAAGCTGTTCATGTTGAATTACTGTAGGTATATGTAGGTATATGTTTCTGGAAATTACTTCAAAAATAAGAAAGTAATGGTTTATATTGACCTCCAGTCTGCTATCCGTCCAATAGAGCATGAACCTGAACTGCCAGTCACTGAGCCTTGTCTAAGTATTGATGACATTTTAAATACTAGTGAATCTGAATCTGATGAAAGTGGTCCAGAAAGTAATTGTGAATTTCAGCGTCCTTTAGAAAATTTACATTCTTTATTATAAATTATACAACCCAAATTTACACAAGCTGAGTTAGATGGCTTAGTAAAAGATTTGGGTTTAACAAAGGCAAAAACAGAATTACTTCGCTCAAAATTAAAAAAAGCCTGTTGTCGCCTGGACAAGTACAAGTACAAAGATCAACAGCTTGCTTAGTTTTTTAGGCAGGAAGGGAATTTGGTCTACTGCTATGATATTGGTAGTCTAATGAATGTATGGTTATTATCAATGGTTATTGAGTTATTAAGGATGATTTGAGGCTTTCACTGTTTTAAAACAAGTTTAAAAGCTGCTCTCTTACACATTGGGAACACTTCCTGTTGATCATTTAGTCCATCTGAAAGTGACATATGAAAATCTTGACACAATTCTACATAAAATCAGCTATTTAGCTCACAATTGGATATCTGTGGAGATTTAAAAGTTAATTTCATGCTACTTGGCCAACAAAAGGGATTAACACAGAATATAATATTCAGGGATTCTGCAGAATTCACTGCCTTCCTTCGCTCAACCGTTTCTATCTCTCTCTATTGTCCCATTCTCCATCGTTTAGGCCTCTCTTACTCATGGCGTCGTCTACTTCGTTCCTCCAGGATCTTCGGAGTCGTCCTCTTTTCCTCCTACCTATGGGGCTCCATTCAGTTATTCTCTTTATACATCTACTGTCGCTAGTTTATCTTACAAGTCTATAACACTTTAGTCTTTTTTGTTCTATATATGTTAGTAAGTCTGTTTCTATTAATGTTCTTTGCTTTATTTCGTCATTACTTCTCCTATCTATTCTTGTTATACTGCAGCATTTTCGCAGGCATTCCATCTCTGTTGCTACTATCTTACTGCTATTTTTTTTTTGTTTATAATCCAATTTTCAGTCCCATACGTCATAATACTTCGCACTAATGTTTTATAAATCTGTGTTTTTGTCTTCATATTTACGTATCTATCCCACCATACTGAGTTAAGTTGTCGGATTGCTGTTCTTGTTTGTCCTAATCTTTGCGTAATTTCTTTCTCTGTTGTTGCCTTTTTCGTGATTATAAGCCTCAAGTATTTGAATTTATCCTTTCTTTTGATTGTTACGTTGTCATTAAGCTGTAGATCTTTTATGAACTTCTTCACTTGTAGATAGGTACTCTGTTTTCGCGAGGTTAATATCCAGACCAGCCTTGATATATTCTTCTTGTAGGTTCTTCATCGTGTAGCTGAGGTCGTCTTGGTCTTGTGCAATTACTGCTTGATCGTCTGCAAAGCTTAACGTATATAGGTATTCGTTCCGTACCGTACTCCCATGCCTTCGCATTTTCTTTTCCATGTAGTCAAAAGTTACTCTAAGTATATTTTGAATAGGGTTGGAGATGCGAAACAACCCTGTAGGAGCCCTTTTGTTGTGGTGAAATCTCCTATGATTCTTGTTCCTACTTTAATGGACCCTTTATTTTATTTATACAGAGCTTTTGTAGCTTCTATGAGTTCCGTCTGTATTTCTAATTTGTACATTGCCTCCCATAGTTCTGACCTTGGTACAGAGTCATACGCCTTTATCAGGTTCACAGATACCAAATGTATATCTCTATTTTTTGCTTTTTTCTTTTCTAAGAGTTGTTCCAGTATGTATATGTGGTCCAGGCATGATCTTCCTGCCGTGAAGCCTACCTGATCCTCTCTGATTTTGCCTTTTATTGCTTGCTCTATATTTTCTCGCCGTATCTTCCCATATAATCTTGCTATTGATGATATTATTCTTATTCCTCTGTAGTTTTCGCATCGTTTTTTATCTCCTTTCTGAAATATAGATGTCATACATGCCTTCGTCCATTTCTTTGGGAGCTGTTCTCCATTTATTGTTTTCTGAAATATCCATTGTATCATCCGGTGTAATTTTTTTGAGCCGTAATTTATAAGCTCAGGTGAGATGCCTCCAGGTGCCGGTGCTTTCTTATTTTTGATTGCTTTCATGGCCGTTCTCATTTCCTTATCTGTCATTTCTCTTTCTTGTTGTGGGAATCTGCTTTGTCTTCGTCTGTTTTCTTTTTCAATGAATTGTGGTCTTTGTTCTGTTAACAGTTCCTTGTAATAATCCTTTCATTTTTTGTTCTATATATTTCCCAATTTAATTTTTTCTTTTGCGTTTTGTTTCAATCCTCGCAGTACTTTCCTTCACTCCGAAGTTCTTGTACTTTCTATGTATGTTTTAATATTTAAGCAGGTTCTTTCCCATTCTTCATTCTTTATTGAGTTATTTGTTTTTTCACTTCTCTATCTTTTTTTCTATATTCTTTATAAACTTCATCGTTGTTTGTAGTCAGCCATTTTTTGTATGGTTGCTTTTTTCTTTAATTATTATTTTTGTTGGTTTATTTATTTCATAATAGTGCTGTTTATTTGTTATATGTTCTTTTTCTTCAAGAAAAATACATAGAATATTTTTCTTCTACCAGAAGCCAAATTAAAAGAAAGTGTTTTTATTGGACCAGATATTTGTATAATGATGTTCGACTCCACCTTTTAAACGAAGATGACTACTAAGAAAAAAGAAGCTTGGATTGCATTCAAAAAAGTTGTAACCAAGTTTTTAGGTAATATGAAAGACTCTAAGCGCTTATAGTAGCTAATTTATTAGATAGGTTTAAAGATTTAAGATGTCTAATTAGCCTCAAAATCTACTTTTTGCATAACCATCTTGACTTTTTTCTTGAATCTGGGTAATGTCAGTGAAGAACAAGGCGAACGATTCTACTAGAGTATAAAAATGATGAAGAAACGATACCAGGAACGTTGGACCACCAAAAATGATGGGTAATTACTGTTGGTCACCTTTTTGGGTGCAACAGAGTGCCTCGCATAGATTATTTTTTTGCGCCAAAAAATACATAGGATTCACATAAATTTGTAAGAAAACTGTTATAAATCTTATATTTTTTTATTACTCTTTATTATCGAATCTTGTATTATGTCTTAGTTTTAAAAATTGCCAGAGATCCTTACTAAAACATTACTAAAACTGAAAATAATAAGATACAAATTAAAAACGCTGCAACAAAAAAAACGAATACAATTGTATCAGCAAGTTCTAATTTATAAATTTATTCTAGTTAACTAAGTAAAAAATATACACTGATTTCATTTGAAAAGGACCCACCTTAACTTAGCTTTAAGTTAACTTTTTAGCGCTACTATCATAAACGTCAAATTCAACCCTTTTCTACTTGTGATATCCCTAATTTTTTTTTCAAATGGCGTTAGATATTAAGTCATACATCCTTTAAACGGTCTTCTTCTTTTTTAAATTCCGCTCCTATAGGAAATTGGAAATCATTCTGGTAATTATAGGTTTGTTGGTTACGTGACTATGTAGTTGAAATAAACTGCATGCAAACCCTTTTTTACGTCTTTCTACACTTCTTGTGCCTGTCATTTTGGCCTCCACTATATTCCTTAATCCGTTTACGTATACGCGTGCTTGATCGACTATGAAAAGGCATTTGACAGAGTTCAACATCAAAGGATGATAAACATTTTAAAAGAGGCAGACATGGATGACAAAGACCTCAGAATAATTTCAGAACTCTACTGGAATCAGACCGCATACATGAAAATTAACGGAAAAGAAACAGATCACATAAAAATACTACGTGGAGTTAGACAGGGATGTATCCTATCGCCGTTGATATTTAATATGTACTCAGAGAAAATTTTTAACTAGGCTCTTTACGGAATAGACGAAGGCATCCTTCTAAATGGTGAAAGAGTAAACAATGTTAGATATGCCGACGACACCATGGTGATAGCAGATAGTTTAGAGGGACTTCAGAGGCTAATGGACAGAATAAACGAGTACAGTCAACAGTACGGACTAAACATTAATACCCACAAAACGAAACAAATGATTATCAGCAAGGAGAATATAAATGGGGTTCATCTATACATTAATGGGACGCAGATAGAGCGAGTAAAACAGTATTGTTACCTGGGAACTATTATTAACGAACAGTGGAGCAATTTACAGGAAATAAAGTGCCGCATAGGAAAGGCAAGAACGGTCTTTAACAAAATGAGCGCCATCTTCAAAAGTCACAACATATCCCTTGATACAAAAATGAGACATTTGAGATGCTATGTTTTCTCTGTGTTGTTGTACGGGGCGGAGGCATGGACGCTTACAGACACCACTATTAAAAAACTTGAAGCATTTGAGATGTGGCTTTATAGAAGAATGCTGAGAATATCATGGACAGCAAGGATCACGAACAAGGAAATACTAGGAAAAATGAAGTAGGAACCAGAGATTTTTTTTACGATCAAACGCATAAAATTGCATTATCTGGGACACGTTATGAGAAATCAGCACCGTTACTCCCTGCTACAGTCTATATTGCAAGGTAAAGTCAAAGGTAAGCGAGGACCCGGTAGAAGGAGAATATCATGGCTACGGAATTTAAGAACATGGTTTAAGAAAACCTCAACGGAGCTGTTTCGAGCCGCAGCGAGCAAGGTTATGATTGCCAATATGATTTCTAACATCCGAAACGGATAGGAACCAGAAGAAAAATATTACTTAATAGTTCTTATTTTTCACCGTTCATGATGTGCCCCAACTATTGCCAATTGCTCGAGAACTTGTGTGTTTGCTTTGCGGTCTTATTCTTTAATACAACTGGTTATGTTACCAACAGTGCAAGCGCAAAGAATTAATATACACATATAAAGAGACTAAAGAGAAACTACATCGGAAATTTGTCTACACGATATTGTATGCTGTCGTTTACTAATTATTTAACGAGTAACAGATTAAAGAAAATTATTTAAAAATAGAACATTGGTAATTAGAAAGGATTACTAAAAAAAATAAATATAGCAATTCTAATTTTTTTCATGGACATCAGTGTCATTGAGGGTATTATATACTTACTATAGAGTTCAGTGTCACTGATTCGTGGTATCTATAGTTTATATCGCTCATTTTCCTTGAATTTATTTTACTGAATGTCCTGTATTTACTATGATTAGAATGGATCCAGATATGAATAACAAAATATGGAACAAATTGAGTTATTCACGAGAAGATCCCAAAACATCGCAAGGGCTAAAATAACAAAGTAGTATTTTGTTTATTTACTAATTTACTACAATTCAATAGATTATCTTATACCAATTTGTGGGCTTTTACTTTGCTTGCTTAATCAATTTTATTCATATCAATAAACACAGACAGGTAATATTGGCATAATTACTGTAATTTTTATTTTTATGTTTATAAGACAGCACCTAATATGGGCTTTTTATAATTTCAACATTCGTTTGACCTGAAGATGCTTTGCGAAGTGTAGAAAGCGAAACCGGTCGTTTTGGTAGTAAAATTAAATTGATTGTGAGTGAGTCTTATTTTATTTCTTATTACCCATTTGAAATGGACTCACACAGGCAACACATTCATGAAAGGATTTTCTAATTTGTGGTGTCATCTATAAAGCAATAGCGATAGTTTTCATATGGTAATGTAGTAGAACGCTAGTAGTACTAACTATTATTGTTTATTAAAACTGTGTATATCTCATTCTTTTGAATAAATGTGGCTTGTGCTCTTGTTGCTTTAAGGTCTTCAATTTATTGTAAAATTATGTTTTCCAGGCAATTATATCTTAATTATAAAACAAGTTATGCTTATATTGAATTTTTAAGTATTTATTGGCAATATACATAGTAAGCAAGGTTACTCGTACTTTAATAATTTAAGTGATAAGAATATAACTAAACATAGATATCTCATACAATTTATATTATTTAAAAATATACACAAAATTACCATAATATAAATTTTCGAATTTTAACCAATTTAAACTAAGGCGGTATTACATTATATTTGTGGTTTTGTACATGTTCATCAATTCATTATATTTACAAGTTAGCAGTGGCGGCTTTTGGGAGTAGGCAGGATAGGCCGGGCCTACCGAATAATTTTAAGAGCTTTAAAATTGAAAAAAGTATATTCAAAAATTAGGTTAATGCGTGTAAATAAGTTTTAAATGTACTAAATCACTCAATAAATTAACGTCCGTTAAAACAACTATGTTATTATATTACCACAGAAAGCATCGAATCGTATTCAGGCATTTTAAATATCCATTAATAGGGCCCGATCGGAACTGGCAGACCCAGCTCACATAAGATGCCCGTACAAAAAGCGTTTGAAGTTAAGAAGCTTGCCGGACAACGATTTTTATTGTCGTGTTTATGATTGCTGTTTACTCACCAGATGATCGGGCCTACGCCGACCATCCTTGTCACTTGTAACTTTATTATCGAATTGTAATATCAATTTTCTTTTAAATTGTGATAAAAATATATATAACATAATCTATAATTTTGTAACAAATTTTTAAACAAACAACACAAATGTGTTGTATGAGAACGCCATAAATAACTCCACATTTTTGCATGCATTCTTGATGAAACAACCGATATTACTAAAAGGGCACATTGTTCAATAGTATGCAAATTACTGGATACAAAAGGCGTTGTTCAAGAATATTTCTTAGGTTTTTTTGATCTATGGGAAGACCGAAGTGCTCCAGCGTTATGTGCCTGTTTAGTGTAATTGGTAAATTGGACTGTAAAGCTAAATTATTTGCTCGAACCTACGATGGAGCTAGTGTTATGTCGGGACAACTTAATGGACTTTAAAAATTAGTAAGAGATTCTGCACCATTAGTAATATTTGCCCGTTGATTCGCTCACCGCCTCAATTTAGTTTTACAGCAAAGTTGCTCCAACATTACAACAGTCAAAATATTATTCTCAACGTTTCAAGGTATCCCAGCTTATTTTCACCAATCGTCCAAACAGTCCCATTTTTTAAATAAAATACTTGGAAATCGAATTACCACAAATAGTGAAGTAAGATGGAATTCAAGTGCAAAAGTAGTATATGTTGTATCAAAAGAAAGAAAAAAGTTATTACAAGTTTGTCAGGGCCTAATGAATTGCACAGAATCAAATGCACAGCCAGGCAGGTAGATGGTTTTAAACGTAAGTTAGAGGATTTCGAATTTGTATTTTTATTAAATGTTTTTAGTGATATATTTCAACAAACTGAGCTCTTATACAACATCTAGCAGAAGAAAAATAATGATGTTGAATTGTGTGTCAATTCAGTGTCCAGAAGTGTTGCAATGTTAAAGAGCTGGAGAAATGACCTTATATTTTCTAACCATTTTAACATTTCTGTTATCGAAACCAATTTTAAACCCATCTTAAGTCGTAGTGAACTTGATATTTTACCTGGTAGTTCATCTAATAACGGAGATCAAAGTTTTTTGGAGAAAGCTAAAACTAAATTTAGAAGGATCTTTTTTGAGATTTTGGACAATATTATTACTCAATTAGAGCAACGTTTCTCGGATTACAAAAAATTTCAATAACTGGAATTGGGCGATAATAAAAGATTCACAAAATAAGGCACTAAGTATACTATGTAATTTGCTGGCTTAGCCTACTCAAAATTTTACCACACCAGCCGCCACTGCAAGTTAGATTTAAAAGATTTATTTTTTTTTTTTTTTGGAAATTATAATTATTTTTGTTGGAAATTAATCACAATTTTAGTTTAAATACGTTTATCTGGAGACGTTTTTATTTTTATCGTTATTTTAGGGTAAATAAGAGACAAACGCAAGGCTGCAGTCTCTCTCCAACACTCTTCAAAAAAGTATTCCTGAATCCGTTAGCGCTAGGTTCATAATTTTTTTTTGAACCTATTCTCTATCCTTCCATTGTTGGATATAGGTCTCCCCCAGTTCTCGTCATCTTTCCCTATTTTGAGCTGTTCTCTGCCATGTGGGACCTCCTTGTTTCCTGATGTCATCTTTCCACTGTTCAACAATTCCAAATACTGTTCAACAAATGTCTGTTTGAAGGAAAATACCTAAACAATGGAGAAATGCCAACACAATCTTAATACATAAGAAAGGAGACCTTCTTCTTCTTGTAGTGCCTATCCGTTTCGGATGTTGGCGACCATCATAGCAATCTGCACTTTACACACTGCTGCTCTAAAAAGATTTGTGGTTGTTGTATTGAACCACGTTCGTAGATTTTTCAGCCAGGAAATCCTTCGCCTTCCTGGTCCCCGTTTTCCTTCTACTTTTCCCTGCAAGATTAGTTGCAGCAGTCCATATCTTTCGCTGTTCCTCATGATGTGACCGAGGTATTCGATTTTAGCTGTTTTTATTGTGGTTAACAGCTCTTTTTCTTTTTTCATTCTCAACAGAACACCCTCATTAGTAACGTGGTCGGTGTACGATATCTTCAGGATGCGACGATAAAGCCACATTTCAAAAGCCTCAATTTTCTTGCAGGTGGCGTCTGTGAGAGTCCATGACTCAACTCCGTACAACAGTATAGGAAAGATATAACATCGTAGTAACCTGATTTTTATGGGCATTGATAAATCATGACATTTGAATAACTTGGCCATTTTTTGAAATGCAGATCTTGCTTTCTCTATTCTACATTTGATTTCTATGGAATGGTCCCAATTTTCATTGACGTTCGTACCAAGGTAGGTGTATGTTTTTACTCTTTCTATTTGTTGACCGTTTACACTGATTTGTTCAAATTGCTGTTCCTTCTTAGAGATCATCATGCATTTTGTTTTTGTCTAGGAGACCGAACAGACCTAAACATCTACCGTCCTATTTCCCTTTTGTCACCACTATATAAAACCTTCACAAGAATAATAAACAACCGACTAACCTATAAACTTGATCACTACCAACCAGTGGTGCATGCCGGATTCAGGAAAGGATACAGCACAATCGACCATCTACATGCGCTTAAAATCTTAATTGAGAAAACCAATTAATACAACCTTCCGCTGTACTTAGCATTCGTAGATTATGAAAAGGCTTTAGACAGCATTGAACACTAGGCGGTTGAAGAAGCTCTGGTCAATAGTAGAATAGATTTAAGATACCGACAATTGATACATGATATTTACCAAAACGCAACCATGACCGTAATTCTGGGACGACAAATTAATAACGGATAATATAAAAGTTAAACGAGGAGTCCGACAAGACGATATAATTTCACCTAAACTGTTTACCTTGACCCTCGAAGACATAATAAAATCAACAGATTGGGAAAACAGAGGAATGTGTATTAACGGAAAATACCTAAATCACCTTAGATATGTGGATGATATACTCCTGATCTCATCGAAACGATAAGAACTGGAATTAATGCTGAATGAACTTCATGAAAAATCACTGCAAAAAGGCCTAAAAATTAACTTCAACAAAACAAAAGTAATGACAAACACGGAAGACCAAGAGGCAATAAAAATAAAAACCGAAAAAATAGAACAGGTCAATGAGTATATCTATCTAGGACAAGCAATCAGAGCTAACAGAGAAAATCAAACAGCCCGAAATATCGAGACGAGTAAGAATGGGATAGGCAGCGTTCGGCAAACTTTCTTACGTTCTAAAAAAATCAAACAATCCCTCTATACTTACGAAGCAAGGTATATAACTCCTGTATAATACCGGTGCTCACCTACGGAGCACAGACATGGACATTTACACAGGCCAATTTGGATAGGATAAGGAAGGCACAAAGAGCGATGGAGACACAAATGTTGGGTGTATCACTTAGAGATAGAAAACGTAACCAGTGGATCAGAACCAGAACAAAGACAGTAGACGCGATAGAACAAGCAGCAAAACTGAAATGTAAATGGGCTGGACACAATAAACGTCTCCAAGACGGACGATGGAACAATGCCATCGAAAAGTGGCGTCCACACAATGCAAAGAGATCAAGAGGCAGACCACAGATGAGGTGGAAAGATGAGGTTCATAATATGCTCTGAATACCTATCTCTTGAATAATAATGGGAACAGTATAATAGTCATACATATTTTAATACAAACTTAAATGATTATCCATTTTTAATTTCTTTGTAACTCACAAATTTTCTTTCGATGTTACTAGACTTGATAACTCAAGACTTAATAAAAGCATATGACTCAAATTTTCAGGTGATTTTCCCAGTGAATGTATGTGTTTGCTATTCCATAGTTTCATAGTTATGCCTAGTATTTTATATACTGTTGTATCTCATATAAAAATAATAATTGAGTATTTTCTTTCTATTGTAGGTTTTTCTAAAGTTAGAGCTACTGAACGACGTGGAAGAAGATGCAGCACTGCAACAGCTTTTATTAAGCCCATAATGAATAGATCTAATTTTAATCTTCAGTCTGGTGCCAGAGTCACCAAAATTTTAATCGATCCCACAACCAAGAAAGCCCACGGAGTGGAATATATAAAATATGGGATTAAACATACAGTTCATGCTAAAAAAGAAATAATTTTGAGTGCAGGTGCTATAATGAGCCCTCAACTTCTTATGACATCTGGAGTTGGACCACGAGAGCATCTGACTGAAAAGGGTATAACCTGTCTCAAGAACTTAAAAGTTGGATACAATTTTCAAGATCATGTTGGAGTAGTTCTTCAAGCTCTGTTTGTTAACGAAAGCGTTACTTTCACTGAAGGAGACTTTTTCAAACCTCAGAATTGGTACCAATATCTAGTAAATGGTAGTATACACTGGAGTTTGTAGTATGTACTTTGTCTAAATAAATATTGTTATTTCAGGAAAGGGTGTACTGACATTACCAGGAGGCTCTGAAGCTCTAGCGTTCGTAAAATCCAAATATGCTCCTCAAGATCGAGATTATCCAGATCTACAATTAGTTCTTGGAGCCATATCTTTCAACCAACTTACTTTTGCATTACTTGGAAATAGTGCCGGAGTCCCAACAAAATTGTATAATCAGGTGTTTGCTCCTCATGTGGGTACACCATCATTCGGAATCAATCCATTCGTTATGAGCCCTAAAAGTAGAGGAAGAGTATCTTTAAAAACCAGTAATCCACTGGATAATCCTAAAATAGAAACTAATTACTTTAGCGAAAAGGAAGATACAGACATACTTGTTGAAGGACTTAAACTTGTAAGTATTATTTATACAGTGTGTTAAATTTTAAATTACATATATATATATATATATATATATATATATATATATATATATATACATATAGGTATATATATATATATACAAATGTATATATATATATACATATATATATATATATATATATATATATATATATATATATATACCCGGTATTTAGGCGGCACACGCCCTTCCGGTAGGGATCTATGAAGGAGTATCACCGAGCCGCAAGCCCTTATCTCTTGCCTTACTGCTCCACCATAGGTCGATCAGACACCAGCATATTTTAGTCTAAGCCAGAGATTTATTTAGAATTTTAAACTGCTGCGTTAGCCTTTTTGTTTTCTGTACACCGAGCTGGGGATCGAACTCACATCCGCTGAACCACTAGCAGTGAAGCGAATAAGAAACCGGGCTTCCAGCCCGCTTGGCTATCTGACCGACGTAAATTAGATATACACACAATAAATGACAAAATATTTTTGTAACAACTAATTATTATTATTTTATTATTATTATAAAAAATAAAGTCAAATTGAGACACATTAAGGGGAAAGAAATATACATTAATGATGATATGGACAAAAATGAACGGATGATATAGGGAAAAAAATAAATACACATAAGTACAAAGTAAAAAAATTAATGAACAATATAATAAAAGAAGTAAAAATTGTTGGTCTTCTCATGAATAAGGAAAAGACAAAATACATGATAATGGGAGAAACAGATAAAGAAAAAGAAGACACTTGGAGGTAGAAGAAGAAAATTCACGCGCGTTAAAAAGAGTTTCAGAATTTCCTTATCTGGGGGTAAAAGTAGGTGAAAAGGGACATGGGGAAGGGGAGCTGAAGGCAAGAATAGCAAAAGCAAACAAAAAGTATGAAGCATTGCGTCCATTAATGAAATCCAAATATGTCTCAAGAAAAACAAAAATAAGAATCTACAAAACAGTTATCAGACCCAAAGCTACAAGGGCATGTGAAACATGGGTGCTTAAAAAATCAGAAATTGACCTCTTAGAAAGATGGGAGAGGAAAATACAACGAGCAAGATATGGAGGCGTGAAATAGATGGACAATGGAGAAGATAAAATAATGAGAAACTTGAAGAACTATATAATAAACCAAAAATAACGATGGCAATCAAAGCACAGAGAATCCGATACTTAGGACACATCGAAAGAATGGAAAAGGCGAGAATGCCAAAAATGGATTCTATTATATATCACCTATACAAAAAAGAAGAATAGGAAGACCATAATGAGATGGAAAGACAGGGTATGTGAAGACTTCAAAGAAGTAATATTGTTAACTGGAAGGAAAAAGCTTTGGACAGAAAACAATGGAAGGAAGTGGTGAAGAAATGTATGGAAAGACTATAAGGAATATTAAGTGTAGTATTAAGTGTTTTATATAAACAAATGCAATATTGTATATATTATAGTAGTATAGAATAATAGCATTATATATAATATGTAATAGTAATTGTAAGGAAAAATTAATTCTTTCAGCCCTATGCCTTCAAGGCTTGTTGAACTTAATAAATATATAAATATTTTTTGTTTATAAGCGCCAGGAGTAGATTTATTTTCTGCGTTTTTTTTGAGGAGAGATCAATTCCTTGCGTACAGTCAGTTCATAATATTGAGAGTTGTTGTTGCCTCAAAAATTGTAAAAAATGTTAAGCTCAAGAAGTGGACCAGAAAAATTTGAGGAAAGAGAATACCGGGATACACAAATTTGTGCAACAATCGAAGTAGATTCAACACGTTCATGTAGAAGTGTTGCTAGGGAGTAAGATGTTAGCAATTTTACTGTAACGAAAGTGTGGGAAAAGCAATATTACAAGAATTTTAAATATTTGAAAACGCTGGAGCTTTATCCGACTACTTTCGAAGAATGAAGTTTTGTGAAACTCTAATGCCGAAGGCTAATAAAGAATTCAATTTTATTAAAAACCGATTAAAATAAAACCAATTTTATTTACCGATGAATCTTCGGTTTCGTTATTAGGGAGACACAATCCTTTCATAACAAAGTTTTGGGTGCGGGAAACCAGCACAGAACTGTTGTTTACCGAACTTAACACTTACCGACTCAATAGGTCCATTTTTTATTTAGGGCAACAATCATATTTTTCCCGCTATTCCCAATCTTCCTGATGTATATCTGGAGAATGTTTGGTTCCATCAAGACGGCTGTTCAGTTCACAACATTCGAATAACTAGGGAGTACTTAAACAATCTTAGTACAACTAGACGAAAATACAAATGCCATTCTCATTAAGAGAGGAGTGAGACAAGGAGACGTAATATCGCCAGAGCTTTTCAATCTAGCCCCAGAAGACGTTTTCAAAACTACAAATTGGTCGACCTATGGCATTAACGTTAATGGCAACAAGTTAAACCACCTCAGATTCGCTGACGACATAGTGAATGTAGCGAGCACATTCGAGGAACTGCAAATTATGTTGGGGGAACTAGCTGCCATCTTTCAATACGTCGGCCTAAAAATGAATATGAAAAGAACAAAAATAATGACAAACACAGAAGACCTTAGACATATAACTATAAACGGCAGTGAGATAGAACAAATCCAGGAATGTACCTACCTAGGCCAAATCCTGAGACTTGACAAAGAAAACCAAAGTGCGGAAATTACTAGAAGAGCAAGACTAGCATGGGCAGGATTTGGAAAACTTAGTTGGATACTTAAGAACCGCAAAATACCCCAATACTTGAGGAGCAAAGTGTTCAACCAATGCATCCTTCCTATCATGACATATGCTAGACAGAAAGACCAACGTTGGAATACTACAATACAATATTAGAGACCTTACGAAAATAAACGACCAAGAGGAAGACCACAGATGAGATGGGTTGATGACATTAGAAGAATAGCCGGAACAAATTGGAAATATGTTGCTCAGGGTAGAGACCGATGGAAGGAGTTGCGAGAGGCCTATGTCCAAACATGGACGACAGAAGGCTAAGAAGAAGAAGAAGAAGACTTAAACAATACTTTCCCGAATCGAGTTATTAGTGGAACTGGAGATATTCAGCCCTTCGCTTAATATCTCCAGGTCTTACATCCATGGACTTCTTTTTTTTTGGGGACATTTAAAAAGTACCATCTACGATCATCCTGAGGGTAGAGCCCAAAATTTGGATGAATTAGAAAACCGAATTAGAGAAGTCTCCAATCCTATTACAGCAGAAACTCTTACATCTGATTGCAGAAGTTTTTATGACAGATTGTGATACTGTTTAGCCGTAGAAGGTCAAATATTTGAATCATTTCTGTAAGGCATAAAGAACTATTTCTTATTTTGTTAGGATTTTTTTTTTCAACAAGAGTATATTTTTTATTTTATCTTCTTTAAGAAATGCGCTTTTTTTAGTTCAACCACAAAAAATTGTTCAGAATATTAGAAACCAATACAAATGCACCGCCTTATAATGGTCAGTATTTTCATCGAGTTTATGTTGAGAATGTATGAGAAATGAACCAAGTGTACGTAATCAAAACAAAAATCGACGGACGAGTTGCGTATCCCTTGTTGTTTTGTGTTACTAAATGGTTTTCTCGTTTTCTTTTTAGGTTTAGGTATCTACGTGTCAGAGCGGAGGGGATCGGAGAATTACAATTAACTCGTACAAGGCAATGTTGCCAATTTTAGCTCTTTATGTATTTGCAATATCTAATCCAAATCTTAACATACTGTATAAAGAAACTAGTGTTTAAGGTTTAAAATTGAGCCAAAATTATTCTTTCTTTTCTTTATTTTTTTTTATATAGATTATCTACTTATTCTTATTAGGATATTTATATTATCTATGGATAGAGAATGCTTCTATATATGTATAGGACCGGTACAATAATAAGGTATAACCAAATAAGCACTGAGGAATACCTGAGGACATGGCATAAGGCAGCAATGAAATGATTTCTGCTGTCGGTTAGATAACAGACACGCACAGGCGTATATCATATAATGATTCAACCGCCGAGCCTTTACGCTGCGATCAGGCAGGTAAGAGAAAATCACCTGATTATCTTCTCGAGACTACATTCCAAATGAATTATTCTTTAATTCATTTGGATCCAAACCATTCACGAATAAAGCAAGCCAACAATTTTTAGAGTGCCATTACGCCCTAACAAGGGTTTAATTAAGGAATGAGGAGAAGGAGGATATTATTTTTGTAATAACTAATGTACAGTAATTTTATGTAAATGTATTTCAGCTATTCTTCTATTTTGTACATTCTCGTTGTAAAATGCATCAAAGATGACAGGTAGATATACTGTTTTGGTACATAATGACTAATCTTCTACCTGGCATTTTTCTACTTCCTTGTTTTTACATTTTTTACACTTATTAAGTTTATAGTATTACATAGCATGTATCTCTGACAGCAATATGAGTGTAACAAAAAAATACTGAAAACTTTGTTTTCAAAACTTCCACAAAATTTATTAAAAAATCTTATCACTACAGCTGTTTCGGCAGAGAGCCTTTCTCAAGAATCTATTTTTGGTATGCGTTTACACTTTATAGTCTTTATTGAAATAGGTTGAGGAGGGGAGCACTGTTTGTCTTAAGTTGGTCATTCAAAATTATATCTGTGTTAATTTCCATAGATTCTAACAAAGGTAGCTTAAGACCTTTATTTTGAATGTGAAGAATTTGAAATTTTTCATTAAAAGAATGATTATGATCTAGAAGGTAAAGTGTGTAAGTAGAATCTGTTTTTCTATTATTGAAAGCCCTTTTATAATCTGCTATTCGTTTATTAAAATTTCTACCTGTTTGATCGATGTAAGTTTTTGGGCAGTCGCCACATTTAAGTTTGTGTACACCACTGTACACAATATATTTGCCTAAGTTGTTGTTTGTTGTGAAAGCTGGTGTTATTCCTTTCTTTTTTATGTGCTTGGCTATTTTTGTTGATATTTTGCCTTTATTTAATCGAGCCGAAGGTACTGGGCTTTTTCTCTTGAGGTGAAAATACTAAATTCAGGGCTTTCTCGTGTTGTTTTTGATTAATAAGTTTATTAATTGTTTGTTCGTTGTATCCATTGTTTACTGCTACTTGCTTAATGATAGACTGCCAGAAATTTCGGTTAATCTATTAAACATACTATGATAGGCTGCCAGTTTATGTTGTGTGGGATGGGATGATGAATTGTGTATAGTCGTGTCAGTATGGGTAGGTTTATGAGATATGGAGAAGTCATGTTTCATATGGAGAAGTCTGATAATTTTTAAATTTAAAAAAATTATGGATTGATTTTGTTCTATTTCTATTGTAAATTCAATATGACTATGGAAGTGAATTAATATACGATAAAAATTGCTCGAGTTGTCTCTTAGTTCCTGTAAAACATCCCAATTGTTCGTCTACATATCTCCACCAATATAAAAACTGTTTGAATATGGGATGTTTTGAAATCTTTGTCTATAGATGATCCATAATAATATTTATTTTTAGAGCTTTGAAAGGTCTACGTTTGGTAAGTAAAAAAAAAGTCTGCAACATACGAAAAGTATTTAGTTTTATTTTGTTATAAATAAATTTATTTATTTATAACATAACTAAAGCATCGTTGTGTACCCTTTTTGAAGAAATGAAAAAAACAGGAATTAATTGAAATTATTCTTAACAACAAATTAGTAACTAACCAACTATATACAGTCTATCTTAATTCTTTATGCTACCCACCACCACTTATGTACAGTTAACCTAGTTATATACTAGTTAGTTATATTATAGTTATATACAAAAAAAATTCCCTGATTATACACAATTTATCCCTGATTACCTATGAATTTAAATTTACTGAAAGGTAGAACCTAATACTATTTAACAAATTTACAAATAAGAAATATAAGTAAGAAAATTTACTAATTCCACCTAAAAAGGTAATTTACTCGCCTCGAAAATTGACATATGATTTTATAATATAAATAGATTTAGATGTAAAATATTTCGTAATGAAATGATGTGAAAAATTACAGATATAAATATATCAACTACCAAACGAGAAATGACAATATTTTAGAAATCAAAATGGCTGATCGTTTTTATATTTTTTCCCTTTTTTGTTGATAATTAGATCCACTTACCGGTTCAGAGTGGCTATAAACCAAACGAGACACACACAAAAACAAACCAATACTTTACTCCAACTTCTCTTCTTTCCAACAAAAAAACAATATTTAATATTCCTAAAACATATCCTAGCACATCCCTGGTTGCCTACGGATTTTTCCACATTACTTCTTCCCGGTCAGAACAAGAGTGACTCGAGTCGAAAGAAGCATGTATATAGTTTTATGTATTTTGTATATCTAATGAATATTGATTTAAATATTTTATTTAAAAGTGATGAAAAAGATTATTGAAGTGACGGACTCGTTACAACATCTTTGGAATTTGGTAATACGTTATTTATAATGTAACTCCATTTCTCTCTTCCATGTCTGCATTCAAGTTATACTCAGTAAAAATGAAGAAAAATTCAGAGATGAATGGCGAGAATTAGGTGAGGCTTATATTCGGCAATCCGAATAGAGAAAAGGGATTTAAAAAATTAATCAATAGTTTTTTGGTATTTTTCACCCGCAATACCAATCTTTTTATTAATATAATATGTTATACATAAATTGAAAATATGACAATTTTTATCGAGAAAGTGTTCCAGAAGAGACTGCAATGTTTCAAATATCGGCTTTGACCGATTGTATCTCATCAACCACGGCTGTATTCAACATTAATTTTTTCTTTTAAAAGAAGCGTCTTACCGAGATCTAATAGATATCGAGATATTCTTCTATTTATTTATAAGCCAAAAAATTGTTTAAAATTTTAAAACATTCCTGAGGCCATCCAAATAATTCGATTTTAATTCTATAAATTACGTTAGATAGGTAAAGTACTTTTTTTATGTGGAAAAAAATTGGCAAACTTCTATATGGTTTAGATTGTGTTGTGCAAGATTTTAAAAAATTTTCATTTAAAATTTAATTTTAATTCAAAATAAGATTAACTTAAATTTAAATTATTATTCAAAATAACTGTGCCTGGATTGGTGTGGATAAATTGAGTAGCTCTATACCCGATGCAGCCGATCCCAAGCCCGGATAAAAGAGGAGTGATAGAGGAGTAACATGCCTAAAAAACCAGATTTCAGGTGACCCGGCTGATAGCATCCTGTGAAGGTCCTGGCCTGGGATACAGGTAAAAACCGGTCAACGGTCTCGAGGGCAGAAGATGGCTGGAAAAGTCACAATGGTCGAAAGGGCGGAAGAACCAAGAGCGTCTGATCCAGAATGGGCAGCTAAAGAAAAGGTCCTCCAAACGGCGGGAGGGTGCCCCATCGGATACGGGGGGCAAAGTTGCGAAGAGTTCTGAAGATCCAGTTTTATCAAAGCTCAGCCAAAAATCAAAACGAAGAAAAAATAGAACATGCATATGTGCAACGTGGAATATACAAGGATGGAACAAAAAGACGACGAAAGTGATTAAGGAGTTTAGAGAAAGCAACATCGATATACTAGTAACAACAGTAACCAAAAAGAAAGGAAATGGAACGGAAACAATAGAAAGCCATATCCACTGCTGGAGCGGAGTTAATAAAGAATGTAGAGCAAAGGCAGGAGTAGCAATACTAATCAAAAATAAGTAGAACAGAACATGGGAGCCAATCAATAAGAGAATAATTAAAATGCATATAGACATATACGGTAAAGAGACAGTGATACTCGGAGTATATGTACCAAGAGACGATTCCCCGAGAGTAGAAAAAGAACATTTTACAGAACAACTTCAACGTCAAATAGAGCTAATTAAGAAGAACGTGAAGATAATTATAACAGGAGACCTTAACGGCAGAACCGGAAGGAAAGAAAACGATAAAGTAGTGGGGAGATTTGGAGAGGATGAACAAAACGATAACGGAGAACTTCTGATTGAATTATGCGAACTAAACAACTAAAAAATCACCAACAAATTCTTCAGACATAAAAATAAAGATCAAAGATGTCCGAGTCAGAAGAGGAGCAGAATCTGGAACTGACCATAAATTTCTGACAGCAAAAATGGGCATTAATTGGAAACATAACAAGACCCCCTCTAAGGAAGAACCGTTGAACACTTTAAGAGAAAAACAATACAATATAGAACTACTCCAAGAACAATCAATAAGAGAACTATATTACCAACGTCTAGACCAAAAATTAATAGAATTTAGATACGGCAACATCGAAGAAATATACGAGCATATAAAGGCGAGTATAAAACAAGCAGAATTCGAAGCCCTTGGAGAAAAAAAACGTATAACAAATAAATAGCACTATTATGAAATAAATGAACCAACAAAAATAATAATTGATGAAAAAAGCAAAAAAAAGCAGAAAATGGCTGACTACAAACAACAATAAGGTTTATAAAGAATATAGAGAAAAAGATAGAGAAGTGGAAAAGCAAATAACACAACAAAAGAATGAAGAATGGGAAAGAACCTGCTTAAATATTGAAACATACATATTAGGTACAAGAACTTCGGAGTCATGGAAAGTACTGAGAGGATTAAAACAAAACTCAAAAGAAAAAATTAAATTGGGAAATATACAGGACAAAGAATGGAAGGACTATTACAAGGAACTGTTAACAAAAGAAAAGAAGAAATTAACAATAAATTGAAATAGCAGATAGGGAAATGAGAACGGCCATAAAATCAATCAAAAATAAGAAAGCACCGGGACCTAGAGGCATTTCACCTGAGCTTATAAAATACGGCTCAGAAAAATTACACCGGATGATGCAATGGATATTTCAGAAAGCCATAGATGGAGAACAGCTCCCAAAGGAATGGACGGAGGCATATATCGCATCTATATTTAAGAGAGGAGAAAGAAAACGATGCGAAAATACAGAGGAAAGATTATATGAGAATATATTGCGAGAAAAGAAGGAGCAAGCGATAAAAGGCAAAATTGGGGGGTGGATCAGGCAGGTTTCACGGCAGGAAGATCATGCATTGACCACATATACACACTGGAACAACTGTTAGAAAAGAAAAAATCAAAAAATAGAGATATACATTTGGCATTTGTGGACCTGAAAAAGCGTATGACTCTGTAGCAAAGTCAGAACTATGGGAAACTATACAAAGGAAAAGATACAAAAGCTCTGTATAAAGTAAATACAGTGTCTATTAAAGTAAGATCAAAAATCATAGAAGATTTCACCACAATAAAAGGGCTCCTGCAGGGTTGTTTCACATCTCCAACCCTATTCAAAAAATACTTAGAGAAAGCCTTGACTACATGGAAAAGAAAATGCGAAGGCATGGATGTACCGGTACGGAACGAATACCTATATACGTTAAGCTTTGCAGACGATCAAGTAGTAATTCCACAAGACCAAGACGACCTCAGCTACATGATGAAGAAATTGCAAGAGGAATATACCAAGGCTGACCTAGATATTAACCTCGCGAAAACTGAGTACCTATCTACAAGTGAAGAAGACACAGAAGATCTACAGATTGATGACAACGTAACAATCAAAGGAAAGGACAAATTTAAATACTTGGGGTTTATAATCACGAAAAAGGCAACAACAGAGGAAGAAATTACGCAAAGATTAGGACAAACAAGAACAGCAATCCGAAAACATAACTCAGTATGATGGAATAGACACTTAAATATGAAGACAAAACACAGATTAATAAAACATTAGTGCGAAGTATTATAACATATGGGGCTGAAAATTGGATGATCAACAAGAAAAACAACAGTAAGATAGTAGCAACAGAGATGGAATGCCTGCGAAGATGCTGCAGAGTAAAAACAATGGATAGGAGAAGTAATGATTAAATAAAGTATAGAACATCAATAGAAACAGACATACTAACATATAGACTAAAGTGGTATGGACATGTAAGAAGAACTAGCGACAGCAGATGGATAAAGAGAATAACCGAATGAAGTCCCATAGGTAGGAGAAAAAGCGGACGACCCCGAAGATCCTGGAGGAACGAGGTAGTTACGACGCCATGAGTAAGAGAGGCCTAAACGATGGAGAATGGGCCAACAGAGAGAGATGGGAACGGTTGAGGGACGGAAGGTAGTGAATACTGTAGAATCCCTGAATATATATATATATATATATATATATATATATATATATATATATATATATATATATATATATATATATATATATATACAGATTGAACCAAATTAAAACAGATCATACAATTTAATACATGTCTGTTTGAACTGCATTTGAAATAGTGGACCAATATAAAACTTGGATAAAAATCAATACATACCTGGGTATAGACATTGTATAAAATATCGTTTAGCTATCTGTCTCGCAACAAACTTGTTTGCGTAAGACGGGTTGGTCTAAGGAGGCGATAATAGTTCAGGAAATGAAGTTCGAAAAAAGTTAAAACCTCGCAATTTTTTCGTCCTGCTTGTATCCAGTTGAAATTTTAGAAGAAGGTAGGTAATAGCCCAAGGATCAAAATCTATATCGAACCGAAGTGCGCTGAAGGGTTTTAGGGGTGAAAACTACCTCTAATTGTCAAAAATTATAAAATAACATATTAAACCTGAATATGGGTAAGATTTGGTTTGAATTAGTTAAATAATGCTAATTTTATACTTTTGAATAGAGTTCCATCATATTTCAACCCTTAAAAAGTAACCCTTGTTAGAGATTAATGTAAAAAATTACTAATTCTAAAAAAATGATTTCGCCTTGGATCGATTTGGATAAAAATTTGGATTTAAGCTCAATTCATCCGCTGCTTTATAGTTTATGTCATGTCGACGAACCCTGAGTTTTCTTAGGGGTGAAAACTACCCCTAATTGTCAAAAATTATAAAATAACATATTAAACCTGAATATGGGTAAAATTTGGTTTGAATTAATTAAATAATGATAGTTTCGTGCTTTTGAATAAAGTTCCTTTATATTTCAACCCTTAAAAAGCGACCCTTATTAGAGATTAATATAAAAAAATTAGTAATGCGAAGAAAATGATTTCACCTTGGAACGATTTGCATAAAAATTTGGAATTAAGCTCAACTCACCCTCTGCTTTATAGTTTATGTCATGCCGATGAACCCTGATTGTTCTTAGGGGTAAAAACTACCCCTAATTTTCAAAAATTGTAAAATAATATTACAAATCTTAAAATAAGTGAAATTTGGTTTGGATTAGTTAAATAGTGTTTTTTATACTTTAAAACACAAATTCATACATTTTCAACCCTTAAAAATCAATTGTTATGAGTGCTGTAGGTGAAAACAATTTTTTGCCAAAATTTTGCAACTTTTCAACTGTTGAAAATCACCCTTTACAACATTGCAGTTTTTATAAACTAATTTATAAGATTATCAAAATTATCAACATAAAAAGGCACCATATATTCTTATACATTTACATAAATAGTTGAAAATATTTACATTTATAGGTAAAACAATTATAATATTAATTTTATTCGTCATCAATTACATCTTCATCGTGATCTATGCCATCCTCATCTTCTTCAATTATTGGTGGACTGTTATTGCACCCTTCACCTGAGCACCCAGAACAAGTAGAGTTACAGTATAAACCAACTTTTCTGCACCCATATGAAACGCCGCATCCTTTTTTGCATTAGCAAAAAATAATTTTCAAAAATTTGTCGGGTGCAGGTTGTTTGTTCATGCGTACGGGTAATAACAAACCATCTTTGGAATACCATCCATAATCTGTTGCTCTGATATTTTCATTGCCAAGCCATAGACATATGAGCAGATGTTTTATTCTGTTGTATGGGATTTCAAAATAAGAACGCTTAAAATTTCGAATGTATAACGCCCCACTAGCTAATATACCGGTTTTGTAGATTATTATGCTCCGAAATGTACTGTTCTATACTAATGGAATTTTCCGGAAAAAAATTAACTGGTTTTTTTTAACGTATTTCCTGTAATTTTTAATGATAAGAGTGTTTCTTCAAAAACGATTTGTAGAGGTTTTTAATAGCTACAAGGATCTGTGAATTAAATCTTTTTGGAACTCTTGGTTTTTAAATGGCGTGAGTTTAAAGGGCTCGAAAAATATGGTGCTTGATCATAAATCGATGCTTTTAAACGGCTATATCTCGCCAAATATTCATTGTACAACAAATCTAAATAAAGGATAATTTTAGTCATTAAAAAAGCTACAATTTGGTAATTTTTATTTTTTTCATATATTCAGTATTTTCGGGCATATTTAAAAAAAGAAGGGTAAAAAATATGAAATTGTAAATCGTTTCTCGCTTTAAGCTGTACTTTTTCTAAAACTAAGCATTTTAAATGGGTCAAACTTCTTGGTCGTATCAACAATACATCTACAAAGGGAATTGCAGAAGGGTGAAGATCAATTTTAATTATGGGGGTGATTAGGGTGTTGTTTTACTCGATTTTTTCGTAAAAAATGAGGTATTGACCTTATTTTTTTATGATAGGTCTATTTATGCTCTTTAAAAAGGTTTTGTGAGTTTTTCTTCCAATAATGCATCATTTTCCCGATATTTGACTTTGAATCTTTCAAATTTGGCATTTGAAGAAAACCGCTAAACATTGATATTGTATTTGTAATTGTATTTGTCTTTTTAAAAGCTACAAATTTGTTTTCTACAATTTTTTTGATAAAATGCACCATTTTCGAGTTATTCGCGAAAAATCGATTAAAAACGTGGATTTTTTCATCTAAAAGTTGTTACTTTCAACCGCGAATAACTTGAAAAACATCATTTTATAAAAAAATGTATAGAACATTTTTTGTTTAGAATCACTTTTCTAATCGAAACCTGTAGTTAAAACGTAAAAAAAAGTTTCACCCCGGAGATGGGGTGGCAACCACCCCCTAGGCTTTGGCGCACTTTGGTTCGATATAGATTTTGATCCTTACGCTATTACCTACCTTCTGTTAAATTTCAAGTTAATCCACGCCGCACGAAAAAATTGCGAGGTGAAATTACATTTCCTGGACTATAACTGGTTTGACAGCATAATAAAATCGTAGATTTATGTGTAGTTTTCAATTTTTATGAGTTCAGAATCCAGCAGCCCGCTGAAATATGGGATTTTATATAATATAATTATTTGACAATCTTTTGTTGGCCAACCACCTACAGCAGAATTTAGCCGAAATACATTATATTCCTATGTTCCGAATTTATTTCGTTCTGTATATATATTTCAAAAGATGATTTTATTGAAATTCAGTGGACCTAGGTTCTTAAAAATCATTAAAAATAAGGGACGTCTTCCCCCCCTGCTATTTTGTTTTTATTGCTATATTGTAGCAAGGGTCATAAATTAAAACAATTTTAACTAGTGTCATATAGAATATTCAGTTATCGCTATTTTATTTCATTACAACTTTTCTCCACAATGAATAGTTAAAGTTATAAGCAATTAAAAAAAAAGAAAATTATTCAGAAAAAAAAATGTTTTTAGTAATTTTTACATATTTTCGTTTTTTATTAATACTCTAGACTTATTTGAGAGGGAGGACAATTAAGTAAATTATTCTAACTGAAGTTACCATACAACTTTTTATGCAAAAATCAGAATGCCACCTCTCACATCCATATGTAGTCGTTTTTTCACAGATCCGGTCTAGTCTAATAACGTATTTCAGTATTCAATGTTTTTTTTTTGAACCTATTCTCTATCATTCCATTGTTGGATATAGGTCTCCCCCAGTTCTCTTCATCTTTCCCTATCTTGTGCTGTTCTCTGCCATGTGGGACCTCCTTATTTCCTGATGTCATCTTTCCACCTCATCTGTGGTCTGCCTCTTGATCTCTTTGCATTGTATGGACGCCACTTTCCGATGGTATTGTTCCATCGTCCGTCTTGGAGACGCTCATTGTGTCCAGCCCATTTCCATTTCAGTTTTGCTGCTTGTTCTATCGCGTCTACTGTCTTTGTTCTGGTTCTGATCCACTGGTTACGTTTTCTATCTCTAAGTGATACACCCAACATTTGTCTCTCCATCGCTCTTTGTGCCTTTCTTATTTTATCCAAATTGGCCTGTGTAAATGTCCATGTCTGTGCTCCGTAGGCGAGCACCGGTATTATGCACGAGTTATATACCTTGCTTCGTAAGTATAGAGGGATTGTTTGATTTTTTAAAACGTAAGAAAGTTTACCGAACGCTGTCCATCCCATTCTTACTCGTCTCGATATTTCGGCTGTTTGATTTTCTCTGTTAGTTCTGATTCAACGTTTCATTCAATGTTTAGCTTAAGTTTATTTTAGATTATTACAAATATGTCTAGAAAAAAAACTTAAAAACCATTCTAAAAATTATATGGTTTTACTTTTACCAGTTGGTTAATGTTGATACATATTTTAGTCAATGAAAATAGCACAGTCAGAGCCACTCAAAAGATATAATACAAGACCAAATACAACACCATTTCCTGGTTGTGAAGCTATCACCTTCGGAAGTGACGAATACTGGAGATGTGCAATTCGCCAAGTTGGAGCTTCTGGACAGAACCCCGTAGGTACTTGCAAAATG
Source organism: Diabrotica balteata (assembly GCA_918026665.1). Lineage (NCBI taxonomy): Eukaryota > Metazoa > Arthropoda > Insecta > Coleoptera > Chrysomelidae > Diabrotica > Diabrotica balteata. Next base: position 105,025,623 of record OU898281.1, on the reverse strand, counting down.
GGACCTAGTAGCGACGAAGATGCTGTTGTTGATCCGTCACTTAAAGTACATGGTATTACTGGTCTACGTGTAGCTGATGCTTCTATCATGCCAAATATTATTGCAGCAAATACATTTGCAGCGGTCGTTATGATCGGGGAAAAAGCTGCTAATATGATTGCAAAAGACTGGTCAGTGTAACTAAAAATATTTTATACAAATAAAAAAATATCTGTTTTCCATTTATTTATTGTTTACAATTTTTTTTAAATCTACCTTTTTTTAATTCAAATTTCAAATAGTTATCCTGTTATATTGTTTCTGTAAAAAACGCTACACAATGAGACATATTATGAACTTCTAGGAAATAATAAAGCAGAACAATAGGAAATCTTCTTGAAAGATTGAAAGATTACAAAAAGGAAGGTGCAGATTTATAAAACGATCCAGAACGGAAATTAAGAAAAAAATAACGGAACAACTAAAAACCAATATAACCTAATAAATAATATTGAACAAATCATCGCAAAACCCATAAATTTCCATTTGCATGGCGCGAAGCATTTATTATACCATTTTTAAAAGACAATAAACCAAAAATCTTTTATTCCTAGTATCGACCAATATCTTTTACTTGTAGCATTTGTAAAATAATGGAAAAGAGTTAAGGTAAAAGATTAAAATGGAACTTAGAAAAGGTAAATCTCCTTACATGCATCCAAAGTGGATACAGATCAGAACGGTCTACAATAGATAATATAATAGCATTAGAATCTGAAATACATGAAGCCTTTATATATAAACAAAAATTCATAACAATTTTCTATATATAATTTTGTTATATCTTCGATATAACAAAAGCATTCGACACCACGTGAATATACCACATTTTAAAAACCATGAAAAGTTGGAAAATAGATGGCAAATTCCTAGCATTCACCAACAACTTCCTGGTGAAGAGATATATAAAAGTTAAAACAAACGGTGTCATATCAACTACGAAGTCATTGGAAAATGGCATCCCTCAACGATCAGTATTAAGCCCGCTGCTGTTTTTGATAGCTACAAACAACTTATTTAACCATTTTTCACTTCCAGTAAAAGCAAATCTTTATGCGGATGATCTTGTAATATATAAGATTAGTAAAAACTTAAAATCAGCTGCATCAATATTACAAAACACAATAAATAAATTGGAAGGGTGGTCATTGGATATAGGCTTCAGATTTTCAACGGAAAAAAACTAAAGTAATATTATTTGACAAAAGAAAAACACAACATAACTTAAATTTAAAATTATACGGGCACACTCTTACAACAATCATTGTTCCTTCTAAACCTTCTAAAAGATCTTTCTAATTACAAATGAGGTGCAGACACAATTATTCTTCTTCGATTATATCAAGCTCTTAAACTAAATTGAGGATGTATATGCTATGAAACTGCTACCAAAAATTAATTGAACAAACTGAAAATCATCCAATCCACAGCATTACGCATAGTTTTCGGAGCTTTCAAAACCACGCCAATTAGAAGCCTTTAAGTCTTAACCAGATAAACTCCAGTAACTCTTAGAAGGCAGTATTTTTTAATGTGTTGTGCTAGTAAAAATCTCACTACAAATGAAAATAAAAACCCCTTTATAACAAACTTAATAAAAAAAACTCTTGAAATCTCTATTCAAATTACTTCCCTAGAAACCTACCTTTTAACGAACGCATAAATCGATTTGAATATGTTACATCTCTGTTAAGATCCACTGTTGCAAATAGATGCCAGTCTCCTTATTGGAAAGTTCAAATACCAAAAGTAAATTTTACCTTACTCAGCTATCCCAAGAATTCACACAATCCCTCTGAAATTAAAGAACAATTCCACTTTACCATCTCCAGATATCCTGATTTCAAACTAATTTTTACTGACGCCTCCAAAAGCAGCAATGATGTAGCTGTTGCAGCTATTTTCGAAAACAGTACCTCTGTCATTCGCTTAGCCAATGAGTGTAGCATATACATATACTGGAGAACTGCAAGTAGTCTGCAACGCATCTATGCATCAGCAAATATATAAATTTTCTTATCATAACAGATTCTATGAGTGTCCTAAAAGGGTATCAAACAGATGTATCCTACTCATGCCAATTTAGCTCAAATAAAAGATATGCTTTACAATTCCCAAACAAGCGGTAAAAACATAAGATTCTTATGAGTGCCATCCCATGTCGGCCAATAGGCAATGAAGTAGCTGATAGGGCAGCAACAGAACTTGTCAATAACATAATGTAGCGTGTTTAAATAAAACGAGCGGTTCGAATTTATATAAATATATTTATTTATAACTTTACAGTTCGATACTATCTTATCAACTAAACTTAAATCCTAATTTCGTTACATATATATACCAAAGTATTATGTTCGAGAATATTCGAGAGTAGTCCCACCCCTAATTCGTTAGTTGACGGGTGGAATTTTACAGCGCTCGAAATATCGCCGAAACTCTCGGTGCTTCGAGATGCGACCGTTAGGTTAATCTGCGCTGAATGCATGTTCGTAACACTGCTCCCCTCTTAGATCTGAGCGTCCCGATCAGGACCTCTGTCTATAGGCCCAGGATGGCGGAATCTACAGGACTCTCCAGCTCTGCATGAACCCCTCAGAAAGAAATAACAGTCTACTGTCTTTGAAGGACACGATCTCTTCGGATTAATGCAACACACAGTAATTCTTACACCGGTTTCTCGGAAGATCACTTCAATCATGCTTCTGACAATCTTCCAATCCAGATTATCTAGTGCATGGCCTATCTTGGGTAAAGCCAAGTTCTTAATGTCGTAATTGCAGACGATTTTCTTCAAATTAGTTAGAGCACACCATATATCCTCGTAGGTGGCCTTGTCTGTATACGACTTCCTGGTCACCATATACAGCAAAGATCGAGAATTATCTTCTAATCTCAGCACTCTTCCAACTTTAGGCTGCTGGTTTTTTAACTTGTCCAAGCGACCAAATTTCTTATAAAATACGGATGAGATTCCTTTAGTCATCTCAAAATCTGGGGCAACACAGTGGGCTAGAGAGACGTTATGCGGAACACTAAAAAGATCCTGCTGAACTTCTGTCGTCACGCCGAATCTAGCACTCTTTCTCTCTGCGTAATTTGACATAAACTCGTTAAAGCTTGGTCGCCGGTTATCTTTGATCTCATGTTGAAGGATTCGTACTTCTTCTGTTTCATTTGAGCCAGCATAAGGTGCAAGACGATTTATGTGAACTACTTTTTGTTTACCTTTCGGCAACTTCTTAATTCGGTATATTACGTCATTTATTCTCTTTTTAATTTCATACGGACCCTCCCATTGTCTTTGCAGTTTAGGAGACAAGCCACGACGACGTTGGGGATTATAAAGCCAAACAAGATCACCTACTTCATAGCTTTCATTCTTGCATCGAGAATCGTACTGATCTTTCATTCTGTCACTGGCTAACTGGATGTGTTGTCGGGCAAGTTCATGAATGTTGTTCATTCTTAACTTTAGGCGGTCGACATAATCTTCGCTTGCAACATGTCCAACGAACTTCACGACCTAACATCAGGCAGGTTGGAGTCTGGCCCGTAGTTTCATTCACGGCCGAGCGGTAGGCCATTAGGAATAAATGAATGTGCCTGGTCCCAATCTCTTTGATGTTCTGATACAACTTTGGACAGGTGTTTACCCATCTTTCGGTTCATTCTCTCGACCATTCCATCTGATTGAGGATGAAGGGGTGTCGTTCTGGTCTTATTGACGCCAATCAATTTACAAACGTTTTGGAAAAGGTTTGACTCGAAGTTTCACCCTTGGTCGGAGTGGATCTCCAAGGGAACACCAAATCGGCCAAAGAATTCTTTAACCAGTACCTCTGCAACGATAGCAGCTTCTTGATTTGGTAGCGCATAGGCCTCAGTCCATTTCGTAAAATAATCCATGGCTACCAGGATATATTTATTTCTATCATTTGTGTCTGGAAGTGGACCTGCAATGTCGATTGCTACTCTTTCCATAGGACTACCAACATTGTACTGTTTCATGGGTGCCCTCTTTTTACCAACTGGACCCTTACTGGTTGCACACAGTTCACATTTCCGGCACCATCTTCTTACATCATCTTTACAGTTCACCCAATAGAACCATTCTCGAACCTTTTCCAGAGTCTTCGTAATACCAAAGTGTCCACCTGATACACCGTCATGCAACTGACGTAATACTTCTGACACTTTACTTTTAGGTACAATCGACTGAAGCTTAGTTTCTGTACCATCATCGTTCTCAAAGGTTCTATACAGAAGATCATCTTTCAGCACTAGACAATTCCATTGGCTCCAGTAACACTTGACTTCGGGACTATATGCACTAATGTCTTGCCAAGAAGGTCTTTCACTTCGACGCACCCAATCTAATACTCTTTTTATACATGGATCATCTGCTTGAGCGTCTTGTAGCTGTTAAGGCTGCCATTGATCATTAATAACGGTGGTTCGCCTCACGGGGCAAAGTCGTTCTTCTAATTTAAGACAATAATTACGATTTTCACTGTATGGCCGTCTTGATTGAACATCAGCATTTGAATGACTTTTTCTAGCGTGCTCGATCTGTTCTAGCTTTCTGACTGTTGTATTATTTTCTTGCACTTTGTGGCGAATGTGACCTTCGTTGTTACCATTCCAACATCTGGGTTCACGTCTCTTCGGCATCATGTTACGAACTACTTTCCGTACGATTTCCTCCAGACGTTTATCGTTTCGTTCGTCACTCTCTTCAGAGGTTCGTACTTGATAGCTCCGTTAAACTCGACTAGCTATCTCATGTTCCAAGGCAATGGCGAGCGCTTCATCTAAAACTTTCGGTCTTGCTAGTCGTAAAGCTTTCTGTAGTTCACTGTCTCTTAACCCATTGACGAAGGCATCTACAGCAATTTCTTCCAAAATGTTGTCTGGTACCTCTGGATAGGCCAACAGCGCTATACGAGCAATATCTGCTTCAAATTCTTGCAAACTCTCACTTGCTCGTTGAATTCTACTTCTTATTTGTACTTTGTAGACTTGTTGTAGATGGGCATCTCCGTAACGTTTGTCTAGTCGAGTGAACAAGGTCTGGTAACATTTTTCTTGACCCTTAGGAATCGATCTTAGGATATCTGCAGCATCACCTCGTAAAGCAGCAGTCAAGGAAACAGCTTTTTCTTGTTCTGTCCAATGATTGGCTGTCGCAATAGCTTCAAATTGTCTAAGGTATATGGACCAAGAGGACTTTCCATCAAATGGTGGCAATTTGAATCTGCATATGATGTGTCATTTCGTCTCTAGGTGATTCTTCTTTCACTACCGGATCTAAAGCTGCCGTATTAATTGGTGGTAGCACTTTCGTGTTAGTTATCATGCTCTCTAACTGTTTGATTTTCTGTTCTACTTTATCGAATGTTTTAGAGACTTCTTCAAACTTCTCACTATTCTGAATACATACTTCGTCGAATCTTCTAGACATATTTTCAAATTTCTCGTCGTTTTGTCTAGCTGTTTCTTTAATAATTTGAGAAGTTTCATCGAATCTTTTGGAAACGTTCTCGAATTTATCATCATTTTTTTTCGAAGATCTCTTCAATCATTTGTGACGTTTCATCGAATCTTTTGGAAACAGTCTCGAATTTTCGATCAATTATTTTAGTTAAAACGGCTTCTTCTGCTGACTGAAACTGGAATGTCTCTGGGTCGTCTCCATTCTTGTTGAGAACAGTCTTCAGTCGTTCTTGGAGGATCTTCTTGGACCCGCTGCAGTCTTCATCGCGTTCTTCTAGTTGCTCACGCAACTGTTTCACTGAAAGTTCTACTAGCAGCATCTTTGGTCAGGCACACACGTACTTTTTAAATGTTTTTTCGTACAACGATCACTACTGAACTACGCGGATGTTCCCGACGAAACAATACTTTTCAAAAGTTTAAAAGTCTTTTTTCAAAATCACTGTTGAATTTATATTCAAAATCAATTGTCCTCACACGTGACACCAACTGTAGCGTGTTTAAATAAAACGAGCGGTTCGAATTTATATAAATATATTTATTTATAACTTTACAGTTCGATACTATCTTATCAACTAAACTTAAATCCTAATTTCGTTACATATATATACCAAAGTATTATGTTCGAGAATATTCGAGAGTAGTCCCACCTCTAATTCGTTATTTGACGGTGGAATCACAGAACACTAATCTCAACCAGAAGCGAAAGCTTTGTCGGAACCTTTGATGTTGGGAGGACAGAAATTCAGAGTGACAGTGGCGATGAACCTACATTTGGTTACACGAAGAAAAGTAGTGAGGAACTCGTTCAAAACTGTAGTAAATGATAGTTACACTGAGAAATGAAGTAATCATTTTTAAGTAATCTGTTTTGTATGAATTTTATTTTTTCTGTAAAATTTAATATAACTTATATATCAATTCTGAACTGATAATTAAAAAGTTGTTAAGTCAAAAATATCGATTTGTTTTTTTTTAACAAACAAATTAACGTACTAAAAGTATTTTAGTACGTTAAAAAACCGATTGAATTTGAGAGTTAATTTTAAAATAGAGATGAAAAGCTTGATTTCTATTACTTTTTATCGTTTTTTTAAGGTTAATAAAACACTTCATCACTCAAAATCTATATTTTGACTCAAGACTTTTTTACTTATCAATACAGAATTATACTTTTGAAATTTCTATTAACTTTGTCTTAAGTTGCTGACTTTTTTGTTTCCTGTTGAGGAATTTCTTTGAATGTGAATATCTATTAACCTCCAACACCACGATATTTTCGCTGCGCGTAAAAACTCTGCAGCCGCGGCTAGAATGACTGTATACAAAATGACCTTAGATTTCTTTCTATGCATCTGAGGTCTCTCAAATTTCTGGTTGTATTGTAGTAAATTCAACTCGCCAGGACATATCAAATTTATGGTAGGAAAGGGTAAAAAGTTGTAATAAAACAGAATAATAAAAATTTATTGTAATTAATATACACGTATACCTCTTCGATTTCTCTTTCTGTGCATCTGAGGTCTCTGAAACTTCTGGTTGTACAGTACTACATTCAATTCGCCTGGATATATCACATTTGTAGTAGGGAGGGGTAAAAAATTGTAATAAAACACAATAATAATAATAGAAATTTATTGTAATTAATACTAATAATAATGTTTATTTAGGAAGCTTAGATTATAATATAGATTTACAAAAAATAAGCATACTTAACACTAAATAAATATGAAAAATCACCGAAATAGAGCAACCATAAAAGTAGCACCCCTTGTGTGTGATACTTAAAAAATATATGTGCAAAAAAGCAAATATTTAACAAATGTATTAATATAAACAGTTACATATGCGCTATTACAAAAATACATTCATTTTAATATAGCATGTGACATAAATATGTCAATAAATTCAAGAAATATTGTAGTTGGTAAACAAGGTATATTTCGATATTTTTATTTATTACTATGATCAATTAATCTGCTCTTCGCATAATTGTGTTATTTTGTTTCCAATCCATTGTTTAGTTTTATACTGATATCTATGTTTTTATAACTCTTAATTTGTTTTAAATTCTCCGGTAGACAATTGTATCATTTGGACCCTATGTAGCCAACATATTTCTGGAGTATGGATTTATTACATTTGGATAAAATTGCATTATTCCTTATATATCTAGTTTGATGCGCATGATTGCTAATGTATAATAGTATCTCTTTTATTTCATGTATGTGTATAAGGGCTTTGTAAGAGGACAATTTACGTACAGTTAAAAATTTATTGTTGTTGTATAACAGTTTGCTGTAATATCTTAATCTTTTTCATAAAAATCTAATTAAGCACTTCTGAATGTTTATAGAATGCAAGTAAATATTCCTTATTCCGCCCCATTCTAAAAGACCATTATAAGCATGGATAAACATAACCCGGATGGGAATAGAATAGAAATATATGCTTTATTGTCATTGAAAATTTTACAATTTTATGGACGAAGCTTACAAAGACTCAGAGGAAAAAGACAATAACAAATTGCATAATCAACCGTAGGAACTAATAAGTTTAAGCTACTTTGGGTAATGATGACCCACGGGTAAAGAACCATGGAACTGTACATTAAGATATTGTAATTTCTTAGTTATTAATTAAGAAACTCTTCTACTGAATAAAATGGTCTTTCAAATAGATAGGCTTTTATCATTTTACGCGGGAACGATGTTGCAGATTTATGTTGTAAAAGGGTTTTTTTGCAGAATATAATATAAATTTGTTTACTAACTGTGAACGGCATCGGTAAATAAACATCAAAGGTTGAATTTTCGTTTAGTAGTCATGATAAGGTCTTGCTGGAAAGACATGTAGGTATTTACGAACTAAGCAAACAGTTTCTAAAATATATAAAGAAGGAAGTAAAATCCCGTGATCTTTGAAGTAGACTCTGCAATGTGTTGTTCTTCTGAGGCCAAACAGATACTTTATTACTTTTTTTATTTAATAATATCAACGGATTGGGCAGCTGTACCAGAACCCCCAAAAGGAAGACCACATCGAAGATGAGACTCAAAGAAAGAAAAATATGCAATTTTGGAAGATTCTAAATTGATCGCCTTTGAAACAGATCTTATTGCATAGCAGGCTGAGGCTAGTTTGTTACTTAACAAATCGATATGAAGGGACCATTTAATGTTGCTGTCTCAAAAAATACCAAGAAATTTTACAGAATCAGCGGTACTGATCTGGCTGTTAGGAGTTGAAGAGCTCCTTGATAGGATAATGCTACTGTTTTATCCAGGTTAAAAGAAAGTAAATTAGAGTTGGACCAGGTTTAAGCTGAAATGTTAAATAAGGTTTTTAAAATGGAAACTTTTAAATACAAACACATAAAAAACAAAACGACTCAAAACAAGAATTAGAAGAGTTTAAAAAATTATGAGACAAATTTCCTAATAAATTGTGAAATCTCAAGCACTGTTGCAGAAAAAAGTACCAAGGCCAGAATATATTCAAAGAAATACAAACAATTCGCTTTTACATTATACTTTTTGAACCCAAAACTTAAAACTTTTCCCTCAGATACATTTCCAGTTCCCTCAAATACATTTTTAAATTTGTTAGGATTATTGTTATCAGTAGAATTTAAAATATCAAACAAATTATTAAATTTTTCAATAATTTCTATTGTTCCCAATGCATCTGATGGAAGAATACCAAGAGAAATATATGTATACATAGAACTTGCAACAGTGTTACTTAAAATTTGAGATGCTAGTTTTACTCGCATTTTTTCAAAAGATGTAGGATATATATGGGAGTGTGTTAGTTTTGGTGCACACTTATAGAACTGCTTTTTATCTTTATGATAAAAAGTTTCTATAAATGACCAAGATGTTTTTTTATCATCAAAATAAAAAACATTATTAATTAAGTTATTTCTAGTGGCTTTAATTAAATGACATGGATCAAATATATAAATAATTTTTTGTCCATTGACATCAAATTTTGAGTTAGTTAGAGAAATCCCCAGTAATTTACTCAATTTTAGAAAATTCGATCCCATATCAGTAACAAGACAATTCACATATAAACCTGATTGAAATAGTTTAGAAATACATTCTTTTGTAATAGGAAGAAGATGATTTGCTTCAAAGGTAGTGTTTACAAAGAAATATGCTAGTTGTTGTTTCCAATTTGAAAATAAGCCTCAAACCATTATCACAAGTACATTTTGTGCAATCATTGATTCCTTTTTCCCATTTCCTATATCATATAGACCAATAATCTCATCACGACCTGTATCAAAAAATAAATTACTTTTAATAGACATTTCATCAATACAAATACTACAGTGCTTGTCCTGATCTAACATTGTGTTCACTTTTAACTTTAGGGCATCAAATATTTGGTCATTATTCAAACCAGGTTTACAGACCAAATTTTCAGTAATTTTTTGAAGACTTCGTTTTGAGGGCAAATACAATATTCTTTCCATAAAAGCATACGCTCTTGGGCCCAAAAATATAGTGTTAATGCAAATTGTTTATATTCATCAGAATACCTTCTACTTTTTGGACATTTAGTTTTAAAAATTGCTTGAGCTTTCACTATTTGTGCTAGGGATTTGTTTAAAAATTTGTCACACATTTGAAAAAATTTTTTTTAAAGATTTATTGTCTTCCTTCTGTTTGGAAGACGCATATGCTTACTCTGCACTTGCACGCATTTTTTTTTATTTTCAATCTAAGTTTCCTTTTTCTTGGTGTACCTCCCGACAACTTGAAGGGGGTTAGTGTTGCAGCTGTGAAAAATGTAGCTGGAGTATGGGGCCTAGGTGGGCTAGACACTTCCTGTCTATTAACATCTGAAATATAAAAATATATTTAATAACCAAATAACATATAAATGTTCAAAGTACTTAGATATGTTAACGCTTATTAGGGATTAGTTGAATGCATAATACAGTTGTAGCAATAAATAAAATTACCTGTTACCAGAAACTCTTCCATCAAAGTATCAGGTATAGTATTATGGTTTTTATCAGTTGGACTATTAATTACTTCCTGTACATTATAGGTTTCAGTGGTACCTAAAACCACGACATAAATATTACTCAGTATGTAACCATAAGATATATTATGTTCTTAATAAGGCTGATAAAAGATCATTAAATTTCACAATTCCAGATCTTGTTTATATTATGAAAAACAAACAACTTTGTATATAGTTGTAAGTAGATACTGATTTTTATATGAGTTTTATAATAAAGCACTATAATTGTGAATAAATAAAAAGTATCTACCTTCCAGCCTTATGACTTTCTTTAATGGTTCGTCTGTGTGTTTTGAATATTGGCTGTGTGAGAAAATCGTTGGATGTGCTTGTTGAAATAAATACTTCCGTGTGTTTCCTTTGTACATGTACACCGGTTCAAAATGTTTTTCGCACATTCTATAGGTAATTAGTATGCAATTCAGCACCCTTGGAAAGCAGACCAGATCATACCTATTGGCCGCTTTCAGCCATAATTCAGCTCTAAAAAAAGTGTATTTAACTAAAATATAAACATTCAGACAACATTTGTAATACGTTTGAATTTAAAATTTAATTTGTTTACCTGCTACTATCAGTCGGTATTGAAAAGAGACTAATTCCTTCCCCAGTTTTCTATGGGCACCCACGAACAAAACAATAAAATCCTCCCTTTCGTGCAACCATCACAATAAGTTTATTACACAAATATATTAAATTAACTTAACTAACTAACTAAATAACTTCTCAATACAATACAATAACACTTCTCAATATATAAACAAACAAGGCATCAACACTTGTCAACACTACTAACACTATGGCCGAGTTCGCACATGCGCAAAGAAATTTGGATTGCGAAAAAGCCCTCCGTTTCGCTTCTTGTTGTGATTAGTATTCTGTGGTGGAATTTTACAGCGCTCGAAATATCGCCGAAACTCTCGGTGCTTCGAGATGCGACCGTTAGGTTAATCTGCGCTGAAGGCATGTTCGTAACAATAACAATTCCTATGATGCAAAACATACCATTTTTAGACCAAAAAACGTTAATAAAAACCCAACTTCATAAAACCTGACAGGAATAATGGAGCCAAACTGAAACAAAACTAAAACTTATCAAACCAGATGTTGCTTCTACTTTACTACCACTCCCAGCTCAAAGACGTTACCAAGTAGTCCTCAACAGATTTCGGCTAGGGCATACAAAATTCAAACATGTTGACATCATTTCCAAGGACCCCCAGCAGTTGTGCTACAACTGCCAAATACCATTTTTTTAGTTCAACATATAATAATAGATTGTCCAGTGTATTCAACAGCAAGATCGACAGCGAAAATAACATTCCAACCTAAAAGAAGCTTTAGTAGAAGACAGTAGTAAAACAATAAAATATTTTAAAAATTGTAAATTGTCTTTCAAAAACTGCTATGTAAATATGATATGCAAATATGTCATGCAAAACTATTTCTCAAATAACAATAAACCACCAGCTAATAACCCTACGGATTGATGAGGTAAAAAAATCATCACAAATAAGAATAACAAATAACACAAAACTGAACTACAAGAAGCCGAAACGAAACATAAAACTAGAAAGACTCCGGGAAAATCAGGATAGCAAAAAAACTTTACGGATCATGTGTAAAAGGATCTTTAAATTATCAAAAATATAAATTCAGAACGAGCATTACGTTACCTTCCTTTAGAATGTGTCAAAAAAATATATGAATTAAAATACAGATGAAGAAAATCTTAAAGACAGTATGGAAGAGTGGCCCAAAATTATCCTTGTAAGCAAAACGATCTCTCGCATTGTTTTTAGAACTAGTAATGACATTATTGCCTTTATTTGCAGTGGCGCACTCATTTCTCTTCTACAGTTGGTTGAATATAACCCTCCATAAGCGTAGAAACATCGTATTTACCAAATTTCGTGTAAAGGCTGATTTTATATAAGTTAAAAGGTGAGTCTCTTAAAATTATCGTAATATTACTTTTTTAAACTAGTAGCAATGTTCAATTGTGATATAATTGCTAAAGGTCCAATATTTTGCCGATAATTTGAGATGTTTACGAAATACCAAATCTGGGGCAAAATGATCCCCCATGGTGTCGGGTTAAATAATCCCGGGATCATTTTGCCCTCTCTACTAAAAAATTTGTGTAACAATAAAACACTTTGTTTTCAAAACTTCCACAACAATTTTATTAGACAATATTTTCACTACAGCTGTTTCGGCTGATTGCCTTTCTCAAGTGATCTGTTTTTGGCATGCTTTTACAGTTTATAGTCTTTAATGAAATAATTTGAGGAGGGTAGAACTGTTTGTCTCAAGTTGTTTATTCAGAATTATATCTTTGTTTTATAATTTGTGAATAGGTTCTATCAAAGATAGCTTAAAGCCTTTATTTTGAATGTGAAAAATTTTAAATTCGTCATTAAATGAATTATTATGATCTAGAAGGTGAAGTGCGTATGTAGAATCTGTTTTACTATTATTGAAAGCCCTTTTATGTTCTGCTATTCGTTTATAAAAATTTCTACCGGTTTGACCGATGTAAGTTTTTGGGCAGTCGCCACATTTAAGTTTATATACACCACTGTGCAAGTGCTTTTTATTTTGACTCTTTTTTTTTAATATATTTTTTAATTATTAACCTTAAAGGTCGCGGCATATTATCATACACGTATAGTTTCCGACACGTAGCGTTTTCAGTCCAGCAATCGGACTGCACGTTTACCTCTTAATACATTGAACGTTTCAGTCTGGTTCAGCAAACATTTGATCTCGTTTTTAGCGACAAAAATTATGTGCAATTGCTCTTCTACTTAACGATGAAGAAAGAAAAACTGTAGTAAAAAGAAGGTTTGAAGTACATCCAATGCTAAGGGAAAGGAAAAAGGAAGGTGAACACTTGACTTTATACAAAGAATTAATTGATGACGATGAAAAGTATTATGGATATATAAGAATGAATAGGATTCAGTTTGAATATATTTTAAATTTAATTACACCTTTAATTAAAAAACAAAATACTACATTTAACGAAACATATCAAACTAAAAAGTATTTTTAAAAAAGAGGACGTATCATATCCGTGCAAATATTCTAATTGTTTATCAGTTCCCTAATTAATTGTCATAAAGTAATGAAAACACATGCATAGATGACAAAATAGCCTCGCAAATAATTTTTTTAAATATTCTGTATCATTCGGAAATGTATACTCTTCGTAAATTTCTATAATCACATTTTTCCCCTTGTACGTTACATTCTTTAATTATCTCTCGTAAATTATAAATTGTGTTAGACTTTAGACTCAGACCTCCTTGTCTGAGACCCTTATTTGGAGTAACTTAATAATATTACTAACTAATTAATATTTCTGTTGTCAATGTTCTTAATTGCCCTTATATCTTTTTTACCATTACCTCTCTTCTCTAATATAACCGATAATTTTGCTTAAGTAATGTGTCAAAAGCCTTTTTAAGATCTATAGACTCCAGATACATTTGTTTTCATATTTCTGACAGTTTTCTATTATTTTTTTGATGGTAAATATATTAGCACGGGTGCTTCTGCCATTTCAGAAACCACATTTGTGATTCCTCAAGTGTGCTGTGAATGTTTGTGGTTATTCTTTTGATCAATATTTTCTCGTATATTTTCATGACAGTGCTTAAGAGTATTATTCCTTTGCAGTTGTTGGAATCTGTTATATCGCCATTTTTATAAATCGGTGCTATCTGAGCGTTTTGCCAGTCAATTAACTGGTATCCGTTCTTCTATGGATATGGCATTAAATATCAGAAATAACTGTTGCATTTTGTCCGATGGTTTTCATAATTTTACTTGTTTTTCTGTCATAGCATGGTGCCTTTCCATTTTTCATTTCTGGAATAGCTTGTTGTAGCCCTTTCGAATTATCGAATAATCGAAAGATTAAGTATGAATAGTGCTGATATGGTAGTTACTATAAACTATTGATCAATTAAAACAATGATCATAGAGCAGAAATAAACAGGCGAATAGAAATTGCCAGATTAGAATTGCTAGAATAGTGGAAACAGCTGGATTGGACGATAACGATCTACAAATAATTACAAATTTATACTGGCATCAAGTGGCAAGAATAAAGGTTGAACAAGAACTGTCGGATGAAATAAATATAAAAAGAGGAGTGAGACAAGGCTGTATATTGTCGCTTTTTCTTTTTTTTAACTTATATTCGGAGGAAATATTTAAGGAAGCCTTAATGGAGGCAACCGAAGGTATTATTGTGAATGGAGTAACCGCCAACAATATTAGATATGCCGACGATACCTTAGTCCTTGCCAATTGCGAAGAAGACCTTCAAAATCTAATGAACAAAATAAAACAGATGTGTGATCAGTATGAATTAAAACTCAACGTTAAGAAAACTAAATATATGATCGTTAGCAAACAAAATTATATACAGGATGACGGTATAAAAGTCCGAGATGCCACACTGGACAGAGTAAAGAAACTCGTGTATCCCGGCAGTAATATCAATGAGAGCTGGGATCCAACCGCAGAAATTAAAAGCCGAATAGAACAAGCCCGAGCTGCCTTTGTAAAAATGAGACACGTACTTTGAAGTCACGATCTTAGCATTGACCTTAGAGTTCGTATGACATCTTGCTACATCTTTCCTGTCCTGCTGTATGGAGTGGAAGCGTGGACTCTAACTGAGGCTATGCTTATACGCTTGACAGCCTTTGAGATGTGGGTATACAGACGACTACTGAAAATAAGCTGGGTCGACAGAGTTAGAAATGAGGAGGTCCTTAGACGGCTGAGCCAAACAGCACAACTGGTCAATATAATAAAGAAACGAAAGCTGGAATACTTCGGTCACATTATGAGACACCCTGAAAAATATGATCTTTTACATCTGATCATTCAGGGAAAGATCCAAGGTAATCGTGGTCCTGGTAGACGAAGAACATCATGGCTGAAAAATCTAAGGCAATGGTATGGAAAATCAACTACGTCGTTATTTAGAGCTGCTGTCAATAAAGTCACGATAGCGAATATGGTAGCCAACATGATATCCAACGATCGATAAACTAGAACTAGATCATGGAAACTAGAAGAAGAAGAAGAAGATTAGAATTTATACGAGTAAAACCTCTCCTAGCGTGCAGAAATCTTAATTTGGAAATCAGACAATGTACCATTCGATGTTATATATTTTTAATATTATTATTTGGAGATACAAAAAATGCAATTTAAAAAGAATCGAAGTTTTCGAACACTTATATAATAAATAGACAATGACTTCAGAATCACATACAATGTATACTATAATCGGCGAGCAAAAGTAACGTATTAACAAACAGCCGTCAGAGGAAATTAAAATTGGACGTAGAGTGAGACAGGGATGCGTAGTGTCGCTAATTATTTCTAATGTATACTCGGAAGAGATCCTGAAAGAAAACTCTTGACGGTGAAACAGCTGGAATAAATGTAAATGGATTTAACCCATTAACAACATTAGATATGCGGATAATACTGTCATCTTAGCCGAAATTATTGAAGTCTTTAAATACTGGAAATCTAAAGAAAATATTAATAAAATAATAATTTAAAGATAAGAAAAATGTTAATAATGTTACGAAGTTTCAACTGTCTTAGATGTCTCTATTTGTAACTGTTTATACCCTTTGATTTATTATTTTGCAGATGTTTTTTGTACCATTATACATTTTATATTTAGGAACTTCTAACCCTTCTTGCTTTTATATTACATTAGTATTTTAATTTTTATGTCCTTTCTAACGGCCTTTGAAATTTCCTTTGTTTTAATATAACAAAGTAAATAGTTTGTATAATTAAAAAAAATGGTTTTTGAAACAGGAATTCACGTCTAAACAATTAAATGTCCTTAACTGAAATAACTGAAATATCACAAAGAAACCGATTTGGATCCAATATAAGGATTAAATCTGAGTGATACTAATTCATATTTAAACACATACAAATATTTTTTTTACAAGAAAAGGCGAGTTTTTTTACGAGAAATTAATTTTCTCATTTATGTAATCACTGGAACAAAAATTTGTTTATTACATTATGCAAGTTGTTTAATCGTAATTCCATGGTAATGTTTTGGTGATTACACCGCTGGTGTTGTACTTTAACTTGACGATGTTTTAACTTGTTTTAATCGGAACAATGGGTGACCATTTGTGCGTAAACCAGCCGTCCTCAATAATTCTCTTAATGTGTGGTATATATGTATATATATATATATATATATATATATATATATATATATATATATAAAAATTATATAAATTATATAAATATATAAAAATTTGAATAAAAGTTATAACTTTTATTCGAATTTTTAGTTGTTCCTGATGAAGCTGACAAAAAATCAGCGAAATATAGAGGATTAAAAGAAAAAGAGTTTTTTTTTAATAATAACAGACCGCATACCCGATATTCCAACACAATAAATTATATATATATATATATATATATATATATATATATATATTATATATATATTTATATATATATATATATATATATTTATATTTATTATATATATATATATATATATATATAAATATATATATATATATAATATATATATATATATATATATAAATATATATATATATATATATATATATATATATATTATTTATATATATATATATATATATTTATATATATATATATATATATATATATATATGAAATTAGCTAAATGAACTATAGGGTGTAATTGATTTATAACTTCTTCATATACTTCTAAAAATAATCTCAAGTCTCTAGAGAACTCTTAGCTGGTTGTGTAGTAGACCTACTAGGTGACGGCTGTCTTTAAGTTTTTCTTTGTTCTAAATCTTCCTGGAGCATTGTTATTTTCACCACTATTTCTTCATCTGTTAGTGTGCCAAAATCTGGTGCCTCCAAATCGACAGTAACAAACTCTTTGGACTAAAGATTTATGACATTCAAATCCATTGTAATAGCTGTCTAGTCAGAAACAATATCTTCGGGTTGGTTTTTTTTCTATAACTGAATAGTTTTCGAATCCGTAAGAAGCAAAAGAATTACTTACAGTATTGTTGTAGACAGCCAAATTGCAAAACCAAAAGAACCTAAAAAAATGAATTCTAAAAACCTTGTCTATTTTAATTTTATAGAGAATTTAATATCAAGTATTAAAAATTAATTACTATTAAAACTGGGAATAAGCCACAATTAAAGATAAAAATACGTTTATTGACGTTTCAATTTCCACTTCGGAAATCGTTCGAGAACGATTTCCGAAGTGGAGAATTGAAACGTCAATAAACGTATTTTTTATCTTTAATTGTGGCTATATTCCCAGTTTAATAGTAATTAATTTACAATGCCACAAGAAAATAGCTTCAGAACAATATTAAGTATTAAAAAGAACTGTTAAAAATAAAAAAATAATAGGTTAAAGAAATAATAAATAAGACTTACTCACAATCAATTTAATTTACCTATCAGACGACCGGTTTCGCTTTCTACAATATGCAAAGCATCCTCAGGTCTCGATATAAAGTTAAACAAATGCTGAAATAATAAAAACCCATATTAGGGTGTTGTCTTATAACGATAAACAAAGTAGGTAAACAACAAAATAAACAATGAATTTTACTGCAGAGTATGTGTAAATTTTTTTTTGCATTCAACTCCTTTCATACCTATATGAAAATAAAAATATACATTTTCATCAAAATATTAATTCAATCCTTCATTTACTATACTCCTATTACAGGTCAAATGTTGTTTATATACAGCAAACGATGCACCATATACCTAATTAATATACCTAATTCTGTTTCTCTTTCTGCTCTCTCTTACCTATAACATTAGATATGCAATGATTGTGCAGATTGACATATAAATTTGTAACGGCGTACACGTGTGTAGAAGTATAACTTCTACCGGCAGTCCCACTGGACTGTTACACCCGTTTGTCTAGTCCTCGCAAAGCACCTCATGCAATCTTGCACTGTCACTGAATACCAACTTCACACTTATGGCACATCGTTTTTCGAAATCTTTCCGCCACGGGCTGCTGGCCCTTAAGTCTATGATCTAGATGATTGGCAAGAGTTGGGACCATTTCCTGGAGAAAGTTCCACTGATTGGGACATTTTTTCTTCGGCATTCCTAAAACCATTTCAAGAGACCTTTGTCGACATCCGGAAAGCAAATTTCGAAAGAAATTTGTTGACTGAGTTGTCTTGGCTTTACTACGCTAAAATGATGTCTCTTCTTTTAAGTATGTGTGGTCTTTACAATTTCTAACTCTTTCACAAGCTGAGATTTTGTTTAATTTTCTTTGAAACATGACCAGAGTAAAAGTACCAGTTACTGAGAATTTCGACTTATTAACGTTTCAGTTATCAAGAATCGACTGTATAAAGATAACTAAAACAAAAAAAAAAACAAAAAGAATAAAATAAATACATAATAAAAAATAAGAATAAAATACAGTCCATCTTTAGTATTATTATTAGTTTTAGCAGATTTATCCAAACTACAAAATTGGATAAGCTAAAAAAATTGCGGCAAGGCAATTATCTAGGTCTCCAGTGTCCCCATGGTATTATGAAAGTTAAGATAGTTGTTAGTGATCATATATTTTATATTTTACAGTATAATATTGATTATAACTAAGAAATATATATTGTATTTTTTTAAATCATTTGTTATCAGATTATCATCATAACCATCAACCTGCAGGCGTCAATGTGCTAGACACCAACTTACTAGTTGTCTAATCTCAGTTAGCTGTTGGGGCGTCCTCTACTCTTTATTGCTTCTTGCCTTGGTCTCCACTCTAACGTACGTTTTGTCCATCGGTTGTCTGATAATCTGACGACCTGTTCTCCCCAATTCCATTTTTACAACGCGATTTTTTCGATATCGTCTGTTGTTTTTGTTCTACGCCGTATTTCTTAGTGAGTATAGGTAACAGCACATTGGTCAAAGATTTTTCTTTTGAGACATATGTTTAGATTCGATTTAAATAGATAGTTTAGTTTACCAAACGCTACCCAGGCTAATCCTATCCGACGTGGGAGCTCACATGTCTGGTTATCTCTACCCTAGGTACTTATACGATGAATTTGCACAACATCCCTTTCATCAACAGTTATATTTCGATTTAGTACCAGATTAGTCATTATTTGCGTCTTGTTCATATTAATTATTAGTCCGACTTCCAAGGAAACATGTATAATTAATGATAATATATAATTGATATAATTTTTCTAACATTATTATTGTATCATCCATACGATCGGCTATAAGGATGGTGTCATCTGCAAATCTCAAATGACTGAGCTTCTCTCCATTTATGTTGATCTCATGCTGGTTCAGATGTACCTTCTCACAAGTATGTTCTAAAAGCGTCGTGAATATATTTTGAAAGACTGTGTCTCCTTGCCGTAATTCTCGCTGTATACAGAATTTATTTGTTTCATGTTCAGATAGTCTTACGCTAGCTGTGGAATTTTACTAGATATATTTAATTATGTTAGTGTAGCGATGGTCTATTCGGCATTCTGTCAATGCTTTTTCTGATGGCTTATGGTATCGAATGCTTTCTCGTAGTCCACAAATATCAGTGCCAATGGTTTGTTGTCTTCTGCAGACTTCTCTATCAAGTTCTTTATCACTAGTAAGTAGTCGTTAGTGCTGCACTCCGATCTAAATCCAGTTTGTTCTCTAGGCTGATAGAAGTCTAACTTAGCGCCTATAATTCAGTAAATTTGTACTGTAAAGTAATACTAGTAGGAAAGTTTTGGGGAAGTTCTGATTTTTTCATTCCATATGTGTTTTGGGGTGCTCAATCTGAATCTGAGCTTTGCAGACAAAATTTCGTGACGCAACATTTAAAAAACCAGAAGAAATCGGTTTTTTTTTTGCTTTTTTCCGGTTTTTTGCTTAAAACTCGAAAACTGTTAACTTTTAGTAAATGGTTTGTTTATAGAAATTAAAATACTTAAAGTTCTGTACAAATGTCACTATTTTGGTTATTTTACAGACGAACCGTTCGGTCTCAAGTACAAGTTGAAAATTGGCAATTTGTACCAGTGCGACTACAAAACCCACTTTTTAGATTTGTATTGAAAGGTTTTCAGTTAATTTTCCCTAGTATTTAAGTTAATTAAAATAAAGACCGAGTCACACGGATAATTCACGTTTTGACTCAAATATTATGGCTAGATTGCAAAAAATCAAAATAACTCAGTTAAAAATCAGTTAAAGCCGCTTTACATTCCAAACGGCAACAATGTGCTAAATTGTTGTAGACGTTGTAATATGTGTGTACGTGTAGCACACACTAGCGCACTATAAAAAGCTGTGGAAGATGCTGATATCCTAATTATCACAACAGCTCTTGAGATGGCCCCGTCAAATGAACATGTGATAGTGGTGGGGGAAGATATCGACCTACTGGTCATTTTGATTGGCCTTTGTACCTCTGATATAAAAATCGTATTTTTTTGAAGCCAGGAAAAGGAAAGGTTTCGCAAAGCCTCTACAACCCTCATCTAGCTGCTGAGAAAATCCTATTGGATCATATTTTATTTCTGCATGCGATGAGTGGTTGTGATACTACTTCTGCATTATTTAATCAAGGGAAACTGAAATTTCTTAGAGTCCTGTAGAAGAACAAAGATTTGCAATCGATAATTGAGTCTTCCAAAACCCTAATTCAAGTCAAGATGAGATTGCCAAACGGTTTAAGATATAAACAATACGTATCTTCATCATTCAAAAAGAAGACCAACATTTTCTCATTGTCCCCAACTGAATCTGCTGCACGAGAACATTCACTGAGAGTTTACTATCAGGTGCAGCAGTGGTTTTCCGGTCAAGCCACACCTAACGAGGAACAAAAAGACCCAAGTGAGTGGGGATGGCAAAAAACTAGTAGTGGTCTTGTGCCAGTACCAACTACTTTGGACCCTGCACCCAACTCAATACTCCGGTACAGTTCAGGTAAATGTAAAAAGGGCTGTCAACGCAATTGTGGATGCAGGAAGGCGGGACTCCATTGTTCCCCAATATGCGCATCATGCGAAGGACTGTGTAACAATGATGAGACCCCGAAGACAGCTCTGACATAGACGTAGAAGAAACTGAAGAAAGAGGGAGAGGTATGTTGGATCTGACAAGTTATTTTGTAGTCATTCATCTCTCCTTGATATATGATATGTGTCTCTCCTCTTTTTATTTTCCAGAAGAACGACTCCCGACGCGGACGATGGAGCAATCAGACCCTGAGCCAGGACCCGATGCCGTCGAAGAACATCTCTACGATGCGGAAGATATGTTTAATATCACAATCTATTTTGCAATCTTCATCTCTTCTTGATAAATGACTTAACTTTAAACTTTTATTTTCCAGAACAAGCAGAACCATGACTCATCTATATCGAAGAGCCTCAGCCAGGGCCTTCCAAAAGACAACGGCTCATATAAATTTTGCATATTATAATTTATAATCATAATAATATATGATCATAAGTAACGAGATTTTAAGTTTTATTTTGTTACGAGTTCTACCTACCTACTGAATTTGCATAATTTTTCCCTTTTTTCTTTTTAATTACTTGTGTGGAAAACTAGGTGACATTTATCAAATGACAGCATTCATAAAAATTAAATATTGAAATGTAAAAAGTGGGTTTTGCATAAAATGCTAAAAATTTACAATTATCAACTCGCACTAGAAACCGAACGATTCGTCTGAAAAAAAAACTAAATACTGGTATTTGTAGAAAGTTTCAAGTACTTTAATTTCTGTAAACAGACCATTTACCAAAAGTTGATAGTTTTTGAGTTTTAAAGCAAAAAACCCGAAAAAAAGAAGAAAAAAAACGGTTTATTCTGTTTTTTTTTTAATGTTGCGTCACGAAATTTTGTCCGCAAACATCAGATTCGGATTAAGCACCACAAAAAACATATGGAATGAAAAAAATCAGAACTACCCCAAAACTTTCCTAGCAAAAATACAATTTAACTGATCTATAGACTTTTTTTGGTAATTTTTGTGAAAATTTTATATATGTGTAAAAGCACACTGACAGAACTGCAGTTTTTTAAATATGTTATGTCTTCTTGCTTGCGTTATAAAGTAATGACTGCATTATTCCATTGAGAAGGAGTTTTTCCTTGGTAAATACATTCTGTGAAAAGCTTGGCCAAAGCCTGGATAATTTAATTTCCACTAAAAAAAAATAAAATATAATCATCAGGTTATCACCTGTTATATAATTGCAGTTGATATTTGGTTGTGCTATGTATATAGAAAAATTTTACACCCAAAAAACCTTGTAATATATAATAAGAAGCGCAACTTAGACTCAAAAGTTTGACGACCGCTGGCGGGCAGCTATATTATTACGAAATAGGTACTAAATATTTTCTCCGTTAAAAACCGATTTTAAAGTCAGGAACAACACGTTGTTTCTCAACCACTCACCTTAATTAAATTTTGTCCTTAGTTCTTGTGATAAAAAAACATACAGACGCTTTTTGATATCAGCAATGAATGTCAGTAAAAATGTGCACAGGTGCGAAAATAGTTTGCGGTTTTTTGGTGTTCATGTTAAGGTTTTTTGAAGCATGGTCGGGGATAAATCGGAGTGAAAAAATTGTTGATAACTGGGATAAGCTCGAATATGATTTTATTATAATTGGAGTAGGTAAGTTTTTTTTGTCTATTTTTTGCTTCATGGAATAATACATTAACTATTGACTACAAATTAACTACAATTCATTGGAATAAAAATTATATTTTTTGTTTATTCTATATGTGAATTTCCAATCCGAAAATATTCTTATTCTTCTTATTTTATTGAAATTTTTTGTTTTTTCTACGTTGTAGACTAAGTTGGAATTTCGGTATCCATCTTACATAGCGTTTATTGCCGGATCTTCCGGATGGTCTGCTGGTAATCGGTTTCTCTTCATTTGCAATTCTTGCAAGACTATTATCACGCATTCTATCAACGTTGACTCTTCATGCACTTTTTTCTGACTTTAAACCATTTTATATTATATTGCTGTTCCCCACTCTACCTCTAATTGTTTGGCCAGTTATTATTAATCTTAGGGTAGTTATTTATGTCGTTCTCAGTAGTTGCTTAGTAGTGGTTGTTCCTGCTTGTTTTTCTTTGACGTATGGCCCAATAGGTTAGGTCCAATATGGGTCAGAAACATGGACCATCTCCAAAACAGACGCAAATCTTCTGCTCGTCTTCGAAAGGAAGATACTAAGAAGAATAATGGGCGCATTCTGTGAGAATGGCATTTGGAGAAGGCGATATAATTTCGAATTGTACGAGAAGTATAAAAAAATAGTAAATGGTAGAGATGTAATATCCTTCATAAAAATAGGTAGGCTTAGATGGGCTGGACATGTTTCAAGAGCAAATGAAAATTACCCACCCAGACGAACTCTATTATCGGTCCCAGTGGGAAATAGGAGTAGAGGCAGACCACGACTGAGATGGAGGGACGGTGTGGACGAGGACGCAAGGAAAATCGGCGCGGCAAATTGGCAACGGTTGGCGATGAACAGAAACGACTGGCGAAATAGACTGGGGAAGGTCAAGGCTCAACTAGAGCTGTAGCACCACTGATGATGATGATTGCCCAATAGGTCTTAAACTGCTTTTGTAAATTCGTGTTTTCCAATGACATAAATTGATGCACAGTTTGCGAGGATCATAGACTGCATTTTCCGAACATAAAAAATTATATATTTTAGTAAAGAGATCTAGGCTAAGGTCTTTTACCTAATTCCTGTTCAGACAAGTATCTTGTTGGACTGCTTATTGTTTGCTCTTATGAAAGTGCTATTTCCGCTGTTTAATTGGCGTTTAATTTTAATTGTTTTTTTGGCCTGAGCTTCTTTTCTTTAATAGTTTTAGGACATCGGTCTTATCTTATCAAAGACTCGCACAAGGTCAATGTAGTACATAAAGGCAACTTTATTATGTCCAATAGCTCTTTCGGCTATTGAATATTGCATCTATGCTGGATCGATAATTTCGGAATTCCTGCTGTTCTTCATTAATAAAAAAATTCAATTTATTCAAAATTCTAATGTTATTTTTTTTATTTGTTTTATTTTTAACTGACTGACAAGAATTTTTTATCAATTAAAAAATTTTTCTGGTTAAATTCCAGAATATTTTTTGAAAACTGCAGCAAATAATATGGCTTGTTCGTATTCTGATGTGTAAACAAAAATTGTGTTTCTCTTCAGTAGGGCAATTATAAGGTTTTATAGTTCTCTTTTAATTATATGTTGTTTAGGTAAAAAGAAGAATTTTTAAAACTTGATAGAATGCTTTGTTGCTCATTTTGTTATTTGCAGTTTATGTAAATAGCCGACTTTGTCACTACCAAAGTTCTTGGTTATTAATGAGTAATATATTAGCCTTCATATAATTAATTCTTGGTATATCCTTAATGTAAATGATCCACTTGATTCATAGTTTTTATAATAAAAATATAATACCATCCTTGGTGTCGTTACCTTGCGTAATTTCATAAAAGACCTTAATGTTAATTATTTTTGTTAACTCTTGCTACGACTTCATTATCATTGGAGTAGGTTAGTTAAACAAGCCAGTGATGGTAAACATTTAGTATTAATTTATCAGTTAATTAAGTAAATTCATAATATTGGTAACTGGTTATCCATGTAATGTAATTTTGTAATTTATTGGTAAGGTACATCCACAAATATAGTGCCTTAACTTATGCATATTTTGGTAAACGGTAAACCAAGAACTAAACACAGCGAAGGTTTAAGATTATTTAATTAGGATTTAAGGCGGTCCTGCTAACTTACAAACTTTTAACAATAGAAGATTTATAAGAGGGAATTATTTGTACGCTGTACGCTGTCAAACGGTTGTGCACTATAATGCCGTTAACAGCTATTAGGCCAATCAAGTTAGGTTTTTACTCATCACAAGTGTATAGACGGGTTTGACAGTTGAAATAAGTAGTATGAGATATTACAAAAAGACTCTCATCTAGGGATTCATGAATTTTTTAGTGGAAATATTTTTAAATAAACAATTAAAACGTCAATATCATTATTTTGCTCATAACTTATCAACTTGTCTATTTAGAGATTTGACGTCCACAGACAAGTTGTTGAGAAAAAAAAATACACAAAATGAGATATACTAAATTAAAATCGGTTAATAAACAAAAAAGTTATTGCATAATAACCAAGCAAAACCACTGTTTTTGATTATTGTTAATTACTCTTTTATTAATCAATAAAATTTATTTAAATGTATCTGAACTTAAAGACCTTATCGTGTTCGAAGTGTGTGCGAAAGATAGGCTAGATCCGTCGAATAGTTTTTGCACAATTTAATTTGTTTATAAGATTTTTTGAAAAATACACAAATTTCTAAGGCCGGTCCAGATAATTTGACTGAATGGATCTTAATAATCTGGGGCTTATTTTCTTTGTTGAGACATATATTAATATCCTATGGAAAAAAAGTTAAAAACAATTACGTTTATGTACACAAAATGATTTAACAATAAATAGCACTTTTTAAGCTTATAAACATTTACAATAACTCCGTACTATTTAGTTTAAATTAAATGGCAATAAAATATTCGAAAGGCGGGTTTAAAAAACAACAACTTAAAAAAAAAAAGGTCCTGCGACCATTAGGAACCGAGTTAGTCCTTTTTTTTTTTAAATCACTGTTACGTCAATTAACAACATTAAGGGCTGAAATTAACCAATCTTTTAGAAGAAAAGTCAAAGTTTTTAACAAAATATTTAGCAAACAAAATAATTAAAAATTGATTAAACAGGAGTGTTGTAAACCAAGAGTACTTTGCGTTCCGACTCAAATGGAAGCAGTGGGGATTGCCGATTGCACTCAAGCCGCGCTCTAAAAAAAGTCGAGCGTCGAGCGCACGTCGAAAGCAGATGCTGTTAGGCTGTTTAAGTTACAACTCATTTTCCTGCGACTATACAACCGGTTTGTTGTATTGAAATATTTAGTGTTTTGTTTTATTTAATAATTGTTACAAATAATTAATGGTAAGTAAAATTCATCTGAATATTAAAAAAAACTACGTGTTGTGATATATATTAATATAAACATATGTTTGTACCACGTTGTCTGAATAATATACGGTTAACTTTGAATATAATATTATTTTACTATTATACTGTACTAATATTTATGAAATTATTAATGAAGAAGAAAACGATACAACAGATGAACAAGAGATAATTGATGAAATGTATTTAACTGGGTTTGATGAGAATAGCGACAATGAAAATGAAATGATTTATGAAAGTTATAATACAAGTGAAATTGAAGATGAAAGTGAAGATGAATGTTTACATAGTAGTAGCAGTGACGATATAGAAATTAAGCGTAGAAAATTACAGTAAATTAAATTATTTTAAAAAATCACTACACAAAATTTCAACTTCTGTAATAACATAAATTAATTTATTATTTCATAATAAATTTTTAGTAAACATTATTCAAAATATTCATT
The DNA here is from genome assembly GCA_918026665.1 of Diabrotica balteata. NCBI lineage: Eukaryota > Metazoa > Arthropoda > Insecta > Coleoptera > Chrysomelidae > Diabrotica > Diabrotica balteata. The sequence continues at coordinate 104,998,473 of OU898281.1, read as the reverse complement.
TACTTATAACATTTATTTAATATAATCATATTTAAAATAAATAAATAGAAAAATAACAATAAAAAGACGACTTAAGAAAAAGTTTGTACATTCCGTAGTCATTAGCTGCTTTGTTTTGAATAATTTTGCAATGAAAGTACGTTAAATGTTATTATTTTAACGTTGTACCCCAGTTTAAAAAAAAAAAGAACAAATTTGGTCCACTAGAACCCGAGATATGTCATTTTTTTCCAAGCACTCTATTTTGAAACCGTGCGCTCGACTTTTTTGGAGGGTGTAGCTTGTGTGCAATCGGCAATCCCCACTCCTTCCATTCTAGTCGGAACGCAAAGTACTCTTCGTTTACAACACTCCTGTTTAATCAATTTTCAATTATTTTGTTTGCTAAATATTTTGTTAAAAACTTTGACTTTTCTTCTAAAAGATTGGTTAATTTCAGCCCTTAATGTTGTTAATTGACGTAACAGTGATTTAAAAAAAAAAGGACTAACTCGGCTCCTAATGGTCGCAGGACCTTTTTTTTTTAAAGTTGTTGTTTTTTAAACCCGCCTTCCGAATATTTTATTGCCATTTAATTTAAACTAAATAGCACGGAGTTATTGTAAATGTTTATAAACTTAAAAAGTGCTATTTATTAATAAATCATTTTGTGTACATAAACGTATTTTTTTTTAAATTTTTTTTCCACAGGATAATAATATATGTCTCATCGAAGAAAATAAAAAAAATAAAAAAAAAATAAATATCTGGACCGGCCTTAGAAATTTGTGCATTTTTCAAAAAATCTTATAAACAAATTAAATTGTGCAAAAACTATTTGACGGATCTAGCCTATCTTTCGCACACACTTTGAACACGATGAGATCTTTAAGTTCAAATACATTTAAATAAATTTTATTGATTACTAAAAGAGTTATTAACAATAATCAAAAACAGCCGTTTTGCTTGGTTATTATGCAATAACTTTTTTGTTTATTAACCGATTTTAATTTAGTATATGTCATTTTGTGTATTTTTTCTTTCTCAACAACTCGTCTGTGGACGTCAAATCTCTAAATAGAAAAGTTCATAAGTTATGAGCAAAATAATGATATTGACGTCTTAATTGTTTATTTAAAAATAGTTCCACTAAAAAATTCATGAATCCCTAGATGAGAGTCTTTTTGTAATATCTCATACTATCCATTTCAACTGTCAAACCCGTCTATACACTTGTGACGAAAAAACGCTTATTTTTTACTAACTTGACTCGTCTATATGACGTCTTTCGTATGATGCGTTTGACGGCATTTTCTTCGGCTGCCGTTCGCTTGGAGGCTCGCCATCTTAGTATCAATTGCTGATAGAGAATTTATTAATATTAGAAGATTCTCTTATAAACGAAAAAGAAAACAGAGTAAAGTATTAAAACGTATTTTAATTATAGGTAATGATAAATACATACTTAAATCAGTCTTTCTTTATTGTATAACATATTGTAACCAAAGAAGAAAAAAAAATAATTATAGAAATTTAATCCTTTCTTTGGAATGGAATCCTGGATTTATTTAAAAATGCTTTGGGGTTCCTTTTCTTTTTCTTTGGTAGTCCTATTGCTGTCAGGCCTTGTCCTTTTGGGTGTTCTCGATTGTTTACTGCCACTGGCATTTTATTGTCGACAAAGCAGTATCGTTCACTTGAAGATTTTGGTGAGTAATAGAAAATTTATTTTCTGGACTTGACTCTTGCATATTTCCCTTCAGGTATCCACTTTTGCATATTCCCCAACGTACCTCTTGACGAACCACCTTACCACATAGCTTATTTTCTCTTTCAAATACAACTTCATCATTACTTTCAATAATAACTTGCGTGTCATTTTCAATTACAACTTCATCACTACTGTCAATAATGTAATACTAGCGGAGGCAAGACTGCTATCACCCCTTTAACATCCGCGATTTAAACTCCAAAGGATGCTTATCTCTGCGAGCGGAGGCAAGGCTTACTGGCTTAACTAGTCAAAGTAGACGTGGTTTCTCCCTCGTATTATTTACAACAGGGTAGGGAATTATCTGGAATATGGGGATGAAAGACGTCCAGGTTTTAGGCCCTGTAAAGAGTTAGAGTCTATGGGCTTGCCTTAGAAGCCGGAAAAATGCACAAAGCGAAAGTATGTTCTCTTCTAGTCTCTACCTGTAAACGACCGGAAAGAAGAAAAACAAACAAATTTCAACTTACTATATATTAATTAAATTGTAAATCTACATGTAAGACAACAATAAACGATATAAATAATTATTGTTTTATCGAACTTGCGAAGGGAGATGAGAAGAGATGTATCAAGAAATATAAAGGGTGGACAATCTACGATTATTTGTATTCCCCTTGGTTAGTTTTCATGTTTAGTTACCTTAGCCTATTTAGGCCCTAGCTAATGAATAGACCTTTGCAGTCCAACTGGAACTCACGATCAGTCTACTGGGAGCACTGTACGCTATCACGTTTTCCCGAGAGACGGAAAATCCGGTACTTAAACTATCGTTCCCGTCGAATATAACACCGCGCTAACGAAGTTGAACACCCGGCTTTGGTTATCGCAATCTACCGGTGGCGAGCACTTACTGCACATTACTGGCGAGCGCTTAATCGACGCTACCGCATTTGAGCTCTCACGGGTGCCGGACAACTACTGGCGATTGAGCACTCTCTGGCTCCTGTCGCCCGAATACTACCTGTGCCTAGCGCTTGCTGGACGCTACTGGCGGTTGACCAATTTTACTTCGTTTTTATGAACCCGTACCCTCAATTACAATCACAGTACCGAGGCGTCCCTTACAACCTCTCTCTACACGAGTTTTTGCTCATCGCGCTGTCTCTCCACGTGCTAAAAACCTGGATCATGCGGTGGTGTGGCTTGCTGGCTCAGCTCAATTCTCCTTGTTGGTATGTCGTTTTGTATTTGTATCATTTCCCAACGAAGGTCTCTGTTTTATTAATTTTTAAACATTCAGAGCGACCTGATATCGAAACTTGTGTAATACACTTAAACTAGGTCGATTTTTTATTCTTTGTTTAAATTGAAATATGTACGTTAACTATGTCTAATTATTTTTATTCATTATTTAATTTGGAATGCATAATAATTATTTAATTAAATACTATTATTCTTTTCTAGGCTAACTACCCCTTATTTTGTTTTCTTTATTTTCTGGCTATGTTGACTTGTTACATGCCGGGCTAACAGATTCATGATTGCGCTTGGGGGTAAGGTTGTTTCCTTTGGGTAAGGGGCTGATACATTATAATAATAACTTACTCATTCATTTTCGTCTGTAACATCTATAGGTGTAAGTAGAACAGCAGTATCATTGGCCCAGTGTTTTGAGATTTTTTAATAGATTAAACCTTTGCTCAAATATCATGCCCGTACGTTGTCCAGCTAAATCTTCTAGTTCATGCATAACAAAAGACATTTTTTTCTTCTTTGTGCATAGGAACTTGGTGGTCGATACCCTTATGTGGTCAATGATATAGACATATTATCATTAGATCTTCTTGATAACTCATATTCTGTCGATTCGTTTTCTTCAATCAAAGACGTTAATGTTCGTTGGCTATTTTTATAATAGTCTATTGTCCATCTATGATTTACGATCATTTTATCAAAAAGCTCTAATTGCAAATGCCGTCTCAATGAAAAAATATGCTTGCAAGGTAAAATCATTGAATCGTATATTAGACAATTGCACGAAGAAACAGAAGTATTTGTGGAACCCTGACTATCGGTAATGATGTAATCACCATCTGCAAAAATTTTAATATCTCTGATTTGTTTAAAATTACATATTTCTCTTAAAACATTCTTCGAGGCTTCACGTGTGAGCAATGTAAAATATTTTTTTTATCACATTCTTCCGGAAACATATCGACGGGTTTCTTTACAATACCATAAACTTCCTTATTATATGATCCCTCTATGTCTATAAACTTGAAATAATTGTAAACAGGGGGTTTATAAACTGTTCCTAAGGACTATTTTTGGTTATAACTGATTTTAATTCAGCGTAAATAGATTCCACGCGGACATTTGTTTTATTTAAAAAATTGTTTTTAAAAAAAAATTTCCTAAATTCCACTCATCCTTGGTATAGTGCCAGTTTTTCATGAAATACTCATACACTGTTCGAGGTACACTATCTTCTAGTCCTTTCAAATTTTTTTGTAATCATCGTCTGTCGTAGCATGGTCTAATTTTTTAATTTGTTCTAAACTAAGTGTACGCTCACTTGGGGTGATCCCAATTTTATTGCATAAAATTTCTCGATAAAAGATTTTTAATGTATGAAAGACACGTATAATAAGGTTTTTATTAGAAAAGCAATTTCTAATTACTTACATTTCATGTAAATCCTTGTCTGTGATTCACATTTTTAATCGATCAATGATGGATTTTCGCGTTTAGATGTTTCTAAAAACCAGGTGAAACTACTTTCCTTATCTTCTGATGCTAGCATGCAAACCCCCACTATTTCAGTTTGACAATTACCGTCGTTTACAATAATAAGGGAAACAGGTAACCTTAGTTTTAGTAATTTATATGTAGCGTCCACTGCAAGAAATTCTGGAAATGCATTCAATGTATTTTTCATGAAGTTGGAATTGGAGTTTGAATCAAAAGGCCTTTAAAATTATTTTCTTCATCCTGCAAAACAGCTGAATGGGCACCTTAAAATAATAGTAGCTAATTAGTTTTTATCAATTTCGTAAATAGAATAGTTTAGGTTACCATATTTTGCTTTGGGCACATTTAAGCAGTTATCCAGACATTTTGTTTTTGTTGGATTATTTCTTCTTAAATTGGTTAAATCTTCCAAAGTAATAATTTTTTCAGTTTCTTCTTGTAATTTTTGTTGTAACGTCTTTCTGTTTGCTTTCATATTTAAAAACTCCTTAACACTTTTGTGTTAAGTTTTCTAAAGTTTTCTTTGATTGGGGGTATGTGCATGTAAAACCTTAAAATTAAATATGAAATGAAAATATAAAATGTTATAAAAAAAATTTGTACCAATTTCAAAAAATGAAATAAAAAGTGAAATATAATTAAAAGTCATGATAAAACCATTTAGTATTATTTGAATGTTCATTATTTATAAATAATTAGTTGTCCAATATTGTTAAAATTAATAAATTAAATTTATTCAAATGCAGAAACCCAGATAAACTACAATTTGGTTAACAGTGCCGACATTGTACTTATTGATAATCATTATATGCTTACTTTTGAGGTATAATGATTTTGTTGAGTTTGAATTGATGTTATTTCTAACGCATTTACATCTAACGATGCCTTGAATCGTACATGTACTGGGCAATCTTCTTTGAATGTCCAAGACTGCCGATTTTTTTTCCCACCGCTATTGAACTTCCTTCCCCCACGATTGCATGCATAAACAAGTTAATAATAGATTAAAGAGCTTTGTGCATCTCGTTTCCAAAACGCGGTAAATGTACTTTCTCCAAGTTCCGAGATGGAGAGAGATTTTTTTGCATCGGCAAATGAGGAAAATGTATCGCTAACTTTTAACATCATTGACATACCAATACTTAACCTAACTAAAAATCCAATATTTAGAAAACAAACGGACGCCCAATAATGACCCTTACCAAAGTTAAGTTTTCCAAATTCAAACTTATTGTTCCCACAATAATTAACAATTAGGTACAAATATAGAATTTTTCATATAAAAATGATTGCACGTCATTCAAGATTTACGACGTCAGAACCCGACAGTGTTGCCAAAACATCAGAATAGTAAGTAAGTGAGGAATTTTTAAAATGTCAACTATTTGTCAAAGTATTATATTAACAGTAAATACACTTAGTTTCAAAACTGCTGCAACACACTAACATACATAAGAAAACATTTTAATACAAAATTATATATTCTAACTCTAAATCTAATCAGATTAACGCAAACGACCAGGGATGGAGCTCGAGCTAAAGTAACATCAGATGAAGGTCGCACAAAATCAATTGCAATAGAAACAAGAGTGCGACAAGGCGATTCCCTGTCAACCACATTATCCAACATAGCAGTAGAAGGAACAGTTCCAAGGGCAGCAAAATTAAAAGAATTATAGCACGCTCCTCAACACAATTAGTTGCACATGCAGATGATTTAGTTCTTATGGGAAAAGACAAGAAAAGATTAAAAGAAGCAGTAACAATCCTGGCAAAAAAAGCACGGAAAAGAGGTCTAGAAATTAACGAAGGAAAAACAAAATATCTACTCTGCTCTAGAAGAGAAGATAATAGGACGGGAGAGATCAAAATAGAAAACTACACTTTTGAAAGAGTCCAACAATTTAATATTTGGAAGTAATTGTGAATTAGGCCATTAGTAATAGTCCAAAACAAGAGAAATGAAGAAGTAACGAATACCAGCAGACAACAAAACAAACATGCTGGAGATATACAAAACTGAAAATATACAGAGTTGCAATCAGACCAGTAGTTACGTACGGAGCTAGGACAATGTGCCTCACGGAAAAAGATGAAAAAAAAATTTTCGAAAGGAAAATTCTCAGACGGATTATGGGCCCAATAAGAATGGACAACGGAGAAATGAGAAGAAGAATGAACCATGAACTAAGAGACATAATGAAGGGAGAAGATATAGTTAGACTTATTAAAGCACAGAGGCTGAGATGGCTGGGAGATATAGAGAGAAGGAAAAACGACCTACTAATTAAGAAGATCACCAGACGGAAACCAGCAACTGTAAGACCAAGGGAAAGACCCAGAGAGAGATCGGTGGACCAGGTCATGAGAGATATCAAAATTCTGGAAGGGAGATACTGGAGGAAACTGTGACATATCAAAATGAGTTGAAGAAAACTGAATGAAAGCCAAGTCATACAACTAACTTTGACAACATACAAGCGGAATGCGGAGTGATTTACCGCAATAAGCGAATCAGAAAGCTCTAAGTATGAGCGGCAAACATTCCACCCGGAATGAAAAGCCCTGATGATGACCATCATCATCATTATCAATCAGCCCTGAGTTGTCCATTGTTGAACATAGGCCTCCTCTAGACTTTTCTATGCTGCTTCAGTTCTGCGTCTCTGCTTCAAATTGGTCTCGATTCTTTTGAGGTCGTCGGTCCATCGCGTTGGGGGTCTTCCTCGGCTTCGCTTGTCAGCCCGTAGTCTCCACTCAAGCAACTTTTTTGTCCAACTGTCGTCTTTCATTCTTGCATCATGTCCTGCCCATCCCCATTTTTGCCTCTTAATATGTTCGATAATGTCTTCCACCCCGGTTCGTCTACGAGCTTCCTCGTTTCTTATTCTATTTCTTAAGCTTATTACAAGCATTGATCCCTCCTTCTTTCGTTGTGTCCTTCTCAATTTTTCGGCTGATGTTTTTGTGAGAGTTAAGGTTTCTGCTCCGTATATGAGGACTGGTAGAACGCACTGGTTAAAAGCTTTTCTTTTTAAATGGATCGGTATATTTTTTTTAAATGCGTCTCTCATTTTTCCGAATGCAGCCCAAACCAGACTTATTCTTCTGAGTAGCTCGCATGTTTGGTTATCTCGCGTTAACCTTATTTCGTGACCCAAATACATATATTTTTCCACAAGTTCTATGGGTGACTTTTCGATTTCTATTACCTCATTGGGGAAGAGATTGGTCATCATTTTTGTTTTTCCATAATTTATTTTTAAACCGACTTTCTAGGTTACTTGCTGCAGTTGTTGTAGCACAACTCTGGCTTCTCCTAAGTTGTCTGTTATGAGAACAATATTATCGGCATATCTGAGATGATTGAATATCTTTCCATCGATGCTAATACCCTTTGATTCCCACTCTAGCCATTTAAATGCGTACTCCATAACTTATAAATAGTTTTGGCGACAAGGTATCTCCCTGCCGGACCCCTCTGTCAATTTTTATCTTCTCAGTCATGCAATGGAGAATAACGGTTGTTGTCGCATTTTCGTATATATTTCGAATAATATTTGCATACGTGTGATCTATTCTGCATTCTGATAGTGCTTTTACTATAGCAACTGTTTCGACTGTGTCAAATGCTTTGTGGAAGTCGACAAAGATAAGAGCAAGGAGTCTGCTATATTCGATAGACTTTTCAACTAGAGCTTTAAGGCCTATTCTCACTATAGTGCCTGGCATGTGCTCGGCTTGTGCCATGCTCGAGACCTGCAAAATTACTTTAACGTTATTTAAATGGGTTTAGCGACGGTCCGTTCTCACTACAAGTGCTCGGAGTGGAAACGGTCCGTGCCCGGAATCGAACAATCTTTTCAAACAATATTTTCCTAGCCCATGCCTGGCACATTCCTTGCACAGTCCTACATAGTGCGAATACTTCAGACAAGTTTTGACAAGCAAAATGGTGCGAAAAAATTATTTTCACATGATACTGATGAATTTTTAATAGAATTAGTTCGCGAGAGAAGTGAATTATACGATTTTATGAATCGACTGTATGCAGATGCAGCACATAAGTCTCAGGTATGGGGGGATATTGTAGAAAAAATTAAAATAGGTAAATAGCATACTATATTTTATCTAGGTAATGACCACTGCCGATAATATTTCAAACAAAAAAAGTAGTAGCAGGATGAAACTCGTTGGAAAAGAAAGATGATATGACAGAAATAAAACGAAAAATGATTTACGGACGACCTGAGTTCGGAAAATGGAGGGAGTGAGTTTTTTAAGGGCAAAAATGGTTTATCGTGATTTCCTAGAACAAGACGAACTACATATCTACTAAAGCAAGTAGAACTACAGAAAAAATCTTTTTGTAGTTAAAGTTGGAACCACTATTGATTGGTGCTATAATTTCGATGTGATTTCCATCTAGGGCTCCTAATGCGTTGGGAAAATTCCACAACCAAAATTTTTTGGCAATTTGTTAAAAATCGCATTCTGCTGAAATTCGGCAATTGACATTCTATAATATATATAACATTTTGACTATTCATCCATGAGTTCTTTATACAAGGTATAGTATTCTCCTGTTATTTTTCTTTTCTTAATCATTGGATGTATCCAAAACCTCCTTTTTTAACTTTATCTCTCATATTCTCTTCTTCTTCTTCGGCGTCCAAAGTAAAAAATGCAATTTTTACTAAAGTTGCAGTGGAAAACATTACAACTGCACAACTACCCACCTACACGTCTAACCGACTGCCTGTGCAAAATACCGCTGAAAGCACAAGGATCTACAGACCGAGAATTTGGTATACAAATTCCACGGCTTCGCGCAATCGTACTTGTAAGTTCGTGAATTAGTCGACTGGAGTTACAATTTGCCAAATTTAAATGTAATCGTTTCTACATTAATATTATAATGTATAATATATTAAAGTTTTTAATAGTGGTAATATTATTCATATTAATATTATAATGTATAATATATTAAAGTTTTTAATATTGGTAATATTATTCATATTAATATTATAATGTACTTATTAATTATCACTGCTTAGCGTATTTTCATGGAAATCAACCGCTGTGCTGACTAGTATTTTTTTAGATTGTGATGAATAAATAAAGTATATATTAAATAAAGGGTATTTTAAATAAATTTGTAATATTTTATACGAAAAGAAGAAAAGACTCAGTTCCGAGTCGTGAGCGTATTCCTTATATTTTCTTTAATTGTGTTAAGCTACTCGGATGTGAGTCGTTGTTATAATTATTCAAAAAAATTATTTTCCAATATTTTTTTATTAAATCAAATGAGAAATATTATAGCAAATTAAGAACTAAGGGAAAAAAACAAATTTTCATTTCCTAGCAAATTGTTTCTGAACACTTAAGATTAAAACTTCCAAATAAAATTTGGATAATATTGTAAAGGCTTTTATACACTGAAATTAAATTAAAAAAGAACATGAAAAAAGTGGAAAAATAATAAAAAATTCCCAAATTTAAATATCTCGTTAATCTCTAATATTATCTCGTAGATACTTTTTTTAAGCAAAAAAAGCTTTAATAATATTACCAATATTAAAAACTTTAATATATTATACATTATAATATTAATATGAATGAGTAGAAACGATTATACATTTAAATTTGGCAAATTGTAACTCCAGTCGACTTAGTTCACGAACTTCCAAGTACGATTGCGCGAAGCCGTGGAATTCGTATACCAAACTCTCGGTCTGTAGATCCTTGTCTGAAAGCATGCTACGAGCGCGAATAGTGCGAATATTCACCAAAAGCATGGCATGTGCCGGTCAGGTGACAAGCACGGGCCTGGCACGTCTAATGAGAATAGACCTTTAAGGCATTGCAAATGGTCGTTTGTTCCGTGTCCCGCTCGAAATCCTGCCTGTTCTTCTGATTGATAGAAATCGAGTTTTGCTTCTAATCTGTTTGTCAGTATTCGAGTAAAGAGCTTGTATAGGTGGTTAAGCAAATTAAATGGCCTATAGTGATGATGATATATTCTAAATTTTAAACTTACCTTTTTTTCGAAAATAGTAAATAAATAAATAGTAAAAACGTCCCGCCATTATTGCTTGTTCAAATAATCTATCTTATATAAAAGCTTATCAGCTTTCTACAGATTATTTAGTTGTTTTGGCATTGCACAATCACATTACACAACAATAATTAGTTTTAAAAGCTATTAATCTAAATTTAATATGTATTTATAAATACAATAGACAATAGAATGCGCAAACTCTTTTGCAATCGTGATATCAATATAAAGTTACGAATACGAATGCTGCGGTGTTGTCTTTTCTACCCTGTTATATGGAGTTGAGGCTTGGACACTAAAACAGTTGACCATAAAAAACATCGAAGCTTTCGAGATGTGGTGCTATAGGCGCATTCTCAGAATATCATGGATGGACCGCGTCACTAACACGCAAGTACTCCAAACTTTATACAAAAGATGCGAAATTCTAAATGAGATAAAAACTAGAAAGATGGAATACTTGGGGCACATTGTGAGAGGTGAAAAGTACGAACTTTTAAGAAACATCATGCAGGGCAAAATTAAGGGCAAAAGAAGTGTGGGAAGAAGAAAAATATCGTGGCTTCGTAATCTACGTGAATGGTTCGGGTGTAGTTCGATTGAACTTTTCAGGCGCGCTGCTAACAAAGTCGCAGTGGCCATGATGATTTCCAATCTCCGCTAGGAGTGGCACGAGAAGAAGAATAAATACAATTTATTAATATGCAGTGAACGGCTAAATTATGGAATATTATCATTATTTCGAGAACCGATCGAAACAGGTCGATTTTTGTTATAAAATACCCATCTTATAACGTACATGGAGTAGGGATGACGTCACCGGTATGGGTGTAGTGACGTAATCGTTTATTTTTTTAAATAGAAATCGGTAAAATGCGACACCTCATTTGAAGGAGAATTTATTTCTCTATTTAACGACATTACATTTTTCACTAAAATATTTTTTACAAAAACAATTTTTTTTTGGTTTAAATTCAATGCATAGAATTATTAATTCTTAGTGGATGAGAAGATAAAAAAGAAGCAGAACGAGGCATATAATTTATTTAACGCAAAATATCCAGATAGACCGATCAGCCAATCAACAGTTAGTAAAACAGTCCGAAAATTAGGAGAAACTGGGCACTTTAAACATATTTTAAACGCTGAGCCTCCTAAAATTGAAGACAATGTGAAACTTGATATTTTATTAAATGTACCGGGTGGTCCAATAAGCCGATCTCTCGGCTATATATCAGAAACTATGCATGTTATAACTTTAGGAGAAAAAATTGGTTAGTAAAAGTGGCCAAGGGAAATCGCTGGAAATAACTTTTAAGTTTCTGGGTCAAACCCTAGGGGGCGTAACCTGTGAAGAAAAATTTGAAAACCAGTTTTTTGTGAAATATGCCTAATTATACCAAGTGTTAAATAGGTAAGCTAGAAAGAGGCTTAAATTCCTCACAAGGTTGGTAAAGTACTTTTTTTTTATTTATTTTTTTTCAAATAAAGGGTGGGGGAGAGTGGCAAAGTATTTTTGGATAAATACCTATAACTTTGATTTGGATCAACCGATTTTAACGAAATTAGTGTTATTAGAAAGAGTGTGGATGATTTATTTATATCTACTATGAAACAATTGCATTTAGTTTTAATTGTTATGGGTAGAGGGTACTTTCGAATAGAAAAAATTAAAATTTGTTTTTCTTCAAAATCTTTATTGGAAACACCTATTTATTGTAAATTATAATGGAACTGGATTAAATTCTTAACAAAATGGCGTAAACCGCATGTTGATAGCTTTTGTCAAACTCGAGATCTGAATAAAGACGCATAAACATAAGTAAGTATAGTATTGACTCACCCTTTATTATAACTTAAAATTAAATATGTGAAAGATCATACAAATATCTCGATCATTAAAACTTAATGTAAAATTAAATGTTTAAATTGTTTTCCATCGTTGTCCACACAAAGATATAATCTTTCGCGCGTAGACATAACAGCTGCTTCAATCTCAGCTGTTGATATACTATTTATTGCGTTTTAATGCGCTGTTTTATGTCGTCTCGCGTGGTTAGTCGAGTTTGATACACTAAGTCTGGAGATCTATCTGACCATGAAAATATACTTTCCCTTCCAATCCAGTTATTTGGATAACTTGCATACAAATAATCTCGAACTCGCCCGGAAAAGTGCGCAGGACACCCGTCATATTGTAATATCATATCTCTTCTTGTTTGTAAGGAAATATCTTCCAATAAAACAGGCAACTGATTTTCCAGAAAATCCAAATATTTTCGTGATTTAAAGTTCCATCAAATAAATATGGACCTACAATCTTTCCATCAACTATACCACACCAAACATTAAGACTCCATCTACCTTAAACATGCACCTCATGTATGCAGTACGGATTTTCATCAGCCCAATAATGCATGTTATGCAGATTAACACCACCTGCACTATTAAACGTAGCCTCGTCTGTTCACAAAATCTTTGACATGATATGCGGTTGTTTTTCTAGCAGACCTAACATCCAATTGCAATAATCCAGCCTTGCATTAGGATCTCTCTCATGTTAAGCTTGGTGGAGAACTACATGATTAGGATGCAGTATAAAAAACAGAACAACAAATACTGGTGAAAGAGAAACCACTATATTTACTAAAACTCAAGAAATCTTGAAAAATCCACAATTGTGTCACAAGACAAATCATGGGTAAGTATTTTTAAGAAACGGATAATAGGATAAAAGTGCCGTGTTGCCGTTTTTATCGGAATATGAAAATAACAGTTGAATCTAAAGTTTAAAGGGAATTCCAAGTTTCTGGCCTAAACATTCACTTTATAATATGAAAAACTAACCTGTGATGTTTTAAAATCCTTAGAACAGTAGTTTTGGGTATGTTTAATCCTATAGAGATTAGCCGACTACTTATATGTGAATTTTGCTGAATTAAAGCAAGAACATTGATTGAATTATCTTCGGCCATACCTCTACTATGTCGTTTAAAACAAGGACGATGAAAACTACCGATTTCTCTTAATTTTCTTGCCTTTCTTTCAAATACTTCTTTGCCATAATGTCTCCTCTAAGGATATCTTACAGAATATATACGTGAGGCAATAGCGGCATTTTTGTGACATTCAAAATAAACTCCATCATATCATACAATGCTGCATTTGATATACTCATCACGAATTGTTAGTACTGATAATTAATTACTAATATTACCAATATTATAATCTATTGAAAAAAATGCAATCTTCAATTCGAATTATAATATAACAATGTTTTGACTGATGTTAATAAATAAACAATATGAACTCTCTGTCAAATTCATTGTCGTAGCCTACTTAGTTTCGAAAAAAACTATTTTTAATAATATGAAATAACAATTTTCAAAATAGGTAGCAACATTAAGATTCTTCTGCTATAAAAAAATTTTAGAGTACCTACTGTCTTATTGTTTAATTTATAATACAGGGTGAGTCAATACTATACTTACTTATGTTTATGCGTTTTTATTCATATCTCGAGTTCGACAAAAGCTATTAACATGCGGTTTGCGCCATTTTGTTACGAATTTAATCCAGTTCCATTATAATTTACAATAGGTGTTTCCATTTAACATTTTGAAGAAAAACAAATTTTAATTTTTTCTATTCTAGTAGAAAGTACCGTCTACCTATGACAATTGAAACTAAATACAATTATTTTGTAGAAGATTAAATTAATTAAGTAAATGATTCATCTACACTTTTTCTAATAACACTAATTTCTTTAAAATCGGTTGATCCAAACCAAAGTTATAGGTATTTATCCACAAATAGTTTCCCACTCTCCCCCACCCTTTATTTGAAAAAATAAAAAAAGTATTTGAACAACTTTGTGCGGAATTTAGGCCTCTTTCTAGTTTACTTATTTAACACTTTTCTTCACAGGTTACACCCCCTAGCGGTTAATCCAGAGAATTGAAAGTTATTTCCAGCGATTTCTCTTGGCCACTTTTACTAAGAAATTTTTTTTCCTAAAGTTATAACATGAATAGTTTCTGATATATAGCCGAGAGATCGGCTTATTGGACCACCCGGTACATTACTACGTCGACAATAGGGGATCAGCTGATAGTGGCCTGCACAATATCATACCTAATATTATTTGTACCATGGAACAAACAATATTGCTTACCAGTGGCGGCTTTTCTTTATGTGCTGCTGAGCTGCAGAACTACCAAACAACCATAGCAAATCTTAATTATTAAAGAATAATTAATATAGTTTTATTTCAAATCTGCCATATTATCATATTAAACATAAACTGTTAATAATAATTCACCAACAACGATGATTAATATTATTTTTTTTACGTATTTACTCCTCTAGTGAAACCGTATAATTTTTTTACGTATTTGGTGCTCCAGTGAAGCAATCTTTTTACGTATTTGCTGCTCCAGTGAAGCCGCGTCGATAACAACCGAAACACTGGCAGCGGTAAAATGCATTTATTAGGCAAACGGCGATCTTAGCCGATGTGCTTCGGCAATCGGCTGATTAACGGCCTCGGAAATGTGTTTGCGAGCTGCAATTCACGACAGTTATTCGTGACCGTTGCATCTGTGCCGTGTTTAGAAATTCTTAGGTTACAATTTTGTTTAATTTGTTTTGTTCGAGCGTGTTTAAAACAATGGAGTTTCAATTTAAATTAGGTGTAAATAAATTTCAAAAACTTCACTATCAACAACAGTTGATTATAAAAGAACGTGGCCGTCCTATGCCTGATCTTAATATTGAAGTGTCCGGTAAAAGCCGTGGAAAAACATATACGCGTAAATTTAATAAAGACATGTATCTACGAAATCAGTGGATTTGTGGATGTTCCGAAAAAAATGCTTTTTTCTGTTTTCCGTGTGCATTATTCGGCGCAGATAAAGAGGAAAAATTGTGGCGCGAGACAGGAGTGCGGGATCTAGTGCATTTAAGTGAAAAAATAAAGAAGCATGAAAACACGCAAACTCATATGAACAATGAAATGCGATTTGCATTATTTGGGAAACTTAATATACAGGCCCAACTTGACTCTGCTTATTGGATAAATATACAAAAACACAATGAAGAGGTGACGAAAAACAGGTATGTTTTGTCAAAAATAATTGACTGTATAAAATTCTGTGGGCTTTTGAGCTCGCCTTACGAGGACACGATGAATCTGAAACATCAATAACCCTGGAATTTTTCGTGGTTTAGTGAATTTTTCTGCTGAACTTGATAAAACACTTAGTGAACACCTTACAAATGCGACAATTTTCAAAGGTACCTCAAAAACAATACAAAATGATATTTTGGATTGCATGCTAGAAGTATACGCTGAGGAGATTTTAAACGAAATCAATGAAGCCCCATTTTTAGCAGTGATAGCTGATGAGACAACGGATGTTTCTATGAAATTTCAAATGGTCATTGTTTTTCGTTATGTAAAAAACGGTGCTCCAGTTGAAAGGTTTTGGACTTTTTTGCTTCCAGAAAAACATGATGCTGAAACCTTAGCTAACACAATTTTGAATGTTTTAGACCCAATATTAAAGAATAACAAAAATAAGCTCATTGCACAAAGTTATGACGGAGCAGCTGTTATGAGTGGGATACATGGCGGAGTGCAAACAATAATTAAGAGAAAATATGAAACTGCTCATTTTGTGCACTGTTACGCCCATCAATTGAATCTAATAATGTCAAGAGCATGTTCTATTAATTCCCAAGTACGCGTATTTTTTGGAGATTTACATGATATACCTGGATTTTTTAGTCATTCACCTCAAAGAATAGCTGTCTTAAATCAAATAGTTGGAAAAAATATTCCTCGTTCAATCCCTACACGCTGGAATTTCAATATTCGTACAGTAAATGTCGTTTGCGAATATAGAGACTTTATTATTGAGTGTATGGAGCAACTAGAAGAAGAGTCAAATGCTATTACTTCCAAGGAAGCAAGAGGACTTAGACGTATTCTGGAAGATCAAAATTTTACTTTCTGGCTGACTGTTTTTCATTATATTATGCCACATGTTGACGTTTTGTACAATAATCTTCAAAAAAAGAACATGGACCCAACCGAAGCACAGAAAGCTATACATGTTTTTGAGCAAAGTATTAACAATGTCCGAAATAAAATAGACCCTATCATACATCAAGCTTCAAATTTAAATGCGGCGCCTAGTGTCCAAAAAAGGAAACGCCCAAATAACAGCCAACAGGATCACCGTATTGCCTGTCTAGAAGTTTGTGATGTTATTATAAACAATGCAAAAGAACGGTTTGCATATACAAATCATCTAGTTGCCGCAACACTTTTATCTTCAGAACATTTCGAAAAATATAATAATAAGTTTCCTGAAAATGAATTGGATTTAACTTGTACAGCTTATAACTTCTTTGATAAAAACCGTTTGCGAACAGAACTGTCAGTTTTGTGTTCCAATATCGAGTGTAGAACATTAAAAGGTGCAGTGCCTTTACTAAAATTTATAATTTCTAATAATTTAGAGGACACATTAACAGAAACCAAAAAGTTGATACAAATTCTGGTGACTACGCCAATGACCACAGCAGAAGCTGAACGTAGTTTTTCAACTTTAAAACGGATCAAAACATTTTAAGAAATTCAATGTGCGAAGACAGATTAACAGCCCTTTCCACACTCTCGATAGAAAAAAAGTTCATCGCTTCAATACCGAACTTTAACGATAAAGTAATCGAAAAGTTTGCGACAAAAAAGGACCGGCGTATTAATTTCCAATTTAGAAAAATGCAATAAATGTAAGTTAATCAGATTTTTATAGCATGTCGTTATTAGTTACTATTAATTAGTATTAAAGCTAATTTTATTGTTTTTGTTTTCGTATGTTATTCTATTTCTATTATTTTATATTGACCGTGGTTCATGCAGCACACCCTATAGCAGATGTCACGAGCCGCCACTGTTGCTTACATAAATGAAGAAGAAAAATGTTAGGGAAATAAGTCTTCTACTTACAATCCCTTACAAGTTTTTATTAAAATTGATAAAAAAGGATAGGCTGCCAGCTTCGTTGATAACAAACTTTTACAGCATCTTCAGGAATTCAAAAAACTAAGGAATATATGGTGTATATAAGCAAATATGTACCTATATCACAAAACAAACAAACAATTATTTAAGTTGTACAGAGGACTTAATCAATAGATATTCATTTATGGCAAGTAGATAGAATAAAGTATAATAGAAATATGTATGTGTGTTTTAATATTAAGATAATATTAAGATTCCATTCACCAGCTTTACTCTGATGTTAACTGTATGACTCATTTTTAATAAAATAAAATAATATAAGATAAATAATTGAAAAAAAAAATACTCATCATTTAAATCAGGAAGGAATAATTTGATACATGCAGACTTCTACACATTCCCAAATGTACATACAAAACACAAGCAAAAAAGTCGGAATTAAAATATAAATATTCAAAGCTATAAGTACCACTTATTAATTATTCTGCTAAAGGAAATATTAAAAAAAAACGTGTTTAAATATTTACAAAAAATTATTATCACGACCCAATGTTATCTAGTACTTATTTTAAATTTTAATTTATTGAATAACAACTTAAAAACGTTGCTATAGAATAAAGTGTTTGGTAACATACCTCAAGAACCTATCACATTAGATGCGTATTGTACCAAAATGACAAAGCCTATATTATTCGTGAGTGTTATTTTAGCAGCTGTAGTTTCTAGCAACGCAGGATATATTCAGTCCTCTGTGAACTCTGAGTACGACTTCATTATTATAGGAGCAGGTTCGTAAAAAACGTATAGACTGTAAACAATGTATGCTTTTCTTCCTACGTTCTTTTTGTGACCATGATAAAGATTTTTAGATGTTTGACTTTATATACCGCTAATCTTGAAGCATAGACAAACTACTTTTATCTATTTGTATATCATCATTAGCTATGTTCTCTTTTCTTATGTTCTCTTGGTTGCTATTCGATAATTCGCTTCGTCTATTGGTTGTCGACCGTTCTTTTTATGTGACTTGTCCAGTTCTATTAGAATGTAGCAAATCATTAGCCCATTGATTTCCTTCTTATTTCCTCATTAGGTATGCAATCTCTGAACTTAAGATTGAGCATTCTACGTTCCACAGTTATTTGAGTAACTTGCAGTTTATGAATTATGCTGTTATTAAAAGCTCTTGAGTAGAGTAGTAGAGTAGAAAAATATGCTTTATTGTCACTGAAAATTGTCCAATTTTATTGACAAAGCATACAAAAAGTAAAAAAAAATAATAACAATTAAAATTTACTAAAATTACATAAATTGTCAATATCACCAAATGAAAGATAATTCCATAAATAATATACAATCCATTGCAAAATTCTTGTAGTAGCTGCTGCAAGGTGTTATTCTACTAAAGTCAACAAGATACCATATTGATCTTTTTTGTAATTTGTAAGAAGATGAGACTCGAACAAAGAAAAATATGTTATTTTGAAGGATGCTAAATTGATTTCCTTCGAAACAGATCTGATTGCATATACTCATTGTCGTTTGTCTTCTTTCTCTTGGTTTATTTTCTTGGATTTGTATTTGTTGTCCTGTTATAGGCCTTCTGCCTCTTCAGGACGTGGTTTGTTTGTTTTGTTTGGTGTGTTGGCTGTTTCTCTTTTTATTGTGGTTGTCGTCGGTGCTGCTCCTGGACAATCATGGGAGAAAGTTGTGTGTAAAACGATTCTTTTCAGAAAGTTATTGATCTAAAAATATCTGTAATTAGTAAATATATTGAATAATATTGCATGTTATTGAATTTAGGTAACTTATGTGAACGCGACGCGAGAGGGCAGCTGTGGCTGTAACCTCTACAATAGACAGATATCATGTGCAATGGGAACGGGAAACGGAAACGGCGGCGGTATATGGGTGGAGTTGCCTCCAGGCTGTCAATGTATTCATCAGCAAGTTCATTGCTGGAAAGGTCCAGTAAAATAGTAGGAAGAAAGGGAGTTTGGATTTAGGATGTCTTCTGAATACATTGTCGAGGGATGAGCAGGCAGTTTTAAGGATGCGTTGGGTTCTGAGGTTTTGGCCCCGGATGGGATTTGTGTAACTCCTGCCCAGAGAGAGGAGTCTCTCATTAATGGGCTGGACATTCGACAGTAAATGAATGAGTGCAGAAGGATAATCGCAACGCTTTCTGTTTACTCTACGCAGAATATTTCTTTCCAAAGCAAGTAGTCTACGAGTGTTATGGTCGCGCTTCGCAATATAGATGTTAGATCTATACTCGATGACCTAATGAATGATTTGTATGTGTGTATGAGTGTGCGTGAGTGTGTTATTCCGAATCTACAATAAAGAGAATTGAGTAGTCCGTATCTACTTCTGGCCTTACTACAGGCTCTGTCCAGATCGGCCATCCAGTTAACCGTTGGAATAAACATTACACCGAGGTATTCGATCTGGTCACGGAGCTGAAGTCGGTCACCCCGAAGCCTTAGATTGTGTCTTGCGGAAATAATGTATGTCATAAACTGGCTTTGCTTTGGATGTCGAAATAGGTTCGTTTGAGTTTTGTTAGGGTTGGGTGTTACTCGCCATCTCCTGAACTATCTATCGACAAGGTCAAGGTGATTTTGAGCAAATCCAAGCACCGTATCAACGTCTCGCGCTGTTGTATCATCTGCGTAAAGCAAAGTGGTTGTGTTGTAATAACGAGGATTAGGGAAGTCACTGTTGTAGTTGATGTATAAAATGGGAGCCAATACAGAGCCTTGAGGTACTCCCGCTGTAGGAGTAAAGGAATCGGAGAAATGACCCAGCTCCTGCAGGTCTGCATTACTCTACGCAGAATATTTCTTTCCAAAGCAAGTAGTCTACGAGTGTTATGGTCGCGCTTCGCAATATAGATGTTAGATCTATACTCGATGACCTAATGAATGATTTGTATGTGTGTATGAGTGTGCGTGAGTGTGTTATTCCGAATCTACAATAAAGAGAATTGAGTAGTCCGTATCTACTTCTGGCCTTACTACAGGCTCTGTCCAGATCGGCCATCCAGTTAACCGTTGGAATAAACATTACACCGAGGTATTCGATCTGGTCACGGAGCTGAAGTCGGTCACCCCGAAGCCTTAGATTGTGTCTTGCGGAAATAATGTATGTCATAAACTGGCTTTGCTTTGGATGTCGAAATAGGTTCGTTTGAGTTTTGTTAGGGTTGGGTGTTACTCGCCATCTCCTGAACTATCTATCGACAAGGTCAAGGTGATTTTGAGCAAATCCAAGCACCGTATCAACGTCTCGCGCTGTTGTATCATCTGCGTAAAGCAAAGTGGTTGTGTTGTAATAACGAGGATTAGGGAAGTCACTGTTGTAGTTGATGTATAAAATGGGAGCCAATACAGAGCCTTGAGGTACTCCCGCTGTAGGAGTAAAGGAATCGGAGAAATGACCCAGCTCCTTTATCGTAATTAGGCGATCAGAGACATATGAATGGATAAGTCTGATAAATGAGAGTGGCAGGCCGATGTTCAGCAGTTTCTTGACAAGTCCTACATGCCAAACTTGGTCAAAGGCTTTTTGAACATCGAAAAACATGCCTAGTGAGCATAGAAGGCTGAGGCTAGTTTCCTACTTAACACATTGACGGACACACCTGCTACAGCCGTCATGTATATGTGACGCACCTGCTACAGCCGTCCAATTATAACTCGCTTTGTAGGATAGACCGGTTGAGGCTGGCACATTTTATACTATTATACCATTAAAAATACATGTTGGTGTACCAGGAAACGTGTGTGCAATGTTGGTTGCCTACAGTTTAGATACCTACCACCAATTAGAAGACGTAGGTGTATGGAGGGCAAGGCAGTTGTACCGGAATACCACATGCATTGTTATTGTTAACTCAGACATTGTAGAAATTGTTATTTTAAATAATATTCAGTGGGGTATGTTTTTATTTAGTTATTTTTGTATGTAAAAGAATAAAACATATACAGGGTGTTTATTTTTGAAACAAGCAATGAATCCAAAAGAAGAAAACCGTCTTTTGAAACTTTATGAGGAAGTAGCCAGCGATGAATATATTGATAGTGATATAGCTTATGGGCAATCAAACTCATATCATCCTGAAAATGACGATGTTGATTCTGATAACAGTAGCATAGAGTCAGAGGTAAATTCAAGTTTTTTTTTTATTTTTGTTGTTATTTTAGAATTTTCAGGTTCAAAAAACTCTTAATGAAGAAGATCATGTTTCTGCAGAAGTGAGTCCCGAATCAGATGCTGACGATAATATTCGTGCAAACGCAGACGCAGTCGAACGAAGTGATAATGAGGATACTAATGAAAATGAATGGAATATCGAGACTGTGAGTACAGATGGCTTCTTATTTGATAATTCACAAATGAGAATCAAGTTATTTGTAGATTTGAACTCGTCACCTTTTGACATTTTTTCTTAAGTGTGGAATGATGTTATAATGGATTTATTGGTAAAATCTACAAATCATTATGGGAAATCCTTAACTAGACAATCACGCCCCAAAACCAGACATTCACGTAGAATTACTTTTAAAGAGACTTCCAAAGAGGAAATGAAAAAATTTTTTGGTTTATGTTTGCTACAAGGGCAAATTAAAGGCAAATTAATTGTTTAGTTTTGATCCATTAAACTACCATCCAATATTCTCGTACATAATGAACTGCAGACAATTCGAACAAATTTTACGGTGTTTTTCCGTGCACAGTGGTGACGATATTCTTAATCCGAATGATCGACTTTACAAGATTAAAAGCCTACTAAATATGTCTCTCAGAAATGTTCAAGACTCTTATACATCAGGTGCACAGTTGTCTTTTGATGAGTCCTTACTATTATTTCGTGGTCGGCTATCATTTAGATCTTATATGAAAAATAAAAAAACGAAATACGGGATTAAATTTTACGAACTTTGTTCTTACGATTGATACGTGTTTTAAGACACAAACACAGATTTATAAAACATTGAATGCGAAGTATTATGACATATGGGGCTGAAAATTGGATAATAAACAAGAAAAATAGCAGTAAGATAGTAGCAACAGAGATGGAATGCCTGTGAAGATGCTGCAGAGTAACAAGAATGGATAGGAGAAGTAATGACGAAATAAAGCAAAGGACATCGATAGAAACAGACATACTAACATATATAGAACAAAAAAACCAAAGTGTGGATATGTAAGAAGAACTAGCGACAACAGATGGATAAAGTGAATAACCAAATGGAGCCCCATAGGAACGAGGAAAAGAGGACGACCCCAAAGATCCTGGAGGAACGAAGTAGGCGACGCCATGAGTAAGAGAGGCCTAAACGATGGAGAATGGGACAACAGGGAGAGATGGAAACGGTTGAGCGAGGGAAGGGGTTATAATACTTCGTTATTATATTTTATCTTTATCAGAAAATACAGCATTTCTAATATAATAATGAAATACATAATTCTAGGAATTTCAGATTATAATATACATTTTTGATTTTGACAAAATTTTATCGGAACTCATCGAATATCTACATTGATTATATTTTGAGGTGTCACAGAATTCTTATCATTCAGGGAAAAATTTTTGTTTTCAATAAGTTTGGCGTTCATAATAACAATAGATATAGTTTTAGAAAAATGATTGGCCTCTCTATTTCACTAGGTATACTCTTAACCCATGAAGGACTGGAGTTGCCATATGGCAACACTGGTATTGACGTACGAATCTTATTATTTTGAGGTTATGTTAGTTTGTTTTGTTTCCAAGAACGTGCCGGTCTGCATAAAATAAGTTATTTGAAGATATACACCTAAGAAAAACTTAATTCGTTGGTGTTTGTGAGATTTTATAGCCACCGTTTTTGATAGTTGTAAAAATGGATATAAGATTTGTGTAAGTAGCTCAATTTGTCAATTACTTCTGAATAACTATTACATCTAAGTGGCTAAAGTAACAATTATGCTCTAATAGAAAGGTCATTTTCCCTCTGTGAATATTTGACAACCCTTGAAAAAAAGCGATCTTTTACAATATTTTGTTTTTATTCATCGCAATCTGTCTAGAAAACAGCTGGAAGCAAATGTTGAGATGCAAATGTATGGCGAAGAAGCAGACAAGGAGGATGACGACATCGAAGAAGATGCAGTTCAAGCGATGGATATTTCCCAGGAAACAGCGGAAGTTTCATCCCACAAACTACCTCTCAAGTGAAGAAAATTGAATACGAGTCCCTAAATTGGATAACGGGTGATTTGGTCGACAATGCCGCTAGTTTCCCAGAATATAGCTACGAACCATTCAATACGTTGACACCTGTCGAGATGTTCGAATTATTTTTCGACGAGGATATAATTAGTTACATTCTCAACCAATGCACGAGTTATGCACTACAGAACAACTTTCCCGACCCCAAAATTTCTACAGGAGAAATGAGGTGTTTCTTTGCCATTTTGATTCTATCGTGGTATAATTGGCTCCCGGAAAAAAAATTTTACTGGGATACGAAAGACGATATGGGTAATGCAATGGTCATGAACGCTATGCGAAGAGATCGGTTCCTTACAATTTGGCGTTTTTTCCACCTTGCAAATAATGAAGCCATCGATGAAAGGGACAAATATTACAAGATCAGACCCTTAGCTGACTATTTACAGAAAAAATGTAAAGAATATTACGTCCCTGAAGGCGAATTAAATTACGACGAATCTATGGTGAAATACTTTGGACGCCACTCATGTAAACAGTTCATAAAAGGAAAGCCGATTCGTTTCGGATACAAAGTTTGGTGCCTTAACACTAAAAGTGGGTATCTTGTAAGCTTCAACATGTACCAAGGAACCGATCCCAAAGCAAATAATCATTATTATAAAGTTTTTGGAGTATGTGCGGCTCCATTCGTCACAATGCTCGATGAACTGCCCAATGATAAATCAAGATTACCCTACAAATTTTTCTGCGACAATTTATTTACGAGCCTCCACCTTTTGAAACATATAAAGGATCGTGGCTATAGCCTTACCGGAACAATACGGGAAAATCGCATTCCCAAAAAACTGCCCTATAGAATCGAAAGCTAATACGCAGAAACGCAAAAGGGGTGATGTAGAGTCGATTCTCTCGAGAGAAACTGGTATTATAGTTGTAAGATGGTTGGATAACAGCGTCGTAAGTGTAGCGTCAACATGTTATGGGGTGGAACCACAATCGCTCGTGAAAAGATATTCACAAGCTGAAAAGAAAATCATCCAGGTTCAAAGTCCATGCCTGATTGGTGAATATAATAATGCAATGGGGGGCACCGACCTAATGGACGAAAATATAAACCGCTTTAGAATAGGAATGAGGGCAAAAAATGGTACTGGAGCTTGATTACCTGGATGCTAGATGCGACTATACAAAATGCGTGGGTGCTACATAAAAAATCCGGCAACAAGTTGACACAGTTAGAGTTTAGGCGTGAAATTGTGCAAGCCTATCTGACCAAATACGGAGTGCCAGCAAAACAAGGTGGCCGACCGTCTAGTTCACTCTCAAGTCGTTCCTTTCATAGAGTATCTGATGATATTAGATACGATGGAGTTGGGCATTTACTGGAACCAGTACCAAATAAAAAGAAAATTAGGTGTGCAGGTGAAGAATGCAGGTCGATCATGAGAACAAGATGCGCCAAATGTAAAGTAGGTTTGTGCACAAAGTGTAATGTTAAATTTCATACACAGCTATAGAAAGTTTTTTGCCGATTATCTCTCAATTTCATAGAATATTTTTTACTTTTATTTCATTCGGTTAATGTAGCCATAGGAACCTAGCGTTGCCATTTGGCAACAGGCAATATTTTTAGGTTTTAATATATTTAATAATTATTTTTGTCTTTTTATAAGTAAGTTTTGTCCATTCATAAGAGTTATTTGTATTATTTATGTAAAATAAAGATTTTAGAAAACTTCGTCCTTGACGGGTTAAGATTAGCAGCTACAAACTTATTTTGTGATCTATGGTTTTGACTTATCCTTCAGATCAGTATTCAATTTTAATTTACACTGTTATTTTTGAATATACATATATAATATATGTATATCCAGATGATATATTTATTTTGTTAATTATTTGAAGTTTACTTTGTTGCATCTTTTAATCTGTAAAATATCTCTTATGTTCCAGGTTCAGCTGGGAGTGTAGTTGCAAACAGATTGTCAGAAAATCCTAGTTGGAAAGTTTTAGCTATCGAAGCTGGTATATTTGCTGACCCGCTAACTGACATTCCTACTGCAGCTGGTATAAATTCAAGGTACCCATATGATTGGGGCTTTAAAACTGAAAAAATTCCGACAGCATGTCTTGGTACCATAGACGGTACATGCCTTATAGCAAAAGGAAAAGCAGTAGGAGGAACGTCAGTAACTAATTTTATGGTATATACTCGAGGAAATAAGTAAGTCTTAGTTTTTTGCCTTAAAATATCTTTCACGTGAAGAAAACCCTACAAAAATGTTTTTGTCTTTGTATTATTTTGCTTGCCCTTGTCTTGCACATCAACATTTAATATCCTGATCTAATTATCATGATATTACTTTCTTTTTGGATTCCAACTTAAATATTTACTTTTTAAAACCAGAATTAATTTAAGAGTTATTACCATGTAAGTGGATGCAGATAGGGAAGGTATTAGATTACCTAAAACAAGAACTTCTAATAAAATAACTTCAATAATTTAAGATGCGCGTTAGTTTTTTTGAATGTTGTTGTAAAAGTGTATTTATTTGTTATCCTTACAAACCCCTTTCTAACGAAAATACATTTGAAGAAAGGAAGTGCTGCGAACAAACGATTTAAGCAAAAATGATTATCCGTTGTCATCTATGAACATGTACTTTTACTGATTTACTGATTTTATAAATGATAAATATCATTTATAAAATTGATTGTACCTGCAACAGTGTTTATGTAGAAGAAACCTCAACACCACTAAGTGTTTATTAATTTAAACTAATTAATTAATTAATTAAGTTAATTTAAACAGACTGGCAAGTTTGGACCTGTAAAATGAGAATCCGTCTGGCTTAAGACAATAGTGTATATTTAATAGCGTTAAGAATGTTCGTGTTACGAAGAATGAGGCAATGAATGAAGAATGACGATACAGTACTCCTAGCTTCTAGTCAAGAAGATCTGCAAACACTACTTGATAGTGTCGTTGAGAGTTGTAGGGAGGCAGGTCTGGATCTTAACATAAGGAAAACCAAAATACTTGTAATAAGTAAACAACAGAATATAAAACCGTCTATATATGTAAATAATACCAAACTTGAGCAAGTTGATAAAATCGTCTACCTTGGACAGCAATTAAATTGTAATGAAGAAAATCACGGCGAAATTAGATCCAGAGTAGAGCAGGCTAGAGCTGCTTTTAGAAGGATGTCCAAGGTGTTATGTAACAGAGACCTAAAATTGGCATTAAGGATCCGCCTACTTCGCTGCTACGTGTTCGGTCTTACTTTATGCTGTCGAGTCCTGGACTGTGAATAAAATCGATCTAAATCGCCTTGAGGCTTTCGAAATGTGGTGCTATAGAAGAATTTTAAAAGTTTCCTGGGTGGAGAAGATTCGTAACTCCACAATACTTGAACGTCTCAGCAAGACTACTGAGATCATAAAAAGCATCAAGCAGAGAAAGCTGGAATATTTCGGACATGTAATGAGAGGCCCCAAATATAGATTGCTACAAAATATCATGCAAGGCAAAATAGCAGGCAAACGCAGTCCAGGACGAAGAAGAACCTCATGGTTGAAGAACTTGCGAGATTGGTATGGTGTAGATACAAGCATGCTATTTAGGGTGGCAGTGAATAAAATTAAAATAGCTATGATGGTAACCAACGTTCTGAAAGGACATGGTACATGAAGAAGAAGAAGAATGTTCGTATATAGCTCTTATATCCGAATAGTGTTCGTCAATAGCTCTTGACGAATGAGAAGGCTAATATCAACACATGCGTTTGTTGACAGTTGGGAATTTGCAGAATGAATGTAGTTTCACATTAATTCTTTCAGTTCTGTCGGTAATTCTTGAGCTTCCTGCAACCAGTTTCAAACGAATCTATTGACGATGTCTGTCCATAGTGTAGGTGGTCTCTCTTTGTTTCTTCTGTCAGCTCGTGGTAATGCAGCATACTGTAATTTTTTGGGTCTACCGCCCGTCATTTATTCTGGCCACATGTCATGCCCAATTTTACTGAGGGTCAGTCCTAGTAAAGAGAGTTCCATTCGTTTCTGTACTACTGAGTTTGGTTGCTGTGGCCTGGGTTAAGGTGTTCAGTGTTAAGTGTTTTTGCGGCGTAAGTGATGACTGGAAGCACACATTGGTCGCATGTCTTCTTTTTCAAATGCGTCGACTTTTAGATTTTCGATTGGTACCATAAGTTTCAATCTCTTTTAAATTATCTGTTATCAGAACCACAAAATAATAAACAATCAGAATGACCACTCTGCTTGAAAAAATAAGTACGCGCATCTCGTTCACGCAGACTGAATCAGCCATGTTTTAAACGGAACCAGTGCTGTTCAGTGATATTTTATCTGGTGTGCATAGACAAATTAACCCGGTTTAATTTATTTACGGCAACTACAGACATAATATGTAATAGTATATTATAATATAATTATAATAGTCTATTTGCAAAATTTTGAAATGTGTTCAATTCGTAGAAAAATTTTAACATTTGTTTTCAATATAAATTTCGACAAATTTGTCATCTACAAATAGTTTCTCATGTTGATAAAAAACGAAGTAGAAATTCAACAATTTAGAAAAGTGTATATAATTTTCTTATAAGATGCTAAAAAATATTTTTTTTATGTTTATTGTATAATCATTGTAGATTAGATTATGATGAATGGGCAGCATTAGGAAATACAGGTTGGTCATATGATGAAGTTCTACCCTATTTCTTAAAATCTGAAAATTGTGAAAAATGTAATGACGTTGATAAGGAGTTTCACAGTAATGATGGACCATTAAATGTAGAACCTCCAGGTTGGGAATCACCTATAGTTAATTTATTTATAAAAGCTGGCCAAGAGATGGGATACAACAAATCGGATCCAAATGGTCGTCAACAATTGGGTAAGTCATATAATAGTGATATATTTGACACTTTACTACTTACTATATATATATATATATATATATATATATATATATATATATATATATATATATATATACAACGCAAAAGTCTCAGGATATTTTAATAATTTGACAATACCAATGACAAAAATTTCATGACTATATAAATTTGCTTTTAATATCATTTTTGATACACACACTCACTTCTTATCAAAAAAAAAAAAATTGTAAAACTGATAGCACTATGTGTTTTAGAATGTTTTTTATAAGGGACAAAAAAATCGACATTTTTATGTTTTGTTTATTTTTAATTTTAGTCACTTTATACCATTCTTGCTTAATAGGTGAGTTAAAGATATTGTCTTTTTACCGTGCAACGACAACATTTAACGTTGGACGAGATGAATAGAGCTGTGGACCTCCTTCAAGTTGGTATGCGACAAACTCAAGTTGCTGACCAGCAAAGTGTCTTCCAAAGCGTCGTAAGTCATTAGAAATCACCGAGGATACCGGACCACCAATATTAAAAAAAGAAGTCATCTATGCCATCAAAAACACAAAAGAGGGTAAAGCTACTGGACCAGATGAGGTGCCCATCGAATTATTAAAACTCATCGATGAAGATGTTATTGATGTAATGGTTAAACTCTTTAATCTAATATATCAGACTGCCACAATCCCCAGACAATGGCTGCAATCAACCTTTGTAGCAATTCCCAAAAAACCAAGTTCAACAACTTGCTCAGACCACAGAACAATAGCTTTAATGAGTCACACACTTAAAACATTTTTGAAAATAATTCACAGCAGAATTGTTAAAACTCTTGAATATGAGATTAGTGACACACAATTTGGCTTTAGAAATGGTATGAGTACAAGAGATGCTTTGTTCGGCTTGAATGTGCTGGCTCAGAGATGCATGGACATGAATCAGGATATGTACTTATGTTTTGTAAACTTTGAAAAGGCATTTGATAAAGTTTAACGTAAAAAGCTTGTAGATATATTAAAAAGCAAAAATATTGACAGTCGTGATCTGAAAATTATATCTAATTTATATTGGAATCAAACTGCCAAGGTAAGAGTTGACAGCCAGTACACCGAAAATATCAAAATACACAGAGGAATCTGCCAGGGTTGCGTGCTGTCCCCACTACTTTTCAATGTCTACAGTGAAGCGGTATTGCAAGAAGCGTTCTCACTCAATAGAAGGTATATCTATCAATGGAGAAGTTTTGAATAACTTACGTTTTGCAGACGATACAGTAATAATTACGGATAACAACAATGATTTACAGAACGTAATGCAACGCCTTAATGAACGCTATCATGAGTGCGGACTGAAGATAAATTTAAAGAAAACTAAATGCATGATCATGACTAAATCTGCACATGCAAATATCCAATTGACTATTGAAGATACTGAAATTGAGAGTGTTAGTAACTATAAATACTTAGGAACATGGATAACATCAGATGTAGACCAAACCAAAGAAATTAAGACACGTATTGAAATAGCACGTATATCATTTATTAAACTTAAAAAGTTTCTTTGTTGTCGGGATATAAGGTTAGAACTACGCCTGAAAATGCTTCGATGTTACGTGTTCTCTACTCTTCTTTATGGTTTGGAAGCTTGGACACTAAAACAAGCTCATCTGAATAAGTTGGCTGCCTTTGAATTTCGGTGTTACAGAAGAATCCTACGAATATCATGGATTCAAAGGGCAAAATCCGAGGAAAGCGAAATGTGGGAAGACGAAGAATATCTGGCTTAATAACTTAGGGGAATGGTTTGAATGCAGTAGTGCAGAACTTTTAAGAGCGGCAGTCAACAGAGTCCGCATAG
This sequence comes from Diabrotica balteata, assembly GCA_918026665.1. NCBI lineage: Eukaryota > Metazoa > Arthropoda > Insecta > Coleoptera > Chrysomelidae > Diabrotica > Diabrotica balteata. The sequence goes on along the minus strand of OU898281.1, from coordinate 104,967,948 downwards.
CCATGATGATTTCCAACCTTCTGTTTTGGTGTTTGGCCCTTCAGCAATGGTGTTTGGCCAATGCTGATCTGGTTATTTTAAGGCGTATTACTAAGTCAGTATTCCTTTGAATTTTTCAGGCCTTTTGGCTATATATTTGGTTCTTCCATTGTTTTATGCAATCGCTGGTTTTGTTTTTATATTGGCCACTGAATTTTTTTATCGTTTGCTGATACCCCAATGAATTCCAAGTTGATAACCTTCGTGGTTGATGTTTAAGCATTGTGTTGATGAGACTAAATTTACTGTAGATGACAAACTGTATGAATCATTTTTCTCGATTATTTAGTTCGCCCATTCCAAATATAACAACATGTAACATGCATTTCAATATTTTTCTGTTTGATCTTTTCTATTACCTGTCTAATGATAAATCTATCATTTGGACACGATCTGGCATTTCGGAATACGGCTTATTCTTCCCCATAATGGCCCATGTGTTGTTCTATGTTTTCTCGTATTACTGTGGAAAAGATTCTTACTATTAAAGGTTTTACACTGATCCCTCTATAGTTATTTGGTGACCTTTTGTCGCCTTTTTTTTAAATGGAGGACATGCATGATAAATTTCATTCATCTGGAATCTGTTCTGCTTCGATTTGATTGAACGGCACTTCCGCAGTTCCGTTTTTAAGATTTCTGGTCCTAGTACTTTGTTGTTTTTCGTTTTCTTTAGTGTTGTATTTATATCTTCCTCTGTGATTTCGGCTTCCTCTGTTAGTGTTATCATCGGGTCTTGTGAGATATACTTCGGTCTATTCTCCTGCAATAATTTTGTGTAATGCTTGTCCATTCCTATAATTATCTGTATAATATCGGACGTTTTTTATTTTTTTTTTTTCATGCTTCCGTTGATCTGTTTTTAGTGAACAGTAAATGTTTTGGTCAAATTAAGCCAACTCTTGTGTCTAAAAATTTATTGTATATAGTATTATTTAGAGTATATTATTTTTAATTTTTAACATTAAAATATATTAATTTTTGTTATATTTTAGGTTTTTCGAAAGTAAAAGGAACTGAACGAAATGGAAGAAGATGCAGTACAGCGAAAGCATTTATTAATCCAATATTACAACGACCAAATTTTGAGCTTCTCACATCTGCTACAGTAACAAAAATCTTAATTGGTCATTCCACCAAGAAAGCTTATGGAGTTCAATTTATTAAATATGGAATAAAACACACAGTTCTAGCTACTAAAGAGATAATTCTAAGTGCAGGCACTATTAACAGTCCGCACCTTTTAATGATATCAGGAATAGGTCCTAAGGAACACCTTGAGGATAAGGGAATCTCTTGTATTCAGAACCTAAGTGTAGGATATAATATGCAAGACCACGTGGGCGTTATACTACAAGCAATTTTTGTTAATGAGAGTGTTACTTTTAACGATATGTTAGCTGTTAATCCTTGGACTTGGTACCAATATTTTTTTCAAGGTAATTTATTAAATTTATTTATTTATTTACAAAGCGCAACAGTCCTTAAAAGGCCTAGGGCTAAAATGCAAATAATACAATTAATATATTACTTATATATTACAAAACTTCATTCTTCCCATTTCTTCCCAGCCATCAATTCCCTCTTTTTTGAAATCTTCATGTACGCTATCAAACCATCTTTGTGCGGGTCGTCCTTTCCTTCTGATTGGGCTCCCATTTTAGAATCATCTTTGGAATCTTCTTCCTGTTCATTCTCATCACATGCCCCATGCATCTCACTATCTGTACTTTTATGTAGCGTCTGAAGCTTGGATCGTTATACAGTTCCTTTGCAGTGTCCGCAGCATCTAACTTTCCACCATGTTTTTGCCTCTACATATAGCTCTGAACATTTTTTCCTATCTTTCCAATGTCTCCGTATTTGCTTTTATTACTGTTCGCATTGTATGTAGCGTATTCTGCCGTCCTAAGCAAAAAGGCAGTATCTCCACAAATGTAAGTTTTGAGATAATGCAGATTTTAATAAACAGGGCTGAGCCACCATATATTTATTTATGGATTCCGGAATTGTTTAACTGTGTTGTAGTTCTTTTTGATATCATTGAATAAGTTTATTTTTTTGTAAGCTATTTTTATAAATTTTAATGAAAATGGCAGATACTGCTTTTAAGCAAGGTATATAATTAAAACCCTTAAGAATGAATTACATAAAAAACAGTAACTCCAATTAGTTTGAGGTTACTGCTTTTTAGTGTAATATTTCTTCAACGAAAAGCACAGTGACAACAAAAATTATTTCGTTATATTAACTTTATTAGTTAAGAACTTTCTTAAAACATTATTCAGCTTAACTCTACATTTTGTTGAAAAACAAATAATTAGTCAAAACAGATTATTAATTATTGAAAAAACACAAAATCCACTTATTAAATATTATCAAACTTCGATCTTAACATCTGGCAGGTTCTTTGAAGCCATACTTGGCTACTTTAAATTTTAAAAACTTTTGCTTCCTAGCTTAGCAACAACTTCAACCATGTCTTTCAAGTAGGGTCGTGGTGTTGTATGGTTTATTTTGTAAATTGATGAGTTGTCAGGCCAAACAAAGAAATCCTCAAGCTTGATTTCTTTGGTCTCAACCTTTCCAGAATTAGCTGACAACGCAATACACAAAATCAGCGAAGTCATAAACCTTTTTCAATCGCTGCAAAGACTGCTCCACCTGGTGGTGAAAACTGTTAGCTGACATAAAGGAATGACCTGGTTCAAAATATCTAAAGGTCTGTGCTGTAATTATATTAGAATTGATAATGTATATTAAGTATGAGAACAGTGACCAATTCTTGTTTTGGCCCGCACAGTTGTCAAGTCAAATGATTGTATTATGTTCTACATCACGCATGTGCAACATAAATGCATAAAATGCACTTATCAAGTCTTCCTTTTTTGTTCCTGATATGCATTCATGCCAGAGGCACGCAAAGGATTTGATTTTCTGTTTCTTTCCGACGGGGGAAAGGGATTCAGCACAAGTGACCATTTACTAAGTATGAAAGTTCTTATAGAACGAGCAAATGAATACCACATTCCTCTATATATGACGTTCATAGATTTCGAAAAGGCTTTTTGAGTGTAGAACATTGGCCAGTGAAAAGTTCTTTGATTATTGTGTTAGATTTTTTGATGTGTTCTTTCCAAAAGTTAAAGTTACTACAATCCTCCGATAATGACTGTTCGGTATGTTCAGGATTGTGAAGCGTAAAACTCTTACACAAATTGCACTCCTCATGGCCCAACGATGCAAAGGAAATATTTTCTTTTTTTGTTTTATCATTTCTCTTTCTCAGTTTTCCCTTTTTAGTATTATACGTTTCATCGAAATTTTCACTGCAAGATACGGCAGAACTTGTTGAAGCTATGGCACCTGTTGAACCAGCTGTAGTAATGTTCTTATTGTTACAACTCTTATTAGTAGGTCTGGAACTGTCGTCCGATTCTGATTCAACGCTACCATCTGAACTAGACTGCAAAAAGTCAGGGTCTTTAAGTGAGTCATCAGAATCAGCCTAAAAACTCGTTAAAGTGGATGTAGCTGGCAAAGCTGAATTTTCACTTTCAGAGATTTGTAGCCTAACGGGTTCTAAGTTCATATATATTTTACCTTCTATCTCTTCACTATCATGCGGTTCCTCACCATAACTTGGATTGATAACTTCCATTGTCTGCAGCATTTGCATTATTTTCTTACCACGGGTTCCCATGTTTTAAATTTCGTTAGGTTAACTGTTAACTGTAACAAAATAATATATGACAATAAACCTATTAACAATCAAGTCGATAATAATACATACCTAACACTTTTTGAAAGAAAATCATGTACTGTAATCTTTATTATTGATATGAACACGTACACACAGTGTGACTAATTAGAATAAACTGAAAGAAACTTACTCATGCTTCCGGCTTCACTCTTTACATACAGAAACTAAGAATTGTGATATTGTGATATGAATATGTGGTGGGGCATGTCGCGAGAAAACTTAAGCAGGTGCTAGATTAAAAAGCAGTGTCTCCATTTTCTGTAGGAGATACTACCTTTTAGGCTTGTATAAGGTACTTACTGCCTTTTAACTAAGGAATGCCTAACAACAAGTTGAGTTACTGTAATTTTAATTTTCTATCAGACCAAGGAATAAACGCTTACTGCTTTTTAACTTAGTTTGGTATATTAATAATTGTATAAGAACCCATATAAAAAAGCAAACTCGAAAATTGTAAAAATTGGAGATACTGCCTTCTTGCTTAGCACGGCAGTATTATTGTTTTATATAACCTTAACTTTGTTTTTCTCGTAACATTCTAACCTTTCTCTTTTATAATAAAAGCTAAGGATCACTACTGCAACTCCTACCATAACCATGATTGCGGCTAGTCGGATCCAGACAATTTTATATAGGTTCTAATGAGCCGCCGCTCAGGTATTTCCTGAGGGTGCCCAGAAGTTCAAATTTTTGTTTTTTCCTATAAATATTAATTATTGCTAACAGCAACAAATTTTGTTTATTTTACATGTTTTTATGCCAATAATGTAAAAATATTTGGATGTTTTCTCGAATCTCTGTATTTGAGCAACAAAATTACTCGTTAAATGTCGTTGATATTTTTTTATATAATTTATGCTTGTAAGGATTTGCTACACTTTTTTCTTATATCTTGTTGGGTTAACAGTGCTAAATGAATACCAATCTAAATGTAATATCAGGTTTGTTTATTATAGGTAAGGGTCCTTTAACTTTACCAGGAGGTGCTGAAGCTTTGGCATTTATAAAGACAAAATATGCCTCTCCCACACACGACTACCCAGATATGGAGTTAGTACTTGGAGCATCTTCCTTTAATAGTTTATTATTTGGTCTAATCGGCAACTTCGTTGGTATACCTACCAAGATCTTTAGGAAAGTTTTTGCGCCACACATAGGGAAACCTTCTTTTAGTATCAACCCATTTATTCTGAAGCCAAAGAGTAGAGGAAGGGTGTATTTAGAAAATAAAGATCCGATGAAAGCTCCTGTTATATTAACAAACTATTTTAAAAGCGAAGAAGATGTGAATACATTAGTTGAAGGACTTAAAGTGGTAAGAATAGATATAATTCCTTTTACTTCATAATAACCTGCAATGTTAGAATAAAATTAAAGTTTTTATTTCTTAAACTATGTTCTATTTTCTATTTACTGGATTTATTTTATGACCAGGGATAATTGTAGGAGAACATAGGAGCTATTCCAGTATACATATTTTTTTGTGCATAAGGTCATTTCTGTTCTGTAGAACTGTTGGATATTTTTTTTACGTTACGTCAGTTTTCCCTAGAATCATGAGTTACGGTATCCAGTCCAGTCTGATGACATGAGTCTAGTAATAGAAGTTTCGTTTTAAACACAGTAAAGTGTACCCTGAAAAATTCTCTCAGGATATCGTAAGCATTCTAAGTGTATTCACCTAACGTCTTTTGGATTGAGTGAATACTGACCTTTGTCTTTTAAAAGCGCCATAATCCGCAAATTGAGAAAATGGTGCTTGGTCTAGTCACAGAATAATAAACAATCAGAATGCGAACTCTGCTTGTCAAGATAAGCACAGACACACACAGATAACACAATTCAGATTTCTGCTTATAATCTGAGCCTTATAAAAATTGCAAGGAAAACAGACGTTGATAAAAGATGTTAAAATGATGAAGTTGAATTGTGTTTCGAAACTATTTTACGGATTTTATTATTAGATGTCGCTATCGCGTCCGTATTCAAGCCATTTTAGTGTTGCTTCTTAAAAGACAGAAAAAATTGATTTTTCACGTTGAGAACACCTATGAATAACTGTTCTGATGAGACCTATTAGGTCGAAATACGTATCAATAGATACATAGGAGCTGTTTGCGCGAAATCAAATATTTGCTGTCTTTTTCATTTTATTCGGATATACTCTGTGTGAGTACGAGAAACACAATTCGCTAAGGATTTCTGCTTAGTTGTAAAGACATGTCGTGTAATGCTAATTTTAGATTCCCCATGTCCCTTTTAACATCTTTTATCAACGTCTGTTTGCCTTGCAATTTTTAGAAGGCTCAGAATATAAGCAGAAATCTGAATTGTGTTTCGAAACTATTTTACGGATTTTATTATTAGATGTCGCTATCGCGTCCGTATTGAAGCGATTTTAGTGTTGCTTCTTAAAAGACAGAAAATATTGATTTTTCACGTTGAGAACACCTATGAATAACTGTTCTGATGAGACCTATTAGGTCGAAATACGTATCAACAGATACATAGGAGCTGTTTGCGTGAAATCAAATATTTGCTGTCTTTTTCATTTTATTCTGATATACTCTGTGTGAGTACGAAAAACACAATTCGCTGAGGATTTCTGCTTAGTTGTAAAGACATGCCGTGGAATGCAAATTTTAGATTCCCCATGCCCCTTTTAACATCTTTTATCAACGTCTGTTTGCCTTGAAATTTTTAGAAGGCTCAGATTATAAGCAGAAATCTGAATTGTGTTTCGAAACTATTTTACGGATTTTATTATTAGATGTCGCTATCGCGTCCGTATTGAAGCCATTTTAGTGTTGCTTCTTAAAAGACAGAAAATATTGATTTTTCACGTTGAGAACACCTATGAATAACTGTTCTGATGAGACCTAGTAGGCCGAAATACGTATCAACAGATACATTGGAGCTGTTTGCGTGAAATTAAAATATTTGCTGTCTTTTTTATCAAATTTTATAATATAATCCATGGTTGGAGCAGTAGCCACTTTCTGTCACTTGCTGTTGCATGGTATAGATTTCCGACTGATTTGGTATGCTTTAAATCATGAATCACGGGTAAAAAACCATGGATTCAACTGTATTTTGGTGTATTTTTGATTCTTGTGTTTACTAATGTATCGACTTCAATAATTTGTAGGTTATGCAAATAGCAGAATCTGAACCTTTTAAAAGATACAATACGAAGATAAATAAATCTCCCTTTCCTGGATGTGAAACATTCATATTTGGCAGTGATGACTATTGGAAATGTGTTGTACGGCAAGTTGCAGTTTCTGAACAACATCATGTAGGTACCTGTAAAATGGGTCCAAAGACTGATCCTGATTCTGTAGTTGACCCGTCGCTAAAAGTGTATGGAATTCAAGGCCTTCGAGTGGTTGATGCATCTATTATGCCAAATATTATAGCAGGACATACAAATGCACCTGCAATAATGATAGGGGAGAAAGCGGCTGATATGATTTCAAAAGACTGGTAGAATATTTTTATATGTTTAGATATAATTGTTAGAAATATTAAGTAGACTATTATTGTTAAAATATATAAATAAAACAAAAACAGTTTGTATTGTTAGTATTATTTGTACACACCTACGCTTAAATTAAAGACGATTTTAGGGAAATTAATGAATTAAGTCTGTTATGCTTTTGTTGAAGTTTCTTAGCATAAATAAATTTTTTCAGTAAAAAAATTTCTAAGTTAAAATAAATCAACTATCTGAATAATACATTCAAAATAATGTGATCTTCTTCTTCTTCAGCCTGTGTTCGTTCACTGCTGGACATAGGCCTCTTCCATGTGCTTCCATCGATTTCTACTTTTGGCAATTCTCATCCACTGCTTGCCCGCGACTTGTTTGATATCGTCTGTCCACCTCTTCTGCGGTCTGCCTACTCCTCGCCTGTTCTCTCTTGGTCTCCAGTTTGTTAATCTTTGTGTTCATTTTTCGGGATTATCTCGGGCAAAATGTCCGACCTATTGCCACTTGAGCCTTGCAATACGTTCTGGGACATCAGTAATTTTTGTTCTTTCACGAATGACGTTATTTCGAATCCTGTCTCTCAAACTAATCCCTAGCATGGCCCTCTCCATTGCTCTTTGGGTTGTACTGAGCTGCTCTAAGGTTTTCTTTGTGAAGGTCATGGTCTCCAGTCCATATGTAGTTACAGGCAAGATACATTTGTCATAAAGTCTACGTTTTAGACACATTGGTATATCTTTATTCTTCAAAATAAAGCTTAATTTGCCGAAAGCTCCCCAAGACAGTTGTATGCGTCTTTTTATTTCGGCTATTTGATTTTCTTTGCCGATTTTAATGGTATGTCCAAGATATATATATAGTGGTCTACATTTTCAAGACTGACGTTGTCAATAACAAGATTAGTTTGTAAATTACTCATTATTTTTGTTTTCTGAAGGTTCATTTTGAGACCTATTTTATTTGACTGCTGGTTTAATTCCTTCAACATTTGCTCCAGTTCCTTGATATCTGTACTAAATAATACTATGTCATCCACAAACCTCAAATGACTCAAACGTACACCATCAATATTTAGACCTTTTTCCTCCCAGTCAAGCTGTTTGAATACATTTTCCAATGCTAAGGTAAAAAGCTTTGGTGAAATAGTATCACTTTGTCTAATACCTTTATCAAGGCGCATTTTTTCAGTTTTTTCGTCTTCATTGATTTTGATGTGGAATGTGGCCTGTTCATAAATGTTTTTAATGAGTGTGGTGTACCGTGAGTCTATTCGAGCATCCTTCAGGGCTGACAAAAACGACCAAGTCTCAATACTATCGAAAGCCTTGTGAAAGTCGATAAATGCCATATGTAAAGGTACATTATATTCTGTGGTTTTTTCTACTAGTGTTCTGATGGTTTGTAAGTGATCATTAGTATCAAACCCTTTTCTAAATCCCGCCTGTTCAACCGGTTGATATAAATCAAGTTTTTGAGTTATGCGGTTGGTTATTATTCTTGTTAACAATTTGTATAAGTGTGATAACAAACTTATAGGTCTGTAGTTTTCAATATTAGTAGTGTCTCCTTTCTTGTGTAAAAGTATTATTTCGGCGTTTTCCCGTAGGCTGGGTATTCTTTTTTCTGTTAGACACTTATTCAGTAAGACTTCCACAACTTCTACAACGATGTTGCCGCCCATTTTTAACATTTCAGACGTTATACGATCCTCGCCAGGAGCTTTTTTGTTTTTCATTTGCTGTAAGGCATGTCTAATTTCCGAAGAGGTTATTTTAGGGAGGGTTTCCGAGCCGGTTTCCGAGCCGGGAACTTACCCACTCTTGGGTAAGTTAAAACACACCAAGAAGATGTAGAAAACGAATTTTTAGAACTTTTATTATTTTTAACTAAATTTTAAAATGTATTGTATCCATTATTGTATAAGTTATAGTTTATATGTTTGTTATTAATGTTGAGTGTCATAGCTTCTTACAAATAATCTCAACGACTATGTCTTGATAAAGGAATTAAACAATTCCGAAAGCTAGACCAAAAGTCAAAAGAGTGTTTCTGTAACATCCCGGCCAAACTTCTGACTGCAGCCCCAATAAACTTTGTTGTTTGTTTAAATTGACAGTCACGAATATCCAGTATTCATTATATATATATATATATTATATATATATATATATATATATATATATATATATATATATATATATATATATATATATATATATATGTTCGGGAAGATTTCCGCGGTTACTACAATGAGACCTAGTTCAAAATTGGACTTTCTATTGTTGGTGAATCACCCTGTTATTATGCAAGTCGATGCTTATTGCCACAGCAAGACAATGCTACTTGCATCTTAAACTACTTATGTGGTAGAAAGCCAATGCAGGTGTTGACATAATGGGTTATTCATAATGTGAGTAGGTAACATTAATCATAATAATCTTAAATTCGTGCCTATCACGAATAATACACTAAGTAAAAGTAAATAAATCTATAAAAGTAAAATGAGTAAACTTTTGGTTTTGTATTGGTTAAGGTTTTGTAAATATGCCAAAAATATAAAAATACAGCACATCTGGTATGGCAAAAATAATTTAAATTCATAACCAGCAATAAAAACCTAACTAAAAAGCAATAAAGGGAAAGGGGCGATCTCCCCGTCGCACCTCCTTGGATCCGCATATGACAAAAGTGCTGAGAAGAATGAAAAAATGTAATAAATACAATTAAGATGAAAGAGTATGTATCATATTTTTGTCGATTTTAAAGCGGCATATAACAGTGTCTTAAGACCAAGTCTTTACAACGCTATGAATGAGTTAGGAATTTCAAAAAACTCATATGTTTGATAAAAGTGACAATGGCGAAAATGCTATCAGCAGTAAAAATTCAAAACGACTCATCAACCCCATTTGAAATACATAGGGGTTAAGGAAAATGTAAATATTTCTGAAAGTAGTAGTACCAATGCTATTATATCCACATTTAACAATATAAACCTGATGTTTATGACTTAGCCTCTAGAAGTAAAATTATTGTTAAACACGAATTGTTGGGTAATTTTTTAACTTCTACTGTACCGGAAAGAAAAAATCGTAACACGGAACGACTTACTTTTGTAATTACACCTGCACGATATCAGGAAAAGTTACGAAAAAAGGAGGAGTTAAAAGAAAAGCAAAAAAAAACAAAAACAAGAAAAGAAACGGAAAAGAGAACAAAAATTTTGGAAAACCAGTGTAGCAACAAAAAGAATTCAAAAAAGTCAAATGTTCTATTTGTTCAAATAATATTCAATCGAATAAATTAAAATGCGATGACTGTTGTCTTCATTATTACGAATGTTTTATTCCTGTTAAGCATAGACAGAATATACCTAACGATGGTGATCTATTTATATGTTACAACTGCTTCAATCTGCAGGATAATTATTCCGATGCTAATAACAGTATCCTAGAGTGATTGACGAACTTTTCACTCAATACAAAGAACCACAAAGGCAATTATAAAATTTAATTGTATCAACTGTATATAGGTACCCCATACCGCACAGAAATCTTTGGGGTTTCTTGTAATTTTCATTTGTTTCTAGTTTGTTATTGTGTTAAAGCAGTTGTCCAATAACTATTTTTGAGTGTGCTGTAACTAAATAAACTGTCCAATAACTATAATTTTTACTATTTTTAATAAATATATATTGACAAAAAAAATTTAACACTTTCTTTAAATCGTTATAGCCAGCCCTCTTGTAATAAACTGTTTAGGCTACGTTTTGTATAAATTTCAATTAAATCTGCAGAGAACAATGTGAATTACGAATTTTTAAAGTTTAAATTTTCTTAAGTGTCCAATAACTATATGGATCATATCCAGACAATATAAGTAAATGCAAACTTGCAATATATAAACCAAATCATCAATACCAGTATGTAATTAGATCTCCGAAATCTGACACCTGAGAGACCCCATTTTATTTCAGCTATGTTGTCTTATCTATGGTCGCCATCATTCCGCAGTCACAACGCACTGCTTTTTATAATAACATGCAAATCGTATTGTACATAATATTATAAGCGAACCGTTGTTCAGTTCAGTTTCGTACCATCATTTTCGTATTTTTTACCTACCGTGTCAGCGCTGGCCTCAACTCAAGCGACTTCTACAGCTCTCATATATGTAGTATGTAGGTGAATCAAGCAAGACAGACTTTACAGTTCTTTTATATATAATTATAGATAACCAGTTTGTGTTTATTTCCTTTAGCGGCAACGAAATTGCACAAGATTTTTTAAGTTCTGCGTAGGTATCGTGACGTAGGTCGTTGGGATTTTGTTTATATTGTAAACAAAAATATTTGTGTTAGTTTTCCTTTCAATTCAAATAGTTCATTTGCTCTTAGTTACTATCGACAAACACGTGGTTTTGTGTTCTAAAACAATTAAATGTGAAATTTCTGTTTTCATACCATTTGTGGCGCGTTCTAGATTGGTGCAAAGGTAAAGGATATTTGTATGTGTTATTGATAAACAAGGAATTAAAACTAGTAGGTATGTGTTTATTAATTTATTATCAGTGGACATTATTTAACAAATTAGACTACTGTAATCTAACTGATTTTGTTTACTATTTATAAAACAAAATTCGTTAGAAGTTTAAATAATCATATTTTTCTATAACTAAAATGACTAAAAATATTACAAAGGATAAAATAAATATACTTTTTCTACAGCATGAATATGTCTAAATTAACTAATAAGTGTTGCAACTTTTACTTTTATCTCTAAAATTCTAAATAGTACTGTTTTTAAACATTTCTTCAAAACTAGTTTTTCATACCTTGACCTTATTACTTTATCACTCATCACACATGTTTCTATACAATAGGAGTGTTGGTGATTTACTGTTCTATTTGAATAGTGTTTTTGTTAATTAGATTAGAGCTTTGGTTTCATTTATGACCAGATCTCTATAAGTTTGTTTAAAAATATTTATTAATTAATCTTTTATTTCTCCTAGTAACTTAAGAATTTGAAATTAATATTACTTATACAATAAAATTCTCCATTTTAGATAAATTCTTTAATAAGGTCTTATTAATTTTATTCATAATTTCAAAAGAGGTAACGCCTCGTGGAGATGGTACCTCCCTGTTCCGTAAGCTACCACCAAACCCCACCCCAATGGCAGACATAACGTTGGGGTGACTGTACTTATTTTTACTCTCGGTTGCCCTGGAAAAAGGGGCCTTTCTGCGATGGTGCCGCCTCACTAGTTCTTGTATGGCTTATTTGTTGTCTCTTGGAATATGCTGAATAGCACTGCTTTACGATGTTAAGTAGCTCTTCTTGGTTATTATGTTTCTTTGTCAATTTTAATGAAAATTAAATGGTTATATTTGATTTTATCGTTGTCGCCACTTAGATTATGACAAAGTACGAGCCTTTTTTCTATTTAACGATATAGTAGCTCTCGTTGAGTATTAGATTTTCTTCAACACGTCAGCACGTCTTCCACAACCAAAGGCTTCCTCTACCATAAGTTATATACAACCCTTTTTCTTTATTTTGAATAACTTAGTTTATTACATCTTTGCTTATTTCATCTTTGTTTTTATCGTCTTATTTTTAGTTGTATGACTGCGATTCAAACTTAGTCACCTTACATCAGTTCTGAATTTTGATATAATTATCGTCGGCCGTTTCCGTCATTTTTAGACTAAATGTATAGGTATTATGCGAGTATAATGGTCTTGATTTTCGGATTTCCCAACTTCAATAAAAATAGTTAGTTATATATGACCAATATAACAATGATTTTATATAGAATTAATATGTTAAAAGAGGTTTTGAGGCGTGTACTCATAACGGAATGCTACCGGCGCGGCGTTGCAATTTCAAGAAAAAGATTGGGAAAACCACAAAGGTTAATCAGTCATATAAATTTTATTATGTTAATATAATACAAGCATAAATATATAAACCTCTTTCTAGAAATTCCCCTCTACTTTATTAATAATTATAAATGGTGGTGTATTTGGTATAACTATCAAAATCAAAATAATGTGATAAGATAATTAATAATTTGAACTGTCAAATCGTAAATATATTTTTCAAATATGTTAATGTTTTTAGTGATTTTCTGTAAGTAAATAAATTTATATTGAAATAAGCCTTTGTGGTGTAAGAAAACAGCTGCTCGTGTAGCCAAGAACACACATTGTTAGTCCAGTGGCGCATCCAGAATTTGTCTGAGGGGGGGGGGTTAAAATTTTTTTGGGTTTTAGTAAAGACTTTTACTAAAGATAGCAGTGCCAAAGATTCAAGCATCTGTTATCCGGTCTACCAACTAAAACCATCCTCCTACTTGTGCGTGTGTTGACTGTCGCACGTACCGTACTCCGAAAGAGGGGTCTCCGCTGTAAGACATTTTTGGAACATTCCCTTCTCTTATCTAGATCTTATCTATTGTTATGAAGCTATTTTCTTGTGACATTTTAAAGTAATTACTATTTTAATGGGAATAATACCTCTCGATTCCATCGCTCTTCTAATTCCTCCATTCCACGAGCGTCGAGGTCTACATCATTTTTTTTCTTCCAGGGGGCTTCCATTTGTGAAGTTTTTGGGGCCAACGTTCGGCAGGCTTTCTCAATAGATGTCCCAACCATTTTGACCCTCTTCTTTCTATTCTGTCAATGACCGTTTCTGTAGCATTCATGTTATTTCTTATAGATTCGTTAGTCTTCCTTTAATATAATCCATTTCAACTGCCAACAATCTTCAGGTCTACATTAATTGTCCATACTTCAGAGCAATAACAAAGAACTGATTCAACCATGGTTTTCCCTATTTTTTTGCCTTTTGGAAATGTTGCGATCCCACTATAAGGAGTTCAGACATCCTACAATTTTAATTCGGTGTTTAATTTCGGTTTCTCCCAAGCCGTTCTTAGCAATAAGTGCATCTAAATATTTAAATTTACCACTTGTTTGATTTCCAAGTCCTCGTCTATCAACACTTCAAACCTTGCATCTGAATTGATACCGAAATATTCTGTTTTCTTCATGCTGACTAAGAATCTTAAGCTAGGATGACTTGGTCATCCGCAAAATTCAGGGAGAACAGTACGTCATTTCCTATGGGGATTCCCATTCCCTGTCAGTTGTCTTTCCAATTTTGGAGGGCTGCCTCAATATATAAATTAAACAGTTAGGGCTCTTGTTAACGAACGTTTTTTTCAACGGGTAACGAGCCGATGCTAAACAGGTACCCGTGTCGACGGTTCTTAAATTTCAAGAGATATGCGTCCTTTGATACGTTTGTTGACAGTACGGAATCTCCGAAATATCGTCAGTTTTAAAGTAATAAGTGCACGCAATACATGTTATATCATGTTGTCGTCAAAGAAAAAGATTATACTAGTCTATTATTTGTATAAAACAATGCAGAAGCAACGGGAGAAGCGTAAAAGAAAAATATGGATACATCATATTTTTCTTTTACGGGAAAGGCCTTTGTGAATAGGCCTATTCACAAACTTAAGCACAATGACTTTTGCTCCTACTACATCGTTCCACTTGACATTGACGGGTACTAACTGATTTTTCATACCATCTTTCTATCAGTTAGCCCTAGACTCCAGCACAGATCAGAGGTAATGTAAGTCAATAAAACCTCACCAACTACAGGGGGTCATGCCCGGTATTTAGTAGGGATCTATGGAGGAGTATCACTGAGCCGCAAGCCCTTATCTCTTGCCGTACTGCTCCACCATAGGCCGATCAGATACCAGCATATTCTAGACTAAGCCGCAGATTCATTTAGAATTTTAAACTGCTGCGTTAGCCTTTTTGTTTTCTGTACTCTAAAGCTTTCTGTACTTCTTTCTAAAGCTGGGGATCGAACTGACATCTCTCGCAGTGAAGCGAATGAGAAACCAGCCACCCAGCTCGCGTGGATACCTGACCGACGAATTTATGCATTCTTGTTTTTATTCATACCAAAATTTACAATACTTACACTCTGAATAATCAAGGAGGTCCAAATATCTTGGATAATATTCCAAGGATGGTTAAGAACTTCGGAAATTTGTACCGAAAAAGCTAGCAAAAATAGATGATAAAAAGCTGATCGTTGACCAAGACTTAACGAAGTCCACGTTGCTCAAGTCGCGAGCTTCATTGGAGAAGATATTTAATCCAATCTTAACAAGAAATTACTTCGAAATAGTTATATCGTCCAAAAAATATTATTATTTAAATAAAATTAAAAGTTTCAAAAATATTTTTATTAAATGCTCAAACAAATTATAAACAAATACTAACATGTCAATTTCAACAATTAACCAACATATTTTATCAAATCTTACTAAATCATCAGACATAATGTATACTTAAATACATCCATATTTAACTTAATATATTCAAAAATTAACAATCGCACCCTACATAATGATTCTGAATATAAAATTTAACTCTATTATATATATATATATATATATATATATATATATATATATATATATATATATATATATATATATATATATGTACACTGTGCACATATATATATATGTACACAGAGTATATATATATATATATATATATATATATATATATATATATACACAGAGTGGCCCAAAAGTCTGGAAACGGCCAATTATCTCGTAAATTACTAGTTATAATTGTACAAAATTTGAGGTACACCTATTTTGGGATACGGAGATTCCATATTTGATATTTGAAATGTTGACAGATTTTCCGTTTTTCTTATATTATTAGTAACTTTGGTTTTTTAAATACATCACCCTGTATAATTAGTCATTATTGGAATCTCCTATTCAATACGAGTTCAACCATATGTATCACTTATGATTTTATGTAGTCTGGAAGGACTTAAATACATAAAACAGTGCAAAATATGTAGATTTTAATAAATTTAAATGTAGAATGCTATGATTTTGAAATTTGTTTACCATTTACATTATTAACTAAAACTGACAGTAGTTGTATTTCGAAAAGTTCTGCAAGATAAATTGCTTCTCTAAAATTGCTCTTAACGAAAAATAACGAATTGCTAATCTAATGATAAGAGGGTACGGTGACAGAAAAAGATCTTATTGTGAAGTAAGCCAACTTGTTCAATGCTACTTTCCCAAACCGTTCATCTATTAATAAGGCGACGAACGGTACAAAAAACTGTAAAGCGATTTGAGGAATCTGGAGAAGTAAAAGATAGATACCGATCAGGTAGGCCGAAAAGAGTTATGAATGACAACAAAACTTTAGATAGCATGCCAAGTTTTGTTGAAGATCCACGTACATCCTCGCGCAGGGTTGCACAAGTACATAATAGAGCAGGTTGTTCTTCAGTCTTACGTGTATTAGGTACATAAGAATAAATTTAAATCATACAATACAAAATTAACTTATTGCAAGAATTAAGTAAAGATGACTTCAATCATAGATTAGAGTTTACTAAGGTAATGATGGATAAAATTGAAAATGATTAAAATGTCGTTAACATAATATGTTTTTCCAGTGAAGCAACCTTTACACTGTGGAAGTATAAATAAACACAATTTAAGGTACAGGAGTGACGTAAATCCACACTAGATGCGTGAAAACTATACTCAAAGACCACAAAAATTAAATGTATGGTCAGGTCTGGTATAGTAGGTACTCAGTTAATTGGTCCATTTTTTATCGAAGGAAATTTAACAGATAGTTACTAAATGTCACTTAGAAATGAAATTGTACCTACACTGAGAAACTTGTTTGGGGTCATTTTTAATCAGATATGGTTTTAGCAAGATGAACTCCAGCTCATTTTGGTTTAAATGTTTGGCATTATTTCGATGAGATATTTCCCGGATGATGGATTGGTAGACGAGGTAGAATTTATTGGCCGTCTCGTTCACCTGATTTCAATCCTAAAGAATATTTTTATTTATGATATTGGTGATATTGGTGAAAAATTTAGTTTACAAAACTAAACCAGCAAGACTTGCAGAGCTAAGGCAACTAATTATCGATAATTCTCGAATAATTTCTAGACAATCATGGAGAAATGTGGTAGACGCATTCTAACGTCGATTAGGGTACTGTCAACTCACAAATGGAGCACATTTTGAACACTTAATAAAGTAACCATTATGTTAAAAAATGTTGTAATCTATCAATTGTTACGTTTTAATGTAGTTAAACATAGTTAGTATTAAAAAAATTATTGAAACAATGAGGGTTGCCAGGCTTCGGTTTTATGTATTTAAGTCCTTCCAGACTACATACAATCATAAGTGTTACATATAGTTGAACTCGTGTTAAATAGGAGATTCCAATAATGAGTGAATATACAGAGTGATGGATTTGAAAAATTAAAGTTACTTATAGTATAAGAGAAAGGGCAAATCTGGAAACATTGCATATATCAAATATAAAATCTCCGTATCCCAAAATAGATGTACCTTAAATTTTGTACAATTATGACTAGCAATTTACGAGATAATTGGCTGTTTCCAGACTTTTGGGCCACTCTGTATATATATATATATATATATATATATATATATATATATATATATATATAATATATATATATATTTATATATATATATATATATATATATATATATATATATATATATATATATATATATATATATATATCTATATGTATATGTATAAATCCATTCACACATTCACTGCCCATTATACTTACGATATAGGGAATATATTCATAGAGTGACCACGTACACCTAGAGGTATATTTATACAGCAATGGACAAATAAGTAATGTATAAAATACCAGCCCTCTGTCTCAGCTCTACAACCATTTTTATTTTATTTATGTTATGTAGTATATTACGAAACGTCATAATAAACGCATTTCCGATTAAAATTCTGGTTAATTCCCATTAAATAGATTAGACAATCATTATTGTCTAAGTAAATTTTCGCTGTGTGTATAAAAATATTTAAAGTACACGTCATAGATATTCCTCTCAAAAAATCATCCAAAGATAACCGTGTTTTATTGTGCATTACTCATTGGAAATAATGACTAGATATTACTCTTAAGAACAAAAATTATAACTTTGAGTTCCGAAAACGAGTTTTTAAAAATTATTTTATTTCGAAAATACAAATTTACAAATTATGTAGCAAAAGTTCTTAAACAAAAGTTAAACAAAAACTATGAAGCAAAAAGTTATGAAGCAAAAGTTATGAACAGAAGTTGAACAGAAGTTAAACAAAAACTATGAAGCAAAAGTTAAACAGAAGTTATCGTAATTGAAATGTTCCTCTATTTATAATATAGTATTGCGTAGTTTCTATTGTCCTACAATGTGCAGATTCTGTGGAATCCAGTGGCGTAACTCCTCCCTCACTGAGTCCGAAAAATAATGGAATTATTTTTGGGATGCTGGTTTGTGGAATCTTCTTCAATGCCGGAATCTTCTTGTAATTCTATTTCATTCTCGTTCCGTTGTTTTGATCTTCTTTGTTTAATAATACATAGAATGATCAAAATTAGAATAACTGCTATGATTGAGGTGGTCACCAATGGAGTGGTATGTGAAGGAATATTTGTGTCTCTAATTGGTACTAACTGTTTGGCCATATTATTAATTGCATAAAGATTTTCAAAGTCAATTTTGGTAATGTTATGGCTCTGGAATTTTTGTATGTTTTCTGTAGAAAAATATTTTATTTTTGGTAAAATTAGTGCTTTTCCCCTATGAATTTTGATATTGTTATTGAATTTCAATTGGTTGATTATCACTTCACAATTTTCTGGTATACTGATGAGAGATGGACTGTGTACTTCAAAAATTTGGTCTCTCTTGCACTTTGATTGGACTCGTTCTGATGTCGATGGCATTATCAATACTTCATTATTAGTTACTTGTTCGATAATGGATTCTTGAAGAGTGACTTCTGTGGTAAAACATTGGGATGAACTTTGACCATTGAGGAAACGTAAGGTGCAATTATCTTGTAGTATGGTATCTTCTTTACAATAATATGTTTCTTCTAAAATGGGACATTCTTCTTTTTGTAGGTGCGTCTCGTGAGAGATTCGTGCCAAATAAGGGTATGTGGGAGTAACATCTTGTTCTTTTGAATTATTGGGTAAATATGATAAAAATCAAGGACATTTGGTTTTAGGATAGGAATGTGAGTAGCAAAGATCAATTTTGAATTCGAAAAAGTTACTTGTGTCCCTAATAGCATGTAATATGTTAAAATATTTATAAATTTTGGAATTTGAGAAGGTTGGTAAATACTATGCAAATATTTTATCATATCTTGAATTTCTTGACTCGAAATAATTGAACTATGTAATGTGTTTAATTTTGAAAACATAATTCCATTTGCTATATTTTCAATAAAATCTATCATATTTTGACAATCTAAATTTATCTGACTTATGGTACCTTGAAAAGTAATATAATTTCCCAAACTGTTTATAGTGCTTTGAATTTCTAATTGAAACTTTTGTAAGTTATGTTGTAGTTTTTCTTGGTTTTGCCAAAGTATTTCTAGAGATTTGTTATAATGATCAATTAGTTTTTTATATAAAGATATTTGTAAGTTTGTCTCATGAATAATTTGTTTCTGATTATTTTCTAGTACTTCTATTGCTTTATCATATCTATCTCCGTCTTCTGAATCTAAATTTCCAAATAAGTATTTATTTACTTTACCTAGGCCATCAATTAGGCCTCTTTTTGACCGAATATGGGGATATATGTTTTCTAATTTTTTCTCTAATGTATTAATTAAAATTTCTGTTCTTTCTAACATGTTTTCTGCCAATCCATGATATGAAATAGGATTTGAGGCATTAACTTTCACTACACTAGTTTTTATTATTTGAAAATTAGCTTTAAGAGATTCTACTTGTCTAACTATTTCTTTTAAGTTTATATAATGGATAAATGTATGTTTACTATAAATTAATCTACATGTGCCTAATTTAATCGGGAGTAAAAGGTTTTCAAGAGGTGTTATATTAATATCGGTGTCACCTCTAATCTGGGACGTCTGGTATATTATCATCTGGATCAGGGTCAAGAAGATTATTGTCTTCATTTTGTTGAACCTGCAAAGAATTTCTTTTATTAGATCTGGGTTTGCGAGCTGTGCTTTTATGATACAATCCCTTATCTGTTTCCAACAACAATCCACAATCGTTGATAATAGTTGTTTGTTTAAACTTAGGAAGTGCTTTATTGCGATTTCCACTTTTAATATAAGCTTTGTTCTCATTTGTATAGTCGTGTGGATCTGACCTTGTTAAATTGCTTTTTTCAATCTGTTTATGTTTTACGTTGGCATTTTGTTCTCGTATTTTTCCGTATATTTTGCAAGATTCTTTATGGTTCTGCACGTATTGTGATAAAATTAAATGATCATTATTGTCGTCTAATTTTTCAGAAATTTCTTCATTGCTTAACTCAGGAAGATAAAAGTCATTTGGATCAAACAATTGATCTGTAATTTCTTGATTTGGATCTGATAAGTTTTCTATTTCTTTTTGTATTACTTCATTTATGTCATCAAGATTTACACATAAAGATTCAGATTCTAGTACATTTATTTCATTATCGGTGTCTATTCGTGAAAGACAATCCGCAACTTTATTAAGGGTTCCTTTTTGGTATTTAATTTTATAATCAAATTCTTCGAGTTGTAACCGCCATCTCACTAGTCGTGAATTAGGTTCTTTTAACGAAAACAACCATTGTAGTGGTTTATGATCTGTAAAAATTATAAATTCTCTTCCGAATAAGTATGGTCTAAAGTATTTGCAACTCCACACTATAGCTAATAACTCTTTTTCTATAGTAGAATAGTTTATCTCTGCTGAATTTAATGTCCTTGACGCATATGAAATAGGATGTCCATCCTGTGATAATACTGCCCCAATGGCGTATTTGGATGCGTCTGTCATTATTTCAAATTTTTTGTTAAAATTTGGATAGGCCAGAATTGGTTCTGATATTAACAAATTTTTACAAGTATTAAAGCAATCGATAAATTCTTTTGTATGTTCTATTTTATGGTCTTTCTTCAGGCAAATTGTTAGCGGTTTTGTTATTTTAGCGAAGTTCTTTATAAATTTGCGATAATATCCTAAAAGACCTAAAAATGATTTAATTTGTTTTTGTGTTCTTGGAATTGGAAAATTCTGTATGGCTAATATTTTGTTTTTATTGGGTTTAATTCCTTCTGGTGTAACAACGTGACCAAGAAATTCAACTTCTTTCTGAAGAAACTCACATTTATCTAGTTGAATTTTTAAACGTGCTTCTCGTAGTTTATGAAATACTAGTTTTAAGTTTTGAATATGTTCTTGGAGGCTAGTACTGAATATAATTATATCATCCATGTAGACCATGCATATTTTGTTTTGCAAATCTTTTAGTACTTCGTCCATTACCCGTTGGAATGTTGACGGCGAATTTTTGAGACCAAAAGGCATTCTTAGAAATTCATAGTGACCGTTGTCTACGTTGAATGCTCTTTTCTCTATAGATTTTGGATCCATTTCGATTTGGTGAAATCCGCTGGCCAAATCTAATGTGCTAAAATATTGGGCTCTTCCTAACTTATCCAAAATTTCTGTAATATGTGGAATTGGATATCTATCAGAAATTGTTTTCTCATTAAGCTTTCGATAATCTATAACTAGACGGTATTTTTTCTTGCCTGATGCATCTAATTTCTTATTCACTATCCATATGGGTGAACTCCAAGGTGAACATGATGACCTTATGATTCCTTTATCTAACATTTCTTGAATTTGCCTTCGAACTTCTTCTTTGTGGCAGTAAGGATATCTATAAGATCTACAATGTATAGGAATTTCGTCTGTAGTTTTTATGGTGTGTCTGACATTGGAAGTAAATGTCAAGGGATCTCCTGTTTTTAGGAATATATCTGAAAATTCTCTACATAGCTTAATTATGTTTTCTCTTTCTTCTGAATTCATGTGGTCTGTTCTTATAAGGTTTCCTAAGTCTATTTTATTTTTCTTATTACATTTCTCATTAGGTTTTTTATTAAAATAATTGAAATTGAATAGTTCATAATTTGCGTTTTCAAAGGGGTATACGTTTATTGGTCTTAGTAAAGTTATTTTTAAAGCTTTGTCTGTCGGGTTTATTATTTCCACTATAGCATAGCCATTTTTTGCTATTGTTAATGTTTCAGGTATATAAACTTCTTCTAAATATGTTTCTTCGATTATTATTTCTCCATTAGGTATACTGACAGGAAGAGGATAAAGCATTCTTTCCTGTGCACCTATAGTAAATTCAAATTTAATATCCATTGGTCCTCTAAATTTAATCGGTATCGTTACATTGTTATTATACAGTTGTTTATTAGTAAAATCTATAACTAAGTTCATTCTTATCATATCTTCTAATCCTAAGATTCCATCGAAATATTCGTGAAAATCATATAAGATATAATGAATATAAAAGTCACTTCCAAATTCTGGAAATGCTGGTATTTCGGCTTGATATTTAATAGTCTTAGTATAAAGAGCAGTTATAATATCTACATTTGACTGGTATATGCAATTAGGAAAATATTTTTCGGCGATACTTGGTCGTAGCAAAGACCTGGCACTACCGGTATCAATCAGTAATTTTATTTTTGAATTTCCTACTTCAATATATGGTAGGGGATTATTTGAATTTATTTCTATATTGACTGTTTCCTTTCCGAGGCTTCTATCTGAAAATTTTGGTCTCCTTGACCGTTTTGTGGTAAATCATACTCAGAATTTCTAAAATAGCTATTGACTTGTTCATGTTGTGGTTCTCTTGGATTATTGTTTTCGTTTTGATAATTATTTGTGTATAGCTCTTCGGCTATAGTATCAGGAATTCGTCTAGGGAAATCATTCCTCCGATAATTATTGTATTTATTGGAATTTGATCTAGCGTTTGAATTTAATGTGTTTCTAGATGTTATTGACATAGGTTGTGGCCTGGGTAACCGATCATTAGGAATTCGGTTGGGCCTGAATACATTACTTTCTGGTCGGAAGTTTGCGGAACGATTCTGAGATGTAAAATGGTTCTGAGAATGTTGGGTAGCTAAAGAATTTTGGTTTTGATAACCCTGATTTCGATATGTAAAATTAGGATTGAAAGGGTTTTGATTTCGATATGTAAAATTAGGATTTGTTTGATATTGATGTGTGGGATTAAAATTTTGGGGACGATAATTGTTGCTAGGCTGAGTTGGCCTGTTAGATGGATTAAAGGAATTGTATGACTTAAAATTATGATTATTTTTTGGAAAATTATTACTAGAATGTCCATATAAATTTTCAAAATTATGAAACTCGTCGACATATGCAATGGCATCTTCAAGAGAACTGGGTTTCTTAAGGTGCATATTATTTTTAAGAACACCTGTACATCCTGCAATAAAAGTGTTCAGTGCGATTTTATCACAATGGTTAATTTGGCATAATTTATCTGCATGCTCTATACTAGTATCATTACTTATTCTTTGGGCTACATTGCTCTTTAACAGTTGTATTCTTGTTCCAAAATTATGGAGTGTTTCATTTTTAAAAGGTTTTGTGCGTGTTAGTTCTTGCATTAAGCAGTCTAAATCACGTCTATCTGCGAAACATTGTTCTAATGCTCTCTTTATACTATTCCAAGTCGTTAGTTCCATGCGGTTTCCTACTAGTGCTTCTGCTTTTCCAACTAGTTTGTCTTGTATGCACTCCAAAATGTGTTTATTTAAATCTGCATCATTATATACAGAATATGTTTGTACTAGTTCGTTACATCTTAAAATAAATTTGTTAAGAGTATTGGAATCTCCGTCATAGGGTTTAATATTTTTTAGTTTTGACTTGAGAAAATCCCAGTTAAGGGGAGTTTGAGTTTGTGTTTGAGTTTGAGTTTGAGTTGCAGTAGCCATATTTTCAAATAAAATTATTTGTCAAAATATCTCACAAAATTATATAGAAATATGTTTTATAAAAATAATATATATGCAATATAAATGTTTTTCAAAGATTTTATATAAATTATTCAATAAAAATAAATATTTTCAATAGCATAATTATGTATAAAAAAAAATGGATAAAAATTCTTATTCAGTTACAAAGTATTCTTATTCAAAAAATTAAAAAGTATCAGTATTCTTATTCAAAAAAATTATTCAAAAATTAATCTATCTATCCTCACAAATATATGAAAGGAAAGGCGAAAAGGAAAGGCACTTACAGTTTATCTGGAGCACCTGCTTCTCTTCTCCGAACTTCTGCTTCCTCTGGAACTCTGCTTCTTCTCGTTAATACCACTGTAGGGTAGAGGTTCGATTTGGATACGCACTACGATGTTGAAACACCAAAAACCGAAAAAGTTCTATCACTTGATGTGTAAAATGTTCTTTTCCGATCCGCACGTATCCTACTGACTGCGCCAATTATAACTTTGAGTTCCGAAAACGAGTTTTTAAAAATTATTTTATTTCGAAAATACAAATTTACAAATTATGTAGACAAAAGTTCTTAAACAAAAGTTAAACAAAAGTTATGAAGCAAAAGTTGAACAGAAGTTGAACAAAAACTATGAAGCAAAAGTTAAACAGAAGTTATCGTAATTGAAATGTTCCTCTATTTATAATATAGTATTGCGTAGTTTCTATTGTCCTACAATGTGCAGATTCTGTGGAATCCAGTGGCGTAACTCAAACATATTTTTTTCTTTTTTAAAATACAGAGTGGCCCAAAAGTCTGGAAAGGGCCAATTATCTCGTAAATTGCTAAATGTTGCCAGATTTTCCGTTTCTTTTATATTATTAGTAACTTTGGTTTTTTAAATGCATCACCCTGTATATTTAGTCATTATTGGAATCTCCTATTCAATGCGAGTTCAAAAATATGTAACACTTATGATTTTATGTAGTCTGAAAGGTCTTAAATACATAAAACACAAGTCTGGCAACGCCTAATTGTTTCAATAAATTTTTTAATACTAATTATTTTCAACTACATTAAAACGTAACAATTGATAGATTAGAACATTTTTTAACAATAGTTACGTTATTAAGTGTTCAAAATATACTCAATTTATGAGTTGACAGTACCCTAATCGATGGCAGAATGCGTCTACCATATTTCTCCGTGATTGTCTAGAAATTATTTGAGATTAATCGATAATTCGTTGCCTTTGCTCTGCAAGACTTGCTGGTTACGTTTTGTAAACTGAATTTTTCAAGTATCATAATAAAAATAATCTTTATGATTGAAATCGGGTGAACGTGAAGGCCATTCAATTTTACCTTGTCTACCAATTTATCGTCCGGGAAATATCTCATCTAAATAACGCCAAACATTTACACCGACTATCTGACGTTAAATTTTTTTCGATAAAAAATGGCCCAATTGACTGAGTACCTACTATACCTGACGACACATTTAATTTTTGTGGTCTTTGAGTATGGTTTTCACGCATTCAGTGTAAATTTGCGTCACTCCAGTACCTTAAATTGTGTCGATTAACACTTCCACACAGTGTAAAGATTGCTTCATCGGAAAACATGTTCTGTTAACGAAATTTTAATAATTTTCAATTTTATCCATCATTACCTAAGTAAACTCTAATCTAAAATCGAAGTCATCTTCACTTAATTCTTGCACTAAGTTTATTTTGTATGATCTAAACTTTTTTTACGTAATATACGTAAGATTGAAGAACGACCTACATTATGTACTTGCGCAACCCTGCCTGAGGATGTATGTGGATCTTCAACAAAACTTTACTCTTTCCATCTGTCTTTATCTTCTTCAGATTTCTCAAATCGCTTTACAGTTTTTTGTACCGTCGACTTATGAATAGAAGAACGGTTTAGACAACGGCATTTTAGAGAAGCAATTTAAATTGCAGAACTTTTCGTAACACAAGTACTGTCAGCTTTAGTTTATAATGTAAATCGTGAACAAATGGCAATATCACAGCATTCTACATTTAAATATTTAAATTTATTAAAATCTACATATTTTGCACTGTTTTATGTATATAAGACCTTCCAGACTACATACAATCATAAGTGTTACATATTTTTGAACTCATATTGAATAGTTGAACTCGTATGAAATTCACACTGAAAACCATACCAGACCACAAAAATTAAATGTATGATCAGGTATAGTAGGTACTTAGTCAATTGGGTCATTTCTTATCGAAGGAAATTTAATGTCAGATAGTTGGTGTAAATGTTCCGCGTTATTTAAATGAGATATTCTCCGTACAATAAATTGGTAGACAAGGTAGAATTGAATGGCCTCCACGTTCACCCGATTTCAATCCTAAAGATTATTTTTATTAGGGATACTTGAAAAACTCAGTTTACAAAACTTAACCAGCCAAGTCTTGCAGAGCAAAGGCAACGAATTATCGATTAATCTCAAATAATTTCTAGACAATCACGGAGAAATATGGTAGACGCATTCTGCCATCGATTAGGGTACTGTCAACTCACAAATTGAGTATATTTTGAACACTTAATAACGTAACTATTGTTAAAAAATGGTCTAATCTATCAATTGTTACGTTTTAATGTAGTTGAAAATAATTAGTATAAAAAAAATTATTGAAACAATTAGGCGTTGGCAGACTTCTGTTTTATGTATTTAAGACCTTCCAGACTATAAAAAGTCATAAGTGTTACACATAGTTGAACTCGTATTGAATAGAAGATTCTAATAATGACTGAATATACAGGGTGATGCATTTGAAAAACCAAAGTTACTAATAATATCAGAGAAACGGCTAATCTGGCAACATTGCAAATATCAAATACGGAATCTCCGTATCCCAAAATAGGTGTACCTCAAATTTTGTACAATTATAACTAGCAATTTACGAGATAATTGGCCGTTTCCAGACTTTTGGGCCACTATGTATGTATTATACGTAATAATATGTCAAACACCTCCAATAACATGAATTATTCAAAAATCAAAATGATTGTGATCAACCATATCGATACCTATTTTGGTATTTTTGTAGTCTTGTATGATTATTGGTTTTCCACTTTTTTCTTCGACGTCATCGTTGTCATGGAAGGAAGAAATATGCAGTACATTTTTTCTTTTTTTTTTGTGACATGAGAAGTTTAAGTGCAGTTTTTTTTGGAAGGCAAACATGTGGTTTGCCAAGGCCAATTCATAAAGGTCTTTTATAGGAGCCAATTTATCATCGAAACGAATATGAAGTAATAGAATTTAAAACCGCTGAAGGGAAAAGCAGTCTAAACCTTTCAGGAGAGTTCCTATTGGTAGAATAAAGTTCTTTCATATTCAATTTATTTGATTTCTGTACTCCAGTAAGAATAGGTATACCAACCAAGGCTTCAATTTCAATTGCGTCAACTTTTAAATAATAGTAGTACGGATTAGATTTTAAAATATTAGAACGTGATCAGTGATCACGGTGTGAGAGACCAGGTTTCGAAAAGAATAACTGATGCCTCACAGGCAAAGACTTGTCAGCAACTGAACACACCTACCTAACCTCACCTAACCCTCTTATCTATGCTGAACACACTACAGACAGGCTGAAAGGTCGACTCGAATTGTGAAGCTACTGGGATGGGCAGCTCATGCGTTCTGTTGGTAAAAGAATTAACTTAATTTATTTAAAGGCACCGTCTGAGAGACTGCGTCATGATTGCAGAGATAAATTCATTTTATTAATACATTAATGGAATCCCAAGTTTGAACAATTTAAAATGAATAATTTTGAAAAAAGTTATGGTTACAGTGCAAAAAAATATTTTTGACATTTTTAAAAATACCATCATATATAAGTACAAAACGATTGAAGATACGTAAAATTTGTTATTAAGGTAAAGTCACCCAATACCGACCCATACAAAAATAGCACCTATTACCGATCCAAATGATTAATACGAAATATTAAGTTTTTGTTGATGAAAGGAACGTTGTATTGTCACAATTTCAGTCTACTCGCCAAAATCACGTGAAGAATTTACTAGTGTCTAGCACGAAAGTACCCGAATTGATGTCATTTGAATTAGTTTATGGTCAGATTTCGTAGAGTGTAGGTTACGTGCGCTTGCGATTCATTAAAGGGGTAAGTATACAAATAAACAAATTAAGCATAAAATCTAAGTAGATATTTTTATATATTTATTATAAAGTTTGAAGACATTTCCATACATGTTGTCTATACTATAATGTAGTCATTTTTCGAAAATTTGCAGTATTTAATGAAAAAATCGTAAAAATATATTGAGTCGGTAATAGGTATAGATATTTCTAATACCGACCCAAGGTCGGTCTTAGGTTTGAAAACCTTTATTTTAATATTTTATTATTTTGCTTTGCCGTTTAGTTGCACCGTGGTTGTTTATGTTCTCTAAGTACAGATATTATTAAGTCGACTTTTTTGTAATTTCCGACCCATGATTTATGTTCTGAGTAACTTAATATTCTAAAAATTTCTTTGTCTGGAGCGACAAACATGTTTATATTTTAATAAGTCCAATACCCCTGGATAATATAGTTAATATAGATATTACTTTTGATATATTTAATTATGGAAATTGTTAAAATCTTAAATTAACAAGAAGAATGCGTTTCCGTCATTTGTCTCAAGTTCTACACAGTCGGTATTAGGATAAGTGCGATCACATTGAAAACAATTTACCGACCTATTGGGTCGATAATAGCAAATGCCATAGCCTAATACCGATGCATTAAAAAAGGTATTCGTTATTAAGTTAGACATTGCACTTATTAAAACCGTCTGATATTTTTAATTAATTATATATTTCTTTTCAGGCATTATGGCACCAAAAATACGTGTACAGTAATCAAAAGAAAAATTGTCTAGCGCCTTGGAAGCTATAAAAAATGGGATGTCAATTTACGATGCATCTAAAAGTTTTGGGGTGCCAAAGACCACTTTACGGGATAAACGTTCGGGAAGATTTAAAAACCCCAAGTGTGGAGTGAAACCTGCGCTGGCTGCCAATGAAGAAAAGTGTGTTGTGGATTGGATTCTTTATTTGGCGCAACAAGGGTTCCCTGTCACAAAATCCCAATTAATACACACAGTAGCTAATTTAATTAAAAACTTGGACCGACAAAATCCATTTAAAGATGGTATTCCGGTAGAGTGTCACAAAATCTTACCTCAAGTAAGAGTAATGTCAGTGAGCAAAGTATTAGAGAGTGGGTCAGAAAGGTTGGGGATTATTTCACCAGCAACAATCTTATGAATATTTTTGAGGATGGATCCCGAATATTTAACTGCGATGAGACAGCTTTCTTTTTATGTCCCAAGGAGAAGCAAGTCTTAGCAAGAAGAGGAACAAAGCTGGTGTATAATAGAATAGCTAATGATAAAAAAGAATGTTTGACAGTATCGGCAAATGGTTCACTTGCTCCACCAATGATATTATTCCCATATAAAAGACTTCGAAAGCATATTCCAAAAACTGTGCCACAAGGTTGGGGTTTATGGTATACAGAAAGCGGCTGGATGAATATGGAAGCTTTTTATGAATATATTGCGATTATTTTTATCCATGGCTCGAAAAACATAGAGTGCAGCTTTCGATTGTATTATTCCTTGATGGACACACCTCCCACATCTCTAGCGCTAAGTGAATTTTGCAAGAAGAAAGAATAATATTAGTGGCATTATTGCCAAATTAGATTCACGTTCTGCAGCCTCTAGACGTAGCTGTATTTAGACCAGTGAAAGCAACATGGCGAAACGTCGTACATGATTTCAGGCTTAATCATGAAATGGCCAAAATTAAACAAACCGACTTTTCAGGTTTAGTCAAGATTTGTTTTGACAAATGTTTAAAGGAAGATACAATAAAAAACGGATTTAAATGTTGTGGACTCTTTCCATTTAATTCATCAAAGGTTCAGTACAATAAACTCTTCAAGACCAAAACCAAAATAACAAAACCTTCAACAGGGACTTTCAAAATTTTTAACAAAGATCAAAATAATCAAGAAACTCAAGAATATCAACAATTCAAACTGCAATTCGAAAGTCGTTTGGGTCCTGAAACACTTTGTTCTTTCAAATCTTCTGGCAGCTCTTGGCAAGGAGGCTCTACTTTCGAAAAATTATTTCTGTATTGGAAATCTCTAGATGATAAAAATTTAGATGCAGAACTGGATAACAGAAATGACACAACATCCATCAATAATATTTCCAGTATTTGGGACTTTAATGAAGATAACTGGGATGTTCTTGACTTCGAAGTCCAGGAAAATGGGAATCTTGCTATGTCTAGGGTCAATTCCTCCACTAGTGATGATTTACAGGAACTAGTCTCAGACAAAACGAATAAGATTGTTCTGGAAATTCACCCTGTTGTTAACACTAATAATTTAGAACATGGTGATAATTTTGATGTGACTGAATTCAAAGATTACGATAGTATAGCAAAAACGCCCTCAAAGCTTGTTACACGCTCTGAGACTAACTTTGAAACGACAGTTTTAAAACTGGTGCTGGAAAGTCCCCAGAGAACACAAAATTACATTTTTGAACAATTAAGCAAAGGAGATACTGAACTACCTTCAAATACACACGTATCTCCTCCTCGGCGCACAGAAAACTAACAACAACCAGAACAACAAAATTATAAAGACAACGACATTAATGCAAACTCCACAGATGCAATGGATAAGATTTCAAATAGTGTCCTATCCAACTTTCCAACACCATTGAAAAATATACCAACTCCGTTTAAAAAGTCGTTTTATTTTCCTAAAAGATTGGAACAATCGACAAACAAAAAAGTTACCAAAAGAATTACCCTACCGTTGCTACGTCTGACGAATTTATCGAGTATCAAAAAGGGGACGAAATTAAAAGAGCTTGGTATTAATACAAAAAGAAAACTAGAAGCAACCCGAAACGCAACCGTGGCAACATCAACGGAGAAGTCTGGACAAAAGCATGCGACTGAGCCCGAGAAAAAAAAACCAAAACTAAATAGTTCACCAGCCCCCAAACTAATAAAAAAATTAAAAAACATATTCATAAAAGACGATTTTGTTGTAACAACATATGAAGGACAACTTTTCCCAGAAATTGTATGTGATATAAATAGTAATGGAGCACAAAATGAAGTTATAGTGAAATCTATGGAGGCAACTGGACCAAACTGGAAATGGCCAGAGAAGGACGATGTAATAACTTATGCAGTAAAGGAGACAATTTCCAAAATTGAACGCCCTAAATTAATAAATAAAAGAGGTATTTATTCCGTACCGGAAATGAA
Organism: Diabrotica balteata; assembly: GCA_918026665.1. Classification (NCBI taxonomy): domain Eukaryota; kingdom Metazoa; phylum Arthropoda; class Insecta; order Coleoptera; family Chrysomelidae; genus Diabrotica; species Diabrotica balteata. Next base: position 104,936,328 of record OU898281.1, on the reverse strand, counting down.
GGAATTGACCAAAAAATTTTAGCAAATCTTAAACTGTCTTAAACTTTATAATAGTATTTTGTATAATTGTATTTTTTATAATGAAAATTTAAGAATGGTAAAAATATTACTATTAGGTCGGTATTAGGAAAATTTGCTCGATTTTGATTTAGTATTTTTTCTTAGCAATAAAAATTGAAATTTGGAAAAATAATTTAATTATTTGGAAACGTAATATCTTCACATAAATTCTACGAGATTTTTGTAACTATAAAAATATAAAAATAATCCAACGAAATATTTAACTTTCCTTAACTGGTGCGGTAATAGGTGACTTTACCTTATGTATAACAAAAGTAAGGACTATTTACAGAAAATACTCTAATCACTATAGATAGCGGAAATAGAGCGCTTGACGCTATTCTGCACCGACACTCAGTGTCAATTTTTCTTTTTATACTGGTTCAATTGATATTCAATATATATAAACTTCACCACCTCATTTTTCTTTTTTATTTCTGTATAATCAAATTATCGATATTTGTTTTATGTTATCTTGTTTTTTATAAACTAAGGATGTATCTTTTTTCAGTTAAATTCTATCGTCTTTTAATTAATAACAAGAATAGTTTTACAATGTAACAGAAAGACATTATCTCTAATTTATCTTAAAAGCTTCCAAGACGTCAAAATTCGTATCTTGACGACAGGTTTTTATAGGAAGTGTAAGATAGATGTATCCAACACAGGAAACCGGAACCACTTTGTTGTGATTTTAATGTTGTTATCAAGAATTAATTTCCGATCTCGCATTTCGATACGTACTTAAATATTTCGAATACGTAAATATAGGGTGATTTAAGTTTGTACTAGGCCTCTGCTTTGTATTAAGAAATAAAATACAGCGTGATTCAAATATTCGTAACACATTGAAGTAGCTAAATCGAACACTATCACCAATAATTTAATAGTAGCCAAAGTGAACTTATTATTTATGATAACTTGCATGTTTAAAGAATGTACCTTTACGATGTAATTTTTAAAATTCCTAACGATTTTGTAGGTTATTGAACATTTTACAAAGAACAAGAAAATAAATCGGTAATTGAATTTAGGATTTGGTCCAAATCTGTATTTTCTAAACGTTGCTTAATAAACAGATGACGAATTCACCGAAATGCAATTCGTCTAGACAGAAATCCCTTTGTGAAAACGATTTCCTAATACTTCATACTATAATACACTGTATAATAAAAATAAAATATACAGTTAAGGTTTGACTTCATTACAGCAAAACACCATTCGCTGATATGTACATTTCTGCATCTTGGCTTCCTCAGAGCGAGCTCACGATAAGCTTTAAAGAAATAAAACCTTTTCCATCCATAAAAGTAACTATTTGAAATGTTTATCGACAGACGCACTATAGCGATATCGAATAACGATACTTTTATAGATGGAAAAGGTTTTATTTCATTAAAGCTTAACGCGAGTTCGCTCTGAGGAAGCCAGGAGGTAGAAATATTCATATCAGTGAATGGTGGTACGCTGTAACGAAGTCAAACCTTAACTGGCTCCTCCTTTCGAATATAGGCGATTAAAATGGTATTTGTAGCTTTTGAAACTGCTGCATGAAATATTTCTGTAAATGAGCGGTCAAACCATCTCAGCTTCCAACTGATCTTTTGTCCTGCACTTTACCTTCCAATATGATTTGGAGTACCTCACCCTTGGTTACTTTTTTACCCATGGGATTCTCAGCATCCGTATTTATATATACATTTCAAAATCATATTTTCTTTTTTCTGTTTAAGAGTCCATTATCTAACTTTTACAATACAGCAAAACAGATAAAACTTAACATCTAACCATTAGACTTCTGCGCTTTAGACTCAGTTCTGATCATGTAAAAAATGTTTTTATGTTCATGAGTGTTTTTCTCGCTTGTTCGATTCTTGATAAGATTTTTTTGGGTTACACTGGCTGTTGATATGTACTTCCAAATATTTTCTAAAACTGTTTATTATTATTGTACTGTGTATTATTTTTGTTCTTTGCCATACAAATGTACGTTTGTTGGTATCTTTGAAAATACTAAAATTTTAGGTTTGAAAACATTTGATGTAGACATTTCGCTATGACGAACTATCGCTATTAGGATGGTATCATCAACGTACCTGATGTTGTCTATGCTGATTTCATTAATCTGGATTCCACTTTAGACCTCGTCTAATGCTTTTCTGAATATAGATTCTGAATACAGATTAAATATTAGCGATGATAAGACGCTACCTTGTCGCACCCCTCGTCGGATTTGTATATTTTCAACTGTTGCCGTTTATTAAAAGTATATTTATTTATTTATTTATTTATTTAGCGTATGACTACATCACAGGTTCATATATATACATATAATATAAATTATATAAATTACAAACAACAGTAAATACAAAAATATTATTCTACAAACAAACATCTAGATTATAAATATATTCAATTGACTCTTTTGTAGCAGCCAGGAAATCTGAAGGGTTGCCGTTATAGGATCTAATCGGGCATTCCTCTACCATGTGTTTTACTGTTTGTCTTTCGGCGCCGAAGTTCTTGTTCTATTGAGTGTGGTCCAAATTCGTCTCGGTTGGTTGAAGCCCTTAGGTTTGCTTGTAATACATGGCATGTTCCAGTTAGCTGGTGCATCGTTATTCTCCCATTGTTCTCTCCACCGTTCAGTTACATTAAAGTTTTGATCTAATAGCCTTTTTGCTGTTTTTAGAGGCGGGTGTCTTGAACGGAGCCTATTTATGTCTCTGGCGGAAGTTCCGACATGGGAGCGGAGCTCAGGATCAGTATTGATTTTTGTAAATTCTTTGACAAGGGCATGTTCCCGGCGGATGGGTGGTGGAGCTATATGACTCAAAGCTGGTAACCAGTAAGTGGGCGTAGCCTTGATTGTGTCCGATATAGTTCGCATGGCTTGGTTGAGTTGGACATCAACACGGTGAGTACGTGGACTGTTTATCCATACTGGTGCACAGTATTCCGCTACGGGGTATACCAGTCCTAATGCTGTCGATCTAAGTGTGGGTGCTGAGAAGCCCCATGTAGTGCCGTAGAGCTTTTGCAGGATGTTGTTACGAGTTCGGAGTTTTGCAGCAGCCTTAGTAATATGCTCTTTAAAGTTCAGCGTTCTGTCAAGTGTAACACCTAAGTATTTTGGGTGTTTATTATATTTAAGGATATCCCCAAAATGGATTTGAGGTTGATAGTTGGCCATCTTGTTGTACAAATGGAAGCAGGACACTTCTGTCCTAGTTGGATTGGGTTGCAATCTCCATTTGCGGAAATAACTCCCTAGGGCATTTAAATTGTTTTTTAGAATGCGTTCAGTGACCTCGAATTCTTTATGACTTGCGGCAAGCGTCCAGTCGTCTGCGTATCCAAACTTTTTTGATGTGGTTTCTGGCATGTCTGCTATGTAGAGGCTGAAAAGCATGGGAGCCAGCACAGATCCTTGTGGAAGTCCATTATTCAGTTTTCTTTGGGTACTAGTCTTGCCTCCCAATATAACTTAAAAGCATCTGTTCACTGGTTTTAAAATGGCGACGATTTTTGCATTTTTGAGTTGGTGGGGGACGTTTCCCGTTTGAAGGATGTCAAAAAAGAATTCTGCGAGCCATTGCCTAGTGAATCTGGCGCTATGTTTGAGAAACTCAGCGTGAATGGCGTCGAAACCCGGCGCTTTTTCTGTTTTCATTTCATTTAGGGCATGCGATATTTCTTCATGCGTAAATGGGTTGGAATATTCTGTTGACTGTGCAAGACTAGATTTTATGGTTTTGAGGTCTTTTTTAACTTTAATTGTATGTAAACGATTTTGAGGTGCCCTAGAGGTTGACACTATGTGTGTAGCTATTTGGTCTGGAGTTACTAGGTTGGTTTGGCGAACGGGTGGGTTGCTACTTCCGAGTTTCCGCAGTAGGGACCAAGCTTGTCGACTTGACTTCTGGAAGTATAGGTTTTCTACTGTCCATTTTTCACGCCTGGCATTAAAAGTATAGTTCTGAGATAATTCGCAAGTCTTGTTCGTCAATTCTAGTTGTGCTTAGAATTTAAGACAAAAAGAGCTTCTCATGTTCCCAATCCGTTTCAAAATCCAAATTGAGCGTCACTGACCTGAAACTCATACTTCTTGTAAATTTGTGTTTGAATGATTCTGAGAAAAGTTTTAAGGACATGACACATCATGCTAAATATTCAATAGTGATCGCAGCGTGAGGCATTGGATTTTTTTTGGTACTGTTACGAAAGTTGATTTTAGCCAGTCTGATGGTATTTTACCTGTGTCATTTATTTGATTGTAATTTGCAATTAATTTAAGTACTTCGACAATAAAATTGTCTGGACCGTTGGCTTTTCCTTTATTCTGAGTTTTAACTGCATAAATAATTTCTTCTTTTGTTATATTACTGCAATTTCGGTTTCGTCCAGAGTAAATCCCACCGTAGCACTAAAGTTGCCCATTCTTAGGTTATGTGTAGTGGGCCCAGGCTTATTGCATTCTGTAGGTCTTTATAAATGGTATAAAAATTTGTGGACAACGCTTGAACCATCTAAGGTACGCTGATGACATCATATTGATAACTAATAAAAAAGAAGAACTATTTCTGGACGTAGAAGCTGGAAAGATAGGCCTTATTATGAATTACAGCAAGACCAAAACTATAACAAATACAGATGAAGACATCACAATGAAAATCGGACAAGATGAAATAGAACAAGTTAAGGATTATATATATCTTGGTCAAACTATAAAACTTAACAAAGAGAACCAAACAGCAAAGATCAAGAGACGAGTTAGACTGGCATGGGCGGCATTTGGCAAACTAAGCTACATTCTTAAAAACAAAAGATATCCACAGCATCTTAAGACCAAAGTATATAATCAATGCGTACTCTCTGTTCTTACTTATGGTTCCCAAACGTGGACATCTACAAAAGCAAACATGGACAAAATCATAAAAACCCAAAGGGCAATGGAAAGACAAATGTTGCACAGAAGACTAATGGATAAGAAGAGAAACGAGTGGATAAGAGAGAAAACAAAATTGAGGGATGTTAGACAAGAAGTTGCAAAATTGAAATGGAGATTTTCCGGACACAATATAAGACAAAAAGAATACGGATGGAACAAAATTCTTATAAGTTGGAGACCGTGGGAATATAAACGAAGCAAAGGAAGACCCCAAATGAGATGGGCAGATGATATCAAGAAGCACGTGGGCTCTAGATGGATGACTGTAGCGACAAACAGAGAAGAATGGAAAAGGATTGGGGAGGCCTATGTCCAAAGATGGACCGAAGAAGGCTAATTAGATAGATAGATAGGTCTTTATAAAAGGTTTCAACTTTCTGGTTCGAGTGCGTGGATGTAGAGCCATAGGATGGAATTGTTTTAACGCTGGTTTTGTTGTTAAATTTCAATCTGCAGAATATAATAAGTTGTTAATTATTGATGACAGTATTCCTAGATTGCACGTGGCAATATGCATTTATCGTCGTTCATTGTAGCTCGATCTGACCTAGGGATTCTCACTTCCTCTGTTTGCTGTCTTTTTTGATCGCTACCTTGATCAAGAATCAGCTCACTGTCGGACACTGAGGGCCGTGTTTTGATTGTGTCAATCATGTTTGGATTTTAACCATACTCAGAGTAGTTTTTAAAGAGGTTTTTAACATAAAAAGTGTATGAGAACCTGGTCCCCACACGCAAGTATGGAGGGAGAAGCAGCGATTAGCATAGCGCATCTAGAATTACCAACCTCTACAGCAGCCTATCTTATACTGGGATTGTAAAAGAGTGCTATCTGCTACCGAAAGAAGAATTGGTCGATAAGCGTAAAATCAATGGAAAATTACCGCGAAGAAAGTCTCCCACCCGCTAGGTGGGTTAAGCTAGAGGACCTGCCAGAGGCCAGAGAGCTGGAAATCAACGATATGAGCGGGGATTTCTATCCTGATGTCGCCATAGTCAGAGAATAAACTATATCCTTTTTGTGGCTTTTTGCCTTTAATTCCATTATTTACAATGTTATAGACTGTTAAGCGGAATACTTGCCAAAAACGTCGTCCTTCAAATGGTATCAACATCGGAAAATCCCTTAACGGGATCTAAAAATTAGTATTGACATATGATTAAGTTGTTTTTCTTATTAAATATTTTTTGTCCAAATTTTTCATTAGAAAAATATCAGTAAGTACTTAGTATAATAAATATTTAGACGTATTTGCTCAGCGTCGAGTCAATTCTTTTAGTTATCTCCACATTGACTTGAATCTAACACTAAAGCAGAAATACCATCTATTCGATTAGGTTACGATTAAAGACTCTACTAAAATAAAAAAAGAAAGAGATAATGTCCAATGAGTGATATTTATGAGTAACTATTTATACATAACTATAGATGTGTTGTATTTACAACTATAGATGTGTTATATGAAGCTATTTGCTATAATCTGTTATATTACCCTAATCTGTAATTTGGGAAATTTTGTTTTTTGTTTACCACGTTTTACCTTCACTAAATATACTTAACTAATTATAAATTAGTTTAACAAGTGTTTATTGCCTATCAGTCTTCAACAAACACAACTTTTGATAAACTAGTTATTTATTACAGGATGTGGTATCTATAACCAAGTTGTAATGGCTTCAAGTTTATTGCTTTTAAATTTTCCTAAATAAATTAAATGAATATCCTTGAATATGGTCGTTTTTGGAAAGAAACCATGTCTTTTGATTATCAGAGATGTATAGACATCTGTTCAAATATTTTTTTACCTAATATAGTATTCGTTTGAAATGAGAACGGATACTTGAAAATTTATTTTATAAATAAAATTGCTATTTTCTAAATTATTTTAGATTTTTGGCAGCTGTTTATAAAATCCACTTAGTGATAGTTTCTTCTTCAAATGTAATATATTGTACACAAAGGCTTTATTAACCGATAAAACCTTTTATTTATAAATTTGGATTTTGGCTATTAATTTTGATAGCCCAAGGAAATAATCAAAAAAAGTACCCCGTTTTTGACACTTGTCCGGCCAAAAAAAACGACAGTTGTTTTGAATAGTATGGACCTATGTAACAAAAACCTATATGTTTCCTGCAGTCGATTTTTGGACTTAATTAGTTATGAACAAATTATTTTCGTCTATCAGCAAAAAGTTAAGCAATTTAAACAAATTTTAGAAGAGAGGAAACTTATAAGTCATATAAAAACCTTCAAAATAGCGTTTTTTAAATGTTTCTATCCTTATTTGTTGCTTGCGAAGTTGCAAAATAAGTCACAAATTTCGGGTTTTTATAATTGATAATAACATTTTTGAAAATGAACTTATAACTTTTATATTTCATTTAATGCTGTGTCTTGCAGTGACTAAAATATGGTTAAAATTTCGAAGTGATCGGTCAAATAGTTTAAAAGTTATTTTATTTATTTATCCCAAATTAACATTTTTTGCAACAATATAAGTCAGAAAATTTTACAGTTTTAGTAATTGTGAGGGTAGTTTCTGAAAGAAGAAGACTTGTTTTATTATTTACATTAAAAAAATTAAGAAAATTAATTTTAAATATTGCAAAATAATTTGCAAAACATGTCGATTTCTTTCTTATAAACAATTAGAATAACTTTTTAACCATTGACTGTAAGAATATTATTTTTTTATATTTAAAAAGCCTCAATTTTTTCACAAATTTAAATGAAAAAAAAGAAAATTTGTCCTAAAATTATTTGGGACAAAGTTGGCCTCGTTTTTTATTTATTTCATAGCAACTTTGAAACTGTCAGTTTCTGACAAATCAATCATGGCCAACTCACAATAATTATTGGTAAACGTTAAAATATCTACCAAATTAATACTTTGATGGAAAAATAAAAATACTCTCTCTGAGCCTCGTTCATTCTCTCTCCTGTTACCGCCAAAGAATGTAGAGCGTAGAAATATTTTAACTAATTTTAAACTGTTTGTCCTTGTTTTAGTGTAGTGTTTGTACAATTTTATGTTAACATTCATGTTCATCACATTCTACGCTTGCTGGATAGCCCATATTTGACGAAATGCCCCTGAAGATGCTATATTAAGCGAAAGTACTTGGGCAAGATTTGATTAAACTTGTGCTCGATATAATTGCCTTAATTTCATTTACTCGAGCATTCAACCTCATATCAACCATATATAATAGACCCATAATCAAATACAGGGCATCATCTTCTCTAAAGACCTACGAAATCATACATACATTGGCAAATATTACACCAATTAAGGACAGAATCCTCTCCTTCAGCAATACGTATATCCTTAGAACCATTGCGGGCTCGAACAACCGAGCCAAACAAATACTAAAGACTCCTTGCAATCGCCGAGGCCAAATACTCACCAGGCTTCCCAAAAGAAAAGTTCTGTTTCCTCCAGCAAAACTTCTTCATAACACTGGACATGAACTCCCTGATGAATATTTTAAACTTTTAGAATCATTCTAAATATTAAATATAGAGTTAACTACGACACGCAAAAACGCTGATGAGCCGTTCCTACTGTATGGCTGGTAACCCCCGAAGTACCTCTTCTGACATGCTTAGCAAGAAGTACCCCTTTTCCTTAAAGAGGCGCTAAGCCTAAACAAGGTAAAAACTCTGGATCCAGATATACAATGGTTACTTTTTTCATTTTAACTTAATTGATTGTTATATCATTTATAAAATTTTAAAAAATTAAAGATAAAAACATATTGAAATTAAAAAAACAAAAAATTCTTCACGGTGGGGATTCGAACCGCGGTCATTAGAGCCGTAGCGCGTGTTTTATTTAAAAAACTTATTTCGTGCACGTAACTGACTTTCAACATCGCCGGTCGCTTCAACCTTTTTTTGTGAGAGAACGGTTCTTTCTACAAAAAATGTGCTAATAAACATTTTGTTTAAAATTATCTCAGCTGCGTGTTTTATTTGAAATATTTTTTTCTAAGGCTTACAGATTCTTGGTAAGTCGTAGGAAGGAGCGGTAAGCTTTTTTGCGTATATTTTGTTGTCCCAAAATTCACCTTATCAGTAAAATTCAGCTTGTTCGTATGATTTTTAGAGGTCAAATCTCTGAAGATAAGAGAACAATTGTAGCAAGTTATAGAAAATTATTTGCAAAATATATTTATATATCCTTTGTTCTTTAATATTTGAAAATAAATTTGTTTCCTAGCATTATCTGAACTGCTCGTCCGTTCTTAATCTGATCAACACAAAAACATACCAACATAATATTATATAAACATTAGAATGGTTAATTATTGACAACTTGATTACCTTGCAGGACTGGTTCGTAATTACCCATTAAATAGTTTGAACTACACTATGATAAATAATTTAATATCGTTATTCCGACGTCGGAAATTATATTATCAATGCGAGGATGCTATAAAAGAAACACTCCTTATGCCCAGACCCAGATGAACGTCTTTGTTTACTGTCCGACAGACCGTAAATACGATATTAGGAGCCAGTCACGTATTAAGAATTGGAATACAAAATGAATGAAAGCAAAAGTATATTTTCAAGGAACTTATATTTTTACTCTACCAACTCTAGCGACAGATGCGGAATAAATTTCAAGAAAGATTTCAAGAGTTTGGTTACTTTGAATAAGATTAAATCTTTTTAGATCTAAATTGTAAATGTATCCGGAAATGATAGAAAAAAAAATAGAATATTAACTATTTTATAACTGTATTAACTGGTGTAGCACTAACACATAATGCGTGCAGTAGAGCTAGAACGGGATGGAAGGGGACGAGTGGTGAATTTTGTGAGAAATATTCCAACAAAACTTGTAAAAACAGATTTATAAAACGATCATAAGACGTGCTTTAACTATTCTCTCTTTCCCTGTCAAGTCGTGGTCTTCTATAAGCATGTTTATAATAGTAAGTTGTTGCTTGCTATTGTCGTCGGTTATAAATATTATTAGGGTGATATAATAAAGTTGTTCTGCTTGCCTTCCACATTGCTCAACGTATGCCTTTATATGGATATTACTGCGCTGTCTCTGTCTGTGAGTCTGAGACGTAACTATTGAAATTCTTTGAGCTCTCAGCTATGACGGCTGTTGTTTCGGCATATAATGTCGGGTAAAATAACGGGGAAATATATGGAGATGCTTGCATTAGAATTATGGTTAGATGGATGAACTGAACGTTAAAGTAGTCGGAGTAGTGCGTTCAAAATAAAGAAAGGAACTAGAGAGGGCTGCATACTATCACCATTATTATATTATATTCTGAATATATAATGAGCAAAGTACTAGACGAATGGGATGGAGAAATCACTATAGGAGGCAGAAAAATCAGCAACTTGCGATACGTAGATGACACATTTATACTAGTAGCGAATGAAGTCGAAATGATTTCCATCACTGAATAGCTAAGCCGTATTAGCGAAGAATTCGGACTTCAGATCGACACCGAAAAAACAAAAATAATGATCGTAGACATAACAAATAACACTGGTAATCAACAAAGGCGATTTATTCTCAAATATTAAGCCCAGATTAGCAATGGACCGAACCGCTACAGCTAAACTGATTAAAATATGAAAAGACCAAATAATAGCTCAACCTGGTCAGTGCCCTTATTTTTCGCATTGCTACATACCCAGCTGAAACATGAACACTTAAAAAAATCGATAAGAATAAGGTCGAAGCCTTCGAAATGTGGGTCTATAGAAGAATTCTACGTGTGTCCTGGATAAAACATCGAATCAGCCTGTAAATTCTGGAAAAGCCTCATATAGAAGACAGGTTATTAACGAAAGTAAAACGAGCATAACTAGTTTACTTTGGCCACATAGCTAGAACTAGAAGAACAGACACCATGGAACTATTGGTAGTAGAAGGAAAGATAGAAAGCAGAAGATCAAGAGGAAGATCTCCAAGACGAAAGACAGACCAAATAAAGTCTCTGGTGAGAAAATCCCTACATGAAGTTGTCCATATGGCACAGGATGGCAGCCAATTGAGACAGCAAGCTAATAATATTTAGAGTCACTACGTCCTGACAAGGGCTTAAGGGATGAGGAAAAAGAGGGGAAGGAAGCGACTGGTGTATTGTGTGATAGAAAAATTCCAATGAAGCTGAAGAGAAAATTCTATAAAACAGTCATAAGACCAGCCAAAATGAGCAGAACTGAATGTTGAATGGTTAAAAATAAAGAGGAACAACCAATACATATGGCGGAAATGAGAATGCTTAGATGGATCAGTGGAGTGACAAAAAAAGAATAAAAATATAGATGAATGTAACAGAAGAAGACTAGGGGTTACATTAATTGATGCCAAAATGAGAGAGCATAGGTTATTATGGTTTGGTCATGTCCAACGTCGAGACATTAATCACCCAATATGAACAATTGCTGCTCTGCTGGTTCCTGGAAGGAGTAGGAAATGAACATCAAAGAAGATCTGGGGGAGACGCTTAGACAGGAAATATCTGTAATGGGATTGATATAATTCAAGATAAAAACATATGAAGAGATGTCATTGATGAAGTTGACCTCGCCTAACGATAAAGACAAAGATAATGGCGCTTTATGGCAGCCAATTTTACAATTGACTTACCTGGCCTTGATCTTGTAAGCGAATAGCCTTGTTTTTAGTTTAAATTCTGAGGGTAATAGGTTAAATAAAGAAGAATAAATACAACAACGCCACAACATTCCAAACAACCAACACACAGATCTAGTCTGTCCAAAACCAAACCAAAAAACAAACAGGAGAGATCAAAGAACTGCATTTTTCTCTGTCTAACACAAAGACCACTATGTGTTAGGATAAATGAGCATGAGTGAATCATACATCAAAAACATATACTTCAACAGATGTCAGATATGCAAAAATACCTGAAACAATAACCACAGAATACAATAGAAATATCTATCAATAATCATGAAAGAAACAGAGCAAAAAGAGAAAAATCAACGAAGCAGCCTTCGTCTTACTAAATGAAGAAAAATGTGTAGTACTCCCATCAACATTGCAGCAAAGCATGCTACATTCGCAAAGAGAGACAGGAGACACATAATCTACAATTAACCACATACGCACAAAGATCAGAATTTGATATCCACCCAAGCGTACAATCCCACTTAGAATTTCAACTCCAGGTAAGTCAACTGTCAAATTGGCTGCCAGAATTTTCGAAGCGATTAATTTGAACAAAGTAATTTATAAAAACTTTTGCAAACGATTTCCGGACGGGAAAACTCAATACGTCAAAAACAAACCTAAAATGTAATTACAAAGTAAAAGGGAAATCCCAGTAGTTGGCTGTATACCATATTTTAAACAACTTCTGGTTTAAGTTTAACAACGCTTTCTACAAAGGAGTAAAAACTTCTGGTGTATAATGGTATATTATTTTATAAAAAAATTATTAAAATTTATCCAAAAGGATTACAACTATTTCAAAACGTTTTTAGTCCAGTATGACCATCATCAATGAAACCCAAAAGTATATTTCCATTTTAAAATGACACAAAAATAGGTAAAATTTTTACGGTTAAATATCTAAAAATGTGGGGGTTTAATCATATACAGATTGAACGAAATAAATTCGGAACATAGGAATATAATGTATTTCGGCTCAATTCTGCTGTAGCTGGTTGGCCAACAAAAGATTGTCAAATAATTATATTATAAAAAATCCCATACATCAGTGGGCTGCTGGATTCTGAACTCATAAAAATTGAAAGCTACACATAAATCTACGATTTATGCTGTCAAACCAGTTATAGTCCAGGAAATGTAGCATTTCACCTCGCAATTTTTTCGTGCGGCGCGGATTGACTTGAAATTTAAGAGAAGGTAGGTAATAGCCTAAGGATCAAAATCTATATCGAACCAAAGTGCGCCAAAGCCTAGGGGCTGGTTACCACCCCATCTCCGGGGTGAGAATTTTTTTTACGTTTTAACTACAGGTTTCGATTAGAAAAGTGATTCTAAACAAAAAATGTTCTATACATTTTTCTTATAAAATGATATTTTTCAAGTTATTCGCGATTGAAAGTAACAACTTTTAGACGAAAAAATCCACGTTTTTAATCGATTTTTCGCGAATAACTCGAAAATGGTGCATTTTATCAAAAAAATTGTAGAGAACAAATTTGTAGCTTTTAAAAAGACAAATACAATTACAAATACAATATCAATGTTCAGCGGTTTTCTTCAAATGCCAAATTTGAAAGATTCAAAGTCAAATATCGGGAAAATGATGAATTTTTGGAAGAAAACTCACAAAACCTTTTTTAAAGAGCATAAATAGACCTATCATAAAAAAATAAGGTCAATACCTCATTTTTTACGAAAAAATCGAGGAAAACAACACCCTAACCACCCCCATAATTAAAATCGATCTTCACCCTTCTGCAATTCCCTTTGTAGATGTATTGTTAATACTTCCAAGAAGTTTGACCAATTTAAAATGCTTAGTTTTAGAAAAAGTACAGCTTAAAGCGAGAAACGATATACAATTTCATATGTTTTACCCTTCTTTTTTTAAATATGCCAGAAAAGACTGAATATATGAAAAAAATAAAAATTACCAAATTGTAGCTTTTTTAATGACTAAAATTATCCTTTATTTAGATTTGTTGTACAATGAATATTTGGCGAGATATAGCCGTTTAAAGCATCGATTTACGATCAAGCACCATCTTTTTCGGGTCCTTTAAACTCACCCCATTTAAAAACCAAGGGTTCCAAAAAGATTTAATTCACAGATCCTTGTAGCTATTAAAAACCTCTACAAATCGTTTTTGAAGAAACATCTATCGTTAAAAATGAAAGGAAATACGGTAAAAAACCAGTTAATTTTTTTCCGGAAAATTCCATTAGTATAGTACAGTACATTTCGTGGGGCGTTATACATTCGAAATTTTAAGCGTTCTTATTTTGAAATCCCATACAACAGAATAAAACATCTGCTCATATGTCTATGGCTTGGCAATGAAAATATCAGAGCAACAGATTGGGGATGGTTTTCCAAAGATGGTTTGTTATTACCCGTACGCATGAACAAACAACCTTCACCCGATAAATTTTTGAAAATTATTTTTTGCCAATGCAAAAAAGGATGCGGCGTGTCATATGGGTGCAGAAAAGTTGGTTTATACTGTAACTCTACTTGTTCTGGGTGCTCAGGTGAAGGGTGCAATAGCAGTCCACCAATAATTGAGGAAGATGATGATGACATAGATCTCGATGAAGATGTAATTGATGACGAATAAAATTAATATTATAATTGTTTTACCTATAAATGTAAATATTTTCAACTATTTATGTAAATGTATAAGAATATATGGTGCCTTTTTATGTTGATAATTTTTGTTGTATTTAATTCTACTTTTTTCAATTTATATCTTATAAATTAGTTTATAAAAACTTCAATGTTGTAAAGGGTGATTTTCAAAAGTTGAAAAGTTGCAAAATTTTGGCAAAAAATTGTTTTCACCTATAGCACTCATAACAATTGATTTTTAAGGGTTGAAAATGTATGAATTTGTATTTTAAAGTATAAAAAACTCACTATTTAACTAATCCAAACCAAATTTCACTCATCTTAGGATTTGTAATATTATTTAACAATTTTTGAAAATTAGGGGTAGTTTTCACCCCTAAGAACAATCAGGGTTCATCGGCATGACATAAACTATAAAGCAGAGAGTGAGTTGAGCTTAATTCCAAATTTTTATGCAAGTCGTTTCAAGGTGAAATCATTTTCTTCGCATTACTAATTTTTTTATATTAATCTCTAATGAGGGTCGCTTTTTAAGGGTTGAAATATGATGGAACTTTATTGAAAAGCACGAAACTATCATTATTTAATTAATTCAAACCAAATTTTACCCATATTCAGGTTTAATATGGTATTTTATAATTTTTGACAATTAGGGGTAGTTTTCACCCCTAAGAACAATCAGCGTTCGTCGACATGACATAAACTAAAAAGCAGTGGGTGAATTGAGCTTAAATCCAAATTTTTATCCAAATGATACAAGGCGAAATCATTTTTTTAGAATTAGTAATTTTTTACATTAATCTCTAACAAGGGTTGCTTTTTAAGGGTTGAAATATGATGGAACTCTATTCAAAAGTATAAAATAATCATTATTTAATTAATTCAAACCAAATCTTACCCATATTCAGGTTTAATATGTTATTTTATAATTTTTGACAATTAGGGGTAGTTTTCACCCCTAAAACCCTTCAGCGCACTTCGGTTCGATATAGATTTTGATCCTTGGGCTATTACCTACCTTCTGCTAAAATTTCAAATGGATACATGCAGGACGAAAAAATTGCGAGGTTTTAACTTTTTTCGAGCTTCAATTCCTGAACTATTTTCGCCTCCTTAGACAAACCCGTCTTACGCAAACAACTTTGTTGCGAGACAGATAGTTGAACGATATTTTATACAATGTCTATACCCAGGTATGGATTTATTTTTGTCCAAGTTTTATATTGGTCCACTATTTTAAATGCAGTTCAAACAGACATGTATTAAATTGTATGTTCCGTTTTAATTTGGTTCAATCTGTATAAATACAATATTAAGTGGCACTTTGATGGCATATTATACCTTTTTGTGTTTCAAAATAACGGAAAGTACACATTTTGTGTACAAAAATTTGTTACCCTAACATAAAAAATTTGAATAAATATTTATACTAGCTAATAACTTTAACTTTACAATTTTATTATCATGAATAGTGTGTCTGCATTGCGAATATGTTTTGATAATATTGCATAATATATATTTTTTATCTAGGACATACGTTTATTAAAAATCTGCTAGGGTAAAGAAATTAATTATACTTTATTATATTGTATCATCGCGAATTAATGCAGTGATAACATGCCAATAAGCCATTTTAATGACTTCCATATAATAATAAATGAATCACTTTTAATAATCTAAGCAGGTTAGAAACAGTAGCGTATCGGAAAAATATTCTGTTTGTTTTCTGCATTTTATTTTAATTGATTGTTGCGGTGAAAATTTAAGATAAGGAAATTGCATACAAGTAAGTAAGTAGGTAACTTTTTCTTTCCAAAAACAACGGTGCAAGAATCCCGGTCGTCAAAACAAAATAAACAAACAGTGGAAATCTGATCTGCTAAAGAATATTCAGACATTATTCAAGTGTAAAAAATTAACAGGACAGTTTAAAAAGTTGAAAAAATATTTTAATATTGGAATAAAGGAACGAGATGGCGAATTAATAGTTGTATGTATTTCTTCGGAAATCGGTATAGGCACGATGAAAATGAAACAAAAATTTTCAATCAATATGTCCCGTTCTTTCCATATTTAAGTTATAAAATGTTTCGGATATATGCAATGTTCGGAGGCAATGAACAAATTAGAAATACAGACGGAACATATAGAAGCGGAAGCTGAAAATCCTAAACGGATTCTACCAACATAAAAACATACATAAGTACACCTGGGTTCAACCAACGAGAAACACAAAGTCAATTATAGATTATGTCATCACAAAACAAGAAACACACATACAAGTTGAAGACATAAGAGTACTAAGAGGACCGGAGTGCGGAACTGACCACTATATGGTAAGATCAAAATGTTACCTACAGTATCGATCTCGGCTACTACATCAAAATGACAACCAACTAGCTCAATCAAAACCAGTGGAATCGAATCTACCTAAATACAATATTGATGCACTGCAAAACGACTCGACATCATTCTTATATAAGCTGCGACTTAGCCTAAAATTGGCAAACCTGATCTACTCCTCAGCCCAGAATACCTATAAAGAGATAATCAATAAAATCAATGAAGCAGCTTACGAAGCGCTCGGCACAATCCAAAAGAACAAAAAGAATACTCCATTGTGGTGGACAAATGACATCGCCAATGCAGTACACAACAAGAAACAAGCATATCAAAAGTGGCTGCAAACAAATGATCCAGATGACAGACGAACATATGCAAGATTAAACAGAGAAGTAAAAAACTTAGTAACTAAAGCAAAAAATGTTTCCTGGGAAAGTAAATGCGAAGAACTCAACAAATATATAGGGTCAACAAGATCAAGAGAAGCATGGAAAACGGTAAAAAATCTGAGAACAAACAGAAAAGAAACGAGTAGAATAGATTTAATAGAAGAAAAATCTTGGATCGAACACTACTCACAACTTTTAACTGAAACAAGACCTCAATTCACGAACATCAGTACAACAACATATGAACTATAATTCAGTGAAGACGATGAAATAACAGTACAGGAAGTCGAGAATGCAATACGAACTCTAAAAAATGGGAAGTCATGCGGACCACAAGGTATACCAAATGAATTATTAAAACATAGCCCACAAGTATTACGGGAATTACTGGCGTATGTCTTCACCTTATTCTATAATGGACACGACTTACCACCGGAGTGGACAAAAGCACATATTAACAACATATACAAAAAAGGAGATAGAAAGAATTGTTCAAACTATAGGGGGCTAAGTGTCATAAATTCACTCTCAAGACTGTATGGAAAAATAATAAAAAATAAAATTGAAAAAGAGATGACAGATGTAGAAGAACAGAATGGCTTTCGTGCAGGGAGATCCTGCATGGACAGTATATTCTCTCTAAAGCAAGTTATCGAAAAAAGATTAGCCTGCAACCTTTCAACTCATATAGTCTTTATAGATCTGACAAAGGCATACGACAGTGTACCACTTTCAATGCTTTGGGTAGCAATGGAAAAACAAGGAATAAGCAAAAAAAATATACAAGCAGTACAACAGCTCTACAAAAATATGACGGCAAACAATAAAACTGGAAATAGATTAACTAGAGAAATTCCTATTAGTAAGGGCCTAAAGCAAGGCTGCTGCATAGCACCTACACTCTTCAAAATATATCTAAATGAGCCACTCTCACTGTGGAGAAGAAAGTGCTGCAATATGGGCATCCCAATCGGAGATGATAGATTGTACACGATACATTTCGCTGATGACCAAGCCATTCTAGCTGAAGACGAGAGTAATATAAGCTACATGCTTAGAAAACTGGAAGATGAGTACACCAAATGGGGCCTCACAATTAATATACAAAAAACTGAGTACTTAGTTGTAGGAGAACAACCAGAAAGCCTACAAATAGAAATGGGAACTATAAAACCAACAGACAATTTTAAGTACTTGGGAGTCCAAATAACCTCAAAAGCAGGAAGTAGCGAAGAAATACATTCCAGGATTGGCCAAGCAAGATCAGCCACCAGACAGCTACACGGACTATTATGGAATAAAAAAATAACAAAAGAAAATAAAAGAAGAATTTATAAAACAATAATAGAAAGTATTGGACTGTACGGCGCCGAACTCTGGGAAATAAACCAAAGAAACAAATCAAAGATTAAGGCCATGGAAATGAACTACTGGAGACGATGTTGCCAGCTCACTAGACTAGATAGGGTGAGAAACGAAGATATTCGGAGAGAAATGGAAATCGATCTTGACATAATAGACACAATCGAAGCCAAAAGACTTAACTGGTATGGACACCTTCAGAGAATGCCGGAAAATAGATGGCCAAAAAAAATAGAAGAATAGACTCCGCCAACTAGAAGAAAACGAGGTAGACCAAGACGAGGAGAGACGATGTCGACGATGCAATGACCGCCAAAGATCTAACAACTGAAGATTGCTTCGACAGAAAACGCTGGAAATTAGGATGCGAGAAGCGGCGCCAGCTGTAGAAAACTCGCTTGTTATATATATATAAGAAATACTGGATATTATTGACTGTCGATATAAACAAACAACACAGTTTATTAGGGTTGCAGTCAGTATATATATATATATATATATATATATATATATATATATATATATACATATAGAAGCTGCAAAAGCAACAACAAAAGGGCTCCCTGCAGGATTTAAGCTTTGCAGATGATCAAGTAGTGATTGCACAATACCAAGAAGCCCTCAGTTACATGATAAAGAAACTACAAGAAGAATATACCAAGGCTGGCCTAGATATTAACCTCGCGAAAACAGAGTACCTATCTACAAGTGAAGAAGACATAGAAGATCTACAGATTGACAACGTAACAATCAAAGGAAAGGATAAATTCAAATACTTGGGGTTTATAATCACGAAACAGGCAACAACAGAGGAAGAAATTAAGCAAATATTAGGACAAACAAGAACAGCAATCCGACAACTTAACTCAGTATGGTGGGATAGATACCTAAATATGAAGACAAAAACCTAGATTTATAAAAACTTAGTGCGAAGATTTCAACAAAATGAAAAGAGTGCTATGTACCAGGGATTTAAAACTTTAACTAGTTAGGTTGGCGAGGTGCTATGTTTTTCCGACTTTATTTTATGGAATGGAATCTTGGACCTTGAATGCGACATCAATGAAAAAACTGGAATCATTCGAGCTGTGGATGTACAGAAGAATTCTGAAAATGTCGTGGACAGAACACGTCACAAACAAAGAGGTTCTGGAAAGGATGAATAAAGAAATGGAAATTTTAAATACAATAAAAACAAGAAAATAAGAATATCTCGGACATATTACACGTTGAGAGAAATACACCTTACTCCAACCGATTATGCAGGGAAAGATCCAAGGAAAGAGAAGCATAGGGAGGCGTAAAATGTCATGGCTGCGCAACCTGAGAGAGTGGTACGGATGTACATCAAATGAACTTTTCAGAGCAGCTGTCTTCAAAAGTCCGAATAGCTGTGATGAGAGTCGACCTTCGCCGCGGAGATGGCCCTTAAAGAAGAAGCAGTGCGAAGTATTATGACATATGGGGCTGAAAATTGGATTATAACAATTAAAACAGCAGTAAGATAGAAGCAACAGAGATGGAATGCTTGAGAAGATGCTGCGGAGTAATAAGAATGGATAGAAGTGGTGACGTAATAAAGCAAAGAAGATCAATAAAAACAGACATACTAACATATATGGGACAAAACAGACTAAAGTGGTATGGACATTGAAGAAAAACTAGCGACAGCAGATGGATAAAGAGAATAATCGAATGGAGCCCCATAGGAAGGAGGAAAAGGGGACGACCTCAAAGGTTGGTGAGCTTCACCTTCGTTTAACAAACCTTCACTAAGGTTTATTAAACCAACGTCACCTGTCTTCTCTCTTTCGTTGTCTAAGAGTGAAACGATTGACGTCACTGTAACTTGAAGGTAGCTGCGAGTCACAAACCTTAAACAAAAATAAAAAATTGCGCGTAATTTGAATTTAGTCGGGAGTCATGTGGGTACATCAGTAGTAGAAGGTTAAGACATTATTAAATTAATTTATGTTTAAATAATGTTTTTATATTTCAATAGCTGTAAACTGTTTATTTATAAAATTATTGGCGACAATATATTATGGCCGTAGGTTAATTGTAAGTGCTGTGAATATGATTCAGACTGCTCTTTTAAAAGCTGATGTTGTACGTCATTTTGATGTACTCTCTGAGAGTGATTATGCGATTGTGGTGTCGATATGAAAAATTTGGGAATGTCGCTAAAAGACGTTGTACGTGAACTATATGGGGCCTTAGAAAATACCCACAACATTACTGTATGTGAATAAACTTTATGGAATAGATTACTTGAAGCTGACCTACACACCAGACGTTCATTGAGGGTTCCCATGTTACGTCATGGACATCGTGGACTAAAATTAAGGTGGGCACAAGAATATGTACAGTGGGGCTTACAAGAATGAAGTTCTGTGTTATTCACAGATGAAGCTAGGTGTTGTCTCTTAATCTAATTAAAGAAAAGTGAGAGTTTGAAGAGAGACTCAGGCATGTAAGGGTGTTCGTCCATAGAGTGGTCTATTGATATGTGTAAGTATTCAGATACAGAGGAAAACAGCGTATCTAGGTCACATCATGCGAAATGAAAAATACCAGTTCCTCCAACTTATAATCGAGGGTAAAATTGAAGGCAAGAGAGGAATGGGACGCAAGAAAATGTCCTGGCTCCGAAACATAAGGCAATGGACAGGGATTATAGACATACAATCTCTGATACATATTGCAAGAAATAGAGAATTAATGGAAAATGCGATCTCTAACATCCATTAGTGGATTTGCATCTGAAGAAGAAGAAGATTGATATGGGCTGGAATTATTTTTCATTATCAAGCTGTTTCGTTTTTATAGAAGGAACTTTGAATCAATCTCAATATATTGATCGTATTTTAGAAACTAATGTCACATTCTATTTGCCACTGCTGCAGGTTCTGATTTGCGTTACATGCAGAATGATGCAAGGCCACATACTTCAGCAACAGAAAGACATCGGTTTCATAATGAGGATATTAAAGTTTTATCGTGGCCAGGACAATCGCCAGATCTATCTGCACAGTGTTTATACTAGACAAGGTCTTTAAGATCTTCTTAAATATGAATGGATCCTATTGCCTTAAAAGAAAATTGATTATTTAATTTTAAGCAAGCCAAGAAGCTGTTAAACTGTAATTAATGCTGTTGAAGGAAACACAGATTATTAAACACATTTTTTGTTAGATTTTTATGTTATATACTTACTTAAAAATTTACATTAAATTACTGCACTTCTTAACTTTTCTTTGATTCATTATAAAGAAATCATAGTAAATCAAAATTAAGCTGAATTTATTGCTGACTTATCAGGTATTCTAACGGTATTTTTTTAAGACCTTTTCTCTATTTAATTTGGATTGCCGAATATGGGCCTCTCCTAATTCTCGACATTCATCTCTGTTGTTTGTCTCACTCTGTCACTGTTTAAAATCCAAGGAAAATTTATGTTTATATGAGAAAAAATGTGTGTTCCTTAGACATTTTTGATGTGTGAAATTTCATTTAAAATATTTTTATTTTAAATTATATTTAAAAACTAATACAGATTATACCCGAAAAATTGTGAAGACAGCAATAATACCGTGTTGTCATTTTTAGCTTTCAAATAGTTTAGAATAAGCGTTTGTTTAAATAAACAGAAATCGAAGTTATTTAAAAACTATGCATACATCATTATTCAGTTTTAGTGTAAAAACATAGTGGAGCATCGCACCTCGCCAGTCACATTGCTACGCAGTACGCACATTGCCGATTAAGAAACAATTTAATAGATTTACATAGCAGTGTGCATCACGGAGCATCGCACCTCGCCGGGAACATCGCTACGCATCTCGCTACGTTTTGAAGAGCAAAATAATTTGTTTTTCTGGATACAGTAGCATGAAAGTCACTACCTGATTGGCTGTTTCAAGGTTAACTTACCGTCGTATATCTTTTGCTCTCTATCTGCCAGCGGTTAGAAAACGGTTGGGATCATTTGCAGTTAGAAAACGTTTGATTCATGCACGATGGATAAAGAGCAATTAATTAATGAAATATTTAAAAAGCCCCCAATATGGGATCAGCGACACAAGGAACATCATAACCGCTACGTGCTAGACAAGGATTGGAAAACAGTAGCTAATAACTGCGGTGTTTCAGGTAAGCAATCAATTTGTTTGTTTCATCCTGTGTTAT
Organism: Diabrotica balteata; assembly: GCA_918026665.1. Lineage (NCBI taxonomy): Eukaryota > Metazoa > Arthropoda > Insecta > Coleoptera > Chrysomelidae > Diabrotica > Diabrotica balteata. Next base: position 104,913,723 of record OU898281.1, on the reverse strand, counting down.
TATTTATATTCTAATTAGATAGGTATGTAATCGTACTAAGATATGTTCAAGATGCCATTTTTATTGATACATTTAATTGAATATTACAATTACGGAAGAGTTTTGTTACTAATAAAATATTGTTTAAATGCATTTCTCACCGAAGTAGCCTCTGCTGTTGAAGGATTATTTCTCCTACATGCTGAAATATTGGGCAACACACAGTCGAAGCTTTTATTATCTGTCGTAGCGTGAGTGACATGTTCTTGGTCCATTATTGTATTATGTAGAATACAAACTGCTTTAATAATTGCATCTGCAGTGTTGGGTTGTGTTTCAATGGCTTTCGTTAGTATTCTCCACTTCATTGTTAAAATTCCAAAAGCGCATTCGACTGTTTTACGCGCTCTAGATAGACTTTTGTTGAATAATTCAGTTTCTTCATTTAAATTATTTCTGGCAAATGGCTTCATTAAATTGGTTAACAAAGGGTACGCTTCATCGCCAATAAAAACATAAGGTGCCTTAATATTACTATTTGGTAACAACTCTTCTGTTGGAATATTCAACTTTTCACTGCTCATCAATTTGTACATATTAGAATTACGAAATGTTCCCCCATCACTTTGTTTACCATATGCACCTACTTCAATAAAAATAAATTTACAGTTCGCATCACTCACGGCTTGCAGCACAATGGAGAAATATTGCTTATAGTTGTAGTACATTGTTCCTGAATGAGTTGGACACTTTAGTCGAATGTGTTTACCATCAATTGACCCAAGACAGTGGGGAAATTTCCATCTATTATAAAATTGTTCGGCTATCTCTCGAAATTTTTCTTCTGTGGGCGGAATCATATGAAGGGGTTGCAAAACGTTCCACAATAAGGTGGTAATTTCTGGGACAATACGTGCTATGGTAGATGCTCCCATGCGAAAAGAAAAAGCCAGGCTCTTGTAAGAGTTTCCTGTCGCTAGGAATCTGTAAATGGAAATAAAAAATTTATCTGTAGTAATACTAATGTTTGGTAGTAATGTCAGCGTGACTAAACGTAATGTATTTGTTTCAGTTCCATTAGCTAAAAAATCTTGGAAAGCACTGCGTCAGCAGTTCAAAAGTCATTACGACCGACTGCCTGCATGCAGATCTGGAGATCCAGCACCAGAAGAGACAGTGGAATGGCCGTATTTTAAATCTTTATTATTTTTAAAAGACATTTTTACACAAAGACCCTTGAGTGGCAATTTGGAGGATAATGGAACTGAAGTAAACGAAGAGTCTGAAAGTCAAAATCGTCAAATTGAAGCTGAAGACGATGACCTTGAGTCCATTAATGAAAATCTATCTTCTCCGAATACCCGGCTTCACACACTTCACTAACCTCTTTATCCACACAATCAACAGGCACACCCACCCCTACTAAAGAGCTTCTAGGATATAGAAAACGAACTTTACCCATGGAAACAATAGGTAAAGGCCTGTTAACTATAGAGAGGGAGAAGTTGCAGATTAAAAAAGGGAAACAAATGGCAATGGAAAAAAGAGGCAATGATGAAGATGTAGCGTTCTTTACTTCACTACTTCCGCATGTGAAACAGTTACCAGCACAGGAGAAACTGGGATTTAGAATTAAGGTGCAACAGTTACTGTGGGACAGTTTGTATGGCACAAAACCCCTTCCTTCTTGCGATCCACATATTACTGCATCCACTCATCATTCCCAAGAATCCACATCTTCATTTCTACCTGCATCCTCTCTTCATTCCCAAGCATCCACATCTTCATTTCGACCTGCACCCACTCATCATTCCCAAGCATCCACATCGTCATTTCGACCTGCATCTACTCATCATTGCCAAGCATCCACATCTTCATTTCGACCTGCATCCTCATCTCCTTTAGTTGTACCACAACCCAGCTCACATTCCAATGCATCATTTACATTTCCTACAGAATCTACCCAATCTATAAATACGTCACAAATTCCTATTCAGAAGCAGACACTCGCTTTTGAGGGCAATAATTCTAGTGAAGTACAAACTTTTGTATATGAATTTGAATAAAAATATATTTAATTTCTTACCTGAGTGTTACTACTAATCTTTCTTCGGCGGATATTGGCTGGACATGAAAGTTACAGTAGTTTTTCTCAATTTTTGGTTCTATTTGTCGAAGAATGTAGATAAACGTTATTTGTGACATTCTTAAATAATCATAAAAACGATCTGGATAATGCTTAAGTTGCTGATATAATTTATAAAATTCACCCAGTTTCGTGCGCTCTCTCTGTACGGGATGTATATTCCACCTACGACTTCTTCCTCCAGTGGACGTTAACCACCACTTTACAGCAACACTAGATGAATCGCTATCACTTTCCGATTCGGATAACATATTTAGTACCGCTCTTAAACAGTTTCAGGTCTATACTACATGCAAGGTGAAATGCCTCGCTATGTTTTACCATGGCGAGTATGCAATTTGTGGCGATGTGCGCAGCGAGGTGCGTAGCAATGTGACTGGCGAGGTGCGATGCTCCACTATGTTTTTACACTTTAATGGGTTTAATTGCTGTGGCGTTGAAGAAATGTTTTTAAGGTACCTTTTTCATTTTATTACGAAAAAACAGGTTTAGACTTACCGATTTAATATTTTAAAACTCCAAAGTAGTCTTAAAGGACAAAGTATATTATTTTATGTATTTTACAAGCTTAATCAACTACGTCTTCCACTTTGCTAAGTACTATAATATTATCTTTTATCATGCAAATATTATTCTTTTTCTACGTTTTCTATGTGTAGCATCTGTGTATCCCAATTTTTTGTTCAATTAGTTTTTATGTGTCCAAAAAGCGCATCTTCCGGAACAAGTTTGCCCTTGGTCTACATAAGGTACTTCAGGCACGATAGGCAAATTTTTTTCTATAATAACTCAGTTCTTTTGACAAAGTTTGGATTCCGAGCCGTTCTCTCATCAAGGGACTAACTAGGTCGGTACGGTAAGTTGTTTAAGGAATGACCTTCTGTTCGGTATTAATTCCTTTTCTCTGGCATCATTATCTTTACATAGAACTATGGAATTAATTCCAACGTGGTCTAATAAATTGTAAAAAATTCTAAGAGCCGAATGTGTAAACTCCGATTTTGGTTCGAGTATAAAAATCAATTATTTTGGGAAGCACTGTAGAATTTGGTTTGTCTCCTTCAGAATTCATGGTGGGTAACATGACAATTTTTTTCTTAGCTTTTGGAGGGCAATACGAAAGCAGTGTTAAGTTTTTACTATAAATAAACATAGCTGAATTTTGGTTTCTGTTACTTTCAGCTTTATTTTTCTTCATGATTCCAACTAATGTAACGGAATGATCATCACACAGCTTTTTTGTCGTTCGGATTGAGATAAACCAATTATCTGTTGTAAGGTTACGATATGTCCCATGAGTTGGTTTTGTTAGACTCAATGTGTAAGTGTTCAGCTACAGGGACACCTACCGGTGTTGAATTTTTACCGTTATACACTTCGGCATTCAAAAGATAAAAAGTTTTTGCATCACATAATGCTAACTTTTTAATTCCGTGTTTATCGGGTTTTGAGGGTATATACATTTTGGACGGACATCTGCCTCAAAAACTCATAAGCTGTACATCTAACGTGCAGTCTCGCATTGGCGCAAAACGATCTGTTTTACGACGCTCCTTTCCAGTGTCCCTGTCGTCAAACCTGAGGTAATTTATAAGAAATGCAAAGCGAGTTTTACTCATTACAGCGCAAAAAAATGGAATTTCTGTTTTTTTGTTGAAAAGTTCTTTCGATTTTGCCGAATTGATATTTAGAACCCCTGCGTAGTAATAAATTCCGCATAATGCTTTGATTTCTAGTAGATTCGTATCTCTCACATATGATGTCCTGATTGTTGTATTAGCCATTTCCTCCTCGTCAACATGTTGATCTAGATTTCTTTGATTGGTCCGACGTAACTTTTTGTTAACTGTTCCGATCCATTTGAAGCCATTTTTTCAGGTAGTTTGGTAAACACTTCCTCAATTTGCACATATTCAATGTCGTTTTCGTTATTTGTAGCTGAGAGAGATTCGCACGGAATTTTATGGCTTGTTAAAACTTCGCAGCCTGACTTCTTTGCTGCTACATATCATCATCGTTGGAATCCTCGTCATTCTCCGGAATAGACGGAATAATCACCATCAGAATATTCGTTATTTTCCTGTATATAATCATCGTCGAAATCTTCGTCAGGCTTCGGACTATTTATAATCATCATCGGAACTTTCGTCAGGTTTCGATCTATAATTGTCTATTATTACGTCATCCTCAGAACTATCATTTTGATCGTTGGGCTCGAAAGTCTAAGAGATTCTCAATTATTTCCTCTAGTTCTTTTTGGGTTAATGGTCTGCGAGTCTTATCCATGTTTATACTGTAAGAAAAAGCGCATTTAAAACCCTAACTTCATCAAGAAAACAAATTACTTAACAAAATACTATTTTCGGATCGATGTAAAAATATAATGGTACATTATATGATACATGGGGTACAGCTGAACCCTAAAATCAACGCACGTGTTAAACAACAGCACTTAATGATTTAGCGACTGCAACATAACAACTGACCAGCTGAAATAAGAAATTACTCGAGCGAGCGTTACCTGATTGCCAAAAGTAAAAAAATTACATTACTTTTAAAACAGCCTGGGGTACACCTGTACCCCGGGTAGTAATGTAGGGTTAATGTACGGTTAACCACAGACAAGCATCAAATTTTAAGAAATATATGTGTGAAGTGTTTTAACTTCTGTGTTTTTTTTAAACGATGGTATACAGCCAACGACTGGGATTTTCCCATTAACTTTATATATATATATATATCTAAATCTTAATATATATATATATATATATATATATATATATATATATATATATATATATATATTTATTCATTTATTTACTTATTTCTCCAGGTACAGGTGTGTATCCCTTCATTCTTAAAACTGCACGCCGCTGTCGACGAACAATAACCCTAATCCCAGGTGTAGGTATACTGCCCTACAAACAGACTATTCTGATATTGCATTATAAGGGGGCTGCTTTGTGATCAGCAAACAGAAATGCCCTACCATTATTCATTGATCAATATTTTGTCCAAGCTCATAAAAACTTTCAGTCTCTTTCGTTGCATTACTACGGCCGATTTAAAATACGCAATGACTATTTCGTCACCGTATCTCCCATAAAATAATATTATGGTGTATGTGTATGCTGTATAAGACCGGATTTTTTACTATCATTAAGTTTGCTAAACATGTGGAAGTGTAACCACACATGTGTTTTTGTTTCAGTGTTTGCCGGTTCTTCGTCGTGATTAAAGTGAGAAATCTCATAAATTGTGATAATTTATTATTATAAGGTAAGTCATTGACGCTGAATATAATAGATTATAAAACACCGGTTTAAAAAACTTGTTATGATTTATTCACTATTGCTTTTGTATATTAAAATCAAATGCTCATTTTAAAATAAAATAAAATTCATATTAAACAGAGTGAAGCGAAAAAGAATTTTAGTTATATTCAGTTGATTATTTTTAAGATTTATTCACAACTCACATTCACTTGTAATATTTTATAGGTTATAAAAAATTTGACATTTTCACTCTACCTTCAATCATGTATTCATTCCTGTTGCCAGATTCAACATAAATTCCGTAAATAGATTTTTTTCTGGGAATAAATTTTCAAACTGTAAAAAAGTTAAAGGTGTATCTTAACTTAAGTTTGTGTAATCAAAATTAATTTGCAAATTATCTTTGAATAATATTTAATTCTGGACATAATTATTAACACACGTCTTCATTTACAATAGATATTATACCTATTACCAATTAGTTACAATCTATTACACATTATGTAGATACATTGTAAATTTAAATAATGTCATTACAAATAAAGTAAAATTCAATGATTGTAAAATTTTGATTTTTATCAGTTTTTATTTATTTGACAGTTATCGTAGAATTGATAACATTTGTCAAATGTTGACCCAATTGTGTCAAATCATTTTGACACAATTTGATAATTGTGTCAAAAAAGACACGTTATAGTCGACACGTAATTTCGTGAGAAAATTTATAGGAACCAGATCAAGTAAAATACTAGAAAATGGCAACAATGTTCGAGTGACCACCACTGAACAGTAGCGTAGATATCTAATTTTAAATTAAATAGTTTAAAACTTTTTATTTTTATTTAATTTTATTTAAGAAAAAGTTTCATTTTCTATAACGTTTAAATTATATATATATATATATTATGTAGGGAGTGATAACACTAATTTACTCAACTAAACAGAACTTATTGTAAAATAATATCTATAAAAAATTGTTAATAAAAGTAATTATCACATACAATTAAACAAATTTTTTATGTACAAGTATTTTAGGATACAAACGGTTTAATAACACAACTGCTCATAAGTTTTAAAACTTATAACCACATTTTATCCCTGATAACTTAGTTATTGTAATAAAAAAATATAGAGAATTCATTTTTTAAATTATATACAGGGCATTCTATTAACCACTTTGGTTTGACACCGTGTGAGAGAAGACTTATTACCTCAATAATTTAAAAATGGGTAAGAGGTCTAAAACTGTTATGAACATCTTTTTTAATATATCTAGCAGGTATTTTATAATAACCTAACCTGTATTTTGACTATTTTAAATTAAATGTGTATTTGTACTCTATTTTCAAAGATATACCTATAAGCAAAAGCAGAATATCTACAATTACAATAAAAATAAAGGTTTCAACTAACACCTAGTTGGAAATAAGGACTTACTAATCTACTCAGAATCACTGTTATCACTAATATCAATTGTACCTTCTAAATTTATAGTTAATTTGGTTAATGCTGGTAAATGTTTAACATAGTCATTTTCCACTGCGATTACATGTTTGATTATATTTTTCCAGTTGGTTGCTGTGATCTTTGTGACTTGTCTTCTAGTTAACTGGAGAGCAGTAGACAAAAGTTTAGGAGCCACGTTTCTTATTCTTCTATTTCCTTCAAGTTGAGTCCATATTAACTCTATTGGGTTCAATTTACAATAGTAAGGAGGAAGTTCAAGCACGGTATGCCCATTACTGCGAGTACAGTTATCAACAACATATTCCTCCTGGTACTGTCTACGATAAACAACATCCAACAATTGCTTTTTACTATATGATGCCTCAAAGTACAAATCTCTCTCAAATAAAAATTCTTGAATTTGTAATTTGTTTCAAGTAATATTTGTAATTTTCTCATTAATCTTGAATGACATGATACGTTGTCCATGATAATCACACCATATTTAGGTAATCTCGGAAGAAGATTCTTTGAACCATGATTTAAAAATTAAACTTTCCATATCCTCATGATAATCTAGAGACGCGTTTTTATTTTTTTTGCAGATATTAATAACACATCAATGATCCATCTATTTTCTCCACCGCAGTGTAAAATTATAATTCTCTGTCCTGTCATAAGTATCACACCAGGTCTCATCTAAATAAATAACATGTTTCATTTTTTGATACTCAGTTATCTATCTGATAGAAATGTCTCTTAAAGAAATAATTATCCTAGTATTTTCCATTAGTGTTTGGCGCTTGGCTATAGTTTTTTACTTAAAATTATGGGTTTTAAGAAATTATCAAAGTGTTGTTGCTAAATATAAGAGAATATCCTTTCGAACCAGTTCACTTCGAAGGCTTTCAATAGTTGAAAAAATATTAGCCGCATCCATTTTGTATATTGTTCTGATTATAGGTTCCTTTAAGTGCGGTTCTATTTGTGTGAATTTGAACAATCCTTTCTCTTCTGTCTGGAAGAAGATGTTTCTCCTATAGTCTTGTAGCACGTTGCGTTGGACACTCTGATAAACATGTTTCAGCATATGTGTGGGATCATCAGAGAGGTATTGAAAATTTCGCTTACATTTTACTACACGGCTTTGTAAAAAAATTCCAATTGATTAAAGGGTTCCACTGGCTCTTCAGCTGCAGAATTATTATCACACCACCACCAGTTCAATTTGTTCTTGTATGGACACCATTTAGTCTGTTTCGGTATAATACGTAAGGACTACACTTTACCCTTTAAGCAAACCGTTTACTCATAAAAAGACGCTTAGAAACGAAATGTACCCACTAACATTTTGTTTTTGCATTTCTATCGCACCAAACTTAATAATGAAATAAAGGGAGGAACAGATACATTTGATCAGCTCTGCCATTCTTACACTACCTCACGGAAGACCAGACGTTGGCCGCTACGAGTTTTTTTTTCAATATACTTGATGCTAGTGGAATAAATGCAATGGTTTTGTTTACTCTCTCAAGTCCCCACTGGAAGGAAAGTAGAAACAATATTCGAAAATCTTTTCTAAAGCAGTTAGGAATGAGTTTAATTGAACCATGGTTACAAGAACGATTGACCATGGCTACTTTACAAAAAACACTGCGGCAAAGAATTCCTGAAATTCTGGGAATTTAAGTCCCCCCACCACAACATGATGTTCATTTGACAAAAAAGTTAGATGCTGCTTTTGTGCAAAAGGAAAAGATAGAAAAACCAGTTTTGCGTGTTCTGATTGTCGCAGACCATGTTGCATGGAACATAGAGCCCAGCTATGCTGTGAATGCGAACATCAAGATCCAAGAAACTGAAGACCTGGCTAAGAATAACTAAGACTTATATTACCAAAAGAGTTTATTTTTTTGTTACAAGGATAGTTATACAGGTGTATTTTGTAGATGATAATTTCAATGTAATGTTTAGTTGTTTTAATAACAATGTTTTATGTTTGAATATTATTTTATGTTATTTTTGATTTTCAACAAATTTATCTCTTTGTGAAATACCACACCATGGTTAAATTTTTTTCTACACATTCTACTAAGATTAGATATTCTCCCACATTCCACCAAATATTCACATTTTCTGTTTTTTTTTTGCTAAAAACAGCTTTGGGTTTCTGAGACCCGAGTGTGAAGTTCATGCCTTAAAAAATAAGTGTGATGTACCAGGGTTAAATGAATATGCATTCAGGTCCAGAATACTTGCCACTGGACCGCTATTAACAGCAGATCATCGGAGGCAACGTTTACACTTCGCTCGCAAACATCTTAATTCGGGTGTTGACTATTGGAGTGCTGTGCTTTTTACGTACGAATCAAGATTTAACAGATACTTATCAGATGGGCGGCCTAGGATATGGAGAACAGCGGGTGAACATCAGCAATATTGTTTTACTCTGATCTGTTTAATTTGGTGGAGGTGGCACAATGGTATAAAGAGGCATTTCCTTAAAGGCTCATACAGAACTTGTTATAGGTCGATCACAAATAATTGAGAAATTTAAAGAGATAGACCAATTTGAGTACAAGTGATACCGATCAATGCTTAGATCAAATGACATCTGTTTTAATAGTTCCTCTTTAATATTTTGCCTTGTTACAGGATAGTATTCAGAAAAACGCAAAAATAATTACTGTAAAATATAATTTCAATAGCTACAATTATAAATATTATAACTGTTAGGTCTATTTAATCAAAATAATGATTTTATTTACGCTACTGCTAAAAGTTGCCGATGTAAGCCCCTTTTTATACCTATCATTAAAAGTTTATAAGTTTATGACTCCTCTTACTTGATTGTCGGGTTCTTGTCACAGCCCTGCTGTGCTGACCAAGGTTTTTAAATTTCCACGAAATTCTAAACGACCGATAACAAGACGTGACTTTCGGTATTGTGATACATATAATTTTTAGTTTAAACTCTGTAAAGAGAACACGCATTTATTAGTGACGATTTCGCTATCAGAAAAATAGTAAGTAAATAAAAATGTGGCGTCCATGGGAGAATAGTGCATTAGAAATTGTTGAGAATAATGAAGTAGAAATTGTTGAAGAAAATAAGGAAATTCTACTACCAAATAATCCTGAAAATGTTGCTGGACCAAGTGGAAAAAGTATTAAAAAGTCAGAAAAAAAACATTTATCGAAAGACGCTAAAGAAATTGTGTTAAATGTGTTTAATGGATTATGTAAAGAATTGGAACGGCACGCGAGTGTTTTAAAAACTGCGGCTTTAACAAAAGTTTCATGTGCTACTGTTTATCGAATCATAAAGGAGGGCATTACAAATAGACAAAAAAGGAGCGACTTTGGACGACATCGATCTATTGAGCAACATGTTTTAGGTCCCATTTCAGAAACCATTTATAATATGTTTGCAGGTAATATTATACCCACACTAAACCAAATTTTAGCTGAATTAAAATCTAAAAATATTATTAATTGTAGTAAATCAACTTTAAGAAAATTTTTACTTTCAAATGGTTTTAAATATAAAACAATCAATAAACGACATACTATAATGGAAAGTGCCCGTTTAATAAAATGGCGTAATGAATATTTGGAAAAGATAACCGAGTACAGAAATAGCGGAAGAAAAATTTATTACTTAGATGAAACGTGGTTTGACACTAACGAAACAATTGGAAAAGGTTGGAGTAATGACAACGTAAAGTGCAAAGTTAATGTTCCAGCTACCAGGGGCAAACGAATATGCATTTTACATTGTGGAGGGGAAGACGGTTGGGTAACCGATGGCTTACTATTAAGTGCAAAAGATATTAAAGACAGTTGTTTGGACTATCATCAAGATATAACGGGTGAACTTTTCGAATCGTGGTTTAAAAATAAGTTATTACCAAATTTAGCAGACAACAGTGTTATTGTTTTAGATAATGCATCATATCATTCTAGACAACTTAAAAAAATTCCAAATAAATACTCTAGAAAGGATGAATTGCAAGATTTTTTATTATCACAAGATCTATATTTTGAAGATTGCTACACTAAAGACCAATTAGTAGAGGTACTTAATACAAAATTATTTGTAAAGGAATATATTATTGATGATGTAGCAAGTAAAAATGGACATACAACTTTAAGATTACCACCATATTACTGCATTTTAAATCCAATAGAGTTGTTATGGTCTCAACTGAAATATAATGTGAGACAAAAGAATGTAAGTCCAAAATGTTACAACACTGTCGTGAAACTAATAGATTCTGAATTTAAAAATATCTCTGAGGATAACTGGAAGAAAGCAATAGAGCACGTAAAAAACATTGAAAAAGAATATCTTAAAAACATTCCTGTTTTAAACAAAATTATTATCAATGTGGAGAACAGTGATTCAGAGGAAGAAAGTGACGAAGTATAATACCAAGACAACTTTCTCTCAATACTGAGCTTACCCGGAATATTTTCTTACATAATCAGATGTAGGGATTATCGACATATATTCAACACCAAACTACTGCTTCAATTTTTTAAGAAAAACGTGGCCTTATTATGAAAATCAGTTCTTAGGAGAAAATATAATGTAAGTAAGTGTTGACTAGATAAACTTTTAATTTTTACATCAAGGTTTTATAAATTATTTAAATATATATTTTTTTCTTTAACTACCTACCGTTCGCTCAATTATTAATTAGTTTTTGTATACAAACCAATTATTGTTTGAACATTTTATAGAAAATGCATTGCAGAAATATGATTAAAGTAATTTAAACTTACACAAAATCATCAAGACATAAAATTAATCTTTGTTTATAACAATAGAAATTTCTTATTTCAATTTCTTATAAAATATACCATATTGTTTCGTGTGGGTAGGTACTACCCTGTTATTCACCAGTCATGGTGCTGGTTGTCGCATTTTTCTCAAATAAATATAAACGACCTATACAATTCAAGGGAGCAATTTGAACGCTTAACAGTATAGTCAGCAATGTTTGGTAGATCATGTAGTGCCATTTGCCCCATTTCTTGGAGAAAACTTTCGTCTGATACAAGATGCTCGTCCTCACATCGCAAGAATAACACGGGATTACTTGGATGAAGTTGGTATTCGTGTATTAATATGCTTCCCAAGGAGCGTCACTCAAATCCAATAAAGCATGCATGGGATATTCTGGGACGACGTATTCGACGTAACCATGGTGAGTTTGAATCTATGAATGATTGGGAGCATGCAGTTCGTGAGTAATGGGAGCAAATCTGTCAAACAGACTTTGCTGCCTTAATCCGAAGTATGCCTGATCGAATGAGAGCTGCAATTAGGGCTCGTGGTGGTAATACACTCTACTAAATATCGTTTTTCATAAAAAATGTTTATATTTAAAAATAAATAATTTTTGTTTCTTCGCAGCTTTTCAAATTTTTTAATTTATTGTTTTTTTCTGTGTAACATTCTTAAGTTGTAATAAATTTGAGTTTTACATTTAGTTTGTTATTAAATACTCAATTGGGAACATCTTAAACTTTTTTAAACGCCAGTTTTTAGGAAAAATCTGAGTGTCCGGTTAATTTTGCACTCCAGTGTATTATTGAAATCGTGCAATACCGTTTCGACCAAAATATTTTGTTATACATTCATTAGTTCATTTCTTTAATACGTGTCTTTTATGTTGCAGGTTATGAATATATCGGTGAATGTGTTGTATGGGACTTCCGGCAATCAATTATACTATTAGCTATATATCGATCAAACTTTTAGCCAACGATAACGACAAGTAATAAACATAAGAACTTCAAATTAAAGGGAGCAATAGATACATCGAAAGTCGACGAAAAATCAGTTGCCCACGATGAAATACAATGTTATAGCTTGTGTAGTAGTTAGTTTATTAGGACTATTTGTATGTTCAACTGCTAGGGAAGGTAAGCGACAAAATTGCTTTATTTCTTTTTTATTTACTAAATATTCCTTTAAACCTGTTTTCTTGTGATATCGTAGCTCTTAACAAATATTTAGTTGGGAATAAACCACAAATTATACTAAATACTTTTTACTTGACGTTTCAATTTTTTTGATACGAAGCCGGTTTTTAAATACAGTTATGTCTATATAATCTGAATAAAAATGAATTTTTAGAAACAAAATTTATGAGTACAAAAAAGGTCAGCTTATATATTTAAAGTCATCTGTTTTCCCTCTTTTTTCATAGGTCCAAATGTTTCTGATCAGATATAAAAACTACTTAATGAAGATAAAATTGTCTATCCTTTAAATAATAATAATAATAATTGATTTCAAAAATGATCACAATAAACTATCAGTAATAGTTTCCTTGTATAAAAAAATATACTTATACACGGAAAACTGATTTTGTAAGCATATCGAAGACTTCATTACTTTAATATGAAAAGAGCCTTTCAACATAAAATAGAAACAAACTTTCCAATGAAAAACAGCCAATTTCTGGCCTCTGATAAAAACACAATTTTTCGTTTAAAATTTGTCTCCTTCAGAATAAATTTGAATCACTTACATGCCATGATGACAGTTAAAAATGTGTTTGTCTTTTTAAAGACGAATTGCATGCTATGATTTTTTTCTGACGGATATTCTCAAGTTAAAGTTCTTCTTCTTCTACTTTTTGTAGATCTTTCGATCTGTTTAATTCTGAAGCTGCCTCTGGTTAATTTCTTGGGAGGTAGATTGCCAACTATCCCTCCATCTTTTAGGTGGTCTTCCGGGGGGTGTTGAACCAGGCGGATTGTTTTCTAGGGCAATTTTTGGGAGTCTATTCTCATCCATTCGTCTTACATGGTTGTACCACATTCTCTTGCGCTGTCTTCCCCATCTTACAATATCTTGAATTTTGCACTGCTCTCTAATGTTTGTATTTCTCACTCTGTCCCTTCTTGTTTTCCCCATTATTGTTCTTAGGGTTTTCATTTCGGCAACCCTTAGCATCTGTTTCGTTTTGTTGGTATCTTCGCGCACTTCTATGCCATATGTCATGATCGGTCGTATGCAAGTCTTATAGATTCTAATTTTACTATCTGTGCGCATATACGGATTAGATCAGACTATCTCCCGCAGACATCCTGACAGTGCAGATGCTTTGTTGATCTGACTCCTCAGGTCCTTTACTGGGTCATGGGTGCTTGATATATCTATGCCCAGATATCTGAATTGCATCACCTGTTCTATGGGGTTGTCCTCAACCACTAACTTACATCTGAGCGGATCTTTTGCTATTGTCATACATTTAGTTTTGTTGGTAGAGATGTTCATATTTAATAGTCGGCTTGTTTGAAAGAACTGAAAGAGCTGCCTTTGGAGATCATCTTCTGATTCGGCAATAATTGCTGCATCGTCTGCGTAGCACACCATACCAATTCTTTTGTTGCCCATTCTATATCCGAGATTAAGAGATGTTACTTTGTTGATAATTTTGCCCATGAGAAGATTAAACAAGAAGGGGCTTAAACTGTCGCCTTGTCTAATTCCTCCCGGTGTTGGAATATTTTCAGTGAATTCGTCTCCTGCTCTAACTTTGGTTACGTTGTTGTTATTTAGGTTATGGAGTATCTTTGTTATACTGGTCGGTGTTTCATTTTCTATTAATATATTTAGAATGTCTCCCAGGCGAACTCTGTCAAATGCCTTCGTCAAATCAATGAAGCAAATATACGCTGGCATGCCGAACTCTATAGCTTTTTCTTTTATTTGTTTTATTACAAATACTGCGTCTATTATAGACCGCCCTTTTGTAAAACCTTGTTGTTCTTCAGCATTAGTGATTTGCTTTTCCAATTTGTCCTTGAGAATACCCGTGAAAAGTTTCATTGTTGTATTTAAGAGGGTTATTCCTCTATAAGTTAAAGTTGATTTCATGTAATCGAATGAACTATCTTCTAAAGTATATAACTAAGTAAAGTCGTCCCAGGAGCGCAACTCAACAATATTGGCAATATCATTTTAAAGTCGTCTACTTTAAAATGCATAATGTATGTCTGAATTGTCAATATAAATGAGTCAGATAAAATTCAATTATTAGAAGAATTTTTCACTAAGTAACAAAAAAACAAAATTTGTTTAATTTACTGTTTGTATTTTGAGAACGATTTCCGAAGTGGAAATTGAAACGTAAATAAACGTATTTTAACCTTTAATTGTTTCTTATTTCCAGTTAAATAGTAATTCATTTAAAATGCCACAAGAAAATAGCTTTAGAACACTATTAAAAATATTGATTGATGCATTGCATTCACGGATGCTTTATGTAACAGGAACACTAATGAAAAATAAAATACCAAAAACTGATCTGACATTTAAGACAGATAAAGATCTAAAAAATCAGGAAGAGGCTCCCACGATATGCCCGTTAACAAAGACAACAAAATAGCTGTTACAAAATGGTTTGATTCCAAACCAATATATATGGCTTCATCAGTATTTGGAGCTAAACCCTTAGAATTGTGTAGACGCTGGCCCGTAAAAGATAAAAAATACATAGATATAAATCGTCCAGCAGTGATTAAGCAATACAATTAAAGCATGGGTGATTTGCTGGATAGGATTATGTCAAACCTACCCTATACCCTATACCTAAATATCCTATGAGTATTAGAACAAATAAATGGACAATACGATATATTTACACCTTTATTGATTTTTGTGCTGCAGCTAGTTGGCTACAATACAAGACAGATTGTTTTAGCTGCAGAAACTCCAAAAAACATATTCAAGATTACCTGTCATTTAAGTTTTCGCTTGCTAGGTTCTTGTACTCCAAGAACAGAAGTGAACCCACATGATGCCACAACCTGACGTTTGTCAAATGTGCCCGGTGCAAGGTTTTTTATGTTGTAGTATCGATAGAAATGGTTTTACTTAATTTAATTTATAAAAATGATAAGTGAATATTAATTTTTTTATTGTCAGTCCACACCCAAAGTATCACTAGCCTCTCAGTGCTAACGTGAATTATTTTGACAAATTATATTTATAAACATTTATTTTGACAAAAATAATTCCTTAACACAAACAAGCAACTATCCTAAAAAGTGAGAAAAAAACTCTAAAATCACAATATAAACAAAAAATTTGCTGAGTTATTTTTAAAACTAAAAATGAAATTATCCACTTATAATAACCACACTTAAGCAACTCGAATAATACGAAGTAACTTTAAACTTAAAAAAGTCAATTTTTTTCTGAACATTCCACACATATACCCTTTATGTGTTCTAAGCACATAAATTTTATTGCATGAGTAACAACTGTACTTTGTTTTTCGACTTTTCTTGCTTCCACAGTAAAAACAACGACCATTAGATTTTTCAATATTTTGTACATTCAATGTGATATCAAACATTTCTCTGAGTCGCATACTTATCACCCTTGGCAGGTTTGTTGCAATTGCTCTACGTCTTGCATGTGGTTCAAGCAGTTGAATACCCATTGTCTCTAAAATGTTCTTCTAAGTAGTATGCGTTGGTCTGTCCGAGCAGAATTACACTTGTATATTGTAAATGAATTTATGCCGGCGATATTCAATATTGCATAAAATATCACCATGGGCCAGCGATTAGTCGATCTTGCACAATTATAGCTTTCACACATCTTATCAATAGTGTCGACTCCTCCTTTGGTTTCGTTGTAATCAATTAATTATGTTAGGCTTACCAGTCTTTGGATCCAACGTATCATCTTCATAATGCATTGTTGACATCAGGAGCACATTTTTTTTTGGTTTTGGAATATACGAAACAATAGTGCATTTATCTTGATATGCAAACATACTTGTAGAAGTAGGCCTATTTATAGGCGCCGTAAATTCCAAAGGCAGTTCTGGCTTATTTCTTCGAAGAGTCCCAATTATAGTTAGCTGATGATTGGCCAGTAATGTGTCAGCAAGCTGCTTACTGGTAAAAAATTATCAAGAGTAACATTTCTATTTGTACCCCAGATAGGCCTGCACAAACGTACTACTAAATCCAAAGTCTTTGTGGTTTGCTGGTAGGGTTCCTCTGGTTGCTGACCAACATAAATTTCTAAATTATAGTTATAAGCTAATTTAGCATCAGTCAAGGCATATATTTTTTTACCGTACCTATTTGGTTTTTTTGGCATATAAACTTTTAACCCACAGCGGCCCCTAGAGGCTTCTAATTTTTCATCAACTGTACAATAGTGTCACATGGCGTAGTGTTTTGGCAAATTGGCGTTGAAGTCTCCAAAAAAGCTTCTGATAGGAGTTAATTTATCAACTTTTTGTCTCTCTGAACGAGTTTGTTTATTATCAAAGCGAATAAATTCCAATAGAAATTTAAATCGCTCGTATCACATTGTAAGGCGAAATATTTCTAAAAGTGCTTTTATTTCTAGTATATCTGTCTTTCTGTAGGTTCTATTCAGAGGATCAGCATGTAGTTAAATATTTATATTTGTATTTTTTCCAATAAATTCCAACATTTGGTCTGTTATAAAACAGCCCCAAATATCACTAAAGATTATTTTCTCCCTAGCATCCCCCTTTACACCTGGTAAATGCCTCCTTAAATTGTCTGCTCTCGTACGCACTCGCTTATTACCAACATGCTTTCGCCATTTAGTTTTTTTATCCTTACCAAAAAAAATAGGAACTCGCCGGCAAATATTTTGTGCTTCTGCCTCATCAAAAACATCATTTTCTGCTTCTGATATATCCTGTTCACTATCTGTATCGAGATCTTGTATTTCAACTTCATCTTCTTCAGAACTATCCGCAGAATCGTTGCATTCCAATTCATCATTACTATCAACTTCCTCTAGAAGTATGTGCAAATATTTTTACTCCTCCTCGTAGTTCATTTCTATTTCTAAAAAGTAAAAAATAATATTTTGTTCACTAAAAATACAACGCTAAAAGTTACAATCCTTGCCTTTAATACAGCCGCAAAAGCTAACATCCGTCTCTGAGACCGAAATCTTGTGTAACGAATGAACTATATATCTACGTTCAACAATATTTTAATACTAACAACGGTAAGGTAAAATATGAAGCTATTGAATGACCTAGCCTGAATATCGGAATATATCGTTAATTATCGGTATGAATAGGTTATCTCCGTCTGTGAGACCATGCGTTAGCACTGAAAGGTTAATGATACTACAATTTTTGACAAAAACTAAAAGGTTTTTTTTTATTTTTTGTTTTTTATAATTAGTAATCCCAAATTGTAACATTATCTTGATTGACACCAAAAAAATCACTGCGATTCATGTTTGGGCCTGAGGAGGATCAATATATATATTACACATTACATTAATAAATTTTTGTCGGTGAAACAACCAATATCTCAATACTTTCCTGGACAGCGTCTACACGAATTTCTTAAACATTTATACCGTTATTTTTTTCGATGGGCAATAGATATATGGAGGCAACTATACATAGGTATTCTAAGTTAGGATCCATATTTTACGTCAGAGTATGTGGTTTAATCTGTTTTATAACTTTTCGTTTTATTACACAGTATTTTTCTCGGTATCAATAAATAAATAAGATATTTGCAGATTTTAATTTAATCTACGTTTCATCATCATCATCACTGGCTCGACAACCCTTTTTGGGTCTTGGCCTGTTCAAGGATTCTTCTCCATTCTGACCTGTTTCGTGCTTTTTTTTCAGTTTTTAATTTTTAATGTTATTATATCATTTTCTATTTGTTCTACGTATCTCAGCTTCGGTATTCCTCTTGTTCTTTTTCCTACTGGCACTTGTTTGAATATTTTGTTTGGTATTTCGCCTTCTTCCATTCTTTCCACATGTCCAATCCAACGTAGCCTTCCTATTTTAATGAATGTTATGATATCCGGATCCTGGTATATGTTGTATAGTTCAAAGTTATACCTTCTCCGCCAAATCCCGTTTTCTTTTGTGCCCTTATATATGTGTCGCAAGATTTTTCTTTCAAAGGTGGCTAATAACGTTTCCTTCTTTTAGAGAGTGTCCAGGTTTCTGAACCGTATGTGAGTACCGGTCTTATTAAGGTTTTGTATATTTGGCATTTTGTTTTTCTGGAGACGTTATCTGATCTTAGTTGCCTAATTAAGCCATGGTAACATTTATTGGCAATAAATATTCTCCTCTTCACTTCCTCTGCAACGTTGTTATCAGACGTAACTAGGGATCCTAAGTATGTAAAGTTTTTTTACCGCCTCAATGTTGTATTCTCCTATTGTTAAATTTGGCAGCTGCCTTATTTGTGCGTTTTTATTTGCAGGCATATATTTTGTTTTTGTCCGATTGATTTTAAGACCACTATTTTTTGCAGCTCGTTCTATTTGAGTGAATGCCTCTATCATTTCTCTTCTTGATCTTGCGATTATGTCAACATCATCTGCAAATGCTAGTATTTGCACGCTTTTATTAATTATGGTTCCTCGGGTATTAACTGTTGTGTCTCTTATTATTTTTTCAAGTATGATGTTGAATAATATGCATGATAGCGCGTCTCCCTGGCGTAGTCCCTTCTTCACATCTATTGTTTCCGTTAATTCGTTTTGTATCCGGATTTTACTTTCTACTTTTAGTGTTTGTTTTATCAATTCTATTAGCTGTGTTGGTATATTAAATTCTTTCATTGCTTTTGTTAGGAATTCTCGGTTTATATTGTCATATGCGCTTTCGAAGTCTATGAAGAGATGATGTGTGTCGATGTTATATTCACTTGTTTTTTCAAGGATCTGTCGCAGAACAAATATCTGGTCTATTGTTGACTTCTGTCTACAGAAGCCACATTGGTATTTGCCAACTATAACTTAATCTACGTTTACCTCTTTCAAAGTCAAGATTTAATGTCATTAAAATTTATTTTTCAATAAATTAATTACTTACTAATTGCTATTTTGTTTACTAGAAGTCTATTGGTTAATTTTGTACATGTGGTTTATATGCATTTAGCAAATGAATGCTCTATTTTTATTTAATTAGTTTAAGAACATAAGAGCAGATTCATTCTAGATATTTATTAATGCATAAAGACTTGGTAGTTCATAAATAACACATTGTAGTGATATGTGCTCCTAAAGAATGTGTCGTATTATAACTAACTAATGATATACTTGACCTTTTTAAGATTATCGCATGACGAAAAAGATGATAGTTATTTCAAGGTAGATAGTTTTCCTTTCTTATTGTAGTATCTAGATACCTGGAATAAACAAAATATAGTGAAAATTTACATGTGAAGAAATAAGTACTTGGCAGAAACTTTCAAATGATGTATAACTTGCCATGTAGTCTCATTTAACATAATTTTACAAAATGACGCCAGTCTGCCTTTTAATAATTACAACAGTAATACGATATATAAAACTATGAATAATTACCTTAGTTGTTACCAAAAAATTAATTTATTTATGGTTTATGGTTTAGCAAATAGTTAAGTGGGGTAAACTGTAGACGGGCTTAAAAGAAAAATAAGATACGAAAGAGGAAACGTCTAATATATTGGTAATACATATATAGATCCTCATAAACAGAGATAAACAAATACATAATGCATATTCCACTATCTGAACAGTTTAACTGTCTTCTTCAGAATACAAAACAAAACAAATGCATAGAAAAGTCGAAAATGTGACCAGTGATAGAATGTAAATAACAGTGCATATGTGCCAAGGATGAAGTAAACACTGGAAGAAAACGTGAAATATTGGATATTATCTTCAAGAAACGTACATCAATATCTTAGGGTCTTAGGATATAAATTAATTTAAATAAATTAACAATCTGTACCAACGATACAAGTAAATGATTTTACAACTGACTATAATAACAAATAATTAAGGAACAATCGACCGATATGTTCCTTTTTATTCTAAACAATCTCATCGAGTCATTAGAAATGAAGAGTTTCAGCCTGCGTCTGGCAATTGGATCGGTCATTAATTCCGCTGCCAAGACGTTTGGATGTCTGCGTAAGCGTAGAACACAGTTTTTGGAATAGCTACTAATTTCAGCAGGTAATAATGTAATTAGTAATGATGAAGATCAAAGAAGTCCCCGTATAAGAACATTGCAAATAAACAGTGTTTGTTGACTTTATTTTTAAAACAGAATTAAGCAAATATTTACTTAATTGAAGGAGTTATACAAAACAAAATAAATTCAAACTATGTTTAAAAAAAAAACAAATCACTGTGCTCATACATATGTATCACTACGCTGTGGATCATTCAAATGTTCCAAAGAATATTAAAACTTTAAGAACTTTCAAAAATTTCGTTGATTAAATATTTGAAAATTACGCTTTCTCCCTCCTCATTCATTGACCGACTGTCAGGGTGTGGTGACACTCTAAATCCTAGTTTGCTTCCTCCGTTGACTGCGATCCTTTGTCGGCTTCATGTAGGAATTTTCCCACCAGAGTCTTTATTTAATCTGCCCATCTTGTCGGTGATCTTCCTCTTGGTCTGTTACCTTTCCTTCTCCTACCAATGGTTCCATACTCCACGTTCTTCTGGCTCTGTGGCCGAAGTAATTTAGGTATGCTCATTTTGCATTAATAGCCTGTCTTTTATATTAAGCTCTTCCAGAATTAACCGGTTCTGTGTTCTGTCTAGGACACGCGTAGAACTCTTTTGTAGACCCATATTTTAAAACTTCGATCTTACTTCTATCGATTTTCTGAGGTTCCATATTTTAACCGCATATGTAGCAATCGGAAAAATAAGGGCATTAACCAACCATATTCCTTACCATATTCCTTGTTATTGTTCGGTCATTCCATATTTTAATGGAGATCAAGTATAAGAATCTGTTTACTCTTTTGGAATTTGTATTTTGCGTATGTTCCGAACATCATTATTTGCCCTGTCTACTATCATTATTGTTATTTTTTCCGTTGTTGTTCTTAAGTCAAAATTCTTTACTTATCCTTCGCTTTGCCGTTTAATGATGGTAGTCATTGTTGCAGTTTCGCAACTGTGTCTAAACATTTGTAATATATTAACAGACTTTTGTTAGTTTATATTCTCCCCGTATATTTATATCTAGTTCATTATCCCAAATGATAGGAACTTAAATAAATTGATAGATAAATATATAGCAACAAAATCTACGACTCTGTTGTATATCAACGCTCCAGCAGCTTGTAGATCATGTAAAATACAGTAATAAAGTGGTAACTTTAAAAACTAACCGTTTAATTTGACCGTTTAAGTAGTTAGTTATCAAACTTCGTAGTGTATTGTACGTAGTCTATTTCGTAGTCCATTTCGTAGTCTATTTCGTAGTCTATTTCGTAGTGTATGCATATTTGTCTTTGGCTTTTGTTTGATTCTAAATAGAGTTTATATAGTCTACTCGTTTAGTATTTTTCGAAAAAGCGAAAGAAAGAAATCAGCTGGTCTAGATTGAATACAGACATTCTTCTTCCTTTCTGATGACCTTAATTGTTATATAGAGGTCATTGTATGTGCAGAACCAACGGTCATTTTGACTTTGTTTGCTGCTTAGTATAAGTGTGTCATCTGCATATTGTAGTTTACTAATTTTTCTGCCTTCTAGTAGTTCCTCCATTACATTCGTCTTTTCTTAGTACTTTTCTTATTATGAATCCAGAATATATTATGTTGTATAATAATGTTGATAGTATGCAGCCCTGATTAGTTCCTTTTGTTTCTAAATACGTTTAAATATATTTCGTGTACTTTAACTCTGGCTCAGTGTTTAGAGACTCCCACATATCCCATAATACTTCAGAGGGGCCTATGTTTCTGATGAGAAAGACGTGTTTATAGTGGTTTATTATTTATAGAAGGGATTTCCAAATAAATTTGTTATGTACTGTTATTAAAATTATAAGTTACCTATATACTGAACACAGACATAACAAATAAATATTGTTAACAAAGAAAAACAGACAGTCCTTTCTGACAACGGGTATTGTCTGCCTTGCACGATTAATGTCCTATCGCCTTGTTTTGCAGACTAAAAATTGATCTTTTAATTTGGTCCTGACCAATTTGAATCCACATTTCCACTAACATTCTTGTCATCTCTTTTAAATCTTCTGGTGGTAATTGTAGAGCTTGACTTTCCATATTATTATTATCGATGTCTGACCCTTATGGGACCAATCCATTGTGGTAATTTTTATCTCAAGGAGATAATTTTGCACTACTCTTGCGATGTGTAAACAAGCATTGTCATGCATTATTTCATTGTCATGATAAAATCGTCCCAAGTAAAAAGTACATACTATATAACGTCAAATTCTAGGATATCAGTAATATAAACCTAAGCTATCTAAACTTCTCAGAATCACCACCAGCTTTGTACTGTCCTCTACATTGATACGTTTCCAGACTGTAACTGAGCCATCACCAAAGCTTACTGTTCAAACACTATTGGATTAGTCATATTGTTCTCCAAGACATAGGGTGATTATTACTAAAAAGACAAAATCTAAAGTCACCAGAGATCAGTTCATTGGTTTAGTGATGGTAAAGACATCTTACACTGAAGGAAAGTGCTTCTATTATAACTGTAATGAAGCAAGGATTGACTTAAGTTAAAGTAGGACAATGCTTTGGAGTTATTCAAGCCGCAATATCTGGAGTGGTAGCTAAGTTTCATGAAATCTAGTAATTAGAGAAGATCTGGACAAGGATGACCAAGAATCACCACAGCCACTAAAAGAAATTTTCACGTCTCCAAGCTCTTAGGATAATCAGTACTCTCCTACAAGACAAAGGTTGAAAGATTATGATATAAACCGGCTCAAAGCTGAAACGGGTTCTCTTCTTATCGCAGGCCATCGACTTGGTAGACCAGTTTGCACGAGAACATGCAAATTGGAAAAATCATTAGTGGGCAAACATATTGTTTACCGTATTAAAAATGTGATTGGTAGTGTCAATATGAATACCAAGGTACCAATATGGAATCAGAAATCGGTGTTGTATGTGAAGAGAAATATAATAGTATGCATATATAGACTTTCTGACAGAGACTAATAACTTGCTTGTATTCCGGATTGGTTGTTAATATTTTAAAAAAAGTGAATACCTGTTTCTGTATTATATCTGACGGAATAGACGGAGTACCTTAGATATTAAGAGATTTTTACTCGAAATGAATTTGCGTGTTGTTTACAGTGATGAAACCGCCGCTGTTTGAAAACTATTCATCTGTGACTTATTTGCTTGAGAAATAAATGTAACTTCGATATCTGATACTTTCCATGAAAAAATAATATTTTTTGGGCTAACTACTGACAAATATGTTAGTTTGACGTTATTAACAGAAATAAAAACTATTCCTTATAGTTTATATAGGTAGATTAGTTACTTTTATATCCTGACTGAAGTTGAGTAACATAAAGGTTTTGATGAGGTGGATAGATGATTATCTTTGTCATTATCATCGAATTCTTCTTTTAATTGTAATTTGTTTGTTTGACTTAACAATAGGATGCTGATCCACTTCCTGTTCTGGGAAAAAACTTCTGTAATAAGTGGAAGGTAAAATATAAAACATTTACTCAGTCATTTTAAGCATAATAAGACCATCTTTTAACCACAGCGTTGTCTTATAAATTATAACCTATAAATAGTTTAACATTGGCACATTTTAAAAGATCAATTTATACAGCTTTAGAAACACAATTTTCCGTTATAAGCGGCGTACCGATTTTATATGACGCGCAGTGTACTTTTTTCATAGCCCCAGTGTATAAAAAAATATTTTAAATGTTCTTACCTATCATTTGCATAAACCATTAAGAGGTCATTACACTCTTCGCGTAGTACCTCCTGTATATGTATCATTGTCTTAAATGTAGACTGCAACATGAATTGTATATTAATTAATCATATCATGAGAAAATGCACTGTTTAATATATATTATTTTAACTAAGAAGCTCAAGTATGAAATTCAAGTGTTGTTTTACAAATCTTTAATAGATATGTTTTGCATTAAACGAAAATAATATTACCATTTTAATTAAAAATCTTCCTATAATTTGTAATAAGACAACATCGATTAGATGAAAATGCTTTCACAGCAGAGGTTGGCTCTTACCCCAAGTGATGCCTAACGTTATGTCAAATCTTATTAAGTTAAATCACTGCTGTCAATGATTTTTGTTATTATTTACTTCATGCGATCTAGTAATCTCGCAATTTAAATATAAACGATGCACTGAAGGTGATCTTCGGTCAATCATATCAGTCTAGGACGCAGCCTGACTGACCTTAGTACAGGATTTATTCTTCGTAATCCCGGTGATAGTTCCCAAATGCCTACCTGCTAAAACATACCCTTCTCTGTCTTCCAGTATTCGTCATTTCCAGAACGGCGTTACTCCGAGTCGAGCACAGGTTGACTAATGACTAGTTGACGCTTCTTACTTGTTCGTCTCTTAACAAGCCTTATTCTCTAACATACCTTTAACCTACGAGATCTTTCCCTCTTACATTTGCAGTTGATTCCGCTGTTTTTTTCCTGTTCTTATTGATCACTGCACGGATTTAGTTGTGTGCACTGATCCAACCTGCTTTGCTTTCAATGGTTCAATAATTTCTCTCACTGTCGCAAAATTCGTATGTCTCTTTTTTCATTCTGCTCTTTTCTACTATACATCTGGTCCACTCCCAAGGTCGTATGCGTTACAACAGTGTCCGAATGTCCGCAGTATATGCATTCTAACAAATAATTAAGTCGCCTGTGACCACAGTCCACCAAATCTCTTAGCATCGGGACCAGCATCTGTGTCCACTGTGCCACATTCTCCGTGCTGTTCAGTTCTTCTTAACATCTTTCAATTGTGTTTTCCCTTTATTGTCTTCCCTCCAGCATAGTAAGGTTTGGGTCTTTTCTCACATAATATAGCTTTTGTCTTTCCACTGCCAAGGCATGCAAAGAATCATCCAATAATGACCCACAAAGCTTCCGCAGACACAGTCCTGTATGCGCATACTTGAAGCAAATTTGTTCAGTCCACTCGTGTCATAAGCCTACTGTAGGCCGGTATCTCTCTCTACTGTCCCACTTCAGACTAGTGCTGCGTAGAGGACGATCGATAGCACACTATACAAGGACCTTTTCCTTTCGAATTTCGTTCCTTTAGTGGTGGGATTATTCTCCTCAGTGCAGCCGCACTCTTTGAAATCTTCCGAACCACTTCTTGCTCGTGCTCCATTCTGGTGCAACGTCGTGTACAGACACGTTACGTGCATCCTGAATATTATAGACACTCCTGTACATGGTAATTCTACCCTTTGTATATTCCTATCCCATCTGCTATGTCATCCATCTCTTCACGACACCGCCCGCTTGTCGCATCTGATATTTGACATCTAGCTGATTCCGCTCCACTACTTGTAAAGCATGGTGACTCGAGAATGCGAAGGGGTCCCTATTCCTATCCGTATTCATAGTTCGTATCTTCGTTATCTTCCAATTTCCATAAAGTCGGTCCAAAACAGATCCCATCGACAATCTTGTCCTTCTCCGCCGTAATCCTTCTCTTGGATAGATACTCCGCCACCACATTCATCAGGTCACTAGGACATTCTCTTTTCTCCATTCTCCATTGCCTTCATTACCTCGTTCCACTGTAGCGTAATGAATGCATTCTTAACATCGAACAACAGCAGGGCCCGCCTAGCGTTGATGGTTTCCTCTGTTCTGCAAGCTGTCGATGTATCAATCGTAATTTTTTGTTTGCAAAAACCAAATTTCTTCACAGATAAGCCCCCTGGTCAATACCACATCAATGATCAATCATGTAATCAATGCGTCCTCGGAGCTTACCGATGCACGGAAGTAGGCAGAGACGCCTGGGCGATATTTTTCCCTGATTTTGGAGAACAGTAGCAGTCCACATCTCATCCAAGACTCGAAAAAGTACTGTGCTCCAAGCTGTGCAATTATGTCATCCAGAAGCCAAGCAGGCTCCGCCCATCCTAGTTCCTTCGCCGCCTAAGCCCGTCATAGACCCTTTCCACCTCAGCCCGTCCTAGACCCTTCACCGCCCCAGGCGGTATCTGATCCAGTCTGGAGAGATCCAGTCTTGAGTGAGCCTAATGTCTTGACTAGTTTATCCTTTCATGGTAAATTATTCCTATTATTCTCCATAACTCCTAACTCCATATGTCCTCATTCAGTATTTGCACAGCGCCTTCGTTTTTCTGTACCGATTTTCATGTAAAGTTCCCTCTTCTGTGCACAGTACTCTTCGATCTACTCGACATCAGGGTTAATCCCTGCTCTGCCACTTAGGGTGCGTTCATTTCGGAGACCATCGTATCGTATCCTCGCCTAGATCATAGAGCACTGACAGTGGATGCTCGCATTTAAAATAATGCATTTATTTTACCTGGCGAACGATAAGATGATCGGGAAAAGGGTCGGTGGTCGGCACCTCGTAGTGTCGATCGTAGAGTACAAGGGTCGAGGTTCGAAAAAATACTAAGCTGGAATACTGTGATCCAAGTCTATGTTCCGATACCTGGCTCGAGGCTAGGCGTTGCGCTTTGACAGTAAACGCTGGCATTTTAAAAATATTGCATTTATTTTACCTGGCGATTATAATATGATACCATCCTACGGTCCGAGCGAGGGTCGGCGCCTCGTTATGAGCGCACACTTACTCTCGCTAACCTTAAATTCTGGAAGATCTATACTAGCTGTGTATTGTGAAAACAGTTACATAGTATATTAGTAGTAAAAGACACTTTTTTATCAATTAATTGCAAGATGACCCGAAATGAAATGGACATTAGACCGTCGGCAACAAAATCATACATCAATATTAAAAAAAAAAAACAAAGCCGTAGGTAGCTTAGAATTGATTTATCTATTATATATAAGTAGAAGTTGAGTAAATCCCGATACCGTATTTTCGTAAGAGACACTAGAGAGTTATCAAGTGAAAGAGTGAGAGTACGGTTACGTTATTTTGACAGCAGAGCATGTGCAGTATGAAATGTAAATAACGTAAATGATTTTAACGTTTACGGGCTCCGTTACCGTACGTCGAATAGCGGGTTTGATATACGGTAACGTTAGCAGCGAATCGCACCAATTCGTCAATACTCGGGACTCGGAGATTGGAGTTCGTGTTCTGTAATTTTATCTGTATGCATTGGTTAACACGTGTTTACAGTTTTCTTGGTTAAGCATCTGCGAGACAAATAAAACTTTTTATTATATTTCATTATATTTATCAATTATGACCACGGAAATAGTAAAAACGACAAAAAGGCTGCATTCTCCAAGCACTGATGACCTTTTACTAGTAAAAGAAGTGCGAGGAGTCAACTCTCTGGAATGTTCTGTTTTTCAAACCGAAAATACTATTTGGCTTGCTTAGGCTCTAAGCTATCCAAATTGAATACCGAATGTACATTTTGTATGCTATCATTTAAAATATGATTTAGTATTAAATCTTCTATAACTTCGTCATTTTTGCTTCAACTAATATTGCTTGTTCTAAAATGTCTTTCATATTTCTGTAGAAAATATTTGAAACCCAAAATGTACAAAACCAGACAAAATATATACCTTGGATGAAAGAAAACAAAAAAATTATTTATTTTGCTGTCACATACGACATTTGACTGACAGCTCAAATTTTTGTGGTCAAATACTCTCGTACTAACCATCGTACTTAATCATCTAACTACAAATTGATTTGTAAATATTTTATGAACAAATAAAGTTCTATCAACAAGCAGTTAAATCCATTTCAGAGATTGCATACATATGATATTTGTCTTCTTTAAACTCTACGATTTCCTAGAATCTCTCCTAGTACAATATCTTGCAGAAACCAGTATTTTATTCCTCTCGTTGGATACCTCTCGAAAACTATCTTTTTTATCAAGTTTAATCAAACATGCTGCTTCCTTAGCCTATAACAGGATAGTAAATATAGAATATCTTACAATGCATATTTATAAGTTGATACTTCAAGTCAAAATAGGTTCCAGAAGTTATACTGAAAAAGAATTTAGTTATTTTCAAAATTTTCTTAGGTGCAGTAGTGTTTGGTGGAACGGAAATGTTGAATATAATACACATATTAAATATGTATTATAAACATGTAGTTTCCTTATTAAGAATTTACAGTAGAGTCCTCGTATATATCGACGCTCTGCAGATAAATAAACGTAGAAAGTTGTTCACTGACACTAAGTTAACAATTATTATTTCATAACAGGAAGTTACCAAATAATTATGTATCATTGGGAAAACGTATCATCTGAAACAAACAATTTTTGTAGCATTTTTTGAATTGTTAAATGCACTTAATATCTCATGTACTGTTACTGGATATAAAACACATTGTAGCCATGTCATTAACAGAGAAATTTTCCGACATGGTCAGCTTTTATATTATGAAATACTTAACTTCTTTTATACATAAACCACCGATGTGTTTATTGCTTATATAATATATATATATATATATATATATATATATATATATATATATATATATATATATATATAGTTAGTAAATTTCTTTCCTATATACCAAACTCGTAAACATTCTGAAAACTAAATACCCAGCAATATCCAGCAAGACCAATTTAACGAAGTCCTCATCTAAAATGGTTACCGCCAAAATCGCACTAATAGGAGCATTCACAAACATCAATCTACCACTTAATTTCAACCCAAAGACTCAGACATCATCAGACTCAGACTATATCAAAGTGTCATCATTTGTCAGTGCTGTCAATTCTTAAATTAAGAGACAAAAACTTCTCTTGTCCGATCAAAGACAACATTCCAATTGTACAACACGGAGTTTATAAAATTCTTTGTGCACATTGCCCCCGATCCTATATTGGGCAAAAAATCGTAGAATCCAAAATAGGACTTATGAACAATGAACATTCAATTTCTGTTCGCAATTTCGATTCAATGTCAGCTCTAGGTCAACACAATCTTCATATATGTCACAAAATTGATTTTAAAAGCTGCAGAGCCATAGCCCACATCCGCTTCTATAAACCAAAAATTATCCGAAAAGCCATACAAATTGAAAAAAGGTCAAAATGTCTCAATAAAATAGATGAAGGCATATGGTTACCTTCGATATGGACACCCCCCATAAAGACAATATCGTCTGCTTCACCTGCCAATCAAAATTCTACTGTCAGAAATTTTCGTGCTTCACACCAATGATAATCGAGCGGTTCAATCCTGAAGATTGTTGAGTCTAATATTAATTTTTGTAATAGTATTAATCTGCATACCAATCATGCCCAAAGAATGACATCAAAATTGTTTATGGTGATCTCAACGCAAAAATAGGAAAAGAGCAAAAATACCTACCAACTATAGGTAAGCACAGCCTTCATGAAGTATCCAATGACAATGCAATCAGACTAATGAATCTAGCAACTTCCCTTAATATGGTCATTGCCAGCACATGCTTCTAGCGAAAAAATATTCATAAGGGAACGTCAAGATCTCCAGATGGGGTCACAGTAAACATGAACGATCATCATCACTCAGATGTATTAAACGTATGCAGCAGAAGAGGGGCAAATGCAGACTCGGATCACTACCTAGTGGAAAGTAGAATAAAAAGCAGAATCTCAAACATTAAAAAAGAAAATTGATCCAAACATGAAAAATATGAAATAAAAAACTTAGCAGACAACAGCAAAAATGCAAAATACAAAGAATATATAAAAGGAAGGCTAGGAAATAGACACAAGCACGAGGATATAAACAGAGAATGGGAAGCGTGTAAAAACATCATACAAGACGCGGCGAAAGAGACTCTGGGTCTACAAAAAAAGCCCAAATCAACTGAAGGACAGCGGTTCGATGAAGAGTGTCGTAATATAACAGAGAGGAAAAATAATGCATATCAACGACTACAACAACGACATAGAACAAGAAAGGCAGAGGAGGAATATAGAATGCTAAGGAGGGAAGAGAAGAAAATGCATCGCAGAAAGAAAAGAGAACACATAGAAAAAGAACTCCAAGAAATGGAAGAACTAAATAAACCATCAGAAAGCAGAAAATTCTACCAAAAACTTCTACAAGTAGAAAATAATTTAGACCAAGAACAATTATGTGTAGAGACAGAGAATTATGTGGATCAAACAGATTCGAGAGAAAGAACCCCCCTTCAGTAGCTGAAATGCAAGAAGCAGTTACCAGACTGAAAAACAAGTCACCTGGATTAGACAACATCAGCGCAGAATTAATAAAGCAAGGTGGAGACTCCCTATTGAATGCGATACACGAACTAATAGCGAACATATGGAATAATAAACAACTGCCACAAGACTGGAATACCAGAATAATTATCCCACTACATAAAAAGGGAGATCAGTTTCAATGCAAAAACTACCGGGCAATAACACTACTGACTGTGGGTTATAAAATACTGTCAAATATTGTGTATGACCGATTGAGACCATATGCGGAACAAATAGTTGGGGGATATCAATGTGGTTTCCGCAGGCAGAAGTCCACAATAGTGCCTATGATAGCATCCATCGGGAGTTTCTGATCCATGCACTGAAATATTTTAATATACCAACTCAACTCACTGATATAGTAAAAGAAACACTTAAAGTACAAAGCAAAATTCGAATTTAAAACGAACTAACAGATACAATCCATGTGAGAACGGGCCTACGACAGGAGATGCCCTATCCTGTATTCTATTCAACATCACATTATAGAAAATAATTAGAGAGTCAAAAGTCAACACCAGAGGAACAATAATAACAAAAAGTGTACATATATTGGCATTTGCAGATGATGTTGATATCATAGCTAGAAGCGAAAGAGAGATGATGAAACATTTAATGCGATAGAAAGAGCGGCACAAAACAGTGGCCTAAATATTAACGAAACAAAAACCAAATACATGAAGGCCAGTAAATCGACAGGCCAAAAAAACCTACAGAATCTGACAATACGAGACTATAAGAAAGCGTGAAAAGTTGACATCTAGGTTCACTAGTTACCGCAGATAACAATATCAGTGAAGAAGTTAAGAGAAGAATACATATCGCTAATAAAACATATAATGGACTAATTAAACATCTAAGATCTTACAACATCACAAGAAAAACAAATGCAAAATATACAAGACCCTGATAAAACCGGTCATTGTATATGGATCAGAGACGTTGACACTGTCGAAAAGCGATGAGAACCTATTAGGTACATTCGAACGAAAAATCCTTAGACACATATATAAGGGGGGTAAAGGAAAATGACATATGGCGCAGAAGATATTTAAACTAGAAGAACTTTAAACTATACACAGCATACAATGAACCCGAGATCCATGTTGGAAACTGAAACGCCAAAACATATAATGAGGCAAATACTAGTAGGGAGAAGGTTAAAGGGAAGACCCAAACTTAGATACATGGAACAAGATCTGAAAACACTGAAGATTACCAAATGGAAAAACAAAGCAAAGAACAGAACAGAATGGCGGAAAATCCTAGAACAAACCAGGACCCAGAATGGGTTGTCGATCTACTGATGATGATGAATAGTATTAATCTTGGCTCTAGATATGTTTATTTTTTGCTGGTACTGATTTTTCTTCTTATAATATTTAAACATATATGTGTTCCATTTTCTTTTTGGCGACTTTCTCTTTTCTTGCCATTAATACTCTTTGTTTTATCTTTGATATGATCAAGAAATAATCTGAATCACAATTTCGCTTAGATATTATTATATGATAAATTTGATTAAATTTATTAGTACCAGATATCATCCATTCTCCTTTATGAATATTTTTATGGGGAAACACGTACTAACTACTCTAGTTTATTTTCCTTTTCCAACTATGCCGCTCTGATACCGTTGTTGCTGGTAATATCATGTAAACTATACTTACCAAAGGATTTTTCATCTATTGGCTCTTTTCCCAACTTGGCGTTTATATCATCCAGGATTATAACTGCATTTCCTTTTGCACGTTTTCACATTCTACCTCTAGTTGTTCGTAGAATTTTATTTGTTACTAGTTCATCTGCTCTTTCTGTTGGGCATGGATGTTACTAATTGTACTATGTATTATGGAATTACGGTAGCCTGAAGACTTCCTGTTTGCAACTTCAGAGTCAATTGATTATGTTAATACACTTGATGTTTGTTTGTAATTATTTAAAGTTTGTCATATACCTATATTACTAGTGTTTGTAATTTTGTTCTAAATGTGTTGTAATTGCCATACGATAAATAAATAAAATAATTATGGAATTGACTCTTAGGCGTATTTTACATTTTCTTTCATTCAAGTTTGTCAAACCCAATATCGACCTGCGTTTATGGTTTACCATAAAACCACTCCAAAGTCTCCATGTCTTTCTGCTTCACAATAGTTTAAACTGTAGTATTTTTTATTTATGCGTCCATACCCTTTAAATCTGATTTTTTGGAGAGGGACTATGTCTACTTCGTATTTCTGCAGTTCCTGAGCAATATTTTGCGTTTTCCCTGCCTGCAACATGATTTGGACATTCCCACAATTGCAATTCCATCATTGAGCGCTCATTCTGTAGCTTTTGTCTGTGTTGACATCACTAACAAAAGTCACACTCGTGGTCCACGATTCTTAATAACTTCATGACCGCGGTCATACCTCGTTCGTGAAGAGAGTTTACTCAGAAAATATTTGCTTCGTGATATACAGTACTTGCTTTTTTTAAATTATATTATTTACAAAACAATATTCATACTGACCAAATACCTAATAATAAACGGAATAAATACAAAATCCACAAGGAAAACAATTCCTGTAGCTGGCTGTATACCACGTATCACAAAAAAAAAGAGGTTAGCCTTCGTAAGTGGGTGTATTTATTTAAAAACCCTTAAATGGGCTACATCAAAAAAACAAACGTTTTCGGACTAAACAGTCCATCATCAGGTTTAAAATCGCCTAAAATAAGTATAAACCATTTAGTTAAAACAAACGTGGTTATGAAATTTTGACTATGGTTAAAAAGCAAAAATGGCTATACTTATTAGGTTAAAATGCCTGAGCCACCAAAATACATGAGTAAAAACCCTTTAAATTACATATAGTTATAAAATATTATACATCTTGTTGTTAAAAAACTGTGATGTTCAGTATTAAATTAAATATGACTTCAGGTAACATACATAGTAAAATTGAGTTCCAGAGCCGGGGAGAAAACCTCTACGCACGGAGAACAGCTGAAAACTGATTTACAATATACTTATGAACGGTGTTAAAAACAAAATGACAATGTAACATGGAACTATATTAGTTATACCTAGTATTACTACAGCCAAAAGATTCAAAAATTATTTTGATGATTTTAAAAAAATTAAAAAAAACAGCCATCTAGGTGTTGGGATTTAAAAGTTGGGTTATAATCGATGTGAAATCACCAATGGTGTTAAAGTCATGTTTAAGAGGATGACCTGTGTATTAGGCAACCTATGTTACTTTTTGTCGTATGGAATATGGTCTAAAAGGGTATTTTATGTTAGATTAACTTATATATATATGAAAATTATCCTTTTATGTTTATCACATCTAGGACAGGTAAATTTTTAATAGCAAATATTTGAAGCTAATATAAGACCTCGTATTTAAATGACTGTATTTAAGAGTGTTAGTATGGTGAAAAAATTAATAAAAATAAGTTCTAATCTTCTAAAGGTAAGAAAAATCTACAGGCTGAAGAAATCAGAGTTATAACCTATGTGATTAATTTAAAATTGAAGAGGCTGAGCTCCTCGGAGACTTGATGAGAATAAAAGTACAGGAAATGACTGAAGAAGAAGGGGATGGTTAAAGGAGAAAAGGAGTTAATCAACAATTAGAGATAATAGGGGTCCTTTATGCTTACAGCATCTAGCACCCTGAACAAAATGTATTTTAGTAGTAATAAATTCGGTTTTTAAAAACCTAAAATTTGATGAATGAGTGTGCTACTAGTTGTTGACCAAGAGAAGGTGAGCAATGTTGGATAAGGATTTTTTTGTAATAGGGGAAAAATTTATGAATTTTGAAAAATAATGTTTGAATGATTACTGACTTTAAAACTATTGAGTGCATGTTTGATATATGAGTTGACCAAGATATAATGAAAGAATAAATACAGGAAAGGACTCTTAGTACTTATTGTAAACACGCATCGTACGATATAATTTGAAGTTGATAATGACCTCGACCTTGCACTGTTCAGAACTGACTAACGAACGATCCAAAAATCAAACAAGTTTGTTCTTCTCACGATCGTAATTATTTCGAGTAGATAAGAAAATTTCATCTTCGTATTTCACAACTGTACGTGTTTACACGGAGCGTGGCTTACGAAAGCGTGACTCACGTTCGTGATTCATTACCCATGTCAACGCGAATTTAGGTGAACAGGTTATTAGCCTATTGCACCCGAGTCCAGTGCCAGGGATGCTGGCTGTAGCTTCTGAACCAACTCGGTTTACTCCGTTTATAGTAGGTGCACTTTTCCTCTGGGCCAATGGTGTTTTTTATGTGTTGGGTTAGGGTTATACCGCCTATGCTCGGTCAGGGGTTGGGGAATAGAAATTACGGTTTAGAACAGCAAGAGTGCTGCTCCATACAGTCGTCTTTTATGACAAGCAGAAGAAACTGTGGAAATTTTCTTCTTTGGTGTCTCGTACCCTACACGCGGGTCTTAATCGAATTACATTTCCTTAATTACAGGTATTACAGTTATTACGCTGACACTCTGTCGTCAGAGCCTCATTTGTGATAATAGGGTTCACCAACGTGAAGGCGAGTTTCATTCCATATTCAGATGCATATATTATTTATATCTGTAGATAAATTATCTCTGTCTTTTCTAAATATTTATATTTTCATTGTGTTTCTGTATAGTTTCTTCAATAGGGTTTATAACACTTCATTGTTAAATGCCGCGTATGTTATTCCAATAATTTGGTAAATACTAACCGCATTTGATTTATCAAGGAAATTTTAGATAAAATTACAAAAGTGACGTCAATTTCAGCTTATGGTAAAATCCCATACCACCAAGGTAATCGGTGGTTGTTTCTTTTACAAAATGGAATTTACAATATTTCATGCGCTCAAAGAAATACCTCTTCGCAACACAATATAATTAATAAGAAATTTTAATTTGTTTAATTTTAACTGAACTTAATGATCATTGTAGGAAATTTATGATTTTTTTTTCTTATTTTAGGTGAACTTAACGAACATTGTACCTTAGGAAGTGAATGTAGACGTCCTGCCTATCTGTGTGGTAGAAATAGAACTTGTCAATGCATGCCTAACTATAGACCAAACAAATATTGGGATAAATGTGTTGGCAGTAAGTATCTAAATTTACAGAAAAATCATAACATTTATGGTTGCATTTCACAGGTGCAATAATGTTATAAATTTAATATGTTAATTCAAGCTGTTCTTAACACATATAAAGTGCTTTGAGCTTTTCAATACTACTGATTTTAGCGTCCACTCTTTAATTTCATAGATATGTGTATAATATGTCATCTTCATTATCATTCTGGCTTTAACCCTTTATAGGGCAGAATTATTTTTTGGTAATATAAACAAATTCTTTGCAGATTATAGATAAGGAATGATCCGATATTGAACTTTCATTCGTATTTTCATTTTATTTTCACTCCTTGTTGTTTTTTGTTAAACACAAAAAAACACATTAATTAAACATTTTTATTATGAAATATTGGAAAACATTGAATACATAATGCAACCTGGCAATCTGAGCATTTCATAGTTGAACGTTTTGGCTTTGCTTTCGTTGAACAGAGTGCACAACGTCTTGATGTTCCTTTTTCTGGCATGTGATTGCCAACATCGCTTAGTCTCACCGTGCTTTCAACGCTAACAGAATTAGTGGTTGCTCACATTTTCTTCAGTTTATTTCTTCCTATTGTTACCTTAGGTCCTGGTCTCTTTCTGTTATAGAAATCACCTATGAGCTCGTTGGCCAATACACTTCTAAAATACAGGTGACTCATTGGTTTCGATTTAATGGACCTCATTTTCATTGTAGTCTTATAAGTTATATATGAATTTACCACTGCTGCATCAATCAAATAGTAAATAATCTTCATATACCATCTTCGGGATTTCCATGAAATTGGATAAGAAGCATGAAGTTGATCGAATAGATCGACTTCACCCATATAGCGATTGTAATCACTTATGGCTTTTGGACACACCACTTTCTTGTTCACCATCCGGTTTTCTCAGCAAAACTGAAGTAATCTCAAGTGGATTATGCATAGTACTGCCGACTAAAACGCATTTGCTCTCCCGATATTTCCATTTAACAACAGACATATCATTGGACATGACATAATCGTGTTCTCTCATTTTCATTGTTTGGTTCTTTCTCATTTGTGTTGGAAAGCCTTTACGATTTATTCTAAAAGTTCCACAGCAGAACAAATCATAGGTTAACATTTTCTTAAGAAGAGGAAAACTCGAGAAAAAATTATCGAAATAAATGCAGTAGTTTGCGCCTCTAAGAGACTCGGTAATGTCTAATACCGTTTTAGCGCCTAAACCATATTCAGCATGTTGTGATTGAGATTTGCCTTCATATATGCTAAATTTGTGCACGTATCCAGTTTCGGAGCATGCAACGACCCAAACTTTAAAGCCTCTTTTTATGGGCTTTTTCGGCATATATTGTTTGAGAGAACTTTGCCCCTTGAAAGCAACCATACTTTCATCTACCGCAACATTTCTACTTGTATAAAAGTTCTCTTGAAAGCGTTGCTGCAGTTCTGTTATCAAAGGCCTTACTTTGAACAATTTGTCAAAATTGGGGTTATTGTTTAGATGGAGAAAACGAAGAATTTTTAAGAATCGTTTTTGCGTAAAAATTTGCGAAACTCTTGGCACGTGCATGTTAATATCAGTTGACCAATAATGTCTCAAACTAGGTAGTTTATGAAACCCCATGATTATAAGAACCCCTAGAAATGCTTTCAGTTCTTCCTCAGTTAGGTCGAGATTATTATGATTTTGTTGTTGAGCATAGAGATTTGACTGTGTAATTATATTAGCTATAATATCTTTGCTCATGAACAAAGAAAACACGTCGAATGGTGAATTTATATTAACCGGTTTTGCTGGGCCAAATGGTCTGGTAAACGGCGCATTCGAATATTTTTGTGCATCAGAAGCGTTCTTTCTCCATTTTATGTATCATCGCACTTTACTGTGTTCTCTTGGTTCTCTTCTATTTCGTCTTCGCCTGAGGAAGTATCGACGTCGTCAAAAATGCGATTTGTTCTTACCTGAGGGTGGAAAGCTATATCATCCATTGAGTCATCTGAATCAACATCAAGAAATTCAACCTTGTCATCATTAGACAATGAAGTAATAGTCGCGTTGGATGCAACCGACGTTCGGTTGGAAATAGGAAGATTATCTTCTGCATCAGAATCACCCTCAAAATCTGAATTTATAGCTTGTTGATATGGAATACCATCTATGTAATCAAATAAATCATCCTGAGTCATATTTTGTAAATTTTCAAGTATATTGCGGTGTTCCATTTTACTGCAAAAGATACGTACATTGTTGTATACAAATACTTGAAAAATTTAATTACTTGATCTACCGCACAGCAATTTAATTCTTGGAAATATTATTCAAGTAAGTCAGATTTACGTAAAAAAAGAATATAATTGTATATATTTAAAATAAACAAGAGTGAAAATAGATTTCAATAGAACAATTGTAAAATCAGCATGTGCTACTTTGAGGTTATGCTTAGTAAATCAAGATATATTATCTTAGCGCCAATAAAATCTGAATAGATAATAAAAGACCATAATACTGTGATGTGTTACCTTGAGTTTGATGTATAAATCTTTTGTAAATTATTTTTCTAACTTTTACAAACGGCAAAAACCTGTGATCACGTTCAACGGTAACTTACAGAGTATGATGGGTTGTGGTTGGCGAATCGACCACATTGCTGCCACGTTGCCGTATTTTGTTCTGTGGTGTTCATTTTGGGTACAATTCATTTACAAACACTGAATTTGCACTTCGGTAACTTTTCATGTCAATTACTAGCTCATAAGTATTAATAAGAGCAGTGGTCGAAATATCGACCACAGACCTATAAAGGGTTAAAACCCTGCGTGGGTTCTAGCCTCCTCAAGAATTTCTCTCCAGTCGTCCCTATTCATCGCCTTTCTCCACGAAACACGTATTCCCATATTTCTCATGTCTTCATTGATATTATCAAGGAGCCTTGATCTGGGTCTTCCTCTTCTTCTCTGACCAACGGA
The DNA here is from genome assembly GCA_918026665.1 of Diabrotica balteata. Lineage (NCBI taxonomy): Eukaryota > Metazoa > Arthropoda > Insecta > Coleoptera > Chrysomelidae > Diabrotica > Diabrotica balteata. The sequence continues at coordinate 104,874,543 of OU898281.1, read as the reverse complement.
GTTATAAGGAGTGTTTTTCTAGCTGGGTCATTCTGTTCTATCTGCATTACATGCCCTTTCCACTTAAGATGTCCTATCTTAATATGCTTTACGATACCTGGTTCCTGGTATATTTTATAAAGTTTGAAGCTGTATCATCTTCTCCACACTCCATTGTCATTCACTGCTCCATAGATTCGCCTTAGTACTTTTCTTTTGGAACATCCTAACATGTTTTCATTGCTTTTTGTTAAGAGTCCAGGTGTTTGACCCATGTGTTAGGACTGGGCAATGTTTTGTTGTCTATATATACTTCATATTAGTTGCAATACCTCAGAACTGATAACTGACCTAATCCCGGCAATTACAACTATGTCAATGGTACATAGCCATTTGTTTATTAACCTGCCACCCTTTTATATGCCATTTGCACTGCCTCCAAGTCTGTGGATATATAACAAATATATTATATATCCACATATATAATATATTATAATATATTAATATAATACAATTATTGTCTGACGCCATGATTACCACAACTTCTGTTTCGAAGTATTTACTATTAGTGGTCATTCAGAATCGAAAGTCCACTGCTGAACGTAGGTCTCTCCTTCGTGTTTCCAACCCTATGTATATTGCATCGCTCTCTACCAGTTTTTATTTAGTCTTCCTAAATCGTCAGTCTATTATGTAGGTGGTCGACTGTCGATTCCAATAATATCTTTATAAATCGCCCATCGGTCATTCTAGCTATGTGTCCTGCCCATCTTCATTTTAGTCTGGCTAATATTTCCATGATGTGTAAGTCACCTTGGTTCTTCTTCTCATTTATTCGTTTGTTATTTCGTCTTGCAGAGTTATTCATGTCATGGATCGCTTCATTCTTCTCTGTGTAACTCTCAATTTGCTAGCTGAAGCTTTTCTTATGGAAAGTGTGTTTGCTCTGTAAGTTAGCACTGATAGAACGCATTGATCAAACACTTTTCTTTTCAGGTATATTTACAGCGTAACAAAGTTTAAACAAACGCTGGGGCACAGAAAAAAAGTTTAACCATAAAATACAATTTCACAAAGAATGGCTTTGATTTTGTAGGCCTATGTATTGAAAATATACGTTAATGGCTGATTCTCGAGATAGTCTTCAAATATTTCACAATATGTTGAACCATGTCTCTAAAGTTGCTAAATTGGATTGTAATAACAAATAAAAAAAGTGATCAAATGACCACTGCCAACCGTACTAATAATGTTTGTAGCGTAGCTATCTGCCAGTTGAAAAGTTTATAAAGGTTGTTAAATTGTATGGCAATACACTTAACTACTATCCTTGAACCGGCATCATGTTAAGTTACTCTTTCCGGAGGCCTGTAGATGAACAGGATTCTAGTGTTCGTAACCGGTTGTCTTAGGTTCAAATAGAATAAATTGTAAGTCTAAATTTATTTCTATAACCCTGTTCTTATCAGCGACATCAAGCGCATCCAGCACAACTGGATTGAAGCTGCTCAAGATCGGACTCAATGGAATTATTTATGGGAGGTCTATGTACAGCAGTGGACTCAAAACGGCTAATAATGATGTTCCTAGTATAGAATTTTCTGCACTTTGATAGTAGATGTGACAACTGACATTAATTTTCTACATTTTTTCTTTGGTCACACTGTCCACTGTGGAATACTATCCATTGTTTCTGATCCCATTAACATAACTGTTTGGCTTGAGAAATGAAGTGAGGCATCTTTGCTCTCCTTATTACAAACTGTTTTCTTCAGACATAATATGTCGTTACTCAATGCTTATTGCTATGCGAACTAGAAGGGCGCCTCTATTGGTGAGATAAAGCAATCACACAAGAGATAAGATTCGTAATTCTGTTAGATTTACTACACCAGTTTGGAGCATTAATTTTATTCCTAATGTTATTAGTTAGAATTCAATCTATTTAATAGCTTATTAGGCCTTCCATCTCAGCTGTTGTAGATCTCAATATCATTAGGCGTAACGTAATAGACAATGTGCTGTGTTTTAGTAGACTAGACAAATAGTGCCCCCACTAACAACAATTAAGACAGAACTTATTCTTTCCTGTTTTATCGTATTTAATTGATCATTCATTTATGGTTGGCTAAAATGAATTGGCCAAGATAAATAATTAAGCTCAAAAATATTTTTAATAAAAGTTACATAGTTTTAAGCTCATGTTACACCAAAATCATAAACACCAGTTTTAAACTCGAAATAAGTTGCCCGAAAATTATTCAAATGGTGCAAAAGTTTCTTTGGAGATAAATGTATATGCAAAATACAGATAAAATAATGGTTCAATCGGTTTAAAACTTGCCTTACGTCTGTTGACAGTGATCCGTGTTACATTCTTCCGTGGTCTTTTCTGATTATCCTTCCAGGGTTGGACTAGTTGAGAGTGTAATCTCAACTAGAAAGCGATCTTGAAATTAAGAAAATACGTTGCTTACAACAGAGCAGAAAAAGATTCGATTAAAAGTTGCTCTAGACATTTTTGAAATGGTCGCTTTTAACAAAAATATCATTAAAAGGCTCGTATATTTAAATTCATTATTCAGAAATAAAACAACGGTATGAATCCACAATAGAAACTTTACCATTAATATGGTCTAAGAGGTCATGCAATCAACAAATAATGTTACGTTATGATCTAAAAAGGTTAAGCGACATAGTTAGAAGAAAAATGCTTCCTTTTTGGGCATGTGAAGACCCATGTATTCATAAGATAATGCGCCAGTCAAACCTTGTGTAACCGTTTTTGTCAAATCGAATTTAATACACGTTTATAGAGCCGACAAATCACTAAGATTTTTTATAATCTTCAAAAATGAAATTGCCTCGTAAGATACAACTTTTCAACAATTTAGAAACAATTCAAAAAAGTAGGACTATGGTACTGAAGATCATTACACACTGCTAAATTCCGCAATTGTCTCAGTGACTCAAAACGCCAAAGGAAGTGTCTTGTTGTCGAATGGAGATCAAAGGAGGCCAAAAACCGAATGACGAAGAGTCCTCTTCTTCACGTGCCATCTCCGCTACGAAGGTTAGCTATCATCATGGCAATTTTGACCCTGGAGGCTGCCGCTCGGAACAATTGTATGGAAGTGCAAGCAAACCACTCCCTGAGGTTTCTCAACCATGACATTCTTCTCCTACCTATACTGCGCCTACCTTCAATCCTTCCTTGCATAATTAGTTGTAACAGTTGATATTTATTCCCACGTGTAATATGTCCCAGGTATTGTAGTTTCCTCATTTTAACACTCAATACGACCTCCTTTTGTTTGGTCATCCTGTCTAATACAACTTGGTTAGTTATCTTATCCTTCCAGGAGATTTTTAACATTCTTCGGTACGCCCACATCTCAAATGCCTCCAGCTTACCCATACATTGCTTATTTAGTGTCCACGCCTCCACCCCATATAACAGGACCGAGAAAACATAACATTTAAGCATTCGTATTTTCAACTTTAGGCTTAGGTTTCGGCTACACAACATTTGTTTCATGTTGTTAAAGGCACTGCGGGCTTTCTCTATTCTTATTCTTATTTCTCTCTTGTATTCGTTTGACTCGTTAATATTTGTTCCGAGGTAATTGTAATTTTGTACTCGTTCAATGAGATTCTGTCCTACATGTAAGTTGATATTATTGATACGTTTCTTTGTAATTATCATGAATTTGGTCTTCTTTGTATTCAGTGACAGACCAAATTCTTCACTTGCTTCTACCACTTTGTTTAGTAATCTCTGTAGGTCGTCAATTTTTTTTGCTATGAGCGCGGTATCATCAGCATATCGGATATTGCAATTGGGGTGACCGTTGATCTATACTCTGGCTTTTTCGTTCATAAGAGCTTTTTTAATAACTTCTTCCGCGTAGACATTGAACAAGGTGAGAGACAACACACAGCCCTGCCGAACACCTCTTTTGATCTGTATTCTATCTGATATCGAGCTGTTAATTCGTACTGTAGCTTCTTGTTTGTAGTATAGATTCCTTATCACTCGCATGTCCCTTGTATCAATATTTTTATTTTCCAGTATTTGCATCAGTGGCCTATGTTTTACTGTATCAAATGCTTTGTTATAGTCTAGGAAACACACAAATATGTCCTGATTTACGTCTAAACATCGTTGTGTTAGAATATTAAAAGCAAACAGTGCCTCTCTAGTTCCTAGTCCGTCTCTAAAGCCAAATTGAGAGGGTCCGATGTCAACTTCCAATTTTTTATATATTCTCCGATGAATGATTTTTAAGAAGACCTTTAATATATGACACATGAGACTGATGGTGCGATGTTCCGAGCATTTTCTCGCATTAGACTTTTTGGGTATGGCAATTATTGTTGTTACTAGCCATTCATTAGGTATGATACCAGATTTGTAAATGCTGTTAAATAGTTTCACGATCTTTATTAAGTTGTTGCCTTTGATGAGTTTAATTATGTCTATTGGTAGTTCATTCAGTGGAAGTGTCTTGTTGTCGAATGGAGATCAAAGGAGGCCAAAAACCGAATGACGAAGAGTAAAACAGTGCAAAGTGATGAATGAAGACCGGATTTAGGCCAGTACTCACCTCTTCGGGTAAAGTCGGCGCAAGCTACATGCGTTAGTTTCGATCTTCCTATGTAGATGTGGAGTTATAGTACATACCTACACATATAAGCGACACAGTGGTGAACTAATAAGGTAGAGGGGACATAATGGCATCATAATATCATGCAGTTTCCAAGAATTTTATGCTGTAAGTCTGCAGTCTTATTAGCGAGGCCCCCTAATAAATGTTTTACATCAAAAAAATCTTGAACTGTGTGTATTATAATTTTAATTAGAAATTAAAACAACAAAGCATAGTTTTTTGTACTTAGTTTGGTTTATTAATTGTTTTGTATTTTTTTAGTTGTTGGACAGAGTTGTAAATATGACGAACATTGTATAGAAGGTGGATTTTGTAAAGACCAAAAAATATGCGAGTGCAAAGATTATTTAGTTGCAAGCGAAGATAACACCGAGTGTTCACGTAAGTATCTGCTGTTACATACATTATTTTTTTTAATTGCACCTTTTTAACATTTCTGTTCTTTAAGCGTTTTGTAAACACACTTTCTTTATTTGTTTTAATTTTTTGTCTTGGTACTAATTTTTCATTACATTCTAATTTTTTTTCACTTATTTTATTTTTGCGTGTGATGGTTTTTTTGTTATTTTGAGCTTCCAACGATCAATAATACAACATAAAAAGTATTGTGATCGCTAAACCGATCACCTGCAGGTGATCACAAGCCAACAGAAAAGTATTAAATCAAAGTAGAGCGAGATAAAATAATGTGGAGCATATGAAATGTGGGTATACAAAAGAATTCCACGCATGTCCTAACATAACATAGAAGCCAATTGTCAATTCTAGATGAACCTTAGTGTAAAAACATAGTGGAGCATCGCACCTCGCCAGTCACATTGCTACGCAGTACGCACATTGCCGATTAAGAAACAATTTAATAGATTTACATAGCAGTGTGCATCACGGAGCATCGCACCTCGCCGGGAACATCGCTACGCATCTCGCTACGTTTTGAAGAGCAAAATAATTTGTTTTTCTGGATACAGTAGCATGAAAGTCACTACCTGATTGGCTGTTTCAAGGTTAACTTACCGTCGTATATCTTTTGCTCTCTATCTGCCAGCGGTTAGAAAACGGTTGGGATCATTTGCAGTTAGAAAACGTTTGATTCATGCACGATGGATAAAGAGCAATTAATTAATGAAATATTTAAAAAGCCCCCAATATGGGATCAGCGACACAAGGAACATCATAACCGCTACGTGCTAGACAAGGATTGGAAAACAGTAGCTAATAACTGCGGTGTTTCAGGTAAGCAATCAATTTGTTTGTTTCATCCTGTGTTATTATTTATATTCTAATTAGATAGGTATGTAATCGTACTAAGATATGTTCAAGATGCCATTTTTATTGATACATTTAATTGAATATTACAATTACGGAAGAGTTTTGTTACTAATAAAATATTGTTTAAATGCATTTCTCACCGAAGTAGCCTCTGCTGTTGAAGGATTATTTCTCCTACATGCTGAAATATTGGGCAACACACAGTCGAAGCTTTTATTATCTGTCGTAGCGTGAGTGACATGTTCTTGGTCCATTATTGTATTATGTAGAATACAAACTGCTTTAATAATTGCATCTGCAGTGTTGGGTTGTGTTTCAATGGCTTTCGTTAGTATTCTCCACTTCATTGTTAAAATTCCAAAAGCGCATTCGACTGTTTTACGCGCTCTAGATAGACTTTTGTTGAATAATTCAGTTTCTTCATTTAAATTATTTCTGGCAAATGGCTTCATTAAATTGGTTAACAAAGGGTACGCTTCATCGCCAATAAAAACATAAGGTGCCTTAATATTACTATTTGGTAACAACTCTTCTGTTGGAATATTCAACTTTTCACTGCTCATCAATTTGTACATATTAGAATTACGAAATGTTCCCCCATCACTTTGTTTACCATATGCACCTACTTCAATAAAAATAAATTTACAGTTCGCATCACTCACGGCTTGCAGCACAATGGAGAAATATTGCTTATAGTTGTAGTACATTGTTCCTGAATGAGTTGGACACTTTAGTCGAATGTGTTTACCATCAATTGACCCAAGACAGTGGGGAAATTTCCATCTATTATAAAATTGTTCGGCTATCTCTCGAAATTTTTCTTCTGTGGGCGGAATCATATGAAGGGGTTGCAAAACGTTCCACAATAAGGTGGTAATTTCTGGGACAATACGTGCTATGGTAGATGCTCCCATGCGAAAAGAAAAAGCCAGGCTCTTGTAAGAGTTTCCTGTCGCTAGGAATCTGTAAATGGAAATAAAAAATTTATCTGTAGTAATACTAATGTTTGGTAGTAATGTCAGCGTGACTAAACGTAATGTATTTGTTTCAGTTCCATTAGCTAAAAAATCTTGGAAAGCACTGCGTCAGCAGTTCAAAAGTCATTACGACCGACTGCCTGCATGCAGATCTGGAGATCCAGCACCAGAAGAGACAGTGGAATGGCCGTATTTTAAATCTTTATTATTTTTAAAAGACATTTTTACACAAAGACCCTTGAGTGGCAATTTGGAGGATAATGGAACTGAAGTAAACGAAGAGTCTGAAAGTCAAAATCGTCAAATTGAAGCTGAAGACGATGACCTTGAGTCCATTAATGAAAATCTATCTTCTCCGAATACCCCGGCTTCACACACTTCACTAACCTCTTTATCCACACAATCAACAGGCACACCCACCCCTACTAAAGAGCTTCTAGGATATAGAAAACGAACTTTACCCATGGAAACAATAGGTAAAGGCCTGTTAACTATAGAGAGGGAGAAGTTGCAGATTAAAAAAGGGAAACAAATGGCAATGGAAAAAAGAGGCAATGATGAAGATGTAGCGTTCTTTACTTCACTACTTCCGCATGTGAAACAGTTACCAGCACAGGAGAAACTGGGATTTAGAATTAAGGTGCAACAGTTACTGTGGGACAGTTTGTATGGCACAAAACCCCTTCCTTCTTGCGATCCACATATTACTGCATCCACTCATCATTCCCAAGAATCCACATCTTCATTTCTACCTGCATCCTCTCTTCATTCCCAAGCATCCACATCTTCATTTCGACCTGCACCCACTCATCATTCCCAAGCATCCACATCGTCATTTCGACCTGCATCTACTCATCATTGCCAAGCATCCACATCTTCATTTCGACCTGCATCCTCATCTCCTTTAGTTGTACCACAACCCAGCTCACATTCCAATGCATCATTTACATTTCCTACAGAATCTACCCAATCTATAAATACGTCACAAATTCCTATTCAGAAGCAGACACTCGCTTTTGAGGCAATAATTCTAGTGAAGTACAAACTTTTGTATATGAATTTGAATAAAAATATATTTAATTTCTTACCTGAGTGTTACTACTAATCTTTCTTCGGCGGATATTGGCTGGACATGAAAGTTACAGTAGTTTTTCTCAATTTTTGGTTCTATTTGTCGAAGAATGTAGATAAACGTTATTTGTGACATTCTTAAATAATCATAAAAACGATCTGGATAATGCTTAAGTTGCTGATATAATTTATAAAATTCACCCAGTTTCGTGCGCTCTCTCTGTACGGGATGTATATTCCACCTACGACTTCTTCCTCCAGTGGACGTTAACCACCACTTTACAGCAACACTAGATGAATCGCTATCACTTTCCGATTCGGATAACATATTTAGTACCGCTCTTAAACAGTTTCAGGTCTATACTACATGCAAGGTGAAATGCCTCGCTATGTTTTACCATGGCGAGTATGCAATTTGTGGCGATGTGCGCAGCGAGGTGCGTAGCAATGTGACTGGCGAGGTGCGATGCTCCACTATGTTTTTACACTTATATTATAAAGAGAAGTAAAACCAAGCATGCGTAATTTACTTCGGCCAGAAGATCGGGGACTATGGAACTATTGGTATTAAAAGAAAAGCTAGAAGGCCCAAGACCAAAACAAAGAGATTTAACACGATGGGCAGACCAAATAAAGACTCTGGTGCTAAAATCCCTACATGAAACCATCCATATGGTACAGGATCGCACCCAATGGAGACAGCAAGCTAATAATATTTAGAGTCTCTCCACGCTTTGCCAAGGGCTCAAGGAATGAGGAGGAGGAGGATATAAAATATCATTTTATAGCTTTGTCAAAAAACCAAGTGCATATAAATGTAATGATCATAGATCAAGTCTAATGAGTCACTTTTTTGAACTGGGTCTAAAAATTATGCGCTTGCAAGTGTGAGGAGAAAGTGTTGAAGACTTGCAAGAAATAATAAACGCTTAAGGAATGGCGACAGATAGAGACTACAAATGATATCGAAGAAAGCGAAGGTAATGGCGGTCAAATGCACTCCTAAATACAGAAGGTGATCTTTATATACAACAAGGAAATAAAGTTCGTACCTAACCCTAGTTTCAATATATTATTGCGAATAGAAAATCTCAGATCAACCTTACGATTGGACAATCTCTCTCTCTTAAACCCCATCTATCATACCAGACGAGACTGGAAACCTTATTTGTTCATTCTTTGAAAGGCTAATGCGTTGTTCGGAATGCTTTCAATGAACGAAAATCTCGTCACAAATTCTACTTTACCATTGAATGTTTGATATCTGTTCTTACTTCATATGATTGTAATTTAGTTCGGGAAGAAGAAACTGTTCGTGGCTAATATAAGGGATTGGACAGACATGAAGGCACATTCTGTACTAAAAACCGCAAAACTGAACATGAATTTGACGTAATGATAGCCAACCTTCAGTAATTGAGAGAGCACCTAAAGGAAAAGTAGTTCGAAAAAAATATGTATATATTACAGGATCCAATTTGTAAATACAATACATTTTGGAGGGCTATCGCCATATTCCCGTTCTCCTTCGCCAAACCAGTGAAAAATAAATTAAACATATCTAGGTTCTACAGCATTTTTCGATAATTTGGTTGGACCTGGACGGATATAAATAATATTTCCATAAAATAAATTATTCCACTTATAACCGTTTTTACCCACTTCTTCCTAAAGTGCTCTCTCCTCAATGGAGGTTGGCTACTACAATTTTAAACTCTTCTCTATCTTCAGCTGTTCTTATTAGCTGTTTTAGCACTGTCCATTGTCGGATGTTTCTGAGCCACGATAGTCTTTTCCTTCCTAGGCCTCTCTTTCCCTCGATTTTTCCTTTCACTATAAGTTAATCATATTGGTACTTATTATTTCTCAGTATGTGGCCTAGGTATGATGTTTTTCTAACTTTTACTGTGTTAAAAAGTTCTCTTTCCCTGCCTATTCTATGCAGCACTTCTTCGTTTGAGGTATGCGATGTCCATGAAATTTTGAGTATTCTCCGGTAGATCCACATTTCAAAGGCCTCCAATTTATTTACGGTTGATGTTTTAAGGGTCCACGTTTCAACTGCGTATAGAAGAGTCGACCAGACGTAGCATTTTGATAAACGTAGTCGAATTTCGAGTTTTATTCGAGAATCACAAAGCAGTTTTTTTATTTTTTCGAAAGATTTGTTCTATTCTCGATCTTATTTCTTGATCAGGATTTAGGCTGCTATCGATCCAACATCCCAGGTACTTAAATCTATTGACCTGTTCTAAGATGTGCCCATTTATTGTGCAAGGTTGAGGTACGTTTTGGTTTTTTCGGATTGACATCACTTTGGTTTTTTTAATGTTTATTTTCATACCAAATTGCTCACAGGTCGAGTTGGTCTTGTCAATGAGTTGTTGTAGACCTGAGTCGGAATCCGCAATTAACACTGTATCATCGGCGTATCTGATACTGTTGATATTTACGCCATTCACCTTGACTCCATCCTTGGAATCCTCCAATGCTTCTTTAAATAGAAACTCGGAGTAAAGATTAAACAGCAGAGGCGACAGAACACATCCTTGTCTAACTCCCCTCCTAATTTCTACTTCTGCGGATGTGGAACCTTCGATCCTAACTCTGGCGTTTTGGTACCAGTATAAGTTTTTCAAGAATTTGATGTCTTTTCCATCTAAACCGACTTCTTGCAAACGTTCTAATAGTAGGTCGTGTCTTACTCTATCAAATGGTTTTTCGAAGTCTATAAAGCATATAAATATATCTTTCTGTTGGTCGTAGCATTTTTGGGCGAGAACTAGTAAACTGAACAGGGCTTCTCTCGTTCCCATGCCGGCTCTGAATCCAAACTGATCGTTTCCGATGATTGTTTCGCACTTTCTATACGATTATGTACGATTATGTACGATTTTTAGTAGGACTTTTACTGCATGACTCATAAGGCTTATCAGACGGAACTCATTGCAGTGTTGTGGGTTTGGCTTTTTTGGTAGTGGGATGAATATTGACTCCAGCCAATCTTAAGGTATTTTACCTGTATCATAAATGCGATTGAATAAAAGGACAAATAATTCGATATTTTCTTCGCTGATTAATTTGAAAGTTTCTGGGTATATTCCGTCTGGACCTGGGCTTTTATTTGTTTTCAGATGATTAATTGCATTTATGATTTCAGATTTCAGAATTGTTGGCCCTTCGTTGTTATTTTCCAATCTTGGTTCTTCTCGTATGTCGTGAAAAAGAATTTTAATATAGTTTTTCCCATTCTTTCAGTTTATCTTCCGTTGATTCTAGCAGTTTGTCATCCGTGTTCAGCATGGTGTGAAAAGTCGTTCTCTTGGTAGTCGATGTAAACTCTCTTACCTTTTTATGTAAATTTTACCCACTAAAGATTGTTTATCGCATATTATAACAGATGATTTTGGTTCAATACGGTTATCAGTATAAATATGCGATTCTGATGATGGCGGTTGCGTAATTTAAATTATTTTACGAGAGCACGTATTTCTTGTTTCTTTGTGAGTTTCTGTTGGTGTATCTGCCCAGGTGTTAGCTAGTTTTGTGAAGACATTTTCTTCGTCCTTTGCAGAATCATTGGCTCTATCTTTAATACTATCGCCACTGTCAACTGATTTTCTAACTTCTCTAGATCATCTTCTGTATCAATTAAATCACTGAAGTCACTTTTATTTATAATTTCGTTTAATTCTTTATCAGTAAGAGGACGCTTTAGATTAATATTTGATTTATACGTTAATAAAAACAACACGTCACAATTAAGTACAAAACTTTTTACACGGATACTAACCACACGTGTCTTTTCGTTACAGTGTTATAAATACTACCGTCAAAGCCTAACCTAAACTAAAATTAAGTCGAGTATGTATTTCTTTTATTTGCCATGGAGTGAGGATAGCATAGCCGAAGCGGCTAAGCGTTGCCACGTTTAATTTTATTTCAGTAGCTATCAGATTAATATACGTAAAATTTATGTACTTTAGTACTCTAGGGTAAAGAACTATAAACTGATGTTCTATCTCAAATTTGCCTTATTGTCATGGTTCGATAGGTACAGGTGCTGTGCCTATAGAACCTGTGTGGAACATGAGTAGAGCATAACCAGTCGTCACTGTTATTTGAACTCATGTGTCCTTCTACTACTAATCCTACTACTAATCATTTTACTACTATCCTAAAGCTACGGTTTGTTAGAAAAGTGCGCAGCGCACAGCAGAATCTGTTGTACTCGACTCACGGCAGTTTTGGGTGTTAGATTATTTCGGATAAATATTCTGTCGCTCTGAAAACAAGTTTAGAAATTGGTTTCAAGTTTATTCTCTCAAATATTGTACATTTAAAAAAAATTATTCTCGCAAATTAATGCAATAATTTTATTACTCCACGAAGAGGAGGAAGAAGAAGAGTTGATAACGTTAAATGTAAATAAAAGAAATAAAAATGTAAACGAAATTTTTCATGTCTTAATACAGAAGGTTTTTTTTAAATTAACAGTCGAAGAAAGATTGTTTCAAAACGAGGAAAAATTTGGAGAATAGTTTAGACTTTCGAGGGATTTATTTGGGACTGCAATTTGTACTAGATCCACTAGTCTTTCATCTTCATCGGGAGACAATTTAGTAGACATCACTTATTACAATATTAATAACCATATAAAAACACAATTATAATTTCGGTATATTATGTGTACGTTGTGAGCTCAGCTGAATGTTGTTTGCGTCCAAATCAAATCGCAGTTGATTCCAGCGCACACCGTCGCCCTACACGGCTATCGGTTTGCAGTGCGCGTAGCTTAGCAGAACCTAGCAAACCGTTATCACAGAGAACCATTTCTTTTATTTTGACGAACGTGCGCGGCGTTCGACTGACTGTGAGTTATGCGTCGCTCACTGTTTTAACAAACCATAGCTTAAGTTGTTCAACCGAGTTTTGCGACTATCTATCTACATCACACAATAAAACAGGATTAAGAAGTAAAATTAAACCTTTTCTCAAAACTTAAGTCTTATACTCGTAAATTACCTACTGCTACTTCTTTTGCATGTTAGTGTTTTTTTTAGCTTTGTACATCTTCTACCGTTTTTTGAAGTGGATTAGTAGAATTAGTTAAACTAAAACATTAAAATAAGTAGTGCAGTGTATTTGTAAGTATATTATAATGTTATTTATTAATTCTAATTTATTGTTCTTAATTTAGATTACTAAAGGTTCAATATTTATAACACTTACAAACTTAATTTATTTAAAGTTTATTTATCATAATTTATCTTACAATAATTTATTTTTACGATCATTACATTTAAATACGCGATCGCGAATTTATCTTCTTACTGACTTGACCCTCTGGATTCCTAAACTGCATTAACCACTTAAGGGCGGCATGGTCGGTTCGGATTAAAAACTTCCTTCCATAGAGGTATTGATAGAAGTACTCTACTGAGTTCACTACTGTCAGAAGTTCTCTTCTCGTGACGCAATAATTCCGCTCAGGTTCTGAGAGAACTTTACTAAAATATCCAAGAACTCTTTCCTGTCTTCCTCGAATCTGAGACAGCACTCCTCCAATACCCACATTACTTGCATCTGTATCTAAGATGAACTCTCCTCCTGGCAGTGGACACCCTAAAATTGGTGCTGTGGTTAAATGCTTTTTTACAGTCTCAAAAGCAATTTGGCAGTCTGTATCCCAGTGGTAATCTCTTGCTTCCTCTTTGAGTCGCGTTAATGGCTTAGCGATATCCGCAAACTTCTTAATAAACCTCCGGTAGTAAGTACATAGTCCCATAAAAATGCTCACTTGATGTTTGTCACTTGGTTTTGGCCATTCCTTAATGTAATCGATTTTTCCCTTATCCGCGGCCATAAATTCTTTACTGACTATGACCCAGATAATTGACTTTACCTTGAAATAGCTGGTACTTCTTGGGGTTTAGCATCAATTGGGCAGCTTTAAGTCGTTAAAAACGTTTTCTAAATTCCTCAAATGTCTCCACCAAGACGATTATGTCATCTAGATAAACCAGGTATGTTTTCCAAGATAACCCTCTCAACACATTTTCCATAAGCCTCTCAAATGTCGCGTGAGCATTACAGCGTCCAAATGGCATAACGTTGAATTGTCACAATCCAGATCCTGTGGTGAAGGCTGTCTTTTCTTTATCTACTGGGTCCATTTCTACCTGCCAGTATCCAGACTTCAAATCCAAAGTAGAAAACAATTCACTTTCAGCCAATGTGTCCAATGTGTCATCGATCCGAGGCAGAGGATAACTATCTTTCTTGGCAAAGTTGTTCAGCAAACGGTAATCCACACAGAACCTCGTCCTTCCGTCTTTCTTCTTAACCAGGACCACCGGAGAGACCCATGAGCTCGTAGAAGGTTCTATCTCCCCGTCTTTCTTCATTTCCTGAACAATCGTTTCAGCTTCCTCTCTTTTCGCCTGTGGTAATTTACCATATACTGTGGTTTAGCATTACCAGTATCAATTTTATGCTTAACAATGGTAGTTCTTCCGTCTTTCCTCCTTTCGGTACGGAAATATCACGATACTGCCGAAGAGATTCCCTTAATTTCCTTTTCTCAATCTGTTTCAGAGACTGTCCAGCAACTGCAACCATTTGGTCAAATTTGTTGTTGGAATTATCAGATAATGTCGTCTGACGGATTATGGATGTGACAGGTACACAAGTTCCTACTTTTGTCTCTTTCTTGATGGTCACTGGGTAGTCATTGACATTGATAAGTCTCACAGGAATTTCTTTAGCCGAATTCACCAATTCCTTTCCAATTATGATTCCTCGGCCAACCTCGTCGTCATGGTTCCAAGGCTCCATCGTAACAGGTGTCCCTTCGTCCACAATTCTCTGTAGACGCGCTACACTATTATCGTTTCACTTCTCGCAGGCACGACTGTATCTTCTTAAACGGCTGCTTGCATAGTGTTGTCATCATATGGATGAAGAAATACCTCCTCGTTACCAACTTTGATTACCTTATTTTTAAAATCCAATTGGAATCCATGCGTATTCATTACGTCCATTCCTAATATAACATCCTCTTCGATGTCAGCAACTATAACAGTATGGACAAACTTTTCTGCTCCAATTCCTAATTGTATCTGGATTTCTCCATGAATGTTGGCATTTTCACCCGTAGCGGTCCGAAGTCGCAACCTCGTTGGTAACAGTTTATTACGGCTGTTTATAACTGTTGGGCGTATAATGGTTCTGGTCGCTCCGGTATCCACCAACAACGTATGCTTTTTACCATTTATTTCTCCATCTACATATATACTATCTTCACGAGATTTCAAAGAAGCTATTAGTATGAGAGGGTCTTTGGAAAAGTTCCGGGTTGAAGATGCTCCCCTAAGGCCGACCCGTTCTGGTTTTGTCTTCGGTCTTATGGTCTTCGTTTTCTTGTGTGTCATGCTTTTCATCATATTAACGAGCTGTTCAAGTTTATCTTCATCTCCTTTCTCTTTTACAGTCCTAACTTTACTGTACCCTCCAGAGGCCTGCGTAGGTGACTCGTATTCGAAGTCGGCGGATAAGACATTAACCAGCATCTTGTGACGAGCTAATCGCAGTGTTCTCTGCATTTCATGATCACGAAGACCATCAATAAACGTTTGAACGGCTAACTTTTAAATCATGTCTTCGGGAGCTGTTGGATAAGCATATCGCACTAAGCTGGCAATATCTACCTCATATTCTTGAAGAGCCTCATCCTTCTTTTGTCTTCGATTTTTAAGCTGTGACTGATATACATACTCCAAGTATTCGTGGCCATATCGCATATTTAACCTCTTCTTGAGTTGTTCGAGATCATCCGTCTCCTCTACGGCTATGGTCTGGAGCACATCTAAGGCATCTCCTCGAAGAGCGATAGTCAGGTTTACAGCCTTTACCTTTTCAGACCATCCATTCGCTCTTGCAGCTGGTTCGAACTGTTTCATGTAGTTGTTCCATGACGATTTTCCGTCAATAGTTGGGACTTTGACATGAACAGAACCTCCGCTTCCTTCAAATTTCGGCCGTATTTCCAACTTACATTTCATCTCGTCTTCTTTTGTCTCTGCTATAATTGGATTTTTCCTCTCTCCCTTTCCATTACCTTCATATTTTCTTCGAAGGCCAACTAACGGCAGCAACTTGGTTTTTTAACGAAGACATCCTATCGTCGAGAGCAGACATCTCAGAAGTGACTTTAGAGATTTCCAAGGAGATGTTAGCTGAAACTTTGCTTTCTAGGGAAGAAATCTCGTTAGAAACTATGTCTTCTAAGGAAGCGACCGGAAATTTTGTTCTCTAATGATGCGGTGTCGTAAATCGTAGCCATTTTCAGAATTTTCACTATTCCACTTTTCTTCTGACACCACTATAATGATTTTTATTTATTCTAATTTATTGTTCTTAATTTAATTTACTAAAGGTTCAATATTTATAATACTTAAAAACTTAATTTATTTAAAGTTTATTTATAATAATTTATTTTACAATAATTTATTATTACGATCGTTACATTTAAATACGCGATCGCGAATTTATCTTCTCACTGACGTCCTCAATGACAAATTCCCGTTATTTATATGAAAATACAGCTATTCGAGAGTTCAGGCGGTTCCCTCTGAATATACTATAAAATAAATCGGCCGTATCATCATTCGACCGGTTTCTGGAAACTTCGAATCGTAGGGGTGCGACTGTTTCAGGTAGATTTCTGCCAGCTAATCGAAGGGTCTCGAAGAATCTACAACATATTAGTGAATAAACAACATGTTTACAGGTTTTTTTAATATGACTTATTTTTACGTAACAATATACTTTTAGAAAATTTCGCAAATTCCACAGCAGTGGTGCTTTTGTCCAGATTTAGTCAGTTGATTCCAGTTAAAAATGTTTGCCAGATATTGCAATAAAATGTTTAGGGACCTAATGTTTGAAGAACAGAAATCAGAGATCAAATACTATTAATTTTATATAGTTCCCGTTGTTTCAGATTCTACAAGAATATCCGCCACCAAATATGCCATTTTACCCGTATTAGTATTACTCTATTTGAAGTTATATCTGTGGATAGGTTAAAGAAATAGTTATTGACCAAAGATGTTCATATATATCAATTTACACCACTTCCCATGAAGATGTAAAACAACTTCAGGATATTTTAAAATTTTTGGTATTTTTTGTTTATAAGGTTATTTATGTAATGTAAATAGATAGATACTTAAAATGTACTTAAAGACAAAACTTAACTAAGTTTGTAAGAAGTATTATCGTCATTCGTCGTAAGATTAAAATTGGTAAGAAATCGCCAGCTTATTGGTATTTGAGGTAAATGATTTATTATTAAATGTAACCAATAATGATTCACATTTGAAATTACACAACTTTCATTTACATCGACTTCTATTTAGTGGCGTCAGTATGTAAAAAATGACTGAAAGTAATATGGAATTGTAATTAATGTAACATCCTGCATTTTAATTCTCTTCTCCAGAAAGTAAGAATACAATACTTGTGAATAATTAAAACTCAGTATTTGATTCAAATTCAAATTTTCAAACTTGTAAAAATTGTAAAAAAATATATTATCGTTTTTCCACGTAATAATGGTTAGGATCAATTTCATTATGAAGTGCATATGCCAGGTCTTTTAAATTTTTGTCGTATGCTTTCCGCTTAACCTCTTGATACCACTTTTTGACTCTTCATAACCTCATCTCTTTCGAAAAGCATGGTTGGCTTAAGAACTCATTTGTCATTGATTTGCTAACATTTTTGTGCTAATGAGCAGTGCATCCTTTATTGTTTTTTTTTTAATTCTGTCTTCGACAGAAGTTGGATATTTTTGACTCTGAACTGTGTGACTTAGGTTTCACCTCCAATCAAAATTAAAACAAGAAAGTATTTCTTGTTGTGTAATAATAAAGCAAATAGTTGAACGAGAACAAACTTTTATATAATGTGGTTGGTGGATGTTTTTGATCATATTAATATTTTTTGTCTGTAATGACAATTACATTTTACCTAAAATTTGACGTTTCCATGTCCACTCCGAAAATCGTTTTCAAAAAAAGATTATTTAATAATTTTAATAAAATAAGGTACATAACCGCCAAGATTGTTGACAAGGTTATGTCATGACATAACCTTTAGATCTTCTTCTTCTTCTTCTTCCTTTATTGGGTAATATCTCAGGGGATAATTTGCCCAGCTAACACTAAATTGAAATTATTTTATATTGAATGAACACTATGTCGAAACTTCTTCTTCTTGGGCCAAACAGTTAGTATAGGAAAGTCTATTCAACACAGAATAAAACTTTTCTCGCTTGGAGGAACAACCAGTCTTTTTCTGCATAGTCTTTTTTGATGAGGTCCTCAGAGTTCCACAGCAAACTCTTCTGCAGCTATCTACTTAATTCAATAGCTACTTTACTGTGGACTGTCCAAGTTCCTCTTTTTTCTTTTTTTCTACCAACCAATGATAGAGAACCCAGGTGGAAAAAGAGAATAATTTGTAAGTTTGTGTTATAGTAGATAAGATAGGAATATATAATTATAGATTGACTTTGGCTAGATTAAGAAAAGTAATCAATAAATTTAGTCTTTGAGGATTAAGATTGGATAGGAAAGAGCATATCTCTATAGGAGTTTGTAGTTTTGTTTTAACCAATTCTTTGTAGAGGTCAAAATTTGGAGAAACGTTTATTGGACACTCTAGGATAATATGATTCAGAGATCCAATTTGACCACATTCACAGTACGGGTTGTCCTTAATACCTATGCGGAATAAATGAACGGGAGTGGAACAATGTCCTGTTCTCATTCTAATTACTGTGGTGATATGCCTTCTGTCTTTATAAGGAAATTGATTGAACCATGGTGATTTGTTCCATGTATTGACTATTTTTCTATAAAACGACCCTTTTGATCTATTTGAATTCCATTCTTGTGCCCATAGAGTCCAAATTAGCTTTTTAATATAAAATAAGTAGTTTGAATAATGCAATTTAACTTTGGCTGGCATTTTTAGTGATCTTCCTATGTTTGCTAATTTGTCTGCAACACAATTGCCCTTAATATCAGAATGCCCTGGAATCCAAGCCAAAATAATACTGATGTTCTGTTGATTGGCTTCTATAATGCCCCTTTTGGTCATGATAGAGGTATGTTCAGTTTCCATTGAGTAAGATGTTTTCCCTATCTTTTGGATAGCACTCTTAGAATCAGATAAGATTAAGGCCCTCTTGATATCCTTCTCCAAGACAAATTGAACCGCATGATTAATTGCAATAATCTCTGCAGTGCAAACTTGAGTCTGCGTAGGGAGTTTACTAGAGTATGAGTATTCAAAGTCAGGACAAAAAACACCAATCCTGCTGAGCCCTTACTATCAACTGACCCATCCGTAAAGATTATAGTGTGAAGTGGATTGTCAAGTGAGATTCTTTGAAATTGAATTAATGCATGTTCATCACTTTTATTAGATTGCACATTCCTAATAGGGATAGAAGTTAATTGATATTCTAATTCAAAATTGTGACACGGAAATAAGTCGCTAGAAAATAAATTTGGGGTATATTGGAATTTATTCATGATGGAAACTAAGAGGGGAATACTTTTTTTATTCCAGTAATTAGGATTTGATTGCATTGATATCTGTAATCCATTCAAGGCAGAAATTATTGGGTTGTTAATTAGCATCAGATTTTTTAGGAGGAATTTAGAATTAAGCCATTCCCATCTGTACTTGAGAGGAATTTGACCACTTCACCTAACAATGCATAAATAGGGGTAGATCTCATACATCCTGTTATGATACGAATACTCTTATATTGTAATTTATCTAACCTGTTGATTAGCGCCTTGGGACAATCTGATAATATTTGACATCCATAATCTAAATGACTCTGTATCAAACCATTATGAACTATCTGAAGAGTTTTAGGATCACTACCCAATATGTTCCACATAGAGCTCTCATTACATTCAAGCTACGACTTACTTTTATTTCTATTAAATCCACATATGATTTCCACTTTAGGTTTTTTTGAATAACTACCCTAAATATTTCACTGTATCGACCCATTTAATTGCATGACCTCTAATTTTTACGTTTGGGGGATTAATTTTACGATTTCCTATTTGAAATATAATTGCTGAGGACTTATTGTAAGATAGACTAAAGTTGTGTTCTAATAACCAGAGATCCATCCTTTCCATTAATAAGTTCAAAGAATTAATTAATTTAAGTAGATCTGCCCCACTAACCAAAATAACCAAATCATCTGCATACTGTATCAGATTACAACCGTTGGGAATAATCTCGTATAAAGATAGGGAATACAGATTAAATAATATTGGACTTAGAGGGGAGCCTTGAGATAAACCCTGATTAGTTTTTCTTGGACCATGAATTTGACCAGTTTGGTCCTTTACATAAATACTACGATCATTTAATATAGAATAAATGACATTTGCTAGTTGAATAGGAATGTTATATTTAATTAGTTTAGAGTATAAAAGAGAGATGTTGACACTATCATAAGCTGCTGAAATATCTAGGAAAAGTCCTACGGTAAATTGATTCAATGAAAATCCTTGTAGTATTTTAGAATTTAGTAATGAAATGCATTCCATGCAACCTCTACCCCTTCTAAAACCAAGTTGCAATGGATTTAAAATATGATTGTGTTCTAAGAACCACTCAATTCTGTTTTTAATTAATGTTTCTAGCATTTTACCAACACACGATGATAGAGCTATTGGCCTATAATTAAGTGGGTCAGTTTTATCCTTTCCATGCTTAACAATGGGTAATATGACCGTTTGTTTCCACGAAAGAGGAACCTGTCCCTTCCGGATACATTCATTAAAGAATTGAATTAAGAGTAATGATCCAGAGTGCGGTAAATTTTTTAACATTGAGTATGAAACCTGATCAGGACCCGCAGCAGAATCAGTTTTAGAAAAAAGAGTATTGTGATATTCATCAAATGATATGGGTTTCTCAGAATACTGCAGAGGACTGAAAAGTAATTCAAAGTCGCCAGAAATAGGTGAGAGAAATGTTAAAATTTCCTGAGCTACCTCCTCTGGTGGCAATTGAGATAAAAGAGACAATTTACTACCAGAAACCTTGTTAATTTTATTCCAAACATCTTTAAGGGGAGTGTTTCTATTTAGTTTGCTACAATAGGATCTAAAGCTTATTTTTCGCTTTAATTTTAGGAATTTTCTAGCTTTCGCTATGAATTTTTTAGCCTCTATATAGTTTTCAACACTAGGAGAATTTTTAAATGTATTAATAGCTGAAACTCTCTTTTGTATTATATGAGCACATGAATCATCCCACCATGGAATGTGATATTTGTTGTTATAAGAGGAGGTCCAAGGAATTGATGTGTCTGCCACTGATGATATATATTCGATAAATTTTCATAGTCCTCAATTGGAAACGATGAGAAAATACACTCTAGTTTTTCATGGAAAGAAACCCAATCAGCCTTTTTGAAATTTCTTCTTTTAGAAACCTGATTAAAGTCCTGTGTTGGGATACCGACATAGCATAGAATGGGAAAATGATCACTAGATCCTGTATCTGGAATGGTGGTCCATCCACTAATTTTGGGTGCCACATCTATCGAAGCCAATGATAAGTCAACTACTGATTTGCTGCTACCAGGACGAACCAATCTTGTTGGAGAACCGTCATTAAGAAAAATTAACTTAAGATCTTCTGCAGTTTGCAAAATATTTCTGCCATTAACACTATCTCTTGAGCTTCCCATGCTCTATGATTACAATTTAAATCACCCATGATCAGTAGAGGTTTGTTAATCGAGTTGACCAAAGAAGACCAGCATTTTTTGGAAATGAGATTGTCCAAAGGACAATACATATTTAATATATTTAAATTATACTTGGGTAAAAAGGTGAGTTGAAATTGAACATCTGAATTAAAACCAGGATTGTTAATATGAATATCCCGAAAATCTATATTGTATTTGATAAGGGTAATTAAGCCCCCATATCCATCACCTCGATCCTTTCTGATAATGTGATACCCTCTGCATCTAATTGTATGTTGGTTAGAAAGCCAAGACTCACTAATGAGGACAATATCAGGGTTATAGTCTTTAATAAGGACTTTTAAGTTATCAACATTGGTATTATAAGATCTTATATTCCATTGTATAATAGTTAGTGGGGCGTGATGATTGAAAATATAAATTGTTAAAAACATGTATGTACCAGGTCAAGACGAGAGGGGAATTAGTATTCTGAGTCCTCAGACCCAGATACCTCCATCCCTCCTCGTTCCTGACTAGTACTTATAGCATTATGTGATACACTTTTGTTTTTATGATTACCAATCTCTACATTTAATCCACCATGATCCTTAGGAGAAGTATAATTTTTATTAATCAATTCACCAATAAATGTCATAACCAAATCCTTGTGATCTTGATTGAGCATTAATATAGCCTGATTTAAATCTCTTTGGGTCTGAGAATTATTTATAAAGTGACTAGGAGATTCTTTGGGGGATCTCCCATTAGGATTGTTCAATACTTTAGAATGAGAACTTTGATCAAAGCCTATATTTAATGTTCTTTTCCTTTTTGATGGAGTAGATTTTGTAATCTGACTGTAGGAAGCAGAATTTGAAGACAGGGATGTAGCAACTGATCTCCTCTCTTGAATTGAAATACTATTTGCAGAGGATGGATTAGTTACAAGATTAGGAAAATCCTTAATGTTCAACTTTGGGCTAGATGTTTCCCTTGGAATGTTTTGGTTAGCTTCATAATATGATAAGTTGGCAAATGACATAAGTTCTTTAATACTCTTTTGTCTTTTTCTTTCTTTACATTCAGGATGTCTAGAATCATGATCTGCTGTTTTACAGAACATACAAAATCTACTGCACCGTACAAACGAGGGAGAATCATGATTTGTACCACATGTAACACATCTGTTTTTTCCCTTGCATTGAGAAAGAGAATGCCCATATAAAAGACAATTATGACATTGGAGAACTGGACTAACAAAGGGTATCACCTTCATAGGCAGACCATAAATTTCAATTTCTTTAGGGATATTCCTTCCAGAAAAAGTTAAACAAATAGTACCTGTAGGGATGAAAGTGGTTTCTGAATTATTTTGCATAACCCTTCTATTCATTCTTTTAACAGAGATAACTTTACAAAAGGGTAGATTAGTAGAAGTTGACATTTTAATTTCCTCTTCTGACAAAGATTTAAAAACTCCCCTAACAATACCTTTACAAGAGATAAGATGAGTGGGAATGAAAACCTCATAACCTAATTCTTCCCAGTCCTTCCTAAGGATAAACGAATTGGCAGATTGTCTGTCCTTGAATACTACCCCAACTCTATTTTTTCCCTTTCTATCAAACTTAGAAATATCTTTCAGTTTTAAATTAAAGATAGTCTTAGCAATACTTAGGACATGATAGTTACCCACATTACTATTTTTACCCTGAACAAAGACCTCAAAGGGCCCCAAATCTGATTCAGAATATAAACTTTTTTCCTTAATGTTTACATTCTCTGTAGCATTCTTTTTAGGCAGATTTTGACTTATATTAGGGTCGGGATCTGGTGGCCGGTCGGGAGGAATTTTTTCCTCCATAATGGCGAACGTTAACAAAGTTTAAATCTACCAAAACGTTTAAATGTGGTTTGACTATATAGAAGATTAAGAAATATATAAAGGAATATGATCACAAAGAAAATGTTAGTAGGGCTCTTACTTGTATTTTTCCACCTTCCACCATCAAACTTCAAAAAAAAACCAACCTGGAATAATAATTATCCAAGCTTTAATTTCTAATCCAAAATAAGCGCAAATTCGTAAAATATACTGTACTTAAATTACAAAAATGCGCAGAAAACTTTGAAATGCGTATTCAAACTTTGACAGTTCAACTGACCTAACCTTTAGATCTTTTTCACATTTAACCTTTAGATCTATACATGTCTTGTCGTTTCACGACAAGACATGTATAGATTTTGACACTTCAACGTTGTCAAAGAAAGGGCATTTTTTAACGGTTGTCCTTCGCTTTTATTTTTCTCAGATTTTCTTAATTTTTTAAACCGAATCGAGATACATTTGCACAGTTTTCCTAGAACATAATATATTAGGTTTCCTTCTTCTGTGTTTCGAGTATTTTTCTTGTTTTTTCTTCTTAAGTATGTTTTTATTTAAATATTTGTTTCATAATAATCTTAGTTCATAGGTGATAGAATTTGTTTGGTTTAAAAATTTAAAATTATTTATTACTATAGATTTGGCGAAGTGATGTATTCTTATCTCATAGCTATTTTTATTCTAATAAGTTCAGTTGTTTCAATAATTTTTGTATGCTTGCATATTATTCATGATAGGTTTGTTTATATATATTCATCATAACTCGTTTATATTTTAAAGGAAGGTAGTTAGGGCCCACCTATCTTATGTTGAAAAATGATTTTTAAAAGGTTGATTCTCATCTAACTTCAAACTATTCCTTAATAAATAATAAATATTCAGACCACATGCAAATATATTGTAAGTTTACTTATTACGACGTTTTGACAACCTCAAGGACGATAAAATAAACGCCAAAGCTCACCAAGAAAAAGTTAACCCACATTACAAAATAATGTTTAGCTCAGTTCCGTAATTTAGACCACCACCTAGTATTTAAGAAAATTTCAGTTGTAACTCACCATATAATATTCGATTTGTGACGATAATATTTCTGTTTTTACCATAACAAATTTTGTACGAAACTTTAAAAGCAATGTACAAAACTCTCAGATGGATTTTTTTTATAAAATTGTTATTAAAAAATATGCTTCTTTTTTTATATTTATACAATATCCTTTAGACCGGGTGATATTTCAGCTACTTATATGATTTAAGTATGAGCCACCAAGCCTACATGAAAAGATAAGGACTGAAAGTTGTATACATAAAAATTAAATACCTCTAGAACGGAAAACCAGATTGATTACTGTGTAGAAACTACTAAAAATATTAACTTCATAAGATCAGAACGTGTACCACAATAGGTAGGTTTCAGAGGTAAAGATCTATAAATGTCAATATTTTCTCACTCACACAACTATTTGAGAAAATAAATAGTAAACACCACGCAGTGAAATGTTTAATGATTTTAATGAAATATCAGTTATGTAAAATTAATAATAACAGTAACCAACTAACTTAAGATAAAGAACTACTTCAAAGGTGATACAATGGTTAATCATTAGCAAAGAGAATGCAGCGCACTGGGAATTCCCATAAACTGACCATGGTGTCATTGTTATCCAGCACTATCATATCATAAAATACAAATAGCTGAGGTACAGTAGAAACACGTGCAAAATATATTTACTTACGACACACGAATCCACATGCGTGCTGAGAATAAATGAGGTTTTTTGGTAAAAAAAATATAACAAATAAACCCAAGCTGCTCATTTAGGATTTACTTGTTAAAAGTATCTAAATATTACCATAAAAATCAAAACTAAAAGGTCTAGATTTTTTTATATTATGTTTTACGTCATCTATTATTCCTGTTCCAGTCTTTAGAATGGATGGGTTGTGTAGATGGAGGGTGTGTAGGGTTGTGTTATAGATAGGGTGACCATATGTACTTTTTTTAGTAGGACAGTACTTTTTTTTCAAACGCTGTCCTATTGTACTTTAAAATTTATGAAGTACACCTAAATGTACTTTTTTTCTTAATTACACAAAATTAAGTCCTACTTTTTGTCCAAACAAAATATAATTATGATTCGAATTGATTCAAGAATCGATCTTTTGCGGAAGAATCAGAATCTCCTATATTTAGGAGTCACTTGCGCAGTGTTCCCAAACGTAAAAAAATAAAATCGGTAGAATTCTTTTTAAAAATCGATAGATTGTGGAGTAAAATCGGTAGATCTTTCAAAATATAATATTTTGTTTAAATTTCATAATGTTTTGCAATTCGTTTATTTAAGAAAAAATAAAATATGTTTAACTGACTGAAATTTAAATCTTTATGAGTCTGAGACTAAATAGGAATCGAATACTTATCCGAGAACCGAAACCTCGAGTATAAAACCCTTTTACAAGGAAATATTATAAAACAAACAGACTACCGAGTTTTTACGTGAGGTGCACTCGGAAGTTTATATTATTAACTATGCGTTGTTCCGGTTTTAAGTTTGCTAACTTGACAAATTTCCCAGAACCAAGCGGTCAGCATCACAATGGATTTGGATTCATTTATTATTGTATTATTAGCTTTTACGATATCATGTACATTGTAATTGTAAAGTACCGCTTAGGTATCATTTAAGAATAAATTTTTATGTTTTCACACGTTTTCGTCACGTCATCGTCTAATAGTTTAGTTTATTACCGATACGCCCATCTCCCTCCCATCACTGGCGATTTCATTTCGCAGCAAGATCTTATTATCTTATTCTTATTTATTTAGTAAAAATATATATCTCGTGGTATGTTTATGTTTATTTGTTACTTATGCGCTCACTGTTGATTAGTCTATTAACCTTTTTTCTTAAATTCCGGCAGTTTTTCTCGTTTTTTATATTATTTTGTGTTGTGTGGAAAAATAAACAATTTCATCATGTCACCACCTAGAAGAAAATGCTATTTTAACGTCGAGTTGCAAGCAGAGTATCCTTTTATGAAACAAAAATCAAATGTTTCACCGCATATTGTGTTTTGCCAAGTTTATAAAAGTGATGTTGATATTTCTAACAGTGGTCGCAGTAATATCAAACAACAATTGTCAAAGAAAAAACACATGTTGGCTGCTAATGCGAACTCGAAGAGCAGCAAATTGGAAACCTTTGTTAAAAAAGAAAATTTAAGTTCTGAAAATATGTTGATTGCTGTCAAGGAAGGTACTTTTGCTTACCATACAATTAAGCATTTGCAAAGTTTCAGATCCTTAGACTGCACGTCAAAACTAATTGTAAGCATGTTTGAACCTAAATTTGCGGCAGCTCGAACCAAGACTGAGGCGATTGTAAAAAATGTTTTAGCTCAAGAGGCTCAATCCCAATTAGAAATTGACCTTCGAAAAGCAAATTTCGTCAGCATCACAATCGATTCGTCGAATCATAGAGAAATTAAAGTTGTGCCCTTAATGGTAAGATATTTTGATGGAGAAAATGGTGTCCAAGTAAAATTACTTCAGACACGTGACTTACCTGGTGAAACATCAGAGCAGTTAAAAGATTACGTGGTCAATGTTTTGAATCACCATAATCTACTACAAAAATGCATCGGAATGTCTGCTGATAATACAAATACAAATTTTGGTGGAATGAGAAGAAAGGGAGTGAACAATCTATTCAGCAAATTAAATGCTTCTCGTGGTAAACCCGTGATTGGCATTGGTTGTGTGGCACACATTTTTAATAACTGTTTACAAAATGCGACGGACGTCTTACCCATAGACATCGAGGTTATTGCGGTCAAGATTTTTAAGTATTTTTATATTTTTACAGTCAGAGTGGAGAAACTAAAACAGTTTTGCGATTTTGTTGATATCGAGTACAAAAAAATGTTGTCGTTTTCAAAAACAAGATTTTTAAGCCTAATGCCAGCCATTGAACGAATTATACAAATGTTCGAACCCTTAAAAGCATATTTTTTATCGATTGATAATTGTCCAACAGTTCTAAAACAGTTTTTTTAAAACCCACTCAGTGAAGCATGGATGTGGTTTGTGTATAACATTGCGTCTCTCTTCCACAAAGTGATTTTAGATGTAGAAGGTGACAAAATATGCGCAACGGAAGCGCTTTGGAGTATTTCGAACTCATAAATAAGCTTCAAAATCGCTTAAATGAGTTATTTTTACCGCTTAAAGTAAGAGAGTCACTTTCAAAACTTGAAAATATGGAAAACCTTGACCTTAGTGTGAACTATCGGGATATCTTTATCACGCATGTTAAGCAGTTCTATTCAAATTGTGTAACATATTTGAAAAACTGGAGTGAACATTTAAGTGAACTAAAGCTATTCGGATGGGTTAACTTGAAAAAACAAGTTTCGTGGGCTGAAATTTTATCGTCGTGTGAAGCTTTCAAAGACTACATAGGTCCGATATTGAATCAGGACGAACTATTTGATGAAGTTAGTCTAATACGAACCTACGTTACAGAAAATAAAATCGCAGACTGGAATTCGAAAAATATTTCTACCGAAGATCGATTGCTCGAAATCTTCCAAAAAGAAAGTGCTCTGAAAAATCTCAAAATTCTATGTAAATTTGTTTTTTGTCTGCCTGGGACCAGTTCGTCGATTGAGCGGTTGTTCTCAAATATCAGTAACTATTGGAGTCTCAACAAATCGCAGTTGAAAATATCTACTCTGGAATCCATCATGCAAGTCTACACAAACTTCAAAGTTTCGTGCAATGAAATGTTTCAGTTTTTAAAGAGTAAACCACAACTTCTGAAGGAAATTCATAGTTCCAAAAAGTACGACTGGTACCAAAATGATGATCAAGAGGTTCAGGAAGGAACGTCGAAAGAAAATTAACTATTAAAATTTAGCATTCATTTTTTATGTAGGTACTTATGTTTGAATAAAAAAAAATCGTTCTTATCATTGTTTCATTAAAGATTCGTAAAATTTTTACCCGAAAAATTTCCTAGGACACCTGTACATATTTTCTTAAAAATTATAAATTATACATGTACTTTTTTTTGTTGAAAAATTATGGTCACCCTAGTTATAGAGGTAGTACCTTTTATCGGAACGACCACATCGAGCGTCATAGACGGCAGATGGTTCTTGATTACTGGTCCTCATAAGACACCCAACTCTCACTTATGGCTCCACGTGCCACACCCTGGGCAACTGCATTGGTCTGCAGGCTAAACTAAGTGAGGGTAACCAGATATGGTGAAAATGGCAACGTCTGTACCCAGAATGGGCGGTTGCAAACGGCGTCTGTTCCATAGTGGGCGGCTGAAAACACCTGAAACGGCATGAAGGAAGGCAACGGATACCACCTTCATTATATTTCCCAAGACAATCACATGAATACATTCAACTCAAAATTATCCCTAGTTATAAATAGTTCCCCAATCGATCTCCGGGGGAGCGGTCTTGAATGTTTCAAACGTACGAGCAAACTTAAGAAAGACATTAAAGATAGCACCTGGAATACACGCAGCTTATTTGAAGCCGGAAGCTGGCTAACCTAACTCAAGAAATGAGCAGATTAGATCTAGATATCCTTGGGATCTCAGAAACCTGGTGGCCTGGATCCGGTAAATGCACTACAGAAAGCGGAACATTCTTTTACTCATGCAATGATGACCGCGACCATAGAAAAGGTGTCGGGATTATGATAACTAAAAGATTGGTGAGAGCTGTCACAGAGTTTGTACCATATTCCGACCGCACAGCCTTGTAAAACTTGAATTGAAGCCAAATAATCTCAACATCATACAGGTTTATGCACCAACTACAGACGCATCAGATGAAGTAGTTGAAAACTTTTATAGTGAAATCAAAGAACTACTTAAATTGACAAAGAAACATGATGTCAACATAATTATGGGAGATTTTAATTCCAAAATAGAGAAGGGCAGCTTTGAAGACATAGTTGGACCCTATGGTCTTGGAACAAGGAACGAAAGGGGCGACCGACTTATACAATTTTGTCAAGAAGAAAACATGAGAGTTACCAACACATGGTTCCAACTGCACCCCGGTCGCCTATATACTTGGAAATCTCCAGCCGATAGAGCTCATAACATAATAAGAAACCAGATAGACTTCATTCTTATAAACGGTAGATTCAGCACAACTGTCAAAAGAGCTTGCACATACCCTGGAGCAGATGTCCCCTCTGACCACGTACTATTAGTGGCCGTCATAAAGATCGCTCTTTCATGCAAGAACAAGCCTGAAACTCAACAACAGATAGCACTGGATAAACTGAAAGACCCAATGATACAAGCAAAAATAAGCAATGAAATAAACGCACAAATTCAAATATTAACGCCTAACATTACCGAAGATATAACACCAACATGGAATACGATTACAAGTGCTGTAACAGACATCATGAAAAACAACTTAGGGTACAAACGAAATAACAAGAGGCAAAAATGGATGACCAATAACCAAAGCAGAGACAGAATCGGTCAGAACATTACCATCGATGACTTTAACTTTGAGCGCGTTAGGGAATTCAAGTATCTTGGAACAACAATAACTGAAGACAAGAGGAGATAGAAAAAGCAATATTAAATTCAAACAACAATAAGGCACCTGGACCAGATGAGATCCCGTCAGAAATACTCAAATTACTAGATGAAAGGGAATTTCAGCACTACACAAAATATTTAATTTAATTTATGAAACTGGCTGCTATCCTCAACAGTGGTTACGCTCTACCTTTATTCCCCTGTCCAAGAAAGTCAATGCAAAAAGATGTGAGGATCACAGACTCATTAGCCTGATGAGTCATACTTTAAAGATATTCTTAAAAATACTACATCAAAGATTATACAAAAAATGTGAATGGGACATCAGTGATTCCCAGTTCGGGTTTCGGCAAGGTTTAGGAACACGAGAAGCAATAGTAGCAACACAGGTACTGGTCCAAAATTGTTACGATCAGAGGAAGGATGTGTTCCTATGCTTTTTAGATTACCAAAAAGCGTTTGATCGTGTCCAACACCACAAGTTAATGCAGATTCTCAAGAAAGTTGATATAGACCAAAAAGACATAAGATGCATTGAAAACTTGTACTGGCATCAAACGGCACAGCTAAAAATAGACAATTCTATATCTAAGCCCATACATATAAGAAGAGGCGTTCGTCAGGGATGTGTGCTTTCCCCTCTTTTATTTAACATTTATTCAGAAGCCATATTTCAAGAGTCTTTGGAGGATGCAGAGATGGGAATCAAGGTGAATGGAGTATTGATCAACAACATACGATATGCTGATGATGGTGTCTTAATTTGTGACAACATAGTCGATCTTCAACAACTTGTCACTATAATCGGAGAATACAGTGAGCGAATGGGACTAGAGATTAATACCAAAAAGACCAAATTCATGATCATCTCCAGAAACTTGGCTGCATTTGAAAACTCCACCATAACACTGAATAGTAAATCCATAGAAAGAGTGAGTAAATTTAAATACCTGGGATCGTGGCTTTTTGAAGACTGGGCATCGGACAGGGAAGTAAAATGTCGCATTGAGCAAGCTCGACAAGCTTTCGTAAAATTCAAGAAGGTACTGACTTGTTCTGAGTTCGATCTTCAACTGAGACTAAGGTTTACTAAGTGCTACGTATGGTCAGTGCTGCTATATGGCGTAGAGGCTGGACACTCAAAACGAGAGATATAAACAGATTGGAAGCTTTCGAAATGTGGCTTTATCGCCGTATCCTAAAAATACCATGGACAGCGAAAATCACAAATATAGATGTCCTTAAAAGAATAAACCAAGAACGCCAACTTTTCGAAACCATCAAGAAAAGGAAAACGGCGGTATCTAGGTCACATCATGCGAAATGAAAAATACCAGTTCCTTCCAACTTATAATCGAGGGTAAAATTGAAGGCAAGAGAGGAATGGGACGCAAGAAAATGTCCTGGCTCCGAAACATAAGGCAATGGACAGGGATTAACGACATACAATATCTGATACATATTGCAAGAAATAGAGAGTTAATGGAAAATGTGATCGCTAACATCCATTAGTGGATTTGCATCTGAAGAAGAAGAAGAAGTCTTTAGAATTACATTTGTTATCCTTTTTCCATATGGCATAAAACAATAACAAACAAATAATCATTATTTACCATTGTAACATTAGAAATAGTGTCAAGACCAAGAAAAAGATACTTATTTTTGTTTTTGTGATTTTTGGGATAGTAAAAAGCATTTTCACAAAATTTAAACACGAAAAATTAATAGAGTGCTTGAAAAATGACAAAATTATATTATTTAGACATATTCATAGTACGCGACCTCTACAGAAATCAAAACACCTGACACATTAGTTGAAAAGAAATGACACATTGGTTGATCATTGCGGGGGAGAAGAAGAACTAAAAAATAATAATGCAAGAGAGTGAAGAAAATAGGAATTGAATGGAGATGCTATGTCGGTCAACAAAAAAAAGCTAAGTTAAGAGGTTAATAAATTTAAATTCTTGAACTATTGAAAAGACACTGAAAAAACCGACAGAATAGAGCCGATAAAGTATCGTCTCTATTCTGTAATTTTAACAGTACAGCCTGTTGTCTTACTATAGTACATCTAAAAAGCTTTTACAACCAGCTATACGACATTTAGAGAACTTTGACTGTGGGGTTTTTTGTTGTATGGTAAAAATCCTCGACCCATATTAAAAATTGAGCAATTTTAAGATGCATAAATACCACCTTTCATCATCAAATGGATTCAATGTACGTTAGTACTAGGAATATAATAACCTATTTAGGAGATCAGATAGCTGTGGCAGCTTGTCCTCAGCGAAGAGTCTCGTCACTTTCTACAGTGTTCGATAGTGGTTGACGATATTTTAACAAACTTCAAAATGGAATAATCTCGTGCTCTGGGCTATTCAGACGATCTAAAGTAAAATTCATTAAGCGATGCAGGAAGATATAAACATTAAATCGTGTCCCAACGGTATGAGCTGCCGAAAAACGTCGGCAGACGAAATAAAGATGGACATTTCGGTTCATTTTTAAATTTTATGAAGAACTGTTACTTGCATTTATGCATAAAATATTCATTAATTTTATAAATCGGATTATTTTTTTCACTTACTATGTATTCAGTAAAAAAAAATTAATAAAGTGTAATAATTATACTGTTACTTATCGGAACGAGTAGATCATTTGGAACATCTTTAACAATTATCTGTTAAATTTATCGTAGTCTATATGCCCTGCCCCCAGGAAAATGTGATCGCTAACATCCATTAGTGGATTTGCATCTGAAGAAGAAGATATGCCCTGCATCGCTTAATGAAATAAGGTATAGTTATGTTGTTTAGACGTAAGCAGGTTTGAAAAGTAAATACTGATAAAATGACACGTGTTTCATTTACACAAGAAATTTAAACTTCACCTTCCGACCACCAATAGAACAACATTATCATTCTTAGAAAAGGTTAAGTATCACCGAGATATCCTACATACGAAACTCGCCTTTTCGTTATTATTCATCATTAATATTTTGTCTCCATGAAATCAACGAAGTTGCACCAAATGGGTGATTAGGATACTTCCGTAATCTTCTTGCGGTCTAAAAAGACCGTAAAAACTCCTGAAGAGCCTGCTGATAAAAAGAAGAACAAAGGCGGGGAGAGACGGTTAGGACTCCCTCCTCTTCAAAGCCTAAGATTGATAGCATCATGTAATGGATCCTGGTAGACAGTTCAAAAAGAGAGTAGAAAAAATAGAGAAGTGTCGGGACAGTCTTCTGCGGCGGCAGGTTCCCTCAGAAAGATAAGCGGAGAGCTTTCTCGACTGAATGAAAACCTGTCGAGGTGTTGGGAGTTGACCAAAATTAAGGTCCGACAACAGGTTCAAAAGTCTCCGCCGAGTGATGTGGTCACAAGCTCATCTTGGGAAAAGGCAAGGAACAGGTCTCCGTCAAGTTTATGACAGCGTGTAAATAGATGCGTGAGAGAATGGGAAAGGCCAAGATAAAGTCGGTCAGTTTGTGCGCGCCGGCAGCCTTGGTGCTGGACATAAGAGAACGAAAGCGTAAAAGAGCACACTATTAAAAATAGTGAGGTTGTAGCACTAAGAATAAATTCTACACCAATATACTGAAGGGCCTTCGCGTAGATCCGAGTTGTAGGAAGGAT
This sequence comes from Diabrotica balteata, assembly GCA_918026665.1. Taxonomy (NCBI): domain Eukaryota; kingdom Metazoa; phylum Arthropoda; class Insecta; order Coleoptera; family Chrysomelidae; genus Diabrotica; species Diabrotica balteata. The sequence continues at coordinate 104,840,663 of OU898281.1, read as the reverse complement.
TTAGTAGTAAAGATTGTCAGACAAGCTAAATACCAGGGCATGGTAGATGGTGATATGGCTAAAAGGTCATGAAGGTTACCTCCTCTGGCAATCAATCAGCCTGATCGGGATGGAAGATAGCTCTGGCCGCTTTGCTGTGTTGATTAGAAATTCCAGATTCAGAGAGAGGAATTATAGCCTATATGAATTTCGTATGTGTCAGATTGTAGAAAGTGAGCTGTTGCTACATTTCACAAAAGAGCAATAAACGAATTGGAGCGTAGACTGAATGATATTATGGAAGAGGTGAGACGACAAAGTAGGAACGAGTGTGCGGTGCTCGGCGACTTCAAATCTAAATCTGTAGCTTGAGGTTCGCGAATCACTGGCATTCGAGAACTAGGTAGTGATAATGGAGTGAGTGTGTGGGTGCTATGAACCCGAAACTCCTGAAATACTCATCTCGCAAATATTGCCACTAAAGCAACAAGTGCTGCTTAAACGTGTCGTTGGCCTAATGATAAAACATGGAGTGTTATGTTTTCTTGTTCTTCTTATTCTTCTTTTTGTGTATGTTTTTACTGATCGTCTTCCTATTGGGGAACAGTCTCTCGCCTCTCTGTTTTTACTACTCTATTTGTTCCATTCGGCTTATTAGATTATTTAATTGTACTCTTCTATTTCTTACCCAGTTCTTGATGTTCTCCACCTTGCATCTTAGTCGTATATCTGTACTTATACGTCGTATTCTGTGATCTGGTGTTTTTTATTATTGTTTAATTTGGTTAATGCTTCCTTTACCCCTACTTCCCCAATGTTTTTTTCTTCATTAGTCGTATCTTCGGGTAGTTTTAAAAATTATCCACGCATGTATAGAACAATAGGATCTAAAAAAAGCCCTTGAACAACTTGGACACAAGATCCTAAACACATCTAACATTGGGGAGAGGTTCTAAAAAGTACCTTCCTTTAATTAATATAGAATTAGCCACAACTAAAAATAACAAAGATTCAAGATTCCAAATTAATGAACACAATAGTTAAAATTGAACCTCTACATCCTAAACGTGAAATAACTTGATGTTAAAGATGCCATACCAAAAAGATGCATCAAGTCGAAATAACGAAGTAAAATGTGTCAATTGTTCTAAAAACCATCCTGCCAATTACAAAGGTTGTCAAGTATACAAAGAACTACAACAGAAAATGTTCTCAACACTTCGAGGAAAATCTTTATTACCAAAGTCAAAAATAGAAAACCCATACAAATACACAAGCAGGACTAAGTTACGCCAATATAACTTGGAAAACAAGTAATCAACCGTAAACCAACCAAACATCCAACACGCTACCATGTGGCAACCTCAGTTTCAACAGCCTCTACAACTACCTCAGTCAAGCGATGGCAACTTTGAATAAATAATTTAAAAAATGATGGAGCATGTGAACAAAATTTTTAACATCCTGATGACTTTTATCTCCAAACTAAATGTTTAAAAATCTAAATAAAGATTGGAGTCTGGAACGTTAAAGACTTGAAAAACCATATTCAAGAATTAAAAGCATTTATTGAAAACTAGCAGAAACAGAAGACCAACTAAAAATATTGATAAACATACTATCAGAAGAAAGTTACAGACTAGGTTTGGATTATTAATCTTTCCAAAACCAAAATCATGGTATTCCACAAGAACCCCCATGAACAAATTACACCCAACATACAAATCAATGGTATCACCCTTCAGAGCTCCCAAAGCTTCATATACCTGGGCAGAGAGCTAAACAGTCAGCTAGACCACTCAAAAGAAATTAGAAGACGTATTGAAATAGCAAGATCTGGCTTCATGAACATGCGTAAAATGCTCTGTAACCCCAAGCTATCAATCACAATAAGGTTAAGAACACTAAAGTGTTATGTGTGGTCTCTACTACTATATGGCTGTGAGACCTGGATATTAAAACAGTATGACTTCAACAAACTGAATTCATTCGAAATGTGGATGTACCGCCGAATTCTAAGAATAAGCTGGACCAGCAAAACTACAAATGAATTGATACTGGAAATAATGAACACACGACCTCATCTGGTTAATACAATCAAAATTAGAAAGACGTCATATCTAGGACACATAATGCGCCATAAGGAATTTGAGAAGCTCCAGGTAATATTGGAAGGCAAAATCGAGGGTAAAAGGGGTATAGGAAGAAAGAAGAAATCCTGGCTCCGAAACATCAGAGATTGGACTCACACAACAGGAAATGACTTAATCCATCAAGCCCAGAAGAGAGAGAAATTTGCCATATTGATCGCCAACCTCAATAGAGAAGGCACTTAGGAGGAGGATTGAAAACTACTCCGTTGAACATCCACAAGGCAACGCTCATGGCAGGACTACAATAATAGTAAGAAATGGTATTAGGATCCATGAAACCAGCGAAACTAGAGAATTAAATATACATGCCACCTCGATATCAATAGAAGACTGCATGGGCAAACTGATCTTTTCTGCTGTTTATTGACCACAAAAAAAAAACCAATAAAGGAAAATGATCACTTTAAAACACTTGTACTAAACAAAATAAAAATAATCGAATAATCACACGTGGCTAAAACTGTTACTCTATCTACAGGTCAACCTACCTACTGACCTACTGACAAGCAAAAAATACCGGATCTCATTGGCTTCTATGTCATAAAAGGCATCGCTTCTAATTACTTAAATATACAAATATTTGATTTGTATTCTGATCACTCTCTCTTTTGAATAAGTGTGAACATTGATTAACAAACTTCCAACATTAACCAACAGAATGACAAATTCGAATATATTTAATGAATTGGTCTCTTGAGTCAATCAACTTTAATTTGCCTCTTAAATCCACAAAGGATGTTCATCATCATCATTCCTCAACCTCTTGCATCCACTGTTGGATATAGGTCTCCTCCATGTTCTTCCACTGTTCTCTATCTTGCGTCTTCCCTATCCAACTTCCGACTGTTTTTCTCAAGTCGTCCATCCATCTTTTTGGTGGTCTGCCCTCGGTGTTTTTTGTCTTCTCTAGGTCTCCATTCTATGAGTCTGTTGGTCCACCTATTATCATTTAAACGTGCTATATGTCCAACCATCTCCATTTGGCTTGTGCAATTTTTTCTATGACATCTGTCACTTTAGTCCTCTCTCTCACTATTCTATTTGGTACCATATCTCTTCTAGTTATTCCCAACATTGCTCTTTCAATTTTTCTTTGGGTTACTCTCAATTTATTTGCAGAATGTTTGGTTAAAGTTATTGTTTCGGAACCATATGTTATTACTGGCAGTAGCATTGGTTGTTAAACCTTTTTCTTCAAGCAACAAAGGATGTTAACGATGCAATATAAACACCTAACTACGTCAATCCAAAAAGCAGTCTCGACTGTTTCAGAAAGCTCCTATACTGAAAAACAAGGTCATCCCGGACTATATAAACAATATAACTTCCCGTTACTTTAAGAAATATTTTTCAGCGTTCCCTAACTGTAAGTTGCATACATTTGGCGCAACTCGACGACTAAATTATTTATCATTTCAGATTTTAATATTTTTAATTTTTCAAGTTTAATATTGAATTAATGCACAAATTTAATTTTCAACTTTATTGCAGAGACAATGTTGAAAAATAGTTTTTTTATTGTTGATAAACAATGATGAACATTTTAAAAACTATTTTTAATTCTAAACAAAAATAATTCTGTCAAAAATAAATTGTTTCCTCTCTAGTAAAAATCACATGTTTTAAAAACAGTTCATATACAGCTAACAAAAGTTGATATCTGATGGTATATGGTATAAATAAGTATATATAACTGTTTGTATGGAAAAATAAAACTGCCTTTCTTATTTTCCTTATAATTTCATCATTTTTCTCACATATTAGACCTTACAAGGATTTCAAATATTTCAAAACTAAAATTGGCCAAATCGATTTAGTCGTTTCTCGATTTATTATAAAAAAAAGAGGTATAAAAAACAGGATGATGAGCGTTGGCATCATCGAGAAAAAAGACAAAAGAGGGAATCTAATCCTTATGAAAAGGAGACCAAAAAGTGGCCTCTGATGGCGGACGTATCCGGAAATGCGAATGCACCAAATTTAAATTTTCCGACACTTATAACAGTAGCTATATAATATTTTTTCAGAATGTGTCTTAGACGAGAAAGTTTTAATTAATTATTAACGATAATAGTCTAAAATGCGACAAAATTGTTAAAAAACTTCAATATAAATAAGATTTCATGTGACATTAGGGACAAACATGGATGTATAAACATAGACATGGACGTATAAACTATACGTCCATGGGGACAAACCATTGAGTAAAAAGACAAAAGAGGGAATCTAATCCTTATGAAAAGGAGACCAAAAAAGTGACCTCTGATGGCGGACATATCCGGAAATGCGAATGCGCCAAATTTAAATTTTCCGACACTTATAACAGTAGCTATATAATATTTTTCAGAATGTGTCTTAGGCGAGAAAGTTTTAATTCATTATTAACGATAATAGTCTAAAATGCGACACAATTGTTAAAAAACTTCAATATAAATAAGATTTCATGTGACATTTGGGACAAACAATAACATAACCCAACTAAACTTGATGTCAAACAAGGATAGAGACTCTCTTTCCTTGTTTAATGTGGCCTCTAAAGATCGCACTTTCTGTCTAACAATATTTTTGCCCCCACTACCTTTACATTCCCTCTTTTGTCTTTTTGCTCGATGGTTGGCATACAAGTGACCTTTTATATAGGTGGTTTTTTCGATAAACAGAGTGATGAACGTTTCTTTGGGTGGAGAAGATTTGAAACTCAACAATACTAGAACGTTTCAGCAAGACTACTGAGATTATAAAAAGCATCAAGAAGAGAAAGAACTACTTTGAACATGTAATAAGAGGTTCAAAATGTAGATTGCTACAAAATAGTATCCAAGGAAAAATAGCAGACCAAACACAGTCCAGGACGAAGAAAAACTTCATGGTTGAAGAAACTGCGGGATTAATATGATATTGATACAAGCTTGCTATTTAGGGTGACGGTGAATAAAATAAGGTAGCTACGATGGTAACCAACGCTGAAAGGACATGGTACATGAAGAAGAAGAGCGATGAAAATCTTGGATTGGTTTTTTTATGATGATGTTGAGAAACGCTAGGGATGAATCAGTTTTACCTCCATCGTGAACTGGATACTAGGATGTATATCATTCAGATGGTTTGAAGGCACCAAAACATCCCTGCCGTGAGTCTAGATGACGAATGTATCGTCAACATCGTAGCCAATATGTGGAATTAAGGATTGATTAAAAATTGCGAAATTTCTTTTAGAAAAGTCAACATTACAGTAGAATAAGGGTTTTTTTACCTATAGAAATACTCCCTGTGCAAGTACAGGAGTGAGTCATAATGAGTATATTTTTAAAGTTAAACCAAAAGCATTCATTGAGTCTTAAACCTAAAAAGGGTAATTATTGTAGTTATCATAAATCATCAGATTTCAAACAAATTAAATGATTTTTAGTAAAGAGAAAGTATTAGTAGGTAGACTAGGTCCTTATATAACAGATAAGTGGGAGGAGGGTAGTATAATAAAACGTGTAAGTCCAGTGACATATTTGGTTCAAGTAAATGATGGAGTTTTGTACAAACATGTAAACAGTATTAGGAAATTTTCAACTACTACAAACATAGAACAACCAAATACTTCACTGACTACAAACTATGGGTTAAGACCTGCAGTAGTTTAGGAAAATTGTAATTCCGAAATTGTCGACTCTCCAAGTCACCAAATGACTTTTGTTAAAATTAAGGAAACTAGTCCTGATTCATAAGGGGGTCTACAGTTTGGAAGTCCTGTTAAAACAACAGATCATTTAATACCTTTAGAAACTATTAATCCAACAGGTATTGAATTGAGACGTAGTAATCGTGTACGTCATCAACTACAAAGGTTGAACTTTGGTAAACTTTTGATTATAGGTAAGGAGGGAAATGATGTGTATTTAATTATACGTTTCTGTGTTACTTGGCAACGCTGCGTTGCATAAAACAGCACAGTACGTTTTAAGTACGTACAATTTTGGTACTGTACGTACATGATGTGAAATGTGCGTTTTAAGTACGTACACTGAGGTACATACCAGTACATACAGAAGAGTACGTACTATTACGTCTTAAGTATGTACTATGAGAAAGAAGAGTTATAATAAAGCATATTTATTGTTGGGTTATGTTAACCTAACCTAATTTATTTAGTTAAGAATTTTCCACCTCGAGTACAGTTATGATGTGATAATTCATTGCAAGACAGTTTCATTTAGATTTTTTTTTACTTATTTTTGGTGTTTGGTGCTAAGTTTGGTTTCCTGTTATTTTATTCAGTCGAGTGTTTTTTGTGTCAAAAATTTAGTAATAAGAAGGTAGCGGAGCAACAAATTGGACGATGGTTTGAGAGAAGTCGGGGATCGCATAAAAACTTTCTTATTTTTAAAAGAATAAAAATTGAATTAATTAAAAAAATATAAAAACATATTCACCATATATTTACTTTTATTTACATAAATCATCATAAGTGTGTATATTATGTACATAATATGTATATATAGTATGTACTAAAGTACATACCTTCAATATGTACCAGGTATGTATCTTCAGTACGTACTAGCCCTAGTAACACACGACGTCCTATGACGTCCAATATACGTCCAGTTTTGGTCCGGACGTCCCTGGACGTAAAATGGACATACTATGGACGTACGAAGTGGACGTACTTTGGGTGGACTAAATATGGACGTTCTCTGGACGTCCGTACCCGACGTTCCATGGACGTCCATACTCGGGACGTCCCCTGGACGTCCGAACTCGGACGTTTTTCTGGACATCTGACATTTACCAATTATGGATCAAATAGCAAATATTTTAATAAAATAAAAAATTATTTGCGTTATATAAAAATAATTAAAAGCGAAAAGGTTAAATCATGATTAATTAAAAATTGTATAGTTTAATATATCCAAAACATGTTTTTGTTTAAGGTAAAGTGTAAAAATATTTTATTTCTAGATTATTCGTTACAATTGTTTTATTATTCTAGTTATCACGATGGTCTATGTTTGCTAATTCTAATAAGTAAAAATATGATTTTTATCAACCAAGATGAATCTTGAAATCATTTTTCAAAGATGAACAAGTGGTAGTATATACTCTGGAAAATAATGATGATTAATGTCATTGTCTGTCATATCATACCTATTTAAACAAATGGCACAGTTTAATTATATTTATATTATTAATGCTTTAATAAATGAAATAAAAGAATTCTATTTAAGCAGTATACAGTGCATTGGTTTTTTGATGCTTGGCGTTGTGTTGTGGTTATTGTATATTGTTAAAGGTTTGGTACCACGTGTTAGGTTATACTTCAGAAATTGGTTTTATTTTAAAGGTAAGTGTAATTTTTACTTATTAATTATGTTTAAAAGAAAACGATTTGTTTCTAAGCGCCATCAACAGAGGAAGGTTACGAAAAACGTAGAGAATATTGTTGAAAATATTAATAACTTCGGTAGGTATTCCATCTCCTTCAAACTTTTATTGGGAATCCCTGACTGATCATTCATTTCAAATAGTTCAGGTTACAATACTTCCGATTTAAACTTTTTATTAACATGTTAAGTACCTAAAATAATGCAAATTACCACGTGGACGACCATTCCGGTGATCCTTTACAAAGCTCTTCTTTCAATGAAATTGAAGAAATGTCTAAACATGGTTGTAACGAGAATTCTGGAGAACCTTATCGAGATGTTTTTAATTTTTCTAATAAGTTATTCAACTGGACTTTGTCCTTTAATGGTGATTTATTCTTCTTCTTATGGTGCCTTATCTAATTAGTGGATGTTAACAACAATTATGGCATACTCCTCTCGATCTTGTGTGGCTCTAAAAAGTGCATGTGGAATCGTGGTTTGTCCTATCCCTTATGTAGGTGATTTATTAAAAATTCATAAAGAAGTTCCTGACTTTTCTCATTTGAGTTCAAATACTAGTACCCTTCTTGCTTCGCTTCACCCAGAAAACAAATACTCTGATCCATATGATTCAAATTTCAATGGTTTTTTTATCTTCACAAAAAAACAATGTTATAGAAATTTGTGTACATTTTGATGGAATCCCACTAAAAAAAGAGTTTTAGTAGTCAGTCATATCCTATCTTGTTTATATATCCTAAAATTGTAGATTTAATAGGCATTTACCATGGTTATCAGAAACCAAAATTTGCAAATGAATGTTTGATTGATTTCGTAAAAGAGGCTGTTTTTTTATTAGATAGTTTAAGCTAAAATAAATAAGCATGGATGATCAAGTTTGTGGGGTAGTTAGATTACTGTTACATGTTGATTTATATTTTAGGATAATGAGCTTTCCAAAATTGGTGAGGAGACCATAAATGAATTTGTTAGGAGAAGCCATAAGAAGCTGATCTGGAATAAAATTCAAGGAAAAGATAGTTGGCTAGGGAAAACGCAATATAAAGTTTTTGAGGACACACATATAGCTCTGATTTTAAAAGGTTTGTAACTTATAAACATAAATCAATTTAAGGTGCATTTAAGAATTTACACTATCACTTAAGTGGCCACATACAGCTGATTAAGCATATTGTTAACTGTGTCTTATATGTAATTTAGATGTCAAATTTTACCAATTCATAAATGTTCAGGTCTGGCTATGAGATTGCTTTAAGAACTAAAGCTAGCTTATGAGATAAAGGTTTGTTGTTGGCCATATATTTTATTTATACAGTTATTTTTATTTTTTACATATAAAAGTGTAATTACTGCTCATTTGGTCATTAGAAATAAATACCAATGGTTGGGTTGGTATTCTTCTAATTCAGGTGAGATTCATTAAAACTACAGGACTTGAAATTCGTGTGTTTAATTTTACTTTGAATTATGATTTATTCACAAGAAGCAAAGTATAATGAACTAAATCTGAAATTAGTTTATTCAATTTATGAATGTACATTAATTTTGTTTTCAGATGTTGCTTGGAAAAACTCCAAACCAGCATTGCCATGGGGAAGGAAGTTGAAACTTGATAATGAAATATCTGAGGAAATATTTAAAGAGAGGGCAGATAAAATTTAACTTGCATGTTGCATTAGCAAATATGATTAATTTTGTAATGATTAAATTGTGTAGTTCATGGACACAAAGGAACAGTCCAATTTTTGAGACTTTTATATATTAAAAATAAATGCCTAAAAATTAATCTACTGTTGAAAGAAAACAGACAAAGTTCCATATTAGGTATTGATCTTTTTCATACTTATGATTTCAACTTTAAAACTCAACAATTGACTTGTCTGCTTTTAATTGCTGACCACACAATTGTAAGGGAAATCAGAATGGGAAGGGATAAGGGAAGTTGAATGGTTCTGTTTTTAAGAACCATAATTTCAACAATTTTGTCAATTTCTTTAGCAGTATTCACAATCCTTCTTTCTCTTGTGTAGACAAGTGTAGTCAAAGATCCCATATCAGTAACAGCCATATTCACTCTTTTAACTGTTAAAATTTGTGACGCATGCTTACAGTGTACAGCTTAATACCAATAAAGGTCTTCATCATCATCAATCAGCCAATTGCGTCCACTGCTGGACATAGGCCTCCCTCAGTTCTTTCCAGTGATCTCTACACTGGGCTGCTTGTATCCAGTTTCCCGCTACAAGTTTAATGTCATCGGTCCATCTAGTCAGTGGTCGTCCTCGGCTTCTTTTATAATTTCTGGGCCTCCATTCCATAATACGTCTTGTCCACCGTCCATCTTGTGTTCTGACTAAGTGCCCTTCCAGTTCCACTTAAGCGTCGTGGTTTTTTTCGATGACGTCTTGAACTCCTGATCTTCGCCTGATTTGTTGGTTTGTTATGTGGTCTCGAAGGCTCACGTTCAGCATTGCACGTTCCATGGCTCGTTGTGTAACTCTAAGTTTATTCGCAGATTTTTGCGTGAGTGTTAAAGTCTCTGCTCCATAAGTTTGTACAGGTAAAACACATTGGTTATAAACCTTTCGCTTGAGACACATGGGAATTGAACTTTTTAGAATATGGCTTAATTTGCCAAATGCTGCCCATGTTAGACCTATTCGCCTCTGTATTTCATGTGTTTGATTGTCTCTGCTTATTTTGATTTCGTGTCCCAGATATTTGTAAGTGTCTGTTTGTTGTATGGTATTATTGTCAATAGTTATATTTCCACTCATTACGAGATTTGTTATAATTTTAGTTTTCTCAAAGTTTATCTTTAATCCTGCTCTTTCAGACAGACTTTTAAGCGAATGCATCATAGAAACTGTATCTTGTAAGTTATCTGCGATGAATACAACATCATTTGCAAACCTTAGGTGATTTAATCTTTCTCCATCTATATTGATGCCCATATTTTGCCATTGAGTACCCTTAAATATTGACTCTAGAGCTGCCGTGAACAATTTTGGTGAAATATTGTCTCCTTGTCTAACTCCTCGACCTAAGCTGAATTTTTCTGTGTCTTTGTGAAGTTGTATACTTGATGTAGCGTTCTGATTATTTATTCTGATGTTTTTGATTATTGTCGTGTACGTGTAATCTATTCGGCTTTGATTTAGGTTTAGGTTTAGGATATAATAAAGGTCTTGGTCCAGACATAATATCTTAACTTATTTTTAGGGAATTGTGCATTCTTTTTATGTAGGCATCTATGGCTTATTTTTATAAATCTCTGACTGAGGGTCACTTTTCATCACAATTTATTTATTGATTTTATCCTTAACTCATTGATTCGTAATTATCGTTCCATTATAATTCTTTCTGCTATTCCTAAAATTGTCGAGGCTTTACTGACTGATTTTTTGACAGTAAATTTGAAGAATCAGATTCATACTGGTCAGCGTGGTTTACTTACTGTCTAGTCGTTCAACTTCAACTGATTTATACTGATTATATTATAATTGCATTAAAAACCATTTTTATGTTGATTAGATTTATACTGACTCATCTACAAGCATCAGCTGTTCTTGTAAATTGTGTAGACCATATTCTTATTCTGATATGATCAATTTCTTGAATCTGGATTTCTCTTATCAAAAGTGTTACCTTTTAATCTTTATTTTTCAACTTGTTTATAAAATAACCAATCTACTGAATTGCTTCAGCTAGTTTGTTTTCATATTCCTTCCCATTCACTGTGTCAGAATTTATATTTCCATGTTCCTTACCACAGAACTAATTATGTTTCACACATAGAGATGGTCTAAAACTTTCACATCAATAGCTTTAGGTACTATTTGAAGCACTTAAATGCTAAATGAAACTTATTATAAAATGTGTACTTATTTATTTTATTCATGTATATTTTATTTTATCTGTAATTTTGTCTATTTTTCTATAATGTTGCATTTTTGTATAATTTTGACAGTGAATTTGTTCCATTTGTTAATAATAAATAAATATATGTAATAATAAATGTTAGTTCCTTTAAACATTTATGTTTATTACACAATTTGTCCCGTTTGTTAATAATAAATAAATATAAATAAATGTAATAATAAATGTAAGTTTCTTTAAACATTTAAGTTTTATTTCCCAAAATACATTCTTAATATGCACAGGATGACACCACTTTTAGTACTTTATGCAATGGCTTTGACGTCTAATTTACATCCTGAGCGCTAAAATAGATGTCCGAAAATATCACAAAAGTCCGTCAAGTAAGTTCTCTGGACGTATTATGGACGTCCGATTAAGGTCCACTTAACGTCCCGGTACGTCCATTTTACGTCCGCTCGGGACGTAAAATGGACGTCCATAGGACGTTGGCGCAGCGACATTCGGACCAATATAGGACGTAAAACGGACGTAAATAGGACCAAAGCGGACGTTCGAGGGACGTCCCTAAAGTCCGCGAGGGACGTACTATGGACGTCCACTGGACGTACATGTGCTATTAGGGAGGTAAATTGGAAATAAATTGGAAAATGTACGTTTTATGTACGTACTTCGTACAGCAAAGTGCGCACATTGTACATACTTTATGTCCCATCAGTACGTAGTTTGTCTTATGTACGTACTTGTGCTTACTGGGTGGGCTGTCAACGGCAACAGTTGACAAGTAATCAAAGAAATAGAAGCAACCTCTTTCTCATCTCTGTAATATATATTTGATACTAAAGTAATCTAAGTACAAAATAGTATTTATATCACGGGCTCAAACTTAACAATATATTCATTGAGTGAAATATGTTGAATATTCCTAGCGAACCAGAGGCAGTGATAGAAGCTGGCGATGGTATGAAATTATTATTTGTTGGCCAAATATAGGATAAACATGAAGGGGAGATATAAGAAATGCCCACCCTATTTATACGGATAAATAATAAGAAAAAATAGTAGTGGAAACTTATTGTATTTACCAAGGTACACGAGAAAAAATTACCAAACAGTAGGTGTTGGTAATTCTAATTATCTAATTCGTAAAATACATTAACGATAACCAAAAGCACAACATTTTAAAAAGAAATTTTACTATTTAAATCACAAAAATTTTAAAACTAAAACTAGTGAAATAACAACAAAACTATTTTGTACCATAAAATTTGATCTATTAATACATCCTAACGTCTCATTAACAATACCAGGTTTACACTGACACTCTCCATTATTACAATGTATTAGTTCTAAATGGGAGGAATCCCGAACACATTCCTCGCTGTGCGAGCACGGACCACCGAAAGTTGCAGTTCGCACACATTTTAAGTCAATGCTATGAAAACCACTATCGCATATACAGTTATTACTGAGGCAAATGCTTCCTTGAAGGCTCGCTGAGCACTGATCATTTTCAAGGCAAACGTCATTGAATCTTGTAGCAGCTGCAACAAAAATAAAAAAGTTATACGAGTAATAAAAAGACATGTAATATGGGAGACAAAAGGCAAATATAATAGTTGGCAATTATACAGGTACAGAATGCCAAATATACCGCAGAATGAAACAGGAATACGCTGTCACCCCTTATATATTCATTATTTTTTAATTTCTATTCTGATCAAATTTTTAGAAAATCTCCAGAAAACCAAGATTGTTGGATAAAATTAATCTAATAAATAATAATCTGCAAGACTTCAAGCATCTGCACTACATTGAACAGCATTACGTGAAACACGACTGGAAAGTAAGACCTAACTCGAATCTGATTCACACAACGTTTACTCAAAAGCTCTGGGGGATCCTTAGATAATTCTACTTTCACTTGATCAAAAATTTTGTCTAGGCAATTCACAAGAAAAGTAGAGCTGTTACATTTCTGGAAGACAAATTTACACATATTGATGAAGCCAAGCTAAAGACGGGTATTTTTGATAACCTCCACAGCTCTTAGAGAGCTCATACAAGACTTTAAATTCGAATAAAATATGCAGGCAAAAGAAAGAAATACTTAGGCGATGACCGGCGAGAAATTTTTGAAAATATTCATTAATTCACATTTTTAAAGCAATATTACATAACTAGAAAAAGGATAGGAAATGATCACTGCTATAAAAAGGTCCATTATTAGAGTAAATATAATAATACTCACCCTTTAGACATCTGGTCTGGTCACGTGACAAAACAAAACCAGCAGAGCATCGACAAACAGTTTTACATTGGGTATTTTCGGTTAGAGAGCACTGGTTGTCACTATCACACTGTTCTCCTATCTTTTTACCGTGTACACAGCTCATTCTGTCTGTTCCTGGTACTTCGTTATCAAATTTGCAAGTACATTTTCCATACACGCAGTTACCAAATTGGTTTGAGGCTAACCAACAATTGGGATCGCCTCTGCAAAAGTCTCCTAGTACTAAAACAAATAATGACTTAATATCACTATTGACATCAAAAAGTGATATATATATTCTATTATTGTTAATTTTATACAGGTTAATACAAGTTAAGACTATTTTTAAACCTTATTAAGAAATTAAAGTACAGTAGAAAGTTAATTTAGTATTAACTATACGTTTAGAAATCTATCACCAAAATGATTTAAAGTTTTACGATTTTCTTTATTAGTGTATTCAATATTAAATAATAATTTACATTAAGTACTGGTGATCATTATGCTAAAATGCTGAATAAATAACATATTGTAATTCTACCAATTTAAACAAACCTTACATTAGGTATGGTTCAAAAGGTGCCAATATTACTTATGTTAGTTAAAGAAAATGGAGGAAGGGGATTTTTAATTTATTTAATAAATGTAAAAGTGCAATTAGTATTAATGTAAAGGTCTATTGTTCAGATGGCGTATTTCAAATAATCATTTATGCTAAAGTATCGTTACTTCTTCAAGACATGAAAGAAGATCTACTCAGAGCTAAGTCATTTACAGAACATGCAATCATTTTCCTAAATTACGAAGAACTCTACAATGTCAATTAAACATCTGAAGATACTTCAACTTAACATAGCTTCGGTAAGACTAAGAACACACTAACTAAGGGAGATGGTAATGATGAATACTCAACTATCAAGGATCGCAAACTACGACGAATGTGGCAGAAGAGATAATCTAAATTAAAGGGGAGTATCCATATACACCAAAAATAACATCGAATGGAACCAGGTGGTATTAAACACAGAACGGTTTGGAAATGTAGGTGTCAAAATAGGTATAACTAAAATTTTTTGTGTTTACAGGAAAACATGAAACGATCTAGCTCTAGAAAAAATAGATACCATGATTAGAAAAGACGGAATGAATCTACTGAGATAATGTGAAGACAGAGACAAGATGGTATTAGCACCAGATGAACGAACAAGGATAAACCCTGATCCAATACACAACAACTCTAAGTTAGACTTACTTATCACCAAGATGCTAAGATTACCAAGAATGCAGCTTCGACCACAAACCAGTGACAGGAAGAATGACGTTAAGCATCGACCTCTTAACAGTTGAACCAGTAGAAAGATGGAAATGGAAGAAAGAAAACTGGCCAAACTACAGAAGACAACTAAATCAAATGGACATGAAGAGGGTAAGAAATAACAAAAAAATCCAGCAAGTTATGGAAGACAACATCCCTAAAGGAATGCTGAAAAACAGAGGAATAATTATACTGGACGAGCTAAAAGAAATCATCAAGGACAGAAACAGGGCCAGAAGAGCAAAGGACAAAAAGACAGGAGTTCAAGGATTACGGAGATAAACTATCCGAAGAACTAAGAAAAATACTTAGAAGTCTCAAAGAAAACAAGTAGTGGTACAACATCAGGTTAGCAGAAGAAAATCATGGATACGTATGGAAAATGCTAAAGCTCAAGCAAAGAGGAAAACAGAAAATGCCGCAAATAATAGATGTCAAGGGAACAGACTTCGATACCTAAGAAAAAGTAAATGAAATTTCAAGAAGAATGACAGCAACACACAGGCAAAACCAAAACCTGTCGGAAGCAAGAACCATCGAGGAAGTCAACACAGAATACGAGAGGATAAAAAGAAGAAACGAATTTTTAGTAGAGGAAGAAGACTACATCAATCCAACAGAAACTACTGAAATCATCAGAAGATTAAAAGGAAGCAGAGCTTCAGGAGCAGAAGGAATCCACGACATAGCTCTCAAGGAACTACCAAAGAAGATAGTAGTGCAACTCTACTATATCTTCAAATGCGGCCTGGAAAAATCGCATTTTCCGAACAACTTTAAACATGGTAAAATCATCCCTCTACTAAAATCAAGGAAGGACGGAAAAAGACCGAAAAGCTACAGACCAATATCGCTACTGGAAATAATAGTAAAAACACTGGAGAAGATCATCTACAGAAGACTGATGAATTATGCAGTAAGAAGAAAAATCATTCAGAAGAAACAATTTGGATTCAGAAGAGAACCAACTGGCAAGAGTTATTATCGACACGAAGATCAGATTTAACAGAAAACAGGAGACAGAAATGGCCATCCTAGATATCGTGAAGGCATATGATACGGTCTGGAAGAAAGTCCTAATCTACAAGATGAGCAGATCCTTAGCATTTCTTAGAGGACGCAATTTTATTTTTTTTTTGATGTGTTAAAAGGTAAGTGTCGGAAGGCTAGATATTGAGGGAAAACAAGTAAAAAGAGTGAATGACTACAAATATCTGGGAACCTGGGTAAATGAAAACAATGACCAAGGTAGAGAAATAAGGACACGCATTAAAATTGCAAGACAAGCATTTATAAAAATGAAAACGGTATTTGTTAATCGAGACCTTCCTCGGGAGCTGAGGATAAGAGCCTTAAGATGCTTCGTGTTCTCGACTTTGTTGTCTGGAATTGAAAGCTGAATACTAAATGTAAATAATATAAAGAAGTTGGAATCATTTGAGATGTCGTGTTATAGAAGGATTTTGAAAATGCCATGGACCAACGAGTTTCAAATGCAGAAGTGTTAAGAAGGCTACGAAGGAAAGGATTTCGAGGTCATAAAGCACATCAAAACAAGAAAGCTGGAATATTTAGGCCACATTACGAGGGATGCAAAATTTGATATATTAAGACTCATAATGCAAGGTAAAATCAAGGGTAAAAGATCAATAGGAAGACGAAGAATTTCCTGACTAAGAAACCTAAGAGGTATAGTTGCAGCTCAGTAGATCTTTTCAGAGCAGCCACCAATACGATACAGATAGCTGTGATGATAGCCAACCTCCGATAGGAGAAGGAACTAGGAGAAGAAGAAGGGCAAGTATAAGCTTAAGTTTAAGTTTATGGGGTCGCCACCCTGGTCTTCCGGCTGCTATCTTGGAATAAGCGGGAAAGTGTTTTCGCGCTGTATCTTGTAAACTAACAACCCAAAAAAAAATTATATATACATCGGTTTAGAACGTCTTTCGACGTTGTCCGATACCTAATCACCATCTCTTCCTATCTTCGCAGTCGTTTGTTGTTAAATTTCTTTCGCTCATGGACTTGTTTACTCCGTGTTGCCATTCTAATCTGGGTCTTCCTCTTTTCCGTCGACCAATCGGTTGCCATTCTACTACTTTTTTGGGGAGTCTTGTTGCTGGCATCCGTTGAATATGCACATACCACCTTAATTGTTTCTTCTCTATATCTTGAGTTATATTTCCTTCTATTCCCATACGTTGTTTTATTACATCATTTCTGATTCGGTCTCGTCTGGAAATACCTTAAGATCTTCTCATTGCATCCATCTCTACTGTTTCTATTCGCTTTTTGTTCTTTTCAAAAGACTGATATTTTTTGTACACACTTATGACAAGTCGAAAGAAAATGTAAAAGAGTATTTTTGAAGTGTGTATATTTTAGGCAATTCCTAGCTGAGCGCTTTCGGCTTTACAAAGCCATCATCAGAGCTATGCTACAATAAAATGTTTCTTATAAGTACTAATTGGTAAAGATTATAATTTTTTAACTTACGTCAATTTTTTAAATACCACTACAAAGGAGAGATCTCATTTCCTTATATTTCAGAATTATGATTTTTTTAGTTGTTGAAATTCTTAAAACATATAAAAAACATATAAAAAGCCAACACTGGACTTCACAAACACGTTAAAAAAATTGAAAAAAATTTTTTGTCATGGTACGGGTGTAAGAACCCGACCATTGATTGATGTGAGGAGGTAGACAGAATAGAACTAATTAAATCAAATGTCGGTCCTTTTAAACGATTTTTCAAAGTGACAGTTGACATATGTCATATATAGGAAATAGAGATTGTTTTTTAAATTCTTACAAAATTATTTAATAGTTTGGAATTACTAATAGTCATCAAAGACTTTCTAAAAATTAAGTTTTTAAATTAAATTTTATGTGTTCATCACATCATACAGAATGACATTAGTTTGTAAATTCACTCAAGTCATTGCTCAAGGTCAATGTATGTTTAATCTGACAGCCATCCTTAAGAAACAAGGGCTCAAATTGTTCAACAATAATATAAAGAAGAAACATGGTATTAATGTTACGTTATCTGATACTTAAGTGTATTGAGAATTGTATCTCAATACACAAATTTTAAACTTTATTAGAAATTTACAACATTTTGTAATTCATTTGACAGTTATTCTTAATTGAAACATGAAAATACATTCTTAAAAAAATTTGTTATGCAAATTTCTTACAAATTTCCATCAAGAGATACAATTCTCAATACACTTAAGTATCAGATAACGTAACATTAATACCATGTTTCTTCTTTATATTATTGTTGAACAATTTGAGCCCTTGTTTCTTAAGGATGGCTGTCAGATTGAACATACATTGACCTTGAGCAATGACTTGAGTGAATTTACAAACTAATGTCATTCTGTATGATGTGATGAACACATAAAATTTAATTTAAAAACTTAATTTTTAGAAAGTCTTTGATGACTATTAGTAATTCCAAACTATTAAATAATTTTGTAAGAATTTAAAAAAACAATCTCTATTTCCTATATATGACATTTGTCAACTGTCACTTTTGCTCCCAAACATTTTATGGAATTTACTTGTTCTATCATTTGACCCTTGGCATACACACGTACGTTTATTGGTGTCTTTGAAAATATTAAAGTTTTCGTTTTGGAAACGTTTAGATGTAAGCCGAACATTTCGCTGTTGTGAACTACCGCATTTATTACATTTTGTAGTTCTTGTGCGTTGCTGGCTATTAAGACAGTATCATCAGCATATCTGATGTTGTTTATGCTGATTCCGTTAATCTTAACTCCGCCTTGGACCTGATCTAATGCTTCTCTAAATATAGACTCCGAATATAAATTAAACAGAAGGGGTGACAAGACGCAACCCTGTCTCACTCCTTGTCAAGTCAAGTCTGGTTCGTCAACTTCAGTTGTTCTCAAAATTTCGATCATCTTTTGATGGTTAACACAGTCAAATGCTTTTCAATAGTCAATAAAACATGCATATACATCTACATTCATATCTCTGCATCGTTGCGTTAACACATTTAAAGCAAACAGAGCCTCTCGTGTTCCCAATCCGTTTTGAAATCCGAATTGAGTGTCACTCATCTGAAACTCGCACTTCTTGTAAATTCGTGTATGTATAATTCTGAGAAAAGTTTTAAGGACATGAGACATCAAGCTTAATATTCGATAATCATCGAATTGTGAGGAATTCGATCTTTTTGATAATGCTACCAATGTTGATTTTAGCCAGTCTGTTTGTATTTTACCTGTGTGATATATCTTATTGAATAGTGCTGTTATTAAGTCTAGGCTTTTACTTTTGTTATCTGCAATTAGTTTTAGTATTTCGACATTGATATTGTCTAGACCGGTGGCTTTTCCATCTTTTTGAGATTTTACTGCGTGAATCACTTCTTCTTTGGTTATTTTTGGTCCTTTTTCATTTATTCGATTATCTGTGGATGGTGGAGAACAAGGTCTATCTCATCAAAAAGAGTGTGTATGTATACTTTCCATTGCTTTAGTTTGTCTTCTGTACCCGTAATTATTTCGTTATTTTTATTTTTTAATATTGTTGCTTGTCTCTTTTTGTGTCTACCTGTCAGTTCTTTTACTTTTTTGTGAATATTAAAGGTGTCGTATTTTTCTTGAAGTGGTTCGATTTCTAGGCATTTTGTTGACATCCAGTTTTCTTTCGCCTCGCTGCACTTTTTTCTAATGATTTTATTGATTCGCTTGTATTCTATTGGGCTTGTTTTATGTTTTCGTCTTACGTCCATGAGGTCCATGATCTCTTGCGTTATCCATTCTTGTTTTTTGTTGTGTTTTATGTACCTGATGTCTTCTTCTTGTATTTTTGTTATTTTTGTTTTTAGAGCAGTCCATGTCACTTAAATGTCTGTCTGTACCGAGTTTTCGATCGTTTTTATTTCTTCCTCAAGCTTGATACTTATTTCTTTTTTCTGTTCAGGGTTTTTCAGTTGAGAGATGTCTATTTTTCTTGTCACTGTTTTCTTTTTGACTTTGAGAAATCTTTTTAATCTAAAATCCATTAAATCATTGGACGGACTGTAAAAAATGTAAATAAAGCCACGCCCATGCGTAAAACAATAACTCTCGGGGAAGTAGTCACTTTAGTAGTTTACTTCGTTTTATTGAGTTGTAATAACGCAAGCGTGGACTTGTTTATTGTGTATCGGATGGTATTGGCTATTAACTACTGTTGTTTTGGTACTTTATTTTTTGCAATACTTTAGCATATACGTCGTTGTTGTAGTTTATTGTTTTAAAAGTTATTAAAACTCAATTTAATGAGTATCGGTTAAATAACTAAAACGTGACGTTTTGGTAATCTACAAAAGATCCTTAGTATAAAAGTCGAAAATTGAACTGAATTTTATCATATCCATACCGTCATAATATATATATATATATATATATATATATATATATATATATATATATATGTATATATATATATATATATATATATATATATATAAAGTTAAAAGAAGTTAACATTTTTTAATTTCCAAAAATAAAACGAACTATGTTTTTAGAAAAGTATTAAAATTGGTGTAAATTATGGACAATCCTCTAAATGTCACCTCCAGGACAAATAAAATTATTTAGAAATCAAGTACTTCCAGACAAGGAGATACAGCAAGAGAAGCTAAAACGATCGCTAATATTGTTCTCAAGGAATAGTCGAGGCTGAAGAGCAGTTCCCATTGTGTTCTGATGAAAGTGATGAATATGAACTATCTGGATATGATTCTTCTGATTCGGAAGGTAACAGTACATACACCACACAGAAATATATTTTCTATGTATTGTTTTAAGGTTTTAGTAATAAAAATACCAAGTCTAATAAGTTTTCCACTCGTCGCCGCAAAAAGGTGAGAAAATCAGATAATAAATCCAGTAATGAAATTGGAGGTACCAATATCCACCAAAATGTTAGTCTTGAAGACAGTGTCAACAGCAATGAAATTGGAGGTACCAGTGCCGAGCATAATATTCCTCTTGAAAAAACTGTCCATTTACTTGACCGTCAAGGTAGTCCACAAGATAAGAGAGAAACTTCCCCACCTGCAAGCCGTAAAAAATCAAAACTGGTTACTAAGGACAAGAGGGAACAGAAAATTAAGAGGTTTAAAGCTGAGGAATATTTAACCCGCAAAGGAAAATTCATTAGTGCGAGACCTTCGAAAGTACCGAGATGCTTGGAATTAAATAAACATAAATGTTCAAGATTAATTCTTGAACTAGAAAGAGAACGAATTTGTAAAGAATTTCGGAGTTTACTGTCTTTAAAAGAGCATTGTTAGTTTATTATAACTCATATTACAATAAAACCAGTAAACAGGAGAACAACAACTGCTCCATCAAGAAAATCAAGTACAAAAAAATATTCTCTGATATCAAATGGAGAGAATCACACTCTATGCAGAGAATTTTTTTAGATACATTCAATATTTCTAAAGGGCTAGTAAGGAAAGCTTTAAAAAATATAAATTCCAGAGGTATACTTCTTCCAGATATGAGAGGAAAAAAGAACCACCGAATAAAATTAAAAGAGAAGACGATACTTTTATTAGGGATCACATACATTCCTTTCCAAGTCTTGAGTTCTATTATTGTCGTAAAAAAAGTATGTATACATTCTTAGAATCAACATTGAATGTTACAATTATGTACAGTTTGTATAAGGAAAAGTGTTTGGAAGCTCAACGTACAGCAGTTTTTATTAAAAAATATCGAAAGATTTTCAGGAAATATAAACTTAAATTTCGTAAACCTAAGAAAGATCGTTGTAAAGTATCCATTGCCAATGAAGAACGTGCTAAATATGGCGAGAATGATGAAGAATCTTATAAAGAACATTGCAATCAGAAAGAAGCTGCTCGAAAACTAAGAGACAAAGCAAAACAGTATTTTAGCTTTTCAGTCAGATCTTTAAGCTGTTCTGTCTACTCCGAAAGGCCCTAGTGGTCCCTTCTTTTATGATAGAAAACTTGCAGTTGCAAGATGAAAGTGCAACTTGTTATGTTTGGGACAAAACGGAAGGACGACGTGGAAGTGTTGAAATTTCAACATGCATTTTTAAGTATATAATGGCCAGACCTACGGTAGAGTATCTGCGAATAATGTCTGACAGTTGTGGGGTCAACAGAAAAATTTTAGGTTTATTTAAAGTCATGTGTATGCATATCCTTAAAGAGCATCCAAATATAAAACAAATTGACCATATATTTTTTGAACACGCATTAATACACGCTAAAATTAAGCAAAAAGAACGTTCCAGTGTACACAATAGAAGGTTGGACTCAAGTTATAAGAACAGCTCGCAATAAAACTCACCCATTTGAAGTTAACCATTTAGTGCACCAAGAGTTTATGGAATTTTGTTCAGATAAATGTAATTTTCGTAGTGAACACAATAGTAATACGAGTCTAACATTTACCATTTCAAACCAGCTACGTCTTATACTAATCAACTCCCCATTTCCATTGCCAAATACAGTGACCTGAAAAAGTTATGCGAAGATCTGCAGATTCTACGTGTATACCATGGATTTAATAAAAGCCTTCCTACCCAAACTCTTATAAGGGATACTCTGCTTGAACCAGATATTTCAGAAGAATCTGAATATGACGACACACCATAATTATATTGCTTTTTGTTGTAATATTTTGGGTTTTGTGTTTGGTCATAGTTTTGTTATTTTCATATTTTTTTTATTTTTTATTATGTTTCCTAGTAGATGTCAATAAAAATTATTATTAGTAGTTAGTACCTATATTATTATTATGTGAAGTATATAAATTTTTTCGCATATAAGCTTTAAATTAATTGTAGGAAATGGTGCTTAACATAAATACTAAAGTTTATTCAATATTTTACATTAGCCTAAGTATATTGGACTAAGAGATAATTTTGCAATAGATAACTAACGAATCTGCGTTTTTTTTTGCTTTGATTAAGGATATTGCAATTTAGATTAAGTTAATTATATAAAGACACATTTATAGAATCTAATACAAAAATGTCGTTTATATAGGTTAATATCCCTATTTTTCACATTAACTTGAAATGTTTTTAGCTCTCCTGTAAAATTTCAATTTTATAGATTCGTTACTTTACCATATGAGGGACGAATATAACTTTTTAATGGACTATCAGTGATGGTATTAATCAGCGATATATGAAGGGGAAATATTTTTCATTCCGCACTACTTGCAACTTCGATCCGAAGAGCCAAAAATAGCGAAACACGTGTCATAGAATGTCAGGTTTATAGGGATGAATATTTCTTTTCGTATATTATTTACATGTTATTTTATACTTTCTTTAAAGTAGAAAGTTGCAAATTATTTTAACATGACGGTGCGTTCTTAGCTATTTTATCAAAAATATCAGGAGCCATTTATTGCCCTTTGGAGAAAAGGCAAAGAGAACTTTATGGATACCCTTCTTTGCTACAAGATAAGGGACAAACTGCTATAACCTGAGAGAATATTAATTTAGTTATTTAACTGAGTCATATCTAAGATTAAATATTAAGTAATAAAAAAGTACTTACATACTGAGACATAACATCTTCCGTCTTTATAAAGGTGAGCTCCGTTTTTGCAGCGACACGCCGAATTTGCACATTCTGAGTTTTCACTTAATACAATTTGACACTGCATATTTTTTTCACATTTTTCTCCTAATCCGGCGGCTAAAAATAATTTTGTATCTGTTAGAAGTAAAAATACTGTAAGACATAAAACTATTTTTAATAAACAATAACCTGATAACGACTATCATTAAATATACCTAAGATTATAAAATAATTCTTAGTTCCCTTCTAAACATAGATTCTCCCTAATATTTTATAGATATCGACTACTTGTATTACGTGTTTCTGTGATTATGAACCTTACTTTATTTATCTTATTTGATATTCATTTCAATCAAGACCAGTAAAACAAAAGCAGTGGTAGTAAGCAAACGATCTAATCTACAAGCTAATATTCATATTTATACCACCCCCATAGAAGACGTCAATAAATTTAAATGTTTTGGCCCAAGGATCAAGTCAATTTTATCTTTTGACAGAATAATTACGCAGCATTTGATCAGCCCCATATAACCAAGCTTTCGTTTCATTGTACGTAACGATGACATCTAGTTTGCGTCCTTTGGCAACAGTAAACTATGGAGGTATTCGGCCTTAGTATTTCTAATTTTCCTGACATTGATTGATTTTGGTTATAGTAGTTCTTTGGCCAAGTTGAGTCTTTTAAAATGATGTAATATTTCTTAAACTGAGGACGATCTCTGTTACCAAAATTTTAACAACTCTTTTACTTTGTTTCGCTACACATGATTTGTTTACATCTTTGCCCTTATATATTTTAGTTTTCCAAACATAACTTAGTAATTTTTTCATGTGCTTTTGCTTTTTAGGTTTTGATGTCAGGAATGTAATCTTCTCTGAAATAAGTATTATAGATCTCGAAACAGTCAGGCACAGGTTCCTATTTGTCAGCTGATCTATTCTTTCTCCTATATTTTGTGTCGTTGATAGATAACAAAAAAAGCTGTAAGTATTTAAAAAAAAAAGTCCCAAAAAGGTATTTGAACCTATTAATGAAAATAGAGACCGAAAGATTGCCGAAAAGAGCCCTCTAGATAGTAAAATGTAGGGCGCAAGTTATAGTACACTGACCGCTAGAATCCAGTATATTCTAACACGAGAAGTCAATAGGAGGTACCGCCTATCAGTACCGAACATTCTAAAACTTTGACATTAATTGCGACATACTAGAACAACAAATTTAGCATTTACAATACTTTATTATGAATCAAGCATAGTAAAACCACATTTTTTCAGTCTGAATATTATATTTTTAATTGTAACTAAATCTTTGCTAGTGTAAATGATAGTTGATTTTAAGTGTTTATGCTTTTTAAAAAAGTGTTTTCCAAAAGAATATTCATAATTCGTAAGATCAAAAGAAAGGCTACGGAAAAGGAGCAGAAAATGGGCGCGAAACCGGCAATGTTAGAAGTAAATTTTGAAGTAGACCAAAGCTCCATTTGGGCTGTTAGAGAGATATTTTGCGACTTGAATTTGTGTCTACTTATTATCAGACGAAAAATCGGTCGATTATCACGATTGTTATATATGATGCATCCAATCAATTGTCTTCTGACAGTAATGCACTTCTGACTTCTGACCCGAGATCACCATTTTTACCATTCTTCTTCAGCCTTCATTTATCCAATGTTGGACATACGCCTCCTCCAATTGCTTCCACGCTTCCCTATCTTTAGCAATTATTATCCACTGCTTTCCAGCTACAACAGTTATATCGTCTATCCATCTCTTTTTAGGTCTTCCCACGCTTCTTTTTGTTTCTCGAGGTCTCCAGAATGTCACTTTATGAGACCATCTGTTGGTGTCTTGTCTACATGTGCTACCCATTGCCATCTCAATGTCGCTATTTTTCCCATGATGTCGGTTACTTTAGTTCTTCGACGTATTTAGGTGTTAGGAATTTTGTCTCTGAGGCTTATATTTAACATGGCCCTCTCCATGGCCCGTTGAGTTACTCTTAATTGTTCTGCCATTTTTCTTGTTATTGTCATAGTTTCCAATCCATAAGTTGCAACTGGTAGTATACAAGTGTCATAGGTTTTTCGTTTTAAGTGAATTGGGATTTTTCTGTCTTTTAAAATGAAGCTCAACTTACCAAAAGCAGCCCATGATAATTTTAATTTCTAGGGTTTGATTTTCCTTTTCGTTTTTAATTGCATGTCCTAGATATATATATTGTTCTACCTTTTCTATATTGATGTTATCTATCGTGATGTTTTCTAGGCTGTTGCTTAATATCTTTGTTTTGTCGAGATTCATTTTTAATCCTATTTGATTCGATTTGTAATTTAAATCTTGTAGCATTGATTTTAGTTCATGGATATCTGTGCTTATTAGTACTATGTCGTCTGCAAAACGCAAATGGTTAAGATATTCTCCATCTATTTTTAATCCAGTTTCTGCCCAATTTAGTTGTTTGAAAACATTTTCTAATGCCAAAGTAAATAACTTGGGTGAGATGGTGTCGCCCTGTCTCACACCTTTGCCAAGGTCTATTTTCATAGTTTCCAGATCAACATCTATTTTTACGTGAAAAGTAGCATCATCGTATATATTCTTAAGGAGGGCAGCATATCTTGAATCTACTCTGGCGTCGTCCAATGCTGTTAAGAAAGCCCATTTCTCGATACTGTCGAATGCTTTGTGATAATCGACAAATGCCAGATGTAGTGGTATGTTGTACTCTATTGTTTTTTCAATAATGGTCCGAATTGTTTGCAAGTGATCGATAGTGCTAAAACCCTTACGAAAGCCTGCTTGCTCCACTGGTTTGTATGCATCTAGTTTAGCTGTCAATATATTTGTTATTATTCGGGTTAGTAGTTTGTAAAGGTGTGACAATTGGTGTGACAATTGGTGTGACAAAGGTGTGACATTGGTCGGTAGTTTTCTATATTTGCGGCATCCCCTTTTTTATGGAGTAGAATGACTTCCGCATTTTTCCATGTCTTCGGTATTTGTTCATCCAATAGGCATTTATTAAGTAATGCTCTTATTGCCTCTTCTAATGCAGTGCCTCCAATTTTTAGCATCTCTGAAGTAATTTTATCTTCTCCTGGTGTTTTCCCATTTTTCATTTGTTTTAGGGCGGCTCTAATTTCTGATCTTATTATTTCAGGGAAGTCCTCTGAGCCCACATTTAAGATATGTTTTATTGGTATACCGGGGTTCGGAATAGTAGAAGTATACAGCTTCTTATAAAATTTTCGGATTTCTCTAACGATCTCTTCCTTATGCGAGCACAATGTTCCACGGTCGTCTTTTATCTTTATGATTTTATTTCTGCCAGTGGATTTACATGTTTTTAGTGCTTTCATGTTCTTATTGTTTTCTATGGTTTCAAGAATCTGGTTTGTTCTATAAACTCTGAGGTCTTTTCGAATATTTTTCTTAACGCTTCTGTTGAGCGCTTTATAGTCCGGGTTATCTCTGTTCGTTCTTCTTCTTTTCTCTATCTGTTCTAGAGTTTCGGGTTTTAGTTTAGCTTCCTTTTGTTTTCTTATTCCGCAACAAAGTTTTTTAGTGACTGTTTGTATGTCTTTAGTTATTTTCTCAGCTAGTTTATCTATATTCTTGTGCTCAAAGGTATTTGCTACTAGTTTTTGTGCTAATTCCTCTTGGTATTTCTCTTTATTACTGGCTAGGATGTCTGCCGTCGGTAAAGGGTTTGTTGTTAATAGTTTTCGTCTTTCTCTCTTTACGTTTATACGTATATCAGCACGAACTAGTCTATGGTCACTGCCGGTGTTAAATTTGTTCAATACCTCGATGTTTTTACATATTGATCTATCACTGGAAAGGATAAAATCTATTTCATTCTTAACCTGACCGTCAGGGCTCTTTCCAGCATGTCCACTTTTTTGTATTTGTTTTTTATAGAACGTGTTCAGGCAAAACATTTTTTCGGTGCTTACGTAATTTGCTAATGTCTCTCCTCGGGTGTTTCTGTTGCCTAGACCGAAATTTCCTATGTAGTCTGAGTCACCTGGTATTCGCCGCCCTATTTTTGCATTAAAATCCCCGGTGATGATAACATAGTGTGTTTTTTCTGGGTTTTTAGCTCGCGTTATATCTTCGTAGAGTTGTGCATTTTGACTCGTCATCTGCAGTGGAAGTTGGAGCATAGCAGTGTATTATCTGTAAACTATATCGTTTATTCAGTTGTATTACAAGATATATCACTCTTTCCGACACTGCTGAGTATTTCACTATCTGGTGTTCTATTCTTCGGTTGACCATGAAAGCCACTCCTCCTTGGCCGTGGTTCTCCTCTGAATTATATTGGTATAGAGTGTGCCCAGATGTTAGGGTGGTCTTTTTCTCTCCTTGAAGTCTTGTTTCACATAAGTTTACAATATCCCATTTAATAGCCCTTAGTTCCTGCTCTAATTCCTCTAGATGGTCGTTCGTTCTCGTGGTTCTATTGTATGTAGCAATTTTAAAATTTTGAGAATTAATTTGTTTATTTTTGTCATGTATTTTCGATCTTCTGCCTCCCCCAGAATCCGTGAGGCAGTCCATAGTGGAGTGGGATTCTGAGATATAAACTCTACCCACCTGGGGTTTTATATTTTTGAATCTCGATTTATGCATGAATATATTGAAGGGAAAATTGCAGTTAAAACGCCACGCTTGCCGAGCGGGTTGGCGAGTTTAGATTTCAGCCGCCCCTAACCTGGTGTCAGACGCTGTTTGCAGCCGTCCATTTTTACCATACCCTATATATATACTACTTGTTTACTTTGTAATCAGTCAGAGGCCTTTTTTAGGTCAATAAATGTCTATCATCATCCATAGTGCCATGCAATATATCGTACGTCGCTATACGTTAATTAATAATGAAGACGATATGTAGTGCCCTTTTGGTAGTAACTCTATTTGTAGTCATATTACCCATTCGGTTGTTTATTTTGTACTCAGCCAGAGGCATTTTCTTAAGTAAATAAATCAAAATGTGTCTTTTAATTAAACTATTTTTATTCATAGTGCCCTATGACATCTCATATGTAGCTATACTTTAATTAATAATGAAGAGACTATGTAGTGCCCTTTTGGTAGTCGCCTTGTTTGTTTTTTTTTATCGTACCAATAACAAAGGAGATGTGGGTTAATAAAATTTTAAACAAACTGTTATTACCGGGAATATTTACTAAATCTTTAAAGGGGTCTAAAATTTTAAAGGGACCAAAAAGGTCCGACCGTCGTTAATTGTAATTTTCTGTTTTTGTGAAAAGTAAAAACAGTATAATGTTTAAAAACACGTAGGTATTTGTAAAGAACTTAAGACATTGAGCAAATGTCTTAGGGTATAAAGTAGAAGAGAAAATATAAGGTATTATTTGAAATAGATTTCTTCAGTAATTTAAAATAATTAAGCACCGAATTCTAAGATCGGTCTCAATCGACCCCGTCTGTCCGCAGTGTGTTATACTCCACTAAAAAAAACATCGTTATCGCAATTTGACTAAATGCTAAGCTCACTGGAATGGCGATATTTAAGAATATTTTTGATAAAAAGCTTAAATGTTTTTACTACTTACGTCCCAAACAAGAGAAATACGTTTTATTTCTGCTAACCATTTCGAAATTTTCTTTGCACCTACAGTATCCATCTTTGTCTGCATCGTTGCCAAAACAAAAGGCGTGGTCACTAGTCTTAGCACAATCTGCATCAACTCTGCATTTTGTATAGCTATCTGAAACAGACAATTAGTTTATTGAAACTAAAATTACAATTTGAATTTAAGATAGATTTGAAAATGCGTAAAGTTAATATAAAATATTATTAATAGACATTGGGATACTTCTTTCATATCAATGTAGATACTAATATTAATAAATGCAATAGATACTATAATAAATCCAATTATTATATATGAAATACAATTGAATCGGTCATTTCAAAACATGCGTAAAACTTTTTGAGCGAAATTGACTCCTCTAAGATAAACTCATGTTTTGTTTTCTACAACCAAAATTGAAGGTATGTGCAAGAACAATACGAGTCCAGGACATATGGAGTCCACATAAATACAAAAGAAATAATTTATGCTGTTATGCATATTTTTTTCTCGCAGTTCCATTAAACAAACTTAGTACCTAATGTAATATTGTCGTTAAGGTTTTTGTTCTAAAAATTTTAAAAATATAAACTTAGTGTCAGTTCAATAGACACTTGTTTCAAGGAAAAAATTGTCATTTTTTGTAATATTAATAACTACACAGGAATTATTAGCAACAAACACATTTTGTGTTCTAGTGTGCCAGAAATTTTATCATTACTTAAAAATCTATTTTCTTTTCAGATGCAGAGGAAAATGTTTCCAAAAATTTTCTAAAGAAGAATTGGCTTTTTGTGTTGAGAAACCAGACAACTTTTCTAGCAAAAATGAGCAAGATATATTCTTGAAGAAAAATATCGAAAAGGCGTCTGTTCAGAGACACCCCGCTGGAAAAGAAGGTGCAATGTTAAAAATTTTTCAATTTACCTAGAATCTTTCAAACCAAAACAAGACCGAGAAGTCTGTAAGAAGGCTTTACTTCAATTTATCAGATATAAGAAAGTTGTATAGAAAGAATTTGCAGCTTGCTTCTTAAGTCTTTGACCCCCGTGATTGCCCCGAGGCCAACACCCGAAATTAAATACCAAATTCCCTGAAGTTCATAAGTTCATTTATGATTCTATTTTGTCATTTCCTTGAAAACAGACACACTATACAGTAAAAAAATGGAGTAGCTTAATGCACACCTATTATAGATGTCAAAACCACGCAGCCTTTTTAAAGAAAAACATCCAATTGTGGATGTTAAGCATAAATACCACGCGAAATTTTTAAAGAACAGTTATCAGATCATTTTAGTAGATTCGAGATTAATACCTATATTATGTGCGAAGAATTGTATACAAAAATCAACAGCCAGTCCCTATAGGCACGTTCCAAACGTACCCCAGAAGCTGAACTAGCCGTTCATAAAAGAAGGCCCAAGAAATTTCACAAGATAACTTTTGATGCAAGAGATATTTTATTTATGTTAACTATGAGTGAACTGCTTCAGTGTAAAAAACCAAGGAATCTGTGTAGTACGTTTATTATGAAGGCCAAGCCAATAAAAGGGCTAATGAAGTTTGTTCCATTATCCCATTATTTTGAAACTTTTAGACCCGACAACGTACAAGAAGTATTTTTGTTCAACGACAACTGTCCTGGACAAAATAAGAACTATACGATGATTTGGTTGTTGCTCTCATTGACAGATACAGGCAGATAATCCATTATTTTCCAATCAGAGTACATTCATTTTTCTTTATGATGCTGAAATAAAAAATTAAGAACAAAATTTATGTGCCAGAACAATATATAACTATTATGGCTGGAGCAGGGACACATGTTTTCATTTTATCGTAAAACTTGGCCAACATATTACAAGCGAAACTGCCTCTCCAATGTTGCCTAGGTTCAAAGGTACCAAAGCAACTAAAAAGAACCTTCTCTTCATCATCGTATATGTCGTTTGAATACGAGAAGCATGCAAAAGGTACAGTTGTGACTCACGATTTCATTGACGGTTTCACTCGGTCATAGGTTTCGTCTTTCTAAAACCAAACGTCCCGTGTTGCTACCAACATCATTAGCTTACCCAAGTAATGCTGTAGTCAGTAGTCCCGAAAAATTGCAAATGTCAAGCAAGTTCAAACCAGCATTTCAGAAGAATATAAACCATTTTACGAGCAAATTCTCCATGGGCCTACCAATGAGCAAGCGATGTAGCCCCTGAGTCTGATAATGAATTCAGTATTGTTTCATATGGTTATATTTTAATGATTACCAGTTTTTGTAACTACTATACTTTCGAAATAAAAATAAAAGTGGTTATATTTCTGTTTTTTTTTTCGATTCATGTAAAAACAGAATAATTTAGAAGAAAATTACAATATCACTTGGGATTTTGAGGTTATCCATTTCATCAATCTTTCAACTATTTAGTTTTTTTGCTCTCCTGTAAAATTACAGCAATATGTCACTCGTACTTTTTTTTAAATGACTGATTCAATTGTTCAAAATATAGAAGTTTATATAAAAAACTGTGGATTTTAAAATTAAAAAAGAAAAAATATGTGTTTAAATAACTGAAGATTAATCGCATTATTAGATAATTAGTTAAGTATAATATGAATATGGTATGAGCCAAGGAGACATAACAGATCTAAAAAAACTACCGTCATATCGGTTGGCTTTCACACATATATAAACTTTTCACAAAAATTATTAAAAAAAGTCTAGACGCTAAGTTAGACTTCTATCAACCTAAAGAACAATCTGGATTTGAATCGGGATACAGCACTAAGGGCCCCTTACTAGTAATAATAAACCTGATACAGAAGTCTGCAGAACACACCATTGGCACTGATATTTGTGGACTACGAGAAATCATTTGACACCATAAGTCATCAGAAAATATTAAAAGTATTGACTAAATGCCGAATAGACCATCGCTACACTAACAGAATTAAAAATATCTGCCAAAATGCCACAGCTAGCGTAAGACAATCTGAACAAGAAAAAAATAAATTCTATATACAGCGAGGAGTACGGCAAGTAGACACGTCTCTCCAAAAATATTCACGACGCTGTTAGAACATACTTGTAAGAAGGCACATTTGAAAGAGCATGGTATCATCATAAATGGAGAGAGAGAAGCTCAGTCATTTGAGATTTACAGATGGCATCGTCCTTATAGCCGATCGTATGGATGATGTAGTAATAATGTTTCAAAAATTATATCACGCTTCCTGAACAACACGCAAATAATAACTAATATATATATATATATATATATATATATATATATATATATATATATATATATATATATATATATATATATAGCGAGTGTTTGCAACTTTAATTTTGTCGCTTCTCGCATCCCAATCGCCATAATTTCTTATCGGCCCAGTCTCCTTCTTCAAGACCTCTATTTTCCATTTCTATATGAATATTGGATATCCATTTCTTTCTTGGCCTTCCCCTTTTATTTCTCTGTGTAGGTCTCCAGTTCCAAACCTTTCGTGGTATCCTTTCTTCGTTCATCCGTCTTAGGTGTCCATACCATTTTAATTGTTTTTCGGCTATCGTATCCATTATTGTGTTCTTTACTTTCAGTCTCTCTCTTATGTTTTCATTTCTTATGTGTTCAAACAAAGTTAACCCGGAACATCTTCTCCAGTACATCATTTCCGTTGAGAGGAGTTTTTGTGACATATTATTGTTAAAGACCCACACTTCTGACCCATACGTCAGCACCGGCTGAATCATAGCCTGATATATATTTTTCTTTGTTTTCTTAGTTAAAGTTTTATTCCACAGGATCGGATGTAGTGTTTTTATCATGTTTTTTCCTTTTCCTATTTTTCTTTTTATATCTTTGTCGTCTCTCCCGTCTTCGCTTAGTGTAACTCCGAGATATTCGTACTGATCAACGTTTTTAATTAATCCGCTTTCTGTTTCCATGTCTTGACCGATGCCTCCTATATTCATGTGTTGTGTCTTTTCGGTATTAACCTCTAATCCCCATTTTTTGAATTCGTCTATTAGTTTGTTTATCATGTACGTCATATCTTGTAGGTCCTCGGCAAGAACTACCTGGTCGTCTGCGAAGAGGATTGTATATATAGGAGTGTCATTTACCCATATGCCCATTGGGCTGCATTTTCTCATTCAATGTTTTAAAGCATTACCAAGATATATTTTTAAATAGGGTTGGGGAGAGGCAAGAGCCCTGTTTGACACCCTTTGTTTGGGTGAAACCCTTGGAAATTTGGTTTTCAACCTTAATATAATCTTGGTTATTTGAGATACAGTTTTTTCTTTTCTTCTACCAGTTCTAATAAACCTTCTGTCCACCAATAATTTCTACGTTTTACTTTTTCTTTCGTACCTAGAGCTTCTAATGCTGCTTCATGAATTTTGATTTTCAAAGTCTCATACATTTCTTCCGCTGTTCCGTTTATTTCTTCGTCTAATTTTTGTGCCAAACGTAGTTTATAAAGTAAACTTGTGGACTCATTTTTTAAGCTGTCTATGTTATAGAGCCGTGAGGATTCTTTGTTTGTCTGTTCTTGGGATTTATTTTGTTTAATATATCTTATTTCCACGGGTGCTTTTACTAGTAGGTGATCCGATCCACATTCTGCCTCTCTCCAAACTTTTACATCGTAGGGTCTTAAAGATATCTCTTGTTTAACTACTATATAGTCTATAATTGACTGCAGTTTTTTTGTCTTTTGAGTCCATGTATATTTATTTATGTCTCTATGTTTGTAAAATCCATTCAGTATTTTTAACGAATGTTGTTCGCATACCTCCAACCATCTTGTTCCGTTCTCATTTACCAGATCTTCTCCGTGTTGTCCAATTATTTTGTTGTCAAGAGCTTTACCTACTCTTCCGTTCAGGTCCCCTAGCAGGACTATTTCTTGCCTTTTTTTTAATTTTATTTAACTCTTCTGAGAGTTTGGCGAAGAACATGTCTTTAGTGTTTGTATCTGAGTCGTCCGTGGGTGCATAGATGCCAATTATTTTTATGTCTCTCCCCTTTGTTGTAAGGTCTACTGTTATAATTCTTTCATCTATCGGGTTCCAGTTGGTAATACATTTTTCCATGTTTTTTCTTATCACGACCGCTACTCCAGCTTTGGCTCTTTTTGATTTTTCTACTCCGCTCCAGAAGTATATATAATCGTCTTTGTAGTGGTTCCCCTGTCCTTTCTTTTTTGTTTCGCTGAGTACTGCGATGTCAATTCGGTATGTACTGAGTTCCTTAAATACTTGGTCCTCTTTTGTATTCAGTCTTTGTATGTTCCAACATCCAAAATTCGTTAGCCTTTTTCTTTGCCTATGTCGTTTTCCGTTGAAGCCATCCGAGTTCCGAGGCTGTTCTTTGGGATTTTTATCAATATTTCTTTTACGCAGGGCGGGGAGCTAACCTACCGGTGTAACCCTCCTCCTTCATCCGGGCTTGGGACCGGTACTGGCATTTACTGAGCTACTCAATCCACCCAATATCTAGCAGAGGCGGAGTTATAATCGAAAAGTAAATTTTGCAGTAACTGATAATTCCTCAAATATGGTCAAAGCTATTAAATATGTTTTGTTTTATGATGATTGTGATTTATGATGATGATTAAATTTATTGGTGGAGGACGCACTTAAATGCTGTCGTGTACAAATAGATAAAATAAAAAGTCCTTTTTTTCGACAATTCTGCAAAAAAACACATTTCAAAAAAATACCTTATCTTCAGAAAGGCTTTTAAAGTATTAATTACAACATAACACAGTTCCCAAACGGCCAATCCAAGACGTGGAAACTAGGTAGAACTTCACCTATTACATGTTAAAAAGAATGACCGAGTTAGAAGAGGCAACCCGTTCCACACTGGTATTAAATAATACAGACTTAGACTTAAACCTAATCTAAATAAAGAACACTGGATTATTTGTTCTCAACTTTCCCAAATTTTACGGCCGTTTAAAGAAATAACAAGTACAATGAGTGACCAAAAATACTTGAATGCTAGTTCAGTGATTGTTATGGTACGCTGCCTGCAAGAATCTTGCAATAAAATTTTAGCAAACGGCATACTTACATCCATAGTATCCGACATAGTACAATTACTAATATCGGGTTTAGCAAAAATATTTAGAGGGATAGAACAGAGTGGCACATTGTCATTGTGTACATTTATGGATTCACGATTTAAAGTGCAGGGTTTTTCTGATAAAAATGAAGATAAAAAAACAAAACAAAAAGTTAACAAGCTGGTTACTTCTATAATTAACGAACAAGAAGATTGTACTATTGAAAATCATCCAGTACAAGAAAAAGAAACCAATAAATATGACTTAAGTCCATGGTGTATTTTTGATCAATTAATTGGAGATGACTCATCTACACGTACACCTGCATCGAGAGTCCATTACAACGGTGGAAAAACCATCGCCATGTATATTCTAACTTAACCACTATATTCATAAAGTATTGTAAATGTGAACACATGTTCAAAATCTGGTTTAATTTTAAATAAAAAAAAAATACGGTTAACAAGAAGTAAAGTAGAAAAAAAAAGACTATTCGCGATTTAATAATAACGTGTAACTTTTTCAAGTTATAATAAATATATCATTAGTTTAATTCACTTCAATAGATATATACATAAACGATAATAGCCGTTATGTTTGTTTATGTAGGTACTCTCTTACTTGAAACTACTTTTAAACAATCATAGTTACTTGTTTATGAAAATTAAAATTTTTAAATGCTTTCAATTTTTTTTGGAATCCTGAGAAAACTAACAAATATTTTTGAAAAATTTAAATGCAGAATGAAAAATTACATTATTACCGAGGGCCAAAAGTCCCTTAGAATAAACAAAAAGTTTTTTTAATGAGATATTTGAAATTAAAAATCACACTAAATTTTGTTTTTTTTTCATCCCTATAACTTATTAAAATAAACATTATAGAAGTTTTCAGGGACTTTCGGCCATCGGTAATAATGTATTGTTTCATTCTGCGTTTAAATTTTTCAAAAATATTTATTAGTTTTCTCAGGATTCGAAAAAAATGAATGCATTTAAAAAACATTGGCCCGAAATTTTGCTCCTACGCTCTTAACGATAAACTAGCACGACCCACCTCTACTTCTCGTTACTAGATCTTTTGACCAGACGACTATCTACAGTCTGTCCCAAACCCTTTTTTCAGTGCGTCACTAATTTTGACGTCATATAGGATTTAAGAATGTCGAGAATTATTGCATGACATTTTAGTTAAATCTGACAGTTGCAGGATCGTAATCGGCTAAACGTGAAAAGGTTATTTTTTTTAATGCATAGCAGTTTGTCATCGTTTGCAGGATCGTAATCGGCTAAAGGTGAAAAGGTTATTTTTTTAATGCATAGCAGTTTGTCATAATTCTATTCTATTCTGTTCTATTTTATACATTCCATGGAAAGTGCTTAATTAGCTAAGATTTGTTTATGGATTTATTATTATTTATTACAAACACTAGGGAATTGGAAGGTTTGTTTATTTAAAATAACGCTTCCTCCTAGAATCTTTTAAGAGTTGACTGCAAGGTAAAAAAATTTACTGACAATTGCAAGTCATCAAAGTAAACATTCCTGTGATAAAATAATATCGATTTAAGTTAGTCATATTTGGATAAGTAATTTTCTGATAAGTTTGTGTGGCAGCCAATAGTTTAATTTTGTGAAAAGTTGTCATTAAATAGTGGAAATAGTTTAAATAGTGAAGCAGTTGATTTTTGAGTTATTCTAACAGATTTGGTGTGCAAATGAAAGAAGGTTATAAAGTTTAGTTAAAAAAAAAACAATATAAATAGTTTAAATAGTGAAGCAGTTGATTTTTGACTTAATCTACCAGTTCCGATATCCAGATGAAATCGTGTTAATGGAGTTTAGTTAAAAAACAAGATACCGAATGTAAGTTTACCTTCTTTTTTATGAATAACAAAAATGAATATTATATTTCAAACAATCTATAATCCCATTCAGAATCTGATTCTTGAAAACCAATGATTACACTAGATATGTGGCTGGTATCAATTATATCCTACATTTTAAGAAAATGTCGTGGTTCTAAAAAGAACCGTTTTAATACATATAAATATCCATAAAGGTATTATTTAAAGATATTTCCTCAATATCATTCCGGAATTCACAATCTGATTCGCGAACGAAAGAAACTGATAATAAAGATGTCTCAGCCTCTTTTTCTAATTGAAACTAATTTAATAATTTTAATATTAGTCTTTTTTCATTCTCGGTATATCTCGGAATATTTAAAATATTTTTATGACAATAAATACAAAATTTAATTTTCACTGTAGTTAAAATGTCTGAAAATACTAACCTGGAATGGCAATTATCATTTTATCAGTTGACATTGTGAAAGTACTGTCACTGTCATTATCAAGATCATCTGTGTCAAATTATATTTATATGCATAATTGATTGGATATCTATTTAGCGTATTCTAAACTCCAACCAATTATACGTTCGTAAGTATAATACGCTTTAATATGCGAATACCCGTGAACGATACCTAATTTTCTAAGTTCTATGTATAATAATCAGAGACTCACGTTTTTTCTGTCACTTCTAGCTTAATGCGTTAGTGTAAAAACATAGTGGAGCATCGCACCTCGCCAGTCACATTGCTACGCACCTCGCTGCGCACATCGCCACAAATTGCATACTCGCCATGGTAAAACATAGCGAGGCATTTCACCTTGCATGTAGTATAGACCTGAAACTGTTTAAGAGCGGTACTAAATATGTTATCCGAATCGGAAAGTGATAGCGATTCATCTAGTGTTGCTGTAAAGTGGTGGTTAACGTCCACTGGAGGAAGAAGTCGTAGGTGGAATATACATCCCGTACAGAGAGAGCGCACGAAACTGGGTGAATTTTATAAATTATATCAGCAACTTAAGCATTATCCAGATCGTTTTTATGATTATTTAAGAATGTCACAAATAACGTTTATCTACATTCTTCGACAAATAGAACCAAAAATTGAGAAAAACTACTGTAACTTTCATGTCCAGCCAATATCCGCCGAAGAAAGATTAGTAGTAACACTCAGGTAAGAAATTAAATATATTTTTATTCAAATTCATATACAAAAGTTTGTACTTCACTAGAATTATTGCCCTCAAAAGCGAGTGTCTGCTTCTGAATAGGAATTTGTGACGTATTTATAGATTGGGTAGATTCTGTAGGAAATGTAAATGATGCATTGGAATGTGAGCTGGGTTGTGGTACAACTAAAGGAGATGAGGATGCAGGTCGAAATGAAGATGTGGATGCTTGGCAATGATGAGTAGATGCAGGTCGAAATGACGATGTGGATGCTTGGGAATGATGAGTGGGTGCAGGTCGAAATGAAGATGTGGATGCTTGGGAATGAAGAGAGGATGCAGGTAGAAATGAAGATGTGGATTCTTGGGAATGATGAGTGGATGCAGTAATATGTGGATCGCAAGAAGGAAGGGGTTTTGTGCCATACAAACTGTCCCACAGTAACTGTTGCACCTTAATTCTAAATCCCAGTTTCTCCTGTGCTGGTAACTGTTTCACATGCGGAAGTAGTGAAGTAAAGAACGCTACATCTTCATCATTGCCTCTTTTTTCCATTGCCATTTGTTTCCCTTTTTTAATCTGCAACTTCTCCCTCTCTATAGTTAACAGGCCTTTACCTATTGTTTCCATGGGTAAAGTTCGTTTTCTATATCCTAGAAGCTCTTTAGTAGGGGTGGGTGTGCCTGTTGATTGTGTGGATAAAGAGGTTAGTGAAGTGTGTGAAGCCGGGGTATTCGGAGAAGATAGATTTTCATTAATGGACTCAAGGTCATCGTCTTCAGCTTCAATTTGACGATTTTGACTTTCAGACTCTTCGTTTACTTCAGTTCCATTATCCTCCAAATTGCCACTCAAGGGTCTTTGTGTAAAAATGTCTTTTAAAAATAATAAAGATTTAAAATACGGCCATTCCACTGTCTCTTCTGGTGCTGGATCTCCAGATCTGCATGCAGGCAGTCGGTCGTAATGACTTTTGAACTGCTGACGCAGTGCTTTCCAAGATTTTTTAGCTAATGGAACTGAAACAAATACATTACGTTTAGTCACGCTGACATTACTACCAAACATTAGTATTACTACAGATAAATTTTTTATTTCCATTTACAGATTCCTAGCGACAGGAAACTCTTACAAGAGCCTGGCTTTTTCTTTTCGCATGGGAGCATCTACCATAGCACGTATTGTCCCAGAAATTACCACCTTATTGTGGAACGTTTTGCAACCCCTTCATATGATTCCGCCCACAGAAGAAAAATTTCGAGAGATAGCCGAACAATTTTATAATAGATGGAAATTTCCCCACTGTCTTGGGTCAATTGATGGTAAACACATTCGACTAAAGTGTCCAACTCATTCAGGAACAATGTACTACAACTATAAGCAATATTTCTCCATTGTGCTGCAAGCCGTGAGTG
This sequence comes from Diabrotica balteata, assembly GCA_918026665.1. Lineage (NCBI taxonomy): Eukaryota > Metazoa > Arthropoda > Insecta > Coleoptera > Chrysomelidae > Diabrotica > Diabrotica balteata. The sequence goes on along the minus strand of OU898281.1, from coordinate 104,800,961 downwards.
ATGCGAACTGTAAATTTATTTTTATTGAAGTAGGTGCATATGGTAAACAAAGTGATGGGGGAACATTTCGTAATTCTAATATGTACAAATTGATGAGCAGTGAAAAGTTGAATATTCCAACAGAAGAGTTGTTACCAAATAGTAATATTAAGGCACCTTATGTTTTTATTGGCGATGAAGCGTACCCTTTGTTAACCAATTTAATGAAGCCATTTGCCAGAAATAATTTAAATGAAGAAACTGAATTATTCAACAAAAGTCTATCTAGAGCGCGTAAAACAGTCGAATGCGCTTTTGGAATTTTAACAATGAAGTGGAGAATACTAACGAAAGCCATTGAAACACAACCCAACACTGCAGATGCAATTATTAAAGCAGTTTGTATTCTACATAATACAATAATGGACCAAGAACATGTCACTCACGCTACGACAGATAATAAAAGCTTCGACTGTGTGTTGCCCAATATTTCAGCATGTAGGAGAAATAATCCTTCAACAGCAGAGGCTACTTCGGTGAGAAATGCATTTAAACAATATTTTATTAGTAACAAAACTCTTCCGTAATTGTAATATTCAATTAAATGTATCAATAAAAATGGCATCTTGAACATATCTTAGTACGATTACATACCTATCTAATTAGAATATAAATAATAACACAGGATGAAACAAACAAATTGATTGCTTACCTGAAACACCGCAGTTATTAGCTACTGTTTTCCAATCCTTGTCTAGCACGTAGCGGTTATGATGTTCCTTGTGTCGCTGATCCCATATTGGGGGCTTTTTAAATATTTCATTAATTAATTGCTCTTTATCCATCGTGCATGAATCAAACGTTTTCTAACTGCAAATGATCCCAACCGTTTTCTAACCGCTGGCAGATAGAGAGCAAAAGATATACGACGGTAAGTTAACCTTGAAACAGCCAATCAGGTAGTGACTTTCATGCTACTGTATCCAGAAAAACAAATTATTTTGCTCTTCAAAACGTAGCGAGATGCGTAGCGATGTTCCCGGCGAGGTGCGATGCTCCGTGATGCACACTGCTATGTAAATCTATTAAATTGTTTCTTAATCGGCAATGTGCGTACTGCGTAGCAATGTGACTGGCGAGGTGCGATGCTCCACTATGTTTTTACACTTAAACATTATTTTCTAAATTCCCACGTTTACTAGTTATAGTAAACTCTCTCTTAGTAGAGAGAGATTCCATCCAGATATAAAGGAGATGGAGAGACGTTACCAAGGGAGATGAGATATAAGAATGATTGCTGGTTACTGCTGGACCTTGAAGAGATACTTGATCACAAAAATCCATAAAAACGACCACAAAACGCAGTTTTTATGGAAAAAAGAACAGATTTATTAAAAAAAAAACATATTTATCTAACGTAGGTTATACTAAATTCTTTTTTTTTAGAACAACTCATTTTTTCAGTGTAATTTTGTATTAAATAAAGTTTCAATAAATATTTTTTCAGTTTTTTGTTAGTTTCTATGAAATATTTCGAATACACTTTTCTTGAAAACTTGACGTGCTGGAAAAAAATTAAATAAACGTTCGTGATCAGCCCATCCCATTTATTACAGGACACTTGTTAAAATTAAAACACTTTTTCATGAAAAAAAATGTACACCTGTGTTATTTGTAAAGTTTTTCAAAGTTCGTTTGAAAGCTACCCAAAGGTTGATATTTAATAATTGTTTTATTGAAAATAAATACTTTTAACTATCAATTCTTGCTGCTTTTAAGTTTAAAATGACTTTTTATATAATCGCAAATACTACATACAATTAAGAAATTAGAAAAAGTGGATTCCAAGAAAAAACTAGTAGCTAATGAATTTGAGCTACAAGTCAATAGAATAATCATTATTTATTAAAGTCTTTAATTTATGTTTATCCGTATCACAAGTACTCATTGTATTATTATTTATTTACAATATTGGTAAAAGTTAATAGAATGTTTTACCTGGGTTTTAACTTGTGGCTTGGGAAAATTCAAAAAGGTTTATCTAAGATAATAGTATTGTTTAAATTATGACTCACCACTAAAGGTCAATATTTCGTATCAATTACAGGATGATATATAAAAAAGAAATATTTCTAAATTAAACAAACATTAATAAATTATAATGTACCCAATTACTTGATACATTTTAACTAGGTTAAAAATATATACATTGAAGTTGTTCATTAATGAGCAGATATTTAAATGAATAAAAAGTAAATACAGAAAAATAAAAATGTATAAATCAATCTAGCACTGATAATTAACTTACTTCAAAATATAAATTAGGACTATATATTAGAGAATGATAGGAATTGATAAAGCCCAAAATATGACATGGTTTTTCACATGTAAAACATTGAACATGGTATTTTCATATACTGCTCAAAATATGACGGGTTGTAATGCATTTCAAACATATAACGATGGAATTGTGACGAATTCTATCCGTGATATGGATGAATCCAACAATTAATCGCAGAAAAAGAGGCAGATTTTATATGTTTACAAGAGACAAACTTTAAGATACCAAAATTGGACAACTTAAAAATTACGAAGATTACCATTGTTTAAGAAAGGTCTACCTGAGAGCCAGTGGCGGCACCTCAATTTTTGTTTCCAGAGATCTATTTTCTACACATCACATACTCACTACTCGCATTGAAGCAATCGCAGTCTCCATCTGGTGCGCCAGTAAAATACGGTATGTAGCATTTACGTAACATCTAATTACAAACTTTTAGAAGAGGAACTGTATGATCTAATCCATCAACTCCCCACTCCTGATCCTCTTGTGGGTGATCTCAATACACATACTATCAAGTGGGGATCTGATAAAACATTTGGAAGGAGAAAAGTAATTGAAAATGTATTAAATTGTTCTAGCACTAGACTATTTAATACTGGATCAAGTACATACTTCAATGTATCTTTTGTCACATTTTCAGCAATTGATTTGAGCTTTTCTGACCCAAAGTCATTATCTTTATTAACTGGCATGACCTCAACAGTCTATTTGATAGCGATCACTTTCCAATTCTACTTTTAAATAGCGAGAATAAATCTAACAATTATCATGTACCCAAATAGCGAATCGGTGATGCAGATTCGATTGGCTTCTGCTCGTATCTAAAAAAAAAATTTCACTTTTATCTCTTTCTGATGACGTAGACGAATTTTTGAATCTTCTTATTCACTGCATTATCTCCGCAGCTGAACTAAATATTGGCAAAACTTCTACAACCTATACATGAAAAAAACGACCATGGTGGAATAAGAATTGTGAGTATGCAGTTCGTCAATGCAAAAAAGCATTAAACAGATACCGAAGAACTCAAAATAATGAAGATTTTGTGCAATAAAAAAAACTAAAGGCCGGAGTAAAATACGTGCTAAAACAAAAAACAAGAAAATTTCATGGAGAGAATATACTTCGTGACTAAAATCTAACACACCTTCTGCCCAAGTATGGACGAAAATACGACAAATACAGGGTGGTAAGACAAGTTTCGGTATTCATAGTATAAGTTATCAAGATATAGTTATCAATGACACACAACGCATTGCCAATTTACTAGCTGATACGTTTGAACAAAAATCCGAAAGATAATACTCACCTAATACATCATGCACATTAACTGGAAAGTTCTCCACAATAAAAACTGCACAAGCAATCGATCCTGTTAACACACCATTTATCTTAGAGGAACTATTGACGGCACTCGATTTGTGTAAAAACACAGCCTCTGGTCCAGATAAAATTCCCTTCATATCCTTAAAGAAATTGTCGACTCCATACATAATTATTTTATTAAAATTTTACAGCGGTATTTGGAACAGTTTTAATTTTCCTAAGCGGTGGCGAGAATCATATATTATACCAATTAAAAAAGTTCATATCCAAACACAAAGTTTATTTAATTCATATAGGCCAATATCGCTGACGTGCACCATGTGGAAATTAATGGAGAAAATTGTAAACAAAAGATTGGTCTTGCTTTTGAAAAAAAAATAGAGTTATTTTACCGGCACAATCCGGTGTTCGATCTCATCGTTCTACATCAGATAATTTGGTAATTTTGCAATCACATATTTCCGACTCTATGGTCCGTAAACAAGATCTATTAGCAGTCTTTTATGACGTCGAAGGAACCTTCTGTTCAAAAATCTGTAATACTCCAAAATGTTAAAACAATGTGGCCTTGGCGGAAACATGCTACTTTGTGTAGAACTTTTTAAATAATAGAATTTTTAACGTTATTTTCTGTAATCTACTCGTATTCAACATAATGGAGTACCATAAGGTTCTGTTATGAGCACAACTTTGTTCAGTTTGGCATTTAATGATGCAGGCAAAAGTATCCATCTCCCAGTTAAATACGCATTATATGCTAATGACCTTGTACTCTTTTGCAGAGGAGATAATATCGAAACAACTTGTCGACTAATGCAAACAGCCATTGATAATATAGGAAGGTGGTCGAGTAATATTAGGCTTTTCTTCTCATCTCAAAAAACTAAAATCATGAAATTTAGCAGAAAAACGACAAAAGAATTTTGACATACAACGGAGTAGTACTAGGAAGTATGAGTTGTAGGAAATGATGCTGCAGATGTAGCTGCAAAAGAAGCTTCTACTTTGGATATATTTATATCAAATATCCAGCTGCATAATGATATTTAAAAAATTTTCAACAGCGTATATATGACAAATGGCAGGCAAATTGGAACACAACTCCGAGTCATTTACACGATATACAACCAGTTATACCTTCCTTAGAGCTACCATCTATGTCCAGAAGACACAAGGTTATTCCAAAGAATAGACGCTTATAGAAGAACAGTTCAAATGGACGATTTGGTTAGGGTTTACACTTTAAAACACATCTGGCAGTCGGCTTAAACTATCTCATAAAAGATATAGTTAGGGGAAAGTGGGAAAGGAGTACGAACGGAGCTATTTATTTAACTTTGCATCTACGATTAAAAAAAATCCCATGCTTTTTTTTTTTTTTTTTTTCACAATAAAATCTTTATTTTCAATATAATAAATTGTTAAATTTTGAATTTTGAAATTTAAAAAGGTATGATATTTACAATATTCAAAGCATTTATTTTTTACATTTTATAACTTTGAATTAAAAATAGGTTTGTTCCAACACAACGAAAAAACCGCCACATAAATTTTTATTATACTGTTTTTCTGCCCAAAAATTAACGAAATATATTTTTAAAATATTTCGTTAACTTTTGGGTTAATTCAACCAAAAATTTGATTTTCTCAGGACTTTTCATTAAGCTTTTTAGACATGTTTCCATTATTCTGCAGAAAAAACAGTGTTGTGTTTTACATTTTGTTATTTTATATTAAAAACAAAGAAGAAATTATTAAATTTAGAAAATTTGGAAATATTTAATTCCGGTGATTGATGACTTTATTGGTTGAATTAATTTTATAGTTAATAAGAAGAGAGTTCTTCTTAATAACTATAATATTATTTGTATATTTGTACCTATTTAAATTAAAAATTCGAATCATAATATTTTTTCTAATAGGATTCATTTATTAAAAGTTAAAATATTATTATTTTCTTTAAAAAATATTATAAAACGCAAAAATTTAATCCTATTCTACGGCCACGCGGCATTATGTGTTCGCAGTTCTCTGGCATTATACATAAAAATATCTGTTGCATTTGTTGCCCCACTCTTTCATATTTTAAAAGCAATAATAGCGTTGACATGACCGCTCCCTTCTCGATCCACCCTCTCATTCTTTTTCATAACGTGCGATCATCTTTTGCAAACTATCAAACATAACAGTGAAAGATTCTTCTATATTCTTTGGTTATTCTAAGAAGATTAAGAATTGTACACCTTCGGCTTACACATGGCTTTGTCATGGCATTTACCGATTCACCTACATGCGGCCATTGCATGCAGCAGTCCCTTAACCATCAAGCATTTTCTTAAAAAAGGCCACATCTTTCTACTAAAAGAAAACAACACATAATAACGATTAAACAACATATAACGATTAAATAGGCAAACGTGGCTAAATTAAAATGATAAAAAGTGGAAACTTGTACGCTTGGAGCATATTTTATAATGAGAGCAGACACAATACTCAACGAAAAGATAAAGGAAAAAAGAGGAATTTTTATAAAGAAATATTTGTAGTTTCGAAACCTGAAACCTTCGTCAGTGGAATATCTTATTAGCAGTTCAATTAATAGATGCCGCACAAGTTTGAGAAAACTATCAGAACATTAGCATGTATACAAACATTACATATGTTTTGTGACTTGGCCAAAGTCCGAAAGCAAAATGTTGTACAGTTTTGCTTTATTCTCCACATTATATAGGAAACTAAATTTTGTAGAATAAATGTGAGTTAAGTTTTCTGAAATAGATTATCTCGAATGCAATAAAAATATGTGACCAATTTAATTAAAATCAAAGATGGAACAGGCCTGATTGGATAGATAACCTATCACATTAGAATAGAATATAAATATGCTTTATTGTCACTGAAAATTGTACAATTTAATGGACAAAGCTTATAAAAAGTCAAAAAAATAACAAAAATTTAACTAAATTGCAAATTGCATAATAAAACCTTACGGTCTCGTTTACCAATAGGTTTTTTCATATTTATTCGTTAAGAAACTCTTCCACTCAATAATATGGTGTTTCAGATAGGCTTTTGTCAATTTACGGAACTTAAGGAAAGAAGTTGTACATTTAAGTTGCAAAGGGAGGTGGAATAACTCAGTGAACGGGATAGGTAAATACACATTAAAGCTTGAATTTCTGGTGAAGTAGTCATGATTAGATTTTGCTGGAAAACATGTAGGTGTTTACGAATTAAGCAAACAGTTTTTAGAATATATAAAGGGGAATAGTGAGAATCTTGAGATTTTTTAAGTAGCTTCTGCAATGTGTTATTCTACTGAGGGCAAAAATACCATATTGCTCTGTTTTGTAATTTAAAAATATCATCAGTTTCGGCAATTGTACTAGAACCTCAAAAAGGAAGGCCATATCGAAGATAAGACGAACAAAAAAAATGTGTTATTTTGGAAAATGCTAAATTGATTTCGTTTGAAACAGATCTAATAGGCTGAGGCTAGTTTCTTACTTAACACGTTGAGAGCGTTACATACACCCGGGTGCATGCAAAGCTAATTCTTTTTATGCATCACTGCTCAATATAAGTTTTTACCAATGTGCGGAATCAATAAAATTGTCAATTTTTAACCAATATTGGTCGTTTAAGTACCGATTTACTATATTAGATATTCTTGATAACGCTGTGGTATTAAAATGATACATATACCCAAATACATGTATCGCACAGAAGTAAAATCGTTTTAGTTCACTGCGTTACCCACACCCGAGTATATGTAAAGTACACGTGCAAATTCTAACCTAAAATTTTTAATTGGTGTATAGTTACATCGTGTTTGTGTATTGTTGAGTAGAATAAGTGCTAATTTAAAGTGAATCGTTATTAAAATGAGTAATCGAACCAAAAGAATATTAAATTTAACGGTGCTTACCGAAAAACATAAAAAAGTTAAACAAACTTTTGAAGTACCGAATACTCAGCAAGGAAATTATTCTAAACCAGATACGTCAGCATCTTGCTACAAAAATGGTGATAAACAGAACACACAAATTTATCCAGAAGAAGGTACGAAAACGTCAATTGATGCAATAGCAGCAGAAGGGGAAAATGCAAATGTTTTAACAAATGCAGAAGTGTCAAACTCACCCATTTCAAGTACGTCTGTATTAGACCCTTTCGATAGCGATGATTCGATATTAGATAAGACATATGAAGTTTCGTCAGCCGGTTCAGATTCAGATAATGAATCTGAATACGATGATAGTTCATCTGACTCTCCTGAATATGATAATTACAATATAGCAGACGAAGAAATACAGGAAATAGTACCGCAACAGCAAGCAAGTTCTTGGGAAAATATTCGTGTAAAAACGAGCGATTTTGATCTCTTACAAGAATCAGATGTTATAAATATAGACAACCTACCGGCCACAATTAAACCCGTTGATATATTCAGACATTTTGTTACCGACGATCTCTTGGAACTAATTGTTAATGAAACCAATGCATTTGCAAATGATCATATTCAGAAGGGATTCAGAAGCAAATCTAGAATTAGATTGTGGACAGAGACAAATAGTTATGAGATGTTAAACTTTTTTGGCGTCATTCTAATCATGGGATTAAATTCAGTGCCTAGTATTTACCAATACTGGTCTAAAGATCCTGCTTATCGCAACGGTTTCATTGTTACGAAGATGAAAAGAGACAGATTCCTTTTATTGTTAAAATTCATTCATTTTAATAGGAATGAACTTGCCGATGTGAACAACAAGCTATACAAAATTGAACCAGTATTGAAAATATTACTAAGAAATTTTCAACAAGTTTTTACTCCAGGAAGAACCATTGTAATAGATGAATCCATGGTACCATTTCGAGGAAGGGTACATTTTCGACAATACATAAAAAATAAAACGCACAGGTATGGAGTCAAATTATACAAATTGTGCTCAGGAAGTGGTTACACTTATAATGTAACAATTTATACAGGAAAGGCTGAGAACAAATTGGTTGATATTGCTCACACTGAAACGGTGATTATGAAATTGATAGAACCTCTAGAGAAACACAAGGGTAGAATCTTATTCGCTGACAACTTTTATTCCAGTATTCCTGTTGCTGAAAATTTGTATGAATTGAAATTTCTGTATTGTGGTACACTAAGGAGCAATAGAAGAGGAGTTCCACAAATGTTCAAAAAAAAACATGAAAAAGGGGGAAATTGAAGGAAAGCAGAAAGGCAAAGCCAAAATCATCAAATGGATGGATAAAAGACCAGTTTTAATGATTTCTACCATTCCAGAACACGATGCTGCACTGATAGACACTGGTAAGTTGTAATTACAATTTGTTGTCAGTAAATAAATATTCATTTATATCTATTTTAGGTAAAAAAAATCGCAAAAATGAAAGTGTTATGAAGCCAGCATGTGTCCTCGACTACAATAAAGCCAAGAAGGGGGTGGATGTCAGCGATCAAATGAGTTCTTACCACTCTGTACTACGAAGAACCTTAAAATGGTACAGGTAATGTTAAACATGCACATTATATCACTATTAGTTGTGTGTTCAATTTGTTTTTTATTTTTCAGAAAAGTTGCATTTGAACTCCTTTTTGGTACCACCGTTGTTAACTCTTGGATTGTATTTAATAATCTGTCAACTACAAAATTAAGTATTACTGATTTTAGAAGACAATTGGCAGAAGAATTAACCTCAGCAGCACCTTCAGCTTCAGCAGCATCATGTAATGAACGAATAATCGAGCAAGTCCCCAGAAAGAGAATCCATACTTTTGTAAAACCTGAAGGGCCTGGTAGAAAAAAGAAAAAAGTGTGCACCAGTTGCTACAAAACACTTCGGATTACCCTATCTAGTAGAGAAGCCGACCGAAAAGTTCGCAGAGTAACCTCATTCTGCCAAGATTGTCCAAATACCCCAGGATTTTGCTTACCGTGTTTTAATAATTTTCATTGTTAATTATTATTATTTTACTTATATTAATGTTAATATTATTTTATGTATTGGTACAGAAAATAAACGCTAATTTTATTAGAACATTGTATATCCTTATGTTTATATTGATAACTAAACCTGTATTTATATGCGTTACATATACTCAGATATATGTACAAATCGAGTCTAGTATACTTTACTACCTTCTTATTACAGAAAATCAACCGGAGTGCTCAATTATTTACGTCACTTCCTCCTAGATGGCAATACAGCTATTGATGCATACATGGTCTCGGGTGCTTGTATCGCACACAAAAGTAGATTATATACAAGTACCACAGTGCATGTAATGCATAAAAATTAAAAGGGCTAAATTTGCTAACGCTCTCAACGTGTTAACAAATCGATACGAAGGAACCATTTAAGGTTGCTGTCTACAAAGATACCAAGAAATTTTACAGAATCAACGATACTGATCTGGCTGTTAATAAAAAGCATGGGTTGAAGAGCTCTTTTATAAGATAATGCTACTGTCATATCCACGTTAAAAGACAGTAAATTAGAGTCGGACCAGGTTTTTATTTTAAGTAGATCAGAGGTTATAATTGCAAGAAGAGTTGTAATATCAGAGTTCATCCAGGTAATACTGGTATCATCAGCAAAAAGAAAGAAAATGTCATCGATTTTAAGTTAGTGATGTTATTTATAAAGATATAGATAAATAGAGGATCCAGTACTGACCCTTGTGGTACTCCACATACAATGCTTTTGTGACTAGAGTCAGTATCATTTGCTCTCACTAGTTGTTTCATGTTCCTCAAGTAAGATTGGAACCAATTCAAAGAAATACCTCGACTTCCGTAGAAATTTAGTTTTTTTTATCAAAATATCGTGATTTTTACACAATCAAAAGCTTTAGTGTAGTCACAAAAACAGTGGCATTATAAAGATTATTATTTAGTGCTTATAGACCTGATGTAGTGCAGAAAACATAGCAATGTTAGTACATTTATTAGATAAAAATCTGAACTGACTTTATGGTAAAATGTTGTTTTCAACGAGAAAGCACCTAAGTCGGGCTTTTATAAGTCTCAATAATTTTGCATAGTACTGGTAGTAAGGCAATAGGTCTATAGTTGCAGACATTTGATTTTTACCACCCTTATAAAAAGGAATAATAATGGCTGCATTTAGGCACTATGGAAATACACCTGAATCGCTGTACATTTATTAGTTAAAAAGCCGAACTGACTTTTTGTTAAAATGTTGTTTTTCACGAGAAAGGACATTAGTGGGGTACTTTCCAGTACTACAGGAAGATTTGCTTTTAATATTACTGGTTGTTTGGATCAGTTCAGATTTATGAACTGCTCTTATCAAGAATGAGTTCGAGACCTTTTTTGAATTGGGGAGATAGAAAGTAGGATCTTGTTGTGGAAAAATAGTTGATGTTATATTTTTACTCACATTAACGAAGTATTCCTTTAGATTATCAGGATTTGGAAGAGAAAATTTTTAAGCTGTGTTAGTTTTATTTCGAAAATCGTTTATTATGGACTGTTTCTCTTGCAACATTTTTAGAGCTTTCCAAACGATTCTGATAGTACATTTTTTTAGCTGATTTAATAAATTATTGATAGGTTCCTCTGTACTTGGACATATATCCAGTGACAAAGACGTTGGTAGTAAATTTCTTGATGTACCGAAGTGAACGCATATTTTTGGCTGATATGCGGATACCTTTGGTAGTCCAGGGTTTGTGATGTTTTGACTTAATTGTAATTAAAGGAAATGCCTTATTAAAAATACAGACAAGCCTATCCAAAAAATCACTGAATTATAGTCCACTTCCACAGAGGGAAATTGCCACCTAGAAGTCAAGTACAACTTTTGGAGTTTACGAATGTTCTGAGCAGAAATAAACCTACCTAAACGTTGGGTTTTCAAAGATTGTTTGTAAAGAGTGTTAAACTTGGTATATACTGCTTTTTGATCAGATAGTCTTGTATTAATAATTGTAGAGCGTACATCAAGGGGTGAGAAATCTGAGACAAGAATGAAATCTTGTGGACATTAGTCCATAAGACATTACAGTCCTTCCTTTTGGAAATTGTTGATTGTGCACAGACTATCTTAAAATGTTGGCATGTAATCCCAATCCCTATGGTAAATATTTTATTCTTATCATTCCAAAACACAATCACGTCATGTATACTATACATATCATAATAGATAATTTTTCCGTTAGTAGCAACGCACCCAAACCGTTTAATATAAATGGTTATAAAATCGCAATAAAATATTTTTTTATTCCTAAGCATTAATCTATTAAGTAATCTATATCATTTAATACCTTGAAATAAAAACGATACTGCAGTAATAGATGTTTTTATCAATTCTAAGGCTTGGTCGGGCAATATATGAGATACTGTATCTACTGTTTTTGTATTTTGTTGGATGTTACAATCATTGTCGATATTTTATATATTCCTCTGCACTAAATGCTTTTATTGAAGACTTTTGTTTTACTTTTATTCCTCACATGTCATCAATATTATAGGAATGCTTCAAAATAAATTCAAAATAATTAATTTTTGACAATTTGGCAATTAAACAGTAAATAGGTAAACAATATTAGATTAGGTGTTTCTAGAAATAACTAATTCTGTTTTCAACAAATATTTTGACGGTTTTGTTATATTTATAAAAAATATTAAGAAAAAGAAAGTCATACATACTGATTGCCATTAATTGCTCTAACACTGAATCGCTTAAATTACCACATACCACTGTAGAAACACTAACAATAAAAACAATTAGATACACTACAGTCGAACTCATTATATAACATTAACAAATAAAACTGACTGAAGAATTTTAAAATCTAAACTACAAACTAGGCGTGTACAAAAATTCACTTAATCACATCGTTTTGACTTCGGCTATAGGTTGTGTATGAATGAGATAAAACAGGTGGAATAGATAATGGTGATAAGTAGGTAATATTTAGTTGGAACTGATAACGGTAGGGATTTTCTACCTGTTGGATTTTATATAAATAATTGATTTGCAATATCTATATTTACACTCTTACAAATATGGTTTCGTATTTATTTTCAACTCAAAAGTAGACTGTTTATTGTGACTGGACAGCTATTAAGCACTATTAAAATAAAATAGATATTAAGTGAAAATAAAAGTACTTTTAGCAGTGAATAATGACTTTGACCTTCATTTTATACTAATTAGTTTACTAATGTTTTCATTGTAGTACGATTCATGTGTTGGTTACACGGTTACAACATGGGAGTGAAATTTTTGTATCATCGCAGGAAATATGATTCACAAGTATGATAATCATACCTAGACAAATAATTATGATAATAATCTCTGACTTACTAGGTATACAATTTTATGACAGAATAAATTTTTTGTTTTTCTTCTATGCAAAGTTGCCTCCTACTTACTAGGTATACAATTTTATGAATGAATAAAGATTTTGTTTTTCTTGTATGGAAAGTTGCCTCAATATATCTATCGTCTGACGGAAAATTCAAACAAATAGCACCTTTAGTTATATTTTACAAATTATATTTTTCAAATTGATATTTTTTCCGACCGAAAATGAGATGTTTTAACCAAATCAAATAAAATGTGCAGAGTAATTTTAAATTCAGTTCCGCTAATTGACTTGCTTTTTTTTGTCCTGAAAACTATAAAAATAGTTTGTTCCGTGGTTGTGTGGATGCGTGTGTAATAAACATACTTCCCACCACGGACACAAAAATAATAATTAAATTGAATAAAACGTAGAAAAGCTGTCAATAATATTTATTTATTTTGAAAAAACGTAATTAATTCCCGAAGGGACGGTATTTTTTGTATATGTATCGCGATCCGAAGTAAATGCTGTCTAAAAGAATACTGAACACTTAAACTAAATCAGAACACGCGTTCTTTGATTTTTAAAAGCGAAAATGTAGCTAAAACCATGTGCCAAAACGAGCTATCCATCTAGAAAAAAATGTTCTGGCTACTGTATCTCCTTCTTGATTGGGCATTGGAAAAGCTTACGGCCAACGCGTTAAACGGTCGACACATGTTAAGTGCTATTTCATTCAGAAATCGGCATCACTATAATGTGAACATGTTCGAATCGGCTGGAAGGTGGTAGGAAACTTCCAATCGGTGAAACAATGTGGCGCGATATTTTTGATTTTTGGCAATGTAGACACGCTCGAGTCCATTTTCTCACATCTGATTTGATTGAAGGCCAAACATATCGCTGTATGATCATCCTCACAGAACTGTTGATTCCAGGATGTGCTAGATTATGCATGGTGCTGAAAATTGCCATTCGGAGTGGTTTCGGTACAAATGGTCTGGCCGGAGATGTTGCTACGTCACAGTACAAACTAACGTTTTGTTCAGAAAACCGTATTTTCTTTAATTGCAATGATGTTTTTTTCTCCTAAGTACGTTTTTAGTTCTGGATCTGATTTTTGTGCGAGAGCTAATTTCGTGATGTCGATATCTTTCTTGATGCTATCGAATCAAGATAGTGTGTCTGCTACAATATTTTTTAATCCAGAAATGTGCTGAATGTTGGTGCAAAACTGTCCTATAAAATCTAAATATCAAAATTGTCTAGGACTGCATGTGTCTAGCTTCTGTGTAAAGGCCAAGGTGATTGGTTTGTGATCAGTGGATATGGTTATGTCTTTGCCTTCGATCATATGTCTAAAATGTTTTATATCTAAATATATAGCCAATCATTTTCTGTCGTACACACTATATTTCTTTTCACTAGGTGAGAATTTTTTGAAAAAGAATGCTAAAGGTTTAATACCTGTATCCGTTTTTTGTTGTAATACAGCTCCAGCACAAAAATCGGAAGCATCACAAGTGGTGGATATATCAGCATCGTTTATAGGGTGGCTCAGTAAAGTAGCGTTAGCAAAACTACTTTTGCAATCTTCAAAGGCTTGGATCCGCTGTGGTATCCATTTAACTAGTGCTTCTCCTTTGCCATTTTCTTTTAGGGCATCATGTAGTGGTACTTGAAGCTCAGCTGCATTGTGTATGAACCTTCGATATAAGTTCAACATACCTAGAAATCTACGCAAGTCTTTCACTGTTTTTGGATGAGTGAAATTTTGTACAGCTGCTACTTTTTCTTGAGGAAGTTTGAGTCCTGCTGCTGATACTGTATATCCCAAAAATATAGTCTCGTTTTTGCCGAACTGACACTTTCCTGGATTAATCACAACGCCAAATTGCTTAAGTCTTTTAAAAATTTCTTCTAAATGCGATATGCTGTTCTTCGGATTCTGATGCAATTTTCTTCTTCATGTACCATGTCCTTTCAGAACGTTGGTTACCATCATAGCTATCTTAATTTTATTCACTGCCACCCCAAATAGCATGCTTGTATCAACCCCATGCCAATCTCGCAAGTTCTTCAACCATGAGGTTCTTCTTTGTCCTGGACTGCGTTCGTCTGCTATTTTTCCTTGCATGATATTGTGTAGCAACCTATATTTGAGACCTCTCATTACATGGTCGAAATATTCCAGCTTTCTCTGCTTGATACTTTTTATGATCTCGGTAGTCTTGCCGAGACGTTCTAGGATTGTTGAGTTTCGAATCTTCTCCACCCAGGAAACTTTTAAAATTCTTCTATAGCACCACATTTCGAAAGCCCCAAGGCGATTTAGATCGATTTTATTTACAGTGCAGGACTCGATACCATAAAGTAAGACCGAGAATACGTAGTATCGAAGTAGGCGGATCCTCAATGCCAGTTTTAGTTTTCCGTATGTTAAGATCCAGACCTACCTCCCTACAACCATCAACGACACTATCAAGTAGTGTTTGCAGATCTTCTTGACTAGAAGCTAGGAGTTCTGTATCGTCCGCATATCGCAAATTATTGATGACTTCGCCGTTCACAAGTATTCGTTCTTGTTTTTCAGAAAGTGCTTTTCTGAAAATTCTTTCGGAGTAAACGTTAAAAAGTAGAGGTGACAATATTGAGAGCCTGTGATTCTACACCATCTACTAAAACTGATGTTGTTTGATTCCAATATAAATTTGCAATTATTCGAACATCTCTGCCGTCCAATCCAATGTCTTTTAGAGCTTCGATCAATATAGAGTGCTTAACACCATCAAATGCCCTTTGGAAGTCAATAATACAACAGTATATGTCTACAAATATATCACGACATCTTTGAGCAAGTAAGTTCATTTCAAACAGTGCCTCTCTCGTTCCAAACCCGCTACGGAAACCAAACTGAGTGTCATCCAGGTATTCCTCGCATTTATTGTAAATACGACCATGTATTACTTTCAGAAAAATTTTCAATAAGTGGTTTAACAAACTGATGGTTCTATAATCAGCACAGGTTTTTGCTGTGTTCTTCTTAGGTATAGCACTAAACAGTGAACCATTAGGTTGGTCTAATGCACTGTTTTATAGATTTACCATGTCCGCTGGTATAAATGGTATTGAAGAACAAAGCTATAGCCTCTAAAACATTGCTATCATTTATAAGCTTATATATTTCAGTTGGAATTTCATCAGGACCAGTCGCTCTGCCATCTTTTGATGATTGTATGGCTTTTATAACCTCAGAGCGTGCTATTAGGGGTCAGTCGCAGTTAGTAATATCGGGAGGTCAACTACTTCTATCGTCTTCAAATAGGTTCGTGACGTAATTTTCCCATTCTTTAAGTTTGTTTTACTGATGCAATGTGTTTAGTGATTAAACTTGAGAGATCGCTGGTTAAATTGTATTGGATAAATAATTTTTAAAGAAAAAATGCAATATTAGATTGTATATAAGATTAGCGAAAATAGCGAATATTTGTGGCAAATATATGTAAAATAAAATGAATTCAAATAACAATTGGCAGATTTTATATCTTATTGTCAATTCTATATGAGATTCACTTACCTTTTTGTCTATAGTCGGCCCGGCTAGGGTTGGCGTGAGATACACTGCTGTGGTGATCTGCTTGGCGCTTGCTTCTGTACAGGACGAGAGGTTTTTGAAGAGTCGTCGATCATATGCAAAGGGGCACGTATCTATTACCCCAAATCGACTAGAGGGTACTGTTTTTAGAGACCTCCGTGAATAGCCGTAAATTAAACTTAAAGTGACATTCTTTACTTGCTACACAAAGGCGGATACGTTTTCTTAAGGAATCTGAAGTGTTTTGGGTTGATATATGTTTCCCAAAAACATGTTGAATTTCAGACAAGTGAATTCTCAGAACTTGACAATAATTAATCAGCCAATTTGAGTTCGAGAATTTAAAAATAAACTAAAGCCATATTGCAATTAGGTAATATATTATGATTAAATAAAATTTAAAACTAAATAAGGTCATACTCGTAATAATAAAAATAAAATATTTAAATTACTTGACACTTTTCCAAACATTCTCCGCCCCAAAACGAATGTTTTTTAAGAATCAACTACAATAATAAGAATAAAAACGAACACTAAATTATAATAATAATAGAAATGAAGAAAGATATAGTTGTTAACAAATAGGTAGTGGACAGATCTTGACCACCGGACGTTGTAGGATGCCATCTGAAGCTGTCCTCAGAGTAACAACCCGTGCAATACCGTCGGTGCCATAATGCAACTCAATGATTCTGGCCAACTGCCAGCGAAGAGGAGGCTGTTGTTCATTTTTTATGAGGACTAGCGAACCTTTAACGAGAGATGGGGTTGGACTATGCCATTTAGATCGCTCTTGAAGAGAATGAATATAATCTTTAGACCATCTTTTCCAAAAATCCCCCTTTATCCTTTGAATTAACTGCCAACGATTCAGACGGTTAATCTTTAAAGCGCTTAGATCTGGATCGGGAATTGAATCCACTATGGGTTCAAAAATCAAAAAATGACCAGGAGTCAGTGCCTGCAAGTCATTAGGGTCAGAGCTTGCTGCACACAAAGGACGAGAATTAAGAACTGCCTCGATTTGAGTCATAAGGGTATAGAACTCCTCATAAGTCAAAATTTGTGTACTCAAAACACGATACATATGGTTCTTGAATGATTTGACGCCAGCTTCGGCTAACCCATTAAAATGAGGGGCACCGGGCGGATTAAAATCCCAGGTAATAGAAAGAGTCTCAGCAGCAGATCGAGCTAGTTTTATGATTTCGTTGCTGGCTCCCTTAAAATTGGTACCTTGATCACTCCTAATAGTTAGGCACTTACCGCGATCGAGATACAAATCTACGAAAGGCAGCCAAAAAGGACTCAGAACTAAGATTTGAAGTTACTTCCAGATGAATGGCTTTTGTACTCGTACACACGAATACACAAACATATCCTTTGTAGGTTTTTGCACCTCTATGTTTGGACATTAATAACGAGAATGGTCCTGCAAAATCCACACAAACAGACAGGAAAGCACGTAACGGAGTAACTCGGACAGTTGGCAAGTTTGCCATAAAGGGGTTGTAAGATTTAGGTCGGCATCTAAAACAACGAATGCACTTCGACAAACAGCGATGAATGGCACTTTTCGGAGACAGAATCCAAAAGCGCTGAAGTAACAAATAATGCATAGCCTTTAAACCAGGGTGCAGATGAGTTTGATGAGTCCACTCGACGATTAAATCGGTCAAACGATGAGTTTTCGGTAATAGCAATGGATGTTTTACATCAAAAGACAACTTAGACTTTTGTAATCGACCTCCTACTCTCAAAAGACCATATTCATCAATAAAGGGTGCGAGTTTACGAAAAGGTTTGGGTAACAGCGAATTTTGTTGAATTTTGAGAAAAATATCCGAAAAAACGTCAGCTTGTACATGCTTAACAATGTATCGTAACGCAGATTCCATCTCTAAATGACTGTTCAGGGAATCTGAAGAGGCAGCATTGTTTTTTCTTTGAAGTTTAGCCACGAATTTTAAGACGTAAACCATGACTTTCTGAATTTTTATCAGGGACGAAAATTTTGAAAGTAAAGTAGAGATGATATTGCACTGTATCTGATACCGAAATGACCGGTATCAATGATAATACAGTGGGCAATTTTTCTTCTAACATTTCCGTGGGATGGGAGGTGTGAAAATTAACCTGAGAGGGCCAACACTCGCTTGACTTTGAAAGAAAATCAGGACCCCGCCACCAGAGGGAAAATTGTAGTAGTTGTGCCGGTGTCAAACCCCGACTAGCACAATCAGCAGGGTTTTGATTAGATGGCACGTAATGCCAAGAAGAACATGGTATAAGTTCTTGTATGTGCCTTACCCGATTGGCAATAAAGGTTTTCCATTTATGCGGAGAAGAATTAATCCAGGTAAGAGCAATCGTGGAATCCGACCAAACATAAATATCGGAAAAAGAAAAGATATGCTTAAACGACTCTTTAATGAAGGCGACTAGATCCGCCAGCAATACAGCTGCCAACAGTTCCAATCTTGCAATAGATTGTGTCTTCAGAGGAGACACTCGACATTTAGCACACACAAGTACAGTCTCAAATGTGTCAGAAGTATTAAATCGAAAATATACAACGCTGGCGTATCCTAACTCTGAAGCATCGCAGAATCCATGAATCTCGACTTTAGAAAATTTATTAAAGCCGAAGTGTCGTGGGATTTGAATGTTCGCAAGGTCAGGTAACTCGATTTTAAACTGATGCCATACCTGTTGTATTTGTTCAGGTGGTTCATCATCCCAAGATACATTGGATTGCCACAACTGTTGCAGCAGACGTTTGGCCTTTAAAAGACACGGGGAGATGAAACCAAGAGGATCAAAAATACGACTGATTTCCGAAAGAATAGCCCGCTTTGTACAAGTTTTGTCAAGGGGACAGTAAGAATAAGAAAAGACGTCAGTCGAAGGGTCCAATTTCAGGCCTAGCACCTTAATAACGGAAGGTTCCTCTTTGTCAAACGAACAAGATGTCAGAATATCAGAACCAAAATCTTGGAGTAGACTGGGATGGTTGCTGGCCCATTTGCCTAGCTCAAAACCACCAAGCTTTAAAAGTTGAATGAGCTCTAACTGTAGAGAGCGGGTAGATGACAGAGAATCACTTCCTAATAGACCATCGTCAATATAAAAATGTCGCATTAAAGCTTGTGAAGCATTAGGGAAACGAAACTCTGCCGACTCAGCTAACTCTTGTAAAGTTTTTAATGCGAGATAAGGTGAAGAAGAAACACCGTAAGTAACAGTACGTAAAAAGTACTCTTGAAGAGGTTTAGAAGAATCCGACCTCCAGAGAATTCTTTGATAATTCCAAAATTCTTTGTTTACGTTAATTTGTCGATACATTTGCTTTATATCGCATGTGAAGCAGTAACGAAAATATCGAAAATTGAGTAAAAGCGAAGAGATGTCCTTTTGAAGTTTAGGACCTGTATATAGGGTATCATTGAGAGACACACCTCGAACGTCACGTAGACTGGCGTCGAAGACAACACGAATTTTGGAAACAAGAGATGAATTAACAATTTGTTTTTTGAAAACTGCGTGATGAGCAAAATAATACGAGGTAGGTGATTTAAAATCAGATTCAGGAACCGGGACCATATGTTTCGAAGTAATATAGTCATTCATAAACTCAACATATTTCTCTTTGAGATCCGGAATTTTCTAAAAACGATTCTCTAATACGCAAAAACGACGATATGCTTGAGAATAAGTATCGCAAAAGACAGGATTGGGTTGTCGAAACGGTAGAGGAACAGAAAATCTGCCTGTTGACTCTCGGAAAGTAAATGCCTTGTATATATCCTCACAAACTTGATCGTCCTGGGACAAAATGGCAGGTTTAGATATATTTTCGACTTCCCAAAATTTTTGTAAAAGACTATCTATGTTTGTATACATAGACGTATGTAAAGAGGTAAAATTACAATTTGAAAGGGCCGTAGAGACTCGCCCTTGTAGCACATAACCGAAAATGGTTTCTAAAGCGACAGGTTGGTTTGGTTCGCCAAGAATTCGACCCGACTTTAAAAAGAGAGGAACTAATTCAGCCCCTATCAGCATGTCTATCGGACCTGGTTGATAGAATGTGTGATCTGCTAATTTCAGATCACGAATATGAGTAAGATCGTGAGGATTGATAAATACCTTAGGTTGATTTGAACACACCTTTTTCACAATTATTGCGTCCAACGAGAAGATCGGGCCGTCACGATCACATGGTTTAATATGACAGAACGTGGTACCCTGAGTGGTACACGTCGACATTCCGTTTAGACCTTCCACTGGGATTGATAAGTTATTACGGGAAAGACCTAAGCGCCGAAAACAACTGTCTGAAATAAAATTAGCCATCGAGCCTGTATCCAGTAAGATACGAATTTTCTGAAAATCACCGTAGACATCTTTGATATGTATCAAACATGTTGATAATAATACCGACGAGAATGTTAAACGTGATTGTGTGGAAAGGTTAGCGTTTATTAGAGACGTCGGCGCAAAACTAGACGTAGAGGTTTGAGGCGTCTCTATTGTAGAGTTGTGGTTCTCATTAGAAGATTGTATTTGAGGAGGCGGTTGACTGAATAAACAAGATTCGTTGGAACTTGGATAGACATGAAGAAAAGTGTGATGTCGTGATTGGCAAACCCTACATGTGCTCGAAGAAGCACAGTTTACGGCGGAATGATGTGCACCCAAACAGTTCAAGCATAAATTATGGCGTTTAGCCAACGAAATACGTTCTTGCGCCGTTTTAGCAAGAAAGAATGAACATTTATATATAGGGTGAACACCAGAACACACGACACATTTACCCCCTTGATAAGTCACCTTCGGTCGATTGGTGGCACTGACAAAACTAGATGTGAATGGTTTTTTATTAGACTGATGAGAAAATGATCGCGAGTGAGACTGGGTAGAAAGGGTTAATGAATTAAACTGAACCGACTCCAAAGCTATACATTGTCTTTCTAAAAATGAAACCAATTGCCTTTAAGTGGGAATGTCACAGCTTCGACTGTTTTCTAATTCAAAATCTGTACGAGTTTTATTGTCCAATTTGTTCGACAACATATTGAATAATAGAAAATCCCATTGCTCAACCGGGAAATCAAGAACACGTAAAGCGGCAACATTTTCCGTGAAAGTATTTAAGAGATTTCTTAAATTAAAGAAGTAGAATTTTTGATAACCGACGCGTTGAAAAGATCGTTATAATATTGGGTAGCAAGAATTCGTTTATTTGATACCTTTTCCCTAGAATGTCATAAGCAATCTGATAATTTGCATCGGTCAGGGGAATGCCTTTAATAAGAGCCAAAGGTTCTTGACTAATAGACGTAATAAGAAAACGGAATTTTTTCACATCGGACAGATCGTGATTGTGGTGAATTAAGCTATTAAATAGGTCAAAGAAACTAGGCCAATCTCGAAAATTGCCTGAAAAGGTGGGTATATTAAGCTTTGGGAGTCTAACTGAAGGCCTTGAAGATTGTGCACTTGAATGTGAGGAGATATTTGAAGAAGAAGACGAATCCCTAATTAAGAAATCACTCTTTATGGATTTTACTCCGTAGTATGCCTGATCAGCGGCCACCCTAAACTTATCTTGCTCCGAAAATTCCTCATCGGTTATTGATCCGATGATCAGATTGTGAGCTGTATGAAATTCTTTATAAATAGATTCGATTTCTTCTGCCCTAGCTAAGAATAATGATTTGACAGTATCATCCCTTGATGCTTGAATGCCTGCCTCATGGGCTTCCCTCAATCTAGAATACGCTGTTTGGCGCGCCAAGTTGGCTTTGTTTATTTTGCTGGACATTGTAAGATAAAAGACACGACAAAAGAGGGCAATGCAAACAAAATTAAACAAATCGAACACAAGAAATGCCCTAGATTGAAAGAAGAGAAATGCGCTACCTGGTTTCAGACACAATTCTGAACAAACAAGGGAAGTATCGATAAAAGTAGAATAAAACTAATTCACAAAAATCAGCACAAAAAAAATGTAAAAAATGTAATACAACGTTAATAAATCCTGTGTCAAAAGTGATATATATATATGAATAATTAATATATGTATGTAATATAAGTTAAAATGTGTAATAAGTATAAAAGTACTACTGATATTATATATGGTAAAGTAGAAATAAATTAGAAATAAATTTTAAAAAATTGCTACGTAAATATGACCAAATTTCAATTATGTAAATTTAATTTAAAAATATAGCGCGAAGGACTGTATCAGATTTAAAATAAAAAGCAACAAAAACAAATAATTAATTAAAATGAATTAATTGAAACACAATGAAATTATTTAAATCAAAGTTAAAATCCGTCTCGAAGTGACCAAATGTTTAGTGATTAAACTTGAGAGATCGCTGGTTAAATTGTATTGGATAAATAATTTTTAAAGAAAAAATGCAATATTAGATTGTATATAAGATTAGCGAAAATAGCGAATATTTGTGGCAAATATATGTAAAATAAAATGAATTCAAATAACAATTGGCAGATTTTATATCTTATTGTCAATTCTATATGAGATTCACTTACCTTTTTGTCTACAGTCGGCCCGGCTAGGGTTGGCGTGAGATACACTGCTGTGGTGATCTGCTTGGCGCTTGCTTCCATACAGGACGAGAGGTTTTTGAAGAGTCGTCGATCATATGCAAATAGTATAGTTTAAACAGGATCCTATTGTGTTATCCCGTGGGAACTTTATTGCTAAAATGTAAAAACCATTTTTTTTGGTTTTTAATATCTTTGTAAGGCAAAATCACTTGGTCGTCCAAAAATCGTAGTGGGAGGGGGGTGGTGGGGAGCCTTACAAAAAAAAATGCAATTATTTTTTTTCATCGTTTTTCGGATGTACAATATCCGAACATTCATTCATCAAATTTGCATACCCATCTGGACATTAGAAATATTTTTATTTTATTTATAAAAATACGTCAAACCATTGTTGTATACGGAGCGCCTTCATACAAAATCACTTGTTCTGAAAACCCATATTTTTAAAATCTTTTACCTCGCTCTACCTCGAAAAATATTGGGTTTAGCAAAAAATTACTTTCTATAAACATTATAGACCAAAAATCAGAGAACACGTGGGTTTTTTTAGAATTTCGATTGGATAATTAGTTTAAGAAAAAATCAAATAAATCGAACGGCATGTCACGACTGACAGTGCTGAACGCGGAGATGCGAGGAAGGGCGAGATTCCTGTGCCGAAGTCAAAGCAAATCGACTCTAGTGATGGCGATGTTGTTAGGGTCGATTTTACATTAAAACGCTGTTGTGTTGTATATTCTATTGCGAAAGTGCATCATTGTGCATTATTTTTTACTAATAGCGCGAAATCCACTGAGCTGAGATTTTTAATATTAAAAGTTTTAAATTATTAAAAGTTATTAATTAGCTTATTGCTATAATAAAAATATTAAATATCTACTTAATATTAAAGTAAATATTTTTTTTATCTAGAAACGGATTTAACGAAAAGCAGCAGGTCTGACAGTGAACTTGAGTCAAAAATCAGATTAAGGCATGTTTTTTTTTCCATAAAGTCCATTTCCTTTTCAGTTTGTTGAAGGACGCGGAAACTGGAGAATACATTTTTGTTCTAGTTTTCGAAAAATGCATCCTTACTTCTTTGCATTTGGCCATGTGAACTATTCTTTTTGGGGAACATTATATTTGTTGGACATGTACAAATTTGCTGATAAGTATCCAGAATTTCATGAAGACTTTATTAGAGGAAATTTTGTTGTGAAAAGTTTGAACAGAAACTTTTACCAACTATTTGTAGATATAGCTTTAAACACATAAATACAAACTCAAAAGATGCAGGAGGAATCGTGTGATTTACTAAAACCAGCACAAAACTAGACGAATGGTTTTTAAGCTACAATATGATTGGCATGATGTTAGATGAATTTCGTGCATCATGAGACCTAAGCAACCACTCAAGTCAAAACGTAGAAAGTAGAAAAAAAAAAAACGGATGAAAATTGATGAATATTCTGTACAAAAACTACATGATCAGTTTTTACGATTTAATGTATTTTTAAAAAGCGTAGATCGTCTTCTCGTAATTTCAGCTAATGAGATTGCATCGCCAAATGTTCAAACATCCTTATTAATATACAAAAAAAAAATGAAGAAGAGAGCCTAGCAAAATTTATTGTTACTGTTGGAACTCCCAATTTTTATCAGCATAGAAAAGAGAATAATCTTCCAACACTTCGTCGCGCAGATACCTATAAAGTAATCCATAGAGAGTTCGTGGATACCTATAGATCTTTCGTTGTCCTTTGTTCCAACCCTCATCTAAACTTCTGGAGTTGAAAGGTCTTTAAAATGGGCAGATCGGTAACTTTACAGTCGACTATACATTTTGTATATCCCTCCATTTTTGCTGACAGAATGTGTAATATTATTCTGGTATTGGCCTCTTTATGTGATGAGACTAATATTTCAGAATTCAAACCAAAATTTGTTTTGTAATGTAAAACGTCGCAAAATCCTCTGCTGGATACGAAGTGACCGGTACAATTTGTTAAGGAATATTTAACTAGCTGATTGCTTACGAAGTGTGTAAGCTGGTTTTTATTAAAAACTCAATTAATAAATGAATTCCATTTTTGAGGTAATACTGTATCCGGACCTTACAATTAACCGTTGTATTGATTCAATTTTGGCGCCTCTCTTTCGTCTCGTGCAGTTTTTTATGGAAGATTCCTTGTAGTGATCCAAAACAAAATCGATCCTTTTAACGCTGTAGGGGTTCTTGAACACTATTGATTTCAAAATTCTTGCATAGTCGTCAAATGTTTTGGCATTTGATGGTTTGCCAACGGCTTGAATCAATCCCATACCATCAAAAATGTGACACGTTTTGTGATTTTGTAACAACTGTAAACTGTTCTATTATAGAACCTAAGGCAGATTTATTTTATGGTATCGATAAAACTCCTGCTGGTACAAGTGACATTGGATATGCTGTCAATTCCTATTTGAAAATATCCTCATAATATTTATGTCTCTTTCAATTGCCTTGATTGCTAGTATTTTTTGTAAAAATTCTTGCTCAGCTTGAATAATTTTCTTCTTTTCAGAGACAGTTTTATAGGTATCTGCGCGACGAAGTGTTGGAAGATTATTCTCTTTTCTATGCTGATAAAAATTGGGAGTTCCAACAGTAACAATAATTTTTGCTAGGCTCTCTTTTTCATTTTTTTTTTGTATATTAATAAGGATGTTTGAACATTTGGCGATGCAATCTCATTAGCTGAAATTACGAGAAGACAATCTACGCTTTTTAAAAATACATTAAATCGTAAAAACTGTTCATGTAGTTTTTGTACAGAATATCCATCAATTTTCATGCGTTTTTTTCTACTTTCTACATTTTGACTTGAGTGGTTGCTTAGGTTCATGATGCACGAAATTCATCTACCATCATGCCAATCATATTGTAGCTTAAAAACCATTCGTCTAGTTTTGTGCTGGTTTTAGTAAATCACACGATTCCTCCTGCATCTTTTGAGTTTGTATTTATGTGTTTAAAGCTATATCTATACATAGTTGGTAAAAGTTTCTGTTCCAACTTTTCACAACAAAATCTCCTCTAATAAAGTCTTCATGAAATTCTGGATACTTATCAGCAAATTTGTACATGTCCAACAAATATAATGTTCCCCAAAAAGAATAGTTCACATGGCCAAATGCAAAAAAGTAAGGATGCATTTTTCGAAAACTAGAACAAAAATGTATTCTCCAGTTTCCGCGTCCTTCAACAAACTGAAAAGGAAATGGACTTTATGAAAAAAAAAAACATGCCTTAATCTGATTTTTTCACTCAAGTTCACTGTCAGACCTGCTGCTTTTCGTTAAATCCGTTTCTAGATAAAAAAAATATTTACTTTAATATTAAGTAGATATTTAATATTTTTATTATAGCAATAAGCTAATTAATAACTTTTAATAATTTAAAACTTTTAATATTAAAAATCTCAGCTCAGTGGATTTCGCGCTATTAGTAAAAAATAATGCACAGTGATGCACTTTCGCAATAGAATATACAACACAACAGCGTTTCAATGTAATAAAATCGACCCTAACAACATCGCCATCACTAGAGTCGATTTGCTTTGACTTCGGCACAGGAATCTCGCCCTTCCTCGCATCTCCGCGTTCAGCACTGTCAGTCGTGACATGCCGTTCGATTTATTTTAATTTTTTCTTAAACTAATTATCCAATCGAAATTCTAAAAAAACCCACGTGTTCTCTGATTTTTGGTCTATAATGTTTATAGAAAGTAATTTTTTGCTAAACCCAATATTTTTCGAGGTAGAGCGAGGTAAAAGATTTTAAAAATATGGGTTTTCAGAACAAGTGATTTTGTATGAAGGCGCTCCGTATACAACAATGGTTTGACGTATTTTTATAAATAAAATAAAAATATTTCTAATGTCCAGATCAACATGAAAATTTGAGGAATGAATTTTCGGTTATCGTAGATCCGAAAAATGACGAAAAAAAAATTAGCACTTTTTTTTTGTAAGGCTCCCCACCACTCCCCTCCCGCTACGATTTTTGGACGACCAAGTGATTTTGCATTAGAAAGATATTAGAAACGAAAAAAAATAGGTTTTACATTTTAGCAACAAAGTGCCCACCAAAATCTATTCTAGAAGCCTTTTGCCAGTCTATTTACTCTACTAAAAGGGGCACGTATCTATTACCCCAAATCGACTAGAGGGTACTGTTTTTAGAGACCTCCGTGAATAGCCGTAAATTAAACTTAAAGTGACATTCTTTACTTGCTACACAAAGGCGGATACGTTTTCTTAAGGAATCTGAAGTGTTTTGGGTTGATATATGTTTCCCAAAAACATGTTGAATTTCAGACAAGTGAATTCTCAGAACTTGACAATAATTAATCAGCCAATTTGAGTTCGAGAATTTAAAAATAAACTAAAGCCATATTGCAATTATGTAATATATTATGATTAAATAAAATTTAAAACTAAATAAGGTCATACTCGTAATAATAAAAAAAATATTTAAATTACTTGACACTTTTCCAAACACAATGAGAATGTCTAATCTATATAGGCGTAGGCGAAATCAAGACCACTTAAAATTTCATCTATGAAACGTTAGAAGGTCTGTTCTGTGTTTCTTAAACCCAAAAAGCATATATAAATATTCATACAGTCCAAATGGTGTGGTAGCGACTGACCCAAGTCTTCGAGGTGTGAAATTGGGTATCGATCTGGAATAGTCCTTTGGTTTAGACGTCGATAACCTTCACAGGGTCATCATTCCTCACCTTTCTTCGGGACCATATGTAGTGGTGTAGACCAGTTCTTTTTTTAGCCATTGCAATTTGTCAGGTGCTAATCGTCGAGGCTTAAAAAAACGGGTGGACCTAGTGTTGTATCGATGTGGTGCTTAGTTTGATGTTGAATGTCTTTCAGAATACCGGCGGGTCGTGGATTTCCGGACACTGAGCTAACAGCATATTTATCAAAAATCCTTTGTAAAAGGTATATATTTAAACCCAAACGGGCTAAATTAAAAAGACAAAACGTTTTCGGAATCCATATTCTATCATCAGTGTCCTAGAAAATATTTAACCACTTAATTAAAAAGAACGTATGTTTAAAATTTTGACTAAGGTTAATACAAAGCGTGGTTAATACTTACTAAGAGTACATGAATGTAGCCACTAAATACATGGGTAAAAACCCGTTAACAAAAAATAATTAATTACATTTAGTTTACAAATTTTCTTATAATGGTTTAGGATGGTAAAGTTACCTAACCTAACCTATCGTGTCGTCGTAATTGAATATGTGGAACATTATACTCGGTTCACAATTTGTTGATAGCTCACTACAAGTTTAATCCTAATTAGAGAACTGAAATACAGAGAGGATAGGTAATACGATATAATAGTAAAAACCAACCTGAAACTGGCGGTTTAAGATGTTTTCGACTAACCCACCTTGTATCTGCAGTAATACAATACAGCGGTCAACCTTATAATCCGATTAATGTATTTTGACCGACCAGTGTCGTAGAGTATATGATTGAAACATTGATTTGAACTAAATAAATATATTTTTTAAATTGTATTTTTGTTTTAATAAAACTTCTTTATTTTATTCAAAAATAAAAAGTTTCTTGCCATCTGTAAAAGATACATTTATTTAATTAAGGGGAAAGGCGCCAAATGTCGCCTGGCAAAATTTTCAATGTGTTTTAAATGTATCCATTATTTTCGAATCCGGAGAAAACTAATAAATATTTTTGAAAAATTTAAACGCAGAATAAAAGATTACATTAATACTGAGGGCAGGAAGTCCCTGAAAACTTCTACAATGTTTATTTTAATATGTTATGTAACAGGGCTGAAAATAAAAGAGAAAATATAGTATAATTTTTAATTGAAAATATTGCATGCAAAAGAAACTTTTTATTTATTCTGCCTTTAAATTTTTCAAAAATGCTTTTTAGTTTTCTCAGGATTTGAAAAAAAAATAGATACATTTAAAACACATTGAACATTTTGACATTTTGCGCCTTTTCCCTTTAATACCTTACGATTACAACTACTATTACTTACCTTATATAATTACGATTAGAAAACTATTTAAATTCAAAATAAATAGGATCAACTTCGGAATCCGAGTCGTCTTGAGGGTTAATAATTAGCGGTTGTGTCTCTACGTTCGCATCAATTATGTTATCAAGATCCCACATTTTTTGTTCTTCTTCTATTACATGTCTTACTGCATATTTCCAGTTTTGTTCTGTAATGTGTTGTAAAGACTCGTATAACAATTCACGTACAACTTGTATTTTATATGACGTATTTTTTCTTGCCACATAACTTTTCATTTGTGCCCAAATGAGTTCAATTGGATTTATTTCGCAGTGGTAGGGTGGAAGTATAAGGCCTGTGATGTTTCGCCTTTCCGCCATTTTGCCAACTACGTATTTCTTGAACTTAGATTTGTGTTGCCGGGCAATTTTTAAAAGTTCTGTTTTTACCATTCCATCTTCGTAAGGCAGATACTTATTCCGTAGCCAGTCAAGAATATCCTGTTTCTTCCACGCAGTCGTTGGAAGTCTTTCTACTAGTCGTGAATGATAAGGTGCATTATCTAATACTATAATTGAATTTGGTGGTATATGTTCAATCATTTGCACAAAATACTCTTCGAAAACATCAGCCGTCATCTCCTCGTGATAGTCTTTTGTGCTTTTGGACTGAAATTCCAACATACCATGCTTAACAAATCCTTTTTCACTGCCAATGTGAGCAATTATTAATCCACTGTCTTTACCAGAAGGTGGAGAGATACCAGTAGACCAACCTTTCATAAAGGCTTGCCTGGAGCTTAATATATTTTTATCTGACCAAATTTTTTTTAGAGTATGACCTGAGTTTACCCACGTTCATCCTGGTAGAAGATTGGCCTTGCTTTAGCCCGAAATTTTCGTATGGATCTTAGATAATTTTTTCTCCAACATATTATCTCCTCCCGGTCAAACAAAAGTGATTTTCGGTATGATTTCTCCCACCAGAAATTTAATTCTTTTAAAACTTGCCACAATTTAGTTCGTCCGATATGAGGCAAATCCAGATCGTCTCTAACTTCTTGTAAAATTATATTTAGGTTTGGTATTTCTTTTTTGAAAAAAAAAATCCTTGAATTTTCCTTCGAATACCATTTTTTTGCAAATTCATCAATTTGAATAGGCTTTTTCCCTCTTTTTAAGTGTTCGTTTGTGTTTGGGTTAGCTATACCGTGTTTTTTTCTTTCTGATAGGAACCTATAGATAGTTGACTCCCCTACGCTAGTCATGTTGGTACAACTTTGGATATTGCGAACAGTGCTTGTGGGATTCTGAGAAACCAGAGCATCGTGAACATTCAGAACAATAGTCTTCTCTCTTGGTGAATAGACAGACTTACTGACTGCACGCAACAGTACCGTTGTAAAACTTGATGATGTTGATGATGAAGCCATCACAAACAATCCAACAAAACGAGCACGAGCGAAAGGTACGTATATGTTCGTAGGTATATGGAATAAAAATCACTCACGCACTGCATATAATTCGCAAAAGAAATATTTGAGACGATAATTACTGCCGTAGACGCGGAAACACCGACGAGCCGTACATTACATACATTCAAAAACGTACTAAACAAAAAAAATTGTTTTCGTTCGTAATAACTTCACCCTTTCAAGTTAAGTTTCGAATATAAACTAAACAGACGAGGCACGTAGCCAAAGCCGGCATCTATACCCATTATATTATTAAAAATCTGGGAATTCCATCCTAATTATCTTGAAACGGATAGTACCTTCGGATATGAATACCAGGTTTTCGAGTAAAGTGATTAAACGTGAAGATTAGTATTGAAGTATCCAAAGAGATAAGGTATTCTTATTTACAAAATTGTTAATGGTTAATTATTATTTTTATTATATTAAATATTAAATATGAAATATTATATTAAATATAATATAATAACCAACATTAGCCGTGAAAGTTTTAATTGTTTTTTGCTAAATATATTAGTATTAAAACATTATTAATATCAATATTAATTTTAATGAATATGCCTCAGGAACGCCTATGATGATACAAATTTAACGACCGTTAGATGACTTTAAGGCATATTTCGTGCCATCAACAAATTGTGAACGGATAATAGGTGAAATTATGTGGAATTAGGTGGACTATTTTCTAATTCCCTACGCTGATTCTCAAGTAAGCAACTAAAGTTTCTTTTGAAGTATTCCGCTTTTTTGTCGCCACTTTTTGGGTAATATATCTCCTTTATGCTGTCTCAGTAATGAAAATATCAAGTCAGTTCCAGGTAAATTATTTTTGAAAATAGACACTTGTCGACCCTGGCCATCCAAAACACTTTTGGTTAAGTATTTTATATCTCAAATATAGTGTGCCCACCATTTTTTTACGGCCATTATAGTGGATATTAAGGGTTCCATAGGGAATTTTATATTCTTCAGCAGCGCGCAGTAAGAAACATCCTTTCTCAAAAACTTTCTGGAGTGCATTTTCCACCCTTACTTCGTCATCGTCCTTATATTGACGAGCACCAAGTTTTTTTGAAAAAATCTTTTAAGAAAGCGCCACTTTAAGATTTCTTCAGAAAAAATGTTATCAAATTCGCCCACGGTTGAGAGCAATTTCGAACCACAGACCTGATCAAAATAGCCCCATTGTGAAAGTTCTAACTTACTTTGAATATCATCCTGACTAAGGTGAGGTGACTGACAAGTTTTCTTAAAAAATTATTTTAAGAAAGCGCTAATTTAAGATTTCTTAAGAAAAAATCTTATCAAATTTCCCATTGTGAATTTTTAAATTTCCGGCATAAATTATGATACCATGAAAAATAGCGTTGTTTACATGTGTTGACAGAGAACATGTAACTATTAAGATAATTAGTTAAAATCGCATATTTTTTTGTAGTTTTTCTCAGGCACCGGAACGTTAGGAAGCTAAAGAAATTTACCAAAAATATAGCCATAATTGAAACAAGTTTTTTCCATAAAAAATATACTTACTTCAACTAAACAATCACAGGTTTCACTCTAGTGTTAACTAACTAGAGCAACGTTGTCATCCATTTGTTAAGCTTCTTAGATTTCAGGAGAGAATTAAAATATTTAGAATCAATCGCAATTAGGGGAGGTATGCCTATGATGGCATATCTAACTTCACCTCTCGTTTTTTTTTTATTAAAATACATGATTATATTTGTTACAATTTTTTTTCTAGTTCAGTTGAATGTACCAATTAAGCTGGACATATAAAGGTCAAAGGGAATGTGGATTTTTATATTAAAAAATTGAAATATCAGAAATGTCAAGTGTGCCATCATAGGCACATTCCTTGCCTATAATGGCATAGCTGCAAAGTACACTAGAAAAAAATATGTGTTAGTGGAATTTTCGCATTTTATTCAAAGAAAACAATAATACAACAAATAAAAAAGTAACACACTTTAAAACAATTAAGAACATAAATCACAATAAAATATCTTACATTTTTTATCTACCCCAGCGCATTCAGAGTGACACCAGGATTGGCACCCCTGACATTTAATCCAGCATTCTTTCGGTTTTGAGAGGGAATACAGGCCATTACAATACAAGAAAACTAGAAAGTCAAGGCGAAGAATAGGAGAAAATGGAGACTTATCCTTGAGCAGGCCAAGACCCACCATGGGTTGTGGAGCCAATAATGATGATGACAATACAAGCAAGCGACGTCGGAATCATTATCTTCAAAATTTTCGTTATCGCTCGCGGAATCATGTTCTTTCTCATCATTTCTCTCTATCCCTTCTTTTGCCATTCGGTATAATGTTCGTTTTTCTGGAAAAGTGTCATCCACAGATTTCCGTTCTAATCCACTGTTATACGTACTTTTTTTTTAGGTTCTATCTTCTGTTTTATTAATCGTTTAACTTTGTTTGCCAGTTTTCTTCGTTCTACATTTTCTTTTTCAACAACCTTATCTTTCAATTCTTGAATTTAAGTTTTTTTGTGTTTGACTGCGAAACACTGGGAATGGGTGATAAATCTTGGATTGTTATGTGAAGAGTATCCTGTTGAGTATTTTCTAGAAGGACCCTTTGGCAGTCTTTAGGTGGGTGATTTTGTCCACTTTCTAGGCTTTCTTCTAGATTATAATCTGGATTGTTTTAAACAACCCAGCAACTTGAAAGTGCGTAAGGGTATTCCAGGATTTTGTTTTAACCAATTTTGAATCTCTTGGTTATAATAGGTTTGTAGAGGACTAAAAAACCTCACGCCGAGTGGCTACACACGGTGGGAACAGTGTGTTGGAAAGCAGAAAAGTACAATACCATTCTCTTTTACAACTTGTAAGACTTCCAGTCTCTTATGACTACTGTGGCCATCTAACAATAATATGTTATTCTCATTCGAAGCTTTGGTATAGTGAATAAAATGTTTGAGCCATTGAACAAAAATGTCTGAAGACATCTACACAAAAATAAATGCAGGTGGTACAAAAGTACCAATTGCATTCCTAAAACCTAAAAACCCTACATATTGGTATTGTTTATCTACTTTTACCTTAATATAAGTAAAAAGTAGAGTTTTTGAAATGTTTGCGATTATTGTTCTTTTTTTGGGTATGGGTAAATGGGTATATAAATATACCCATTTACAAAGATTAACCTCTTTTTGTCCTTTTTTCTTTGATGGCATTTAACATGTGCACATGATGGCATACTGTGCCATCATTGGAATACATCTGCTATGCCGTCATAGGCAAGTACGCATCAGATTTAAAGCAATAGCACCACAATGGCAGAAATTAAAGTTGTAGTGGCAGCTGTAGTTTCTTAATCAACGACTAGAGTAATGCCTGCAAGTGAAGGACCTGGTTGATCTAAAATATTTAGATCTATTTTTGTATTACTTTGTTTTTCTATTATAGCTGAGGAGCTCTCATTTGTAGACAAAAAAGCGTGCTCTGAAATTTTATCGGGATCAAACGGTACAATTCCTGTGGCAACAAATCCAGATGTTCCATTTTTCACCGTTGCTGAGATTTTCCACGCATTTCCTAACAACTCACTAAACTGGTAACGTGTAATTTTTCTTGTTTGATTATTTCTGATATAGTTTTGACATCTCGAGTAAAAATTAGCATTTAAAGATTTGAAAAAAGCTCGGTTCAACGGCTGCAGAAAATGCGTGGTATGACTGGGTAAGCACAACATTATAATTTCGTTGTTTTCGTTGCTTTCTAATACTAACAATGCTGCTATATTGAACGAGGTCCATCTAATATTAGCAAAACTTTGCCTTGAGGCTTTCGACGAATAAATAGATTTTTTAGCCAATGTAAAAAATTACCGTATTTACGTAGGCCGATTTTTCGGACATTACAAACATTGCTCCAGGTGGCATCCGCGTACTCTTCTTTTCTATTTTTTCCTTTAAAACTAGAATACGAAGGTAAAAATATGCATTCAGCATTGCAGCAGCTTATCACAGAAATCGTTTCTCCTTTCTCTCCTGATGTAAGAACGGGACATTCTTGGATCTTTAGACGAGTACATGTCCAGGCCTGTTATTTAACTGCAAATTTGTCTCGTCTACGTTGAAAATATGCCCCGGCTTATTTATTAATTGACTATTGGTTAAAATACTTAGCAGCAGATCGAAGTACTGTTTAACTACCTCGTGGTTTAATCTTTTTGCCTTGTCCAAAGAAACTCCTTCACTTTTTCACACTGATATGTCTGAATGGCGCCGTAAAAATGACTGCAACCAGTCAAAATCAACTTTATTGTTGTTTCTATTGAATTTGTGACATTATATTTTTCTGCTAACTTAAACGCCACAGTTCCTATATGGTCACGAGTGGGTGCAAAACCATACATTTGCAATTTGTTAATATGCAGCACTAATTTCATCTCGATCTCATCCACAAGAGTTGAAGAAGGTCCAAGATGATTGTGTTTTTGTAGATCATTACCTTTCATTCTTCTCTGTATGCTACTTCGAGGTATGCTATAAGCTAATGCAGCTCGATTTAGTCCCATGCGATTTTCTCTGATAGCTGCAACCGCATTTTGTAGTGCTTCTTCGCTCCATATACCTCTTTCAACAGTAGATTTCCGCTTATAATATGAAGGTATATTGTAACCTGTAATAATATAGAAATTAATTAATAATACTTCTTATTAAAAAAAAATTGTTGAGTAATACAAACCCAATACTTATTATTAGCCCATCTATACCGATACACTGTGGCCCGTCTATCCCAAAGGTTCGTTAGAGACGGGCACGCCATCGAACACACAGTTTACATTTTATAAGGGTATTTTAGGTTAGATTCAGTTGTTTAATCTCAATATAACAGTTGAATACATAAATAATAAAAACAAACTTACCTTTTGTCAAACCTTACACAACTTGAAAATTCACCAAGGAAACATTTCACCAACAACATATACTTAATTAAAAAAATCTCTGTTGTTTATGCATAGACGTCGCAATGACACGTTCACAAGGTCTGTCGTTGACTAAATGTTATAATTCAACGTTGACGCACTGCACAATAAACAGAGGATCTGCAATATGACGAATGGCCCGTCTATAGCGATGGCCCATCTCTCCCGGACTTACCCTAATACTAATCAAAATTGCATACTTACTTTGGATATTTTAACTTCAGACGAGAAGCGGCAAAAAACTGTTTGTGTTAACGTGCGTTATATTAGTTCAAACTCTATGCGCATGCCTATGCAGCCGATATCGTTCCACAGGAAAAGATTTACAAATTACATGCTATGCCCTCAGAGGCAGCAGGCCATCATAGGCATACTTTCCCTACCAATTTCGCCCATTTGGATCAATTTCACCCCATGTTCCGATGCTAAATTTAATTGTTTTATTTTAAAATGCAATATTGCCATATGATGATATACTTTTTGCATATTTTGGTAAAAGTGCTTGCATATATATGTGCATATTTCCCTAATTTTTTTGTGGATATCTCTTTATCTTTACTTGTCACTGTTCTATGATTTTCTCTGGAGAAAGTTTTTAGATGTATATAGATAGTTGACAGCCTTTGTAAGGCTGTCGATACCTTTCTTTACTTTGGTATAGGTACTTCGTAGCAGCATTCCCAAAAAATATTGCTTCTTAAAAAACTATTCCAATAATTCTTTGGAACAGCGTATCTTTTAATTAATAATTTTCTGTTCTTCACTGCATTTAATGAAATCTGCCTCAGAAAACTGATAATGCCCCCTTGAAATGTTTTATTAGCTTTTCCTTTGTTCCGCTTTATAACGACTACCTATAGCATTCATTTAGCAATATAACAAATTACGTTCGTATTTCAAAGTCGCTAATAGCTTTATAAATATTTTAATGTTGCTTCGTAGAAAATTAGTGGCTACTATCAATAATTTAGTTGAAAGAAATACTATTTTGCTGTACACTCATCGCATTGATTCCGTGACGCTTGACATGCGCCTTAATTGGGGTTAATTATTAAGATAGTCTTACAAACTAGTTAATATTTCTTGGCAGCTATTTTCATACTGCCGTGTGAGTTTGAAATGCTTTTTTAAAGGCAAAGTTGATCGTTAAAAATGTAGAAAAGATTCACTTTTGGTACATTTCGTTCTTTTATAAAAATGGGTATGTATTTATCTTACTAAGCAATATAATTCATTATTTTTTATGAAACTATAATATTCTTATTCATTAGCACATAATTTTTTTGAAACTACAGTATATCATGCTCTATATCAATAACAGATTTA
This sequence comes from Diabrotica balteata, assembly GCA_918026665.1. NCBI lineage: Eukaryota > Metazoa > Arthropoda > Insecta > Coleoptera > Chrysomelidae > Diabrotica > Diabrotica balteata. Next base: position 104,763,993 of record OU898281.1, on the reverse strand, counting down.
ACTCCTTTATTTATTCTACTTTTATTTTTTCTCTATTGGTTTATATTTAACACTTTAAACGCCACGTAAGTTGTATTTAACTCACACCCTGTTTGAACAAGGCGTTATGCGAATTAAATATAATTCCACAGATTGTTGAGATTCTACGCTCTGTGAAACGAGTTTACTTCACAGTTTATATGTTATTGATAGGCATATTATTTGTACATGGCCCCGTAGTCAGATTATTGAAATTAGCATGTTGTTTTACATAAAAATTAATATAACAATAATATAATAATAAAATTTATTATATCTTTTCACTACTGCAGCTTTGAGCGCCTTTCTCATGTGATCTATTTTTGGTATTTGTTTACAATTTATAGTCATCAACTGGATGTGTTGGGGAGGGGAGAACTGTTTGTCTCAAGTTGGTCATTCAGAATTATGTATGTATTTTTTAAATTGTTAATTTCTATAAATTCTAACGAATATAGCTTAAGGTTTTTATTTTGGATGTGAAGTGCGTATGTAGAATCTATTTTCTGTTATTGAAACCCCTTTTATGTTCTACTATACGTTTGTTAAAAGTTCTACTAGTTTGACCGATGTACGTTTTTGAAGTGTGGCTATTATTTATGTTATATCCGTTAAAACATCAGTTATTTTTACAAAATATAATTAACCCTGCGTTATTGTGTCCAAATAAATTAGCACGAGAGGTGTTCCGGGGTATGTCATACCCCAAACTAAACCAACGCAGGAAGTTAAAATTTTTAAATGTAATCATTTAAAATGGTTAATCTTAGTCTTATATTTAAACGGTAAACATTATTTATCCAACAAATTGCAATTATGCTAGTCAAAAAACATGAGTGAACATTAATACACTCAGATATTATGAAACATTTTATGAACACTCAACTCTAAATAAACTTATAGTCTAAGATTCTACAAACTAAAGAAGAAAATGTTTGCCAAAATACATTGAAAAATAAAAAAGTTATGACTCCTCAAAATTGTAGGAATTTTGCGTGTTCCAAACAAATTGGAGTATCACATCGCATGCATATGTAAAATGTCTGCTTTTTTTTTATTTCTTGGACAAACAGAATATCTATTGCGTGTTCTACGCCTCTTAGGTCCCAACTGATGTTAATTATCACATAGTGGTTAACACAAGGAAGGGTTTTATCTTCGTTGGTTTCGAAACTCAGAAATCAGCTGCATATTCAGTTCTTTCAAAAAATTCGTCTTTTAATTTATCGTTTTTTGTCTTGAGCATTCACTTTAGCTGTATTCAAACACGAAAAAATTGTGTCAAAGTCCAACGACGACTATTTCTTGATACGCTGTAATTAGCAGATAGCTCATCCAAAGTGTCTCTACACCGCCTTTGGTTGAATTGTAAAAGTTGATAATTTTAGGTAATTTCGTTTTATTAGTTTTTTCAATTAGTATCATCATGATGCAATGTAGAAAAAAAGATTAAATTTCTGACTTTTTTGGCACATATAATACAGTCGTTATATCTTCCTTGATAACAAATTTTGAACTGCCTATTTCTCTTTCCCGTGTGTTAGAATGTTGGAACAGAACAGAAGTGCTGTTGGAATTTGCATTTTGTTCTTCCTAACTGTCTTAACCGATGTAAGATAATGAGTCGAAATTAGATTGATCATGAGCATATAAATGGTAAACCAGTTATCGAAAGTCACACACACACATACACACGCGAAGCGTTCAACCCAACCCCTAGTGTCATGTGTATACCACTGCTAGTCAGTGGGATCCACATGACCGAAGATCAAACCGGTCTCGCTTCAGAAGAGCTAGTCATTCTGAATCGGTACCTATCTGACCCCCAGGTTTTTCCTCCACCCCTTTGCTACGTGTGACATACGTAACAAAGGCTTATGAACTTTACGTAGGGCTATTTGGGTAATGAACAAAACCCTACGTATCGACATGGTTGTGGTTAAGCCACCTGAAATTGAGGGGTAGCTAAAAGCTTTTCTCCCTAGTTACTTTACTGAATTTAATTTGGTGCTAGCATTGCTTTGGACCTGATGTCCCTAAAGAGTGTGTGCCCCCACACGGAGAGGCACCAACCTAGATTGGTGCCCCTCCGTACAGGGAAATGTGTGTGTTCGGCACTCAGCTGCCGATTTGGCAAAAGTTAATTTGTTCTCCTCGCCAGCTGAGCCCCCGATCGGTCTGGCCACCGAGCCCATGCTTGCCGCGCTATGGCCTCGATGCTCAGAAGTCGCGTGCTGGTCTCTCAGATGGACCTGCCTTAAGGCCTAAGCCAACAAGTTGGCTGTACAAAGAGAGCTGACGGCTCTCTTTGTACCATTATCTTGCGTGTTAATTGTGCTGTGATACGAGTCGGTATCACGTATCATATCGCGCCCGGATTATGAAAGTATATTTCATTGTCACTATAATTCACTCGCGTGGCTAGAAGGTCTTTTATCGGATTTTTTGCTTATACTAATTAATACTAAAACTTAAGTCTACGTGATTTTTTTGGTGAGTAATTACCGGTGCCCGGAACTATAAAATGCCAGACCTCAGTCCCTACCCATTTTTTTTTTTTTTTTTTTTTCTACTTCTAACCCGCGTTGCCTTTGACTAGTCTGTGCCTAACTCTGTCATTATGTTGATTTTATGCTACTGGGACATATCCTGCTATCTGTTGTTTAGGCCGTCTATGTGTCGTCCTAACGTTTTCATCATAATCTATTAGCTCACGCAGCTTTCTGTTGGGGTGGTTTCTTAACTCGTTGAAGATGTCAAATGCTTTTTCGTTCATGGTGTGAAGTATTCTTTTTTGCTTTGTGTCTCTATATATGTATCGTAGAGGTACATATCTTGGTACGTTGAGTGCGTCTCTAATTAGCTGGTTTTGTGCTACTTGCAGTTTCTTTCTATTTGATTTGCATGTGTGTCCCCAAGCTGCTGATGCGTATGTTAGCGTTGGAAGGATAACACTGTTTGCTACCCTTATCTTTGTCCAGAAATTTAGTTTGCTTTTCTTGCCTATTAATGAGGCAAGTTGTATCTTTGTTAGTTTTGCTTTGTGCACTATTTGATTAACATGTTCGGTGAATGTAAGCTTGTGATCAAGGGTCACTCCTAAGTATTTAGCTTGATTGCTCCATTCTATGTTTTCATTTGCTAGATTCAGTTGTGTGTTGGGTACTTGTCTTCGTTTTCTAAACATGACGGCCTGTGTTTTGTCCGGGTTAAGTGCGATTTTCCACTTTATGCACCACGCGTGTAGCCTATTTAGAGAACGTTGTAGGTCTCTGGTTGCAAAGTTTATGTTTCTGTTGCTGGTTGCTAACGCTGTGTCATCCGCGTACAAGCTGAGCAGTGTTCTGTGGTCGGTAGGTGTATCTGCTGTGTATATGGTATACAGGTAAGGGGACAACACAGCCCCCTGAGGCACCCCCGCCTCCAGGGTTCCGACCTCGGATAGGGCAGGCCCTATACGAACTCGGAATCTCCGGTTTGCCAGGTATGACCCAAGGAGACATGTCATCGCCTCACTGTAACCATTTTGGTTCATTTTGTATAGTAGACCTTCGTGCCATACTCTGTCAAAAGCTTTACTAACATCGAGGAAGGCTGCAGCTGTGTACATTTTTTCATTATATGCTTTCGTGATGTATTCGGTAAGCCTGAGTACTTGCAGTTCGCATGAATGTCTTGATCTAAAGCCGAACTGAGCTTCTGGAATCATTCCAATTGCTTCAGATTCTGATTGCAATCTTTTTAAGATTATTCTTTCTGCTAATTTGCTTAGACACGATAGTAAACTTATCGGTCGGTAGTTTTGTGGAAAGCTCCCGTCTTTTCCCGGTTTTCCAATCATGATAACTTCTGCTTCTTTCCATCTATCTGGAAAGTATCTTAGTCTTAGTATTCCGTTAATAATGTTTGTGATGTACACTATGATTTTATTTGGTACATTTTTAATTGCTCTGTTTGTGATTTTGTCCGGTCCAGCTGCTTTCTTTGGATTTAATGCTTTTATTAGTTCTTTGACTTCTTCCGGACTTGTGTGTTCTAAGCCAATTATGCCTTTTCTTCTTTTAAGCGTCTAGCGCTTCTTTCTACTTCTTCTGTGAAGTCTAAGTCTTCTGCAGGGTGGAAATTTTGTATATTATTTGCTTCGAGTGTTTCTCGCATTACTTCGACTTTGTCCTGATTGGTGTAAACTATACCGTCAAGTCCGTGCAGTGGCGGTATGGTTTTTTGTCTTTTCTGAGTATTTTTGATACTTTCCAGAATGCGGATTTGTTTGGGTTTAGCTCTTGGATATAATTGTCCCAGCATTCACTTCTGTGCTTATTTAGTCTTCTTTTAACTTCCCTGTCTAGTTCGTTAGCAATTCTTTTGTCTTCTTGGTTCCTTGTTCTTTGAGCTCTTCTTCTTTTCCTGTTTTTTTCTTTAATGAGATCTTTTAGCTCATTAGATATTTCTTCAAATCTACCTTTTTGTGTTATTTTATTTTCGGTTTTTGTACTGGCCTCAAAGGCATTTAGCATAGTTTGTTCTAATTTTGTGATACTATCTTCAAGTTGTTCTATGTTGTTAATAGTCGGAATTGCTCCGATATTTTCACTTACTACTCTTCTAAAGTTCGGCCAGTTTGTTTTCTTTGTTTGGTGGGGCTGCAGTGGATTTATTTCCACTGCGCCTAGGGTCATGACGATTACATTATGCGTGGAATCGCCTTCATTTACTGTTTGTATTTCGTGTTGTTGCCCTATGTTGTGCAGAATTGCTATGTCGATGTGTGAGGGAAATTCTCCGTGATAGCATGTTGGGTCTGTAGGACCCGCTACAATGGTGTTGTTTTTGTTTTCGAGATAGGCACAGAGTCGTCTACCGTTCGCATTTGTTCGTCGGTCGTACCAGTTGGGCGATCTAGCATTCAGATCGCCGATAATTATCGTCGGTTCATCGGAGTTTAATATTAGATCGAGATCTTCTCTAAATATCGGCTCGTTAGGCCTCACGTACGCCGAAACAATTTTCAGCGTCTCGTTAGGCATAACGATTCGTATTATTGTAGCTTCCATGGTGACCAGGCCAAGTGGTGTGGGCACTAGATGGTGGTCTATTTGCCCTCTTATCATAATGGCCGTGCCACCTGATCGCGCTCTATGATCGTCTCTATAGATGACATAGCCTGGAATTTTGGTTTTAATTCTTTCGACTAGTTTAGTCTCTTGTAAGGCCATGACATCTATAGCGAGTCTGTTGGTAAACTCGTCAAGAATGTTTAGTTTCGACCGAATCCCGCCCGAATTCCACGATCCGATTTTTAGCTCGTCCAACTGTACTGGCATTATCCACACTTACTCATCGCCTCGAAAGCACGGGTGAAGTTTTCAAACATACCATAAAATTGGTTTGTCATCTCTTTGAATTTATTGTTCATGATATTCATGATTTCTTCTGTTGAGGCATTAGTCGATACAGCCTCTGTTACAGGAGCAGCGTTAGGTGTTTTTGCTGCTTTAGTTGCTGCGGCGTAACTTAAGTTAGGCCGTGTTGTTGGTGCACTTGGTGCATCCTTGTACCTTGGCGGTACCGTTTGTTTCGTTTTCTTCTTGGGTGCTTTGGTGCACCCCCTGTAACTGGCTGTGTGTGCTCCTTCACAGTTAGCACACTTGGCCGGGGTTTCTCTGTCTTTTGGACAGTCGGAGGAACGGTGATAGTCCCCGCATTTTACGCAGCGCGAGGCGCAGTGGCAGGCGCTTGAACCATGGTAAAAGTCCTGGCAATTGTAGCATTGCACTACGTCTCTTTTTTGTTTGTGTTCATCTTCTACTCTTATTCGAAGATAACAGAGATTTGTAATTTGTTTTACTTTTTCGGCATCCTCTTCGGCTACCGTTATTTTGAATAGAGGGAGTTGCACCTTTTTTCCCTCTCTTATTCCGACAACTGTTTCGGCTTTGATAGCTTCAATGCCTTTGTTTTTTAGCTCAATTAGTATCGTGCGTAATTCAATTTTGGTGTGTAATCCGCGGATTACCAACCTTTTGTTTTTAGGTGCGTCAATTGGGTATGCGATAAAGTTTACCGCAGGACGATGTTCTTCAAGAATTTTGACCATTCCTAAATACCCATCTCTGTTTTTGGTCTGTATGACGACAGACCGCCCAGACTTTGCGAACTTGTTGTCCGACTGAATGGATTTCTCTGCGGCTTTCCGCAGGATATTTTGGCTTTCGCCCACTGACTTTAGTATTATGGCTGGAGGCTTCGGTTCTTTGGGTGTTTTGTCAGTGGGTACCACTGGATCGTCGTTTTTGTTAGTTGTCGGTTCTTTTTGGGCTCTTTTGGATTGACGTGATCTAATCGCGTCATCCAAGATTTTCTCTTGTCGTTTTTTCGACAATCTCTCTTTGCTTTTGCGCAGCGCTCACAGTTTCTGTGGGCGTGGCTTTATCGCTGGGTTTAGCAGTGGTATTTTGTTTACTTGTCTTTGTGGCTACTTTTTGCCAGGACTCCTCGCATGGTTCATCAATTTTCTGGGGCGTTTTAGCCTCATTCAATTGTTTGGCAATCTTTTCAGGTTTGTTTACCTTGTTGTCTTGCCATTCGTCCTCGCGCACGCGCTTTGCGGGGGCTTTTTCTTTGTTTTCTGTTAATTGCAATATTCTTGCAATTAACTTTTTATTCTCTTCTTGCAACTCCTTGAGTTGCTCGACTAACGCCTCAACTTTGCGATCGTGCGATCTTTGCATGTCGTCCATTTTTTGGACGATCATCTGCAGCGTCGTTTGTTCCTCCTCTTTTTGCTTCTTGTATTCGGTCTCAGAGCTTAGCTCTGGACTGGAGCACGGTCGCTTTTCCTCCCGTCTTCGCTGCGACGAGCAGTGTGGACATTATCAAAGAAGTTGCGTTTCGCGTTGAAATCATCAATATCTAGGTTGGATGCTGTTGACTGACGGTCAACAGCATCATTATAATCAATATCCGATATCGGATCTTCAACAAGGGTGTCCATCTCTGACATAGTCGGAGATGGAGGGGTTGGTGGGATAGAGTCTGGAGCTGTATCTTGCGATATATACTCTGACCCTACTGGGTTATGGGGTAAGGATGACTCGACTTGAGCTGGAGGCTCTGTGGTCTCCTGAGAGGCCGACGACATTTTTAAGAGCTGTCTATTTTGTAGATCGCTGTTTTTTGTTTGTCCACCCGACACGTGTCGAGTGGATTCTGGGTGCCTTCCCAGACCCTGACTCGGTTGTTCACTCCTGTTTCCAGGAGGGTGCCTCTTGCCGTTTCTCACTTTACAGGCGCAGGGGCCGTTGCTGTCCGACCTAGGTTCACAACTAGGCCTTACAGTGTCAACCCTGTCGACACCATGCAAAGATCCCGAATCTTCGTGAAAGCTAATTATTATAGCCCTCCGAGAGAGGCCTATAAATTCAACCTCTCTGCGGTTTAAGCTAGTAATAAACTCGCATTCACTCTTCTCTTTGATTTGTTACAAGCGCCCGAGCCACTGCGGTGTCTTACCCACCGCTGGAGCTGACAAGCTCCGTTAAACTCAGGTCAGTTGCTACTCCTCAAAGAACACGTCCTCGCTGTTCGGCTACTCGAACCGAACTGTTATCGAAAGTAATATTAGGTTTAGTATCAGCAACTGGCCCAATCAAACGTTCAACTATGTTTTGCGGATTATTACTTTGTCGGAAAGGTCCTTTTGGCTGTGTGCCGACGTATACTTCCATGTTTAGACAGTAGTAAGTTTTAGCATTTGTATTATCGTATTAGTATTAGTATCCTTCCATGTTTAGCACCGATCGATTAGAGGTTCAATTTTGAGAAGTCTATCATCTCTTGGGCACTCACTCTTATTAGAAAAATGCCACGTGCATAATATTAGTTCGAAATCTATTTCTTCATCTATATTTTTTGATAATATTGGCATACAGCAGTGATTCTCAACCAGTGGGACATACTATTACTAATGTGAGGGGGCAGGGCGTGAACCTATCCGAAAAAAAAAAAACACTAACAACATTGACTAATTTACTAAAATCAAAGCAAAACAAAGTTTTGTAAAGCAAAGTTTATCGAAGCAGGGTGTAATATTAAAAATGGACGCTCTCAGTTCTTTTTCTACGTTTACCTGCGATCTAATATTTGGTCTTCAAAACAGCCACCGCGAAAAATCCTGTTTCGCAAAAGTAGGATATTAAAAACGGTAATAGTATACGGAAGGTTATGGTTTTTGGTGCAAAAAACTCATCATTTACCCCTGCTAAAAATTCAAAGAGGAATTTATTAATAAACTGTTTGTTGACTTCGGCATTTGCCGTGAAGTTTATGAAAGTTTTTTCTTCGGCAGTAGAGAGTCCTTCGGGTGAAATTTGTCACTTATTCCTAACCCACTCGTAACTAAGTAATAATTTGTCGTTAGCAAAAAATATCTTAATTTTTTTTTCAGCATTGATAAAATAATTTTCAATGATTACAAAAACAAGTATCGCGTGTTGTTTTTCTTCAACCTTATAAGTTTTTAATACATTCATTCACATTTCCAAACAATTCTAAGTTTTTTGCTTTAAATTTCTGCTCCACAATTCCAATTTGCTAAAAAAGTAATTCAGTATAATGTGTATTGGCTCCTTCAAGCTGAAGGTTCAAAATATTTAGTTTCTCGAATATGTCAACCAAGTATAAATTTCATCAAAAAAAAAAACCATCTTGAAACATCTCGTTGTCCGGTCTATTTATTCTTCTAGAAAAAACGGCGATTTCATGTCTTAATTCAAAAGCACGTTGTAAAAATTTTCCACGTGATAACCATCTTGCCTCCCAATAAAGTAACCTAACCATAGTTAGCACAAAATTCAGGCTAGGAGATTCTTCTTTGGAAGCCAGAGCTTTTCTGTGGATCAAAGAGTGTGTCCATATACACATTGAAGACTTTTGTTTCACAAGCGCTTGTAGAGTTTGAAATTTTCCGGACACTACACAAGCACTATCGCTGCATATTTCCACGCAATTTCTCCACTCTATTTTTGCTTCATTTATGTAATCATTTAAGATAGACATCATAATCATCGATAATTAACGAAGACAAGGCAAGTATATCTTGGTTACTAAGAATCCTATAGCAAATGAGGAACAGGAAACAACCTTTTGAAGTCATATCTTTGAGTGTGTTTATAGCTTCACATACCGTGACTCGCTAGTGACTACTACCAACAAAATAAGCGAAGAAATTAAAAGACATATAAACTTTAAAATAGGGTATACTATAGATTCAAAAAGCAATTCCACCCAAGAAATATCCAAAGAAAAACTAAAATTATTATATACAAAATACTGCTGGACACTAACGCAAAAGGATGAAAGACTTCTGGGAAGATTCGAGCGTAAGATACTATTTAAAATATTTGGAAAAATAAACGATCAAGGGCAGTGGCGCGAAAAATATAATTTCGAGTTATACCAATTCTTTAATGAACCATATTACGTAACGTTCACAGTGACTTAGATGGGCTGGACACATAATACGAATGCCTGAAAATATGACTGCTAAAAAGTTAACGACACTTAACAAGAAGCAGAGGCCGACGGCGAATTAAGTGGTTAGATGGAGTTGAAACCGACTTAGGGATACTAGAGATCAGAAGATGACAATACGTTGCCAGAAACCGAACAGAATGTCGACGAATTTTAGAGCAGGCCAGGATCCACAGAGGATTGTCGAACCAAAGATGATGACTATTAGATGCTTAAGTTACTTTAATGAATGTACATAATTAAATTAAATTTGTAGGGATCCACCCCTAACGTCTCTTTATGTGTCACTGGTTAACTTTATTTTCCAATCCTTATTTGGCGGAGAACCAAGCATGAACTTTAAGCCGCTTGGTACCTATACATAGCCAAAAAACTGCAAGAGACACGTTTTGTGTATAGTCCAAGTGATCGTGCCAGTTCAACTTCGTGTCAAGGATCGCATTTAAATATATATCAGAGATTTACATTCTAGTCTTGTGACTATAAATTTAGGTGTATCCGGGTTGCAGGAGATCCATCATATGAATCCTATGGTTTTGTAGGTATTACCAAAGGTGACACTGCTAAACCAAAAAGCCACAAGAGAATTTTTTGTGCATATTTTAAGTGACCTTGCGACTTCAAGAATCGCTAAATATTTAGCATAAATTTTAGGTTTTCTTTTTAAAATCTATCAACTCACCATTTGGTCGCCGTACTGCGTATAGCCAGCCTCCTGGCTCTCCTAAAACTAGTGCTGCTTGCGGATACTACTTTATCCATTCGCAATAATTCTGCTATCGTTTTCTCCGGCCTCTAGAAAGCTCCGCTCATACTATCTCTGGAGTTTTTTATAAAACGCAATGTCTTATTTTTATGTGCATTTTAATAAGGAGCACCAGTAAAAGTCATCTAGGGTAAAATTATCAAATTGCACGTTTTGTAAGCAATAATTTGTTTATTAATCGAGTTATAATCAATGTTTAATTCTTAATAATTTAATTTTTTTTAGACAGGAATTGTACCCCTCCAGCCATAGATGAATTTCCAAAAGATTTATTTTCAAGAACAACTCGTCAACATGGAGCTGTACTGATCCATATATTCGTTACCATATATCTTTTTACTGCTTTAGCCATGATTTGCGACGAGTATTTCGTGCCAGCAGTAGAAAGAATATGTCACGGTAAGTTATGTTAAGATGTTTAAAATTGAATTTTTTAAAATCTAATTAAAATCTTCTTGAAGCCCATTATAATTTGTTTGTATATTTACTTATTCTACTGGGATTATTTTTTCTTGCATTTAGCAGAAATTTAAGACTTGAGACCTATTTTTGAGATGGTTTTATTATGCTAAATTGATATATCGTCAATATTGTTGGCATTAACCCAATTTAGTTAACATTGAATGTCCTATTACATATTGTATTAAGACAATGCCACAGCGTGTAAATAGTCAATAATTTGTGTCCAGTCTTGTGGGAATGCGAATTTTGTTACTTGAATAAGTAAGTCGATAAAGGAGTCAATAAAGCAAATCATTTCTTTCATTACTTTTTCCAACACCGTTGAATAATTAATATTCAGCTTTCGTAGATATCTAACGTAAATTAGAATCATTTGTCGTCATATTTTTAAAAGAATTAGCATAACAGCTGTGTTACTAAAACAATAACACGTGTTACATATTACGTAATAAATTATAAATAGTTAACGTATAAAAAACTCCAGATTACAAATTATATTCGTAGCAAGGGATATACAGGTCGGTATGGAATCAGTTAATTCTTCTTCTTAGTTTAGTACCTTGTAATTATAGAACGTTCGTTTACTAAAGGTTCAATATTTACAAACAAATTTAAACAATTACAAACTTAATTTATTTAAAGATTATTTGTAATAATTTATCTTACAATAATTATTTATTATTACGATCGTTACATTTAAAATATCCGATCGCGATTTTCTTTTCTGGCTGCTCCTCCAATTAAAGCTTCGTTATTATATATAAAATGCCGTTATCTAGAAGGATCTGGCAATTAATCGATGACCTTCCACCCATTAGACGACAAGGTGACTCATGGACTGGTCTTGAAGGTAAAGATGGGAGTATTCGAATACTGGATTCGAGTAGTATCCGATTCCTTACAGAATCAATTGTACTCGAGTACTCGAACTGGAAACCGATTGAGTACTAAGTACTGAATTAACTGAATACCTGCCGAATCACGCCGATTATAGAACGGTCAGAAATTACAGTAATGTTTGGGTTATTCGCAATTTATCTGTTCCTGGGACCTCTGTTCCATCTGAAAGACTCTTCTCGAATGCAGGGCAATTAACGAATGATCGTAGAAACCGACCATTGCCAAAAAACTTGGACAAAATTATATTTTTAAACAGTTTTATTCTTAATGTTTCTGTTTTATTTTTTTTGTAATATATTCTAGAATCTTTTTTATATTTATTCTTAATTTTTATTTTTAATGTTCATTTAATATTTGAACTGTTTTTTATTTTTTTGGCAATAGTAGAATACTGAAAATTTTGTTCTTAGCTAAATAATTACTTTAATTATGCCAAAAACTATCTAAAATATTTGTATTTATTTGTCAAAATTATATTTATGATAAAACAAAAAAAAACATACGCAAAAAACACAAATAAATGAAAAATCATAGATAAAGATTGACAACCCGACTCATAATTTAAAATCTGATCCACAGTACTCGGTACTCAGTACTCACTAAAGTATCCGATTCCTTACTGTACTTGATTCCACGGTAACCGATTCCCATAAGTAATCGATTCTGACCATCACTACGCGAAGGGACTAGAGATTTCTGCCCATAGGTAAACAGGTATTTCAACTGAGCGCCGAAATTACTAGAAATAGAAAAGAATTAGTCATAATATATTTACAGTTTTATACGCCATAATATTTATTATCGTAACAATATTCTTAACTTCGACGGAAATGGAATTTGTTACAACGTTGGACTTAGTCTTTCTTATTTGTTGTCAGTGATTTGACCGCATGACTGGCTAACATCTACATATAATGTGAAGACCATCGAACTATATAACTAATGATTCATGCCGCTAAGGCTTTTATGCGAATAATTTATAACCGAATTTGTACAATACGTGTGAAGAATACTTGAGTCGTTCTCAATGTGGTTTTAGAAAGGGTACACGCACTAGAAAAGCAATTATGGGATTGACACTGATGGCAGAAAAGTATCTTAAGGTTCAAAAACGGCTGTATGTGTTAAAAATATCCAGTATTACTGAAGTTTTCAGTAATGACAACAGAACTACTATTAACTCTTTAAACTACGAGAAAACGATTATATTTAGTCTTTTAGAGGACAAAATCACTACCGCATTAAAACATTAATTTGAATATTTTTTAACTTCGTAAATAAACCATAAAAACCCCATAAAAACAACAACAATATATCTTGAATTTCAGTAAAAATAATTAAAGTTTGAACAAAACCATAACATAACCTTAAAATATGAACATTCATAGTAAATATCTTAATCCTTTGATATTCTTACCTCACAAATTCACGAATAACAAATAATACCAATCGCCCAAAATGAATGTTCATAACCAATAGTTCATTATGGCCAGCGATCAGGATCATCTTCAGATAAAGCCTGCACCAAAGGCGGAAGATAACAACGCATCTTCATTTTCTTAACATATAATGAAAACTGCTATTCCTATTAGATTTAAGAAAATTGCAATTTTTCAAATATTTCTTGTACTTCGTGGTAAATATTGTATTTTTGCGGGTCCCATTTTTCTTCTTCATTGGGTTTTATTTAAACGCCTTGTGATTTAGGAAATATGTATTTTATTCAGGTGGTTCTAAGTAACAATAGCTCATATAAAGATATTGTTATTAAAAAGTAATATATTTATACTTATTTTAGTTCTGAAAATACCACATGATATCGGCGGAGCAACTTTTATGGCAACAGCCACTTCTTCCCCAGAGTTGTTTGTCAATATTGTGGGTACTTTTATTACTGAAGGAGACATCGGTTTGGGAACCATCGTGGGCTCGGCAGTGTTTAACATTTTAGCAGTAACGGCTTGCTGTGGATTCACTACAGCAGTGGTATGTATACTTGTTTCTAGATTATTAATATGTACTTATAACCACGACCGGGATACATAATGTCAAACATTTCGGCTACAACAAATAATGGAAGTAACTGATATAGGTTCTTATTGCTTCAATGTGTAACGTTTTCATTTTTTTAGTTGGATTGCCCTAAGATTCTAAATCAGCTGTATCACATCGTCTACTACTTATATTTCATCGAATTACGCCTTAGTTCTTAGTTTCTAAATAATTTATGTTTATTTTTTTTTAATTATGTATTACTTTTGTCGCATAACCAGTTTTATATAACACACACATTTATTGTAAACACTGTTATAACTATAATTTGCTTATAAGGGGTTAAAAAGGGGAACTGAACAATCACTGGGCTGGGAGATAGGGTAAGCAAATAACTTCAAATGTTTGCGAATAGCTATTTGTGTGTTGATTTGGGAGCAAGGTCATGAACAAGGATTTCTTTCTATTTTGGTGACTGGGAGAACTAACTACGAAAAAATAAAATCAAGAAATACTTACAGAGATGTCCTGGGCAACACTAATCAAGAAGATTTCTAAACTAAAAAAATCCTTTTGCTGCATAGAAACGAAGGTTTAGGATTTTTCTTTCTTAAAAACCTAAAAATATATCTTTTTAAAAGAAATAATTCTTTTAAACTCCTGATTTAAGAAAAAAATTATATATTAATTTTTATTGTACACAAACAGTTATTACAAAAAATATCTTCATTTGTCAACAAACATAAATTGAACATTCTAACAAAACAGACTTTAAAACTATGGTTATGTACTAAATGGCAAAAAAGATGCACTAACTATCATGTCAAAATAAAATACCAAAGTTTCCTAAATTATTAACTAACTGTCAAAGGTTAATTTTATTTAGAAGAAATTAAAATATGACAATTAGCTGATACATAAAACGTATATTTATTTATAAACTTTTTAAATTGGTACGAGAGCAAATCTTGTTATATTAACGATGAATGTTTATTTAGAAAAGTTTAACAAAACTACTTGCTTTATTGGCTAATTTTTTCTTTTCAAATTATTAAAAAAAGTTTTTTACCTTAGTTTCGCAGAAAAACATTGTCAAAAAAACTTTAACAATCAAAATTCGACCTATGGGAGACACAAAATGGAAGCTGGACAAATCCTGTGAGAAATTAATCATATACCAAAACTGGACTTCAGGTTATCCTGGACGATAACAATATGTGATTTTTCAAACTCGGCTGCCTATATCGCCGTTATCAAATCCGTTGTCACGGGATACAGCAACAAACCGGTGATTAACTCACTTTATAAAGATTGCCACATAGCATTTTTAGCTCAAATCATCTTCTTCTCACTGCACACATGGAAATAAGCGAAAACTTTACGAAAACGAAATATACCGAAGTCCCGATGGCCCAATTCGGACTTAAAGAATGAAAGCGTCCGTTCATGTCCTACGTAAATATCTAGGCGGAACAAAGATCAAAAGAAAGAGCAATTTGTTTATTATAAACAGAATAAAAATGTATATATAATCAATCTCAGTTCTACCGTAAGAATTCATCTAGGGACTGTAAGGCCTACATTTTCAAATCGTTGTTATTACTCCTGTTTCATTGTTTGTTTGATTTGAAACGGTGGCCAGACAGGATTGGCTTTTTAAAAAGGGTTGTATATGCATTTTTTTAAAATATGACCTGGAGATAAAAGTGTTTTCAATAGATGACATTTCAATTTCGAGATAAAATTTAAAGGACAATTTACGATAGGTTTTTATAGTTAAATTAGAAATATATGTATATAATTTATTTTATGACTAAATACTAAGTTCATTTGTTTAATGTGTATATTATAAGTTAAATTTGCTAACAAAAAGGTTTTTGTTAGAAAATTTAACCAATTTATATAAGCCAATTTATTTAAATACTACTTTTTGTTGTCTATACGCATTTTTAACCATAATTAGTAAATACATTTTTTTTTGGTTTATGTAAGAAACTGGTATACTTTAGAACGTAATTTGAGTCCTTTATATTTGAAGGTTTGGAGGATTCCGTACTATTTTTGTTTCTGTCAAACTATTATCTATTATTCATATTCATATCTACTTGCAACACCCAGATAGTGAGCAACGAGGCCTTCGTATTGTTCTCGTGTTACGACCGACTTATTATACTACCTAAAATCATGTTTTGACCTTTTCAAATGTATAACGTAAAACCAATTTTGTACTGTTGATTCTAGCTAGCTAACGTCTTAAAGTTAGATTAGACTTTCATAAATAGAGTTACTCCTACCGGTCTGAAACTATGTGGGGAGGAAGCTCTAAACTGATAGGACACCGCACAGAACAGACTGAATGGAAAAGTTCCCATTTCCGCCACGGCGAGTACATATTCAAATATAGATATTTTAGATAAGATGTAACCAAACCAACACCTGCCGATGTTTGACCTTCCAAGTCGTCTACAAAATATAGGGAAATAAAGGATCTCAACATTCAGGTTTTTTACTCTTGGAACAATATTTTTATTACCAAGAAATGTGTGAACAACCCTAAAAAAATCTTTTAGTGTTTGTCTAAAGCAGTTGTGTTGTGGAAAAAACACAATCACTAACTATCAGTAAGAACGATGTCGGCAACATACAATTTAATGTGAACAATGTAGCTCCCCTAGTAACTGAGACAATAACATACTTAGAATGCTCCTTAAATAAGGACCACCACTTAAGAGCAATAAAATGTTAAATGTAGAAATCAAAAGGCACATTCAGAAAAACACCGTAGCTGCGGCAGTGTATAGAACATCGAGCAAAAAGACAAAAGAGGGAATCTAATCCTTATGAAAAGAAGACCAAAAAAGTGGCCTCTGATGGCGGACATATCCGGAAATGCGAATGTGCCAAATTTAAATTTTCCGACACTTATTAACAGTAGCTACCTATATAATATTTTTCAGAATGTGTCTTAGACGAGAAAGTTTTAATTAATTATTAACGGTAATAGCCTAAAATGCGACACAATTGTTAAAAAAATTCAATATAAATAAGTTTCATGTGACATTTGGGACAAACAATAACATAACCCAACTAAATTTGATGTCAAACAAGGAGAGAGACTCTCTTTCCTTGTTTAATGTGGCCTCTAAAGATCGCACTTCCAGTCTAATAATATTTTTGCCCCCACTACCTTTACATTCTCTCTTTTGTCTTTTTGCTCAATGATATAGAGTAATGTGACACAATGTGAGAGCCAATATCCATAGGGGATAGGCACATAATTGATTATTAATTATATTACCGATTAATACATCAGCCAGTATGTTGACAAGGCTGCATAATCATATGTGTGATTGACAGTACTTGTTGTTAGTTCAAAAGAAGTTAAAAATCTATCCTTTAAGCTTAAAAATAAAATATAGTTTTGTACATTTCTCTAGTGTCAACAATTAGTCCTGTCCAAACTGCGACAAATACAGAAAATCTTATGACAGATTAGGATTTAGCATTAAAAGCAGTTGTGTTTATGGGCAATATTATGAATGTAGGCAACAGCCAGTTATTTGGAATTATTCTAGTTGAGTAAATGATACATGACGTTGAGTATATTGTTTAAAATTGTAAATTTATCTATGGTCAATAAGTTTCACAAGTTAAATTGATAACTTCTAGATGATTTGCTTTCTTTATTTTATTCTTAATCTGGGATTTCTCTTATTATACGTGAACCTGTCTGTTAAAAGTGAAAGTTATTTCTGGACGACTGCGATGTACTTATATTCAGATAGAAAATACAAATACTTTATTTTTAGTTTCTAATATGTGAAATATTTTTTAGGGTGGAAATAAACTAAAACTGGACTGGTGGCCTTTGACAAGAGATTCACTGATATACGGAATTTCTGTTTGTTTGCTTATTATATTCTTAAACAACGAAAAAGTAGAATGGTACGAAGCACTTACTTTAGTACTTGTATATATTGTATACCTAGTGTTCCTAATTTTTGATAAATGCATTCAACAATTTTTTAAAGGTAATTGGAAAATTTATTTTTCACTCAATTTAAAAAATATTAATACTTAAATAATTTTAAGATTTTAGATAATACCCTTATTAAATTTTAAACAATTTCTCAGAAAATTATATATGTGGAAGTATTTATATGGGTAATCTTCAGGAATCAAATTAAATTCATTCTCGATCATACTCGACATGACATTTATGTAGTATATAAAATTCATAATAACTTTACTAACCTGGTGTAGATATTTACATCGAAAACAATCCAGTTAAAAATACACTTCAGGCGCAAAAGGATTCTGAAAGTCAAAATAAATAAATTGGGTAGAAAAATAGACAATGCACAACTAAAAAAACACAAAAGAAAGAAAAATGTTAAGTTTTAAGCTCAAGACAGAAATAAAAACATAGTGAAAACCTAGCGCGAAATTTTATTAAGACATTGAAAAAGTTGGAATGCTGTAAAAACAACTATAACCAAGATTCAAGAGGAACATCGCATTTACAACAAATAACAAAAAGAAACAATGGATGAAGCAAGAAATCATGGACCAAATGAAGGCGTAAGCACACATATATTCACACTGAAAACAAGAATTTAATATCAAAAACAATTATTAAATCATTAGTAAAACGGGCATATAGAAAACTGGATGTCAACAAAAGTCAAGAAATCAAACAACTTCAGGAAAAATACGATATATATTAGGAAAAAATATTAAATAGATGTCATGTATAAAGGATATCAGCTACTTCGACTCATACAAGAGGTTAAAATACAGAACAAAAGGTTAGTAGGAAGACATCAGAGTTAAGAACACAGAAGGACCTGAGGAGATCATTTCCAAAATTAATTGCCAATTAGTATCGCCAAACTTTAGGAGACAATATAACAAGAATAAATTACTTTTCTACTTCGTTTTCTTCTTCTTAGCGTTGCGGTTTAAACTTTTGCAAGTCTAAACAGATATTGATTTTAAATTGGAATCCACTAGTATTATCTTATGACATGTATCTTGTTTCATAATTATTTTGCTTTTTAGCATTGTATTCATTTTATTTTATATTTAATAGTGTTTTCTTTTAAAACATAAGTTGTTTACACTAAGCTTTTTTTTTAATTGCCGTATTGCCAGATTCCAGTAAGAGCCTAAGAAGGTATCCATTGAATTCTGACAGGCAACGGTGAGGGAAATCTTATTTGGACATCTACGTCACTGAACAAGACACCCCGACATCTTTCGGTCGAGTAGGATACTAAGTCAGAAGACCCCAGGTTGGTGCCGGATTAACGGTCTCAGATCGGAATAAGTTCCTTCGTACACCTTGCCTTCATACTACCATTCGCCCATTATCTGTGACTCTACTATCGTTCTTTTTCTCTCATTCTCTTCTATATTTACTGTCCTATATGAGCTAGATACCCTAAGGAGCGTTTACATCAAGCTGGTTAAAGTTATTTTCGTTGGATATTTTAATTGTTTAGAGATTGTTTGGATTCTTTTGTACCATCATCCTTTAGTACTATTAAATCCGTTTAGTCTATATACAAAAAAAAATACCTGACTATTTCTATCACTCTATAACTCTTTTAGAGGAACTATTTCGGATACTTAAGAACTCTTTCTACCAGTTTATTTTTCTTCAGAACAATTCTGGCCGAAACCCAATAATAGTTGCTCTAAAATGTCTTGGTTTTTAATACAAATCTTACATTCTTACTGCCTGGTTTTCTCATATATTTGGATATTTCCGTATGCTCAGTCTCGCCATCAGTTTCTTCATTTTTAGATATCGGTTTACGAACCTATACCTGTTTTAGCTTGTTTGCAATCCCTTAACATTATTTTTAATTACAAATAAAATGATTCCCAGCTTTTATTATGGTTGTAGCTCATTTGAGTCCGGATTCGTCTATTACAACTATCAACGTCCAATATATTCCACGAGGAAACTAAGTTCCTGTAGCTGGCTGTATACCATATATTACAAAAAAAATTTTGTTTAAAATCCTTTATAAAAGGTATATAAAAATGTCCCAAACGGGCTATCACAAACACATTGCAGAACGTTTTCGGATTAAACAATCCATCATAAGTGCAAATCTGAAAGAATATAACCACTTTGATTAACAAGAACGTTAAATTAAAATGTTGACAAAGGTTAGAGCAAAATGTGGTTAATACTTACGGTTGTACATGCTAGTAGCCACCAAAATATATGGGTAAAAACCCTTTAAATGTTTTAATTTTGAAGTTGTTTTACATTATTAGTATTTATAAATTGTGATGTTTAAGTTACCGTTGGATAGGTAACATGGCGGCGTATGACTCTACATGAGTAAAATGGTCCTGAGACGAAGTGTCTACGAGGACCTGTTGATAAAATAATAATGATAATGTTTGATCAGTTGTTATCAACAGGTCCTCGTAGACACTTCGTCTCAGGACCATTTTACTCATGTAGAGTCATACGCCGCCATGTTACCTATCCAACGGTAACTTAAACATCATCATTATCATCATCAATCAGCCAATCGCGTCCACTGCTGGACATAGGCCTCCCTCAGTTCTTTCCAGTGTTCTCTACACTGGGTCGCTTGTAGCCAGTAGCCAGCCAACTTAAACATCACAATTGATAAATACTAATAATGTGAAACAACTTCAAATTTAAAACATTTAAAGGGTTTTTACCCATATATTTTGGTGGCTACTAGCATGTACAACCGTAAGTATTAACCACATTTTGCTCTAACCT
Source organism: Diabrotica balteata (assembly GCA_918026665.1). Lineage (NCBI taxonomy): Eukaryota > Metazoa > Arthropoda > Insecta > Coleoptera > Chrysomelidae > Diabrotica > Diabrotica balteata. Next base: position 104,743,549 of record OU898281.1, on the reverse strand, counting down.
TTGTCAACATTTTAATTTAACGTTCTTGTTAATCAAAGTGATTATATACTTTCAGGTTTGCACTGATGATGGATTGTTTAATCCGAAAACGTTCTGCAATGTGTTTGTGATAGCCCGTTTGGGGCATTTTTATATACCTTTTATAAAGGATTTTAAACAAAAATTTTTTTTGTCCAATATATGGCTGAATCTGGCTAATGCCATTGAGTTTGCAAGCTATATATCATAGCGGATCTGCAGCGATGTACATGGTTTGCAAAATCTTAAATATTCCGTATACTGCGTCAACCCACTGGATTTACTTGGTTTGCAAGGTTGCGTCGTTTTCAATATCTTCTTCTTCTTCTTTTTATAGAAGCATAAGTCTATCTGTTTTTAATGTGCCTCCAGTAACCTGTCGTTCCGTCGTTTTCGTGGTTTTCCTACGGATAGTCTTACTATTGTTGAACCGTCTCTTGTCGTCTTTATTACTCTATTTGTTGTCATTCAGCTTATATGATGGTTTCAGTCTACTTTTCTATTTCTTACCCAGTCCTTGATGTTCTTCACCTTATGCATTTACGATGTATATCTGTACCTCTAGCTCTGTCCCATAGTGTTTTGCCGCAAGTGTTTCCATCTCTGCTGTTTCTAACATCCTTTGTTCTCTCTGTTTCAGATCGTGTTTCTGCCGCGTATGTCATTACTGCTTTGTTTGTATGTACTGTATTATTGTTTCATTGAGGCAACCTGTTGCTCTATTCATTTGATCTTTCACTTTTCATTCAAACTTTCCGTAGTTAGATAATGTAATGCCCAGATATTTAAATTCCATCAGTTGTTCTATTATCTGACCTTCCAGCTCCAATTTACGTCTTGGTACATTTGCTGTTATAACCATGCATTTTGTCTATTTTTTTTATGGTAAATTTTCTGGCGATTATATTAAACTGGTGCAGCATACGTTGTAAATTATCTTCACTTTGAGAGAGTAGTATTGTATCATCTGCATAACAGATTATTTTAACTTGTTTTTCTCCCATTTGGTATCCTTTTTAGTTCTTACTTTTATATTATTTTCTCCATAATCAGGTTGAACAATAGAGGACTCAGTGAATTTCCCTGTCTTATCCGATTGTCAATTTCAATCGAGTCAGTTAGTTCTTCTTTTACTTTTACTTTTGAGTTGTTTTGGTAGATATTTTCAATCGTTTTGACTATTCATAAAGTGCATTCTTCTTGCGTACAATAAGTGGATATCCTTTTTTAATTTGACCGCATCAACTGCCTTCTTAAGGTCCACAAAACATAGATATGCCGGTTTGTTGTATTGTAATGATTTCTCTTGCACTTGACTCATTACAAATATAGCGTCGGTGCTTGATTTTCCGGGTAAAATTTGTCTCACTTTTTGAAGATACAATAATATTATATATCATATTAATTCAATCATTTTTTTTCATATTTTAAAATCCGATTTATTTTAATATGAATAATAATTAGGAATAATTATTACTCTACTCTAACAGATTTAATAAATCCTTTCTTGATTTTAGTCTAAGTGGTTTGGTTACCCCTACTCCTTTTTTAAAATTTTTATGCATTCTTATATAATCATTCTTATATCACTGTTAACTATACGATAAGGCAAATTTAGGAAAAATATCAGTTTATGAAAAAATAAGCATATGATAACGAATATCAATTTATGTAAATGGATATGAGAAACTGTTTCAGGCTTAGTTATAGAAAACTAAAATTTTATTTTTTAGAAAATTTTTGCCAAAAATGCTTAAGTCAAAATAACTCAACTGCTGATAATACCTCACCGAAAGAAAATAGTGATTTAGAAACTTCCAAAAAAGATGAAACTAAGGATGAAACTGAAGAGGACAACGGTTTGACATTATGGAAGTATCCCTCAGAAATAAGTAAAATTAGACAGGTATTAAACACTTATATTTTTTGTTAGATATTTTTATAATCCATTTATTTAGAAGACAAATATTTGTCACAAAATAAATGGAAATCCGCAAAGATCTGTTATCAGTGCAACACTTTTTCTGATTTCTATAAACAAAATATTATAAAACCTCAATTCTTTAAAGCAAGATTATAGGCTGATGATTAGGTACTGTATTCAATAGGAAAAAATGTATTTTTATATGACAAAATCGGCAATGTGCCCTTAATCACCTAAAGAATTGGTCTAAATATGTGGGATTGCAATTCTCTACAATCAAGACGAAAGTGTTTTTAATTCTCAAAATAATCTCCAAATAATCCAGGCATCCTTCACATCCAAATTTCTGGATATATGAATACAGTTTAGATTATGTATATTATATAGAGATATATCTAATGAAAACTATTTTTTAGGAATGTATCTAACACTTTAACTCCTGGGCCTATTTATCTGCATAAGTTGTCACAGCCTGACCACTTTTTTTTTCACGTTCTTTAATAAAATGCTCTATATGTATGACTTAATTTATATAATGACATTTTTTTTATTTCAAAAGGGCTTTGTAGGGTATGTTTATTTTTGATACACGCAGTTCGCCTAGACGACTTTTCATAATGTCATTACCCATAGCCTATATGTATTGAAATTGATACACATTATTTATGAAACTTTATTACGCGCGAAAAAACATAAGCAAACATCTAAACAAATTATTTTAAATATACATTATGTGTTTAAAAAAAACAAATGTTACAAATATTTTTTTTCTCTACATTCAGTGCCAGTACACCTAGTGTTGCACTGTTTGGAATTCTTAGATGCATGTGCGCGACCAAAGGATTTTGCCAATGTGTTGTAATATATAACACATCGTCTTCATTTGTCATATTCTTCCAGTGTATGGTGTGTTTGTTGAGGGTTTGTAACATTATTGTCTTTGCAAATGGCAGTCACTAATTCTTCGCGAAATTGTGTTACATCCATTTTTTTGTTCAAAGCTTTGTTGTACAGAATGAAATCATTCACGGCTGTATTTGTCAATAACTCTACTCCCAGTTTCCGGTACCATTTTATAGAACGTCTGATGGGATTACTGTAGGAAGCTTTTTGATCAGAGACGTCAATGTAAGATTTAACAGAATTATATTCTACTATTGTAGACGGTTTTCTTTTTATTCCTGATTTTGTACGAACGTCGACCATTTCTGGACAAGATTTTGTAGTCAAAAATGTTACCTCTCTTGTCGATCCATTTTCCTACAATAACTTTTGTGTTGCTCTGTAGCGCCATCATATCTCCTTTATTTATCTTTGCTTCAAACACTGACTTCCTGAGTGTAGAAAAGGTTGCATTAATTTCATGACCACTAGGGATGTTAGTGATTGTTCCTTTGGTCTTTTTTGCTTTCCGCCATAAATTTTTGCGTGATATGTGCGTAGCCGCCTTTTCCGCAGAGTTTGAAAACTTTTACTCCCTATTTATTACTTTTGCAAATATGTAGTGTAAAAATGACAAATGTCCTCTAAAGGGAATCATCGATTCATCAATGCAAACGTATTTGCCTGGTACCAAAGCAGATTGACAACGTCTATTCAACGCCTGCAACAATGGTTCAACTTCGAACAATCTGCTTCTTTCAGGATAAGCTTCATTATCTGTAAAATAGAAGCAAGCAAGAAGAGTCTCAAATCTACACCTCGACATGTTTGTCGTCTTGTATATTGAGCAATGATGGATAAAATTAGTGCTCCAGTAATCTCGTAGTCGTGGTTTTGTATTCAAACCCATCTATATCAAAATTCCCAAAAATTTTATTATTTTTTCTCTGTTAATATCATTCCAGTTAGTGAGATATGAATTTGTCTTAACGTGTTCACAATTTATAGCATCAAAAATTTTTTGTTCGGCATATCGATTTGTTTCCTGTACTAAAATATAGAGTATCTCGTCTGTTAGGAGTAGTCTATAAAATGTTGAAAGTGTATCATTTTCCCTACTTTCTACAACTGTACCAAAAGAAGTATTTTCATGTATAACGTCGAATGTATTCAAATTTCCATCAACATTATTCCATATAACATTTGTTTGTAAATTCCCTATATGAGGATTTACCGTATCTATATTATTTAGATCTTCAATTTCAAATTTACTTTCGCTTATTTACAAATTTAACTCTTCATCTTGAATTCTATGTTGACTTGTAACATTATCATCCTAAAATATTTCAAAATTAGATATAACATTTGAAATTTATACGTAACTATAAACTTATCTTAAGTGTTTCCACCTTCTGCCGTTTTGTTTGTGTTTCACAATCTGTAGAGTATTCACTGCTATCGGAAATATCAGTGTATAATGGATCGAATCTGAGTCATCAAATTCACAATTACTTATTTCGCTAAGATTTTCAGCCAGATGCTCAAGTTCGTGTAAAGGAAGGTATCTCTTGTTATGTTTAGACATTGTACATAAACAAACCTGACTACAATAAATGTCTAACCAGAGAACATACGAACGTCTAACAGTAAAACTGGTATGCCACTCGACGATTTTGTGTCTCCAAATTTTATCTACAATGTTGCCGAGTTTAGTATGCTAGGATTACCGAACTAACATTGAAAATTGGTTACCACAGCCTAAAGGAATGATAATACACGTATAAATACATTACAACTGCGATCGGACCACATACACAGTCGCTTGAATACGTTCTACTCTTGTGTATCAAATTCGTACACATAGGCTCAGGGAGAGTACCTGTTGTGTATTATATATGATACACATAGGAGTCAAAGTGCTAATGAAAAACTATCTTCAAAAATTATCATTATACACGAAATTTTGCCCAACTTGCCTTAGTTTAATATGAAATTTATGAACCACAATATGATGTTGATTGGAAACAATTTTGATTTTCAAGCCTTAGGATACCATTATCACGTTTTTTACAATCAATTTATAATAAAATCAAGTTTACTTTCTGTAAGAATATACAATATCACTCGAGTATACAAGTACACTGACTTCATGAGCTTTATATATCAGTCTGATTGAACGTCTACAGCGTTTAAGCAGCGAACCACCTTTAAAATTCAGAAGAATTATCTTTAGATAGCTTACACTTAAAGCGTTTAGGCGATAATAAAGTCTCATCCTTCTCTTGATCAACCATTGGGGAGCATTTTAAAGAAATTTATATTTAAAACAATAGGCCTAATCCTTTATTCTACGAGACAATTAGAAGTTACTTTTCGTTACATAGTATTCAATTTCCAAAAACCTGGACCTTCTACACCCTGGACCTGAACCTGCTCTAAAATGTAATATAACTCAATACAACAAAAATTTTAAACCACTTCTCAATCAATAAATCGATCTTTCCTTAAAAAACTTTCCTATTTTTCCGACTGTTATTTGTAATGATGTAATGATAATAAATCCACTAATGGTGTAGGATCAACAGCTGTTACTGCAAAAATGATTCTTCTTCTTAGAGTGCCTGTCCGCTCCAAACGTTGGCGATCATTCTGGCTATGATGACTTTGTTAGTTGCCATACGGAATAGCTTTGTTAAGGACTTTGTATACTATGCTCCCAGGTTAACAAGCCAGGATTTTCTTCTTCGTTCTGGGGCCCTTTTTTCTTTAATTTTACCTTGCAAAATGCATTAGAGTAGCTTATATCTGCCTTGATTTCTCATTATATATCCCAAGTACTGCAGCCCACGGTCCTTCACGATGTTGACCAAATCCGCAGTTGTGTTCATCCTCCGCATTACTTCTTCCTTAGTGACTTTGTCTGTCCATGGTATCTACAGGATCATTCTATATAACCATAGCTCTAAAGGCTAAAGTTTTGATAGAGTTTCAGACTTTAATGTCCACGTTTCTACTAGTACGTACAGAAGTAGTGAGTACACGTAATATGTAAGAAGCATTATTTTTGTTTCTAGAGTGAGGTCATGGCTCTTGAATACAGAGCTCATAGTTAGTAATACACTTTTTGCCTTGCGACATTTAATCTTTTGGGTATTGACCCACGACTCATTGATTATAGTTGTCGAGTAGATGTACTGTAAGACACGTTCAATTTCATTTAGTTCACATACAGATTTGCCCCAGTTACGTTTTCTTTGCTGATGATCATTAGCTTGGTTTTGATGGTGTTTATATATAGTACATATGTTCTACTTGTTTCCTTTATGTTGTTCATTAGGTTTTGCAGCCCTTGTATGGTATTGGGAAAAACTATTGTATCATCTGCATACCGTAGGTTATTGAGATTGACTCCATTTATTGAGATACTTTCATCAATATCTTTTAGCGCTTCTTCAAAAACGTGCTCCGAGTACAGATGGAATATCAGTAATGAAATTATGCACCCCTGTCTTACTCCCCTGATTTTGATCTGATCTGTATATTTCTCCATCTATTCGGAGTACCGCTGATTGATTTTAACACAGCTTGGCTATTATTTTTAGGTCTCTTCCGTCAATCCCTGTCCTTCCATCTTCCATCATTTGTTTATGCCTGACCTTATCAAAAGTCTTCTTGTAGTCAATCAGATATGCAAAAACATCACAGATGACATCTCAACATTTCTAAAACAATACCTGCACGTTAAGTAAAGCCTCTCTCGTACCAACGGCGTTTACAAATCCAAACTAATTGGGCGCAATTTGTTCTTTGCATTTCCGATAAATTCTTTTATGCAGGACTTTTAAAACAGCTTAAGTAGATGACTCATTAGGTTGATGGTCCTATGGTCTTCACAAACTTTTGCTCCTGGCAATCCTCCTTTTTGGGCAATGCTACGAACTCCGATTTGAGTGACTCTACTGGTATTTTTCTATCTTGTATATCTTCTTCTTCTAATGCCGTCTCCACTAATAAAGGTTGGCTATAACCATTGCAAATTTGTCTCTATCTTCTGCTTATATTAAGAGCGTCTGTGTGTTTAACCCGGTCCAGCCGCGAATGTTTTTCAGCTGGGATATTTGTCGTCTACCGGGACCCCTTTTTCCTTCGATTTTACCCTTCATAATCAGCTACAACAACTTGTACTTATCATTTCTAAGTATGTGCTCCAAATATGCTGTCTTTCGCCTTTTAATGGTGGTCAAAAGTTCTCTGCCTCTTCCGATTTGTGTGATTGTGATTTGTGCAACAAACACCAGTTCGTTGTATACACTCATACCATCGTGTATTTTTGAGTAAATATATCAGTTATTATTTTTATTTGCTCTGCATCTAATAGCTTGAGCAGTTCTGCAAAAATTTCATGAAGTCCCGGTGAATTTGTACCCTTCATTTATCTGACAGCTACCGTTATTTCTTCTGGTAGGATTTAAGGACCTGAATTTTCTTTAAGGGTGGGTTCCTGTATTGTTCTAAGTTCGTGAAAAAGTTTCTCCAAGAATTCTTCACACACTTTATCTTCTTTGTTTATGGCAAAATTGCCTTCATCATCTATTATTTTTCCTCTGTTGCGTTTGCGGAACTTCCCAGCTATTTCCTTCATCTTTCGATGGACATTGAAGTTATCATATCGACTCTGATACTCCTCTATTTCTTGACATTGTTCTGTTGTTTAATCTTATATTATATTATTATATTCTTGGAGATTTTCTCTGTTTGTTTCTCTGATCCATAAGTTCAAGTATTTCATTGGTCATCCACGATTTCAGTTTCTCTGTATCTTTCTTCAGGTGTTGTTCTTTTATTTTTTTCACTGTTCCTTGTACATCTAATAGCTTGAGGAGTTCTGCAAAAATTTCATGAAGTCCCGGTGAATTTGTACCTTTCATTTATCTGACAGCTACCGTTATTTCTTCTGGTAGGATTTAAGGACCTGAATTTTCTTTAAGGGTGGGTTCCTGTATTGTTCTAAGTTCGTGAAAAAGTTTCTCCAAGAATTCTTCACACACTTTATCTTCTTTGTTTATGGCAAAATTGCCTTTATCATCTATTATTTTTCCTCTGTTGCGTTTGCGGAACTTCCCAGCTATTTCCTTCATCTTTCGATGGACATTGAAGTTATCATATCGACTCTGATACTCCTCTATTTCTTGACATTGTTCTGTTGTTTAATCTTATATTATATTATTATATTCTTGGAGATTTTCTTTGTTTGTTTCTCTGATCCATAAGTTCAAGTATTTCATTGGTCATCCACGATTTCAGTTTCTCTGTATCTTTCTTCAGGTGTTGTTCTTTTATTTTTGTCACTGTTCCTTGTACGATGGTTAGACTTTTCTCTATAGTTCCTGCATTTCTGCATTTTAGCAACTTTAAATTGTGGTTTTCACTCACCTTCAGTCTAACATTGGGAGCTTTCAGTTTTCTAACATCATACTTCTTCATTGACTTACTTGTAACCTTCTTCACTCTGACTTTGAAATTACCTACAACTGGTATATGATCAGAATTTATGTCTGCCCCCGAGTATGTTTTGACATATGTACAGCTGTTCTTATACCTTTTATTTATGAGCATGTAATCAATCTAATTTCTTACAATCCTTCTAACAAAATCAAAAGCAAAATTGATATTATAATTATTATAATTTAAATTGCCATCAATCAGTAGCATCCTATCGATGGAACTATACGCATGGTAAAATTATACAAGCATTAATTTATATAAATAACCACAACATATGCAAAACGGTGATAATTTCTGATTCTCTCAGTTAATTACATACAATAAAATAGCTTTATACAAATAATTCCATAAGCTTTCTAATTTAACATTAATAACATGTTCTAACCTATGCAAAACTAGAAGTCTTTTTCATCTCGTCTCTTACTGGTCTGCAATTCAACAAAAAGCTGATCATCTCAACACGCACGCGAAGCAATAAAAAGTGCATCGTTGATTTTAGTAAAATTTTCGGTATCCGATTTAAGTGTTTGGTTAAATAACAAGTGCTAAGTGTATGGGAACACGAATGGCACCATTCACAATCGTTTCTACACACTACTATACAGAGTGGCCCAAAAGTCTGGAAACGGCTAATTATCTCGTAAAATGCTAATCATAATTGAACAAAGTTCACCTATTTTGGGATACGGAGATTCCATATTTGATATTTACAATGTTGCCAAATTTGCCGTTTTTCTTATATTATTAGTAACTTTGGTTTGTCAAATACACCAATTTCAAATCACCCTGTATATTCAGTCATTATTTTAATCTCCTATTCAATACGAGGTCAACCATATGTAACACTTATGATTTTATGTAATCTGGAAGGTCATAAATACATAAAACCGAAGTCTGGCAACGCCTAAATTGTTTCAATAAATTTTTTAATACTATTTTCAAATACATTAAAACGTAACAATTGATCGTTTAGAACATTTTTTAACATAGTAGTTACATTATTAAGTGTTCAAAATGTGCTCAATTTGTGAGTTGACAGCACCCTAATCGATGGTAGAAGGCGTCTACCATGTCTCCATGATTGTCTAGAAATTATTCGAGATTCATTGATAATTCGTCGCCTTAGCTCTGCAAGACTTGCTGGTTAAGTTTTGTAAACTGAATTTTTCAAGTATCCCTAATAAAAATAATCCTTAGGATTAAAATCGGGTGAACGTGGAGGCCATTCAATTCTACCTTGTCTACCAATTTATCGTCCAGGAAATATCTCATCTAAATATCGCCGAACATTTACACCAACTATCTGACGTTAAATTTCTTTCGACAAAAAATGACCCAATTGAATAAGTAACTACTATATCTGACCATACATTTAATTTCTGTGGTCTTTGAGTATGGTTTTCATGCATTCAGTCTTCAGTGTGAATTTACGTCACACCAGTACCTTAAATTGTGTCGATTTACACTTCCATACAGTGTAAAAGTTGCTTCATCGGAAAAACATATTCTGTTAACGAAATTTTAATAATTTTCAATGGTATCCATCATTACCTCAGTAAACTCTAATGTACGACCAAAGTAATCTTCGCTTAATTCTTGCAATAAGTTAATTTTGTATGATTTAAATTTATTTTTACGTAATAAACGTAATACTGAAGAGAGACCTACATCATGTACTTGTGCAACCCTGCCTGGGGATGTATGTGGATCTTCAACAAAACTTTGCTTATATCTGAAGTTTTGTTGTCATTGATAACTCCTTTCGGTCAACCTGATCGGTAGCTATCTTTTACTTCTCCAGATTCCTCAAATCGCTTTACAGTTTTTTGTACCGTCGTCTTATGAATACGAGAACGGTTTAGAGAACGGCATTTTAGAGAAGCAATTTAAATTGCAGAACTTTTTGAACCACAACTACTGTCAATTTTAGTTCATAATTTAAATGGTGAACAGATGTCAAAATTACAGCATTCTCCATTTAAATCTTTAAATTTATTAAAATCTACATATTTTGCACTGTTTTATGTATTTAAGATCTTTCATACTACATAAAATCAAGTGAACATATGGTTGAACTCGTATTGAATAGCTGAACTCGTGTGAAATTCACGGGTACTTATATTCAGTAGGTACTTATTTAATTGGACCATCTTTTATCGAAAGAAATTTAACGTCAGATAGTTGGTGTAAATGTTCGGCGTTATTTAGATGAGATATTTCCCGGACGATAAATTGGTAGACGGTAGAATTAAATGGCCTCCACGTTCACCCGATCTCAATCCTAAAGATTATTTTTATTAGAGATACTTGAAAAATTCAGTTTACAAAACTTAACCAGCAAGTCTTGCATAGCTAAGGCAATGAATTATCGATGAATCTCGAATAATTTCTAGACAATCATAGAGAAATGTGGTAGACGCATTCTACCATCAATTAGAGTGCTGTCAACTCATAAATGGAGCACATTTTGAACACTTAATAACGTAACTATTATGTTAACAAATATTCTAAACTATGAATTGTTACGTTTTAATGTATTTGAAAATAGTTAGTATTAAAAAATGTATTGAAACAATTTAGGCGTTGCCAGACTTCTGTTTTATGTATTTAAGACCTTCCAGACTACATAAAATCATAAGTGTTACATATATGGTTAAATTCGTATTTAATAGGAGATTCTAATAATGACTAAATATACAGGGTGATGCATTTCAAAAACCAAAGTTACTAGTAATATAAGAGAAACTGAAAATCTGGCAACATTGCAAATACCAAATATGGAATCTCCGTATCCCAAAATAGGCGTATCTCAAATTTTGTATTATTATGTCTAGTAATTTACGAGATAATTAGCCGTTTCCAGACTTTTGGGCTACTCTGTATAAGACTATAATAAATTTATGCTGTGAGAAACAATGTCAACACGTCATATTTACGTAACGTATAACGTCTTAACGTATAAAGCCAGGGACACACTTGTCATACAGCCTTCCAATCCTACTCCAATCATACATAATTGGGCTGCTGAGTACCTTTGTGTATACGTGAAAAGATGGATAATTAAAAACGTTTCTTCTTCTTAGTCTTATTATTTGTTCTGACATTTATATTCCTAGTCTTTTCTTTATGTTTAGCTGGTCCAGTATAAATTCATTTGTTCTTCGGACCACTTATGGTATTCTCAGCATTCTTCTTCAGCAGTAAATCTCAAATACATCTATTATCTTTTTGTCTTTGTCCAGAAAGGTCCACAATTCCGATGCAGAAGTAAAAAACTGAAGAAAGTAGACGTCTTAGGAGTCTCATTTTTGTATCGATAGTTATTTCATGACTTTTTCAAATTTTTGTTAATGCGCTTTTTGCGTTTGCTGACTGGCGCTTTATTTCTTCAGTACAGTTGTTCTTGTTAGTTATTAAAGAGCCTAGATACACAAATATTTATCTACAACAGCGATATTGTTTATCATGGTTTGATGATTTTGATTGTTGTTAGCTCTGTCAATTATCATGATTCTAGTTTAATCTCTGTTTGTTTTAAGACCCATTATTTAGCTTACTTCTTCAATCCGTTGGTGAATCAGTTCAACTTCGAACTAGCGAGGATGGTAATATCATATGCATATCTCAAGTGGCAACTCTTCTTGTCGATGATAGTAATTCTACCCCAGTCATCAATAGCTTGCCGCATTATCCATTCAACATATATTACTTCAGGATTTTCTGCCAATGGGACAGCATCAATCTCTAGGTAGTTCAAAAAATTTTCAACAGACGACTCTTTATAGTCTTCGCCATTGCCTTTTTCATGTTAAATGCATAATCCTCTAGAATTTTTGCTAGTTCTGTTATGGTAGTACATCTTTTAAGCGTAAAATTTCTCACCCGTAGGAACTCCGAAAATTGGGTCCAAATAGAGCTTCTGGATCTCTTTGTGTTCAATCGGATATGTTTCGAAACCAATTTTTTTATTTCTTCACCTGACTGGCATCAAAATCTTGATTTTTTCGTCTGGATTCATTATATCTATTGTCCAAAATTGATTACGCTTCAATTACGTTTGTTAAACTGACAGCAATAGAAATACCAGACACTTTCGTGACGGATCTGTCATAATTTTGTCGCTGAGAAATCACGGTCAGGAAGGAGTTTTGTCTGTAGGAAACGTGGCGTTGCTATGATGTTTTATCAATTAAAAATAGTCAAGTAAAATAGTCTCATGCCTGATCGCTTTAGGTTTGCCACTTTTTTCCTAAAAAATAATCTGAATAATTCAATAAAAATAAACTGATTATAAATTTCAATAAATGGTGTTGATTCCTTGATAATGTTTAAAATAATTTCTCTATATTGATTTATAAGCAATATTTTGCAGTTGATAATGTTTTTGTTATAATAGTTGATAAAGTTAGTAATTAACAAATTATAAAATATTACTAATCCATATTATATTTAATTACACACATTTTATTTTTAAGGCTGTCTGGATAATAACTTGGCCGATAAATTGTGCCTTTTTTCTAACAGTTCCTCATTGTGAAAAAGTGAAATCTGACAAATGGATCCCCGTTGCGTTCGTGATGTGTATTTTATGGATTGGTATGCTTTCTTACATTCTCTCATGGATGATAACAGTAATAGGTAAGCAGGATACTAAACCATAGTAAACTATTTTTTTATTATATTATATTATTATTATACAGTTTAATAAAATGCTTAAACAATTTGAAATATACATGTTCATGACTCTGTAAATCATTTTTTGTATGGTGGTTTTTTAGGGGATACGTTGCGTATACCAGACTCAGTAATGGGTATATCATTTTTGGCTATTGGTGCAGGAGTCCCAGAAGCAGTATCGAGTATAGTAGTCGTTAAAAAAGGTAATAAACATGTTTATTAACACATACTTGAAGGGATTGTTAGACTTTTCTTAAATAAAGATGTTTTTATAAACATGTTTTTATAAACCTTTATTTTTTTCTATAAACATTTTTTATAAACATGTTTTTATGTTAAGTAAAAGCTAGTCCTCAAAAATTGTATGATTTATATATATATATATTTATATATATATACATATATATATATATATATATATATATATATATATTATATATATATATATATATATATATATCTTTTTTGTCGGGATATAAGGTTAGAACTACGTTTGAGAATGCTTCGATGTTACGTGTTCTCTACTCTTATTTATGGCTTGGAAGCGTGGATACTAAAACAACTCTATCTGAATAAGGTGGCCGCCTTTGAATTTTGGTGTTACACAAGAATCCTACGAATATCATGGATTCAAAGAATCTCAAACGTGGAAGTAGCTAGAAGGATAGGAAATGAGGCGGAAATAACATTAACTATCAATAGACGAAAACTTGAGTACTTAGGACATGTGATGAGAGCGCAAAAATACGCATTGTTACTACCTATTATGCAAGGCAAAATCTGAGGAAAGCAAAGTGTGGGAAGACGAAAATTATTCTGGCTTAAGAACTTAAGGGAATGGTTTAAATGCAGTAGTGCAGAACTTAGAGTTCGGATAGCCAAGATGATTTCCAACATTCGATAGAAGATGGAACTTAAAGAAGAAGATATATATATATACCTATATCTATATATATATATATATATATATATATATATATATAATATATATATATTAATATACATATATATATATATATATATATATATATATATATATATAATATATATATATATATAAATATTGGAGAAAAAAGACAAAGATGATGGCTACTTCATCTATTTATTGAAAACGTTTCGCTATCCATAAAAAGATATGTAGCATATTTGAGGTAACATACTTAATAACTTTTCATTGGATGTTAGCTTTATCATATTGTTCTTTTTAGATGAACTGATGATGCTATCAAATTGGATAGCGAAACGTTTACAAATTTCTCAAGCTCGTTGCTTTCGATTGTCATGAAATTATCTCGTTTGTTATCAATGTCCTAGGAATATTACTACTGGCACTATATTCCAAATCATTATCTTCATTCTGAGATACAAGAATTAACGTAACTCATGAGTCTAAAAAACAAGAAAACAAGAAAATTAGAATATCTCGGACATATTACACGTGGAGAGAAATACACCTTGCTCCAACTGATTATCTTCTTTCTCTTCAGATGCAAATCCACTAATGGATGTTAGCGATCACATTTTCCATTAATTTTCCATTTCTTGAAATCTGTATCAGATATTGTATGTCGTTAATCCCTGTCCATTGCCTTATGTTTCGGAGCCAGGGCATTCTCTTGCGTCCCATTCCTCTCTTGCCTTCAATTTTACCCTCGATTATAAGTTGGAGGAACTGGTATTTTTCATTTTGCATAATGCGACCTAGATACGCCGTTTTCCTTTTCTTGATTGTTTCGAAAAGTTGGCGTTCTTGGTTTATTCTTTTAAGGACATCTATATTTGTGATTTTCGCTGTCCATGGTATTTTTAGGATACGGCGATAGAGCCACATTTCGAAAGCTTCTGATCTGTTAATAGTCCTCGTTTTGATTGTCCAGCCCTCTACGCCATATAGAAGCACTGACCACACGTAGCACTTAGTAAACCTTAGTCTCAGTTGAAGATCGAACTCTGAACAAGTCAGTACCTTCTTGAATTTTACGAAAGCTTGTCGAGCTTGCTCAATGCGACATTTTACTTCCCTGTCCGATGCCCAGTCTTCAAAAAGCCACGATCCCAGGTATTTAAATTTACTCACTCTTTCAATGGACTTAGTATTCAGTGTTATGGTGGAGTTTTCAAGTGCATCCAAGTTTCTGGAGATGATCATAAATTTGGTTTTTTTGGTATTAATCTCTAATCCCATTCGCTTACTGTATTCTCCGATTATAGTGACACGTTGTTGAAGATCGACTATGTTGTCACAAATTAAGACACCATCATCAGCATATCGTATGTTGTTGATCAATACTCCATTCACTTTGATTCCCATCTTTGCATCCTCCAAAGACTCTTGAAATATGGCTTCCGAATAAATTATAAATAAGAGAGGGGAAAGCACACATCCCTGTCGAACGCCCCTTCTTATATGTATGGGTTTGGATATAGAATTCTCTATTTTTAACTGTACCGTTTGATGTCAGTATAAGTTTTCAATGCATCTTATGTCTTTTTGGTCTAAGTATATCAACTTTCTTGAGGATCTGCATTAACTTGTGGTGTTGGACACGATCAAACGCTTTTTGTTAATCTATAACTGATTATGCAGGGAAAGATCCAAGGAAAGAGAAGCATAGTGAGGCGTAGAATGTCATGGCTGCGTAACCTGAGAGAGTAGTACGGATGTACATCAAATGAACTTTTCAGAGCAGCCGTCTCAAAAGTCCGAATAGCTATGATGATTGCCCGACCTACGCTGCGGAGATGGCACTTGAAGAAGAAGAAGATGGGTCTAAAGTCGGTCTAACCCGATGCAACGCAACGCAGTGTAGGTACAGACAGAGTGTGCATATTTACCTAACGTGATATTGCGCAATGGTACATTGTTAGAGAAAATATTCGCAATTGTTTTCCTCAGTTCCTCAGTTATTTTACTGGCAGTCACAGAAGGAATCTACAGATTTTGAACCCGAGAATGACTATCTAAAGACTTCCGAATCTTGCGTAAATAATCTACAATCTAGATAGATTAAGACAAAGTTACACAGCACTCAGCAGGCTATCTATGTATATTCGAAATAAATATAGATATTAATTTGTATTAGATGGTGAAGTGTTCCTTGGCAAATATACTGAGTCAAAATAATTAACCTCCTAGATATATAAAAACATTACTATCGATATTTTTTATACGTATCATCTCTCAAATTGTACAAAATGTGAAAACAAGCCTACCTTTTTACCAATAAAATATGTTGTTAGTTTTTTGCTTTTTCGTTTTAAAAGATTAAAAGTGTTTTAATCTATTTATATCTTGATTTTTCAAAACACTGTCCAATTGTGTTTTTTTGCGTATTATATTTGTAACACAGTAATAACAATAATATATATTATTATTACTGCATCTATTATAGAACCATAGGATATCAATATTTTTAGTTTTCATCATTTTCACTAAACATCAATCAAAAGCTTAGCAGGTTGTCGCTAGGCCTGCAAAATTTGACAAATAAAGTTCAAAAAATAATGCAATTGACAAATATTTTTATCGACGATAAAGAGAATAATATTAAAAAAAAACTAAAACATTATTAGCTCGTGCCATCTATGAATAACAACTAAAAGTGTTGTAGAAAACAAGATACACACATGGAAACACCATGCGATGAGTTGTCGAGTACAGATAACTTTAATATTCAGCGTATTTATTTTCTCAATTTACAAATAGATGGCACATGAGTTGAAGTAAAAATGAATTAAATAATATGAGTGTGATGATAATCATTAATAATTATTATAATTATTTAAAAAATTAAGAATATATAAAATTTAATTTAACTATAAATAAAAAATTTAGTTGTAATATTTATGTATGACAAAATATCCTTTTAGGAAAGGGTGCTATGGGGATTAGCAATTCTTTGGGGTCGAACACATTTGATATTTTGCTCTGCTTAGGAGTCCCTTGGTTATTAAAAGCAACTGTAGTTTCTACTAATAAATGGGTAAGTACACATCTTTTTATCTAATTACAATTTAGTGTTAATATAACAAAGATAACTGCCAGTTTGATTAAAGCCATTTAGCTTCCTTTCGTTAAGCTAAATGGTCAGAAACTTTGACATCGAATTATGTTAAATACTTTGGGATACACATGACAGAAGCACAGTATAAAGAGGTTCCACAGTAAAACTACTCGTCTGTCGGCACTTTGATCTCAGGAAGTAGTACCGGCAAAGTACGAAATTGGTAAACCACCACCGTTAACCTTACAGAGCCGTATTAAAATTTTCTGAGCCTACTACTATTAATTTATTTAAATAAAAAATGCGGCTTCCCATATTTAACGGTCCAGATGTTCTCACTAATGTTAATATTACAAAAACAAAGGGTTTAATAAATTAAAAACAATATTATAATTCATTGTTTATATTTTTCAACGGTATTTTAAATATCAACGATATTGCGCAAGTTTTAAAATCTCAATGGTTTTTAATATATTGTACATGTCATATAAACATTAAATAAAAAGGAGGTTAATTTCGAAGCTCTCACGGCATCGGCATTACTATACTCTGTTTTTAAACCAGGAGGAGTAATTCAAGTTTACCGCGTCATAACGCTTGTTTATAATTCGTCCAACGGCAAGCAAGTTTACTCCACTGTTATGAAATTTTGACATTTATGAAATTTTGTCCTTATTTACATTTCGTAGGTGAATTTGGTTATATCGGCGATTTTTTGTGTTTTCTGCATTATTCGTTTAGTTTTAGTTGTAGTCTGCAAAAAATTAATTAAATTTTGCAATAGTCTTTTCGTCAAATCAATCGCGTAATGTGCAAGAATACATCAATTAAAATTCAAACTGCTGAAAAGATGTTTTGTGGTGATTTTTGGTTATATAAACCCAAACAAACAACACGTTTTAAAGCTAATTATGTTTCCAAATTATTTATTTCCTATGTCCTTTTGTCTTAAATACTTTAAAATTTCTATTAATTATTTTTAATGTGTAATATATTCTTATTCTAGCCTATAATCTAATGAGATAGCCCTTTGGAAAATTGCTGCAAGGATGCGTATATGGTATTTTTTCGAATAAGCTAACGTAGTTTTGTAAGATTTTCGGTTGATGACTATTGAAAAATAATTTCCAAATCTGTAACATACTGCACAAAATTTTAGCTCGGCATATAGAGCTTGCCAAAAACGTTTGTTTTATTACCACTGTAGGCTTTAACGTAACAAAACAGAGACGAATCGTGTAGTTCATCGTACTCTCTCCCATATGCTTCACAGATTAGACAAACATGTTTCCTAACACTTGTGAATATATATATATATATATATATATATATATATATATATATATATATATATATATATATATATCACATATACATATATATATATCTTGTGAAGTTTTTTTGTAATTTATTTGAAGTTTGATATTTTTGGTCATCCAAAGTGTTTTCAGGAACCAAAGCAGTGGTTTCAGGCAGATAATCGTCGGTACATATATCGGTTAAATTTAACAAAATATAGCCTGCATCTCTTTCGCAATTTTCTGTACCGGAATGCATCATGTCTAAACAAAAATATCTTTTGAATGCTGCGGTAAATTATACCGGAGTAGGGTTAACACAATTGCCACCTTGCTGCCTGATTGAACCAAAAAAGGTTTCTAGCCAATCTTGATTCATCCGCCTTGTTAAAAAATAATTTATTCCATGTGACTGTAGTAGATTCCACAAATGAATCACTCCATTAATGGTTATTTTCCAACCATTAACATATTTTATTCTTGGTGTTACATTTTTAGCTTTAAAATTAATTACGTGTAAATTATTAAACAATCGGAAACACGCATTAAGAAATTCTTGCTAAGCATCGGTTCCTCTATACGGTCTTTGGTACTCAGTTGCTCCTCTTAATGAAGAAGAATTGAGCATATCAAATAAATTATTAATGTTCCTAATAAATCTTTCGGTTGTTGTTGCTTCCTCGACGAATACAATAAATCTAATATACAGATGCAGACCGGCAGCAACAGTGTTACTAAATATCTGAGAAGCATATTTCACTTTCATATTTTCAAAATTGTTAGGAGATATATGTAATTCGGTCAATTTTGGCGCTGTACGTATAGGATATTGTTTATCATGTTCGTAAAATTTTTTAATCTATTCCCAAGAAACGATAATATCATCAATAACAAATTTGTTTCTTAGGAAGTTATTATGAAGTGCTCTTAATAAATGAGGTGTATCAAAAGGAAAGACAATTTTATTATTTTCATGATAAAAATATGGTCTATCGGCAGATATATTTAACAAATTTGGAAGTTTAAGATTATTAATACCACTTCGAATTTTACTCATGTTCAACTTCACAATACTAACAATTATTCACAAAACTAACTCAGTTTAAGCAAAATACGGCACTGTTAACCCGTACGTTTCTACGCGACTAGCAACGGAAGAATGGTTCTCGAGCGAACAAGAAATAAGCGCAGTCGCTCTGCGCGTTGACAGACTTTACTTCCAATTTTTCAGAGAGTGGTTCTACTGTGGAACCTCTTTATACTGTGACAGAAGCATAACATAGTTAAAACATTTATATATCAAGAATAAAAAAGTATTGCGTACAAAGTTGCCATCCTCACTGGTTGACTGAAAACTTTTACAAATTACTGGGGCTACCTCATCGAGCAAAAAGACAATAGAGGGAATGTAAAGGTAGTGGGGGCAAACACATTGTTAGACAGGAAGTGCAGAATCTTTAGAGGCCACATTAAACAAGGAAAGAGAGTCTCTCTCCTTGTTTGACATCAAATTTAGTTGGGTTATGTTATTGTTTGTCCCAAATGTCACATGAAATCTTATTTATATTGGAGTTTTTTAAAAATTTTGTCGAATTTTAGACTCTTATCATTAATAATTAATTAAAACTTTCTCGTCTAAGGCACATTCTGAAAAATATTATATAGCTGCTGTTTATAAGTGTCGGAAAATTTAAATTTGGCGCATTCGCATTTCCGAATATGTCCGCCATCAGAGGCCACTTTTTTGGTCTCCTTTTCATAAGGATTAGATTCCCTCTTTTGTCTTATTGCTCGATGGGCTACCTATAGTATTGAATTAAGCACGATATATTTATATACAACAAAATTAAACAGGACATTAAAAAACGATTAGCGTTCAGTATAATGTAAATCAGAGGTGTCCAACTTGCAATGCCTCAAGGGCCAAAACTAAAACCTTTGATGTTGTCGTGTGCCATATAATAATTTTGTTACAAGTAATAACAAAATAAAGTGAGGTATAAAAATAATTAAAACAAAAAAGAATATTATTTCTTTTATTGCTCAACAACTTCATTTTTTTTATAAACGGAAAATTTATTGATAACACTTTTCAATAATCAAGACAAACATTGCAAAAGCAACGAAAAAGATGTATCCAATTAGTGTGAGGACTATGGTCGATCGGTTTCATCCACCAATGAAGAAATATGTCCACCTCCAGTTCAGTTATAGACACTCTCATAAGATGAAGTAAGAAATAATCAGTAAGGTTGCTTCTGTTTTATTTTTTATGTATTTCATGAAGAAAAAGGCACTTTCACATGTATATGTGCTTTCGAACAATGACGTCACTTTCAGTCCAAAATCCCGCAGGTTTGGGAATTTCTCCTTTGACAGTAATTTAAAAAATTCAGGTCCTTTTTCTTGTCTGGTGATTAGAACATGTCTGCTTGAAGATCACATAACTCAAGCTGTAAGTTGGGTGGTTTATCATCAATGGTTGCTCCAAGAGGGTTATTATAAAGTAGTACACTGCTTTTAGACTTTCAATTTCTTCAAATCTTGTATTGAATTCAGCAATAACTTGTTCAATTTGTGAAATGCAGGATGAAAACTCAATTCTTCTGCTATTTGCAGACAGCTAGGGAAGTGTGTCAGGTTGTTCTTTTCCAAAGCACGTTTAAACACGTTCAGCTTATTCCGGAATCCGTTTATTATTCCGATCAAATCTGAAACCGTCTGGTTTCTTCCTTGAAGACTCAAGTTTAATATGTTAAGATGATTAGTCAGATTTGTTATAAAAGCTAACTGTCTTAAGAATTCTGGATCCTTAAACTTCTCTTCCAGTTCATGTGTGTCAGATGAAACGTATTTGTTGAGGAATGCAGGGATTTGCTTTGTTATGGAAAAAAATAGTTCAATGCCCTTTCCTGCAATCAGCCACGTTACATGGTTGTACATTAGCAAGTCTCCATACTAAGCCTCTGTTTCCACTAAAAACTGCTTAAGTTGAATGTGTAAAAGAGATCGATTTCTACCTCTAATCATATTTATAATCTTCCTTCCCTGATAAAGCTCCCTGATGTATAATACAATGAATTGTTGGGCAAGTGACACCATTCTCTCGAAGCAGACCCACTAATCCAATTTTTTACCTGTCATTGATGGGGCTCCGTCTGTTGCTATGGCTGAACACTTATCAAAGCCTCCAATTCTGCCAACTGTTTTCTTCACAGCCTCATAGATGTCTTTTCCTTTTGTTGTTTCCTAAAGAGGACAAATATCAAATAACTCTTCTTTACTTGTAGAATCATCAAAAGTAGTGCGCACAAATATTAACAGCTGACTAACATCGGTTTGACCAGTGCTTTCATCCAAACAAAGTGAGAAATATGAACTTTTCTTAACCAGGCTAAGCATAGATTTTTCTACTTGCTCACCCATAGCAACAATTCTTCTTTGTATGGTTTGATGCAAAAGTAGCACTGATTCAAATTTCTCCGCCATTTTAGAATGAACAAAAGCTTTGGCCATTTCAACAGCACATTTTTCTATCAAATTGTCATCAGTGAAAGGTTTTTTTGCCTTTGCCAGCTCAAGCGACACGTCATAAGATGCATGTAAAGAATGCGCTTGAGAGTGTAATATTTTACTGAACATACCAGTTTGCTGTTTAAGCTTTTTCTTCAAATCTGCAACTAGGGCACGCCGACTTTCATTTGTGTACGTAGCATACTTATTTTCATGCACTGTTGTGTAATGTCTTCTCACATTATATTCTTTAGGCACTGAAATGACATTTATGCACAGTAAGCACTGCAACTTTCCATTATTGTTAGCAATCAAGTAATCCGTCTCCCAACTTTCTTTGTAAATTCTGTTCTCAATATCAATTTTCCGTTTTACTGGTTTTACACTCATTATTGTATAAGAGGAATCAAGACAAAGAATTAATTAAGTTTACTGTTCACTAGCAACGTAATAGATTAGCCGACTAGCCTACGTGTTAGTAGTACACTGGCACGATGGCGGCTGGCGACGGATGGTAAGCAGTGGGAGGTGTGGCCTGCGTGAACTGTGATGCGCAGTAATCAGTGCAGTTCTCATAGTGGTGGAGGACGATTGTGTTCGTTACACGTCCGCGAAGCGGCACGCAGTACAGTACTTGTGATGTAAAACACTGCTAAACGATACAATATAAAATAAATTAAAAAATCTTTTTTCACAGTGGCAGCATTTAAAGAAAATATATGCTTTTCGAAAATCTTACGTGGGTCACAACAAATAGCCTCGCGGGCCGGATGCGGCCCGCGGGCCGTAGTTGGACAAACCTGATGTAAATCCACGTATAATCAGTTTTCTGCCGACTCTGTGATTTCTCACTGCGATTTTTTCAATCTATTGTTTACTTTGATCTCTTTGTTGTGATTTTTTATTTTTTATTAGAAACAGTCGCTTCTACATATTTTGGTTACACTCGTTTCCGGAAATTTTGTATTCTTTAGATTGAATTTTATTTATTTAGTACTAATTATTATTTTTATATTCTAAACTCTAACCTACTAAACTCTCAGTTTACAAATTAAGTTACGGACGCTTCATTAATATGTTAATATTATTGTCAAACTGATCCAGTTTCTGTCTAATCAAAACGGGAAACGTTGATATTTTGAACAGTTTGAACCAGCAACAATCATAATCAAATTCCAAATGCTAGAAAGCAATCCAAGTTTAAAAGTACGATATATGGACATACAAAAGGATCTAAGGGAATTTAAAAGAGAAAGCATCAAGAAAATGAAGAGAATATTACGAAACAAAAAAGAAAAAAACGATTAAGTTAAAACAAAACAACAATAATAAGAGAAAAGGCAAAAGGGAAAGAGACAACCAAGTCAAAAATTAACCACCAGAGAAATAGCCTATTATTTTGTAACTATATTTTTTGTAAAATACGAAGAAACCTTATATCGTGGTAACATAAAATACCTTAGCAATACAGTTGAATATTTGATCTAAGTTATGAAAAAAAAAATCATCTACTATTAAAGTAAATTGAAACTGACCTCTTAGACTAGACGAAATTTTGTTTTCGCTCATGTTATGTACTAAGGGTTTGAGCTTTTATTTACTACTGAATTATTTTTTCTTAATAAAGACCTTCTGTAAAGATTGTTCCTTTATAAGTGTTCATCCGTTCATTAATTGGTGATTTGCTTTTTTAGTATTTTCAAAAAAAGTATTCAAATTCTTTTTTCCTATATTAGAAATAAAAAAAAAGAACTTTTTTATAAGTTAAGTATAAGTACTAATAGCTAATATCGTCAGTAAGCCATATGCAATTTAACTCCACCACTAAAATACTTTTTTACTTGAAAAATTGCTACCAAAATTAGATAAACTCTTGCTATATTGGTGTTTATACCCAGTTTATGGTTAATGTATCAAAATTCAATGAATTTAATGTATTTTATTTGATATGAGGTTCAATGCTCGAATAAATGAACTTTGAAAATTAAGGCAATTATATCGAGCACAAGTTTAATCAAATCTTGCCCAAGTACTTTCGCTTAATATAGCGTCTTCAGGGGCATTTCGTCAAAATTTTTTAATTAAACTTGTGCTCGATGTAATTGCCTTATTTTTCAAAGTTAATGTATTTTACTTAAAAAATGGAATTAAAAATAACATTTTTATTTTACAGGTAAATATCAATTCTTCGGGGCTTCAATACAGTACAGTTACTCTTCTAGTTACACTCATAGCTTTTTATTTTGCTTTAACTTGTAATAAATTTAAATTAGACAAATGGATAGGACTCTACTGTTTACTTATTTATATTCTATTTGTGATTTTAGCCACTTTGATAGAGCTGAATGTATTTTTTCCAGTTAATTCACCTACCTGCGGTAGATAGAATAATTGTATCATATTGGTATATATATATATATATATATATATATATATATATATATATATAGAGTATTTATAGATTATATTTTTCATAGAAACAATAAATCAAATATATTTTTGAAAGTAGTTTTACATTAAAGAATGTACATGTGTAAGCCATAATTTATTTTAAACCTGTAGGTAACAGTCCACTTTAGCAACTAACTTTAAGTGACGATGTAATAATAATATTTTAAATCAGATTAGTATTTACAGAATAAATAAAATAAATTACCTGTGATGTGGCCTGCCCAATTCCAAGCAATGGAATTGGGCAGGCCATGTAGCGAGAATGCATGGCTCACGATGGACGAGCAAAATTACACATTGGAGGCCAAGAGCAGACAAACGTAGTAGAGGAAGACCACCTACACGTTGGGCTGATGACACCATATCACGATTACGATATCACGATACTTCGTATCGTATGACACCATATCACGATATTTCGTATCACGAAAAATTGGCAACACAGAGCACACAATCGCAATGAATGAAGGAATTTAAGGGAGAGGGATTTTAAAGTATATCAAAAAATAACTAACAATATAATATGTAAAAGAATTTTAAAAATTAAAAAGAGGTAAACTCTCAACTGGTGACGTGGTGCCACTCAGTACCACAGAGAGGTACGAGTTTATGTAGTTGTAAAACGATTATGTATTTAACAATAAGCAATGAACTTCAAAAAATGTATTACTTTGTCTGTCTTCTGTGAATAGTGCAAATGTCAAGTATAGATATGCTCTCTTATTCTCGCCACTGAACACGTTGCATATGCTGGGGTCCTCAGTGACTCCACATCACCATGAATGCATTATTTTCATAAATTCTTTTTTGCATAAAAATGGTCAATACAAGTAAAAGAATTAAATATTCTCATAAAAATACGAGGACAGTGTAACGTAGTGGTATGATGAACTGGACGGTCAATTCGAAAGACGACATAGTCGGCAATGATGATAAAATTGATGATACGACAGATAGTATATAAAATGTTTCAGAATCTGAACAAAATACACAAGAGTCTGTTATTGAGCACTGACGGTGAATATAGTAAGCAAGAATTGAATTCTGCAAATGATGTAAAAAGGGCGTTTTATGGGAAAACAACAACCCAAATGGTTGATGCAACCTGCGCAGACAACGAGCCGCCAAACTCAAGCAATTGATTTGGTAAGGCATTTACCTGGTCTTGGAAGCCTGTAAAATTTTTGGCAGATAAACATCCAACAAGTTTTTGGCGGTGTATTTTCACTGATGTGATAGAAGAACTTATGAAGAAGACAAATAAAAGACGATAGAAGATGATGTGATAGAAGAACTAATGGAAGGACAAATGAAAGGTTGGCTTTAGAAAGGCAGAAATATAAAACGAAGATAAGAATTACAAGATATTTATAGAAAAAACAAAACCGAAAGCAATATTTGGTCTGTTTTTTTAAACAACAGTAATATTTAAATCAAATAATGAAGACTTAGAATCAGTATATGCAACAAAAATAACGGACAGACCATTTTTTAAGTGCACAATCTCTCATCTCAATCTAAAACGTTATACTCACTCTAATAACTTGTCTAAGATTGGATGAGACAAAATCCAGAAAGAAGAGAGAATTGCAATAAACGGAACAACTGAAAAATAAAATAATAAAGATATGTATGGTTTCCTTGTACCCATTAATACCCAATTGATATATGTAAACAAACAATAAAATGTATCACTCATTAAACCATTCAACGTTTGCCCTGGAATCAACTATGGTTGATTTATTTGTGGTGTCGAAATTTAAAATACCTGTATTTTAAAGAGACAAAAGCCATGCTTAGAAGATAACGATCTGTAAATGCGAGCCCATATACATTTATACATATACATTTTAACATTTTTCTTATACAATAGCAAGACGCGTAATCCAAAATATATTTAAGCAGACGAAGTCATTGTTATTAGAAGGTAGAATGTATGTTGGTATAATGATAAACCGTTTTTACATGTTACACAAATAATATAAAGAGTATACGTGATTGTTCACATTGTAATTGATGATTAAGAACAGTAATAAAAGTTGGAAAACAAGAAGCACATGTATTGATGTATGATAAGATATATACAGTGTGTTGCACACTGTGAACAAATTCTCGTGTGCAAAAATATTAAAAAATTGTCTCTCAAGAATAAATTTTGAAAATATTCAAGTCAACAACATATTTACCAGGAACCAGTTCAAAAGGAAAATATATAAAAAATGTACATTATCCGATATTTTAAGACCCAAACAGAACTTAAAAGTAAAAGAGTAATAGGGTCAAAAATAGTAAAAAGGTGACGAAAATGATAATGATAAGTTGTTTATTGGATGGCATAAATATGCCAATGGCAAATAAGGAAATATCTAGCTACGTAATATATTTTTTTTCTGTGGTGAAATATTATATACGTTTTTTCGTGGGTTCAGGAAGTGAAATACGTAGTTTAAATAATTTTATTTCAAATACTAAAAAAAAACAAATAACTCACTATATTAATAACAAATGTCTCATTAATATATCGTAAATCACTTTACAAGATAAACACTTCGCCATTCGCATAAAAAACTAAACTTCAAACGTTGCATTACCGCCATAAAGAATTAGATCGTAGAACCGCAGAATCGTAGAACCGTAACAGAACCGTAATTACAGTCACATAACGTCGTCCCTGCCGTTCAGGCAGTTCGCTCCAAACAGTTCCTAACTGGACCAGGTCGGTGGATTCTGCCCATCATAAGAACGATCTTCAGCTTATTCCGTGGTCTTAGTTGCACCCTATATACAAGGTTGTTTATCTTCTTAGTGAGAGCGCCCACCAAAGTGGCGTGGCAGTGGCAAGTAGCAAGTAGCACACGTTTAGCATAATGTAACCAATCCTAACGAATGATTAAAATGAATGACGTTACTGTCATTTTGGTGTAAACTGAATCATTCGTTTTTATTGGTTACATTATGGTAGACGCGTGCTACTTGCTACTTGCCACTGCCACGCAACTTTGGTGGGCGCTCTCACTTAGTAACCAGGTACGGTCCCCCTCAGGGCACTGCAACTTGGGACTTGGCGTTTCCTTTTGGTTGGTTGGTTTGTAGAGCCAAACTGCATTATCTCCCTTGAAGCTAACGGACGTGGATATCTGATTAAACCTAAACTTCTTCCGGTGATTGGAGGGTTGAAGCTTATTCCTGACGAAATCGTGGACCTTAACCAGCCGATCTTTTAGGCCGATGAAATACTCGGGGAGTGTATTTTGCTTTGCCACTCTGTCTGGTAGATTTCCGTGTAGCATATTGATAGAAAACTTAATCACTCGACCAACCAACAACATTGCTGGAGTGTATCTAGTTGCTTTATGTTGAAAGCTTCGGTATGCTAACAGAAACAGAGACACTAGTTTATCGCAGTCTCTCTGATTTTCATGTACAAACAGGACAGGAAGTTGTTGGTGGTCCAGTTATGTCTTTGTACCATGTTGTCGGACTGAGGATGCAGTGGTGTCGTTCTATTCTTCTTAATTTCCAGCAAAGCCATCATGGCCTTTAAAACTTCCGATTTGGAGTTGCGCACCTGATCACAATAAAGGAGAAATGGTACCTCACGTCGGGAAACGATATTTTCAAGCAGGACCTTACCAAATGTAATTGATTCCTAATTGGGTAGTGCAACAACTTTTAACCATTTGGAAAACTAGCCATAAAAACCATCAAATACTTGTTTCCTGAGGTACTTAGTGGCAATGGTCCAGAATGTCAACAGAAACTCGCTCCGATGGAGCCCCGGTGATGTATTGTTGGAGTTTTTCCCTAAGTCTCGTTTTGAGTCTTTTCTTGGGTACGCACAGGTCACATCATTTGCATTAATTTCCTACATCTTGCAGACAATTAACCCAATAATGCCTCTTAGGGACGGACCTTAGGCAGAGCTCTATTGATCCCAAAATGCCTCCGAAGCGGCTATCATAGAGATATGCAAGTACGTCATTAAAACACAAATTTGGGAGAATAACTTAAGGTACTGTTCTTGTTATATTTGGACTCTCCCATTTATGAGTAATGACCTCATCTCGCAGATACAAGGATTCCGACTGAAGTCAACAGCTTTTCACTGCTTGCCCATATTTGTCAATTTATGACCACTTTGGCCTAGTTTCGTTATCCAGCCACTCACGGACTATTTTTAAATCTAGATCTTTCTTCTGTTTATCCTGGAGGTTTTCTTTGGTTAGAGCTTCTAAGCCACTTCCGTTCTCTAGGGTTCCGTCTTCTCAAGATTCCGCCGGAAATTTGATGGCTTCTTTCAGCTTGGTGGTGAATTTCAAAATCATAGTTCAGTAGTTTCTCCAGCCATCGAACTATTTTATTTCATTATTCGTTATTTTTATCCGAAATCATACTTTTTAGTGCTTCATTTCTTCGCCTACTAAAATAGTGGAGGTTCTAACAACTTTAAGAAAAATCCTCAAACCTGTCGATTTTTATTTTTAAACAGGCTATTCGACGTCATCTACGTGAACATTATGACGCCATTGCTAAAATTTTTTAAATGGAAATGTGAGTGTTGTAATACATTGTTTGTAAGGTCTCTTAAATACCTATGCAGTCATATCAATATGTATGAGTAATTGTTGTTTTGTATTTGTTTAAAATATTAATAAATTTTTATTATTACAATAAGTATTTATTATGTATTATTCATTAAATACAACAAAATCTAAATTAAGTTCTCAAATTGTTTACCTTTATCTAAAATACAATGAGAAACAGGTGCCGCAAACTCTTCTCGGACCTTCTCTATAACTTCCGTAGTTATTTTGTAATCTCAATATGTATCCTTTCTTTAAGTCTATTGGTAACTTGTGGTCAATTTTGGTACACTTTAATTTTCAAGTATCCGTATTAAAAAAACAACAGGAGTCAAATAAAGTAACCTAGGTGGCCATTCTATTGTTCCTCTTCAACCTATCCATCTTTAATACAAGCATGCTATTTAGGGTGGCAGTAAATAAATATAAGATAGCTGTAATGGTAACCAAAGTTCTGAAAGGACTTGGTATATGAAGAAGACCTTTCAACCGATTTGGAAAGACGTTGTTTAAGTAGTTGTATACTAAGAGAGCGTAGTGTGAAGGCGCACCATCTTGCTGCTGCCATAAATCATTTCTGTTTGAAAACAATCGGTTAAATTCGAGGAGCAAGAAGTTTCGAATAAATTCTAAATAGTGTGGTCTAATAATCCTATTATCTATTATTATTGCCGAAACAAGAACTTTCTCTCCATATTGAGTACAGTATGGATTGACATGACTGTTTAGTAGAAATGTAACTTCATCAAAGAGAAGAAATTTTTTTAAAACATTGGATCTCTGTTATTTGTTTCCAATATAATTTCAAAAAATTCAATTCGTCTATTAAAATTATCTTTCATTTTTCAAGTTCTTCCATTAAAGTTACTTTACAGGAATGGAACTTTTCTTCTTTTAGCATGGTCCATATTATTATCTGCTAGTTGCCGTGAACTGGTATGAGGATTATCTTGAAAGACTAACAGAACTTTTAGTTGTTTGTTTTCAGATATTGCTTTTCTACTACCTATAGGTAGGTATTTGACATGGCTCGTTTCTGAATCAGGAATTTTGTCTTAATTTTGCTCACAGTGGATTATCAAATTGGTTCACGGTTTTTTTTCTTTTAAATTGCCGTATTGCCAGATTACAGTAAGCGCCTAAGAAGATATTCATTGAATTCTAACAGGCAATGGTGGGGAAATCTTTTTTGGACATGTACGTAACGGAACAAGACACCCTGGCATCTTTCGGCCAAGTGGAATACTAGGCCAGAAGACCCCAGGGTAGTGCCGGATTAACCGTGTTCCGGCTAAAACTTTTACCACCGTTCCAGAGAGGTGGTCTTGCCACTCAATAAACAACTAAAATAAAAACCTAAAAATTTATAAATAACCACACCTATTACCGTAAATTAGAAAATGTTTCACACATTAAGCCATAAACTAATAAATAATATTAACCATAAATTTGAGATCCTCATTCATTCAGTAACCAATTCGTGTTTCAAAATCTCCCATCTCATTTGCCCATCTCGGGCAGTTAAAAATGTGGGCGGGATCGTCCGGTACCCCACAAACAGTACAGTCTGCCGAGGCTTACCTATTGCCAATCTTGCCGATCTTGCCTATTCTATTTGTAAAAGTGCCTAAAATACCATATCCGGTCAGAAACTGCGTCAGGAAATAGTCTAGTTTCCTAAACTTACATTCCCATCACGGTCTCAGATCGGGAATAAGCTCCTTCGTCCACCTTGCCTTTCTACTATCATTTGCCCATTCTATCTGCCACTCTACTATTGTTCTTTTTCTCTCATTCTCATCTGTATCTACATCCATCCTCCTCGCATACATCCTCGCTCGCTCTTTACACAACAAAACGATCGGTATTACCTCTTCAATGACATATAAAACCTTATTTAAAACTGGTCTATATGCGCTAGATACCCCGAGGAGTATTCGCCTTTGCAAAGTCCCCATCAGTCTAGCGTATTTCGCAGTGTTAGTACACTACACCACACGGGACAGCATAGGTTACCACCGCCTGGAAAACTCCATTTAGCACCTTTCTTTTAGTGCTACCTGGGTCTCCAATGTTGGGCATCAGCCGCATCAATGCCTCCAGATTTCGATTCGCCATCTCTACTGTCTTTTGGATGTGTACTCCGAACCTTAGACTTTCCGACAACCAGACTCCCAGATACTTAATTGATTTAACCGGTGCAACCTCCACATCTTCCACTATAAAGCAAAGAGAGGATTTTTCCCGGGTCCCTTTGAGAACTAATACCTTAGTTTTCTGAGGCGCCAGCTGTAGATCGTTTTCTATGATCCACCTACTAATGCGACGCAGGCTGTATTATCCGCATTAGCCATGTCCGTTTTCTGACTCGTCTTCGCAACCAGTGCGAGATCATCGGCATAAGCTACAAGAGTGCAACTCCCTGGCAACTGTAGCCTTCACACCCCATCGTACAGGACATTCCATAGGATGGGACCTAGTACTGAACCCTGCGGAACATCCTGCGAGAAACTGATGCTGGTATCTTTTCTCTTATGGACCTGTCAGTAAAGTATCTGTCAATTACGTTGACTAGGTACTCACAAACGTCCAATTCTCTCAGCCTGGACATTATTTTTTTCCATAATGCCGTATTAAAGGCATTTTTGCCGTCAAGTAGGATGAGAGCCACCCATTTTTTTTGTATCTTGCGTGACTAAAGAGTCACTATTATAAAGACCATATTGGCGGTCGGTTTAGCGCATGCTTTTCTTCTAGCTCTCGCTTAAGATGGCCTTTTATAAGCTATTCGTACAATTTAGCTATCGAACTAAGAAGGCAAATTGGCCGAAATCGCACCTCTTCCTCTTCATCTCTACCTTTCGGGATACAGACACCTTAGCTTCTTTCAACATTATTGGAAACTGTTGTTCTTCAAGCAGTTTGTTTAGAAATCTCAGAAAAACCTGTGGGTAATTTAGTGCGGCGAGTCTTACTGTCTTTGGCATGACTCCATCTATGCCAGGTGCTTTTCGGATCTTCATCCGTACAACAACCTCGCTGAGTTTCAATTCAGTGAAAGGTTCCGCATCAAAACGAAACCAATAACCCTCCCGTATTAAACGGAGTTTCTCCTCCTGGCAAGGGGTTAGGATGTCTTTTTCCCCGTTAATTCGGTAGAGACTCTCATGAAGCCCTGTACCAGATATTCCTTTCGAGATTCTGAAGCAGGTTACTTCACCTTTCTTTCTTAGATCTTTTTATCTCATTCCTGTATTCATTCTGCATTCGCTGTAATTAATTTATTCTTACTTCCAAATCTCCTGCTTGTACTTAACCTTCTACACTCGTTTCTTACTCTCATGCAGTTTGTCCTCAGATTTTCAAATTTTCAGGCTGCTCGTTCCAACAGTATGCTTGTTTTCTTTCATACCTCCCATTTGATTTTAACACAAGCCAGCTCCTGTGCATTACTCAGATCCTTAATTAACTCACACACATCCTCACATCCCGGACCAATCACGACGAAAACATCTACAAAAACGTTCTCATTTAAACATATCTTTAGATTGATATCCCCATTTTACGTTTCTGGATTTTGATAGCTATTTCAAAACTCACATACTTGTGTAAGCTGAGTGATTCTTCTTCCAAAACAGTCCAGCTTATGACCCTGTTTAGAAATGTCGTTGAAGCCAGGGTGATGTCCAGAAAGGATTCACTATTACCTCTCACGAATGTAGGTGCCTTACCGTCATTTAACACGGTACGTCCCATGGCGTAGATCCATTCTAATAGGTATTTCCCTTTCCCATCTTGCACGCGTGGGTTCCATTTTTCGGTTGGGGTATATACTATTAAATAACGTACATACTTCTTTCTCCGTACATGTTTTATCACCACAACCAGTCAGTAATATAATTTCAATTAGTTGCGTTTCAGTCAGTTTCATGTTGATGGATACAAATACTTTTGAATAGGTACGTCTAATATACTATTAATCACTTGACAGAAAGTTGATTAACTTAGAATGTCCAAGTATCAATGTTGATGTCAATAAGGTAACCAGATTTTTAAAGAAGGTAAAAAGTAGGTATATAAGACATTTTAATACCAGTGACAGCCTTTACAACATTTATTTTTGGTGTCAATAAATACATCAAACAATACAATATATTTTATTAAGAAATCCGTTGAAGTTTCATCAATAATATTTTATAATAGTTCGCAAATCAATTCTGTACATACTAATATGGCTTAATGCGTATTTAAAAGACCTTTTAAATAATGTATTACAACACCCACATTTCCATTTCAAAATTTTAACATTGTCATTAATGTGATAGTCATCAGGCTCACATATATGACATCAAAAATAAAAAGGTATCGTTACGAATAGCTTGTTTAAAAATAAAGATTAAGCGGTTTCAAGATTATTTCTTAAAGTCTTCAGCTTACAAAATAACGAATTTCTTCCTTTAGTTTGCACCATACTGTGTACATAAATATAATTGGTGAATTTGTTGTGTTCTGTTTATCTTATACTTATTTATATTTACGTTTCTCAAGGAAATAATATCTATTAATAATAATTTTATCTCATTCAGTACATCGATTCCACGCACATGCTTATTTCACACCGAGAGACTAAAAATACATTTCGGTATACGCCACTGTTCACCTACGTCAGATAAGACAAAAATATAAAATAAAATTTTCGCTTAACATCTCTTTAATTGCTACCAGAATTTATGAAAAAAATGACATAAACGCCAAATCTTTTAATAAAAATCTTATCTTCTTGTTATCATCCATGTTAGAAAAGGCCGTTTTAGGTGCCAACTGCACCCCTCCTGCCATTGATGAATTCCCTCAGGATATCTTCACGAGAACACAGCTACAAAATGGAGCTGTCATTGTTCATATACTAGTTACTGTGTACCTGTTTGCGGCTATTGCTATCATCTGTGATGGATATTTCGTTCCTGCTGTCGAAAAAATATGTCACAGTAAGTAAACATTGACATAAATATTTTTGTAATCGTTTGAATAGTTTTAATACGTTGGGAAACAATTGGTTTAATTAACGTTTTGGAGAGCAGACCGTAACCCATTTATTTCGTTAAAATATATTTTTATTAATAACTTTAATACAGCTTGAGATAACACTTAAACGGTATGTTTTTATATTTGCGTGTTAATAAACTAAAAAACAAAAAATACACAGTGAAACCAGCACCGTCAGGTGCACGAGGCGCAGTGCACAATCATACTTAAATATACCAGTAATTTAGAGAAAAATCAAAAGGTTTTTAACCTCACAATAATAATACATATAATTTATGATAAATACTCAATAACAAAACAAATAATATATTTTGCCTTGGTACTTTTAAAATCTATTTGGTACTTTTAAGTCTATAGTGACTAAAGGCATTTCAGTTTTTGGGCATTTATCATTGATAGTTAAAATGTTAGGTCGTTTTTTTGTGCTCTGGACATATTTTTGAAGTGTGATTTTTCGATATTTTAATAATATTTGTATTTTTATTTATTTATTTTTTTAATTTACATTTACGTGCTCGGCAACCATGGCCACTCATGCGGTTGCAATTACAAACAACATTACAACGGGGTTATGTCATATAAATATTTTAGACTTTATAATACAATAATTTTTTTCCTAATAAACTGAAGAATTCTGTCTAAGAACTAACACAGGACAAGTTAGTGGAAAGTGGAGTGCTTCAGAGATCTGTCCTTGGACCTCTTTTTTTTACGGATTTTACTAGCGATGTTCCTTATTATATTTCGAGTAAAATATTGCTCTACGCTAATGACACAAAGATATATGCCAATCTAATCACAAACCAGATAACCCCTTCAAATGGTCTTCGACTCTATCTTAACTTGGTGTTTCCAGTGGTAACTACCCTTAAAAGCACAAAAATGTGTAGTGCTTCGAATTGGTAAAAATATCCCATTTGTGCTGTACTTTGTTAGCGGACAGCCATTAGATTCGGTGTTCTCGTCTAACGACCTTGGTGTTATCGTAAACAGCAGCCTAACTTGGTCCGACCATATTACCTCTGTTTGTAAACGTGCGAACTCCAGACTGTATCTTATTCAGAGGTGTTTTTCGAGAGTTTTAATGGAATAATTCTGTAAACCATACACTATTTACGTAAGACCCATACTTGAATACGCTGGACCAACGTGGTATCCTGATTTGGTTCGAGACTTTGTTGTAAAACGTACAAAGAAAAGTCACTCGAATTCCTTTGGGGCCAAGAAGACCTTGTTATGCAGAAAGACTTAGTATGGCTAACCTAACTTCTTTTAAACTTCGCGACTTCCAATTTTGGAAATCTCGATCAAATATTTACCATGAATCACGATCAACGCCTCAGAGGTTATCAGTTTAAACTAAAAACAGAAAACTTTTCTACAACATCAAGACAGAACTTTCTACCAAATAGAGTTTTTGAGTGCTGTAATAACCTTAATGATAACATTGTCTTTGCTTCTTCTACTGGCCTCTACCAACTCGTTCAAAAACAGACTTGACCGTTTTATCTTGTAGTTAAAATATTGTTTTTCTTTTAAACCAAAAATTGAAATTTTATTTTTTTTGTAATTTTGTAATTTACTAGTAGGTTACTAATGAGATTTCTATGTTTTTGGGCATAATAGGGACTTGTCCCTCTGCCCTTGCTTATGTATAATAAATAATAAAAAATAAAATATCTTGTTGCAATCACTCAGAATGTCACCTAGCTGCGGTTTGAGGTTAAGCTGGCATCTTACTTTGCCAAGCCGGGCATCTGATGTCATCAGGAAACTGTGTGTTACTTTGGTGTGGTCTATACAGATTCGTCGTATAATGGCAAGGTCTTGTCTAGATAGTCCCGTGGGACAGTTTTAAGGCCAGGTTTATACCATGAGGGTTGGATTTCACTTAAGAATGTATTTAAGGAGATCCAGTGGGTTTGTCATAATCTCCTGGTGAATATGTATGCTTCTGTTTTTAAATCTTTTCAAATTTGGATGTAAGTTGTTGAAGCCATTTTAACATGCTGATCTGCGAGTTCTTTGCCAATTGGTTTAATGTAAAAATGTGGTGGTAACAGTGATGAATACTTTGTACAAGGGAATGATCGGTAAATAATTCCTGAATACATAAAATGGAAGCTAGAGAGTCTGTACAAATGGCAACATTTTTGTTCGGAAGGTTTATATGCTTGACAGCCTGTAGGACACTTTACAACTCTCCAGTATGTACGCTGCAAAAAGAGGAAAGGAAGAAGAATAAATGAGATGGTTTTAGAGATGACTGAATAGCCAACCACCAAATCACTTTTGGAAGTGTAAGTATATAATACTTGGTAAAAGTGATTATCGTGTATAATTAAAAAAAATATATCATAAGTTCTTTAGGTGTTTTGTATTTATTGAATTTTGTTAAATACGTGTTAGTTTGAGGTGGTGCATTATCCAAGGAGGAATTGGAAGTAAGAAGACGGGATTTGTTAGTGTAAAGATGATGTCGTTTGTTATTGTAGATAATATAGAAAATATCTTCGTCTTTTGGTGCATATTCGTTTAGAATATTGGCGATCATTCTGGCTATAATTTTATTAACTGATGCCATAAATAGATTAGTTTGTTGTTGTAGAATACTATTTCATCAGATTTTTTACCATGATGTTCTTCTTCTCATCAAAATCATATTATTTCTTCATCTTTACTGTGGACTACATAAACAATGCATCTCTCGTACCCTCGCCTTTCTTCGTCTTGTATTCTCTCTAGCTTGTATATTATACGATGTATAATTTTAAGAAAAAGTTTTAGTGTATGGCTGGCTCATTAGACTTATTAGCCTATATTCTCCGCACTTTTTCGCTCCCTGTTTACTTGAAAACGTAATAAATTCTTAAACTAGCCAATCTTTTGCAATATTGCCTGTGTCATAGATATTATTAAAGTATTCTTAAAGATTCATCATCAAGGAGTTTAAGCAATTCAGACTGTCTAGTCCTGGAGCTCTCCCTTCTTTAAGTGATATTATGACTGCTCTTAAATCTGCCACTAGTATAGGTGGTCCGTAGGTCTGTTTCTGTAGGTATCGGATACGGGTTCTCCCTCTCGCAGGTTCAAAAAATAGATTTCGTATGTAACTTTTCCAGGTATTATCAATACTTTTCACGATTACCTCTGATTACTTTGTAGAATTTCGATTTCTTGGCATTTATATAGAAAATATTCTTCTTCTTCTTACGGTGCCTTATCTTTAAGGATGTTGGCCATTACATTTGCCCATTTAATCTTATTTGTAGCAGCCCTGAATAGTTTTATGGAGGTCATGTTCGTCCATTGCCGTAGGTTTTTAAGCCAAGAGTTGCGTCTTCTTCCTGATCCTCTTTTGCTATTGACTTTGCCTTCGATTATAAGTTGGAGCAGTTCATACTTTTGATTTCTTATGATGTGACCAAAATATTGTGTTTTCCGTTCTTTTATTATAAGCATAAGCTCTCTTTCCTTATTCATCCTCCGCAAGACTTCCGCATTTGTCGTATGGCTCATGTAGGATATTCTGAGCATTTTACGGTAATACCAGAGTTCAAATGCTTGGATTCTTTTTTGTGTTGCTTCTGTCATTGTCCAGGCTTCATCACCATAGAGCAAGGTGCAGAAAACATAACACTTAAGTATTCTAGTTCTCAATGAGATGCCCAGCTGGCGGTTGCATAGAACTTTTTGCATTTTGTAAAACATTCTACGTGCCTTTTCCAGGCGTATTTCTTATCTCTAGTGAGTGGTCCCAAGTTTCATCAAGATAACTTTCAAGGTACGTTGTTCTTGTTACTCTTTCCAGATCTGTTCCGTCGACATTGACCTTCACCCTTCTGTTTTGGTGCTTGCTGATGACCATCGTTTTTATCTTCTTTGTATTCAATTTCATTCCAAATTCTCTACAGGCTGTCGTTACTCGGTCCATTAAGCGTTGCAGGGCTTCAGCATTATCTGCCAGTATGACAGTGTCATCAGCATATCAGGTTATTTATACATTGCCCGTTTATAATTATACCACCCGTGGTGTCTTCCAAAGCTTTCTGAAATATCTTCTCAGAGTAAACATTGAACAGCAAAGGTGATAGGACACATCCCTGTCTTACTCCCTTCTCGATATTGATTTTTTCAGATGTTTCGCTTTTTATTCTGATTTTAGCCTTTTGTTCTTGGTATTACATGACCTTAAAAATATTACCACACTTACCCTAATAATAAACCCTATAGAAAATATAGGGTTTATTATTAGGGTAAGTGTGGTATAGGTTGTTGTGAATAAATTGTAGACAGGATTAAGGACGTCAGAAAAGAGAAGATGCAGCATAGGAAAGAAGAAGATATTTCCATCTAATCCATAGGGGGGGAGTCATCGGTTTAACAGTAGAGGCTCTCAGATGGATTGTCAAAGGGCTGTATTATGGAGAGAGTTTAAAGATTCCAGATCTTTTTTGAAAGTGGACGTACAAGTAATGCTGCCGTTATCTAATTTAGAGCAAATAAGTACTTTGTATACTTAAGGCAGCGCCTTTTCAGCTGCACTACAGTGATAATGAGATAGTGTTTTAAGAATATTATTAATTATTTTGTGATAGAAACTTTTTAACTTAAAAATCTCTTTCCTAGAGAGGCGAAAGTCAAATGTCAAACCCAGTATTTTATCATAATTAATTACGGGAAGAGGTGAATCATTTATAAATATAGGTGTAGGAGGGAGTGGAGGACATGTGCTAAGTTTAATAATTTGTTAGGGATAAAGTTAGTTCCAGAGAGTGAGTTAGGTTATATTAGGCCTATAAGAATCAGGGGCAGAGGTAGTTCATTTTTTTTATTGGTAGTACTATTGCGGTAAAGCCATGTTTTATTACATATCTTCAGAAGTTTATATAGACATAGAGGTGATAATTTCTTTAAGAATGTAGATTGTCAAGTCCAAAAGCTGTGTTTTTTACAGGATTTAAGTGCAGATTTTAGTTCGAAATAGATTATAAGAAAGTCCAAATAACTGGTATCTTGTAAAACTGTGGCTGAATAAGAAAAGTGTAAAGGAAAAGAATAGTATATAGGGTTACGTCTAAATTTGTTGCGAAACTTTTTTTCAAAGATTTCTGCTAGAATCTTGAATATATCTTGATTGTCAATGATAAGCTTTTGATTAAAAAAGATATTGGAGATTTTAAGATTATTTGTTTTGCCCTGCATTTGTTCATTTTTTTACAAACTTGATATATTGTTTCCATGAAGTTTTCTTGCTTAATTAAACAGTGTGTATAGATGTGACCCTTGTTCTTTTTAGTGCAGTAAGATTCTCTTCATATATTTTTCTGCTGTAAATTTTTATAGCAGATTTTTGCTGCTGCACAGCCTTTTTCGCAAGAGCAGTTTTACCATGGGACACTTTTTCGTTCAGCTGAAATGACTGATTTCCCGGTGTGTGCTTTATCATGATGTTTGAGAATTGGGTGATGGCCATATCAATGTTGTCAGTTAAAGTCAGTTTAGGTAGGAAATGGTCAGTTTCACTAATATAATTAGATCAAATACAATTTTTTAAGCGCCAAAAACTTTTTGGCGTATTCTATGGATATATCTGTGACTATAACTGTTACAACTAATTATGCAAGGAAAGATTGAAGGTAGTCGCAGCATAGGTAGGAAAAGAATGTCATGGTTGAGAAACCTCAGGGAGTGGTTTGCTTGCACTTCCATACAATTGTTCCGAGCGGCAGCCTTCAGGATCAAAATTGCCATGATGATAGCCAACCTTTGTAGCGGAGATGGCACGTGAAGAAGAAGAAGATGGATATATCCATAATGGTAGCCGGGTGGGTGTGCGTTAACGGGATGGACTCAATTTTTTGAAGATAAAAGCTCTTTTGATTAAGTTACAGAGTCCGCTGAAAATGAAGAAAAGGGAGGAGCATTTAGCTGCAGTAAGTGTGGGTTTGGGTTTACTGTGAACTTTAGGGCAATACTCCGGTTATTAGCCGTAATCTTACAAAGAAAACACTCTAGTCTGTCACTGGATACAAATACTCTAAAGAGTGCATTTTTATGGTTAATTATCAGGAAAGATTGCACTTCTCCTTGTCAGGGGTTACAAATGTTACCCTACAAAAATTCATGATATGTGCATATTGATTATCCGATGCATTTAATACAAGTCACAGGTACTGCTAACTGTAAGCCTATATCTTTTAGGGACTGTTCGATTAATGAATAAGAGATGGAAGGACATACATTTGAAATAAGAATTCTTTTAGCCGGAGAAATACGACTGCGAATAAGAACAACGTTGGAAATAATTGGAATTAATATGGATTAATTTTTCAATGGTTGATCAACAATGTCTGTAGATGTGAGAGATTGAGAATACAAATTAGATTATTCGAAATGTGAAATGCAAAAGTAATATTTTTTGGGTGAACTATTTTACACATTGTTTTAATATATGGAAATAAAACAGTATTCCAAATGGAGTTTTAGGAAGCGAAGGGGAGGAGGCCTAGAGAGTGCGGCAGCAACATATAATTTTGGTTTGGAATTTGAA
Source organism: Diabrotica balteata (assembly GCA_918026665.1). Classification (NCBI taxonomy): domain Eukaryota; kingdom Metazoa; phylum Arthropoda; class Insecta; order Coleoptera; family Chrysomelidae; genus Diabrotica; species Diabrotica balteata. The sequence goes on along the minus strand of OU898281.1, from coordinate 104,703,095 downwards.
TTGTTTTGTGTAGATGTAGATGGTACTCTCACAATATGTGAGAGTACCTCATAGACCCTAATAATTGGAAGAGTACTCTCCCAAATTGGAAATAAAAAACAGAATCTTACCTGGTTTTGTTTTTGGATTGTCACTGGTTTTCTTTAATTACACCAATATAACCAAAATTAAATTAGACTTTTAAAATATTAAATCAAATTAAATATTCGTTTCCGTATCATGTTGTGAACGAAGCACTTCGCTATAGCACTGTTTAAATCTTTTAATTCCTTGAGGAACTTTGAAAAGCGTGTTTAAACTTTAATCGTTATATTGTTCTAAAGCTATTTTCTTGTGTGGCATTTTAAATTAATTACTATTTAACTGGGAATAAGTCACAATTAAAGGTTAAAATACGTTTATTGACGTTTCAATTTCCACTTCGGAAATCGTTCTCAAAATACAAACAATAATATTCCCAGTTAAATAGTAATTAATTTAACGGTTATTTTACGTTTTTTTACTTTTATTTAAAATATGTGTTTTTAAATTTTCGTTACCATATTTTCTGGGAATAAATTACAATTATAATCAGAGGTATTTTATTTGATATCATTCTAGTCCCGGCTGGGAAGTTTGTTTCGTTCAAAATTTAAATTAAACAAATTATTTTATTTTTTGGTAATTGAAAATAAAAAAAATCTTCGAATAATTTAGTTTTAATTTAAAATTAAGATTTAATGTGATATTTAGAGTAAACTAAATTTAAATCCCAATAATTTGTCAGAATTCAGGATAATATCGAGTTTTTTTATTTCTTTCCCATTTTCCATATCCGTTTTAGTCCATTTAACAATAACAAATGAATAGCTCAGCTCGAAACAAGCATAACCAACAATCACGCAAAACAAGGCTTGAAGGAAGCAGCTGTTTTACCCTTTGTATAAACTCCGTAGTTACCTCAGTTTTCATTTGCCTATGGTCAATTTTTCGTGCTTGGATTACTCCGCGATATTTATACATATTGTTGTCAGCCATGGCCTGGATGTTTTGTATATGTTGCATATCTAATCCTGGCTGAAACTTTTCTTTATCTTCAAAATACGGGCACTTGTCTAAAACGAAGTGCATATAATACCAGTCGAAACGGTTTCTACAATTTTTCGTATCCAATCTAGGGGTCTTGACTAAAAGTTATTAATTATAAATCATTCATATAGAACAGTTAATTAAGCTTCGCCACTACAGTATTGTTTATTAGTTGATGCTTAAAAGCAATGTCAGTAGAGTTTAGTGGCTGGGATAGGGGTTCATGGCTAGACAGAACCACAGTGGACTTATTGTTTAGCGATATTTTTTGTCTCGATGTTGTTTTCACCAGGTTTTCCAATTTGTAATCGACTTTATTCTTAATATATTCTTAATATATCTATAAGCTATTCATGTGGTACTTCTACTTCTACTACTACTAAATGGTTGCACAATGAATAAAACACATACATCAGAATAATTGTTATTTTAATTTTGATTAATCATAATTAAGCAAGGTTCAAGAAATATTCCTCTATAGTAACTCATAACCTCTTCAACTCCTCATTCGGCTGATTTATATTACTCGCTCGAACCTCTTGAACCTTATTTTGCATCGTATTCCAGGCGTTCTCGATGGGATTAAGGTCAGGCGAGTTACCTGGTCATTGCAATACGTTCGTCGTTCATATTGTGATCATTTAACAACTTTGTTGCTTGCCCCCATTGTAACATTCTTTGGCAAGAAATGCAACCCTGTTCTTAATCTATTTCCACTAAACACACCCCATACCATTACACTTTCAGGATGTTTGACGGTTTTAGCTATGAACTTTGGATCGTACCTTGACGCGGTGTGAGGACGACGAACAAATTTAAACCTTCCTCTTACTAACCTAGAATGTAATTTCGTTACTAAACATGACTTTTTTCCATTGGTCAGGTTCTTTATTAGTTTTGTAAACAAAGGCTTCTTTGCAGCACGTCGAGTTGGTAATGCTAGATCTTTCTGAAGCCGATAACGAATCGTTCTTGTATAATAACACACATATGATGGTGTCAATCCTAGATGATGTTTTTTAGAAGGTCTAGATCTTCCCCTTTCTCAAGTAACGTTAAAGCACGAACTATCTCCTGTTGTGTGAGTTTCTTTCGACCCATATTTTTCACTTCAATTTAGAATTTAACGATTTCAAACATTACTGAGTGAATCAAGAGAAGTTTAACACTGACTACTCGTACAAAGCCAACTACGTACAGTACAAACACGCAGAATAATCTAAAGAAATTAAGCGGTCAGTAAACTATAGACAGTCGCCGTCACATGTATGTTATCCCCTCTCCCCTCAAATACTAAACGAACGCAGACAGAACGCATGTAATTTTTTGTAATTGTGTTTTGTAATTTTGTAAAATGTAATTTTACAGTACCAACAACTATACCATTTTTTTTTATTTTGGAACGTTAGAGCGTGAAATATGTATTTTTTATATTTACATCACTTTATTAAACATGAAATGTTTCAGTACTATATTTTAGAAAAAATACTGTAGGGTTTAGCTTGTTAATCTAGGTTTAATTAAATGGTCACAGGTTGATTCTAAATTAGAATAAACACTTTATTGTTGAACTCGTAAATTACAGGAAGGAATATACAACTAACTAATGTAATTATAACTTAACATAGGACCGCAGCTTAATAGCATGAATATTAACGTCTTTCGTCGTTTAGAGATGAGATGCCGAGTTATGCATGTCAACTCATCGTCGTCTTGAGTGTTTAACTTACACTGTGTACTCGACCTCCCGTCGATGTACTATATACAGCGTTTTATTACTAAGCAATGCTACTTAACTCTGAAATTCGGCTCGCGGTTCGTGATAAAAATGAAATTTAGGAGTTGGTAACGGAACTAATTTTTTATAAGAAGTTTATTTGATGACGAATGCAATCCTACAATAGGTACCAAAAACAAATTTAAACGTTTTAAACCCATTTTTCTCAAAATTACATTTTGGCATTTAATCCGCTGTTACGTAACGAGGTCCAATTGAAATAATAAAATATGTAAGTTATTGGAATTCAAAAAAGTTTCTTCTAAAAGCTTATCAAAACATTTATAAAAAAGCTTATCAAAACAAAGTAAAACTCACGTGGTTTTCACTATTTCTATATCTTGCACCTAAATGTAATTTTAAGTCTCGACTACTAGTTCATAGTAGTAAATCATTTATATCTAAAAGTAAATTAAGGATAAAATGGTTAAGACCACAAAAGTAAAACACCAAGATTGAAAAGGTCCGGTAATAAAAAAGCCTTTACCGTTCTACATGTAACAATAAAACTTAAGTTGCGAACCATGTAGATCAATATTGGTAATCAGTTAGATATTGATTGGAGAACTATAAAAATGGTGCGGCAGTTAACAAAAAAACTATAACGGGGAGGTCAGAAATTTAGTAAAAAATAATTACAAATCAATCTACAAATTATAAAAAATTACTATAACTGATAGAAGTATATAGTAATAAGTTATCAACCTAATAAGGTTATTAGCGGAACGGTACAATAAATTACACTTTGCTTAGTAAATTAAAGTCCTAAAAAATACTTAGTAAAAGACAAAAGTAGGCTATCTGTAGTGATTTCTGAATTTAAAATGTCTTTCAGAATGTTTGGTAAATGGTATTTAATTAATTACTATTTAACTGGGATTAAGCCACAATTAAAGATAAAAAATACGTTTGTTGACGTTTCAATTTCCACTTCGGAAATTGTTCTCAAAATACAAACAGTAAATTAAACAAATTTTGTTTTTTATTACATAGTGAAAAAATTCTTCTAATAATTTAATTTTATCTGACTCATTTATATTGACAAATTAGACATACATTATGCATTTTAAAGTAGACGACTTTAAAATGGTATTGCCAATATTGTTGATTTCGCTCCTGGGACGACTTTACTTATAAGATAGTTCATTCGATTACATGAAATCAACTTTAACTTGAGAATATCCGTCAGAAAAAAATCATAGCATGTAATTCGTCTTTAAAAAAACAAACACATGACATGATGGCAGTAAAATTCTCCTGTTACTGATTCCATAGTAAATTATGAGGGAAAAACCAGGAAAAAAACCTCATAATACTATTCCGACATTGTAAGGATTTGTTCGTGAATTTAGTTTACCTTCAACAAACATCAAAATGCTGATTTTATATGTTACGTTATTTAAAAAACATAAATGATGTATCCTCGATATGTTACTGACTTACTAATACTGGTATTTTCTTATTAATAACTTCCTCTTTCAATATTGGTAACCAGATCCTACTAATATTAATGTAAAAAAGGGAATAATTAAATCCTTATACGATAGAGCCAAAATTACTTGTTCTAACGAAAATTCGTTCTTGGCAACGTAATATCTGCAAACATTTTTACACAATAGCATCAACGTTAATGGCAACAAGTTAAACCACCTCAGATTCGCTGACGACGTCGTGAGATCACACTCGAGGAATTACAAATTATGATGAAGGAACTCTTAGATAGCTCCGAATACCTTGGCCTTAAAATAAGTATGACAAAAACAAAAACAATGACCAACACAGACAATCCCAAACAAAGATCTAAGACTACAGAATATATCTACCTCAATATAAATACCTCAATACTTGAGGAGGCAAAGTGTTTAAACAATGCATTCTTTCTATCATGACATATGGATGTTAAACCTAAACCCTAACCAAGGCCAATATGAATAAATTAGCAACAACCGAAAGGGCAATGGACAGAGCAATGCTAAGTATTCGGCTGTCAAACAAAAAGAGGAGCAACTGGGTAAGATTAAAAACAAAAGTTAAGGATATCACAACAAAAATTGCCATTAGATGTATGTTGCTCAGGATAGAGGTAGGTGGAAGGAGTTGGGAGATGCCTGTGTCCAAGAATGGAGGAGAGGAGGCTAAGAAGAAGAAGATAGCAAAAAATACGTGAACGGAAAATTTACATAGAAAAGTAAATGTTGACGTAAATATGAAAAGTGTGGGCAGAATTTTAGTAATTTTTGGTGTAAATCAAGCTCTTAAATAGTCTCCAAACCGTTAAACGTTCGAAACTACTGCAGGTATTGATTTTTCTTTCATATTTTCTTTTAAAGCGCTACTACAGGGCTACGTTTGAATTTCTTATTTGAATTTGTAGTCAGTTTTCTTTCTGTCGTTAATTGTGAAATGCGCATATTTATTAAGATAATACTTTACTGAATGAATATTGACAAATTTAGATTGTGTTTATTTAACTTTAGCAGATTAAAACAACAATAAAATATTAATGTTCAGTAAATATATTAGGTAGTGTAGAAAAAAATCAGAATTAAGTGAGATATACTACCACTGATAGAGTAAAATTTGTCGCTACGAAATAGTATTTTTGTTACAAATTTTTCGAATTCTTGGAATCCATCAACACTTGTGTCTAGTTAATTGTTTAATTTTTCTATCTTTATGGTCTTTATTATCACATGATTAGAACTACATGGTTGGCATATATCTAGTCAATAAGTATTATAAATGTAGAAGGCAAACGTAATTTTTTAGTACGGTGATATAATGAACATTATCCTAGTAAACTTCAGACTTCGTTTATCTTCCAAAGCTAGAAACTATTTTGTCGTTAAAATTTATCGTATGTCTTCTCTATCACTATGGTGACCATCTGAAGTTTTTCTTCGTTCACGTTCTTCGGTTGTTTGGATGAAAACTTGTCATTATGTTAAAACTAAAATCTTTAACATATTCGTTCCATATGCTTTACCACCAACTTTTGTTAAATATTCCTTGACTTCTTGTTAAATAACTTACGTTTCTTATATAAACGTAAGTTTATTATATTGTGATACTCACTACTATTAGTGATATTGTGGCTTCTCCATATTGTATTTCAGTATTATATTTGTAACAAAATGTAATAAAAATTGGGAAGATACTTCATTGGCAATGTAATAATTCTAATAAACAGTAGGTATACGCTTTAAAGACATTATTTCGAATAGCTAATGAAATTCGCCACTAATACAAGTGTAGCTACAAGCTAATTACGAATATTTAAACTTTTGTATTCAAACATTAAATAAAACAATCTCATGTTAAAATTTACATTTTCGCATTTGGTAATACACATAAGAAATGTGTATTACATTATATTTATTTAATTATTGATATTAGATATGCTCGACACTTTAATTATACATTTTGAGTTTGTTGCAGTTTTATGGGAAACGAAATATAATATAGCGACTAGCCCTATAATAAAAGTCTATCGTCTGGCTTTTAAAAACAACAAATGCGTGTTATGTGTTGAGTTTTAGTTTTCAGTAATCTTTGAGACACCATTTGCTTCGGTCCCCGATACATATTGGCGACGTGCAAGTGCAAGTACTTGGATGTGATACGAGAAACGATCGTGCGCGAGTAGCGGAGAAATCTTGCATTTTTTACTGCAAATTTCATAGATTTTATAAATTCATATTGTCAGTTGTCACATTTCATATTCGTTTGTTTATTTACACCTTCTGTCACTGAAGAAAATGGGATTTAGGAAGGCTGTATTATAAATTGTAAAAATACAACAAAAAATTGTCAATTCGTTTTATTCGTTTCCAACTTCGAAGCACAAATTGCTACAAAGAGAAAAGTGGATTTATATCATAAAAAAGCATAAGTAAAATAACCTAAATTATGCATTATTCTTGCGCCCGATTTTAAAGTCAGTTTGAAATAAATAAAAGTTCACTTTTAAGTGTAAATTTTAGTTTCATAACACTCACTTAGAGTTTATTTTAACCCAAAAAGTTAATCAAGTTCAAGTTTTTCCGAAGATGCATTAAAATATATTCGCTGTCCAAAAGTTTACAGGGAAAGAATTGTTCAAACCAATATGATGATATCATGGGCTTAACCTGCTAATTTATGCATTTATGCATTAGCATTATTTATGGTAATTTATTTTTCTTAATTCTTCCACATAATTTTTCCATTCTTTTTTGACATTTGCCACTACTAAAGCTTTTCCATTTGACTCAGTGCTTGGTTGAAAAGTTATTTGGTGATTTACTTTCTCAAATCCAGTTTTTATTATTGCATCCATATTAACAGTAATGCTGTAATTTAATAATACATTTATTTGTATTTACACTACATACAAAACGTTTACATACCGACATAACCTCAATCTTACTTTTCCTTCTTATTCTTTTTTGGGGCTACGTCCTTGACAGTTATCCGGTAACCTCGATCTAACATAAAAGCGCAGTAAATTTTGCTGATTTACGACAGGTGTCGCTGTTCCGAACTTGCACGGTCCCAATACAAAAAATACGTTCCCTTCGAGAATTAATTACGTTTTACGGAATAAATATAATTAACATTCATTAACATAACATTAATTAACATTTTTACGTTTTATTCAACCATTTTATTTTTGTTTCCGTGGTAATAAGTTTATCACACGCATCCACACAACCACGGAACACAAGTAAAGAAGGAAATCCACAAGAAAACTAAATTCCTGTAGCTAGCTGTATACCACGTATTACAAAAAATTTATTTAAAAATTCCTTTATGAAAGGTATTATATTAAAAACCCTATCGGGCTACATCACCGAACGTTTTTGGAATTAATATCTTATCATCAGTGCTATCTTGTTTAAAGCCACTAAATATGATGTTTAAGTTACAACAGGAATATATAACATGGTATCGTAAGACTCCACTGGAAGTTGCTTGTCCTGAGGTAGACACTTCTTCTTTCTGGCCATAAAAAGCTTGTAAAGTTGTCATGGGAAATATTTGTGGATTTTTAACCCTAATTTAGTAAAAGTATTACTTTCTATGAAGACAAACTCAAAGATATCAAATGTAACATGTCTTTTAAAATACACTTTCTTCATTCCCATTTCGACATTTTACGTCTAGTTGTGGGGCTGTGTAAACAGTCTTTAGCAGTTCTCTATCTTTGTTGACGCTCCTTAGTACTTCTTCATTAGTTTTTCTTGCTGTCCAAGGTATCTTCAGCATTCGTCTATGAACTCATATTTCCAATGCTTTAATTTTGTTCATGATTGATACTTTTAGCGTCCACACTTCTGCACTGTACAAAAGTACGGACCAAACATAGCACTTAACCATTCTTTGACTTAGTTCTAAACTGAGATGATTATTGCGAAGAAATGACTTCATTTTCATAAAAGTAGTTTTAGTCCTTGCTATTCCAAGTTTTATTTCTATGTCTGGATCTAGTTGGTCCGTTACCACAGTTTCCAAATGTGTCATTTTGTGGGTCACGACTAAAGACTAAAAATTTGGTTTTGTCTGAGTTTATTTTAATGCCCATTTCCTCTCCTACCCCGTGCATACGATCAAGCAGAATTTGGAGACCTTCAATATTGCTTCATACTTTTTAATTTATTAAAAAAAATCAGAATCGGTCGTTATACGCAGGAGGTCACTTTATAGGAGTGGTCGCTTACAGAGGTTTTACTGTATATTGATATTAATAAAAACTTTTGTATGTAACAGTTCAAATTTAACAGTTCTGAAATACTTATATTAAAGTAACGATAGCACTTTATGCTTCTATTTCTCACCCACATTTAAAAAGTTTATCCAAAAAAAAAAAATTAAAAATAGTTGACTTAATTCGTCTGGCGAAGCTTCAAGGTTAGTATAGGCGCAGACACGTGCAATTTCTGTAGGGTAGTCTTAATAAAGGAAAAATGTGTAATTTTTTTAACATTCAAATGTTAATAAATATAATGTCGTAACTATAATTAATTGCTTTTGTGCGTAAATGATTCACTATAAAAAATAGATTTCATCGACATTAAAAATCACCAGTCACGCGTACAGTTGATAAACGAAACCATTAATAGCTTCATTTAGGTAATCCTCTTGTGGGATTATTAAACGTTGTAGATTTTATATGGTCTTGATTAATAAAACAATTTTTTAAAAATTTAAAATTAATATTATTTATAGTTTAAACGTTGATTTACACACCTCGTATGGAATATTTAAATCTTATGGGATTATTAAACTTTATAGATTATATATGTGGTCTTCATTAAAACGTGAATATGAATAATATAAAACGCTGGATAGAATATTAACTAATGGCATAAAAAGAAGTATATAACTTGAGAAGAGAAGGAAAATCGACAGAACAGTAGGGGAGTGGTAATAGACGCAAAGCTTTCAATGACAATAACTTTTTTATTAAATGCTACTTTAAACTTATATCATACCACTATATTTGGTATATAAACAAGAACTAAAAAATCATGTGATTTTTTGATAAAAACTAAAGTTAATAGATCAAAAATATTACTAAAACTAAAAATTAGTAAATGTCTCACTGTTCCCTTCAATGTGGTGAGACGCAACAGTTAACGTTATTTTATGTTAAGACTGTCAAAGTTTAATTCAAATTTTAAAAGCAAACTTTGGCACTTAGATAACCCTAGCATTATAGGGGGCGTTAAAATTATTTCAATGTCTCTTTTTAATAAATGTGAAATATCTGGGACAACTGGAAAAAAAGCTGTTTTCACAATTAGCGCTTTTTCCCTAATACGATATTTTAAAATCATTTTCTTTTATTTGAGACAAGACTTTGCGTACATAGTATGTATTTTGCTTAAAGTTAAATCCAACAAGCATATAATTCCCAATATTGGGACAGTGGATCTTGGATCTTCACCAATAAAATCCTCTCCCCCCGCCGGAATCTTGTCATTCCATCTCATTTTAACTTGCCCATCAGAATCACTATCTAATACGCGCCTAGTGACTTTTTTCTGCTTTGGTGTTTTTTCTTTAGATTTAATCAGTTCCATTTTTTATGGGGTATCCGTAACTATTATTGTCTTTTCTTTGAGTTTTTTGTTGCCCTCCCCAGATTTTCTTGTCAGAGCTTTAGGATAACCCTTACTGTTGGGCTAACAAAGGTTTTCGTGGTATCAGTATTACTTGGACCTGGATTTTCTACATCTAGAGATTCATTTATATTATCAACAGCAGCTTCAACTGCCACAAGTGGCCTGTCTGTCAAAAAACTTGACAAAATATCTTCTTCAATGAAGACATGCCGATCAAATGGAAATATTGCGGTTTTTCGACAAGAGCTTGTAATGCTAACTGGCGTCATTGCTCGTGGATATGCTGTGCTCACACAGGTTGCTACGTTATAAATTGTAAATATCCGACTAGAATGGTTCATCATCCATGCATCTACAGCAGCTTTATAGAAAGTTTGAAATGGTTTTAATAAGCCTACGTCCAACGGTTGTAATATGTTTGAACAGTGTGGCGGTATAGTTAGGATTGTAATGCCATTATTTTTACATAAATCGGTTGCCTCAATCTACCCAAGGTATGATGCGCATACCTTGGGTGGATAGAGTTCGAAACGATGACGTCCTTAATAGAGCCGGCGTGGAAAGAGAACTCTTTGAATTAATTAAAAAACGTAAGATTGGTTACCTTGGGCACATATTGAGAGAAGCAAAATATGAAATACCACAGTTAATCCTACAAGGGAAGATCGAAGGTAGGAGAGGAGCCGGCCGCAAACAATTATCCTGGTTAAGGAATATTAAAGAATGGTCAGGAATACACAATACAGGTGAGCTGTGTCACGCCGCCAAGAACAGAATTCTAGTAATGAGATAGTCGCCTACGCACTTTGGTGTATGGCATGTTAAGAAGAAGAAGGTTGCCTCAATCGATAAATGACTTTGATGATTATCCATTAGCAAAAAAGAAGGGTTTTCTCTGGTACTATCATTGTGCTTAATAAAATGCTTAACAACAGATATAATGCACTGTGTATTCATCCAACCTGTTTTGAAAGCTAGTCCTAAAGTTCCAGGGGGCGACCTGTTTATCAAAAAATCTTTAAAGTGTACTCTCAAGAATACCAGAGCAGAACGAATAGCTGCTACAAATGCTCCAACAATACAGCATGTTGTTACGAGCGTTTCGCGTTCGCCACTTGTAGTCGTACCAACCTCTCGTACATCTCTTTTTGCAAATACTTTTGGGACTTTTGAATGGTAACAGTTCCTGTCTGATCTAAATTATAGACACAACTACCATCTCCAAACACCGGGAAACGCTTTAAGACAGTTTTAAGTTTACTGAAAAACATCTCAACATTAAATTTATTGAAACTGGTTGCCTTTGCAAGATTACAACCTTCTGAGGTCCGGAGGGATAAATTATTTTAACGACGACTCTGAAATCCTTTCATCCAGGCAAGTGAAGCGATTTTTGATGTATGGTAGTTTACTGGAACCATTATATTAATGGAGGCTTCGGCTTTATATGACAGTTTTCGGGTACCTTTTCTTAAAGAGACCATAAAACATTTTACAACGTTTAATTGTATATTCGCACAAGTGGTTCTCCTGTTCGATAGTAAAAATTTGCTTTACTGTTTGGAAAGATAGCCCTTTCATTCGTGCTGCTTGCTGTATAGAGCCTGTCTCATCAGATCTTCAGAGAATATTCCTGTTTTCCGATTTTTAAAATTATTTTTGGCATTTTCTTTCTGCAAGAGAAATTATTTTGCAAATGATCTGGTTTATACAACTATAACGGAACAGTGAGACACGTCTCACTGTTCCATCTGCTGTGTTGTCTCACTGTTCCATAAAAATTCGTTAATAAAAGTCGATTAATAAAACTAATAAAATGTATACAAAAATCGTTTATTTTAATTTAATTGTCTTGTAAAATGGTTTACTTTTTAGTTAAAATAACTAAACTTGTCTTAAAAAGTTAAATTTCTGTGAAAACACCGACCACGTAGATACGGTATATTTACTATGAGGCACTTATTTCGAATGACCAGCGATAACTAAAACATCTCTTGTTGAATCTCAACGGTTTCTTATTTGCTTCACTTCAAGGTGGTAATAGGCATGTTCGTTTAGTTCTACTGGATAATATCTAATACCGGAAATCGAAATGTATTTTGAGAACGATTTCCGAAGTGGAAATTGAAACGTCAATAAATGTATTTTATCCTTTAATTGTGGCTTATTTCCATTTAAATAGTAATTACCTAGTGTTTGTGAGGAGATTTGTGGATAACTCTGTATATTGATGACTTGTGGTTGACCCTGTGTGTTTTTGGTTCAAGTTGGTTTGCCGGATATTGGTTTGGTATTAGCTGGCTGTTTACATTTTGCATTTGTAGGCTAACTAGATTGTTGTCGAGTCCTATATTGTGGTCCGTTTCCCGTTGGAAACATAGATTAGTGAATTGGTTTTAAATTTACAAAAATTTATTGAGTTTATTTTGTTTGCAAGTCTATTATTAATTGATTGCTTTTTAATCACTTCACATTAACTGTTCAATTCTGTTCAGTTTAATTCGAGAAACCGGTCGCACGGTTTGGAGTCTTGATATGAACTATCTTTCGAGCTAGAGGTAATCCTTAGTGTCCAATATCAAATCTTCAGAATTCATATCCGAAATTGGACAGTATAATTTTATCACCCAGTAGACCGAATGAATTTATTTGTTATTAAATACACACACGTAGTTAATTAGGTTACATTAGATTTGGTCAATTATCAACAATAAAATTTGGACATCAGTCGAAAGTGCTGACGAAATTTAAACAATTTACACACAACTTAAACACATGTCATTAGGTCCGCGAGTATATTGACCCAATTAAAACTTATATAAAACTAAAATCTCTTGCCTAGAGAAGCATTCAATCAATATTCACTCAACAAACGTGATAGTCTTCAACGCTCAACTGCAACAGTCTCTACTCAAAGTAATCCCGGGTCAACACCCATAGTGTACGTCTCGTCAATAAACTCTGCTACTATTAAAAACCGAAGGGGGATTTGTTCATGGTCCTATCGAGAAACAGAATACTTCAAGGAAGTTAGAGAAAGCCTATACAGTCCACGCCAGCAACACCCTCAGTAGCAGAGAGAGACCACTAGACCCGGGAGAACGAGAGCAGTTACCAAAGCCGAGAGCCATACTAGAGCCGATAGCAAAACAAAAGCCGAGAGACATACTAGAGCCGAGAGCAGTACCAAAGCCGACAGCCATTCTAGAGCCGAGAGCAGTACCAAAGCCAAGAGCCATTCTAGAGCCAAGAGCAGTACCAAAGCCGAGAGCCATACTAGAGCCGAGAGCAGTACCAAAGCCGAGAGCCATACTAGAGCCGCAGAGCAGCCAAAGGACAGGACCGATTGCAGAACCCACCAGAAGCGAGGGATCCTCAACGTCTAAGAACACAAAAAACCGGAAGTTTTTGAATAATTACAAAATCTTCCAACTTTTACAATATTACAATTTAACAATTTAGAACAACAATCTCCACTCTGTCAATCATACAATAATGTACTTTAGAATGTATACCATTTAAATAATACAGAGAATTAATAAAACAAAAATAAACATCATTCATAGCTAAAATTTACTAAGCAGTAATTTTGTAGGACAATTTGAAAAAAGAAACGTTCATACATATAGCTTGCTTTTAATTTCAATTAAATACTTTATTTCGAAAAATTAAAATAATTACTTAGCAATTAATTTCATTTACTTTGATAACAACATATATATATATATATATATATATATAATATATATATATATATATATATATATATATATATATATATACAGTGTAGGAAAAATTTTATGGTCGGTATGGACCTTACGTGAGATGGAGTGAGAAACAGCTGTTTAAAAAGAGAGAGGTATATTAGGTACGCCCTTTATATCGCCGAATGGAAATATTAAAAAAGGGGAAATTCAACGTTGCCAAACTTATTGGTTTTATTTGACCTGTTGTCTTTTTTTGCATTTGAACAATGTTCTATCAAGAAGATAAAATGCTCAAGATAATCAAATTTGGGCGAAATTGATTTAAATGGCAGGTTACTGTTTTTTTTATTGGGAATATGCCACAAGTTTTCTTTACAATAATTGTAATATAACATTTTGATTTCCATTTCGGAAATCGTTTTATATAAATAAAATTTATTAATGTTTCGTATTTTAAGTACGATTTCCGAACTAAAAATCTAAACATCAAAATAATTTCCCAATATGAAATAATAAACAATTAAACATGCATACAATAACGCCAAATTAAAAAATATTCATACACTAATTTATTTGGCAACGTCTAGTCTAGATAGTCGTCTGGTCAAAAGATCGTGTAACGAGAAGTAGAGGTGGGTCGTGCTAGTTTATCGTTAAGAGCGTAGGTGCAAAATTTCGGGGCAATGTTTTTTAAATGCATTCATTTTTTTCGAATCCTGAGAAAACTAATAAATATTTTTGAAAAAATTAAACGCAGAATGAAACAATACATTATTACCGAGAGCTGAAAGTCCCTGAAAACTTCTATAATGTTTATTTTAATAAGTTATAGGGATGAAAAAAAAAAAAAACAAAATTTAGTGTGATTTTTAATTTCAAATATCTCATTAAAAAAACTTTTTGTTTATTCTAAGGGACCTTCGGCCCTCGGTAATAATGTAATCTTTCATTCTGCATTTAAATTTTTCAAAAATATTTGTTAGTTTTCTCAGGATTCCAAACAAATTTAAATTTTTTTGAATGCTAAAAAGCATTTAAAAATTTTAATTTTCATAAACAAGTAACTATGATTGTTTAAAAGTAGTTTCAAGTAAGATAGTACCTACATAAACAAACATAACGGCTATTATCGTTTATGTGTATAATATCTTTTGAAGTGAAAGAAACAACCTAATGATATATTTATTATAACTTGAAAAATAAACTAAACAATCATCATCATCATATAACGGGGGTCCTACGGCGATTGCCGCTTCCCGCATTTCAGCCTCCATCTTTTCCTATCTCCCCAATCTCCCTCTTCTAAGCCTCTAGATTGCATTGTTTTTGTAATTTCTCTTCTCCAGGAATTTGGTGGTCTTCCCCTTTTCCTTCTTTCTGGCGGAACATACATTAAGGCTTTCTTTGGCCACCGCTCCTCCTCCATTCTCATCACGTGACCATACCATTGTAATTGCCTTCCTTGTATTCTATCTGAAAGAGTATCTCTAATTCCTGTACGGTTTCGTATTTCCTCATTCCTGATTCTTTCCATTCTCGATACTCGACATGACCTTCTAAGATAATCCATTTCCACAACGTCTACTTTATCTCGTTCATTCTTTGTCATCGTCCAACATTCGGCACCATATGTGGTAATTGGTTCTACAATTGCTCTGTATACGCGAAGTTTGGTATGCATCTTTATTTTATTAGACCACAGTAATGAATTCAGTATTCGGATGCATTTTTTCCCTTGGGTTATTCGGTTTTGTACATCTATCTTAACTCTGCCATCTGCTGATATGATGCTTCCTAGATATTTATACTGGTTGCAGCCTTTTATGACTGCGTTTTCAAGCCTCAGATCTGTGGTATTTCCTCCAATTTTTAAATATTCTGTTTTAAATATTCTGTTCTAAACTAAACAATACAAATAGTAAATCGGACTTACATTTACATTACACGTTATTATTAAATCGCGAATAGTCTAAATTGACATAAAAACTATTGTCCTGTGTTAAATATTGTCCTGTTAATGCGAAGTAACTCTCAGTTACTCCAGATGTCCAGAGGTCAGTAGTAATACAGATATTTTCTACTTCTTTAACAACTTGCGATCTAATAATTTGCTCACTTTTGACATAACATTCCTGAAGTAATGAACCTGACAAAGTTTTTCTTGTTGGCGGTTTATATCCAGGAATCCACCCTGCAAACTTTTTAAAAGCTGGTTCTTTAACTATGGAAAACGGATGAAACGAAAAGTTTAGTAAATCTTGAAAATCAATCAGTCCAAGAAAAAGAAACTGATAAAGATGACTTAAGTCCATGGTGTATTTTTGATGAATTAATTGGACATGACTCATCTAAACATACACCTGTATCGAGAGGTATAAAAGAAGTCGACATGTAATTGTCTGATGATATATTACCCACAAACAATTTCGAACGGAGATTGGAACTGTCCATTACCGTGGTGAAAAAACCATCGCCATGTATATCGTAACTTAACCACTATATTCATAAAATGTTGTAGTATTGTAACAAAATCTTTTCCTTGTGAACACATGTTTAACATCTGGTATAATTTTAAATAAAAGAAGAACGCGATTAACAAGAAAAGTGGAAAAACTTATGTTTTTAAATGTCAATTTAGACGATTCGCGATTTAATAATGTGTAATGTAAATGTAACTATTTAAGTACCATTTGTATTATTTAATTTATTTTTCAAGTTACAATAAATATCTCCTTCGTTAGGTTCTTTTATTTCAATACTTATACACATAAACGATAATAGCTAATATGTTTGTGTACTCGCTAATTTGAATACTGGTAAACAATCAACTAGTTACAGTTTACGAAAAACTGTTCCGATAAAAATTAAAAAAACGAGAAGACCCACCTCTAGTTTTTTAGGTATATTAGGATCGGAACCAGAGAATATCTGATCGGAACTAATCGTCTCACTAATGGGCAATGGCCAATGAGTGTTAAAAGGATTTTAGGAGGGGAGACGAAGGGGAAATATGATTGTTATCTTTGTCTAATTCATTGAAAATATGATTTTATATCTGCGTTAGATATCCTGTTAAATTTTACCATACCGACCTTAAAATTTTACCTACACTGTATATATATATATATATATATATATATATATATATATCATTATAACAGAGTGTGGATTACATCTCGACCTACCTCAATAAATACAGCAGGCAAGGTCAAACTCATATTGCGCTAGATTGCACATTCCAATAGAAAAGAAAGTATAATAGTACAGGTATATTTAATAAATAAAAATAATCATGGATAGTGTATACGTTAAGCAAACTGAGATAGGAGCAGAAATAGCGAAACTCTATCTAGCGGAATCTACTGGTCGTAGATTATAACACACTGCACTACTTCGAATTGACCGCGGAAGAGAGAGAGAAAGGTGCTTACTGTTGACAAAGGCGCAGATAGCGTGCTCACCAACGGCTATAAGAAACATGTATACCCACCCAAATTGCATACTTGAAGAAATTTATAAGCGATCTAAGAATAGCACATGTCCACTGGTAGCCAGGACAATACAGACAGCTCAATGGAGTAAGATGGGTACTCCCAACCTCTGGCTAGTTGTCACGCCAGTCACGATACACATATCCATTATTTGCGATGGAAATCGGAGCGAAAGAGTACTGGAAACGAGTCACATTCCTGAAGCTTTCACCCAAATGTATCGCCCATACGAAAAATATTACATTACTCCCCACTAGCAGTGGGGTGGACAGAGCGGTGACGAGTTACCTGAAGTCGCCAATCACTCCCGTGGCCCAACTGGTGGCGAGGACACCCCGCAGGTTTAACACACCTCTAAACACCTACCTTGACATACCAGGAGGAGAGCTACGTCATGTGTTACTTGAGGAGGAGAGTCTGGAACAAGAAATGACGCATACGCAGTGGCGATCGATTCACGAATCTAATTGGCATTATTTTGTGGCCACCGGGACCATTACTATAATGGTAATAATTGGGATACTCACGTTATGGAAGTACCGTCCTGTTGCACGACTATGTCGTTCAGGTAATCCACAAACTCAGACTAACGAACAGGAAGTACCTGTATTAGTTAATAATCGGCACAACAATGTACCGTCGACTTCCCAAGCCGACATCCCACTCTCCACATTTTCATCCAATTGCCCTAATTTTAATCTAGAGATAGAGTCGGACATTGATAGCTAGGGTACGGTTGGAAGATTATTGATTATTCTTAAACTATTTATAATTTATCATGTTTGAATTTTACTATGTTATGTAATACTTATATGTAAACTTTGAGTATTGACACTTGGGCCAGATTGCCCGATTCCGCAGTATGTTAAATATCAAATCTTCAGAATTCATTTTCGAAATTGGACAGTATAATTTTATCACCCAGTAGACCGAATGAATTTATTTGTTATTAAATACACACACGTAGTTAATTAGGTTACATTAGATTTGGTCAATTATCAACAATAAAATTTGGACATCAGTCGAAAGTGCTGACGAAAGTTAAACAATTTACACACAACTTAGATACACATGTCATTAGGTCCGCGAATATATTGACCCAAATTAAAACTTATATAAAACTAAAATCTCTTGCCTAGATAAGCATTCAATCAATATTCACTCAACAAACGTGATAGTCTTCAACACTCAACTGCAACAGTCTCTACTCAAAGTAATCCCGGGTCAACACCCATAGTGTACGTCTCGTCAATAAACTCTGCTACTATTAAAAAACGAAGGGGGATTTGTTCATGGTCCTATCGAGAAACAGAATACTTCAAAGAAGTTTGAGAAAGCCTATACAGTCCACGCCAGCAACACCCACAGTAGTAGAGAGAGACCACTAGACCCGGGAGAACGAGAGCAGTTACCAAAGCCGAGAGCCATACTAGAGCCGAGAGCAATACAATAGCCGAGAGCCACACTAGAGCCGAGAGCAGTACCAAAGCCGAGAGCCATTCTAGAGCCGAGATCAGTACCAAAGCCGAGAGCCATTCTAGAGCCGAGAGCAGTACCAGATCCGAAAGCCATACTAGAGCCGAGAGCAGTACCAAAGCCGAGATTACAACTGAACGAACATCTTCACTGAGCCAACGAAGGGGAAGTTGTTCACTGAGTTTATTCATTACACTGTTGGAGATTTGTGCAAATACGTAATTATAAATTTCTTAGGTTGTTAAGGTACTTTTATGTTCAGTTTCAGGTTTATATTTTCTACAGAAGCAGTTTCGTAAAGAAATTTACGTGAAAACGGATTAAAGCTAAAGGTCTTTTTCTTCTAGTTCCATGGCCTTATCTATCGTGGAAACCCTGAATAATTAGACGAATTGTTTGCTTTGTAAATAAAGTACCTTTCTATTTTTATTAATAGGCAGATATTTAAATCGATCTTCTCTTTCTTATCGTATTTAAGTATTATTTGAGAACTTAAAATCTGAATTGATTTTTTAGTTTTAAGAGTTCCACCGGACATAGGAGGTGCAACTTTCATGGCAACAGCAACTGCCTCTCCAGAGCTCTTTGTAAATATTGTCGGTACTTTTGTGACGGAAGGCGATATTGGACTTGGTACTATATTAGGTTCGACAGTATTTAATATTTTAGGAGTTACAGCATGTTGCGGATTAACCCTGGCATTTGTAAGTATTAACAATTTGTATTGTAACGTAAGTATTACTTTTATCTGGTTCTAATTACATTGTTTATAATACTTTGCTTAGTGAATTTCTTTTCCTATTATCTAACAGACCACAGGGAATTCCTGTTTTAAATTTTTTATGTTGATTTATTATTTTTACGTTGATTTTTATATTACTCGATTTGTGGATCAACCTTTTGAATATTTTAATTGATACAAACCAACGTGTCTCTTGTTACTTTAATTATTATTTGTACATTTGTACAGTTGTACGTCAAAGAATACACATGAAAACTTATTCAGATCTTGAATTCATAAAAAGCTGTTAGACAAAAATTATAGTTTTGTTAGTGTTATTTCTAGTTGCTAAGCTTATTAACCGTCATTAACAATGTCAACTGTCAACTTATTACAGTTGAACATATAAATCGAACATTTAGTTTTTTGAAAAATTGAGTGTGTTTTCATTTTCCAATGAGGATTTTTTTTCCTCCAATAAAGACAGTGGTGCTGGTTGATATAGTCCTTTTCTATCATATTGATAGCACATTATGTATGCAAATCCTCAACAGGTCAAAATCCATAGGCGTCACCATATACTTGTTTTGAAATAAATAAAAAAAAATTATTATTTTAAGATGCCGTCAACAATTCATTATCTTTTAAAAAATCTTCTGTAAAATAAGTGTCCACTAATCTCACTATACCTTTTTTGTGCGTAAAAAACGTCGGTATATATACCACACGATTATTGTTAATTATACACGGGTGATTAACGAGAGAATTCAATGTTTCACGAAATAAATTAATGTAGACAGTAATTTAAAGGCGATTATTGTTTTCTATACAAGTTATCGCCTGACACAAAAAGAATACCTTCTTTGAACGATTACCTGGAATTACTGATAAGGCTTCACTAATGATAAATTAAGTAGTTTTTATGCCACATTACAGCTTATGCCAAATAATGTAAATTAGAAGTTGTTTGCATCTTCCATTTAGTTCGTAGATGTACATTGTTCATGTCTTACCTACCTACGTCATGTCTTCGTTTTGGTGTCGATATTTTGTTATTTGCATTTAAAAATGACGTCGACAACAGGTTTTATCCCGGCTAAGTGTAGTTTTAAAGGTACCTCAGTCTAAGAGAGAAAAATATAATATTAAATGTACACGATGCACTTGTACATCAACGCCCTTTAAGTAATGTTCGTGAAATCGTTAACATGTATTCAATTATGACAGGGGTTGGAGAAGCAACAATTTATAGATTCCTAAAAGAAAGAAAAGGAGGAACTGTTTCATCTCCCAAGAAGAGTGGAGGGAGTAAACCCTTGGAAATTGAAAGAAATACATCAAAAACATGATAAGACGCAGCGTCCACTCATTTTTTCTCAACAAAAAATTTCCAACATTGGATAAAATCCAAACATTAATTAGAAAAAACGAAGAGTTACCAATCATAAGCAACAAGAAATTATGGGGACTATTGAGAGAGATGGGATTTTGTTGGCAAGAGAATAGAAGAAAATCCGTTTTAATTAAAAAAGATTACATTGTATGTTGGAGACGAGATTATCTAAGAACTATTAAAAAGTACCGAGAAGGGAAAACAATTTTATATTTGGACGAGACTTGGCTAAATGAAGGTCATACTGTACCATATCCATGGGTTGATACAAATGTGAAAAGTTCCCGTCAGGCATTCATCGAAGGTGTATCTACTGGAATAAACAATATTCCCGTTGGAAAAGCACGCAGACTCATAATAACCCATATTGGAAACGAATACGGTTTTGTCAATAGTGGATTATTAAGTTTTGCCTCAAAATCAACCAAAGATTACCACGAGGAAATGACTGCTGACGTTTTTGAAGAATATTTTGAGCAAATGTTGGATTTAATTCCAAAAAATTCTGTCATCGTCGTGGATAATGCTAGTTACCATTCAAGACTAGCAGAAAAATTGCCATGGCAATGGCATGGAAAAAAGGAGAGATAATCGAATGGTTGGATAAACACGCAATTAAGTACAAGGAGAATTCGACAAAAAAGGAATTATTTTGAGCATTACCTATATATTTTACGTTTATCCCCCATACCACTGTTATCTGAATCCGATAGAAAATATATGGCCTCAAGTAAAGGGTGAAGTCGGACGCAACAACAAAACTTTTAAATTAGAAGACCTACAACAATTATTAGAGCATTCCTTATCAAAAGTAACTCCAGAAAATTGGAAAAATGCTGTTAGTCATGCGCACAAGAAAGAAATGTGGAATTTGGATAATATGACTGATGTAATGCTGGAACCGGTAATAATTAACATTGGAGTTGAAGATTCCTTAGATTCTGAAGAAAGCAGTGAATCTGAAATGGAATTTGATTAAAATTATATTCATTTTTTTACAAATCGCGCCTGTTAAAGCCACAAATTATTTTATATATAACCAATAAAATAAACATCTTATATTTCTTGCAAATTCATTAGTACCTGTTAATCTCCATCACTCCGACACTGGCAACTTTATTTAGGGATTAGTAACCCTCAAAACTATTGTATTCTATTCTGCTTTAACCTTTATACCTGGTGGTCATACTTAATTTAAAATTGTTTTCCTATATACTTCTGTAAACTTGTTAACAAATATCTATTTTTCATTGAGTCACCCGTATCAACAGTTTAGGGATTTGCATACATAATGTGCTATCAATATGATGGAAATAAACTATAGTACTCTTTAATGAAACCTTACTTAAAGGGTACTAACAATATATATATATATATATATATATATATATTATATATATATATAATATATATATATATATATGTATATATATATGTATATATATATATATATATATATATATGTATATATATATATATATGTATATTATATATATATAATATATATATTTTAAAATTCCAAAAGCTTTTTAAAATCACGTGACCACTCGTACTTTGGCCGCTCAAGTTCCCACCTTAATTACTAATAACACTTTCAACTTTCCTCAGATTAATTATAAAAGCTTTAAGGCGTGTTCCAAGTTCTGTTTAAGTTATAAGTTCTGTATAATAAATCTTCCCCTGTATGGGATTCTGTACTTCTTTAAATATATACTTGCCTTATTCGATACTACCTAATTTCTTCAGTGTTCAGTATCCAAATCGGTCACAATACCGGTCACGGTATTATAAGAATCAGTCACAAATGATAAAGATAAAGAATCATATTTGTTAGTAAATTTTATATTCCTCTTAAAGCTTTGCATGATTGCTTTGTCTTAAAAATTCTATCTATTTTATATATCAATATTCCAAATTATATATAAAATTTTTTGTTATAGACAGGAAGTAAATCACAGTTGGAATGGTGGTCTCTTACGAGAGACTCTGTAATATATGGCATTTCTGTATGTCTTCTGGTATGGTTTTTAAACAATGAGCAGATAGAATGGTACGAAGCACTTACATTAGTTCTTGTGTATGTGTTATATATAATTTTTCTCATATTTGATCAACAAATTCAAAAATATATCAAAGGTAAGTTTGTCTGTAGATTTTATTTGTTTTTAGATTGTTTGTGACGTAATATATCTACCAGTAATATTTTTAAAGTGTTTATAATGCTTCTGAACATACATTTTTATACTTTCATTATAAATAATATCAAAGTTATTTTCCGATTAAGATTATGAAACACGAGAATTATGATACATATCGCGGAATGTTCTTTTATGACTAACTTTAAACTATCAAAAGACTGATATTTTTTGTACACACTTATGACAAGTCGAAAGAAAATGCAAAAAAGTATTTTTGAAGTGTGTATATTTTAGGCAATTCCTAGCTGAGCGCTTTCGGCTTTACAAAGCCATCATCAGAGCTATGCTACAATAAAATGTTCTAATAAGTACTAATTGGTAAAGATTGTAATTTTTAACTTACGTCAATTTTTAAATACCACTACAAAGGAGAGATCTCATTTCCTTAAGTTTCACAATTATGATTTTGTAGGAGTTGGAATTTTTAAAACATATAAAAAAAAACATATAAAAGGTCGACACTGGACGTCACAAACACGTTAAAAAAATTGAAAAATTTTTTTTGTCATGGTACGGGTTTTAAGCCCGACCATCTATTGATGTGAGGATGTAGACTGAATAGAACTAGTGAAATCAAATGTCGGTCCTTTTAAACGATTTTTCAAAAGTGACAGGTGACAAATGTCATATATAGGAAATAGAGATTGTTTTTTAAATTCTTACAAAATTATTTAGTAGTTTGGAATTACTACTAGTCATCAAAGACTTTCTAAAAATTAAGTTTTTAAAATTAAATTTTATGTGTTCATCACATCATACAGAATGACATTAATTTGTAAATTCACTCAAGTCATTGCTCAAGGTCAATGTATGTTCAATCTGACAGCTATCCTTAAGGAACAAGGGCTCAAATTGTTCAACAACACTATAAAGAAGAAACCTGGTATTAATGTTATGTTATCTGATACTTAAGTGTATTAAGAATTGTATGTCTTGATGGAAAATTGTAAGAACTTTGCATAAAAAATTTTTTTAAGAATGTATTTTCATGTTTCAATTAAGAACAACTGTCAAATGAATTACAAAATGTTGTAAATTTTAATAAAGTTTAAAATTTGTTTAAAAAATAAAAGTATGAAAAATATATAACAAGATTGCATGAGGTCACCCTTCTTCCTCTAAAGTCTCCCATAATAATTTAAAAAGAGGTTTATAGTTGCAATTGAGGTTGATTTGTGTGTTTAAGCAACAATCAGGGTTTATTTTCATTTCTTTGGATATCTCTAGATCTTCCAAGAGATTCATGAGTCTAAAGTTTTTATTAGGAATGTTGTGTAAAATTTTACTGTTTTCAGAAGGAGAAAAAGAATGATTATTAAATTTAATGTGATATCCAAAGTTTGATTTTTCTGAGTTATTGAGGTGTTCTTTGATTCTTTGATTCAGAGTTCTCATTGTTCTACCTACATAAGTCATATTACAATCACCACAGGAAAGCTTGTAAATACCACTTCTGTTTAGTTTGTCAACTTTGTCTTTGGTCTTGCTGAAGATGGACTTGATGTTATATTTGGTTTTAAAGGAGATGTTTAAGTCATTAATTTTATTAACAAGTACTCTTGAAATTTTTTCTGAAATTGGTCCTAAGTAAGTTAAGGATCTATATATGGAAGTAGTGTTGGATTTGTTATCAACATTAAAAGCTTGGTTTAGTCTCTTTTTGAGTATAGATTTTCTAATGACTTTATCAACAGTAGTAGAAGGAAAACCATTGTTGTTTGCTATCTGTTTAATGATGGAGATTTCTTTATTGTAATTTTCTTGAGACATAGGGATATTAAGAAGTCTGTGGACATAACATTGAATAGCTGCCATCTTGTGTTGAAAAGGATGATTTGATGATGTTGGTATCATATGGTCAGTTTGAGTAGGTTTTCTGAATATTGAAAATTCTAGTGTAGGCAAAGAAGAAAAGGAGGAAGTATTCTTTTTGATAGTTAGGTCTAAAAAGTTGATAATGTTGTTGCTTTCTACTTCTAAGGTAAAATTAATTGCAGGATGTAGATTATTAATTATTGACAAAATATTGTGAGGTTCTGAAGGTGGGCCTTCTATAAAGGCTAAAATGTCATCCACATATCTGTACCATAGGATTATTTGTGGTTGAGAATGAACAAAGTTAGTTTCGAGAGAGTCTAGAAAAAGATCTGCAAGTAGAGGAGATAAAGGATTTCCCATTGCTAAACCCTCTGGTTGTCTATAAATTTTATCGTTAAAGATAAAGAAATCTTGGGAAAGGCAAAATTGGAGTAGAGAAGTAATTTGTGAACATTTATTAACCTTCTACAAAGAAAAAACATTGACCAAAATAAATGTTCACAAATTACTTCTCTACTCCAATTTTGCCTTTCCCAAGATTTCTTTATCTTTAACGATAAAATTTATAGACAACCAGAGGGTTTAGCAATGGGAAATCCTTTATCTCCTCTACTTGCAGATCTTTTTCTAGACTCTCTCGAAACTAACTTTGTTCATTCTCAACCACAAATAATCCTATGGTACAGATATGTGGATGACATTTTAGCCTTTATAGAAGGCCCACCTTCAGAACCTCACAATATTTTGTCAATAATTAATAATCTACATCCTGCAATTAATTTTACCTTAGAAGTAGAAAGCAACAACATTATCAACTTTTTAGACCTAACTATCAAAAAGAATACTTCCTCCTTTTCTTCTTTGCCTACACTAGAATTTTCAATATTCAGAAAACCTACTCAAACTGACCATATGATACCAACATCATCAAATCATCCTTTTCAACACAAGATGGCAGCTATTCAATGTTATGTCCACAGACTTCTTAATATCCCTATGTCTCAAGAAAATTACAATAAAGAAATCTCCATCATTAAACAGATAGCAAACAACAATGGTTTTCCTTCTACTACTGTTGATAAAGTCATTAGAAAATCTATACTCAAAAAGAGACTAAACCAAGCTTTTAATGTTGATAACAAATCCAACACTACTTCCATATATAGATCCTTAACTTACTTAGGACCAATTTCAGAAAAAATTTCAAGAGTACTTGTTAATAAAATTAATGACTTAAACATCTCCTTTAAAACCAAATATAACATCAAGTCCATCTTCAGCAAGACCAAAGACAAAGTTGACAAACTAAACAGAAGTGGTATTTACAAGCTTCCTGTGGTGATTGTAATATGACTTATGTAGGTAGAACAATGAGAACTCTGAATCAAAGAATCAAAGAACACCTCAATAACCCAGAAAAATCAAACTTTGGATATCACATTAAATTTAATAATCATTCTTTTTCTCCTTCTGAAAACAGTAAAATTTTACACAACATTCCTAATAAAAACTTTAGACTCATGAATCTCTTGGAAGATCTAGAGATATCCAAAGAAATGAAAATAAACCCTGATTGTTGCTTAAACACACAAATCAACCTCAATTGCAACTATAAACCTCTTTTTAAATTATTATGGGAGACTTTAGAGGAAGAAGGGTGACCTCATGCAATCTTGTTATATATTTTTCATACTTTTATTTTTTAAACAAATTTTAAACTTTATTAAAATTTACAACATTTTGTAATTCATTTGACAGTTGTTCTTAATTGAAACATGAAAATACATTCTTAAAAAAATTTTTTATGCAAAGTTCTTACAATTTTCCATCAAGACATACAATTCTTAATACACTTAAGTATCAGATAACATAACATTAATACCAGGTTTCTTCTTTATAGTGTTGTTGAACAATTTGAGCCCTTGTTCCTTAAGGATAGCTGTCAGATTGAACATACATTGACCTTGAGCAATGACTTGAGTGAATTTACAAATTAATGTCATTCTGTATGATGTGATGAACACATAAAATTTAATTTTAAAAACTTAATTTTTAGAAAGTCTTTGATGACTAGTAGTAATTCCAAACTACTAAATAATTTTGTAAGAATTTAAAAAACAATCTCTATTTCCTATATATGACATTTGTCACCTGTCACTTTTGAAAAATCGTTTAAAAGGACCGACATTTGATTTCACTAGTTCTATTCAGTCTACATCCTCACATCAATAGATGGTCGGGTCTTAAACCCGTACCATGACAAAAAATTTTTCAATTTTTTTAACGTGTTTGTGACGTCCAGTGTCGACCTTTTATATGTTTTTTTATATGTTTTAAAAATTCCAACTCCTACAAAATCATAATTGTGAAACTTAAGGAAATGAGATCTCTCCTTTGTAGTGGTATTTAAAAATTGACGTAAGTTAAAAATTACAATCTTTACCAATTAGTACTTATTAGAACATTTTATTGTAGCATAGCTCTGATGATGGCTTTGTAAAGCCGAAAGCGCTCAGCTAGGAATTGCCTAAAATATACACACTTCAAAAATACTTTTTTGCATTTTCTTTCGACTTAACTTTAAACTCTTTTATCTATAAATGTCGTAATATGATATAAGGCTTTAAACAGCAGGTTTAGTCCTGTAGGCACAAACGGTTCAAATACAGAATCAGCACGGCAGCCATTCAACAATTTTACCGCATCAATACTACTAGAAAGCAAGGTCTTCGGTGCTATAACAACAAGCCATGGCGAGGATGAATTAATTAGGAGAAAAAGAAGTTTTTGGATTAAGCTCGCATAGAATGGATAATAAAAAAGAGACATATATAAAAAGACAGAGGATCGAAATAAACACAAATTTCTGATATATCCTTACCTATTTTTTTATTTTATACCAGCCCAAGATAGCGAAGATCCACGAGTGATCAGATTATAAAAAAGGAAGTACACGTCGAGATGCATGTCTTTAGCAAATTCATAACATAGTTGTCAAGTCTTGTCCGACAGTTTGTTATAACTGTTTGATTCTTCTTCAAGTTCCACTCCTATCGGAGATTAAGTGTCCAAGCTTCAACTCCATACAAAAGGGTAGAGAAAATATAACATCGAAGCATTCTTATCCGGAGCGATATATTGATATCGCGATTACAAAAAAGTTTTCTCATTCTATTAAAAGTTGACCGCGCAGTTTCAATGCGGCATCTTATTTCTTTTGTCTGATCAGTATCTTCTGTGATCCATGCTCCAAGGTATTTGTGCGAAGATATTTGTTCAATTTGTTCAATTGTTCAAACTGTTTGATACGGAATTTTAACTTTAAATCTACACAGTGGGGAAATTTAATTTAAAAGATGAAAGATAAAGGAAAAAAATCGGTCTCAACCGAATTGACTTACTGCTCCTTGTCTCAATAAATTGCTAGAATTCTTTTATCGCATTTAATAATGTGAGTATTAATCATTTGGTACAAACACTGATATTAGATAATGATAAAATAATAATTTTGTAGAAACTTTTTAATAAATTACAGAAAATTTGTAAAAACTTTGTATATATTTATAAATCGAGTTCCCCATCCGTAGTTTTATTGTAATATTTAGCATCAGATTAATCCGAATCTTCATCAAGATTTATTAATAGATATATCCATGGACGTATAAATAAAGATACGTCCATGGGTATTTCAAACGATATCAAACATTTTCAAATAAGAATTAAAAAAAAATCATCGCATTGTCCCATTACATTGTTTGATTTAAACGTTACGTTTCTTGATGCCACGTAATTTATTAATTCATTATAAATCAATTCGATTGGATTGAGATCAGGATATTAAGATGGCAGTTTTAATATCTCTTGATCATGCTGTTTTGCTGATTGATCCTGTCTGGCGATAGGACGAATCACATATTTTAAAAGCCTGGCTTACTGATTTTGATCAAATCGTAAAGGTTGGGTAGGAGCATGTCATCATCAAATAAAATATTTTTATCTCTTAATGCTGTTTTCGTGTCTTAATTTTTACTACTTCAGTTAGAAGCTTTGTTGGCCTATTTAATATAACATGGTGCGTTGTCCAGAACGAAAGAAAATACTACTGGGTGGTAAATGTAAAGTAATTTTTCTATCAATCGATTTTTATAGTTTTCAGAATTCATTTCGTGGTGATAGTGTTTACTTTTCTTTGTGATATCCATTGTGTTTTCCTTAGGTTGAAACCTTTCACCAAAACATTCTCATTGTGTTAAGACTTAAGATTGATTCATTGAACGATTTAAGCTATGATAACCAGTTCCGCCACGAATTATCGGGAAGATATCTGGCTGAAATCAACCCTCCTGTCGGCAAAAAAATTTTGTTTCAAAACGTCGAGCAAGAAACATGTATTAATAATATATTAGTAATATTTATTATTATTTCATTGTTAAAACAATTTTTTATATTTTTACATTTACATTTACATAAAAGTATTAAACAGTTTTATTCACGATCTTGGGTTCTTTGCTAAAACCATAGGAATTCCCAATAACAATAACCAACACCTAACTGGAAGCATCCAAAATTCCGTATTTCACTTTACAGTTAACAATACATTGCCAGCACCAAAAATTATAAACCGTTGTCTCTTAGAAACAGGTTCATCAGGGAAGAATATTTGCTTATTTTTAGCTTGGTATCTTTTCATTCAACGTAATTAATCTGGGTTCTTCCAACGAAAACCTAAATTACATATATCTTTTCTTAACGTCTCAATACTTCCCAAATAACTAGATTGGTCAGTAAATTTTTTGTGTAGCGAATAGCTATTGGTGATATTTTCTCTGTTATGTGAAAATTAATGATAATGTGACGTGAAGTAAACTTTCATTAAAGGTATTCATTTAATTTTTGACGTCTTTGTTTGTTTTGGCAAAGGAGAAAACACTTTTTCAACATCAACTTAACGAATTTTACCAGGAATTACACGTTCCAAATTACTTCTTGTGTTAGATGATTTAGAATTTATTACTACACTGAAGAAAGTAACAGGCAAATTATCCCGACTTTTTGCCACTGCGCGCGCAGAACTCGCGTCTGCTTACTATCTTAAGCTAGTGTAATTTATACTTCTTCTTACGTTGCCTTATCCTTAAGGACGTTGGCCATTACATTTGCCCATTTAATCCTATTTGTAGCAGCCCTGAATAGTTCTATGGAGGTCATGTTCGTCCATTGCCGTAGGGTTTTATCCAGTTGCGTCTTGGCTATCTGGGTCCTCTTTTGCTATTGACTTTGCCTTCGATTATAAGTTGGAGCAGTTCATACTTCTGATTTCTTATGATGTGACCAAAATATTGTGTTTTCCGTTCTTTTATTATAAGTATAAGCTCTCTTTCCTTATTCATCCTCCGCAAGACTTCCGCATTTGTCGTATGGCTCATGTAGGATATTCTGAGCATTTTACGGTAACACCAGAGTTCGAATGCTTTGATTCTTTTTTGTGTTGCTTCTGTCATTGTCCAGGCTTCAACACCATAGAGCAAGGTGGAGAAAACATAGCACTTAAGTATTCTAGTTCTCAATGAGATGCCCAGCTGGCGGTTGCATAGAACTTTTTGCATTTTGTAAAACATTGTACGTGCCTTTTCCAGGCGTATTCTTATCTCTAGTGAGTGGTCCCAAGTTTCATCAAGATTACTTCCAAGGTACGTTGTTCTTGTTACTCTTTCCGGATCTGTTCCGTCGACATTGACCTTCACCCTTCTGTTTTGGTGCTTGCTGATGACCATCGTTTTTGTCTTCTTTGTATTCAATTTCATTCCAAATTCTCTACAAGCTGTCGTTACTCGGTCCATTAAGCGTTGCAGGGTTTCAGCATTATCTGCCAGTATGACAGTGTCATCAGCATATCGCAGGTTATTTATACATTGCCCGTTTATAA
This sequence comes from Diabrotica balteata, assembly GCA_918026665.1. Lineage (NCBI taxonomy): Eukaryota > Metazoa > Arthropoda > Insecta > Coleoptera > Chrysomelidae > Diabrotica > Diabrotica balteata. The sequence continues at coordinate 104,672,414 of OU898281.1, read as the reverse complement.
TTATACCATCCGAGGTGCCTTCCAAAGCTTTCTGAAATATCTTCTCAGATTACCCAATTTCCAATTGAATCAGCAAAGATGATAGGATACATCCCTGTCTTACTCCCTTCTCGATATTGATTTTTCCAGATGTTTCGCTTTTTATTCTGATTTTAGCCTTTTGTTCTTGGTAGAGGTTTGAAATGATCCTTAAGTCTTTATCGTCGATATTACATGACCTTAAAATATCTATTAGTTTATCATGTTTCACCAGATCAAACGCCTTCTGAAAGTCTATAAAACACAAGTATACATCAGAATCGACATCTCTACATCTTTCAACTAGCACACGTATTGAAAAAAGTGCTTCTCTTGTTCCGAACCCATTCTTAAAACCAAACTGAGTTTGACCAGTGTGTTCGTCTAGTTTATTGTATACTCTATTGTGTATTACTCGTAGGAAAAGCTTCAACATATGATTCATCAGGCTAATAATCCTATGGTCTTCACATTTCTTGGAGTTTCTCTTCTTTGGTAGTGGTATAAACACCGATGTCAGCCAATCATTTGGTATTATGCCTGTTTCGTATATTTTGTTAAATATATCTTCCATTACTTCGATGTGTTCGTCTAGTAATATCTTTATTATTTCAATTGGGATATTATCTTCCCCAACAGCTTTTCCGTTCTTTAACTGATTTGCCGCTTTGATAATTTCTTGCTTTGTAATATAAGGTCCAGTCGATGCCTCCTGCATGTAAATGTTCGTCCTCTCTCGGTCTTGAAACATCTCTTCCACGTATTCTCTCCATCTACCTATTTGATCTTCTATGTTCAGTAGCGGGTTCCCATGTTTATCTTTGATGAAAGAAGTAGGAGTTTATTTAAATATTCCAGCGGCTTCTTTTACTTTTTTATGTAGATTGAAAGTATCATGTCTTTGTTCCAACTCTTCAATTTCTTGGCATCTTTCACTTAGCCAGGTTTCTTTGGCTTGTTGGATCTTCTGATATTCTTGTGTATTTGCTTGTATGTTGTTTCATTTTTACCTCTGTATTTTCTTCTTTCGTCCATCATGTTTAGAATTTCTTCTGTCATCCATGGTTTGTTCTTTTTTCGTGTATCTTGTTTGAGGTAGTCTTCTGTTACTCTTGTAAGTGTTTTCTCAATATAGTGCCATTCTTCATCGGGAGTTTGTGTCGATTGTACTGTTCTGTTACTCAAATGTCTATGTATTTCTTCCCGTATTTTATTACTAGTGGATTCTTCTTTAAGCTTATCTAGGTTAATAGCTATTATTTGCTTATTTCTTTTTGTTGTTTTTTTTAATTTTATCCTAATTATTGCAAAAAGAAGATTGTGATAATTTATACTAGACACTTGAATCCTGATGGGGCTAGAAAAACAAAGAGTTCAATGGAGAAGTAAAACAGTACCGTAAGTTGTGAGCATTTAGCGCTGAGTGCTGCTCATTCATTTGAAAACTAGAAGAAAAAGCGTATATATATATATATATATATTATATATATATATATATATATATATATATATATATATATATATATATATATTAATAGGAAGACCATCAGTAAGAAGACCACAAAAACAATGGAACGACAACTGTCTGAAGGCACATTGAAAAACAGACAAAGCTACTACGCTACTACATAAAATGAGGAATTATATAGCTTCAAACAATATACCATTTTTGGTTTTCTGTTTTGCGAGACATGCCATTACTTTTTTACTTTTATTATTCACTCGCATTATCCTTTTCTATATATATATATATATATATATATATATATATATATATATATATATATATATTTCTATATATATATATATATATATATATATATATATATATATATATATATATATATATATATATAGATGTGTGTGCGTGTGTGTGAATGTGTGTGCTAGATATCCCATTTTTTGGGCTGTAAAAAGGGAGAACATTTATTTCTGACAATTTTTCATGATCTAACATATCTAATAAACTATTTCCGAAAACTTTTTTAGCCATGTATCGTTAGCTATATATTTTTCAAGGAAAATGGTGCTCAAATTCCCTTAGTGACTCACTGAAATCAAAATCAGTAGAAAGTGTGGCTACCAGTCAAGAAACAATTTCAAAAATCTCCAATAAAATTTCCAATATTGAAAGTATAGAAAATTTTAAAGAATCTACGACAACTGTTGAAAATGGAAATAATACCATTGATAATGATGATGATGATGATGATATTTCCTTATTTAGTTGGCCTAGTCACATCAGTACAATAAAAAAGGTAAGACCAATTGTGTACTAAAATAAATAATTATTAAAAAAATAATAAATGGTTAAATTAAAAAAATATATTAAAAACTAGTTAATCCTCTACTCTTAGGAGTGTAACGCATTCGAGGTTTTTGAATAGTAGACTTTCGAAATGTTTCTCTCCAACTGCTTCCTCGCCTCTTCAGGGCCTTATCAATCTCGCTATTCTACGTCTTTGTTGGTCTGCCTTTTCTTCGTTTTTTACTACTGCTTGCCATTCTTGCCTCAATTTCCTATTACCATTCATATGGATCATTGGACCGAACCACGCAAGTTGTCTTTGTTCGACTTTGTCTAAGACCAATTGTTTGTTCCCGTCTAAAATCGTTTCTCAATCTATTGCTTTTTGTCACTTCTAAAACCGCTCTAAGATTTTACACGATTGTATCGTACTTTTGTGCTTGTCACTTAAAGTCTAAGTTTATGAGCCGTATAGTAACACGTGCACGTATACACTGTTAAATACTTTTATTTGGATGCTGATACCGATCTCCTTTCTTTGAATAAATGGCTTGTTTACTTTAGTACTTTAGCCTTTAGTCGCATTAGAAACTTTAGTCGCATTCGTTGCTCTGTTATCGATTTCTGGTTAATTTTTTTTGCGTTTACAGTCCAGCTTAAATATTTAAATTTAGCTTGCTTAATTTGTCTTTGATCTATTCTGGCATCACTCTCTTCAGTCTTCTTGAAAACCTAATCTTAGTTTTGTCTAGACGATTTTCCTTTTGTATTTATTAAAACATGCATTCGAAATTTGCAAACTTTTTTGTAGGTAGTGACAGATACTCTTTTAATTTTTTACTTCTCATTTAATGTCTATATTTTGTTAGGTGTTTTCCATGTAGTTTTTAATTTAAACCTGCGTAGAGTAAATATATGATGACTAGAAACAAATTGATCGAGGGGAGTGAATCGATGTCAATAACCGCTATTCTATGACGCTACCAGTGATGACGCCATTTTGTGGTGCTAGTTCCGTGACGCTCGCCTCAGCATTTTACTGCAGAGAAAAAAATTAATACAACGTCGGTATAGAAGCTTCTCTTCAAAAATACACAGTGGACGAGGGTGCAAGATAGATAGAAATAATAAAACAAAGATATTAATATTATAACAGAAAACAGAATACTTAGTAGTACAGAGTACTTAGTAACTTTACACTAAATTTTGTGCAATTGATTGATATAATAAAGTTTTAGTATATTTATTAAAACTATGTGTTATTTTGATTTCAGATTGTATGGATAATAAATTGGCCAATAAATTGCGCATTCTTCTTCACAGTTCCCAATTGTGAGAAATTGAAATCAAACAAATGGATTCCAGTTGCATTTATATCATGTATTGTATGGATTGGTGTTCTTTCATACCTTTTATCATGGATGATAACAGTCATAGGTAAGCAGTAGTAATATAAGATATTTGTTTAGTATACATTTACTTAATATTAGTATTGTCAGCCTCCTTTAAATGTTTGGCACATTTATGTCTGTTTAACTAATAAAGTTAGGTTATGAGCATTTACCTTTCATCAAAGAAGACTTTATGGGAGGACTAAATTGATCAGACGCGACGCATACCATCTAGGTGACAATTATTAGTAAAATAATCTATCTATGTAAAAAGCTAGGACAACAAGTCACACTGTTTGTTTGGTATGATACCTACATTACTTGAAAAGAAAAGTTTTTTTTAATATTAATTTTAGTTAATATCCATAAGGAAGGTATTAGCACTGGCAGGTATTCTTCGCTCGTATTAATTTCTTTGTTTCTTCTTCTTCAAGTGCCCTGTCCGTTGCGAACGTTGGCTATTAACATGGCAATTTTGATCTTGTTTGCGGCGCTTCTGAATAGTTCGACCGATGTGAGCCCGAACCACTTCCGCAGATTTTGGAGCCACGGTGTCTTCTCCTGCCTGGCCCTCGCTTACTGTCTATTTTTCCCTGGACAATCAATTGTAGCAGACGGTACTTATCGTGTCTCAATATGTGGCCTAGATATTCAAGCTTTCTTTGTTTAATTGTATTCACGATCTCTTTCTCCTTTCCGATTCTTTGGAGTACCTCTATGTTGGTGACATGTTCGGTCCAGGATATACGAAGAATGCGTCGGTACACCCACATTTCGAATGCTTCTAGTTTCCTCGTTAGCGTCTCCGTCAGCGTCCAGGCCTCCACGCCATACAGCAAGATCGGAAAAATGTAGCATTTAACTAGACGTAGTTTTAGGGGAAGAGACAAATCCTTGCTTATGAGGAGCTTTTTCATATTGCTAAATGCTGCTCTAGCTCGTTCTATTCTCGCCTTAATTTCTATGGTCTGTTCCCATTTTGCATTTACGTTGGTGCCAAGGTACACATAAGATTCTACATGATCAATTAGTATGTTACTTATCCGTAATTGTCGAGCAGGTTGTTGCTTTTTGCTTATCAGCATCCACTTTGTCTTCTTGAAGTTGAGGCTCAGGCCGTATTCCTCACTAACTGAATAAAGTCTTTCCATTACTTGTTGTAATTCGTCTATGGTACTGGCAAGGATCACCGTGTCGTCGGCATATCTTATATTGTTCGTTAACTCGCCGTTTATTTTTATGCCCTCATTTGCATTTTCCATACATTTGTTAAATATTTCCTCGGAATACATATTGAATAGGAGTGGGGATAATATACACCCCTGACGGACACCTCTTTTGATCTGCACGCTTTCAGTAAGTTCGTTGCCAATTTTTGCTCTTGCTGTTTGATTCCAGTATAGGTTTGCCACAATTCGAATGTCCTTGTCGTCAATACCTGTCTTTCGCAGAATACCTATCAATTGTTCATGATTGACATTGTCAAATGCTTTTCTAAAATCTACAAAGCACAAATACACGTCCTTATCAACGTCTCTACACCGCTGTATAAGCACTTGGAGAGCGAAAATTGCTTCTCTAGTTCCAAGTGCTTTCCGAAAACCAAACTGCGATCTATCAATATTTGACTCACATTTATCATATATTCTTCTATGAATGATCTTAGTGAACGCTTTAGTGACATGATTGATCAAGCTTATAAGCCGGTAGTCATCACAAATCTGGGCATTTGGTTTCTTCGGGATTGTAATAAATGTTGACTGTAGCCAGTTCTCCGGGATTTTACCGCTATTATATATGTTGTTAAAAAGTACAACTAGATCATCAAGGAACTGTTTGTCTGATTTACATAGGATCTTTAATATTTCGCAGGGTACATTGTCCGGACCTGCTGACTTATTGTTTTTTAGTGCTGCAATAGCATCTTCTATCTCCGATTTAAGGATTGAAGGTCCTGTTTCTCCTTCTCCATATAGGTGATCATCAGTCCTGTCAGATGCAAATAATTTTTCTATGTATGATTTCCATATTTTTAAGATCGTTGATGGCTCCGAGATAAGATTTCCATCGCTATCTTTTATGCTGTTGGGATGACTTATTGAATTTCCTCTTGTTTGTCATCGATTTTATTTTTTTGTGCATATTGTAACTGTCGTATTTTCGTTCGTATTGTTCTATTTCCCTGCATTCGTTGGAAAACCATTTTTCTTTGGCTTCTCGAATTTTCGTTCTTATGGTTTTGTGGATCTGCTGGTATTTTTCTGCATTTTTATTTCTTGAATTTACGTCTTTCATCCATCATATCCATTATCTCATCAGACATCCATTCTTTCTTCTTCCGTCGGTCACGCTTTAATAGAGTCGCGAATGTTGTTTGGATTGCTTCCCTCGATTTATCCCATCTCTCTATTATGTCCGACGTGTTCTCGTTAATGTCCTTTATTTTCTTTCCTAGTTGTTCTCGTACTTTTATTTCGGTTTCTGGGTTAGTGAGTTTTTTAATATCGATTGTGTTTAAATTAGATCTTTTCTCGAGCCTTTTTACTCTCATGACCATTCTGCATACCAACAAATTGTGGTCCGTAGGAACATCGGCACCTGGGTACGTTTTTGATGATTTTATCATGTTTTTATATCTTGTTGGTACTGCTATATAATCTATCTGATTCCTAATGATGTTGTCAGGTGAGTCAGCTGGGGATTTCCATGTGTAAAGTCGACGTTTGGGGAGCTTGAAGAGAGTATTACTTAACAGCAGGTTATATTCCTCGCAGAAGCATATAAGTCTATCACCTCTATCGTTTCTCTCCCCTCGGCCGAAGTTTCCCACGATCTCATTCACCTTGCCTCTGCCAACCTTTGCATTGAAATCTCCCATCACTATTGTTACTTCATGTTTTTTTGTCATTTTCATCAGGCTTCCCAGTTGTTTCTTTGTTTGAATTGTCAAATTTGATTATCCAAATGATCCAAATAAGACGGATTGTAAATCTTTACTTGGAAAATAAAAAAAATGTTAAATTTGCTTTCAACCTAATTAATGGTTACATTCTCTCTCTTTTCGTCTCTGTCTCTCTCTCTCTTCTTAGTCCTGACTCCCTGGAGGGAGTGTAGTGGTCATCATGATGTCGTGTATTGTCCGCCTCTGGTCATTTCTGTTAACTCATGCGTAGTAATTTGCATATCTCTTTATTTTGTTTGATCCATCTTGTTGAGGATCTTCCTCGTAATCTTTGGATAATAAGTTTTATCATGTTTTCTGTGTCTGCTTTCAAAACATTTCCACAGTAAGGTAATAGTTGAAGATGGACTTTGCTGGAAAGCCGCTTGCTGACTTCTAGCTCGTTTAAAATTAAATTATTTGTGCTTTGGTTCAGTGATATTAACGTTATAAAATTCATATAAATTAAGATATCGGTTTATAGCTGGCAAAAGTATGATTACAGTTGGTTCATACTCTATTAATATAATAATATCGCGTGCATAGGTTAATACCAGTAGTAGCATACTTATTTATTGTTTTAGGTGATACATTCCAGATACCAGATTCAGTGATGGGTATATCATTTTTGGCTATTGGTGCTGGAGTTCCAGAAGCAGCTTCAAGTATAGTTGTTGTAAAGAAAGGTGAGAATTAATAATTAAGTCTTCAAATATTTGCTTCCTCTGAGAAGTTGACATAAATTTGGATGTGCTTTTTTTCTGAAAATATGATATATAAAGTAAAAAATTGAATTATGTGTCTGACGTAAATTTTAGTGACAAGGAAAACCCATATTTCACTATTAAACTACATGCCAATGGGAAAATTTTAATGGGTAGTTGTACCCAACATGAATCACATATAAAGCAAAACTAAAAAACTTAAATATTTTATAACTCCTTTAGAAATAAGGCCGTCAAAAAATCTTGTCATTAGTCATTACAGGTGAGTCATAGGTAAGGGGGAAAAATTGTACGGCAGAGAAAATTTTTTATTTTCGAAAAACTTTTTTCCCATTTTCGACCATTTGGCATAGTACGGTATTTATACACAAAGTTTTGGATCGGTATATGGATTAATTTTTTTACAACGCCACATATTTCGAATAGAATAGTGTGAAAAATCCAAGGCGCAACCCTTAATTTCCACCCCCATTTTTTAAGTACCGATGAGAATTGGCGGCATAGTTTCTAATGTAGTATTAATTTATATATGATTCATGTTGGAGTATACAATTCTCTAAACCCATATATGGGCCATTTTTAACAAAATATTTCATATTCTTGTGAAAATGAAACAGTTTTTGACAATGTTGATAGGACAAGGTCTTAGAAGTTCCAAACTATTTTTTTTGCAACTATTCCCACAGATTTTTTCCTAAAATATGCCGTGGGATTCATATCTATAATATGCTCTTTATTTATAAGTATCATATGGTCTAATTTCCACAATATTTTTGAAGCAAAATTTTACCAGCGTTCACTTGTCACTGGCTTTAAAAATCTTTAAGTAGTTTTCAATTCCATTAATTTTCCATTTTAAACATGTTATCTCATTTTACTTTTCTCATACTTGTGTTTATATAAACTTGATGGAGTCTAATTCAAATTATTAAGGACAAAAACATAAATCACAAAAAATCCACTAGGAAACTAAGTTCCTGTAGCTGGCTGTATATCACAAAAAATTTATTTAAAATCCTTTATAAAAGGTATATAATAAAATGCCCAAACGGGCTATCACAAAAATATTGCAAAACGTTTTCGGATTGTTAAACCCATCATCAGTGCAAACGAGGTATACATGCTATGAGCCACCAAAATATATGGGTCAAAACCCTTTAAATGATTTAAATTTACATTTGCTTTACATTATACCTAAGTGGTTACAAATTATGATGTTTAAGTTACCGTTGGAATTGGTAACATGGCGACGTATGACCCTACATAGGTAAAATGGTCTTGAGACGAAGTGTCTTCGAGGACCTGTTGATAACAACTCGAAGACACTTCGTCTCAGGACCATTTTACCTATGTAGGGTCATACGTCGCCATGTTACCAATTCCAACGGTAACTTAAACATCATAATTTGTAACCACATATAATGTAAAGCAACTGTAAATATAAATCATTTAAAGGGTTTTGACCCATATATTTTGGTGGCTCATAGCATGTATACCTCGTTTGCACTGATGATGGATTTACCAATCCGAAAACGTTTTGCAATATTTTTGTGATAGCCCGTTTGGGCATTTTATTATATACCTTTTATAAAGGATTTTAAATAAATAAAACACAAACTTCTTTTCTATCTTTTTTTTTTAATTGTATACAGTAGAACCTCGCTAATTCAATCTCAATGGGATCAGAGAGTGGGACGGAACGATCAAAAGGACGGATTAATCGTAAAAATAACTATATATTGTATATAAAATAAGACATCTTTTAAAAACTGGGTGGTTTTTTGCCGTAACCCGTTTTCTCATTATTTTGCTGCTTCATCGCTCCTTTAAGCAACAAAATATCTCTAGATTTGCAATCCTCATCAACTTCGACGTATCTTAAACCGATCTCGAAGGTTTCCATGCAGAGGCATGTGTGATTTTAGGATTTTATGTTTCTCCTCCAAGTTTTTCCTCCTTTTCTACATTTTCTTCTGATGTGGAAGCGGCTGATATTATTTCCTCACAATCAGGGTAATTGTCGTCAATATTATTCCGACATTCTTTAACGTCGCTGGTTTTTATAGCTGGATTTAAAATTTGAAAGTCCTTGTCAATTTTCAATATTGTTAGATCTTCTACGTTGTCATTAGTTTCATTGATGTTCATGATGGTCGGCCAAAGCTTGCGCCACGATTTTTTCGGTGTTTCAGAAGAAATTTCGTTCCATGCTGAAGATAGTATACAAATTACCTCTTTGACTGTAACTTTTTTATGGCCTATATCAGATCTTTAGTCTCCTGTTTGCAAATGGATCCAACCAATTTCCTTCGATATACATTTTTTATGCATTCAATTACTTCTTGATCCATAGGTTGAATTCATGAAGTCATGTTTGACTCTATGAACAGCGATTTTGTTCTATCAGAAGTTAAAATACTTTCACCTGGATGCGACGGTGCTTTGTCAAGAAGCAAAACTACTTTTTAAGGCAGATTTTTTGATTTTAAAAGTTAATAAACAGTCGAAACGGATTCAGTTTGGAACCACTTTTTAAAAAGAGCAAAAAAAACTTACAGTAACTTGTGGGCTTGTCTAGCTTTATTTTTGATTTACCACGTACAAAGTCATTGACTGAAACCATAATCATACTGTAATTAATATTACTAACCAAAGATACTTTTGTTTTCAAATAATGCTCAAATATACCCTATTCTTTAAGGTCTCGTTCCTAAATACTTTATGAAGTGGTGAAATCGCAGGTCTTCTCTCTTAATAAAATTCTTAAAACGACAAATTTGATTTGCCACTTAAACTTCAATACTCTGATCGGCAGCTAATTACTTTGATTCTCACACTGGTCTTAATGTAAAACTTCGAAGAAACTCCTACTTGTGATGAGTAAAATAAACATTTTTGATTTTATTCCAAGAGAACTAAAGTGCTTCTATTAGGAGATCTTGAGATGTTTGTAAAAAATATTTCTTCGAATATGTAATTGAAACAAGCAAATCCAAACTTTATATAGACTCGAATGAAAGTTACTGTTTTTTGAATTAAATTAAATTTCAAAGAAATATAAATATTTTTAAATGGTTACAATGGAATGTAAGAAGCATGTACGAAATTGAAAATTTAAGCAATATCGAACAGAAGCTATACAAAAAAAAACTTTTTAACCAATGTGTTTTATCCGTTCCCACATATTGTGCAGAAACACTAACTCTGACGAAAAGAACAATGCATAAAATAAGAGTTTTACAAGTGATAAAAAGGTCAATGTTGCGCATTAGCATCAGAGATAAAGTACCAAACCTAAAAATAAGAAGAAGAACAAGAGTTACGGATACCGTTGAAAAAATAGCCATGGCCGAATGAAGTTAGGCCACACATGTTGCCAGACTGACGGATGATGGATGGACTAGAAAGATTCTGAAATGACGACCAAGACAAAAGGCATAACAAAGCAGAGGACGCTCACCGACTAGACGGTAGGATGGTATAAAGCGCATCGCCAGGAATTAAAAGCTGAAGATAGAAATAAGCGGAATATTTACAGGAGGCCTAAGTTCAATGCTGGATAAATATGGGCTAATTTATAATGATAATTCCTTGGTAATATACGAAAAGAAAACAATCTTACTCTTAATCATATTTTATCAATCATTCTTTGACTCGTGACAAAAATCTGAATACTGCGCTAAGACTGAGGTTTGGTGAATGTTACGTCTGGTTCCAACTATTGTACGGGGTAGAAACATGGACGTTAAAAGCGCAAATAGTTAAGAAGCATGAAGCCTTTGAACTTTGGATATACCGGAGAATGTTGAGAATTTCATGGAATGCCAGGGTCACCAATCAGGAAGTACTGAGAAGCACTTCCTTACTGGTGAAGATGAGTCGAGACAAAAAATTGTTGAGAACAATAAAAGTATGCAAGACTGCATACCTTGGACACATACTGAGGAATGATAAATATAGTCTTGTGCAGGTCATCATGCAGGGTAGAGTCGATGGCAAAACGGGAATAGGTAAAAAGAGGAAGTCATGGCTGCGAACTATTCGAGACTGGACAAACATGACTGTAGACGAATTATTCCACGTTGCAAAAGACAAAGAAACTTTTAGAAATGTGGTCGCCAACCTCCGTTAATGGAGACGGCATTGGAAGAAGAAGAATGACTGTTTAAAATAAACATTTCTTAAAAATGTATTTATATATTTTCATTCGAGAGAATTATTTTAATAGTTGATCCTAATGTATTTTTAGGTAAAGGTGCTATGGGAATAAGTAATGCATTAGGTTCCAGTACGTTGGACGTACTTCTATGTTTAGGACTTCCATGGTTACTGAAATCAACATTGGTATCTACGCAAAAATGGGTAAGTAATACTGGGCTATCATTTCATAATATTTATATCGCTTATTTAATTTTAATTATAACTGTTTGAGTTTAAATAATAATCTTGAATTGTGTCTCTGGTGAATACACCTGGTGTATGTGGTGAATACACCATAAAAACACTCATAAAAATTGTGTTATCTTGCATTTAGATTATATAGCCAAATTTATAAATAAGTGCAACCCCTCTGTGGCTCAGTGGTAAGAGCGCCTACCTTTAAACCTAAAGGCGTGAGTTCGAACTCATCTGGTGGAGAATTTCGTTTATTAAAAATTAATGAATAAAAATAATTTCTATCCTTGTGCGATCGGTACTCACCGGAGGGACCGCAGACGTTCGGATACAATTAGCGCCTCTTAGCAAAGACAATGACGTCGACTTTGTTAAGTATTAAGACAATTACTCTAAACAGACACAACCACACATACTACACTAGGTACCTGACTGTACCATGCCAATGATCTTAGTTGTCGAGGCATTAACTCAATAATAAAAAATATAAATAAATGCTTAATAACGGAGAATCGAATACTGTAAAATGGAAAGTTATTACTACGTGTTACGTGTATATCCTGTAACCTACGGCCAAATTTCATTAAAATTACCCCTCAATAATTATTATTTTCTAAAACACAGTGGATACTCATGTTTTCCTCTGTCCCTCCATCTCCTTTATCTCTAGCTTTGCCTTCCTCTAACCACGTGTCTTGTAGATCTGCAAAATAATTCTAATCCTAAGTGGTTTGCCGTAAACTTTTTTCTAGCAATAGATTTTCTAGCTTGGAGTGTGACTGATGATTCCTTTAATCGCCTGAAATCATTTGAAATAATTCATGGGTATAGTATTTTAGACCTAGTATATCACTCTGGAACGAATTGTAAGAATTTCGTAAATTCTGACATCCATAAAATCTTAAACGTAGTGTATTTCTGACACTTGGTTTAAAATGATATAATATAGTTTCCTACAATTACTAGCATAGGGTAAAATCAATGGTCCAATACATGCAGATCGACAAACGAACATCGTGCATAAAATACCTTCGGTAATGGACTAAATCAATTTTAACAATCTTAAGCAATAGGTGGAATACCACCCACCAAATTTTTCTGATAAAATTAATTGGATCAACGGGATTACAAGCATTCAAAGAGGATAAGTACTGTAAAAAACATGCGTTGAATAGTGTGAGGCACACAAAATGAACTAGATCGCGTTGCTCAGAATCGAACGGAAAGTGGGCGTGGTTCTTTGGATATTTCCTTTGATACACAAACTAAAGATAAACAAAATTGGGAAAAAAGAACAGAAAAGAGTACAAAATAATAGCTAGGTACTAGAGCTTAACCAGAAATACTAAATGAATCGATCAAAGAAACAAATAATAATCTTATTGCCGAAAGGTTGCCAGCGATTTTTTCTTTATACCTTCTAAAAAATTGAAAAAAAAGACAAGATATAGAAGAAAATAAAATTTTAACGAAATCATATGAGGCGCTCCGTGGACAAACGGCGAATACGCCAAATGGGCATTTTGAGAAAAACGCGATTAAAGTTGAAAAAGTGTTTTTAATTCAATAAGGGCGAATATACACGTCATCAAAATTTTGTAATGCGGTTAGGTAAAAACTATTTTTTTATAAAAAGTTTTGCTTGTTAAGCAAATAAGATCACCCCATCTAAACCAAAATTATAATTCAGGATATTGAAAAAAGTTTTATTCAAAGGATATGATATGAAAAACATTTTTTAATTAAAAATTGTTCTGTTTAAGATAAATCAAAAACTAAAAAAACACCAAACAATAAATTATTAATTCAAGCAAAAATCCATAACATCATCCTGACTTTCTCCAGTTAGCGTTGCCAAATTGGTTTGTGATTCTTGGAGAGAGATCAGCTCATCAAAGAAACTCCTATGATGAAGCGGTATGTATGGAAGAAGTGACTTGATGTCTTTTATTTTTCCTCTGAAAGTTTTATAGGCTGTTGGTATTTAGGAGACAAAACTGCGGCAGATAAATCAAACAAATGGCGTTGATATTCTCCTACTTTTCCTTTCTGCAAAACAACTTGTTCGGACAAAACATTTTGGTACGTTGGTTGTATGGAAAACCCTTGTTTGAACAACTTGGAGTAAAGAAATACTTTACCATCTTTAAAACTAGCAGTTGATTTTCTTTTTGTTATTAACTTCTGAAGAGCAGTGAAATCAAAAAACATTGATGATGTCATTTTTACTACTTTGAATGGTCTGACCTTCCTTGATGAACGAATTAAGTCAATATAGTGGTCTTCAGAATAAACATCAATATTTCGAAGCCTTAACTCAATGTGACCAAAATCCCTGTCACAAGGTAAATATGAATGTCCAGGAATCATAAAGTAATGTTCTATGAAATCAAATTTTAATTCATGAATTTTTTTCAAACAAGCTAAAACAATGTTCATATTTTTGTTCTGGCCGCCACAATTGTCACTAAATAGCACAACTTTTTTGACTTGATGATCCATAGAATCAAAGTAATGGGACAAGCAGCTTGCTATTTCACATGAACCACGACCTCCAGTACTTTCATTCCACATGTACATAACACATTTTCCAGATTTAACATCATGGACTGCAAAATTGTAGGTCCAAAGCTTCCTTTTGTAATACTGTACAGATGTCGTCAGTTTAGGGGTAGGGAGAGTTTGCTGCAGATCTATACAAATTGCTGAAACTGAGTCTTCATTATTACTTTTATAACTTTTAAGTATTTTTTGAACTGCTTTGGCTCGTCTTAAATGAAGTTCCTTGGCAACTTGTAATTGGTTACGTTGTAAATCATCACAATTTGAAAGTTCCATATCTGTTTTGTCACAAAAATTACAAGTATCCGACTTAGGAGGGTTGAAACCAATATTGAATTTTTTATTAAATGTGTCACGATAGAACCGTGAGCTGACAGGTTCAATTAAAGGGTGATTTTCTGTCATCCACTCACAGTACAGGTCATACAACTTGTTTATGTTTAAGTCTGTGGAAAGGTACTTTCGGTAAGGGCTTTTTGCTCTGCTGTAATGGCTTGAACATTTGGGTAAACTATTTACATGTAACATTACAGTTTCTTTCATTTCTACACTTACTTTGTTAACTGGATTTTTATTTCCTCTTCTGTCCAATTCTACAGTGCCACTTGTGGATACTTTATTCAAAACAGTTCGAACCCTCTTTTCAGTGACACCATGAATCGCATAGAATGCTTTTCTGCAGACTTTAAATTCATTGCTTTCAAAAAGTACACTGTACTCAATACTACGTAACTTTCGACTAGGTCGATTTTTAATGCGACAACGGTTGACAGAAACAGATTTCACTCTTTTAGATAAGTAAGTGTTTTGTAGGTTATACTCAGATAATTCCCAAAAGTTTTTAAAAATTATACTAATTTTCTCCAAACCTACTTTCTCAAAACATCCACAGGAACAGGGACTTCCCACAGTCCGCTTAGGCACAAGTTTTCTGTTTTTAATGGTGCTGTATTCTTCACCTGAGTTTCTTTTAACTTTATTCACATTCTTTTGCCACGTGTCTTCAGTTTTCGACCTTTTTCTAGTGTAGCCTTTGTTTTGGTCTTCTGTAAACTCGCTTTCTGACATTGTAGCAGTAAAATTTTAACTTTATTAGTAAAGTAACTCAAACTATTCAAACTAATCAAAATAAAAACTACTTGTTTTGACAAGCAAAACGACACTGTAGCTTAAAACGGTAAAAATAAGACGGAAATCACGGAAATTTTATTCAGAAATTTGGCAAGACAGAAGTGGGAGGGCTAGCTGTGTACCGACGTAGCGGTGGCGTATTCGCCGTTGTTCCACGGAACATTTACCATACTTTTTAAGATTCATACAGTTTGCTTCCGTTAAGTCAACCTATTATAGTTCTGAATAGAAAGGACGAATAAACCATGTTATGGTGGTACATTGTTCGAATAATGATCAGGCTATCCATTGCATTAAAAAAAAACTGTAACTGGCGTATTCGCCCTTTTTCCTCGGAGCGCCTCATATAATGTATAAAAATTTTAAGACATTATCTAATACTTTAATAAAATGTAAAGAAACAGCTACATTGCATAAATACGTTTATTTTGCAGCAATAATTTCTGTAAGTTTCTCTTAAGTTTCTAATAAGTTAAGTTTAAATTAATTAAATTTTCCTTATTCTTACATATTTTCATAAAGTAGTTACTTAAGAAAGAAATGAAATATCATAATTATTTAACATTTTACAAAAATTATTATCTTCTCAAAGTTTAAAATATGGAACTAAAAAAATAATAATTTATAACGATTTAACATTATGTTAATAAAAAATTATGTGAGATGTAAACTTTCAAACAATTATGTGATTTAAATTTGTAAACTTTCTTTTACCTATGATGGGATTGTCCATAAATTTAATAAGAAATGAAGTACTTATCTAGATGTTCCATTGTTACATCGGTTAGAAAAGAACAAAATTGCCTCTATGGTATGTGCATCAAAAGTTCTACGCAAGAAGAGGTGTAGTAAACTATGAAATAAATACATATATCCATAAATTGGAAATCCATAAATTATTAATTTTTTTTGGAAAAGAATGCTGTGAGTTCCTTAGACCGACCATATTTAATTTTAAATGAGCTACAAGTCAGCTAACGGCTATCCAGCAAAGTCCATTTCCAATGATTAAAGTACTTTGGATATGTTCTGAGAGCAGACACAGAAAACAGGTAAAGTCTTGGAAATGACCAGAAACAAAGATCTTTGGAGACTGACAATACTTGACATCACGATGTCCACTACACTCCCTCCATCATAAATTATAAATCCATAAATTAAAAATCAATAATTCCAGCAGAAGGCATATTAACGAAAATAGACAAAGATGCTATATATTCAAATATGTGTATTTTTGGTTCTGCAATCAAGCTGAGAGAAAAGGTATGTTAGTGTCTTTTTAACACTAAAATTTGTGAAAAAATAAAAAAGCATACCTAGTAGGCTGAGAGAAGCACAACTGAGAGAAATATTCCTCTTTTTACCGCGTTTTGGTGTGAAATGAAAACGTGAAATCGGTTTTCTACCGAAATGACGCTAGATTGACATCGCTTGATCTCTCTTTAACCAATCAGATAAATTCCATAGGACGCAGTTTGAAAACGATAATTGCTTGCAGTAACTTAATTAAATTTATAAGAGGAAGCAAATAAAACCCAAGGAAAATTGAATACAAACCTTCAGAAAACACTCTTTGTTAGATACGAAAATCCTTGCACCTTGAATGTTGACAAATAGGCAGTCGGTTTTTTTCATTAAATATTTTAAAGTAACATTTTTTTGCAGGTTAATATAAACTCTTCAGGGCTGCAAATCACGACAATTACTTTGGTAATAACACTCCTCGCATTTTATTTCGCCTTGATGGCGAACAAGTTCAGATTGGATAAATGGGTAGGATTGTACTGCATGGTGATATATCTGTTATTTGTAGCTCTAGCAAGTATGATTGAGCTTAATGTCTTCATGGAAGTAAATTTACCTACGTGCCTCAGGTGACCAAGATTGATATTTTGTTCTAGGGCCAAGATTTTATTGAAATGTATATAGTTTTATATTTGTACATAACTTTGTATTAGTTTGTATTTATCATGTTGAAGATTAACGTGTCAATTTTTGTTATGTATAATTTTTTAAATACAATACCAAGCATATAAGATATACTACTTTATTTAATCATGTAAATTTAAAACAATAACATTCCCGAAACGTAATAGTTGCTATAATTTGGCTACCATCCCATATTGGCATAGCACGAAATGAAATTTCAGATTACTACGCAAAACTTGCCACTGTATTATCTGGCATTACGAATAGTATACAAATTTGCAAGGATTTAAAATATCCTATTAAAAGAGAAACCTTGAGGAGTGCAGCAGCACTCTAATATTAAGAGCCGAGCTCTACAGTATATCCAACGTTCGATAAACAGCCATCCTACATTTGGCTCTATAGGCCTCACAAGACTAGATACACAAGTTATTCTTCTTTGTCAACCATTTTCCATCCACCCTTGAATGTAGGTCTCTCCCAATTGCTTTCATCTTTCTCTATCTTGCGCCAATCTAATCCACTGTTTGCCTGCCACTGCTCTTATGTCATCTACCCATCTTTTTTGAGGTCTTCCCATGCTTCTTGTTGTCGTCCTTGGTCTCCATTCTAGAATTCTCCGTGTCCACCTGTTGTCATTATATCTGGCTACGTGACCTGCCCAGCGCCATTTCATTTTTGTAATTTCTTCCACAATATCCCTAATCTTTGTTCTACGTCTTATCTCGGTGTTTCTAATCTTGTCTCTTAGTGATATTCCAAGCATGATTTGTTCCATTGCTCTTTGCGTTGTTTCTAATTTTTTAGCAGATTTTTTGGTAAGGGCTACTGTCTCCAAGCCGTAGGTACAAACTGGTAGTATACATGTGTTATACACCTTTTTCTTTAAGTTTATAGGAATGGAGGTGTTTTTCCAGATATGTGCTAGTTTGCCGAATGCGCCCCATGCCAGTTGTGTTCTTCTTTTAATTTCAGCATCTTGATTTGGTTTTCCTAGTTTGATAACATGACCTAGATATACATAATGTTCAACATTTTCTATGGTATGATTTTGTATTGTTATATTTGTCTGATCTCGGCTCAGTATTTTTGTTTTGCTGTAGTTCATTTTTAAGCCTACCGCTCCTGAAACTGCATTTAATTGTTGTAACATATCATTTAGTTCTTGGATATTATCGGCTATTAAAACTATGTCATCTGCGAATCTTAAGTGGTTTAAGTATGATCCGTCGACGTTGATACCCTTATTGTTCCATTCCAGTTTCTTAAAAATATCTTCTAGAGCAAGGGTAAATAGTTTGGGAGAGATGGTGTCTCCTTGTCTTACTCCCCGTTGTAGTCTTATGGGATTAGTTTTTGTGCTTTCGTCCAGCTTTATATGCATGGTGGCATTTTCATATATGTTTTTAATTATGTTAGTGTATCTTGAATCTATGCGTGCATTTTCTAGAGATTCAAGCACTGCCCATAATTCGATGGAGTCGAATGCTTTATGGAAATCGACGAACGCCATATGAATTGGAACATTATACTCAGTGCATTTTTCTATCAGTGTTCTTACGGTGTGCAAGTGGTCTATGGTATTAAAATGTTTTCTGAATCCAGCCTGCTCGATAGGTTGATAGAAATCGAGCTTATGTGTTAGGCGGTTGGTTATGATTTTAGTTAATAATTTATACAGATGTGATAGCAAGGATATTGGTCGGTAATTCTCGATGTTTGCTTTGTCTCCTTTCTTGAATAGTAAAATGAACTTCGAGTTGTACCATTCTTGAGGAATCTTTCCTTCATCAATTACTTTATTAAATAAAACATTTAATACCTGTTCCATTTTCCTGCCACCAATTTTCAACATTTCAACTGTAATATTATCCTCTTCCGGACATTTATTCATTTTAAGTTGATTTTAGTTATTAGTTATTAGGCAAGTGGTTTTGTATAGATCACTCTTGTTGGGGATATCAGTCTGAACTTATGCTATACAACTTATGTAGATTAGAGTTTTGCTGTAGTCATAATATTGTGTAGTTGCTAAGTTCATGCCGTATTTTACGGGACATATTTCCAGGCCACCATTCTAAAGGCAGACGAATGATTCTAAAGCCATCCTGAAGAAATACAACATCAGGTATGTGTGATGCATAATTTGTATGCCTTAAACCACCTAGTCGATAGGGATAGCCAGTATTTATTGGTGATAAATACGCTGTAGAAGCGTAGATGTTGGTACCTGTACACTGAATAAAAGCCTTTGGGCCAGAGGTTAGTACGTAGCCATAGTGTAATTCTAATTTTTGTTTGCTATAGAAATTGAATTATGCACCTTACGTAATTTTAATTTTTGTTTATTTACAGTTGCTAGGGAAATTGACTTATTCCTCTTACGTAATTTTGAGATTTCAGGTTCATTTATTAGTTTATGATTTAATTTATGTGTTAGTTAAATGTACAGGCAGATATTCGAATATGTTTTTTTTTTGCGGTTTTCATTTTATTCAATTGTTTTTAATAAGTTGGTGTTCGTGGTTATCTTCTTCGCCATTGATGTTCTCCACTTTAGGGACTTTGGAATAGATCGCTGGATACCTCCGCTGGTTTCATTGTAATCACTCTGTTAAGTGTTTATGTTCGTTATGTCTATACCAATTTTAGTTTTAACTGTAAGCAGTACCTAGTGGGTTTTCGGTTCTTCGTTTTTTTATTGTTTTTATTTTCTACAGCGTTTAACCTGTCCTCGTGTGATACTTATAATTTGAAAATTTTAATAAGTTGGTGTTCGTGGTTATCTTCTTCGCCATTGATGTTCTCAACTTTATGGACTTTGAAATAGATCGCTGGATACCTCCGCTGGTTTCATTGTAATCACTCTGTTAAGTGTTTATGTTCGTTAGGTCTATACCAATTTTAGTTTTAACTGTAAGCAGTACCTAGTGGGTTTTCGGTTCTTCGTTTTTTTTATTGTTTTTATTTTCTACAGCGTTTACGTCTGTCCTCGTGTGATACTTATAATTTGAAAATTATTTTTTTTTGTGAGCAAGAAGCACGATTTGCTTTGGCGCAACTAGTTACTGTGTAGGTTATCCTAGTGTTTGTTAATTATTGATTGAGTATTGCAACGGTTTGGTA
The DNA here is from genome assembly GCA_918026665.1 of Diabrotica balteata. Taxonomy (NCBI): domain Eukaryota; kingdom Metazoa; phylum Arthropoda; class Insecta; order Coleoptera; family Chrysomelidae; genus Diabrotica; species Diabrotica balteata. Next base: position 104,651,948 of record OU898281.1, on the reverse strand, counting down.
GGTTTGGAGTTGTAGTTTACTTTAGGCATGGACCGTTGGGTAAATCTGCCTGGAACCCAATTAATACCCGTTTAATTTAAAAGAGAAGTCTTAAATAATTCCACCATATGCCTTTGTTGTCATCAGACAGCCGGTGTAGCAACTTAGTGTCTGCGCATGCGCGGGATTTGTTGCAATCTAGCAGATCATAAGGTAATTTTGTTTGACACTATAGAAGAGTTTTAAGAGCTTTTAAACAGTATTAATGGAGAAATATTTAGCCTGAACTTAAACATATGGAAAACTAAGTTAATGATATTTAGTCTAACCAGAATACAATACCAACAGCACGTTACATGTCAACGGAAATTAAATAGAAAACGTTAAGAGATTTAAATACCTGGGAAGCATTATTGTGTAAGATCTATACACAGACCCTTGTAAGATATTCGTGTTTTAAGAATAAGAAGAATTTGTACTGTCATTTGTCAATTCACTATGTAGTCGAGGACATAACCTCTACATGGCAATTAATTAGCAATTTTGGTGTAATGCACATGTTTTGTAAATTGTAAAACGTTCTTTTGAAATAAATGTTTATTTGAGCCATCTACCATTTATTGTTACTACACAACAACCCTAAAATCTTTCTTATTCTTCTTCGTTTTATGTAGACATCACTCCTTCTGTTTTTCAATGTGCTTCTAGTAAGTTGTCGTCCCATCATTTTCGTGCTCTTTCTTACTGATAGTCTTCCTCTTGGGGAATTGTCTCTTACAGTCTTTAATACTCTATTTGTTGTCATTTGCCATCCATTCTACTCTTCTATTTCTTACCCAGTCCTTGACGTTCTCCACCTCGTATCTATGTCGTATATCTATACTTCTAGCTCTGTCCCATAGTGTTTTACCATTAATTTTCCTTTTTGTTTTCTCTGTGTTGTCGTGTCTCTGCAGCGTATGACATTTTTGATCTGATGACTGTTTGTAAATGCTGTCTTTCATTTCTTTCCCAATATTTTTATTTCTCCATATTGTTTCGTTCAAGTAACCCGCGGCACTGTTTGCTCTATCGACTTGATCTTCCACTTTTGTTTTTAGCTTTTTGTAGCTAGATAATGTGATTCCTAGATATTTAAACTCCATCATTTCTTGTATTATCTGACTTTCCAGCTCCAATTTATATGTTAGTAAATTTGCTGTTATAACCACGCATTTTGTATTTTATGCCGAAATTCACGTGTTAAAAAATATTCTGGTGGTTATATTGAATTGGTGCAGCATACGTTGTAAATCATCTTCACTTTGGAGAGTAATATTGCGTCGTCTGCATAGCAGGAATTTAAGAAACTAAGAGGTACTCATTTTTTGATGGGAAATTTTAGACTACTGCGTTTACGACTTTATTTCATGAAAGTAATTGAAATTCCTATTATAATTCAACTTCCCCGAATTTAAATCTAAAAATTACGAAATTTTTCACATATTGTTAATTACTGTGTAGTTTGAGGGGAGACCAAAAAGGCAAATAAACTTTTAAAAAAGTTCAGCCTACTCTTAATGTTGTACGAAGTAAATGTATTTTAGAATATATATATATATATATATATATATATATATAGATAAATTAGAATATATATATATATATATATATATATATATATATATATATATATATATATATAATATATATATATATATATAGATAAATTAGAATATATCTTGAAATGTCAATCAAGGAACAGATGATTCCGTTTACTGGTACCATCAGGCTACTACAGTATGTCAAGAATAAACCTAATCCTATAGGTTTGAAGAATTTTGTGCTTACTTCAAAACCAGTGCTAGTCTTGGATTTCGGTATTTACCAAGGTGCAAGCACATGGACAGATGCTGCTCCTGACAAATCGTTGGGCATTGGAGACTCTGTCGTGAAATAATTGTCGACGAAATTATGTCCAGGAACTATAATTTAATTTAATTGATATTTCACCTCCGTTAATTTATTCGATTATTTATTAGAAAAAGGAATACTTAGTATTGGTACCATTATGAATAAAATAATACTACGAGTACTTAGGATCAAAATAAAAATAAAAAAAGATTTTGCTGTACTAAAAGAAGGCCGAGGGTCCCATGAAAAATGGGTGCGCGGTGATAATAAAGTATCTCTTTTGAAATGGATGAACAGTAGCTCTGTGAAAATTTTACATTAGCAGGTTCTTTGCCATTGACTGACGTATGAGGATGTTATAAAAAAAACTTCTAAGTATATTCTAGTGCCTTTCCAAATACAATTGTTAAATACAATCAGTCACATTATAGAATCTGTACGCCCACTAAAAAATGGCCTGTACGTGTCTGTTGGTAGTTTATTGATCTTGCATTGACAAATTCATGGATAAAGTATCGTCAGGATAGTTCAGCGTTTTACAATAAGCGAGCAGAGTTAATGGATTTACTGGAATTTAAGCTGTATGTTGGAAGGTCACTAGCTGTAGCTGGTAAGCCTACAAGCAGGAAACAAGGTAGTGCGTCTATTGTTTGTAAACATATCTAAAGTTGTAAAGTTATCGCTCATAGATGTAAGAGAAACCAGTACCAATCATTTGCTAATACGGGCTGTCAGCAAAAAAATTCTTACACGTATTGCCGAAACCTTGGATGCACTAAGAAGACACGACCAGAGACAGCATAGTCATGTGAATGTCGAGGCAATTCAGCTTCTTGACAACACTAAACTAAAAAGAAGACTCATAAGGACAAAACCATTTGAGCTTGTGTAAATGTGTAACAGTTTAGTGTAAAAAGCAGAGTATAGTGCTATGATGTTATTACATGTTAGGTGTAGAGCATTAGTTGATAGATAAAATAAGAGTAAGCCATAGGGTAAGCCCTTCGATTTAAGTATTTGCTGTTTATTAAGTTAGGTCAGAAAGAACTGATAATTTGTCATTTGGGACCAGATAGCACTATACAAACATCGTGCAGGTGTTATACAAAAAATATTATGTTGTCATCATATTATGTTGTCAGATATATTTTTTAAGTTTTTATAGATTTTCGTTTCTGTTTTTACAGATGAAGAGAGAAAATATTTTTAAAATAATAAAAACTGTTGCACTGAGTAGGATATAAACAAACTGAATAAATGGGGCGGGCATGTTCTCGACGCTGAAGTACCTGAGAGTCTTAAAAATACCCTTGTTTTGGACGCTACCGGAAGGATTATCGCAGGTACCAGATATTAGATATAATTAGGGTTTAATGATGGTCATTGAAATTTACTTAGTTACTAGTTATTAGTTTGTCAGAGACTAGTGAAAAGTGAACATGGAAATTTCAACGTTAGTAAGTAATCGTGGTAAAATTTTGCTCAAAGTGAACAGTTTTACTCTTTCTCAAGATAAAGTACTAAAATCGGGAGAAACGTATTGGAGGTGCGTAAAACGGTCGTGTAAAGCGAAGATATTCACGAAAGGGCCAGAAAAGTTAGTGATCCGAAGTAATCTAAAACATAATCACGAGTGTGATATCAAGACGCTTAATAGACAGATTGTGCGTAGCAGTGCCAAAAGGAAGGCTAAGGATAATTTGACCGAAAGGCCGTCCAAAATCAAACATAGTGCGTTGAAAGAAAATGTAGATTTCTTGAGCTACATGTCTGTTAAAGACGTTAATTTAATAGGAAATCAAATATACAGTGAACGGCGAATGGCTCAACCGAAACTGCTCAAAAGTAAAGAAGAAACTATTGCTGCGGTAAATATTATGAATATCAAAACACTTAAAGACGAGAATTTTATATTTGCGATTGAACTAAGTTCTAAAATTATCATCTTCTCGTGTAACACTAACATGCGTTTTTTGTGCGGCAGTGAAACGATTTATATGGACGGTACATTTAGTTACTGTGCTCAATATTTCAAGCAATTTGTTACCATACATGTATTTATCAATGGACATTATATACCATTGTGTTATTGTTTACTTCCCGACAAATCGGAACAAACCTATATAAAACTATTTAATGTTTTGAAACGCAAATGTAAAGTAATTGGTCTAAAATTCAATCCAAAAATTATTTTCTCCGATTTTGAAATTGCTATCTATCCACAATGCTGCGCGTTTTGAATTTCCAAATGTGCACATTAAAGAATTACTTAAAATGACAAAGAGTTATGAAGCAACATTAATCGTAGGAGATTTTAATGCCAAAGTGGGTTGTGGAAAAGTGGAACATATTTGTGGAAATTACGGACTGGGCAATCGCAATGATAGAGGTGACAGACTACTACAATTTTGCCAGGAGAAACAACTAACTATCATGAACACCTGGTTCAAGCTACCACTACGGAGGCTATATACGTGGAAATCACCCGCAGATAATAAAAACAATTGTGTCCGAAATCAAATCGATTACATTATTATAAACCAGCGATATAGAAATGCAGTAACGGATACAAGAACATACCCAGGCGCAGATGTTCCATCGGATCACAACCTACTAGTGGCTAAATTAAAAATAAAGTTCAAAATGCTAAAAAAGACTGACAAAAGAAAAACCGACATCAATTTACTTAAACAAGAAAATATACAAAGTATGGTAAAGACTAAACTCAACGAGGAATGTGAAAGACTCCAAAGAGAGTTATCACCAACTACAGAAGCTTTATGGACTGAAATCAAGAATGCTTTTACTAGCGCCGAGAAATATATAAAAGACACTAATAACAAAAGAAAATCTAAACCCTGGATGACACAAAAAATTCTGGGAATGATGGATACTCGAAGAGCCTACAAAAATAAAGATAATGAAAAATATAGGGAGATACATCGTCAAATCAAGAAAGAAATAGCTACCGCAAAAGAAAATTGGATGATAGAAAACTGCCAAGAGATCGAAGAATTAATAAAGAGACACGACAGTCAAACGCTTCACAAAAAAATAAAAGATCTAGCTGGAATGACAAAACAAAGACTCCCTTGTAGATTAACAAACGACGAGAATGAAACGATATGGGAATTAAGCGATCTAAACAACGTATGGGGACATTACATAGAAGAACTATTCTCAGACACACCACTAAACAACATAATATATAAAAACCATGAAACCAGTCCTCCTATATTAAAACAAGAAGTAGAGAGAGCAATCAAAAACGCAAAAAATGGGAAAGCCCCTGGCCCCGATGACATACATACGGAAGTCATAAAGCTACTGGAAGAGAAACATTTAAATATAATCGTCAAATTATTTAATCAAATATATACAAGCGGTGAAATTCCACAAGACTGGTTAAAATCAGTCTTTATTCCCCTTCCAAAAACTAAGGGAGCAAAGAAGTGTGGTGATTTCAGACTTATTAGTTTAATGTCGCATATGTTAAAGTTATTCTTGAAAGTTATTCACCAACGCATTTATAAGAAATGTGAACAGGATATCAGTGATGAACAATTTGGCTTCCGAAATGGATTTGGGACACGCGAAGCATTAACCAGTTTTATTATACTGCTGCAAAAATGTCGAGACCAAAAAAAGGATCTCTTTTTATGTTTTATTGACTATCAAAAGGCCTTCGACAAAGTAAAACATGATAAGCTGATGGATTGCCTTCACAAAAAGGGACTAGACGAGAACGATTTTAAAATTATCCAAACGCTGTATTTTAACCAAACTGCAGCAGTTAGAACAGAAGCCGGTGACACAGAAATATTCAATATCAAGCGAGGTGTACGACAGGGGTGTGTATTGTCACCACTACTTTTCAATATATATTCGGAAGAAATCTTTGCACGAGCACTAGAGCAATCAAGAGAAGGTGTTAAAATTAACGGCAGAGTTCTAAATAATGTACGATACGCCGACGACACGGTCCTAATTGCAGAGAGCGCACAGGATCTCCAGACACTCTTAGATCGCGTCAGATCGATCGGAGAACAATACGGCCTCAGCATTAACGTCAAGAAAACAAAAACAATGATTGTCTCCAAAACATCCATCCATCCACCCATGGCTTTAAACGTGAATGGTAACATTATCGAAAATGTCGAGAAATTTCGATATCTAGGGTGCTGGATAACGAAAGATATAGATCCAGACATAGAAATAAAATCGCGAATTGAACAAGCAAGAAATGTCTTTTTAAAAATGAAACAAATGTTTACGTCCCAAACACTCAATCTCAAAATCCGATACCGAATGCTGAAATGTTACGTTTACAGCACCTTACTATATGGAATGGAGGCCTGGACCTTTAAAATCAACTCACTAAGGCGTTTGGAAAGTTTTGAAATGTGGTTATTTCGAAGGATGCTGAAAGTCCCCTGGACAGCGCATATGAGCAACGAGCAGGTCCTACACAAGATGGGTACCGACAGAGAACTCTTAAAAATAATGAAAACACGGAAAACCTCATATTTGGGACACATATACAGAAATGAGAAATACCAGCTACTGCAGCTTCTTATAGAGGGGAAGGTAGAAGGAAGACGTGGTCCTGGTAGACGGCAGGCGTCCTGGTTGAAGAACATTCGTGAGTGGACTGGTTTGGATTCTCAATCTTTAATAAGAAAAGCCAGGGACAGAAATGATTTTGCTGAGGTTATCGCCAACCTTCATTGAAGACGGCACCCAAAGAAGAAGAAGCACATTAAAGGGTGCCGTTTTCATCTTATGCAAGCTTGGTATCGTAATATCGGTGGTTGTGGCTTAATTCAAGAATATAAATTGGCAGACAGTGAAATATCTAAATGGCTGAAATATATTTTTGGGCTGCTATTTTTACCTCCCTTAGAAGTCGAAGAATCTTTCATATATGATTTTATGGCTATTCAACCAAAGGATTCAAAAATTGAAAAGTTTATCGACTACTTATTGGACAACTACATTGGCGACCACGCAACATTTCCGTCGGAGATGTGGGCTGCGATGAGTGAGAGTTTACAACTAATGCTTGTGAATCATTCCACTCACGTTTTAATGCTAATTTTTACCATGCTCATCCAAATATTTTCCATTTTATTGATGTTTTAAAAATTTTCAAACTGAAACTTACATTAAAATTAATAGTATCTGTAATAGTGAAAGTAATAGACTTAAAGATCCAAAGAGTAGAAAAAATTATGTTCGTTAGAAATAGGATACATGAGTATCAAACTAACTGTATTGATCAATTCCATTTCGTAAACTGTATGTCGTATTTATTTCAAAGTGACAAATAAACCTTATCAAGCTTAATCTCTAGAATACTTTCCATTTGCATTTATGCACGCCCAATAAGTGTGCCTAAAATTGTTATTTAAAAAAAAAGGAAATTTTTTTATTTTATATTTATTCAAATTATAATATTGTACAAATATACATTAAAATTCTATAACATATATATCACATAACATAACAAATATAAATATCACCAATACATTTTATATAAATAAATAAATTTACAGAAGATAATGTTAGATTTGTTTCTTGTAGTAATACTATTGGTAATAACAATAAAATCTATATAGCACATTGTGGAAAATTTTTCAGTTAAAAATTGTTAATGTTGTATAAATACTTATCAATATAAAGATAGCTGACGCTACCCGAGTGCTGCTGTTTTCTGAAAAAAAAATCAGGATTATTAATTTTTATTAAGAGTTTAAACACAAAAACTATACAAAGTAGTGGTAAGGTTATTGGAAACTGGAAAATAAGAGATGTGTTAGGTTTAATAGTACAAGACACACACTAAATATCGTAGATACAAACAAAAAAAAACTGACAAGGAGAATAAATTTTAAACCGGAAGCTGCTGTGTTTTATAACAAGTTAAAATAAGTATTGATTTGTCAGATCAAATGGCTTCCCATTTTACTGTCCTTCGTCGATGTTTGAGATGGTACCATAAAGTTGCATTTGAGTATATGTTTGGAAAGTCACTAATCAATGCCTTACATCTTATACCAAATATCAAGTGATAACAAAATTCAAAGAAAAATATATCATCAAAAACAAGCAATAAAAGAAACGATTAAAAAAACAAACGATAATCGAAAAAAGGGAAAATAATGTGTTGTTTGTTATTAGAAAGAGTACGAAATTCACAAAGTCTCAGCAAAAAATGCTAAACTGGTTTCTAGTATCTGTAATAGTTGCCCAAATGCTCCGGCGCTATGCTTGGAATTCAAAAAAGAATCAAGACAATATTTTTGTCTTTTAAATAAAACATTTCTTTTTTTTTCTGTAACTTTTTATAATATAATATTTAGCAAATAATGCGTGACTGTTTTAATAAAAGTAACTTTTTCCGTGAGATCTTCCTATTTTCTTATTACTTTTGTAACTATACTAAGATGAATTATCCGTAATGCCCATTTGTCCGGCATGACATTAGGTTCACTTACATCTCACCGGCATACTCTGTTTGTTCGATTTAATATACCAACAATATTAATGGTCATTTAAACTGCACTCTGCAAAAGTATCACGAGTGATACACAGTGACCAGAAATGAACCAAGAAAGTTGATCACCGGTAATACATATGGTATCACAACGCAAAATTATCACATTATCATTGGTAACTAGGCATACCATAATTATTGTATTTTGTTACTTGATAATGAAAACAATCCTTCCAATAACTTAATTTTATCTATATTCTTCATATTGATAATTCAGACATAGGTATATTATAAATTTTAAATTAAACTTTGAAATGATATTGTTAATATTTTTGAGGCTCATTCTTGGGACGTTACTGCAAGATAGTTCGGTCGATTACATAAAATACCTGTCATAAAAGTCATAGCATGTGATTTATCTTTAAAAAGACAACCACACCCAGTAATGACAGTAAAATTCTCTCGTTAGCGATTCCATTGTAAATCATTTCCGCAGTGGAAATCGAAACATCAAAATAACCATATTGTAGCGAGATTAAATAAAACGAGCGGTTCGAATTTATATAAATATAGTTATTTATAACTTTACAGTGCGGTGTTCTCTTATCAACTAAACTAACTCCTAAGATCGTTACATATATATACCAAAGTTACTATTTTCTAGAAAGTTCCCACCTCTAGGCGTACGTGACTGATGTTTCTGTTACATGTTTCTGTTACATGTTTCTGGAAACATCAAGTCGCTTTCGAAATGCAGCCGTTATACGGGGACACGCTGAAAGCGTGTTCGTAACACTGCTCCCCCCTTAGATCTGAGCGTCCCGATCAGCAACTCTATATGTAGGCCCAGGATGACGGAATCTACAGGACTCTCCAGCTCTGCATGAACCCCTCAGAAAGAAATAACAGTCTACTGTCTTTGAAGGACACAATCTCTTTGGATTAGTGAAACACACGGTAATTCTTACACCGGTTTCTAGGAAGATCACTTCTAGCATGCTTCTGACAATCTTCCAATCCAGATTATCTAGTGCATGGCCTATCTTGGGTAAGGCCAAATTCTTAATGTCGTAATTGCAGACGATTTTCTTCAAATTAGTTAGAGCACACCATATATCCTCGTAGGTTGCCCTGTCTGTATACGACTTCCTGGTCACCATACACAGCAAAGATCGAGAACCATCTTCTAATCTCAGTACTCTTCCAACTTTAGGCTGCTGGTTTTTTAACTCGTCCAAACGACCGAACTTCTTATAAAATACGGATGAGATTCCTTTAGTCATCTCAAGATCTTGGGCAACACAGTGGGCTAGAGTGACGTTATGCGGAACACTAAAAAGATCCTGCTGCGGTGCGGTGTTCTCTTATCAACTAAACTAACTCCTAAGATCGTTACATATATATACCAAAGTTACTATTTTCTAGACAGTTCTCACCTCTAGGCGTAAGTGACTGATGTTTCTGGAAACATCAAGTCGCTTTCGAAATGCAGCCGCTATACGGGGACACGCTGAAAGCGTGTTCGTAACAATATTTTAAATAGAAATCGTGGTTAACAGGTTAAACGCCATGGCGGTCCCTAGGGACCGATCTTATTGTACCAGGCTAGAGCGGTCCATCGGGACCGCTTTGTCATTCTTTCAGTATTTTTTCTTCTGTGGGCCAAAGGGCCGATAATTTCATTGATACTATCGAATCCAATGAACCTCTAGGCGTACAGCTTAGGCTTAGGTATAAGAGTTTATCTGTTTAATTGTTTTTTTATCCAAACAATAAAGCAATAACTTTTAATGCAAGTGTATGAATATGTAAAAAAACTACAGAAATAAACATTTAATTATAAAATAAAATAACTGAATTCCATAAACTAATACTACTTATATGGTAGAATGAATGGGTACCAGAAGAGTGGCTAAAGAGAATCATATGTCCGTTGCATAAAAAGGGTGGTCAACTGGAGTGTAAGAACTATAGAGGCATTACTCTGTTAGCATCTGCGTATAAAATCTTCGGCAATGTATTATTTGAAAGACTTAAACATTTTACAAAGGATATTGTTGGCAAATATCAATGCTGATTTACTGCTGGAAAGTCAACTACACATCAAATTCAAGCACATAGGCAGATTCTAGAAAAGTCACTAAAATATAATATAGATATACACCATCTCTTTATTGACTTCAAAGCAGCCTATGATAGTGTGAAAAGAACTGCATTATTTATAATGCAATGATAGACTTTAAAATCTCACCTAAGTTAGTTAAGTTGACCCAACAACAATACAAAACGTAAGCTCATGTGTTAGAATTGAAGGAGAAAACTCTACGTTTTTTGACATTAATAATAGTCTAAGACAGGGAGACGCGTTGGGGTGTTTCCTCTTTAATATTGCATTGGAAAAGGCAATCAGACAATTAAATATTAGAATGAATGGAACTATTTTTAATAGATCGTCGCAAATTCTGGCATTCGCTGACGATATAGTTATAGTAGGCAGAAGTATTAGAGACATGGTGCAATGTTTTACAAGGCTTGCGAATGCAGCAATTGAATTAGGACTTACTACGATACTTACTAAGTGATAAACGAGGAAAAAAACCAAATATATCTTAGTTTCCAAAAACCCTCGAAATATCCAACAGAGAATTCAAATTAACAACCTAAGACCATAAAAACTGATAGACACGCCGTAATGCTATTCTCTCGTCCCGAAGAGTGAAGCCAACATAAAACGATTCACACAGCTGTGGGTGACGTCAGTTTGCGGCAGAAACGGTAGAGATTAGAAGTGTTTATACGCGTTTGTAAACTTTTTAAAGTGCTCCAATTTCAAATTTTTCCAATAAATTAATATTTTAATAATGGTGTCATCTTGCAGTGCATTTAATTGTACGCAGCGACAAAAAAAGAGACAGATATATCATTTCATGGGTAAGTAAATTCACAAATTAAACTTGAAAAACTTACCAGAAATTTAGCACCTATTATTTTACTTTTTCCCCCCAAAGTGTTTAAAATAGATACATATGAGAGAGAGAGAGAGTCTCATATATAATTTTCATTTTATAATTAGATTGAAAACTAAAGGATTAAGTAAATAAATTGTTTTAGATTTCCTAAAGATTCATCATTGCAAAAACAATGGATTATAGCGATGCTATAAATTTTAAACCAACAAAGAGTTCTAAAATTTGCTCCAAACATTTCACAGCGGATTCATATATTACTAGCGGTTGGAGTTCAAAAAAAAACAAATAAAAAAGATGCTGTACCCAGCATTTTCGATTTTCCAAACCATTTAATTAAGCAAGTTACAACTAGAAAATTTGCAAAAGAAAGAGAAACTGTCTCAGTCAAACCAACAGGATCTAAATAGAAAATATAAATATAACGAATGAATCTACCACCACGTAGAAATTTTAGACGAAACTACCTTAAACCTCCCTTGAAAAACCGAAGACATTATCTTGGTGACTTTGAACAAGGATCATCTAACAGAGACCAGGGATATAAAGTAGTAGTAAACAAATTAATTCAAAAGAAAAACAAACAAATCAAAATGTTGCAACAACAAAATAGAAGGCGTATTAAAAAAGTAAATACCTTAAAATCTTTATTAGAACATCTTAAAGAAAAACGGGAAAGCTGCCGATAGGTTACTTTTTAATCGCTGGGTTATCAGGTGTTCAAAAAAGTAATTTAATAAAAATGTGTTAAAAAATAATGCACGAAGATGATGTCACAATTACCAGTTTAACGTTTGATGGTGCAGCATCAAATATAAGCATGGTTAAAGAACTTGGGAGTTGATTTATCGATTAATTCCAATAAAGTATATTTTCTACATCCAGCAACAAATCAACCAATATATGTGATATTTGACCCTCCACATATGTTGAAACTTATTCGCAATACTTTAGGTTATTACAAAATTTTTTTTGGCGAGAATAATAAAGCGATTAAATGGGAATATTTGCAAAAATTAGTAGACATTCAAAAAAAGGAAGGCCTTCATCTTGCAACTAGGATAACGCGAAGGCATTTAAATTGGTATAATGAAAAATGAAAGTGAAATTAGCTGTCCAAACGCTCAGCCAAAAAGTTGCTAAGGCAATACATTATTTGAGAAATAAAAGATCAAACGAATTTGTACATAGCGAAGCTAATCAAAATTTCATTGAACATATCAATGAATATTTTTGATATTTTAAATAGCCGAAATTTATTGGCAAAACACCTAAAATCTAGTTTACAGCAACATAATAAACAAGCGATTTTTCAAAAAACTGAAGAATCTATAAAATATCTTAGTTCACTTAAGTTTTCCAAAAATGGTGAACCCCTATAATATATTTAAGCCAAATAAAGACGGGTTTTATTGGTATGATCATTAGTTTAAAGTCACCAATGGGAATTTGGAAAATTCCCATTGGTGACTTTAATTTATGTCACAACAAATACTGTGAAAATGAAAACTGTTGATTATCAACTTATTGACAACTTTATAACTGATATTGTTCTGAAGCTATTTTCTTGTGGCTTTGTAAATTAGTTACTGTTAAACTGGGAATAAGCCACAATTAAAGATAAAAATACGTTTATTGACGTTTCAATTTCCACTTCGGAAATCGTTCTCAAATACAAACGAATTTTGTATTTTGAGAACGATTTCCGAAGTGGAAATTGAAACGTCAATAAACGTATTTTTATCTTTATAACTGATGAAAATAATAGGGAAACGATAACTAGTAACCAGGATCAGGATTATACTGTAAATAAATTTTAAGAAATAATAAATTTTTTTAAGAATATTGTCATCTTATGTTTGTGATGTTGTTGACTATATCGCTGGGTTTGTCGTTAAGAAAGGCAAGAAAACATTAGATTGTGATATAAGTTTGTGTGCAATTGAATGTGATAATTTACAATCTCCATTCATAAGACACAAAAATTATAGCATACCAAAAAATTTTAATTCAACCTTTTAAAGACGTCATTTATATTTGCAAAATTGCTGAAAGCGAAATTAAATTTATGTTCAATTCAAAAAAGTTAAACGATTCCAAAATAATGACAAAATTGACCTTAAATATCATCAGTAACGTGCATGGTTCTGTGTTTAACCCATACAAAGAACATATGTTTGATCATGATTTTGAAACAAACCATTTGTTTAATCTAATAAAGATAATTTGTTTCCATTATTGCAACATTGGATTGTACCACGAAGGTGAAAAACTAAATAATGTAATAAGAGTTAGAAGTAAGTTAACAAAAGCTATTTTGTTTTGTGGTCAATAAATTAATAGATTTCCTACATATTTTTTTACCTAACCTGAAATTTCTACCCAAAAGAAAATTACTGTCCTTTAAATTTATTTTTGAATATCAAACAAGAAGAGATATACCAACGATATAAATAACAATATGTAGGTATGTACTTTCAAATAAAAGATTTATTTTTACAATTTAAGGCAAAAATATTTATTAATTATTTTGCTAAATAATTTATCTTCCATATTTTTTACAAAATATTGAAGTTATATTAAAATTAATCTAAAATTGGGTAATTTTATTAGCGCTTTGCTAAGAATTCAAGCGGGCTCTTGCCGCATTGTGACGTCACTTTCGCGGAAGGTGTTTGCTTCAACGGTTCGGTACAAGGCGTGTCTATCCGTTTTTATGGTTCAAATTAACAACCATACCATCGAGAAAGTCAAAGAATTTACATATATTGGATCGCTAGTAAACGCAACAAACACGACAAGCGACGAAATAAAAAGACGCATAGCAATAGCAAATAGAACTGTTCTGTCTCTAAAAACATTTAAAAAATAAAAATATGAAATGTGCAGTAAAGCTTAATATATACAAGACATTAATAAGATCGGTTTTTATATATGGGGCTGAAACGTGGACTTCTTCTTCTTTGGGTGTCGTGTCCGTATTCAGACGTTGGCTGTCATCATGTTTACAATTTCCTGAAACCTTTCTCCGTCGGCTGTAGCGCGAAATAATTCTTCTACTGTGGAACCACACCATTGTCTAATATTACGCAGCCATGAAAGTTTCTTTCCACCAATCCATCTCTTTCCTTCCACTTTTCCTTGTATTATAAGGCATAGTAGATAGTATTTAGTTCCTCTAATTATATGGCCGAAGTATTCTGTTTTTCTCCTCTTTATTGTGTTTATGAGCAGACATTCTGAATTGATCATTTGAAGAACATCTTCATTGGAAGTGTGCGTAACCTACGATATCTTTAGGATTCGTCTATAGCACCACAATTTGAATGCTTCTAACTTGTTTAGTATAGTAGTTTTTAACGTCCATATCTCACAACCATACAACAGGATGGACCATACATAACATTTCAGGACCTTCTTACGAATATTGGGCTATGGCGTCGAAGATACAACTTTGAACTATATCATTTATACACCGATCCAGATATTGTGAAATTCGTTAAAGTACAAAGACTTCGATGGGCTGGAGACATTGCTAGGATGTCAGATCACGAATACACGAGGAGATTAACATTTTCAAAACCAGAGGTCACAAGAAGCAGAGGACGACCACGAATGAGACAGATTGATGATGTGGAAGAAGACTTACACACCATCTTCTAACCCTTAGTTCTAAGGGTTAGAAGATGGAGGGAAGTTGCCAGGAATCAACAGGAGTGGCGACTTCTTTGCGAGTAGGCCAAGATCCACAACGCATTGTCGAGCTACTTATGATGATGAAAATAACTGAATTCATTTGTGACTGGAATTAAAACATTCAATGCACACATGTTCGTCACATTCTTTACAGAATATATTAACTTTTTTACGTTATTTTTGGATATTTTTCCTTCTCTTTTTTATTTTTCTAATAACATCCTTTGCAATACTTTCTTATTTTGTGTAAAGGCCCTTCTTTGGGCTAAAATTATGTTCAGATGTTCGTTTTTTATAGGTGTTTCATTTAGCACATTTTGTTTATCCTCTTTTTCGTAAAACAACATTTCTTTATACACTTTTTCGCCAAATTCAGTAATATATAGGGGAATTATTAATAATTTTGTAAAGATTGTGCGAATTTATCATCGTAGTACAAACAGTACTTCATTTAAGTACTACTTTATACTCTTTCTCAAAACTGAATTATAGGATGCCATTTGGTCAGAAAGGTCTATGGAATTCTTTCCTTTGTTGTACTCCAGAACAGCAGTTGGCTTATACTTTGTTTGGTTACTGATTTTTACTTCTTTTAATGAACCTGTATGTCTTGTCGACAAAAGTAAGACATCCCTTTTGTCATGCCAGTTCATAACACAAATTTCCATTTCATTCTCTCTTCCTACAATGTCTCAACGTTTTAATTTTTTATATTTAACTTCTTTTGAATTATTGCGTCGGTTTGATCGAAGTGTACCCAAGAGGTGTGTTTGTCTATCTAACAATTTGTTTGCTAGATCTTCTTCTTCTTTAAGTTCCACTCCTATCGGAGATTGGAAATCATTCTGGCAATTATAATGTTATTGGTTACTCGCCTGAATAGTTCAATTGAACTGCATCAAAACCATTCACGGAGATTGCGTAGCCACGAGATTTTACGTCTTCCTACGCTTCTTCTACCTTTGATTTTACCCTGCACTATATTCCTTAGTAGTTTATACTTTTCACTTCTCATGATGTGCCCCAAGTATTCCAATTTCCTGATTTTTATGGAATTTAAAACTTCGCATTGTTTTCCTAGTTGTTCGAGAACTTGTTCGTTTGTTTTGCGATCCATCCATGGTATTTTTAAAATACGTCGGTAACACCACATTTCGAATGCTTCTAGGTTTTTAATGTTGGATTTTTTAAGTGTCCAAGCTTCAACTCCATACAAAAGGGTAGAGAAAATATAACATCGAAGCATTCTTATCCGGAGAAATATATTGATATCGCGATTACAAAAAAGTTTTCTCATTCTATTAAAAGTTGACCGTGCAATTTCAATGCGGCATCTTATTTCTTTTGTCTGATCAGTATCTTCTGTGATCCATGCTCCAAAGTATTTGTACGAAGATATTTGTTCAATTTCTGTATTATCTATTACTAGCTTAACTTTGATGTTTTGTGCTTTTTTAAATACCAAGAACTTGGTTTTCTTCAAATTGATTTTTAGTCCATAATCGTTGCAATATATATTTAGTTGTTCAGCAAGGTGTTGTAGTTCTTCTATTGTTTCTGCCAGAAGGACGGTGTCGTCCTAGATCTACATTTGTATAATAATTGTCGGTAACTACTGTCCTTCCGGCATCCAAAAGTTGTTCACAAAGAGTCATTACAACATCTGTAGGCACACTAGCTACGGCGTCTTGTTCTTTTCCGCAATAAACCTTCATATTGGTAAGTATTGCGTAAATATGAAGCGTCCTTAAAATGGAATAAGCGGTTCATCTATGCAGAATGTATTTTCTGGCGTATACACCTCTTGATATTTTTTACAAGTGTATCAACAAGGGACTGAATTTTAAATGTGCGATCACCTGGTGGACACATTATATTTTCTGTAAAATGCAAAAGCTGCATCAATAACTCAAACTCATCACATTTGGTACAAAAAGCTACTATATAATGTATTTTGACTCGAGTAATGACGTATTGTGGGCATATTTACCAACCCCATGCATCCTATGAGGCCTAAAAACTTATACATTTTAGTAGTCGTAGTTGGAGTCCACTGATGTAATCTAGAACCTTCTGGCAAATCCTTTTCAGAAGTAAGTACTTGAGTTGCATAAAGGTTTGATTGGTGAATTATAGTCTCGATAATATCAAAGCTGCTGCAAATTCTGGTCGTATTCGTTCCGACTTATGATAAATAGGTAAAAAATTATAGTGAATTCCTTGCGGAATGCTCCAACTTAGCTGCCTGTAAACTTCATTTTCTGATATATCAGAAGCTGAATCGCTTTGTTTTTTTCAAATTTAAACCAATGATATTTGTGTCTTCTACTGTTTCTACATAATCAGGATCATTTTTAACCACCGGGATCACCTCATATTCGGATTTAAAATATTCAGGAGCGTAGTTGGGTTCCTTAATCGAATCAGATGAAAACCAATACAATAAAACAAGACACGGCAAGAATTTCAGCTGGACTGCGGAGGGGACTACTATCGATACTACGTATCAACTACTAACCAAAAATAAGCAAACAAAAATTTGGCCCAACAGAAAAAAAAACAATGGTTTTCCTATGGTGTTTAACCTGTTTATTTCCAATAAAGTTTTAAATGATATTAAAATGAAACGAGAAAATAGCTTTAGAATAATAGGTATATGTCTATAAAGTATAAAATCTTTGAAAATTGGGAAACTTTTGACTTACAGACTTAAAATTTCTATTTTAAAGCTCTGTACACGTATACTTTAAAAATAAATCTACATAATAGTTTATAACGTTCTACGCCGTCTTCTGATTTCCAGTCTCCATTTATCTCGGTCGTTCCAGAGGTTTTCTTCAACTCCCTTCTCCCTAAAGTCTTTATCGATTCCTTCTCTCCAACTTAATCTGGGTCTACCTTGCTTTCTTCTTCCATGCGGTGTCCAGTTTAATACTTTCTTTGGTATTCTGTGTTCATCCATTCTTTGGACGTGTCCATACCATCTTAGTTGATTTACTCTGATGTCCTCTGTTAAATTGTGTTTAACACCCATAATTTCTCGTATTCTTTTGTTTGTCTAATCTTGATTTTCCAGCCGCTCTTCTCCAGAAGTCCATTTCTGTTGCTTCTAATGCTTTTAAGTTTTTTCCTTTCAGTGGCTATACCTCACTTCCATATGTAATGATGCTTTTTATAATGCTGTTATAGATTTTGTGTTTGTTTTCTTTGGAGATTGTTTTATCCCATAGTACACTGTTTAATTGTCTAATGGCTTGTGTTCCTTGGTTATTTCTATGTTTCATTTCTTCGTCTAATTTGCCATCGTTGGTTATTTGCATGCCTAAATATTTGTATTTTTTACAATGATTTATTTCTCGCTGTATTTCTTCCAAGATTAGATTTTGTTCAATTCCCCCAATGCACATGTATTCAGTTTTCTTGATATTTACTCTTAGTCCCATAGTTCGTATTCTTCGATAAGTTTACGGGTCATATATTCGAGGTCTTCATAATTTTGGGCCATCACTATCTGGTCATCTGCGAAACTCAGTATGTACAATATTGCATCGTTTCGAGGGATTCCCATGTTTCTGCATTTTCCTTTCCACGTCTTTAGAGCTTGCTCTGAGTAGATCTTGAACAAAGTAGGAGACAAGAAGCATCCTTGTTTGAGTCCTTTGCTAAGAGTGAAACCCTTGGATACCTCCTGGCCTTTCTTTATTTTACTTGTGTTGTTCTTATAGAGGTCTTGAGCAGCCTTGATTAAGGTTACACTAATATTTGTTTTCTCGAGAGCTTCTCAGAGTTTTTGTTGTGGTACACTATCATAAGCTTTTTTAAGGTCCACGTAGAGGAGATGTATTGGTTGATTTCGTGCTACTTTTTTTTGATTAGTTGGGTAACAGTAAACAGATGGTCAATAGTAGATCTGCCTGCTCTAAAGCCGGCCTGTTCTTCGGCCTCCATATCACAGAATTCATCTTCCATTCTCTTTTTGATGAGTTTCCCGTAAACTCTTGAGACGGTGCTAAGGACTGCGATTCCTCGATAATTGTCACATACATCTTTACTTCCCTTTTTATGTATTATTGTGATATACGATGTCCTTCACTCCTCCGGTATACTCTCTCCATTAATACATTTTTGGAAAAGGCTGGTTGGCTGTTTATATGATTTGCTTGTACCGTACTTGAGTAGCTCAGGTGGAATATTGCCAGGGCCTGGTGATTTTCTATTCTTTAATGTTTGGCATACTCGTGTTACTTCTTTGTCGTCAATCCTAATTGGGGAAGCTATTGTATGTACTTGCACCTCTGATTGTGTTTGTGGTGTTTGCAAATATTCTGCCCTTTCTTCCGCCAGTAGCTTTGCGAAGTATTTGTCCCATTTATCTAAGCTGATCGGTGTGATAATGTCTTTATTCTTCTGCTACCCCCCAAGTAAGTGTTAATTCTGGAGCAGCTTCTTTCCCAGCTTTCGTTTTTCTTCTTAGTTATCGTACCTCGTACATTTCTTTGGGCTGTTCGATATTCGGCTTTACTTTGATCCGTTTTTATATTTAAGTGTTTGTGGTATTTATCTCGTTTAATCCTTTTTTTTTTCTATTTCTGCGTCCCACCAATATGGCTTCCTTCGTTCGGTTTTTTCATATTTACCCAAGGCTTCTTCTGCTGCACGTTTGAGACATTCGTTTATGTAATTGTGATGGTGCTCAACACTATCAAAGTTTTCTTGTAGGAGCTTTTCATTGAGTCGCTTTTTG
Organism: Diabrotica balteata; assembly: GCA_918026665.1. Lineage (NCBI taxonomy): Eukaryota > Metazoa > Arthropoda > Insecta > Coleoptera > Chrysomelidae > Diabrotica > Diabrotica balteata. Next base: position 104,632,174 of record OU898281.1, on the reverse strand, counting down.
TACAGTGCCTTTGTGCTTTCATGGTTGAGGGTATTCAAGTTGTATTTGATTTCTGTTGTTTTTTGCTCTTGTTTCTCATTGTGTTCTTTTTTCTTATCTAGTCTTATGGGCATTATTTTAGCCTTTACTAGGTAGTGGTCGCTTCCACATGTGCTTCCTCTAAATGCTCTTACGTCTTGTATATTGAGCTGCGTATTTTGTCGTGCAATCACATAGTCTATAATGGATTTCAAATTTCTTGTTTGTTGGACCGAAGTAAATTTATGTATTTCTCGATGTTGGAAAAAGCCGTTAAGTATTCTCAGATTGTTTTGTTCACATATGGTGATTAGCCTATCTCCATTATCATTTATAGTATCTTTTCCGAAGTGACCAACTATTTTATCTTTAACTTTTATAACAAATATTCAAGTACAAATTTTTTTATAAATTAATTTTGTTTCGATATGACACTTATGTTTAAAACTTCTTTATTGATCTTTGGTTAGTAGCAAACCAGATATATTCCTTATTAAAACATTATTAGCGTATTGAAGAACTCGCTAGATTATAATCGATCATTGTCAAAATTTCGTTTTGTTAATAATTAACCTTTATGTTGCCCTCTTTAAGCTGAATGATCCTTAACACCTTTAACGTTGCCTTAAGGTAATGGAATATTGTAACTGCATTTAAGCACTTCTAAAAACATTAGTTTTAATGAGTTTTTTTATTGCGATTGCCTTATCCAAGTTTCTTCACAAAAAGTAATAATAAAATGTTACAGTTAGATTGCCAAAGGAGACTAGAGATTCCGTTACACTAAATAATTAAATAACTAAAACACTAAATAGATGAGGCTTAATTAGAGACAACAAAATGTCCTCTTTATTTTTGTTTTTGCTTCAACTCTCTAACTGTTATGACCTTCTGTAGGGTATTTTTTCTAGTTAAATCCAGAATTGTCAATACCTATAGCTTCAATGGTTTGTTTTATTATAAATGACCTTATATATATATATATATATATTATATATATATATATATATATATATATATATATATATATATATATATATATAGTTCAGCTCAACAGGCCTCAAAGGCCCAAGGCTTCAACGGTTTTCTTCCATTTCTTTCTATCTTGTGCTAAATTTTTCCAATTTTGTACCCGCAGCGACTTCAGATCTTCTTTTGCCGACTCCAGCCATTTTCTTCCAGGGCGGCCTCTTTTTCTTTTTGTACCAGCCTCCGTATTTATTAATTCATTGGGAACTCTTCCTTCCTTCATTCTTGCTATATGTCCGAGCCATCTTAATCTTTGAATTTTAGCGAGTTTTGTTATTTTTGGTTGCCTATATATTTGCATTATTTCTTCATTCGTTGTTCTTCGCCAGATGTTCCCCTCTTTTACACCTCCATATATCCTTCTAAGAATTTTTCGTTCCCATCTATCTAATTTTACTTCCATATCTTTATTTAGTGTTCAGGTCTCGCGAGCATAGAGTACTGTAGGTAGGATAACTGTTGTATATATTCGTTTTTTTTGCTGTTCTGGATATTATCTTCGACCTCACTGTCTCAGTCAGGCTCGCAGCACTCTTACTACCTTTGACCATTCTTTTTATGATTTCTTGGTTCTCTTCGTTCCTATTTGTTAGTGTCACTCCCAAGTAATCGAATTGGCTAACAACTTCAAAGTTATATTCTTTACTTGGGCTTTGTAACTGTCCTAGATGATTTTCGTTTCCTTTCATCACCATATATTTTGTTTTTTCTTCGTTTATTTCTAAACCATATTCCCTGGCTATTCTCTCTATTCTAGTGAAGATTTCTCTTAATTCTGCAGGTCTTCTTGTTATTAAGGTAACATCATCTGTTCTCGAAATAATTGGCCCACCTTCTTAATTTTTCATCTGTTTCACCTAACAGATTCCCTTCTTTATCTTTATAATATCTTGATGTGGTTTTGTACTGGGTTCGGTCTCGTTTTATTTCTTGGTAGAAATTCCTGACTTGTTTATGTAAAAAATCTTCTTCAATACGAACTAGTTTCTGCTCTAAACTTGACCGCTTCTTCCTTCTACAGATCTTCTTTGCTTCCCGTCTTTTTGCGGCATAAGCTTTTATACTCTCTTTATTATTTCTTATTATGCTATTTATTCTAGCTTTATTTCGGTCACTAATGGCTTTCTACAATCCTCATCATATCAATTCGTTTGTTTACATTGTCTGTTTCTTGATAATACTGAGTCGGCTGCTTCTTGAATTTTTTCTTCTAGTTGTACCCATCTGCTTTCTATATCATTTACTGTTGTCTGGCTTTTCAGTTTCTCTTCAATTTGTTGCCTGAATTTTTTCTTAACTTCTCCCTCCTAAAGTAGTGCACTATTATATCTTTTTATTTTTTTACAACTAGTGTTATTAATTGTGGGTATTATTTGCTCCATTTTAACTTGGACCAAAAAGTGGTCCGAATTTGCATCAGCAACTCTGCAACTCGGCTATCTTTTATGGCTCTCATATGTTTGGCTTCTATTAGTAAATGATCTATTTGGTTTACTGTTTGTCCATCGGGTGATACCCAGGTACCTTTATGAATTTCTTTGTGATCAAAATAAGTGCTCATAATTTGCGTATTGTGTTCCAAAGCAAAAATTCTATTACTCTTTTTTATTCAGATTACTGTCTCCATAATAATTTTTTATCCCTGTTATTTGTTTGTATACATCCTCCCTGCCAATCTTGGCATTCAAATCTCCTACAATTATTTTTATGTCATATGATGGTATTTTGTAAAACATATGTTCTAATTTCTCATAAAAGCTATCTTTAACGTCTTCATCTGTATTTTCTGTTAGTGCATGCACATTTATAAGGGTTACTTTTCTATATTTTCCTCTTATTCTTATTTTACATAATCTGCTTGTGACTGCCTCAAAATCTATCACCAGATTGGCAAATATTTTCTTTATAAAAAATCCCACCCCAAATACACGTTCATTGTCTCCACTGTTAAAAATCACATAGTTTCCCACATCCATGAAATTTCCTTTTTGTTTAGTTTCTTGTATAGCTGCAATATATATCTCATATTTCTCTAACGTATCTGATAAGTTTTTTAGTGCCCCCACTTTAAAAGTCCCTCTAACATTCCATTGTACTATGGTTCCATTTCCACCATTCATCGTTTATACATATTTTTTGATAGCCGACTTTTGTTTCATTACCTTTTCCTTTTTCTTCTCTCGCCATATCTGTTAGCTCTTTCTGTAGTTTGGTTTCGGCTTGGGTTAGATCATTTTCAATGAAATACCGCGTTCCTCTTAAATTACTCTTATTCTTCATAATAAGTTCTTCATTGTATTTACTTTTACTATCGCCACTGGTGGTTTCCCTTGAGAGGTTCTTATTTTCTGCACATCTTTTATTTTCACATTCACATTCAATTGACTTGCTATAAAGTTGGTGACATCTTCCAGTTCCTCATTTTCTTTGAAATCGTGTCCTTTGATCACAACGTTTTGTTTCCGAATTTGTTTATCCACCTTTTCGATCCTGCTTTCCAGGAAATTTATCTTTCCCTTCAATTCACGATTTTCTTTTTTTAAATTGCGAATTTCTTCTTGAAAGATCTGCTGGTCTTTTCGTACTCCTTTAACTTTGTTCTTAAGAGCGATCATTATTTCTTTCAATTCGGTATTATCACAATCTTTCTTAGGTGGAGACCTGTTAACTTTCTGCTTTCATGAAAAGGTTTTCATCTTGGTCGTCTTCTTTTTTCCTCCCTCTTTCTCTTACCGTCGTCAGATTCTTCACTATCCCAGTGACGCAGTCTCATAAATGACCTTACAGGTATATATTAATAAACATTTGAACATACCTTGCCGTCCCGTTTAGCAGGTACAGGCAGTTGCTTTTAGTCATCCGTGTATAAATGGTGTATAAATTATTGTAATCTAAAGAAAACTTTTATATAAGTGAAAAAGTGGTTTATAACATCTATATTTTGGCGAAAAATTTACTGCTTAAACTACTTAAAGTTTTAATATTATCATTGATGACTGATGACCATCTACTGATAGTCATAACGGCTTTACTCCAGTCGTCAGAGACGAAAATGTTACCGAACTTCTAATGTTAATTGGTGTTCCATTTATCTTTATTAATGCCGTTTCTCCCTCAAGAGCTCTTTTCATAATTTTTTCAGAGTATGCATTGAATAGTAGTGGTGACAATACACACCCCTGTTGCACTCATCTTTTAATTTCGAACTCTTCTGATGTGTGTCCATTAATATCTATGTGTGCCTGCTGTTTATAATATAGATTTCTTATAATTCGAAGGTCATTGTATTGTAATTGTTTTGCTTTGAGGGCGTCCATTAGCTCTTTGTTGTGGACTTTATCAAAAGCCTTATTGTAATCTTTAAAACAGACGTACATATCTTAGTTCACATCCAAGCATCTCTGGATTAGTACGTTGAATGTAAAGTGAGCTTCACGGGTACCTACGCCTCTACGGAATCCAAATTGGGGTTATTCAATAAACATATCAAGTATTTGGTAAACGAGTTTTAAAGAATGATTTTAAAAACATTTTAAGTGTGTGAGACATCAGGCTTATGGTGCGGTGGGCGGCTATAGTTGTCAAGCACGTAATTGTAAATAAAAAAAAAAGAAAAAATTAAGTCAATACAATTTACAAGTCAACAAATTTACTACATGTGTGATTAAACAGTAATGGGTCATTCTTCTTTTTTGGGTGCCGTCTTCTTAGCAAAGGTTGGCAATGACCACTGCAAAGTCTTCCTATTTTGGGCTTTTCTTATAAAACTTTGAAAATCTAATCCTGTCCAATCTTTGATGTTGCGCAACCAGGTCATTTATCGTCTACCGGGCCGCGTCTGCCTTCTATTTTCCCTTCTATAATAAGCTGAAGGAAGTTGTACCTGTCGTGTCTAAATATGTGTCCAAAATAAAACGTACTTTGTTCATACGCGTTAAAACTTCTTCATTTCGAACTCGGTCTGTCCATGCAATTTTAGCAATTTTCGGCTTCCACGCCGTGTAATAGTACACTATATACAGAACACTTCTTATAGGTCATGCCTAGAAAAAATGTGACATATGACACAAATGTCGACCCCTAGACCGACTGCAAAATATTTACTGCAGTATTTGTAATATTTTAATAGTTAATATTTTTTCTGTTGTTTATAACTATTTCTGTTGTTTAACTATTAAAAATATTACAAATACTGCAGTAAATATTTTGCGCATTGTAGTTTGCTTTCGGTCTAGGGGTCGACCTTATTATATATACAGGGTGAGTCATGAGGAACTTTACATACTTCTACCATATGTAGAGTCCCTCAGGGAGCATATCATGTGGGCATTAAAAAATGTCAACTCCTCTTCTTTATTAATTAACAGGGTGATTTGTGTAATTGACCATTTATTTCATTTTACTGTAGTGTTTATACGACTCATTTGATTTTTTAAATTTTTGCATGATACAGTACACTACTATCAAGCATTCGACTGGTATTAGCTAAACTAAAAAATTCCAGGACTGGCTTTGGAAAAATTAATTTAGGGATTCGTATTAAATATTACACCCTGTATATATTCTTTTTTAAAATGCAATAAGTGATTTTCAAACTACATAAATAGCCAATCAAAACGACATATGCGACAATGTTGTCGCACTTTTATTAAATTTTTAGTCTTGAGCTGTTCTTAGTATTGAACGTGTGTCCATGATCTGCACTAACCTTGTTTTTTCACCGAACTACTCGTATTAACTACGAATACCTATACATAAAGTCACGTTCAGATGGCAGTGTACGGATATAGGATAACAGCGTTGCCAATTCTACTGCCATTGTAAGTTTTGCTACTTTTGTAAAATAAGCAGGGCCAAACTCACGGTAAACTAAGATATGTTTAGGTAAGCTAAAGTTGTTAATAGAAAATTCGTGAATGAAATAAATGATAATAATTCCTAAAATGCTTTTATACATAATACCGCAGTTAATAGGGAAAAAAATATGAAAAATATTCTACAGGTTTTTTAATGTTCTAAACGGTAGATAAGGGATAACTGATGATAATTCCTTGAAGAATTACAGCCAATTTTGCTTTGTTAATTTTTTAAAGAAAGATGAAGTTTGGAAAAAATCATTTTTTTGCCTATTTTGTTCCTCGTGCATTTTAGGGAAAAATGTTTCAAATAAATGTTACAGATCTTAAAAAGTTTTTTAATTTTTTAGTTTGTAAATTAAAATACATAAACAAATGACTGAAATAATTGCAAAAAAACCCCTAATTGAGGCCCCTAGAACACAAGGGTGTAAGTGCAGTTGCTTATCACTTAGCAACTGATATCTAACAACAGGCACGTACTTTTGGCTTCCAGCTTTCTACATTAACAACAATAACACCATCAAAAAATTACGTCATTGAAAACATGCTGAAAACTGAAAAAGTGCTACCTAGGTTTTTAAATTTATATCCAACTTTGAACAAAGATTTTTCAAAACTTTGTTTTTGGCACTTACACCCCTTGTGTTCTAGGGGCCTCAATTGTGCACTAATTTATTAAATGTTCATAACTTTATTTTTTGCATAATGACGTCTAATATAACTACTTGAAATTATGTCGATTAATGAGTTATTTAAGTGTGCTACATTTCAACCAGATCAACTAAATATTTTATTACCTTTACTGAGAAAAGAATACCCCCGAAAAACAATTTTCAATCATCTTCATTTTCATAATCTAGTTCATCTTCAGAGTCATCGTTTAATGGAATTCTAATAGGTTCAATGTCATCTTGAATGTTGTCTACTGTCCAAAAATTATTCTCCAACTTTATAACATGATTGACGTAATTTTTCCAATGTCCATTGTTCTGTACTTTATCATAACCTTCATAAATCAATGTTTTAACGTCGTTTTGTTTGAAACTTGAATTCTTAGAGGACACGTACCGTTTCACTTCACTCCACACCATTTCTATTGGGTTCAGTTCACAGTGATAAGGCGGAAGTCTTAAGATATGTACATCTACGCGGCATTGTTCGTCACTGTGATTCCTGTATTTTTCACCAATACAATCAATTTTGTATTTGTCATAAATATTTTTAAATACATTAGCAGTTTCCAGAAGTTCATTTTTTAAGTAATCTTCTTCAAAATAAATGTCCTTTTCATAGAGCCACTCCTTAATTTGACGTTTCACCCAATATTGTTTGGGAAAATTTAATTTCCTAGAGTGATAAGATGCATTGTCCAAGATAATGACATTCTTTTTATTTTTTGGGAGATTCGGTATTAACATCTCTTCAAACCATTTTTCAAATAGATCTCCGTCCATCTCTTTATGGTAATCTTCAGCACCTTTTTTGGCAAGAAAAGTGATGTCAGCACCTTCAACAAATCCGTCTTTGTTTCCTGCATGGACTAAAACAAATCTTGGTCCTTTTCCAGTCGGAGTTTTTAAACCTGTGGTAAGTCCATTTACGAAAGCCTGTCGGCTATTTTTTATTGTTGTATCTTGCCATACTTGCCCATTGGTTATTCCAGTATTAACCCATGATTCGTCCATATAAATGATATTGGCTCCTTCGTTCCTCAGTTTCTTTATTTCCCGGAGATAGTGACGCCTCCAAGCGACTATTTCTTGTTTTTCTATTAATATTGAATTTCTACCTTGTTTGCCATATATAAAACCCATGTCGTGCAATAGTCTTCTCATCGTACTCTTGGAAAAATTCGGAGGATGCTCCATTTGCTTAATTTTTTCTAGTACTACGTCAAGGGTTGGAGGAATATTGTCCATAAAAAAACCGTGCACTACTTGTCTTATTCTAGACCGAGTTGCTTCATCATATCTATTCTCACGACTATTCAAATAACCGGTTCTTTTTTTTCTTATAGGAGTTACGAGTGGACCATTTTTACTTTCACTTCTATATCGGAATATCGTTCGCTCAGAGACTCCAGTCATAGCAGAAACTTCCCGCACTATTGTTCATACACTTTTATCATTATTACTGTTTGATAAATAGTTAAAAACATTTAACACTATTTTTTTGCATTCACTATTTAACAAATTACTGTTTTTGAATTTTATTACACTCGCGGCCATTTTGACACTGACACGACACAAACGTCTGATATCAACTGAAAATTCTTTTAATGACTCTCAAGTATTTACCTGAATTTATAATTGCTGGCATTAGACAATAATTTTGAATTTATAAATAGGTATATTTTTTTAATTCTAAATTATTTTGTCTGTAACTGTAAATGCAGGTAGAGAAAGTGTGTCATTAAAAGGACATTAAGATCAAAAACGGATTATACAAATAATTATTTCATTTCCACGAATTGTAAACAATTTTGAACAGAAGATATAATTCCGAAAAGACCAGATTTCCGAAATATAACTTTCTATTTTAAAATACCAACAGAAAAATTATATAATTAAAAAAATGTAGTATTTTTCCGTTTCACATTCATAAATATTTCCGAAATTATAATTCTTTTATAGGAGCCGGCCCATAACGTACGATTGTAGGTACAATTAAAAACTGACAACAATGTAGTTATTTCTGGCATATAGAAAGTACAGGCCTATCTCTGTAACGCTGCCATCTGAATGTGAATTTATCTATAGATTGGCATTGATATATATGTTGCAAATCTTATCATGTTTTAACCAGCTTCATATATCCCATCTCTACAGGATCTGAATTTACCATTTCTCATTATTTTAAGAAGCAAGTACCCGCGGCACTCACATTTTGAGATTATTAGAACTGAGAATATGTTGCTATATTTAAACAAAAAATGCACAAAAATGGATTTGATATTGTTTTCTTTATTTTTGATCTGATTCTAATGGTCACATTACAATCACTAGCAGAAATATTTAAATTACGAGGATTCAAAATACTTGATTTATAAAAAATGATATTTATCCTGGGGATATGACTCTCGGTAAGCTTTAATGACTTAAAAGCACAAGTAACATAATATTCTGTCATCATAATTCATATTATAAGATTTATATGTAATTTTTTCTTCGTGCCTGATCGTGCAAAAGATTTAATAAGCTTCATGGGTGTCTTAGTGAATATACCGGTATCAGATACTACTACTGACCTCGCCCGTGGCTTAACCAGCGATGTTCACTTACCAACCCTAATGATTCAATGCGTTATTTTAAGTTGTAAAGCAATTAAAGACAAATATTAATGCATGGATAACTTGATGTGACAAATTTATATACCGTATCACCCATTTATTAATTTTAAGTTTTTTTACACGACAAAATTACACAGGCGTTCATTAGCAGACTTAAAGCTATTATATATATAATATATAATATATTATATTATACAGGGTGAGTCATGAGGAACTTTACATCCTTCTACCATATGTAGAGTCCCTCAGGGAGCATATCATATGGCCACTAAAAAATGTCAACTCCTCTTCTTTATTAATTAACAGGGTGATTTGTGTAATTGACCATTTATTTCATTTTACTGTAGTGTTTGTACGGCTCATTTGATTTTTTTAATTTTTGCATGATACACTACACTACTATCAATCATTCGACTGGTATTAGCTAAACTAAAAAATTCCAGGACTATCTTTGGAAAAATTAATTTAGGGATTCGTATTAAATATTACACCCTGTATATATATTTTTTTAATGCAATAAGTGATTTTTAAACTACATAAATAGCCAATGAAAACGACATATTATGCGACAATGTTGTCGCACTTTTATTAAATTTTTAGTGAACGACCAAATCTAACCAAAAATAGAACAACCATAACGAAGTATCAAATTATAAGGTATTAATTTAAACAAATGTTATAAATTTCAAACGGAAATCGTTCTTAAAATACAAACATTAGTAAATTAGACACATTTTGTTTTATTTGCTACAAACAAAAAAAAAATTTAATTTACTAATGTTTGTATTTTGAGAACGATTTCCAAAGTGGAAATTGAATCGTTAATAAACGTACTTTAACCTTTAATTGTGGCATATTCCCATTTAAATAGTAATTACTTTAAAATGCCACAAGAATATAGCTTCAGAACAATGATCTTCTGTCTCTTTAAAGGATTTAATTCTTGTATTTTCTGCATTTCATCTCTTTCATCTTAAAAAAGTTCTCTAACGTACTCCCCCCATCGTCTTAATTTCTCTGGTAAATCTATTAGTAGTACTCCTTTTTTGTCTTTTATGTATTCTTGGTGTCTATTTTGACGCATTCTAGTCACTTCTCTTTTTTTTGTGCATATTTCTCATATCATATTTTGTTTCTAGTTCTTCTATCTCTTTACATTGTTTCATCAAATAGATTTCCTTAGCTGTTTTGATTTTTTACTATATTATTCATTGTATTTCTTTATACTGCTGTATATCTTTTCTTTATATTTCCGTTTTTCTTCCATCTGTAATAGTATTTTCTTCTGTCATCCACTGTTTTTGCATATTAACATTCACATTATTTTTTAATCCGTTTTTTATTCCTTCGTTTTTTAGCATTCTTATATTAATTTTTGGTTGTTGTTTTCTGAGTTGAATTATTTTTAATTTTATTTTCACGTCAATAACTAACGGATTATGATCTGAGTTAACATCTGCTCCAGGATAAGTTTTAAGTGAGGTTATAGAGTTTTTATATCTGCTATTTACGAGCATAAAGTCTATCTGGTTTCTGACAGTGTAGTTTTCTCTCCGTGAAGGAGACGTCCATGTATAAGGTATATATAGTAGTATATAGTGTATATATAGTCTTCTCTTAGGAAGCTGAAACCAAGTATTGGCAATTACCATATTCTTTTCTTGGCAGAATTCTATAAGCCTTTTTCATCTCTCGTTTCTAGTTCCTAATCCGAACTGTTGAACTACATTTTCAACTGAACCTACTTCAATTTTTGCACTAAAGTCTCATTTTGCAATAAAATTGATGCTAGACAAAGTGAAAATGTGAATGTATCAAACCACTAAAAAGAAAACAAAAGAAGGAGAATATCTTTGATATTAAAATAGTTTTTAAATCCTGAGAAAAATATTCTAAACTTTATTCATTTGACCTATCACTTACCAACACATATTCCATCCTGCTCTGTAAAAGATGATCTGCACTCACACACTCCAGCAACACATTCTAGTCTATTTTCCTTTTCTGGGTAGGGATCATGGCATTCACTATGAATTACGCAGTGGTTTCCCAGTTCTAAAATACAGATGGTTAAAGATCAACAACAGTGAAAAACTGAAACTAATTGTTAAAATATAACTTTTAGTAAAACTGAGTTAATTTATTATACGTACGGGGAGGTTTACCAAAACTATTAAAACTGCTCTTTTTGAAGTTATACTTCTATACGCACGGTCGACGTTGGAAATTTGCATAAGAGTGAATCTGTGAAACCATTATCTATGTAAGATAATGAGTAAGAGAGAGACAGAAGATATATTTTCTCTCTCTTCCTCTCTCGAAATAAAAATTTTTCCTTTTGTATATATATTTAATATTATACTATATTATATATATATATATATATATTTACGGCATAAAGTGAACTCCGCCCATGTTAAAATTCAGGTTCAAATGAGCTCCGTGGTCAAGTGGACACCGATATACGGAGCCCACTTGTCCATTCCATAATATTGGCTCTGTCGATTCGTTAAGATGTATAGTTTCATAATTCTTAAAAAAAATTGGAGCTCATAAGTACCCCTGTATCATAAATGTATTTCGCTTAGTTCACGTGTATATATTATAGGGGTCGTTCAGATCTTTTTCACTGTATATTGGAACCATACGTATATCGGTTTAAGTAAGCTCTGATAGTTTGGCAACTATGCAATTAAGCCAGCGTTCTTGATATATACATTTTATATATTTTAAACGGTTCATACGGACTCCTTATTTTTGTTAACATTCATACGCCTTACAATATGTAATCTTCTTCTTCTTCTTGATGCGCCTATCCGTTACGAATGTTGGCGATCATCATGACAATATGTAATAGATATGTATAATACCAAATACCTGTTTTTGGTAGGTACGTGCTATTCTAAAAATAGCTTTATAAATACAAAAGGATTTCATTACCCAGTTGGATGTATTTTTTCATATGCGAAAATTTACTAATGTATTTTGTTAAGATGAGTAAGTCTTTTTAAGTTTTATTTAAGAATACGATTAATAAGAACTTTTAGTTAATCCATTGTTTTACAATATCTTGTATATAGCTTCTTTATTATTTTATTTCTGGTTTTATCTGTGTACTACATATAATTCTGGATGGGTTATCTTAAAATAAATATTTAAGTGCAAAAATAGATATTTTTATGTAAAAATTGATAGTAGTGCACAAAAGAGGGAAGAATGCTTAATTTATATAAGAAGAATATACCAGTTTACCAATATTACATAATTCTGAATATTTTGTCTTCTATTTATCTTTATAATATCTCTATGATATCTTACGTAGCTGTCTGCGCTGTATTGGGTAAGATATAGTATTTGTGACGTACATGATATTCGCGTCTTAACATTTCAATTTGAGTTCTTCCTCTATTAACGGTAATATTATATAAAGGACCATTTGTAAGTATTTTGAATAGCTGACAAAATAAAGATATTGCTGACAGTTTTTGTGTTAATTGGAGATTTTGGCAAATTTAAGCAAGGCAACAACTTAGGCTTGTCTGTACACTTTGGTTATCTGCATAGTTTGAATACAGCTTGCTGTTTATCATCCGGAGAAGCAATTATAGTGTTTTTCTTCCAAATTTCGTAATTAAGTTTGTGCTCAGATCCTCAATGTTTGGAGTCGTATTATTTTTCGTTATATATACATAAATGGTGGATCCAAACTCAACATTGTTGAAGGGTTCCCTTAGCTGACTGGATTTTATCTCTCTCACTTTGAGTTTTTCTTTGCTTTCATTGCCAGCAAAGATAGCATTTCCCTATTTATTATGTGGTTTTTTCTGCACTAGAAATACGTCACATTTGTATTAAACTCCTAGGTGTATCTAACAAGTTTAAGTAAAGTAAAGTTTCTTTATCTTTAGATCTGCCCTCAATATTTATAGAATTAATGAGAATAGTTGGTCCTCAAAGGGACCGATTTGACAAAATCATATTGAACGGGTGATTAAAGAATTAGATGATTACTTAACTGATCATTATTCAGGGTATGCCCGATTGCGGTGGTCTCATTAGATTAGTACTTCAGTCTTCGTGAAGGCTGCTTTTTTTGACCTCATAAGTAATGGGTTAACTTTAATTTTTCATTAAAAATTAAAATTTTACATATTTACTATTACTTTTCGAATATAATTCGAATCAGATTTGTAAAGTAAAAACTGTAGCTATTAAAGAGTCTCTTTGTGCGGAGTTAATAATTTTTTAATATCGGTCACTACTCATTTTTTTTTTTTTTTTTTTTTTTTTTATTAAGTAAACCGCGTCAACCATGAAAGGTTATTGGCGGGAAAGAGTTGTACATGAAATTAGATGTTTGCTTATAACTACCATTTACAATTGATAACTTAAGTCTATTTTTTATATTAGATTGTACAATTTAGTTAGTTTTAGAAACTTAGACACTTTATCATAGTTACTATAGTTCAGAGCACATTTCAGATCACTTGGTAAATCACTTTGAAGTCGTTCCAGGTGATAGAGTGGACAACTAACAATAATGTGTTCGATTGTCAGAGGAATATCACAAACATAGCACAGTTTTTGTTGTTCTTTCTTCATTAGGTACTGGTGGGTTAACCTGGTATGTCCTATTCTTAAGCGATGTTGTATGACTTGATCTCGTCGTTTTTGTGGCATTATCCCTTTTGGTGACAAATCTGGGTTGATGCGTTTTAGTTTGTTGTCGTCAAGTTTTTTCCATCTCTCGAGCCATATTCTCATTGAAAATCTTTGATGGTGTTTTTAATGTCGGAAAGAGGGATTTTCTGGGAGCTCTTTATCTTGTTTATTCGTATAGCAGGCTTCTTTAGCATTCCCGATCAGCTTTTTCATTACTATTATGCCTACATGAGATGGAATCCAAACAAATTCTACCCTTTTATTCTTACTGTAAAGTTCTTCGAGATCAATTTTAATTTGGACATAGTATTGGGTGGTTTGGGTAAACCCTTAATATTTCTTGTACTGCACTTAAAGAATCTGTGGAAAATGACTGCTTCCAATTTGGGCTGGTTTGATATATGTTGTAAGGCTTTAGATATGGCATACAATTCGGCGGAATATATGGAGTACTCCTTAGGTAGCTGGAACTGGTGTTTAATTGTTTCGTCAACGAAAGCTGCGCCTACCGTTTTCATTTCAGAAGTTTTTGACGCATCTGTATATATTTGGTAATATCTTTTGTACTTGTCTTTAATCGCTTGAAACCGTTGTAGAATTATATGTGATGAAGTATCATATTTAGGATACAGTAGAAGATTTGTATTACATGTGGGGAGTTTTATGGTCCAAGGAGGAGGGTAGTTTATTTCATTGGGAATAACTTTCGGGAAATTGAAACCTGTAATTCTTTTACTAAATGATGCAGAAAGAAAGGGTTTTTGTTCAAAAATTAAATGAAAATTGTCAGAAAATGTGTGGGAGTAAGCAGGATTATTACAGTTTGCTCCAATTTTAGCTGCATATTGTAGGCTTAGTCTGTGTCTTCTAATTGAAAGTGGTGGGTTCATCAGCTTCTACATAAAGACTTTCTACTGGACTGGTTCTGTAGGCTCCAAGTGCAAGCCTTAACGCGGTATTTTGTATGATGTCCAATTGCTTTAGTATACTATCTTTAGCTGAACTGTAGACTATTGATCCATAATCTAGCTTGCTACGAATCTGTGTTTTATATATATTAAGTAATTGTGAGGTATCTGCTCCCCAATTATGATTGGCTAATACTTTTAGAATGTTCATATTTTGCATGCAAGATTTTTTAAGTTGTTGAATGTGGGTTTTCCAAGTGAGTTTTGAATCTAATACCATTCCCAAAAAACGATGTTCTTCTACATACTGCAAATTTTGATTGTAAAGTGTTAATTTTGGCCAAATTGTTTGTTTGTTTCTTGAAAAACATATTGCTTTTGTTTTGTTTGTAGAAAAACGAAGACTGTTCTCTTGACCACTTTTCTAAAGCTTTGATGGACTCTTGCAGAATACTAACAGCTATTCGGCTATTTTTATTGCTTACATAAAGAACAAGGTCATCTGCATATAAACCAATTTGGACAGGAGTATTAATGTTATCAACAACTTCATTCATTGCAATCAAGAAAAGTGTTACACTAAGTGTTGATCCTGGGGAGTTCATTATCTTGGGTATACGAAGTTGACAAATGATTATTAAGTTTAACTCTAAAATTTCTATCATAAACAAAATTTTTGATAAAAGCTAGAAGATTTCCGTCCACACCCATTGTTTTAATCTTTTTAGGACATCATACTTCCACATAGTATCGTAGGCTTTTACTATATCAAAGAAGACAGCCAGTACTTGGCGATTACTTGCAAATGCCTCGTGTATGACCGATTCTAGTTTAATCAAATTGTCCGTTGTACATCTGTTTTTCCTAAATCCGCTTTGTTGTTTGCATATTAAATTATTGGATTCCAGGAAGTATTGCAGACGTTTGTTAAGTATTTTTTCTATCACTTTGCACAAGGTGGATGTTAAAGATATAGGTCGATACGAATTTGGATCCGTCTTTATTTTATTAGGTTTTAAAATAGGAATTACAATTGCTGCTTTCCAAGATTTTGGAAATTGATTCGTATTGACATAAGAGATTATAGATATCTAGAAGGTATTGTTTAGCATTTGCTGGAAGATTTTTAAGGAATGCATAAGATATTTCGTCAGGTCCTGGGCTAGAATTTTTAACGTCCTGAAGTGCTTCATTTAGTTCATTTATACTTAGTGATGAGTTCAGTGGATGATTGTTATTGGTAATGATTATTTTTTGTTCTGAGTTTCTTTTATGTTCAATAAATATAGGGTCATACATAGAGTCATTGCTGTATGTTTGAAACGAAACTGCTAAGGTATTTGTTATTTGTGCTTCATCCGATATTTGATTTCCGTTCATATTAAGAGAGTTTATTTGTAAGCATATGGAATACCTTTATTCTGCGGATCTTGTTCCACACTTCAGATGCGGGGGTATCATCGGTAATTGAGGATACGTATTGTTTCCATGACTCACGTTTATTCTTTTTGATTATATATCTTGCCTTAGCTCTATGTTTTTTAAAATTTACTAAGTTCTCTTCATTATGGTGTTTTTTTAATACGTTGAAGCATGTTTACTAAGTTTCAGTGCATCTTGACATTCAGCATTCCACCATGGGACGTCTGTTTACGTTTTGGCCTGCTTGTTTTACTATAGTTACTTCTGCAGCTTTTATAATATTGTAGTGAATTTTTCAACAATGAAATCAATATCAGTTTCCAATGGTCCTAACTGGGGTATAGAGTTTTTGATAAAATTTTGATAGCTTGCCCAGTCTGCATTATTGATTTTCCACTTTTCTGGAAAGGATATTTCAGTATTTTTGTCTGATGCGTAGTTGGTTATTGATATACGCCAGTGATCGCTATCATAAGTATGTTGTAGTACTTCCCAGTTTAAATTTGGAGCTAGCGAGCTTTCGCATATAGATAGATCGATAGCGGAATGTTTACCAGTAATTGAGTTAAAGCGAGTTTTTTCCCTGAGTTAAGCAAGACAAAGTCAGTTAAGCTTAAAAATCTTTCTATGGTGTCACTCTTTTATCTGTAGATAGACATCCCATGTTGTACTGTGTGCATTAAAGTCTCCTACTATTATTCTGGGTTTTGGAATTTGATCAATTAACATTTCGAGTTGTTTGGCAGTGATTTCGGTATCTGGTGGAATATATACATTGCATATAGAATATTGTGTTGAAGATTTTATTTTAATTGCTACAACCTCTAATTCGGATTGTATAGGGATTTCCTCTGATTCCAAATGTGAATTAACATAAATAGATACGCCGCCACTAGCTTTACCAGTGTTTGTTCTAATTTTATGGTAGGCCTCATATTGTTTTAACGAGTATTTTTTATTTGTTGTGAAATTTGTCTCTTGTAAGCAGATAACTTGTGGATGTGTTTCTTTAATTAAAAGCTGTAGCATTTCTATATGTGTAAATTTTTTTTTTTATTTATCGTTGGCAGGAGTATTTTCCTGTGATGCGTCAGTATCTTCAGAGGTGTCGTCCTGAATACTAAAATCTTTGCTTATTTTACTAAGTAATTTTTCTTGATTCTTGTAATTCTAGATTTAATTGCTCTTTCGTTCAATATGGGATATATTTCAGTTAGCATATGTCCCAGCCGTGTATATCCTGTGTGTATTCTAAGGCCAGTTCTACTGGGGTGGAAGAACCATGAACGTCTTCTAAGAATGCTAGTAATTGGGTGTAATTTAGTACATATGGTGGTGATGCATCTTGGATAAATTGTTTGGCTGGTTGTAATAACGTCTCAATATTAGTAGTTTCTGAAGTAGATTGGTCTATTTTGATAATTTTTTTCTTCTTTTTAATTTGCACTGGTTTTGGTTTTGTGAATTCTGTTGGTATAGTTTCTGTAGGAGTGGAGCAAGTTGGGGATGACACTTCGAGTAAGATCGTTTTATTTTTATTATAGGTAGCAGTGCTGACTTGAGCATTCATTTCTTCTCGAGATTCGTCATTTACATTTGTAATTTGATTTTGTTCGGGACTAGTGGATGGTATTTGTGGAAGAAAATTTTCCTCCGTTTGGGGCTTTTGAGTATTTTGTGGATAAGAGGGATTTGAGGAACAGTCCGAGGCAACGTGACCAGCTTGGTGGCATTTGTAACAAGTTAGTTTATCAGAAAGAAAAATTCGGTACGAAATGTTTTCAAATCAATTAGGACGGAGTCGGGTACAGTAAAATTGTCTGTAGGTGCAAAGTAAACTTGTCTTCGAAAACTAGAACATGGCTGTATTGCGGGTCTTGTATTCCAGCTCTAAGAAACGAAATCGGAGACATTAATTTAAAACCAAGGTTGATTAAAGACTGTTCGATTATATGATGGGGTATAGATGGACATACGTTGGATAAAACTAATCTATTAGCGGGTGTAATTAGTTTACGTGCTTTAATTGTATGTTCTCTAATTTTAATTTCACCATGTTGACTTAGAAAATCATCTACGACTTGTGTGCTTGAAAGGTAGATGCATATTCTTCCGTTTGACATTTTGGATGAGAACAATACATTTTTTGGATGGACTATAGTTCCTACTGCAATGGTGTACTCTTCTGTTCTTATTTCATCTACTGCCGGTAAAATTATGGCCTGGTTTTTTGTTGGGAATTTTGTTAATGGTTGTTGCTTAGTGATAGTAGAATAAGTAATGTTTTGCTGATCGGGATTAATTGATGGACCCTGTAGTCAGAAGTACCACCTGCCATTTTGTCAAATTTAATTTTATATTTTATTTTAAATTTAAATTGAACTTTCATTTCAATAATTTTAATTTGGGTATGTCCGACTCTGTTTATTTAAAAGTAAATAGTCGATCTAGCAATTAGCAAGATAATGCCAAGAGTTGAAATAGTATTTTAAATAATTAATAAATACGAATATAAATAATGTTCTTCGTATGTATATAAAAAGAATGTTTGTAATCAAACTACTGCAAATTTGGAAACTGTACTTACAGCTATAAATAGACCACTGTACTCTGCTTCTATATATTTCGTTTTAGTATTTAAATTTACACTGTTTCTTCTCAAGTATTTCGACTTGTCTACCTGAAATTTCAGGACCAGTCTCTAATATCGAATTCTATGATTGGTTTTTACAAGTTAAATCACAAAAATTTCACGGAGAACTTTTAAATGCGTAACTTGCACTACTCATTTATATTGATAACAAACAGTGTACAAAAGTTAAAGTTACAGTAAAACACTGAAAACTTCCACAAAATTTATTTTAAACTCTTATCACTACAGCTGATTCGGCTGATTGCCTTTCTCAAGTGATCTATTTTTGGCATGCCTTTACACTTTATAGTCCTTAATGAAATAGGTTGAGGAGGAGAGAACTGTTTGTCTCAAGTTGGTCATTTAGAATTATATCTGTGTTTTTTAATTTGTTGATTTCCATAGATTCTAACAAAGATAGCTTAAGGCCTTTATTTTGAACGTGAAGAATGTTAAATTCGGTATTAAAAGAATGATTATGATCTAGAAGGTGAAGTGCGTATGTAGATCCTAATCATTCTTTTAATGACGAATTTAACATTCTTCACATTCAAAATAAAGGCCTTAAGCTATATTTGTTAGAATCTATGGAAATCAACAAATTTAAAAAACACAGATATAATTCTGAATAACCAACTTTAGACAAACAGTTTTCCCCTCCTCAACCTATTTCATTAAAGACTATAAAGTGTAAACGCATGCCAAAAATAGATCACTTGAGAAAAGCAATCAGCCGAAACTGCTGTAGTGATAAGAGTTTAAAATAAATTTTGTGGAAGTTTTAAAAATAAAGTTTTTAGTGTTTTATTGTTACATAAAATGAATTTCCATCAAGTAACGGTCGAATCCATCAATTATTTAAAGTTACAGTGTTAAAATAAGTATACAAAATCTTCTTTATCAAAAAAGTAGAAAAAGATAATATTTATGCTTTTATTTTTTTAAATCTTTTCTATTACTTTCATTCTACCGTTCAGGGGCGAACTAAGTCCTAGGCAACCTAGACGTCTAGGGCCTAGTGCCAGAATATTAGATTTTAATTTTTATATTTCTTACATTTGTATTTAACAGAAAAAACATAATATTCATAACTACTATTGCTGAAACATTTAAATTATGCCGATTCGTTAATCGCTTTTACCCTTGGGGATATCAAAAGCATTATACATCAATATCACTGTGCCCTAATACGTATAAAATAATAAACAAAATCATACGACATAATTTGAAGTAGAGACTGACCTTGACAAGGAATACTTAGATTTAGTAATTTATAGTATGTAATATATTCTGGAGTATATATTACATACGTGCCAATATGCTGTATTAATTCTGTGTGGGCGATGTATATTATTTAATGTATGGATATATCGTTGCCATCCCTATTTACTAGGCACGTATTTAAAAAATAGTAAATGAGAAAAAAATATATTGGAGGGAAGTACATACTGTGTAGTAGGGACAATCGAATTTATTTCTTACATGTTGCCGTTTCGTGGTACAAATGAAGTATTTTTTGTAAAAATAATGGTAATTATATAGGTGATTTATAATATTTATCGAGTTCGTTTGAACTGCAACATTGATACAATAAACTATTTATCCCTACAATACGTGATGAATTTATTTCTATTATATCGAAATATTTAAAACTCATTAGAGTGAACGAAGTAAAGACAGCCAAATTTTACTCTTTAGTTATTGATTCACACCAGATGTATCTCACATAGATCAGCTTACCGTCATTCTTCACTATGTTCTTCTAAGTGGTATAAAAGAAGGATTTTTGAGATTTCTACCTATATTTTCTGATACTGGTGAAAACTTAGAGAAAGGTATTTTAGAATTTGTAAATAATTTAGGTTTAGGCTTTCTGATGGCTTTATATGTCATATAAAGGTCACGGTAAAAAAACAGAGATGGAACAAGATTCTCGATTCAAATAGTCAAAAAATTAAAGCACAGCGTACTTAAATAGAAAATACGAATACCTATTTAGGATATCCCAAGGTACAAAACAGCTCCTAGCATATACGGACGATATATATATGTAGAACAAATAGAAGAGAACGATTCAATAAATCTAGATAAAACATTATTTGAAACAAAGATTATAAAGTATTTACTATTTAAATGGGAATAAGTCACAATTAAAAGTTAAAGTACGTTTATTGATATTTTAATTTCCATTTCGGAAATCGTTCTCAAAATACAAACATTAGTACCCAAATTAGACAAATTTAGTTTTTGTGTTACTTGGTGAAAAAAATTCTTCTAAAAGACCAATTTATATTGATAATTCAGGCATACATTATACATTTTAAACTAGACGACTTTAAAATGATATTGCCAATAGTGTTGAGTTGCGTTCCTGGGACGACTTTACTTTTAAGATAGTTCATTCGATTAAATGAAATCAGTTTTAACTTGAGAATATCCGTCAGAAAAAATCATAGCATGTAATTCGTCTTTAAAAAGGTAAACACATGCCATGATGACAGTAAAACTCTTCTGTTAGTGATTCCATAGTAAATTATGGAGGAAAAACTAGGAAAAAACCTCATAATACTATCTCTACATGGTAAGTATTTCATCGTGAATTTAGTTTACTTTCAATAAACACCACATTCTGCTTTTATATGTTTGTTATTTAAAAAAACATAAATGATGTATTCTCTATACGTTACTGACTTTCTAATACTGATATGTTCCTTTTAATAACTTCCTCTTTTAATATGGGTAAGCAGGTCTTACTACAATCTGCAGAGGAATTTGCGACACAATTGGTCTCATTTAGCATAATTAAAGCCGCTTCTTTGATTTTTCTCTTTCTACCATCTGTTGCTTTCAGGACTATATTTGAATCATTCCTTTGAACGATATGTTCATTATCCCATGAGTGTTTACATATTTGAGATCTATCCATTCGGGATAGTATTATGAAGTTTTTTTCCTGGGTTTGCCTCATAATTTACTGTGGAATCACTAACAGGAGAATTTTAATGTCATCATGGCATGTGTTTGCTTTGTAAAGACGAATTACATGCTATGCTTTTTTCTGACGGATATTCTCAAGTTAAAATTGATTTCATGTAATCGAATATATATTACTTAATGAATCTTTCAAGTAAAGTCGTCCCAGGAACGCAACTCAACAATATTGGCAATATCATTTAAAGTCATCTACTTTAAAATGTATAATGTATGTCTGACTTGTCAATATAAATGAGTCAAATAAAATTAAATTATTAGAAGAATTTTTTCACCAAGTAACAAAAAAAAAACAAAATTTGTTTAATTGACTAATGTTTGTATTTTGAGAACGATTTCCGAAGTGGAAATTGAAACGTCAATAAACGTACTTTAACCTTTAATTGTGGCTTATTCCCATTTAAATAGTAAATGCTTTAAAATGCCACAAGAAAATAGATTCAGAACAATATTAAAAAACATTTAAAGTCCTTATTAAGTTATCGCTGCAAATCTGTATAGACTGAGAACACATGCTAAATGAAGAAAGCTCTTATAACAATATTGTCCAGGAAAATAAATCGCAACGACTAAGGCAGATCGGACTCATGCACTATAGGTCATTTCCAGAGGCAATGTGCTAATTGTACGTAAAATAAATGTTTTTAGGGTAGATCTTTTACAGCAGGTGTGATTCAAATACACCTAAAGCTAAAAACTGTCGATTTTTGTATGAAAGAAGACAATTTAATTTTTTATGCAAATTTAATGTAATCCACAAGGAAAATGAAATTAGTTAACTGTGAAATACTATGAATCACAAAAGTTTAACTTAAAAATCCTTTATAAAAGGTATATAATTAAAAAGACCCTTTCGAGCTACATCACATAACGTTTTCTGACCGAAAATCCAGTCCAACATCAGTGAATTATTACCAGGTATACATGAGTCAAGCACCAAAATTCTGGGTAAGTAGTTCAAAAGATGTGATGTTAAAGTATATAACAGGTACCCTATATAGCAGCGTAAGACTCCCGATAAAAGTTGTTGCTGGCTCCCAGACCATGTCTCAATGCGTTCTAGATGACATCTCAGTTGCCATTGTCTGATAGATTTCCTTCGAATCATCCAATTTTCATGGTTTGTTTTAATTTTTTTTTCCACAACTAATTTTTCCAGTTTAATACATCTTTGTAATAAAATTTTTGTTTGTCAAAATGTAGTATATCACTGATTTGTGTCCGCATGATAAAAGTATACTTTTGTAGATCTAGGTTACTGAAATATGGTATTATTTTATTGTGTATTCATTTTATGCGTAGACATTTTTAAGGGTTCTCCGTTTTTATGTTGTATACTTTTACAGATTTACTTCATACCTGGTGCTAGGTCGTTGCTAGATCTTGTATTTATTTATTTTTTATTTATTTTAGGGTATTCTGTGACCTGTAACCTTTTTACCTCATTTGAATGGCGCAAATGTCTGCATGTGTTTTATTAATTCTGTTATCAGTTCCTTGCCCTTGTTGTCAAGTACTGTAATATTAAAGATCGCTATCATGTATTTACTTATGTTTACTTTTACTTCCGAATATTTCTTCGTACGCCATATTTAATGCTGGTAAATTACGTTAAAACAAATTACTATCTTAATATTTACTTGTTTTTTTCTGATATATCTTGCAAATGTGTTGATCTGACCAGTTTTTCTTTGATTTGAGTCATCGTACAAATGGGCTGGTGTTCTAAAAGTGAATCTTGCGAATCTAGACTTGGTTTCTTTCGTTCTTTAGGTACTTATCTTCGAATATTAAGTGAAATTTGTAGCTACGAATGGTAGAGCTTATGTATGGATGCAAGTCTTAATGTAACAAATATCAGCTGATGATTTTGCTGACTAACTTATAACTAAGTCTACGTGTCAACTATGTATTAGAGTGCAAACCAATTAGTATTGCATAGGGTGCAATCATCTACGTTTTAAGGGTGGAAGGATGTGCTTCCCCTTTTTAGCTGATAAGCTTGCGGAGAATATTATTGCTGGTCCTCAATTTACCCTTTAGTTTTAAACAATCATCTGTGAATGGCCACGTGTGATACAAACTATTTTCAAGGAATTTATAGGAAGTCTACAGTTCAACGATTTTATGACATTATTGGATGTTCAGTTTTGTGAAAGCGTCTATGTTAGGGAAATTGAAAGAACACTCAGAAGTTTTTCAGGGGTTTTGGCTGAAAATTGATTAATAGTTTATTTTTGTTATGAAATAATAGGTGTATCGTCTATATAATAGAAGACCGGTATGGGTTGATCGTTTGTGTAAACAAGCGAAACCGTTCTTCATTTGCTATTCTTACCATTAAGTGATACGAACAATATTCTGTTAAGTAGGCATACGCAGATAATATAAGTGCGTTTGTTATCTAAGGGGATATCATATAGTTTTTGGAGAAATATCCTGTAATTTGAGGTATTGTAAGTGGCATTTAGATTTAAAAATACCACCCCCGATACACAATATTTTTCGTGCTTGTCTTTGCTGTGTTGGGTAAGATTTAGTATTTGTCATGTACATGATCTTCCCTATCTATAGCCACTTTCGTCTTTTAACTTGAATTTTTCTTCTAACATCGGTAAAATCGTACTAACAATCTTGTGCAAAAGTATTTTGAATAGCTGACAAAATAAAGATATTGGCCGATAGTTTTTGTGGTCGTTGCAGTTTTTGCCAGGATTAAGCAAGGTACAAACTTTGGCTTGTCTCTACACTTTATGTATCTTCATAATTTGAATGCAGTTGTTTATCATCTGGATAAGCCTTTCTAGTATTTTTATGTATATGGCGAATCCAAGCTCAACATCGTTTAAAGGTTCTCTCAGCTGACTGGTTTTGTTCTTTCTTACTTTGAGTTTTTCTTTGCTTCGTTTCCGATAGAAATAGCATGTCTATATCTATAATGTGGTTTTTAGTGATCAGCTTTATACCAAGTACCCTAGGTTAGGCCCTATATGTGTTTAGCGCATATGTCTGATAAGTTTAAGTAAAGTTAAGTTTCTTTATCTCTAGATATACCCTTAACTGTTGTTATTGGAATAGTTGGTCCTAAAAAGCACCAATTTGACAAAATCATGCTAGAGGGGTGACTGAAGAATTAGGCGATTAATTAATTAATCATTTCCCGGGGTATGCCCGATTGTGGTGGTCTTATTAGTACTTCAATCTTCGTACAGGCTCGATGTTTGAACCCCATAAGCAATGCCTAATCTTTTACTTTTTATTAAAAATTTAAATTTTACATATTACTTTTTCACGATATTTCGAATCAGATTAGTAAAGTAATATATTAAAGAATTAATTTTTAATTATTGTTGGATTGATACTAAAAAGTAGTACCAAAGTGCTTTAAAAAAGATGAACGAATTAGCGAGCTGTTTTGAAACCTAAATATTATGAATCGAATCGGGGATATCATTTTACACAAACTAAACCGCTTGTCTACAAAAAAAAATCGAGGAAAATATGATACGGCTGGAAAGACTAATGACTTAGCTAATTACCACATAAATATCAATGTAACGCAAATAGGATGATTTTGGATATTTATAAATATACAAAATAATATTATATATACCCATATAGATACAATAATAAAATGAAACTACAGCTAGGTATTACACAATATAATAAATACTTATTTAGATAAACGTAAAATGGTCAACTAAACGTTAACGATGAATGTTTCAAATAAAGGTTAAAACATGTTTTCCAATTCGCGGAAAAAGATTTATTACAGCATATAAGACAAATTCGTAACAAAATTCATATTATTATTTAAACGGTACTCAATATACCAGCAAAGTAATTTTTGCAACAAATATGTAGATTGTACCTTACCCCTTTGGCACACAGAAACCACAAAAGAATTAAATATAGCGCAAAGGAACTCATTTCTTCGATAACTGAGCAGCCACCATATCTACTGGATAGAACGACTGTCTTTGGTGACTGAGCAGCCTTTATCCCTACTGGATGGAATGATTGCCTTTAATGACCGAACAACCTCGACCCTTATTGGATGAAATGACTCTCTGTTACTGGACTAATTATACGAGGAGAATCAAAACTAACAAAAAGTTTAATAATATTTAAATAATGCTTATATATATACATATGTAGTTGCAAAAGTAACAACAAAAACTTTACAAATTCAATACGAAAAAGCGGAAAATATGGGTCTTTATATATAAACGAGAATAAAAAAATATAGGGCTATCATAAGAAGAGAAACATGATAAGACATACTATTTTAATAGTCCAGTACAACTTTAAAATGGTTCATCGGTCTAAATATGTGTGAGCTAAAATCACTGTTAATAAAAACATTACAAACGACATTAACAACAGAATATATAATAGCAATCGCTACTTTTTAAGCAAAAAATTAAATCCAAAAATATACCATGCAATACCAAAATTAAGAATTTACCATGCAGTCGTAAGACCTATAATAACATACATATGTACATGAAACATGGACAACGTAAAAACAAAATAACAGCCGATTGAACGTCGCAGAAAGAAGAATTAGTAGAGAAATATATGAACATGTTAGGGATAATATTACAAATTAATACAGAGTGCGAAATAACCGAGAACTAATTGATTATAATATAACAAGCCAGATAAAGTAGAAACATAAATAACATCTTGTACGTATCTACGCAATACCTTGTAAAAATAATATTGTACATTTTTGAGAACGAACTCATATTTGAACATCGAAACGCCCAATAAAATATGTATTAATAAATATTGTGTCATATTACTTGTATTCTATCCAAAAAAATTTAAAAAAAAATAAAGTTGGACATATTGAGATGGATTACTGAATACTATAGAGTACAGGTAGTTGGAGCTACCGAATATTTTAATACAATCAAACTTGGTGTGAACATTTTGGTTAAAAGAATAAATTTGATTTTTATACTACACATGTAGTTGACGTTTCTATCTCCAAATTCATTTTTTTTAGTTCTTTTCTAGACGCGTGTTAAACAAATTTTGTTTATATTGCAATTTTTTCTTTTTGTAGATTTAATAGTGATATCAGTTTGATACATAGACATACAATACAAATAGACTAACTGTTGCAATACAGATCCGTTCCCCAGTGCAACAGAGAAAACTGACGAAAGTCCATGCATCTCTTTCTAATTTGTCAGGTTTATCGAACGCGTGACCTATGACCAATGAGAAGGTCACGTGGTCAATAACCCCGTCCCATTAGAAAAATATGCAGGGATTGCTTTTCTTCAGTTTTCTCTGTCGTATTGAGGAAACGCGACTGTATGGCAGCTGTCAGTCTATTTGTATTATATTATGTCTATGGTTTGCTACATGCATTTTCCCTTTTATCTTTTATGCGACAACGTTATCAGCGATATCTAAATTGCTCCAATCTTTTAAAATTATATGGTTCTATTGTTAAATGTATGCTCTAGATCTAACCATCAGCATAACTAGGAGCTGTTTTGTACCTTGGACCGTTATTGGATTTCATCGTAAATAGGTGCTATTTCTATCTTATTAAGCTGTTCTTTAATTTTTTGACTATTTGAATTGAGAATCTATATTTTATTCTACTGTTTATTAACACAGATTTTTTTGGCGCCCATTTCCATCTTAAGTTTTTCGTTTCCCGTTCATTATTACAACAATTTTTCGGGATACCGACGTATGAAACCCGTTGCTATGTATTTGCATGTTTCGATGTCCAACAGTAGAAAATTTGTCTCGTTGTAAAGTCAATATTATTGTATTAGGAAATATGATATTGTCTTATAATAATAAAGTTGTTTTGCTTCGCTTTCTCAGACTGCTACCGTCGTGCTCTCTGGTATTTGATATTTCGCCGGTCAAGCAACAATTTCTATATGCATTAACTTAATGCTGATATCCTGCTTCCCCAACCCAGGTAGCAGTTCCGAAACCAATAAAACTGCTACACTCATGCTTTCTATTAGCCAGCCCAGGATTATAGCTACGCATTGTATGCGTAGCATCGTACTGATGTTAGTGCTGCCCCTTATAATGAATGGAATATGAAAGGAAAGTTTTGGCAATTTAATAAGATCTTGTGTGTTAGAATATAACTTTTTCAAGAAAGTAAAGGGATATCAAACCGCTATTCGAATTTAATCAATAGCTAAAATATTAAAATGCTATAGAATAATGCTTTATTAGCATTAATAAGTTTATAATAGACACTTACTTAAGTTTGAAAATAATTAGAGCAAGTAATATAAATTATCACCGTGCTTATTATACATAAAAATAAAATAAAATTATTATAATGTTAACAATTTATATTATAACATATTTAAATACATTAGCCAAATATTCCTGAAATTCCTCGATAACTAATCTGGTGGATATTTAAATAAATTTTAAGTTCCCAAAATGTACCTGCTATAAAATTTGAAAATCTACGACTAATACAATTATTGACAACATCGCAGGGGCTTAGTTGTGTACGCTAAAAGCTGTATACGGATCCCAAAAATATTTTATCCAGTTACGGAGTCCACTTGATCCTACATGTTGGTCGGAGTTTACATAATGCGCTACTTAGATAATAATATACACGGTGTATATTCTCTGGAGTTAGTATAATACCGTTTTAGGACGGAGCCTACATTAACCGCTAGAAGTATATATATATATATATATATTAATATATATATATATATATATTATATATATATATATATACTTCTAGCGGTTAATATGGGCTCCGTACTAAAACGGTATTATACTAACTCCAGGAGAATATACGCCGTGTATATTATTATCTGAGTAGCGCTTTATGTAGACTCCGACCAATACGTCGGATCAAGTGGACTCCTTAATAGGATCAAACATTTTTGGGATCCGTATATAACTTTTCCCGTACACTTCTTAACTCCTGCGATGTTGCCAATAATTGTATTAGTAGTAGATTTTTAAATTTTATAGGTGGTACATTTTGGAACCTATTAATATGAACATCAAGTAGCGTAATCGTTTAACAGTTTAAGAAACTCTTCTGTAAGATATTTATAATTTTTCAATTACTGCAGTTTATGGCGTGTAATATTTATTTCATGAAGTAGTTAAAATTAGACTATAATAATTTATAAATTAATCTTTAATATTATAATTTTTTGCTGTCTAATTTCAATATGTTGATTTTTAATTAACAAAATATTTGATGCATTAAAGTCGCGTAGCTTTTTCTACAAACATTCAATTTTAAAGCTATTAGTATAAAAGTCTAAAAAAAAAGTATAAAAACTAAGGAATTTAATATGGATACACACGTCAGTGTGCTTTTCTCAAGTCTCAAGTTTCTCGAATCCATCAATCATTCATTGTATTTCTTATACTTTCATTTTAATCCTCTCCAATCAAGATTTTAAAGCAGGTTTGCTCCATTAGTCCATTTTTATTACTTTTTGTCACTATTTCTCCTTTTTCATTATCATCATCATTACGTGGCGCTACAACACTGGGTGGGTCTTCGCTAACTACAAATTTTCTCCAAGTTGATCGATTTTCCACGAATCTGTAATCAAATGAAATGTTAATATTTTGAGATATAATTGGATGTTTTCTCTCCATTGCTTACTGATACGCCTAAGCGGCCTTCTTTCTTCTGTGCTAACTTCCTTCCATACCAGTTTTACAAGTTTGATATATTGGCGTCTATGCATGTGTCCGATCTACCTTAAGCGATTTATTTTTCTGAACAATATCGTTATAAAAGCTTTCTTTATTCAGTATCGGTTCTTATTCTATACGGATTTGTAGCGATATGATAATGAGGTTAAAACATTTTTCTAATTATTTTTATTTCAAATATTCGTACTTCTTCCTTATTTTTTTTTAGTCAATGTCAATGATTCGCATCCATGTATTAAAATAGGTCTAAAATTTGAATTATGCTAAAAGTATTTAGTTATTGACGTTATTATTAACAGTGAATATTTATCTAAGATATTTAAAGTGTTCCATATTTTTGAAATTATAGTTGTTAACTTTAATATTTTATCTAGATTTATTAAATTGGTCTTTTCTGTTGATTCGCTTGTATTTGGTTTTCATTTCGTTGATTTTTCGTGCTCTCTTTACTTTATTGAAGATGTTTGCGGACGGGAGAGTTTCTTATGAGATCTATGTCATTAGCATATGCTAGGAGTGCTTTGTACCTTGGGCCTTTTTTGAATTACATCTTAAATAGGCGATATTTCCATTTTAGTAAGCTGTTCATTAATTTTTTGACTATTTGAATCGACAATCTGTATTTTATTCGACTGTTATATCACAGAGTTTCTTGGCGCATATTTTCATTCTTGGTTTTTTTCCCGTATCATTATTACAAAGATTTTTCTGGAGATCGACATAGGGAACCCGGTGGTATGTACATGATGTTTTCATAACCAACATCGAAAATTTGACTTACTGTAAAGTCATAATGATTTTACTAGGAAATATAGTGTTGTTTAATAATAATAAAGTTCAAGCAACAATTCCTATATGCAATACCTTGGTATGATATTTCTGCTCCCCGATACCAAGTAGCAGTCCGGAAAACATTAAAACTGCTACACTCATGTTTCCTATTATCCAAAAATTAGCCAGTCCAGGACTATACTGCCCTCATAAGTGAATAGAATATGTACGGAGGTTTTTGGCAATTTAATAGGATTTTGTGTGTTAGAATATTATTTCTCCGAGAAAGTAAAGAATATTTATTTGCTATCCGAATATAATCCATAAATTAAATATTAGAATGCTATAAAATAATGCTACTAAGCAGCAAAAACGGTATAATAGTCACTAATGAGAAAATCAAATAAATGTTTTTTAACATACAAAAGAAAGGATGTAGAGTAAGGCATAACGTAATAATAAAGCTATATAATTTTGAAAAATTGCAGCGTTTTAGATATCGTAGATAACGTTGTCACATAAGAAATAAAAGGGAAAATTCAGGTAGCTAACTGATGTATATAGAACCCTTATAACACTTTTAAATCCAGAAGCCTAATATAAATCTCTAAAATCAGGATATATAAAACAGTGAACCAGTGCTAATGTGTGGATATGTAACGAGAACGTATTAATTAGATCAGGATTGCTAGAAAAGCCATCAGAGGTATTTCCCGACTTACAAAGGTCCGAGTACTAACCAATACTGAACGAAACTAATGCCAAGGTCAAACACATATATAAAGATAGCAACGAGGTATAAGAACCTAAATCTCAACTCCAAAGTTGCGCTGGCTTTATCCAAAGGCTCTCTCATTAACTGCGTTCCCAAGTTAAATTGGTAGGATGCCCCGAGAGAAAAAATGCCCTTAGAATGTCCACGGATGAAGAGCGCAGATTTAGGAATAATGAGACTACTTACCGACTCATCATATTTATCAACACCTGCTATCCTACCTACAATCAATACATATCTGTTGAGGACTATCAAATCAATTACATGTAATCAAACGAACTAGACTTAAAAAAAGTATCCTAGGAAAGGCACTTCGGCAATATTGACATATATTTTTTAAAACGCCATTTATGTGGCTGAGTTTGCAATAGGAATGAGGAGACAAAAAGGAAGAAATGGTAATAAAATCTTGTTGCGTTCCGACTATACGATGACGATGATCTCTATATAACATATAGGAAGAAATGGAGAATAATGTCTATGTTCAATTTAGAACTCGTTGGTTTTCTTCCTTTCGAATTGGGTATGTATATGTATTACCATAGAAAAAATCAAAAAAAACTATAATTATGAAACTCTATCTAAAATAGTAAAATCGATAAACAAATTATATAAACAAAAAGATTATATAAATCCTTAATATTTAAACAGACTGCTTTACAAAAGGTGAACGAATAAGCATAAATAAATTGTCAACAAAATAAATCAGAAGAATATGACACAGTATATTGCTTAAAAAGAATTCTTATGTGACTATGCTAAAATATGATACGATCGGAAAAACGGCAATGACTTTTACAGCTGATTGCCACATAAATATTAATGTATTGCAAATATGACGATATTGCCTCGTACTGTTATATAGCAATTTGTTGTCACATTGCTGAAAGTTACTTGATGGAAATTCATTGTATCTAACAATGTATCTAACAATAAAACAACAAAGATCTGCATTTACACGTTATAGATTGTAACTGAATAAGTTGAGGAGGGGAAAACTGTTTGTCACAAGTTGGTATTCAGAATTATGTCTGTATTTTGTAATTTGCCAATTTCCATAGGTTTAAATTTTCATGGATATCACTAGACTCGAGAGCAGTGTATGATTCCTTAGTTATGTTTTTAAAGGATAGTAAAATAACCATCTAAATAATTATGCATTAGTTAATAACGTAACCTTTGTTTCTAACCCAATTGTCAAATTCCTTTCTTACCGTGGCCTAGTGTTGTACGTCTTTTTAAAAAATGCCTTGATGGGCCCCTAGGCGAGAAGAGAGTGACCCTGTTTACCTGTCTTTTGTTTTGTATATTTATTAATATAAACTCAAACAACCATTTGTACCATGTTGAGTCTGGCTGAATGACTAAAAGTCTATTCCAAAAAAATTTCATAGAATCTAAAGACAGCTTAAGGCCTTTATTATAAATATACTTTTTAGTAATAAAAATAAGTAAATAGAACCTAGAATATCCATGTAAAAGAATGTAATCTTTGATCTCTGAGATAAACTCATCTGCTGAACAATGGCGCCGATATATATGTAGTTAAAATTTTGAACACCTATTTTAACCTGTTTGTTTCCTTATTATCCATATATGAGTTGTGACCGATGTTACAAACTCATTTACTTTTTACAAAGAGTCTATATATTAGCTATAGTCATTACGTCCATGGCTACAGTTATAACTATACAAATCTGACTCGAAATATCGTCTAAAAGTAACAGTATGTAAAATTTAGATTTTTAGTCAAAAGTAAATACTTTGTCATTTTTTATGGAGTTCAACGTAGAAGCCTTCACGAAAATTTAAGTACTAATAAGACCACCGCAATCGGGCGTACCTTGGGTAATGAATATTTAATTAATTGGTTAATTCTTCAATCACTCGTCCAATATGAGTTTTGTCAAATCGGTCCTTTTTAGGACCAACTATTCTATAGAGATAAAGTAAACTATATCTAGAGATAAAGACAATTCATAAGCCTGATGAAAGGTGTAATAAATAAACCAAATACTATATTGAGTAATTATATAAGCAAAAAGTATATTAACTTTACATTAACATGAATAATATGATTGTCACTTAACTGGGTATTATACATACGCTCTACTTTACTTAAGCTTATCAGACATAAACGCTTAACACAAATGTGACGTATTTCTAGTGCAGTAAGCACATAGAGGGTCAAACCTAGGGTATTTGGTATAAAACTGATCGCAGAAGATTACATAATAAGTGCCGGCAAAGAAGCAAAGAAAAACTTAAAATGAGAGAGGGCTCAAACTAGTCACTGCGGGAACCATTTAACTATGTTGAGCTTGGATCCACTATCCACGTATAAAATAAACAATATTACGGCTCCCGATTGAGGATCTGAGCATAAAACTAATTATAAAATTTTGACCAAAAATACTACAATGCCTAATATCTAAGTCTGTAGACAAGCAAAGCAAAGACAAAGTTATCACTATGCTTTAACCTGGCAAAAACTCCAACGACCACAAAAGCTATCGGCCAATATATCTATTTATTTTGTCAGCTATACAAAATAAATCTGCACATGATCCTTAATATAAACCGATAATAGAAGAAGAACTCAAATTAAAAGACAAAAGTGGCTATATATGACAGGGAAGATCGTGTACATCACAAATACTAAATCTTGCCCAACACAGTGAAGACGGGTATGAAAAATATCAGGTATGAGGAGTCGTATTTGTCAATCTCAATACCGCTTACGACACCTTAAATTAGAGGGCATTTTTTCAAAATCTATGTGATATCCCCTTAGGTAATAAACTCACTTGTATTATCCGTGTATGCCTACACAACATAAGATTTTTCGTATCACTCAACGGTAAGAATAGCAGATGGAGAACGTAGAAGAACGGTCTTCTTTGGGGTACCGTAATCGCACCTACGCTGTATAACATTTACACAACCCATACCGGTAAATAGTAGGACTTTTATTATGTAGACGATACATCTATTGTTGCATAACCAAAAACTTTTGTTGCTTAAGTAGAGAAAAATCTAAATAATACCTTAAACAAAATAAAAATAGAATCTGAATCAATTTTAAGCCACACCCCGGAAAAAGTTAGGTATGCTTCTTCAATGTTCCTAACAAAGACGCTTTCACAAATCTGAACATATACCTGAACCAATAGTGTCAAGAAATCCTTAAACTCTGCACTTGCTATAAATACCTTGAAGATACGTTTCTATCACACTTTATTATTCACAGAACTTTGTTTAAAACTAAATGAAAACCTAATACTACTATAAGAATGAAATGAGAACCAGAAAAATAATATTCTCCGCAAACTTGTCAGCTCAAAATAGGAAGCACATTCTTCCACCCTTAAAACGTAGACTTAAACTCTATGCTTATGCTGCCGAATATACCTTGCTAGTATGGGTGACATCAACACATACTTAATACGTAGATTTAGCTATAAATTAGTCAGTCAAATTCAGAGTACGTATATTAAGACTCACATCCATACATAAGCTCTACAATATCGTAGCTATCAATCCACCTTATATCCGAAGATAAGTAGCTAGAGAACGAAAGAAACAAAGTCTAGATTGGTAACATCAACTCCACGCATACCAGCCCATTTTATGACTAGAATCGAAGAAAAAACTGGCCAGATCAACACATCTGCAAACTTCCTGATGGTAGTTATCTTCCTTAAATCTGCCAGGAGGACTCCGGTTAACCTATGTGAATGTGGGGTGGTACAAGATTCATCACACTTTCTTAGTTGACTTTATCATTCAAATCGGTCTTTTCTGAAGGAAAAGGTTAATTTATTTGAACCAAACATGTAGAGTACAGTCAGTAAGCTATTACTTATAAAGTAAGATCATTGCAAATTTGACACTACCTCCACTTATATTGATTACATATTACCCCTAAATACTAGATAAAATATTTAGAAATATGTAATGATCGTGAAGTGATATAATTCTTGTTAGATAAAATTAAGCATTCTTCCTTTTTAGTGCACTACTACCCATTTTTACACAAAAATATCTATTTTAGCACTATATTTCGAGATAACCGTCTATCCAGAATTATATGTAATACACAGATACAACTAGAAATAAAATAATAAAAAAAGCTGTATACAAGATATCATAAAACAAGAGATGAAATAAAAGAAGTTTTTATTAAGAGGGTTCTTAAATAAACCGTATAAAGACATACTCACGTTAACAAAATACATTAGGAAATTTCCGCATATGAAACAAAATCCAATTTGGTAATGAAATCCTTTTGTATCTATAAAGCTATTTTTAGAGAAGCACGTACCTACCAAAAACAGGTAGTCATTAGTATACATATCTGTTACACACTGTAATGCGTATGAATGATAACAAAAATAAGAAGTCCATATAAACATACTTTATTGAAAGAGGTAAAAGTACACTGCTAAGAAAGTACATTGTATTTCTTCTACTTTCATTTTAATCCTCTCCAATCAAGATTTTAAAGCAGCTTCACTCCATTAGTCCATGTTTGTTGCTTTTTGTCACTGTTTCTCCTTTGTCTTTATCATTATCATAACGTAGCGCTCGAGCTAAGTTGATCGATTTTCCACGAATCTGTAATCAACTGAAATGTTATTTTTTTAGATATGACATTTTTCTGTGCTAACTTCCTTCCATACCAGTTTTATAAGTTTGACATCTTGGCGTCTATGCATGTGTCCGATCTACCTTAAGGGATTTATTTTCCGGAACAATATCGTTATAAGAGCTTCCTTTATTTAGTATGTGTTCTTATTCTATACAGATTTGGAGCGATATGATAATGAGGTTAAAAAATGTTTATTATTTTTCTTTCAAATATTCGTAATTCTTCCTTACTTGTTTTACTCATTGTCCATGATTCGCATCATGTATTAAAATAGGTCTAAAGTTTGAATTATTCTCTGTATTTTTTAGTGGCATTATTATTAACCGTGATAATTTATCTTATAAGATATTTAAAGTGTTCGATATTTTGGAAATTGTGATTGTTAACTTTAATATTTTATCTAGATTTATTGAATTGGTCTCTTTTGTTGATTCGCTTGTATCTGGTTTTCATTTCGTTGATTTTAAGTGAAAAATTTTTCATGCTCTCTTCACTTTATTGAAGATGTTTGCGGACGAGAGAGTTTCTTATGAGATCTATATCATTAGCATATGCTAGGAGTGCTTTGTACCTTGGGCCGGCTGTTTATTAATTTTTTGACTATTTGAAACGGTCCTCCAAGTGACAACAGTAGGTTCATTTAATTTCGCTTCGTAATAAACTTAAAATTATTCGGGAATTATAAGTTAGAAAATTCAACCGAGTTCAAAAATAAGTATCAAAAGTTAAGTGCATACAGGTGATAGTAGTTAATAAAGAAAATACCATCAGACAAGTAAGATAGAACTATTTTAATAATTTTAACAAGTCTTAAGTAAATGAATAATGGAGTGAAAGATTAAATAAGTGGTTTTGGCGAATGTTCGAAGGGTCGACCTGCTTAGGCATTCCTACGCGTTTTTTGTTTTTGTTTTTTTTTTTGGCAGATAAGAAAGTAATTAGTGCTGACAAGAAATTAATGATTAAAATAAAAGCCACATAATTTTATTACAAAAATCCAGATCTGGCCTTAAAATAGATTTGATTAAAGTTGGGATTAGAATTAAATTAAATTAAAATAATAAATTAAAAGTAAATGTAATACAAAAACTAAATCGAATGAACAGCAAAAGAAATAAGCCAGAACACGATAACTCATTCGACGAGGAGGAAGCCTTCAAAAGAAGCAAAGCCACGTTAAGAACATCTCCAAAGGATAACATAAAAAATCGCGAAATGGAAGAACTACTAGAACTAAAGAAACTACTAGAAGAAATAAATAAGGAGAATAAAACGGAAATAAAAGAGCTGAAAACAGAAATGAAGGAAGAAAATAAGGAGATGAGAAGATATATAAATGAAGTTAAAGAAGAGATAAAACAAAATAACGAAGAAATAAAAAGCATAAAACTGGAAATAGAACGGGTGAAGGAAGAATGGACAAAAGAAAAAGAAGAACTGAAAAGGGAAAACGAACTAACCAAAACCGATAACGAAAAGATAACGGAAGAATTAAATGATCTAAAACGCTCATTAGAAAGGTTAGACAAAGAAAAAAGAATATAATCATCAGTGGATAAAAAATAGACTCTGAAGACCCAAAAACATTGAAAGAGGGAATGCCTACTATATTAGAAAATCATC
This sequence comes from Diabrotica balteata, assembly GCA_918026665.1. Classification (NCBI taxonomy): domain Eukaryota; kingdom Metazoa; phylum Arthropoda; class Insecta; order Coleoptera; family Chrysomelidae; genus Diabrotica; species Diabrotica balteata. The sequence continues at coordinate 104,594,843 of OU898281.1, read as the reverse complement.
TTGGAGTCAAAACCAATATTAAAAGAGCACAAAAAATAGGAACAAAAACATGCTTAATTGAACTTGAAAGCGAAGAAAAAAAAACAACAATCTTAAGACAAAATACAAACAAATACAAACTTAAGAATGTGAAGATCGAAAAAATATGGATTACAGAGGATCTCACAAAAGGAGAGAGAGAAAATGGAAGCTTTAAGAGATAAAGCAAGAGAAATGAGGGAAAATGGAAAAATGGTCAAAATAGGATACAATAAAATCACAGTGGACGGCAAGGAATGGAGATGGTGCTATAAAGAAGAAAAGGTGTTGGAAATAGCGTGTTAAAAAAACTACCAGAGCAACATAAAAAGAACCAAGGAGAGGCCAAGCAACGAATAGAGAAAGAAGAATTACTAAATAAACCGGACAATGATGACAAACGTTTAGTTTTAAGTAGTAATAGGAATAGGATTAGAAATAATAAAAATAGATTATAAATCAATTTTAAGCCAAACCCGGAAATGTCCCTAATAGAGACGCTTTCACAAATCTGAAGATATACCTGAACCAATAGTGTCATGAAATCCTTAAACTCTGGACTTGCTATAAATACCTTGAAGATAGTTTATATCACAAAACTTTGTTTAAAACTAAATGGCAACCTAGAACCAGAAAAATAATATTCTCCGCCAACTTGTCAGCTCAAAATAGGAAGCACATTCTTCCACCCTTAAAGCGTAGACTTAAACTCTATGCTTATGCTGCCGAATATACCTTGCTAGTATGGGTGACAAAAACACATACTTAACACGTAAGTATATTTAGCTCTAAATTAGTCAGTCATCAGATCATCACATCTGCAAGATATACAAAAAAAATATAAGCTGCTTCTCGCCATCTCAACCCTTGAAAGGAACTTCCTTATGGTTGTTATCTTCCTTAAATTTGCCTGGAGGACTCTTGCCTGCAAACACCGGTTAACCTGTGTGAATGTGGGGTGGTATAAGATTCATCACACTTTCTTAGTTGACTTTTCCATTCAAATCGCTCTTTTCTGAAGGGACAAGGTTTATTTATTTGAACTAAACATGTTAAGTATAGCCAGTAAGCTTTTACTTATAAAGATCATTGCAAATTTGAAACTAACTCCACTTATATTGATAACATATTACCCTAAATAGAAAATAAACATTTAGAAGTATGTAATATTGGAGAAGTAGTATAATGCTTGTTAGATAAATTCTTTCTTTTTTTGTGCACTACTACCCATTTTTACACAAAAATATCTATTTTAGCACTTAAATATTTATTTTGAGATAACCTTTTATCCAAACTTATATGTAGTACATAGATAAAACCAGAAATAAAATAATAAAAAAGCTGTATACAAGATATCATAAAACAATGGATGAAATAAAAGAAGTTCTTATTAATCGGATTCTTAAATAAAACTTATGAAGACATATTCACGTTAACAAAATACATTAGGAAATTTCCGCATATGAAACAAAATCCAATTTGGTAATGAAATCCTTTTGTATCTATAAAGCTATTTTTAGAGAACTTGTACCTACCAAAAACAGGTAGTTAATAGTATACATATCTGTTACACACTGTAATGAGTATGAATGATAACAAAACTAAGGAGTCCATATAAACCGTCCAGACTTTACGCGATAATTATACATCTTATAGCAGAGTTGCCAAACTATCAGAGCTTACTTAAACCGATATACGTATGGTTCCAATATACAGTGAAAAAGATCTGAACGACCCCTATAATATATACACGTGAACTAAGCGATATACATTTATGATACAGGGATAATTATGGGCTCCAATTTTTTTTTTTAAATTATGAAACTATACATGTTGATGAATCGACAGAGCCAATATTATGGAATGGTCAAGTGAGCTCCGTATATCGGTGTCCACTTGACCACGGAGCTCACCTGAACCTGAATTTTAACATGGGCGGAGTCCACTTTATGCCGTAAATATATATATATATATATATATATAATATTATATATGTATTAATATTATTATTTATTTACTGTTTGTATTTTGAGAACGATTTCCGAAGTGGAAATTGAAACGTCAATAAACGTATTTTTATCTTTAATTGTGGTTTATTCCCAGTTAAATAGTAATTAATTAATATTTATGTGATATGTTTTGTATTATTTATTAAACGTTTATAATTATTTTATGCTTTTGTATTTCAAAATATACACTGTTTGACCGAGAACTGTCAATTTTTAAATCCGTTAGTGTAATGTCTAATTGGCTAATCTTTTACTTGTTTGGTTTATACGCTGGTGTTTGTGAGTTCGAATCCAATATGAATTTTTCCTTTTTGTTTTTGAAATATTTAAAAACCCCACGTTAATCTTATTAAATATATGTAATATATGCAAAAATGCTAAATTTTAAAATAAAATGAAAATTTACAATATAATCCGAGTTGTTGGTTTTTTATTTTTATCTTCGTAAAGTAAGTTATGTATATTGGCAGCTTTAAATACTTATGAATATTGCATTTTAATTTATATTGTATTATTGTATTGAATTATATTGCAGTGTATTTATTGTATTGTAATTTTTATATTAATAACAAAATAAACAATGAATTTTACGGTAGAGTATGTGTAAAAAATGTTTTTGCATTCAACTCCTTTTATACATATATGAAAATAAAATATATATTTCATTAAAGTATTGATACAATCCTTCATTTACTATACTCCTATTACAGGTCAAATGTTTATATACAGCAAGCGATACACCATATACCTATATAACTAATTTTTTTTCTCTTTCTGCTCTACTTCTTGTCTTACCTATAGCATTACATATATACAATGATTGTGCAGATTGACTCCTATAAAAATTTGTAAACGGCGAACACGTGTATAGAAGTGTAACTTCTACCGGCAGTCCCACTGGTATGCCACACCTGTTTTTTTAATCAAACGAAAATTATTAAGCATTATTATGTGATTATGACATTAAGTTGCTCTTTTTTGAGTTTAGAAATATCTTATACAAATACTAAAAAAATAAAATGGCTTGTTATGTTTGTTCATTTAATATTTTTATAAAAAATTTCGAATAAATTTTCAGAAAAGAACTGACAGCTTTGCCTATAAAACGCACAACATCTAAATTTCAACTTCCACGTAATTCTTTATAGGTGGTTTGTTGTAATGACCTTTATGAATAAATTAAAAGAACTTCCAAAATAATTAGTAAATAAATTGAATCAAGTTTCTAAATAATGAATAAATTACAAGAATTTTTTTTGAAGTTATACTTCTATACGCACGGTCGGCGTTGGAAATTTGCATGGCAGTGAATCTGTGGAACCATTACATATGTAAGATAATGAGTGAGAGAGATGCACCATTTATCGATATAACTAATTTTTTTTCTCTTTCTGCTCTGTCTTACATATAGCATTACATATTACATTGACTCCAATATAAATTTGTAACGGCGAACGCGTGTATAGAAGTATAACTTCTCACACTCGTTTTTTTTATTTTAAAAAGAGATAACAAATGTAGAAGAATGGCTTTCGTGCAGGCAGATCCTATATAGACAACATATTCTCTCTAAAGAAGGTTATTGAAAAAAGATTAGTCCACAATCTTTCAGCTCATGTAGTCTTTATAGATCTGACTAGCTCTGGGTAGCAATGGAAAAACAAGGAATAAATGAAAAAAATATATATAAGCAGTACAACAGCTATATTTGACCGTAAACATTAAAACTGGATACAAATTAACTAGAAAAATTCATATTAGCAAGGGTCTTAAACAAGGCTGCTGCATAACACCTCCACTCTTCAAAATATATCTGAATAAAGCGCTCTCAGTGTGGAGAAAGAAATGCTGCAATATGGGCATTCCAATCGAAGACGAGAGATTGCACTTTGCTGACGACCAAGCCATTCTAGCTGAAGACAAGAGCGATATAGACTATATAGAAATAGATAGATTAGAGAACTGGAGGAGGAGTACACTAAGTGGGGCCTTACACTTAATATACAAAAAACCGAGCATTCAGTTACAGAAGAAAAATTAGAAATCCTACAAATCGAAATGGGAACTATAAAATCAACTGAAACCTTTAAATACTTGGCAGTCCAAATAACATCAAGAGCAGGGAGTAACGAAGAAATACATTCTAGGATTGGCCAAGCAAGATCACTCATTAGACAGCTACACGGACTGTTGTGGAATAATAAAATAATAAAATAAAATAAAAAAAGAATTTATAAAACAATAATAGAAAGTATGACGTGGAAAGTTATGAAATCAATAAAAAAAAACAAATAAAAATTTAAGGTAATGGAAATGGACTATTGGAGACGATGTTGCCGGCACACTAGACTTGATAGGGTGAGGAATGTAGACATTAGGACAAAAATGGAAATTGACCTAGACATAATAGATACTATCGAAGCCAAAAAACTAAACAGGTATGGACACCTGCAGAGAATGCCTAAAAATAGATGGCCAAAAAAGATAGAATAACGGACTCCGCCCACTAGAAGAAAACAAAGTAGACCAAGACGGTCATGGAGAGAAGATGTTGAAGATGCAATGACGGTCAGAGATTTAAAAAGTAAATATAAATAAGCTTTTACGAATATAGAAAAGTTATACTTACGAATATTTTCTACACATTTATTTAATTTCTCCTTATAATGGAAAAAGGTTTTACATTTACAAACACTGTCCTCACATTGGGAAGATTTGCCAAGGGTTGATGTGCACTGTATATCATCTACACAAGGACTGTTATTATTTTCTGCTTTTAGAAGACATGTTGACTCGTTTTTTAAGCTTGCAACATATTTATCGTTACAGGTGCATACCGAATTTTTGCAACTTGAAAATTTGTTAATACATTCTGGATTCGACTCGCAAGCTTGACCTAGATCTGAAATTAAAAGTATAAAAAGTTTCACACAAATTTCGAATAATGTAAAATACTTTTGTGTATAATAAAGTAAAGTAAGACAGTAAAAACAGTTATTACTACAATTTTAAATTAGCTAAGTGGTACCTAACGAAAGTGGTAAGTATAGCTAAAGTGAAGGAATCTTGCACACTGATTGATGAAGCACTTGGTACCTTTGTGTTTCTTGTGCAATAATTACAAGTGAGTAAAGTGAGTATTTCCTTCTTTTGTGTTTTGAGGTGATGGAACAATGACAGTTGCAAAGTTGTGTATTGCCTTTTAAAAAGTGGCGTAAAATAATTGTTATTATAATCTACCGTTTTTAAATAAAACGAGCGGTTCTTAATTTATATAAACATATTTATTTATAATAAGTTTTTCATAATAATTTTCGTTTCCAGAACGAGAATATCTTATCAACTAAACTCAAGTCATAACAGCGTTATGACTTGAGTCATAACGCTTAGAACGTTAAGAAGATTGCAGGTTGCCTAAGATGTTGTAGGAAAAAAGCTTAGACCATAAAAACTGATAGACGCGCCGTAATGCTATTCTCTCGTCTCGAGGAGTGAAGCCAACATAAAACGATTCACACAGCTGTGTGTGACGTCAGTTTGCGGCAGAAATGGTAGAGATTAGAAGTGTTTATACGCGTTGTAAACTTTTTAATTTAAAAATTTTCCAATACATTAATATTTTAATTATGGTGACATCTTGCAGTGCATTTAATTGTACGCAGCGACAAAAAAAGGGACAGATACACCATTTCATGGGTAAGTAAACTCACAAATTAAACTTAAAAAACATACCAGAAATTTAGCACCTATTATTTTACTTTTTCCTCCCAAAGTGTTTACAATAGATGCATATGAGATAGAGAGTCTTATATATAATTTTTATTTCATAATTAGATTGAAAACTAAAGGATTAAGTAAATAAATTGTTTTAGGTTTCCTAAAGATTCATCATTGCAAAAAAAATGGATTATAGCGATGCGCCGTGAAAATTTTAAACCAACAAAGAGTTCTAAAATTTGCTCCAAACATTTCACAGCGGATTAGTATATTACTAGCGGTTGAAGTTCAAAAAAACAACTAAAAATTTTCGATTTTCCAAACTATTTAATTAAGCAAGTTACAACTAGAAAATTTACAAAAAAACAGAAACTATTTCATTCAAACCAACGGGATCTAAAAGGGAAAATATAAAAATAATGAGTGAATCTGCCACCATAAAGACTTCAGTATAAATTTCAGACAAAACTACCTTAGAACCTCCCTTGAAAAAGCGAAAACATTATCTTGGTGACTTTGAACAAGGATCATCTAACGGAGACCAGGGGTATAAAGTAGTAGTAAACAAATTAATTCAAAAGAAAAACAACAAATCAAAATGTTGCGACAACGAAACAGAAGGCTTATTAAAAAAGTAAATACCTTAAAATCTTTATTAGAACATCTTAAAGAAAAACAGATGATCGATGAAGATTTCTCTATAAAACTTTCGGTAAGGAAAATTAATAATACTTCTTATTAGTGATCTGTTTAGCTTTGGCATGTATAACAGTTTATTTTATATTATTTGTAGTTAGTCGATCAAGTTTGATTATTACATTTTATTTTATTATGATACGATGCATGCTTCTGCAAAAACTATCTTTAAGCAACTACTTAAATCTAAGAGCACTAAAACATATCCAGCGGAGTTAAAAAGCTCTTAATTTCTATTCGCCAAAAGCTTACTTGTATGTGAGAAAAACTTTTCCTAACATGTTACCTCATCCACGAACTCTTCAAAAGTGGTATCAAGTAGTAGCTTGTGAGCATGGATTTCAAAAAGAAGCAGTGAATGTATTAAAACAAAAAGTAGTTAAACTTAGAAATAAAGTAAAATCATGTATCTGTGCTTTGATGGTCGATGAAATGTCTATACACCAGAAAATAGAATGGGATGGTGAAAGGTTTTTAGGGTAAGTGTAGCTTAATATTTATTAGCAATTACAAAAAGTATCATACCATTATATTTTCTATTTAAATAATTAAAAATATTAATTTTAGGTATGTTGACATAGGAAGTAAACCTCAAAACGATTCTTCCGAAATTAAAGCAAAAGAAGCAATTGTATTCTTAATTTATTAATAGTTTAAATGATTCATGGAAGCTGCCGATAGGCAACTTTTTAATCGCTGGGTTATCAGGTGTTCAAAAAAGTAATCTAATAAAAATGTGCTTAAAAATAATGCTCGAAGCTGATGTCACAATTACCAGTCTAACATTTGATGGGGCAGCATCAAATATTAGCATGGTTAAACAACTTGGGAGTTGATTTATCGATTAATTCCAATAAAGTATATTTTTTACATCCAGCAACAAATCAACCAATATATGTAATATTTGACCCTCCACATATGTTGAAACTTATTCGCAATTCTTCTTCTTCTTCTTCAGATGCAAATCCACTAATGGATGTTAGCGATCACATTTTCCATTAATTCTCTATTCTTGCAATATGTATCAGAGATTGTATGTCGTTAATCCCTGTCCATTGCCTTATGTTTCGGAGCCAGGACATTTTCTTGCGTCCCATTCCTCTCTTGCCTTCAATTTTACCCTCGATTATAAGTTGGAGGAACTGGTATTTTTCATTTCACATGATGTGACCTAGATACGCCGTTTTCCTTTTCTTGATGGTTTCGAAAAGTTGGCGTTCTTGGTTTATTCTTTTAAGGACATCTATATTTGTGATTTTCGCTGTCCATGAATTTTTAGGATACGGCGATAAAGCCACATTTCGAAAGCTTCTAATCTGTTTATATCCCTCGTTTTGAGTGTCAAGCCGTCTACGCCATATAGCAGCACTGACCATACGTAGCACTTAGTAAACCTTAGACTCAGTTGAAGATCGAACTCTGAACAAGTCAGTACCTTCTTGGATTTTACGAAAGCTTGTCGAGCTTGCTCAATGCGACATTTTACTTCCCTGTCCGATGCTCAGTCTTCAAAAAGCCACGATCCCAGGTATTTAAATTTACTCACTCTTTTATTTGCAATACTTTAGGTTATTACAAATTTTTTTTTGACGGGAATAATAAAGCAATTAAATAAGAATATTTGCAAAAATTAGTAGACATTCAAGAAGAGGAAGGCGTTCATATTGCAACTGGGATAACGCGATGGCATTTAAATTGGTATAAGGAAAAAATGAAAGTGAAATTAGCTGCCCAAACGTTCAGCCAAAAAGTCATTGTCATCTTATGTTTGTGATGTTGTTGACTATATCGCTGGGCTTGTCGTTAAGAAAACATTAGATTGTGACATATGTTTGTGTGCAATTGAATGTGATAATTTACAATCTCCATTAATAAGACACAAAAATTATAGCATATCAAACAATTTTTTAATTTAACCTTCTAAAGACGTCATTCATATTTGCAAAATTGCTGAAAGCGAAATTAAATTTATGTACAATTCAAAAAAATTAAACGATTCCAATATAATGACAACATTGATCTTAAATGTCATGTCATAAGTAACGTGCATGGTTCTGTGTTTACCGAATACGAAGAACATATTTTTGATCATAAATTTAAAACAAACCATTTGTTTAATCTAATAAAGATAATTTGTTTCCATTATTGCAACATTAGATTATACCACGAAGGTGAAAAACTGAATAATGTAATAAGGGTTAGAAGTAAGTTAACTAAAGCTATTTTGTTTTGTGGTCAATAAATAAATAGATTTACTACATATTTTTTTACCTAACCTGAAACTTCCACCCAAAAGAAAATTATTCTCCTTTAAATTTATTTTTGAATATTAAACAAGAAGTGATATACCAACGATATATATAATAATATATGTAAGTATGTACTTTCAAATAAAACATTTATTTTTACAATTTAAGGCAAAAATATTTATTAATTACTTTGCTAAATAATTTATCTTCCATATTTTTTACAAAATATTGAAGTTATATTAAAATTAATCTAAAATTGGGTAATTATATTAGTGCTTTGCTAAGAATCCAAGCGGGCTCTTGCCGCGTTGTGACGTCACTTTCGCGAAAGGTCTTTGCTTCAACGGTTCGGTACAAGGCGTGTCTATCAGTTTTTATGGTCTAAGGAAAAAAGTATAAAGGCCTAGTAAAAAGTATTTGTGAAGCTATCCTGTTTAACTTAAAAAATTATTTATGTCACTTTCCATGATAACTTCGGCATTGAAAAAAACCACTGGACGAGTATTAGATAATGTAGAGATAGATATAACAGAAACTATGAGCACACGAATATTTCTGTGGGAAACAATAACCGAATTCAAGTTGTAGAATCTGACTATGCTTCATTCGGAAGTTCTTTTCACCCGTCAAAAGAAAGTAGTAAATCTAAACATGTTAAATAAAATAAGCCAAAAGATGAGGAACTGAATAAAATACCAAACAGGAACGTCGCCACAAAAGGGCTAACAAAAAGAAATATAAATGATCAATTTTAAAAGAGTTCAGTATTAATGGTATGGGCGAATCCCGGACTGCACTCGCGGATCACAAGCGTAGTTGAGAGGACGGAGGGGTTTTAGTGGGTAGGCTCTCGTCCCGGCTGGGATTGCGGTTGAGCGTGTCACATGTGGTGGGCTCAACAGCCATCTTAGCGGCGGTGAGGGAATCCCACATATCAGACATAAGAACTGGTATCTTACCAAGATTTCCACCCACCTCAAAAAATATGAAAAAAAAAAAAAGTATTATTGGTATAAATTATTCGCTCCCGATTGCTTAAAGTACAGGTTTACATGTCACAATCTCTTTTATGAAGGGCAAAGGGCACGACCGTGTGCACATTTCATATTAATTGTCCCCTTAGCCATTTCGGAAGTAATTCTAGAGTCCCGTATACTTTCCACATATTGCGTAAGGCTTAATAGTAAATTTATTATGAAGTAAAAACATCTGAGTAAAATGGTATGAAATTTATTAAAAATTTTAAAAATTATCCAAAATAAATTTATAAGTTTTCAGTTCTATGGGACCATTTTCAGTGGATAACGCCTATATAATATTGAAACTAGACACATAACGAAGTCATATGACCTTTAAATTACATATTAATTACAGTAATAAACATTATAATTATTAATAGACTTGGCAGATAATAAAGAATTACATTTTTAAGAGAACATACAAATTCCCAGTTCGAAAAATAAACTTGGTTCAACGAGTGGTATCAACCAACAGACATATTTTTATGCCTATTGCCTAATTATATAATAATTATATTAGAAGACCTTAAAGCAACAACGATACAAGCCAAAATCTTACTAAAAATGAGTTATATCTATTTTTCAAATGGTTAGGTTCCTATCTACCTTCAAAATAAAAACTACAGCTTTCGCTTCATATATGACTAAACGAGTTATAAATATCCTTGTTACTTTTAAACTGAAATCAACTATTTTAACTGCAATAACGGTACAAGCCACCATATTTTTATAATGGCCGCTTCAAGTACTGAAACAGCTCCAAAAATTTCGTTATTATGAAGATTCTGAGAGTGATCCCGATTCGTATTTTGATTCTGATGATAGTGTTAAAGACAAAGTATTGAAAGTAATAGTGATAGTGAACAATCTTCAGGTAGTGAACCACAGGTGAGTAATTAAAATTTGTGGCAAATTGTGTCTCCTTTTTAAATAAAATTATTGTGGCTTAATTTTTCTTGTTTTTATTTGTAATAAACAATGATAATCTTATTTCTTAATGTAAAAATACAATGGCTACCTACTACTGCTTTCGTAATACTGATAAAAAAAATAAAGTATCCTTGCTTTGTATGTTATAATATCGATTTAACGTTGAGTTGTGGCTTATCCCCTTATTGTCTTAAAAATTAATGAATTTTCTGCTGCTACCGAAATAAAAAACGATTTGCTTAACAGACGAGGTTCTCTTTCTACGCCGAAGAAAGCCCCTTCTTAAAGATGAAGAGAAAAACCAAACGAAATTTGGGCCATAGAAATTTGTGACCTCTATGTAAGTGTAGCAAGAAATGTCGAGATACTTTGCAAAGAAATAAAGCACAGATTTTTCTAATATTTATCTTTTTTGCCAAATCAAATCTGTTCCAAAAAAATAACTACCACAAAATAACCAAAAAACATGTATCGTCACGAAATGTTTCCATACAATACTTTGTAAAGATCAAATTTCAAGAGTTTCTTGCAGTTCATGGATTGAACAAATAAAAAAAAAGAATTCAACTTTTATGCAAACATATGAAGGAAGATGCTAGTACCCCAAAAGCAGATAAACGTGGCAAATACCAGGACAGAGCAAATAAAATTAATGACTGTGATAGTGAAAACGTAAAAAAGCATATTAAGTCCATCTCAAAATACACTAGTCATTATAGTAGGCAAAAAAAATCCAAACAAAGTGTACATAGATCATGATTTATTGATTTCTGCTCTTTATCACGATTATTACCTGGAATGGTGTAGAAAAAGAAATGCCAATCCAGTTAAAGAAAGCTACTACAGAAATGTTTTTTGCAAGGATTTTACCATTGGATTTACATTATCCAAAACGGACACCTGCAAAACGGACACCTGCAAAACATGTGACCTCTATGAATCTGAATATTTAAATTAGAAATGTTTTCAGTACAGAAGCATCAGTAGACAGGTTAAAGACTCAACTTAAGCTACACAATTGAAGGGCAGAAGCTTTGCAAAAAAGCCTGAAAAATGGAGTAAAAAATACTAAGAAAACAAAAGATACACTTGTCATCAGTTTTGATTTACAGCAAGCTCTACCTGTACCTTCATTGACAGTTGGTCCTGCTTTTTATTTACGAAAAATCTGGACCTATAACTTAGGAATACATGACTGCGTTGAAGATATAGGATATATGTATATGTGGCCAGAACACTTAGCAAAACGTGGAAGTGACGAGATTACTAGTATCTTATATAGGCATTTAAAAACATCCTGCGGACTAATGGAAGCTTGTTGTATATAGTGAGTATATAGTTGTATTGTGATAATTGCGCTGTACAAAACAAAAATTGGACCATTGTATGTCTGTGGCAACAACTAGTTAAAGAAATTGTCTTTGATACTATAATAGAACATAAATTTCTAGTAGTGGGACACACACATCTTCCTTCTGATCGTGACTTCGCAATTATTGAAAAACATAAACGCCATTATTTAAATCAGGTGTATACTCCTGCTAATTGGTATTAAGCAGTCTTAAAATCAAAAAGGAAAAATTCTTTTAATGTCATTGTTCTGCAGCAACAAGATATTTTGTCTTTTAAGGATTTACAGATCCAAAATATTACCAAAAAAACGCAAACAGAAAACAAAGGAAAGGTTAATTTCAGTTAAATCTATATATTTAAATTTACTCACGAGACTCCAAATGTTATGTTTTATTAACATCTTTGGAACGAATTATTTAAATCTGTCAATATTGGTAGGAAAGGTGTTAGAACTGCAGTAAACCTGAATGTAATAGATTTAAAAAATAAATATGATGCACCTATTCCATTAAATCCAAAAAAATATCTAATATTTCGATGCTTTTTTGCTATATTTTACCACCTATTTACCAGAATTACTACAGAAAGATTGGTGTTGTTGAAAATATCAGAACAGATAATAATAATACTTATACAGAGTGGCCCAAAAGTCTGGAAACGGCCAATTATCTCGTAAATTGCTAGTTATAATTGTACAAAATTTTAGGTACACCTATTTTGGGATACGGAGATTCCATATTTGATATTTGCAATGTTGCCAGATTTTCCGTTTCTCTTTATTATTATTAGTAACTTTGGTTTTTAAATACATCACCCTGTATATTTAGTCATTATTGGAATCTGCTATTCAATACGAGTTCAACCATACGTAACACTTATGATTTTATGTAGTCTGAAAGGTCTTAAATACATAAAACACAAGTCTGGCAACGCCTAATTGTTTTCAATAAATTTTTCAATACTAATTATTTTCAACTACATTAAAACTTAACAATTATAGATTAGAACATTTTTTAACAATAGTTACGTTATTAAGTGTTCAAAATGTGCTCAATTTATGAGTTGACAGTACCCTAATCGATTGTAGAATGCGTCTATCACATTTCTCCATGATGGTCTAGAAACAATTCGAGATTCATCGATAATTCGTTGCCTTAGCTCTGCAAGACTTGCTGGTTACGTTTTGTAAACTGAATTTTTCAAGTATCCTAATAAAAATAATCTTTATGATTGAAATCGGGTGAACGTGAAGGCCATTCAATTTTACTTTGTCTACCAATTTATCGTCCGGGAAATATCTCATCTAAATAACGCCGAACATTTACACCAACTATCTGACGTTAAATTTCTTTCGATAAAAAATGTCCCAATTGACTGAGTACCTACTATACCTGACGATACATTTAATTTTTGTGGTCATTGAGTATGGTTTTCACGCATTCAGGGTGAATTTGCGTCACTCCAGTACCTTAAATTGTGTCGATTTATACTTCCACACAGTATAAAGATTGCTTCATCGGAAAACATATTCTGTTAACGAAATTTTAATAATTTTCAATTTTATCCATCACTACCTCAATAAACTCTAATCTAAGATCGAAGTCATCTTCACTTAATTCTTGCAATAAGTTTATGTTGTATGGTTTAAACTTATTTTTACGTAATATACGTAAGACTGAAAAACGACCTACATCATGTACTTGCGCTACCCTGCCTGAGGATGTATGTGGATCTTCAACAAAACTTTTCTCTTTCCATCTGTTTTTACCTTCTTCAGATTTCTCAAATCGCTTTACAGTTTTTTGTACCGTCGCCTTATGAATAGGAGAACGGTTTAGAGAACGGCATTTTAGAGAAGCAATTTAAATTGCAGAACTTTTCGAAACACAACTACTGTCAGTTTTAGTTTATAATGTAAATCGTGAACAAATGTCAATATCGCAGCATTCTACATTTAAATATTTAAATTTATTATAATCTACATATTTTGTACTGTTTTATGTATTTAAGACCTTCCAGACTACATACAATCATAAGTGTTACATATTTTTGAACTCGTATTGAATAGTTGAACTCGTATGAAATTCACACTGAATGCGTGAAAACCATACCAGACCACAAAAATTAAATGTATGATCAGGTGTAGTAGGTACTTAGTCAATTGGGTCATTTTTTATTGAAGGAAATTTAACGTCAGATAGTTGGTGTAAATGTTCGGCGTTATGTAATGTACCTACCTACTCACATGTAAGATAATTAAAGTATCTATGTATTTCTATATAGTTTTTAGTCACCTGGTATATGTTATTTACAATTATGAAAAGTTCTCATGTATAATCACTAATAATTATTTGCTGTTAGAAATCAGAATCAATACTCTTCATAAATATTTTCCTATTTAGAATAAATAAGTTTCGCTAGTTTATTCGCCTAATACTTCGTATCTATGGAATAATAATAATTTATTTCTCTTATTTCTTTGTTCGATAAGCTATCCGTATTTGCTATTTTAATATTAATATTTGAGTCCAATCTCTTGTACTCAAATCCATCCAGAAACATCGTTAAATAATTGTAGATAACAGAACTTATAAATTCATAGTTTTAAGAAATAACAGGCAGTGTAATTTTCATCCTCTAATATAATAAATTTATACATGTCAATATATTCTGTTTAATTCCAAAACAAAGAGTTAGTCGGAGAAGAAATAAACGCATAGTATTCCATAACAAAATTTGGTGTCAGAACGTGGGATATTAGTAGCAGAGTTCCTCTGATTGCTGATAGAAGGAGAGCTGAGGAATTTTTGAATTGACTTGTTTCCTTCGAGGAATCATTCAAAAAAAAACTGTCAGTGTGGAAAAATCGCCACTACAACTAATTACATTGGGGTCCAGTACATCCAGTTCGAAATCCAGTTCCAGTCATAACCCAATTGTAGTTCCATCGGAAGTAGAGGTGAACCCGTGGAATAATAGACTATGCGACCAACAACAATATTCTACTTGTAAGTACATTCTATCTTAAGTTCTGTCTCATATTTTAAAAATCTTGTAAACGTATGTCTACTTTATATCCTGATATAAGTAACTTATTTGACGAACAAATACCTTCTCCCGACTCAAATTCTCTTTCAAATTCTTCTACTTCTAATTCAAATAAAATGTCAGTATCAATTGAAATAGCTGAAAAACTTCTCATTAGATTTGATGGTACAAAATCAAAATTATACGAATTCATAGACAATTGTGATAAAGCATACAATTTAGTAAATCCGCAATCCAAACCCATCTTATTAGCCATTATAGAAACTAAATTAACCGATAAAGCTAGGGCCATAAACTAGAAACAGAACATTTGACGAATGGAAAGATTTAAAAGACTTCTTATTAGATGCTTATTCTGAACGCCGAACTGAAGGTCAGTGGCAATTGGAATTACATTCCTTACGTCAGATGCCAGTGAAAATGTAATGTCATTTGCAAATAAAGTTGAAAATTGCTATATAAAATTAATAAATACACTTGATCCAGACTTATCTCCAGATGCAAGAAATGCATGTACTAAACTCTTAAAAACTCAAGCACTAAATGTCTTTATTAGAGGATTAAACAAAGACCTCTCTATTTTAATCAAAGCCCGAAATCCAGATTCCTTAGAAAGAGCTGTTGCTATAGCAATTGCCGAAGAACAAGAACAGTTATCAAGACAAGAAATTTTCAAACCATTCTGTAATATTTGCAAACGAAATAACCATTCCTCAAATAACTGTCGATATAAAAACAATTCAGATAGAAATGTTAGATATCTTCAAAATTCTAGTTTTCAAAACCCAAAATATCCTAATTCAAATCTTCAAAGGTCAAATTCTCAAAATCAAAATTATAAACCTTCAAATTCAAATTCCAATTCTGATTTTCCTCCAAACTTAAGAAAAGAAAATACCAACACTTCCAACGTTTTTGCAGATACTGCAAAAAACCAGGTCACGTTATAGAAGAATGTAGAAAACGCGAATTTAACAATAAAAACAAAAATCCAACAAATTCTTTAAACTTCCAGAATCCTCGACAACCAACGGTCGATTCTCGAGGAGTTCGTTCAGTTCAGGCCGTATCACAACCATCAACTTCTCAGTCACTTCCTATGTAGATTTACCCTTAGTAAATAATTCTAATCCATCCTCTTGCAAGTTTCTAATCGATACAGGCGCAGATATTTCTTTAATTAAATATTCAAAAATACTAAACATTCCAAAAATTTATTCTAAGTCTATTACTCTACGAGGCATTGATAAAAATGTCTTAAATCCAAATAAAACTATATGTAGTTGTAACGTAAATTTCAAGATAAAAGATTTTGTCCAAACTCATGTTTTCTATGTCGTAGAAGACGATTTTCCTCTTCATTTCGACGGTATATTAGGTAGCGATTTTTTTGAAATAAATAAATGCCAAATTGATTATAAAGAAAATAAATTAAACTTTAAAAATTGTTCTATTCCAATTGAATATATAAAATTTCCATTAAACAATGACAATGACGAATTTCTGAGAGATCAAAATATCGAGACAAGTTCTAATATCGATGAAATATTTCCTTATGATGCTAAATCCATAGAGGATCATTCTTATTTAGAAACCAATGATATCCAAATAACCTTAAGTAGTGAAGAACTACTATCCAATCCAATTCAATCTAAATCTAACTCTAAATCCAAAGAAAATTCAAGTCCAAAATGTGTAAAATCCACTGAGATATGCACAAATAAAACTTGTAACTCTTCACGAAATCATAAATCAAAATCCTGTTCAGAAGAAAAATCCTGTTCAGACGATCTTATACTAAATCAAAACTCTAATTCTAACTCAAGAAGTAATAAAACTATTCTATCCGCAAGAACTGAAACAATTGTTCAAATTAAAGTAATAAATAATGAATTAAGCGAAGGATTATGTCCCGAACGCGAAATCTTTAAAGGTGTATTTTTATGTCCTAGTGTTGTTAAAGTAAAAAATGATTTCTTTTTAACCTCAATCGTAAACACTACTGAAACGGATGTTGAATTAAACGATATTCAAGTAGCAATAGAAAAAATTCCAAATTTACAAAACAATGCAAATATACGAAAAATGTCTTCTTATAAAGATAATACGAATTCTAACAGAATTGCTAAATTAAAAAATGCCTTGAGAACAGATCATTTAAATAGTGAAGAAAAATCATCTTTAATTTCTATTTGCAAGGAGTACAATCATATCTTTTATCTGGAAGGAGATCAACTTACCAGTACAAATGCCATAACTTGCAAAATTCCTTTAAATTCTAATGTACCTATTAGCACTAAATCATACAGGTATCCTGAAGTACACAAACATGAAGTCGAAACTCAAATAAAAGGTATGCTAGATCAAGGTATTATCGAAGAATCAACTTCGCCATGGAATTCGCCCCTTTGGGTTGTGCCAAAAAAGGCCGATGCTTCAGCAAAGAAGAAATGGCGAATTGTTATAGACTATCGACGACTAAATGATATTACTATAGGAGATTCATTTCCACTTCCGAATATAGTCGATATATTAGACCAATTGGGTCATTCAAAATATTTTTCAACAATAGATTTAACATCAGGATTTCACCAGATCAAAATGGATCCTGAGGATTCTCCAAAGACTGCTTTCTCAACTCCGTCTGGACATTATCAATATTCACGAATGCCATTTGGATTAAAAAATGCTCCCAGTATTTTTCAAAGGCTAATGAATACTGTCCTCTCAGGAATACAAAATTACAGATGTTTTGTCTATCTCGACGATATAGTCATTCATGCCGATACATTAGAAAATCATAATAAAAGATTAAAAGAAGTATTCGAAAAATTGTCTACATTCAACTTAAAAATACAACCAGATAAGTGCGAATTTTTTCGTCGCGAAGTAATGTATTTAGGACATTTAATAACTGAATTTGGTGTCAAACCGGACGAAAAAAAGGTATGTGCTGTTACAGATTTTCCTATACCCAGAACACAAAAAGATATTAAGAGCTTTTTGGGTCTCACTGGTTATTATAGACGCTTTATAAAAAATTTCAGTGCTTTAACACAACCTTTAACAAAACTGCTGAGGAAAAATGTTGAATTTAATTGGACAAGCATTCAACAACAGTCATTTGAGAACCTGAAATCAATACTTTGTTCAGAACCAATACTTCAGTATCCAGATTTTACCAAACCCTTTGTCTTAACAACGGATGCTAGTAATTATGCAATAGGGTCCATACTTTCTCAAGGTAAAGTACCAGATGATTTACCTATTGCTTATGCTAGTCGTACCTTGAACAAAGCGGAATCAAACTATAGCACAACAGAAAAAGAATTACTTGCAATTGTATGGAGTGTTAAACACTTTAGACCATATTTGTACGGAAATAAATTTTTCATTTATACGGATCATAAACCACTCACATGGCTATTTAATGTAAAAGATCCCGGATCAAGACTCGTTAGGTGGAGATTAGCATTAGAAGAATATAGCTATGAAATTATTTATAAACCAGGTAAATTAAATCAAAATGCTGATTGTTTAAGTCGTCCTCCTTTAACCATATCTGAAACAAATATTTGCGAAGAAAACAAAAACCCGGCAACAATCACCTTACAAATAAACAAAATGAGTAAAGAAAATAATGACACTTATTCACAGTTCTTATCTAAATCCGAAACTATATTAATAACAAATGATAATATAAAAGAAACAAATGAAAAGATTACATCATTTTCACAAAATTTAGCATTGTTTGTTTCCGTAGATTTAAATTTTAATGAGATCGTTCAGAAACAAATAAATAAACAATTCAGTCATATAGAAAAATTGAAAGCCAAAAATCCAAGACTAAATGACATTATATATATTTCTGATCAAAATAAAAACTTTTATTACATATTTATAAAAAATAATTATTGGGACAATACCTCTTATGAAGATATATTTAATTCCCTAATAAAATTAAGAGACTGGTTATTAAACGATAAAATATTAAAAATTTGCCTACCCAGAATAACTTTTAGCTACGATAAATTAAGTTGGGGAAAAATTAGATCTATGATTAGATTTATTTTTAGAAAAACTGATATATCTATTATCATTTATCATGATATACTAACAAATCCTGAACCTGAGGAAATAACTACAATATTACAAGAGAATCACACTAGTCCTACGGCTGGACACTCTGGTTTTCATCGGACATACAATCGTATAAAAAAACATTTCAAATGGAATAATATGAAAAATGATATTAAAAACTTTATAAAAACCTGTGAATCTTGTCAGAAAAATAAACTCGTTAGAAAAAAATTCGTAAAGCCCATGGAGATAACAACAACAAGCTCAAATCCATTAGAAAAAATATTTTTTAGATATAGTAGGTCCTTTACCTTTAACCGAGTCAGGTAATAAGTTCATATTAACATTACAAGATGACTTAACAAAATTTTCTCAAGCTTATGCAATTCCGAATCATGAAACCAAGACTATCGCTGAAAATCTGGTTCGTGGATTTATTTGCAAGTTTGAGAAAACCCGATATAATAGTTACTGATCAAGGCCGAGATTTTACTTCCAAATTATTTTCTCAAATCGCCAAGCTTTTTAAAATCAGACATATAAATTGTACTGCTTATCATCCAGAATCAAATGCTGCATTAGAAAGGAGTCACGCTACTTTAGCAGACTACCTTAAACATTATATTAAAGCTGATCAATCCGATTGGGACGAATGGCTAGATTTTGCTATGTTTTCATATAATACAACTAATCATACTTCAACCAAATTCACACCATATGAACTAATATTTGGATATACACCTAATCTACCTAGCAGTATAATACGACCAGTAGAACTCAAATATACATATGAAGATTATTTAGATAATTTAAACACTTAAACTTAGAAAATCTCATGAGTTAGCAAAAACGAATCTATTAGAATCTAAAGTAGTCAGTAAAAAATATTATGACCAAAAGATTAATGACACCGTTTTCTTAGAAGGACAATTAGTATATCTCCAAAATGAGCAAACAAAGAAGGGTCAAACCAAAAAACTTACACAAAATTATAATGGACCTTATAAAATTCTAGAGATAAATTCTCCTGTCAATTGCACAATTTTAGTAAATAAAAAACCAATAAAAGTTCACATGAATAGATTGAAACATGCTTTTGTTTCAGGTATGCAATAATATGGCTGACAAATAGTGAACAAATTCACAAGAAATATACCAATACTCCTATCAACAAATCACCTGGAATCTATTACGAACACATAAAAAATGTTCAATTTATTGAAACTCATTGGAACATATTAAGTCATATTCCTTTACAACCTTTTACAGACAAATTAAATTTTGTAGATCTCACCTATCAAAAAACATTAAGACTGTGTCAAAACAAACCAGTTCTTATTGAATTACGATTATGTGATACTTCACTAAAACTCTTAGGACAAATCATACCTAGACTCTTTCAAGATGAACAAACTTTAAAAAACATAATTCTGCATGAACATTTTAGACCAAAACGCGCTCTATTTAATGCAATTGGATCTGTTTTCAGGACCTTATTCGGTACCTTAGACAGTGATGATGCTGAAAATTTCAATAATGCTATTAACAAAGCTGAAAGTAACGAAAATCATCTTCTTGATTTACTAAAACAACAAATTCATGTAGTAAAAGCCACGATTGCAAATTTTAATAACTCTATTACAAATCTAGACCGAAACAAAGTGATTTTTGATAAAAATTTTGAATCAATTACCAATTAACACAGATAAAATGAATAATAAATATTTTAATTTAGATTTAAAACAAAAAATTGAAGAACATTTTACTTTACTAACTTTCTTTATAACAGAATTACAACAAGAATATTCTACTTTAATAAACGTTATTCTATTTGCAAGAAATAATAACCTTCATCCTTCTGTTATAACACCTGAGCAACTAATTCAAGAATTATCTAAAACGGTAACGCATTTACCTAGTACATCGACTTATCCATTTCCATTGACTATCGATTATGCTCATAAATATTTCGATATCATTTTACTTAAATATATATATTTTGATAACAAGATTTTAATTACGGTTAGTATACCTTTGGTTAGTAATACTCCTTATTCTCTTTTTAAACTAATATCTCTTCCTATAATTCATCCAACATTAAAGAGACTTACCTTTATTCTTCCATCTGTCAAATATCTTGTTCTTTCAGAAAATAGAAACATTTATGTTACTATTGATACATTAGAAGACTGTTATTCATTAGATGAAGAAAAACTTATTTGCAAAAATCCTGATACTTTCCGATTTACACACACTAATCCAATTTGTGAAACTGAATTGTTAACTTCAATAACAAACATACCATCTAGTTGCGATACTCGTATAATTCAAACAGAATATGAAATTTGGCATAAATTAAACAAACCAAATTCTTGGATATATGTTTTACCCAAACCAACAGATTTAACTTTAAGCTGTCAGACTAGTACGCCAATATCTATTGTTCTTTCAAACACAGGTATTTTTTCTACTTCGAATAATTGCAAAACTTACACCGGATCAACTATTTTGATATCTGTCTCAAATCCAAAAGAAAGTAATTTTCAATCTATCATTCCAGATTTATCCCTTCCAGAAGTCTGTTGTGATGATATTAAGATAAATAATGAATCCAAATTACACCTTGTTCCCTTACAATTAAATAATCTCGATCGAGATGCATTAAATTTAGCAAGCCATAAACTAGATAATTTAGAGAAAATGACCTCAGAAACAAATATTAATTTTTCAGACACAATAAAAAATAGTTCTTATTTCACTTATGCAATCTTATTTTTGATAAAATGTATGTTACTTTATATTTTATACAGGATAATTAAATATTTTTACCGACGATTTCGTAGAAATCCGTCACATAGTTGTCAACAAATTACAAATTGTTTAACACTAAATATATGTCAAAGTAAACGAAAACATGTACATGAGACAGATTTAAGTATAGATTGTAAACATAATAAAGACAATAATTATAGTGAATCCAAAAAGTGTGAAGAGACTAGTTTCACAGAGACTACACCGATAAGACGAAGTGAAAGACTATCGAGACTAAAAGAAACTATTTAAATGTGTTAAAATAAAATAATAATGTATACAAATGTTTTATACCATTTAAATGAAAATTCATTTTACAATTATTTTCATTCTTACAAAAGGAGGTGTAATGTACCTACCTACTCACATGTAAGATAATTAAAGTATCTATGTATTTCTATATAGTTTTTAGTCACCTGGTATATGTTATTTACAATTATGAAAAGTTCTCATGTATAATCACTAATAATTATTTGCTGTTAGAAATCAGAATCAATACTCTTCATAAATATTTTCCTATTTAGAATAAATAAGTTTCGCTAGTTTATTCGCCTAATACTTCGTATCTATGGAATAATAATAATTTATTTCTCTTATTTCTTTGTTCGATAAGCTATCCGTATTTGCTATTTTAATATTAATATTTGAGTCCAATCTCTTGTACTCAAATCCATCCAGAAACATCGTTAAATAATTGTAGATAACAGAACTTATAAATTCATAGTTTTAAGAAATAACAGGCAGTGTAATTTTCATCCTCTAATATAATAAATTTATACATGTCAATATATTCTGTTTAATTCCAAAACAAAGAGTTAGTCCGGAGAAGAAATAAACGCATAGTATTCCATAACAGTTATTTAAATGAGATATTTTCCGTACGATAAATTGGTAGACAAGGTAGAATTGAATGGCCTCCACGTTCACCCGATTTTAATCCTAAAGATTATTTTTATTAGGAATACTTGAAAAATTCAGTTTACAAAACTTAACCAGCCAAGTCTTGCAGAGCAAAGGCAACGAATTATCGATTAATCTCAAATAATTATTAGACAATCATGGAGAAATGTGCTGGCATTCTACCATCGATTAGGGTACTGTCAACTCACAAATTAAGCATATTTTGAACACTTAATAACGTAACTATTGTTAAAAAAAAACTGTACCTCAAATTTTTTACAATTATAACTAGCAATTTACGAGATAATTGTCCGTTTCCAGACTTTTGGGCCACTCTGTATATAATGAGACAGAACATTTGGATGACTTTAGCAATCTGGAGGATAAAAATAAAGTGATTTTAAAACAATTCTAAGTATAAAATTGCAATTAATGTATTGTGTTTTTCATGTTTAGTACTGTATATAACTTTTAATATCATGATAAAATAACTATTTTTTTCAACTTGTTACATTAATAATTTTTTTTTTTTTTGTAATAAAGGTGCAAGCAACATTTTTTCGAATGTTTATTGTTTTTTTCTACAAAAACAACTTTACAATTAGCTTAGCGTTTCAAGGATAGTAGATATACAGTTTTCAATAAACACAATTTACTGAATTTCTAATCTATATTTGGTATTTCAGGATTTTATTAAAACTTGTATAAATGATTTTCTCAAAAACAAGGTCTTCAATTATGTAATTTTAAATTTTCCATTCAATCTTATATATAATTAAATGTAAACAAAATCGTCACTCGAGTTATATGTTTTTTTATGGTATCTGTACATGTGACTAAAGAAATATTTCGTTGTCTCTGCGTTTAGGTAATTTAATCAAAGTAATATTCTCATTGATACACCTCCACCCATAACTCAGCATATAATGTTTAGAAAACGATCTTTTAAACGTTTCCTTTATTAGAAATACCAAAGCACAAAGGTATTCTTTGTATCCAATGTTACGGTATAATATATGTCCTGTGAAAAGTTCTTTTATTAAAGGGAATTCTTCTATTACATCCGAAACTGTCAAGAGTCTATACTGTGTCATCTAATAAACATATATAATAAACACAAATAGTACCCGCTGAAGAATAGAGAAGGTTCTCAAATTGATTTATAACTGACACTTACTACGTAACAGTGGCGTCTCCCTAAGTATACACCGGGATCATTTTACTTAACTATTTTTTAAAATATAAATTTCATTGAAACAATATTTATAACTAGTTTTCAATAAAAGAGAAACAAGACGACAGAAAGTATAACTTTAAGTACGGGGTGTACATTAAAAAGTTCCGCACAGATAAGAGAAGAAAACATACTTTTTGGGAAAAATCAGATATTTTTTAAAGTATTCATTTTTAAGATTATATATAATATAATTTTGCATTTGAACAAACCAATAAAATTGTCAAGGCATTTGTGCCAGTCCAAAATAGGTACGGTTTTTGTATGCTTCGTCCCCTCATCCGCGGTCCGTAGTTTGTTTTTGATTCTCAGAAACGCAAAGAAATCCCAATGTGTTTCGTCAGGACTCTGTGTATGTATCACCAAATCAATGTTTTTCGCTTTCAAATAATCGAATATTATAGGAGTCCATGTGAGATGGCATTGTCCTGATATAAGATGATGCGATGACTTCGGGTATTTATGTGAAGTTCGTCAATCATTTATATGTAAACAAATAGTTGTAAACTATTCAACATAGACGATTCTACCATTCTTTAATGAAATAGTGGCCTTCTTCTTCTTCTTATGGTGCCCTATCCAATTAGTGGATGTTGGCGAAAATTCTGGCATACTCCTCTCGATCTTGTGTGGCTCTAAAGAGTGCATGGGCATCGAAGTTTTTTTAATCCCTTATGTTTTTAAGCCATGATACTTGGAATTTCGAAATACCTATATAGCCCAGATAAGCAGTTTTTCTCATTTTTATTATTGGCAGCAATTCTCGTTCTCTACCCATTCGATTTAATACTTCTACATTTGTTGTGTGATCTGTCCAGGGAATTTTAAGTAGTCTTCTAAATACCCACATTTCAATGTGGGTGAGGCCAAAGGCCTCCAATCGGTTTATCACATTGGCCTTTATGGTCTAGGTTTCTACACCATATAGCAGTATGGAGTAAATGTAACATTTTACAAAACGATATCGAAGCGTTAAGTTAAGGCTGCTGTTGCTTAGCAAGGTTCTCATATTAGTAAATGCTGTTCTGGCTTGCTCAATCCTGCTACATATCTCTATGTCTGGATTTAAATCTTCAGTTATCCAACCACCATATTCAGATAGTGGCCACATATCCCTATTTTTAAAACAAATTCTTAACCGTATGTTTTCCAACGCTGTGAGAATTGACTAGTTTTGTTGGCTTTGATTCATTTTGAAACATCTATACATTGTCTGTAAATATGAATTTGAATGTGAATTTCAATCACAAATCTAGTAATCACTTTAAGAAAAGGGTGACAGCTTTGGACTACATAAAAAGGTCAAAGAGTATATACAAGAAACACCATGTGTTTCTTGAAAAATGATCAAGGAAACAACGTTCATACCCAGGAAGAACTAGTTAAAATCTGGGCAAAACTATCTATGCCTCGTCCCTCTTTGCGGATAATAAACCGAATCTGCCAACTATTAACTTTCCCATGGAAAATGTTTTCCGTCCCTCCCTTTATTCGCCTCAAGGTGGAGGACGCTATAAAAGTAGCAAAACTAGGCAAGGTCACTGGACCGGATCGAATTACTACGGAAGCCATAACAATGTTGGAAGATGATAACATCGACATGCTGGTAACAATTATCGATGCCATATATAACACTGGTCACATTTCAATGGATTCCACAGACTTATAAGCTTAATGGGCCATTCGTTTAAGGTGTTTTTTTGCATCCTTCACACCAGAATGTTCAGAAAGCTAGAATATTAAGCAGTGAGGCACAAATTGGTTTGAAAAGCGAACTGGGTACACGTGAAACAGCTTGCTGCTTCAATACTCTTGTATAAAAACTGCATGGATCAACGAAAGGATATAGTCATATCATTACTCGATTATGAAAAATCGTTTGACACCGTAAAACCTGACACATTGATAAAGATGCTACAGAACGCTAACATTGACGACAAAGGTATAATAGTTATCCAGAATCTCTACTGGAATCAAAAAGCACGAGTGGGACGGAACAAATCAACCAACACAGAAGAATTTAAAATTTTAAGAGGTGTTCGATAGGGGTGTATTTTGATTCTTATGCCCTTCAATCTCTATGTGGAGAACATTTTTGCAGAGGCACTGGAAGGCTCTGAGTGTAGAATAAAGGTAAACGTTTTTCCCATAAATAACATTTGTTACGCCGTCGACACCGCGATAATAACAGACAACGAACATCATATGCAGTTGATGTTAAATAAAATAAACACCGTAGGAAAAATATATGGCTTGAAGATAAATGCTGGAAAAACTTTATGCATGGCAATAAGAAAAAACGCACTTTTTAGAATACAACTGCAAGTAGATAATGCTCCAATCGATCAACTGAAAACATTTAAATACTTGGAAATGATGATGAAATGACCAATGGAATCCTCAACAAGAAATAAAATGCCGTAACGAACAAGCAAGACGAGCTTTTATCAAATTTAAACCGCTATTATGTAACCGCAATCTTTCCTTAAATCTCCTCTACAGGATGGTTAAATGCTATGTATGGTCCATATTATTATACGGAATGGAAACATGGACTTTAAGAGTACCTTCCATTAATAAATTGGAGGCCTTCGAAATGTGGACGTTGCGAAGAATGTTCCGCATATCGTGGACAGATAGGGTGAGAAACTGGAAAGTCTTAAGAAAGGTAAATACTGAGAGAAAACTACTCAATTTGATCAAGATACAAAAATGTATACCTCGGCCATATTATTAGAGAAAAAAAATACGCAATCTCTCAACTAATCATCCAGGGAAATATTGAAGGTAAGACAGGAGTAGGTCGCAAACAAATGGTGTGGCTACGGAACATAAAGGACTGGAGAGGCATAAATAACACTGGCCTTCTTTTGCATGCCGCAAAAGACAGACGTCTGGCCTTAAAATAATTCGTCAACGCACTATAGGGACACTATAAGAAGAAGAAGTAAAATTTGATTTTGGTCTTATCTTCATTAAATTTGCCGTGGGCGTAGATGACTAGGTTATCCGTATCGATCATGGCATCATGTTTGTCATTGTTAAGTCTAGCTACAAACACATCCATGAATAGATTCCATAAAAGAGTAAAAAATATTTTTCTATGCGGATAACCTATAACTTTATATTCGTACACTGCATATTATTCCGTATATCACATGGCTTTTTAGCTTAAGATTTAATTTCATTTAACATATTTTTTGTTTATCATACATTGTCTGGATACGCTGATGTTACACCTGTAGATTCATTGATATTGTAACAAATAATGAGCCCACGTTGGAGCCAATATAAGGAACTGGAGTTGATAGTTGATATGACATATAGAAATAAGAGGATTAGAAAAAATTATAATGCTCAAAGGCTAAATGAAACAAAAAGGCTTAAAGCATGGGAGTAACCACTAGAAGACTCAAGGATGGAATTGGCCAATTTGAATGCCGTAAAAGACAGTAGAATAGTGAACAAGACAAGACTAATTTAATAAAATAGACGTAACACAAGATATGAAGAACTTTTTACAATCCAAATACCAATTTCAATAAAAATAAAAATAAATTAATTTTAGTTTTTATAATATGTGAAGAAAAAATAAAATATTATGTGTACCACTAGTGTTACTGGATGATTACGCCCACCGAACAACATCCATCCCTCTGGTCAGAGGCCGTCTAACCTGGATAATATTTTCTCTCCAGATGTAATCATCTTAGTAACACCCTTGGTGGTGTATAAATAACTGATAACCACCGCGTATAAATGTTTTTTTTTTTGAAAACGTGAATAGGAACTCTGATATTAATTAAATGTAAACATTATTTAATAATATACTATTATCAACATGTATTTGGAAGTAAACTGTCAAATATTGACAGACAGTTAAGAATCTCAAGGCACTTAACTGTCATGTTAATTAAAGTACCTTTTTTTGGTTTTCAATATCACGATATCTACTTTATCTTACACTCATTCAAAGACTACTTGTTTGATAAACTCGTTTTGTAGTTAACTCTTTTAGTCATGTTGGGTATAATAAAATTGATATAAGTTTGAATGCTCGAATAAATGAACTTTGAAAAATTAAAGGCAGATATCGAGCACAATTTTATTCATCAAATCTTGCCCAAGTACTTTCGATTTCTAAAGCATCATCAGGGGAATTTCGTCAAATTTGGGCTATGCAGCAAGCGCAGAATATAATAAATATGAAAATAAAACATAAATTGTAACCCTATATAACACTACACTAAAGAAGGACAAGCAGTTTAAAAGTATTTAAAAATTATTCGACGCTACATTCTTGTCGGCAACAGGAGAGAGAATCTAATGCCCCTGATGATGCTTTAGAAAGCGAAAGTTCTTGGGCAAGATTTGATGAAAAATTATGCTCGACATCTGCCTTTTAATTTTTCAAAGTATAAGAAAATTGTACCCATTAATTTGAATGCATATATAATTCAACAGGAATAAACCAGTTTAAAGAAATTTACATTTTTTAAGTAATATACTTCTGCGTTTTGTACCCACATGGCGCATGGATGGTTTTGTTCTAAAAGAAAATTAATGTCAAAAGCAATATGGCGACAATTGAATTGTTCGTAAGAGGTAAGTGTACTTGTTTCTTCCAATATCAGTTTGAATAAAAGTCTATCGCGGTGTATATTTAAGTGCAATGTTGAAAGTAGTGTTACTTCTTAGCAATTGTGAATATATTTTATTAAAATTTGACTTTTTTTTTTAATATAGAAGCGTACCTTAAATTCGATGGGCACAATTGTATTCAAAATAACTAAGTGTTATTTTTATTTTCAGAGTCAAATGCCTTTAATACAATATTTAACAAAGGAGGAACTGCTAAATGAGCGAGAAAAATTGTCCGACATAAAAGGATGTGTTAGTGATAACAGTGACTGCGAAGAAGAAATACAAGTAAGACAGAGAATTGGCCATATAATAGATGATGTCTCAGAAAATTAAAACGAAGCTGAGGATGAGGAAGAGGATAATAAGGAAGAAAAGTAGGAGGATGATGAATAGGGCGAAAATGATGGTAACTATAATAACTTCATCACTCTAAAAATATATGTATGTAAACTGGTTACATTTTTAATATGTAACATGACAATTCATCATCAGTTGACGCTACAGCCCTTCGTGAGCCTTGGCATGCTTCAAAACATTCTTCCATCCTACCCTATCGTGTGTCTGCCTTCTCCAGCCCCTCACTCCAATCTCCCTCAGATCTTCCTGTACATCGCCCAGATATCTGAGTTTAGGTCGCCACCTTCTTCTTCTTCCGGCCGGCCTATTTAGCATAGTTATTTTAGTGGGATCACTCTCATCCATCCGCATAACGTGGTCCACCCACCTTAGGCGGTTTATTTAGATGGTTTTCCACAATATCTGCCTCACCAAAAAGTCTATAGAGTTCAAAGTTATATCGCCTTCTCCACAGACCCTGTTCGTTTACTCCGCCATATATGGTCCTCAATACTTTTCTTTCAAAGACTCATAGTAAGTCTTCATCTCGGGTCGACATTGCCCATGTTTCCGATCCGTATGTGAGCTCTAGACGTATTATTTTTTATAAAGTTTCCACTTTGTTGCTATCGACATACTTCTCGCTCTTAGTTGAGGGCCCAGGCCAAAATAACAGCGGTTAGACACGCATATTCTTTTTTGATATCGTTGGATGTGTTATTTTTGTAGTCTACCAGTGATCCTAAGTAGCAGAATTCTTCTACCATTTCTATCGTTTCGTGTTGCACCTCTAAGTTATTTTGTTGAATACTTAATATGACTGGCATATATTTAGTTTTCTGGATGTTAATCAGAAGTCCGATGTTTTCTGCGGCATTTTTGATACGTGTGAAAGCGTCCACTGCTTCATTTTGGGTTCTTCCAATTATGACGATATCATCAGCGTATGCCATTATTTGTATACTACGGGTATGTATCGTACCTTTTAAGTTTATTCCCGAATCTCTCATAACTTTTTCTAACGCTAGGTTGAACAGCGTGCACGATAGCGCATCTCCCTGGCGCAGTCTTCTGTTGGTTTTAAATGGTTTTGAAACATCCCCTTGTACGCGCACTTTACATTCGACTTTCATCATTGTCATTTTAATTAATTCTACCAAACCTTTTGGTATTCCTAATTCAATCATCGCCGAATATAATTGGGACCTGTCAATAGTATAGTACGCTGCCTTAAAGTCTACGAAGATGTAATGGCAGTCTATGTCGTACTCCGTCGTTTTTTCTTATATTTGTCTGATAGATGATATGTGATCAATAGTAGATTTGTTTTTCAAGAAGCCTCTTGGTAGGATCCTATTATATTGTCAGTATACCGTGTCAGTCGTTCGTTAAGTATGACAACATGACAATTACCTAATACAATAACCCGGGTTTCTAATGAAAACTGTTCTGAAGAATATCTGCACATATTTTCTGAGATATTTTCCGAAAGTTTACTTGAAAATTTCGTTTAATACACGAATATGTATGCTTTGCAAACTAAAATTCAGAAATTTGTACCGTGTAACCTGTAAGAAAGAAAATCGTTGTTTGGCCTTAGTATTATAACAGGCTGTCTAAAATTTCCAAGACTGCGAATGTATTGGGATAAATCTTTAAAAATTGAATCGTTTTTTACACTTAGCACCCACTTACATTGTGTTGACAATCTGAAACTCAGACCGGGCAACGCATCGAGCAAAAAGACAAAAGAGGGAATGTAAAGGTAGTAGGGGCAAAAATATTGTTAGACAGGAAGTGCGATCTTTAGAGGTCACATTAAACAAGGAAAGAGAGTCTCTCTCCTTGTTTGACATCAAATTTAGTTGGGTTATGTTATTGTTTGTCCCAAATGTCACATGAAATCTTATTTATATTCAAGTTTTTTAACAATTGTGTCGCATTTTAGACTATTACCGTTAATAATTAATTAAAACTTTCTCGTCTAAGACACATTCTGAAAAATATTATATAACTACTATTAATAAGTGTCGGAAAATTTAAATTTGGCGCATTCGCATTTTCAGATATGTCCGCCATCAGAGGCCACTTTTTTGGTTCCCTTTTCATAAGGATTAGATTCCTTCTTTTGTCTTTTTGCTCGATGGAGCAACGACAAACTATGGAGGGTTTGACCAGTTTTTGAATCAGTGCTAAAGAGATGTAAGGATCTGCAAATAGGAAAAAATGTTTTGCATAGACGAACAAATCATGCCCTTCAGAGGGAGATTATCTATAACGCAATACATCAAAAACAAACCCAATCCATGGGGAGTAAAACTGTATTTGTTGGGTGCTGAAAGTGGATTGATTTACACTTTTTTAGTCTATCAAGGTAGTACCACAGAAATAGAACCTTCTTATTTGAAATATGGAGAGAGTGCAGCTATATTGCAATTATCAAAAGTACTTGAACCTAATAAGCATGCATTATAGTGACAATTATTTTACGAGCTATAACCTTTTACAAATTCTCAACAAAAAATTAATACTTGTTGCTAGTTCTTCGAGGATCAATAAATTTTCTAAACCACCTCTAACCGATGTAAAAGATTTTTCAAAAACGAGAGAGGATCAGCGGAACAAATTATCTCTTTGGATCTAATTGAGTAACCAGATGGTTAGATAACAAGTCAGTGATAATGGTATCCAACTTCTTTGCGGCTGGTATAGCAGATGTAAAACGTTGAAATAAAAAGACAAAATGTTTCATTGACGTAAGTCGACCCGAAGTTATAAAAGATTATCATAAGTACATGAGTGGCATACATAAAACAGACGCTTTTATTGCGTTTTACAGAACAAAAAATCGTTGCAAAAAGTGGACTGTTTGACTAATCTTTACATACTTTAACTGTTTGACATACATACTTTAAGAATTCCATAAAAAAAATATCATGGACCTTCTACACTTTAGGATGAAAGTCGGTGAAGCCCTTATAAAAGTGAAATCTTTCAATAACCGAAAACGGGGAAGATCTTCATGCGATACATCTAGATAAGTAGTAGCTGCAAATCACCAAAACATTGAAATTCGATTTCTTACTGAGCTGCAATTTGCTAATATTGGACATTTTTCAGAGCATCCACAGCTACCTTTACCTTTAAGATGCAAAAGCCCTAGTTGTACAGGAAAATCAAGATGGCAATGTCAGAAGTGCAATGTCCATTTGTACCTTCACTAGGAAAGAAATAGCTTTATATATTTCATATGCGGTAGTTTTTTAGATTTGTTAAGTTATTTTGGTTAAAAATGAATCCATAATAATTTTTTTTATATATACATAATGTATTTATTTTAATATCCAAAAACTGTTATATGAAACGTGTTAAGTACATTTTAGGCAAAAAATATTTTTTTGTTTGCTGAAAAAAAGCGGTATTGACAGGGTTAAATCTAAAGTTGCCATTCAGACAATAATTTAAGTTGCACGCAGAAATACTGCAGAACCATCCTTATGAGTCGACACTGACCAATAGATAAATAACCCTAACGCGTTGTCCCCCTTGTCGGCATCTTCAACGATATTAGTGGTATTAGTAGCCACTAATCCCGGCAATGCAACTCCTCTCCGACATTGGTGCTGCTGTCTTTCAGTCTGTATTGTTTGATTTACGGTGGGACATCTTCATTGGATTCGGACATCGAGAGATTGAAATTTAGATAACAGGAAATTTTTCTAGTGTTTAATTGGCTTCTTCCTTTAACTCCCGTTAGGTAAAGCTTCATATAATTAAAAATAATGTAATTATATCCTTATTTACGTAGTTTATATGTTTATTTATTCTAAATTCTGAATCCCTATATAATTCTGATATCTATACACGTTATAAGTTATGCATAATATTAGGTTGACTTATATAAGATCACTTTATTGCTTATACTCGTAATCTCGTAATAAATCTGACCGTTAATGGCGATATTATGCTTAAAATATTGAGTGAAATTAGAATGATAAATATTTTTTATGGATCAATATGTTTAAATATTTAATGCCACATTTAAGTAATTTAATTGAACAATAAATCAAATAAATATTATCTTTCTCTAGAATATTTTTTAACAGCGTTCAAGAAGGTCCACCAAGTGTTCAATTCAAACTTTCGTATTTATTGGGGCCTCTTGAGGATTTTTATATAATGATGGTATTTATGATGTTTTTTATTTGTATAGTAGTTCATTTTGAGGAAAAACAGTTGTTGACTAGGTCCGTTATAGATGCGGGTTGCCAGGAATATTGATGTGCAACATATAGCCTCTCCTATCCAAATCAACCTCACCTGACCGGAAAGCGCTGGAAAGCAAAGGAGAAATAATGCATTAAAGACCTGTTGGTACCCCTAGTTTTAACTATCATGGCTATGAACAATGTGTGTCAAGACATTAATGATCATGGATCTCGGAACCCAAAATCCGACAGGAGAGGACAATCTCAAGACTGCAGGGCCTCTCAGGTCGTTAATATGCGAAATCCTTGCAAAATAGCTACATGGAACGTCAGAAGCATGTTTAAGGTAGGTGAAACACATAATTCTATAAAAGAAATAAGATGAATGTTAATCAGACCATAACTGCGTTGGCCGGGATTGAGAATATATGATGTTGATGGATATTAAGTGTACTATGCCAGAAACACTACACGCAAACATGATGATTTCAATATACAGAAAAAAATTAAAGAGGTACAGAATACCAGAAAACAGTGCAATACAGGCATATTTGTAGACATTAAAAGCCAAATTTTGACTACCATTGAAGATAAATTACGAAGATGGGAAGAATATATGCAAGAATTATTCGAAGATGCAGCACGAAGTCCGACTGAAATAAACAGTCCATATGGCCCAGAAATAACAAACGACAAAGTAACTATGGTCATTAAGCAGATAAAAGATTGGAAATCACCAAGACCTCATGAGGTGCATAGTTAAATTTTAAAGCTAATAGAGGCACCAAATCACAGCTCTTACGAAGCTATTCAACAAAATTTACGAGACTGGTTACTTACCAAAAGACGCTACTATCAATATTCATTTCACTTCCTAAAAAAGCCAACGCTAGAAAATGTGAAGAACATAGATGAATTAGTTTGATGAGCCATTTACTTAAAGTACTTCTTACTCTCGTTTACTCGCACATATACACCACATTAGAAAAACACCTGAGTGAAGTTTAATTTGGATTCAGAGCAGGACTCAGAACGAGGGAAGCACTTTTTAGTTTGCAAGTTCTAACACAGAAAGCTAGGGATGTCAACTGCGATGTGTATGCATGTTTCATTGATTTCGAGAAGGCATTTGATAAAGTCTCACGTGGAAACCTAATCGAATCTCAAAAACATCAGGACTCGATGGTAAGGACATAAAACTGATATCAAACTTATATCTTCAACAAAAAGCAACAGTACGATTAGAAAATGAATTTTCCGAGATCTTGACAGTCGAAAAAGGAGTTAGACAAGGTTGCATATTGTCACTGGCATTATTTAACATATATTTAACACTAAAGTGGAACTGGGCAGGTCATGTAGCAAGATTAGTTGATGACCGGTGGACAAAAAGAATTTTGGAATGGAGACCCCGAATACAAGCTTACAGAAATAGAGGTCGACCCCCAACGAGATGGACAGATGACATAAAAAGAGTGACTACAAATTGGATTCAGATGGCGCAAAATCGGACTAAGTGGAAAAGCATGCGAGAGGCCTATGTTCAGCAGTGACGTTAGAGGCTAGTTGATGATGATGATGATGATTATTTAACATATACTCTGAAATCATCTTTAGAGTAGTCTTGGACGAATCAGAAGACGGGATTGCTGTAAATGGCCAACTTATAAACAACACTAGATATGCAGACGATACAGTGTTGCTGGCAGATAGTATGCAGGGGCTCCAAAGGATGATGGATAACGTTGTAAAAGCATATAACAAATACGGCCTAAAACTAAATTGCAAGAAGACAAAAATAATGATCATTCGTAATAATACCGGCATAAATGCCCAAATTACAATTAACGATATACCGTTAGAAAGACTGGAAAAACTATGCTATTTGGGTTGCACTATTAGGATACTTGGAATCACAGCTACGAAATAAAAATTCGTATTGAAAAAGCCAGAAGCTCTTTCGACAACCTTAGGAAAATTCTCTGTAACTTATCTTTATGTACCAATATACGCATAAGAATTCTTAGATGTTACGTCTTTAGTGTCCTCCCCAAAGAAGTAGAAAGTTACAGAAGAAAGAGTAGAGTCTTACAGAAGATGCCATAAAACGGTTGGAGGCACTTGAAATGTGGTGTTAGCTACGTATGTTAAGGATGTCATATATACACCACAAAAGTAACATAACTATTCTCCAAAGGCTAAGAAAAGACAAAGAAATTATTAACACCATAAAAAACAGAAAATTGGTATACTTCGGCTACATCATGATACGACGATAAATACCAACTTCTACAGTTCATTCTACAGGGTAAGATTGATGGTAAGAGAGGCACTGGACGTTTAGACGTATATCCTGGATGGTCAATCTTAGGAAATGGACTGATCTAACGTCAACTGATCTATTTCGAGCTGCTGTAAATATAATAAGATGGGTCAATGTGTTTGCCAACATCTCTAGAAGATAGGCACATTTAGAAGAAGATGCCGGAAAGAAATTATGCTAATCACTATAATCGAGTTGCCATCGTAGTTGTAAAATACTTAGCTTAATCAGTAATAAATTATATCTCCATATCTGACAGTAATTCTACTGAAATTTATTTAAAGCCGTTCATTACCAATGTAATTCAGGTTTATGCCGCAACATCCAGCGATGAACATAATTTAGAAGCATGTTACAAAGAGCTTTAGATCTTATTAAAGCAGCAGAAATGCCATAATCATCGGAGATGTTAACGCCAAAAGTCGGCAAAGGATGCTGTTTAAATATTGTGGGGGATTATGGCGTGAGAAACAGAAATGAACGTGGAGATCGACCTGTCCAGTTTTGCCAAGAAAACCACTTATTTATATCAAATACTCACTTTAAATTACCACCAAGAAGACTCTACACCTGGAAATCAAATGCACAATAAGAGAATAAAATTATTAGGAACCAAATCGACTTCATTTAAAAAAAAAATCGATTTAGAAACTGTATAAAATCAGCTAAAACTTATCCAGGTGTTGACATTATGTGTGATCACAATCACATAGTAGCGGTAATCAAATTAAAATTTAAAAATGCGAATAAAACGAAGTACTACAAAAATATTGATAAAACCCAACTACAAGACGAGAAAGTTAAGGAAACGTCAAAGACAACTAAACAAAAGTTTGCTTTGGGAAAATATTGGCGATAATGTCGATGTGGGTTTAAATAAAATTATAAGAACAGTTGAAGAAACCTATGAAAGGAATTTAAAAGTAAAACTGCACTGATATATGATGAACTTGGTGAAGTAATATATAAAGTAGAGGAGAAACTTAAAGAATGGGAAAACTACATTACGTACCTATTCGAAGACGATAAGATTAGTTCACCTCCGGATATTACTAACTGCGACGGATCCCTAATAAAGTACACCCCTCTGAGGTAACACAAGCCATGCAATCATCAAAAATAGCAAATTAGGCAAATAGCAGGAATTTCGCTGATGAAATTCCAAGTAAAAATACAAGTTTATAAATGATAGCCTTGTTTTAAAGGCTATAACTTTCTTTTTTCAATACCATTTATACCAGCGGACACTTACCTGATGGTTGGTCCAATTTATTGTTCATGCCTTAACCTAAGAAGACAACAGCAAAATCCTGTGCTGATTATAAAACCATCAGTTTGTTAAGCCATTTATTTATTTATTTTAAGTAATACATGACCGTAACTATAATAAATGTGGGGAATAACTGAATGACACACAGTTTGGTTTCTATAACGGGTTTGGAACGAGAGAGGCATTGTTTAGGATGTATTTGTTTAAAGATGTAGTAATATATCTGCAGACATGTACTGTTGTTTTTATTAACTTTAACAAGGCATTTATTCGTTTTAAGCACTCTATATTTGATGGATTCGACCGTTACTTGATGGAAATTCATTTTATGTAACAATAAAACACTGAAAACTTTGTTTTCAAACTCCCACAAAATTTATTTTAACTATTATCACTACAGCTGTTTCGGCTGATAGCCTTTCTCAAGTGATCTATTTTTGGCTTGGGTTTACAAATTTATAGTCTCTAATGAAATAGGTTAAGGAGGGGAGAACTGTTTGTCTCAAGTTGGTCATTCAGAATTATATCTGTTTTTTAATTTGTTGATTTCTATAGATTCTAACAAAGATAGCTTAAGGCCTTTATTTTCAATGTGAAGAATTTTAAATTTGTCATTAAAAGAATGATTATGATCTAAAAAATGAAGTGCGTATGTCGAATCTGTTTTTCTATTCTTGAAAGCCCTTTTATGTTCTGCTATTCGTTTATCAAAGTTTCTACCAGTTTGACCGATGTAATTTTTTGGGCAGTCGCCACATTGAAGTTTATACACACCACTATTTAAGTGTTTTTTATTTGGCTCTTGTTATTTTTAATATATTTACCTAGGTTGTTATTTGTTCGGAAAGCTGGTGTTATTCCTTTCTTTTTTATGTGTTTGGCAATTTTTGTTGTTATTTTGCCTGTATATGTAATCGAGCAGAAGGTACTGGGTTTTTTCTCTGGTGGTGGAAATACTATTTTCAGGGCTTTCTTGTGTAGTTTTTGATTTAACATTTTATTAATTGTTTCTTCGTTGTATCCGTTGTTTACTGCTATTTGCTTAATTAATTTGCTGTAGTGATAATAGTTAAAATAAATTTTGTGGAAGTTTGAAAACAAAGTTTTCAGTGTTTTATTGTTACACTCTATATTTATTGAAT
Organism: Diabrotica balteata; assembly: GCA_918026665.1. NCBI lineage: Eukaryota > Metazoa > Arthropoda > Insecta > Coleoptera > Chrysomelidae > Diabrotica > Diabrotica balteata. The sequence continues at coordinate 104,556,856 of OU898281.1, read as the reverse complement.
TTCTAGGAGACATTGGCTGGGATGACAGAGACGTTCGCATATCTGCAAATTTGTATTGGAATCGAACAACGTAAGTTTTACTAGACGGTTTGGAATTACAAGCTCTTAATATTAAAAGAGGAGTACGGTAGGGATGCCTCTTGTCATCCCTGCTTTTCAACATTTACCCCGAAAGAATTTTTAGAAATGCACTTTCTGGAAAGCAAGAAGGAATAATTGTGAACGGTGAAGTCATCAACAACTTGCGAAAATTAAGCAAGTTAGTCAACTTTTTTACATTGGATATAAAATATACTGTAACTCAAAGAGTCATGATGAAATTAGATCCAGAATTGAGTAGGCCAGTTCCACTTTTCGAAGGATGTGCAAGGTAATATGTAACACAATACTAAAATGTATCAGCAAGACTAATGAGGTTATAAAAAAGCATCAAAAAGAGAAAGCTGGAATACTTCGGACATGTAATGATAGATCCCAAATATAGATTTCTACGAAATCTATATTTGGGATCTATCATTACATGCTAGAAGGCTAACGCAGTCCAGGATAAAGAACGACTTCATGATTAAAGAACGACTTCATGGTTAAAGAACTTGCGAGATTGGTATGGTATTTATACAAGCGTGCTATTGATATTCTCAAGGACAAATTGGAAAAGCAAATCACTAATGCTGAAGAACAACAAGGTTTTACAAAAGGGCGGTCTATAACAGACGCAGTATTTATAATAAAACAAATAAAAGAAAAAGCTATAGAGTTCGGCATGCCAGCGTATATTTGCTTCATTGATTTGACGAAGGCATTTGATAGAGTTCGCCCGGGAGACATTCTAAATATATTAATAGAAAATGAAACACCGACCAGTATAACAAAGATACTCCATAAACTAAATAACAACAACGTAACCAAAGTTAGAGCAGGAGACGAATTCACTGAAAATATTTCAACACCGGGAGGAATTAGACAAGGCGACAGTTGTGACAGACACCCTTCTTGTTTAATCTTCTCATGGGCAAAATTATCAACAAAGTAACATCTCTTAATCTCGGATATAGAATGGGCAACAAAAGAATTGGTATGGTGTGTTACGCAGACGATGCAGCAATTATTGCCGAATCAGAAGATAATCTCCAAAGGCAGCTCTTTCAGTTCTTTCAAACAAGCCGACTACTAAATATGAACATCCCTACCAACAAAACTAAATGTATGACAATAGCAAAAGATCCGCTCAGATGTAAGTTAGTGGTTGAGAACAACCCTATAGAACAGGTGATGAAATTCAGATATCTGGGCATAGATATATCAAGCACCCACGACCCAGTAAAGGACCTGAGGAGTCAGATCAACAAAGCATCTGCACTGTCAGGATGTCTGCGGGAGATAGTCTGGTCAAATCCGTATATGCGCACAGATAGTAAAATTAGAATCTATAAGACTTGCATACGACCGATCATGACATATGGCATAGAAGTGCGCGAAGATACTAATAAAACGAAACAGATGCTAAGGGTTGCCGAAATGAAAACCTTAAGAACAATAATGGGGAAAACAAGAAGAGACAGAGCGAGAAATACAAACATTAGAGAGCAGTGCAAAATTCAAGATATTGTAAGATGGGGAAGGCAGCGCAAGAGGATGTGGTACAACCATGTAAGACGAATGGATGAGAATAGACTCCCAAAAATTGCCCTAGAAAACAATCCGCCCGGTTCAAGACCCCTCGGAAGACCACCTAAAAGATGGAGGGATAGTTGGCAATCTACCTCCCAAGAAATTAACCAGAGGCAGCTTCAGAATTAAACAGATCGAAAGATCTACAAAAAGTAGAAGAAGTAGAAGAAGAAGAAGAAGAAGCTATTGATACGCGGCAGTCAATAAAATTAAGGTAGCTATGATCGTAACAAACGTTCTGAAAGGCCATATTACATGATAAAAACGAAGTTAAAAATAAAAGGAGGTACTATCGACAAACTAAGGAAGAGGTGTATAAGTTTTGTGCATATGCTGAAAGATTTTGATTTGAAATTTCCTCCAAAATATGGTCCATACACAAAAAAAAATCGATCTGAATAACATGGCTTTAGAGTTATGTCGATATTATTTATGTTGTACCAAGGCTGCGCACATGAACTTCGTACGTGTCTATTTCACCATAATTCCAGCACCTTACGGTATTTGTTTTCTTCTATGCAATATCTTTTATCTGATTATCATGCTGGTTAAATTTGTCTTCATCTTCAATGCTTCTTTTACAGTCCCAACTTTGTGGTACCCCCCAGAGGCCTGCATCTTCTTCTTATGGTGCCTATCTGTTACGGATGTTGGACACTAACATGGCCATTCTGACTTTGTTGACTGCTACCCTGAAAAGTCCGGTAGTGGTTAAGTTAAACCATTTTCGCAGGTTATGCAGCCAGGATATTCTTCTCTGTCCTGGACCTCTTTTCCCATACATTTTACCTTGAAGTATAATCCGAAGTAGGTCATATCGTTGTTCATTGCGCATTATATGGACCAGGTATTCTAGTTTGCGACGTTTTATGGTTACGACTAGTTCGCACTCTTTACCCATTCTATGTAGTACTTCTTCGTTGGTAATTCTGTCTATCCAGGAAATCCTCAACATGCGTCTATAGCACCATCTCAAATGCTTCGAGTCTCTTCAGTGATGCTTCAGTTAAGGACCATGACTCCACGCCATATAAAAGAACGGAAAATACGTAGCATTTTAGTAAAAGAACTCAATTTTACTTTGTTTCCAATTTTATGTCGTGGCTGTTAAAGATTTTTTTCAATTTGACGAAAGCTGATCTTGCCTTCTCGATCTTAATTTCCGTAGATTGGTCCCACTGTTCATTTAAGTTTGCACCCATATAACAAAAGCTGGTAAATTGTGTTATAGGTTGTTGGTTAACTAGTAATTGACCAGGTGGTATCCTATTTTTGTTTATAACCATGTATTTGGTTTTTTTGATGTTAAAATCAAGCCCAAACCTGCTACTTACTTCTGCCACCCTGGAGACAAGTGCTTGTAGACCTTCAAGACTGTCTGCAAAAATGACAGTATCATCAGCGTATCTTATGTTGTTCAATCGTTCTCCGTTTATAAGTATTCCCTCGTCTATGTCCGTTAGCGCTAGGTTCATAATGTGCTCTGAATATGTATTGAACAATAATGGGGACAATATACATCCCTGTCGTACACCTCTTTTTATCTTTATATCGTCTGTTAACTGATCCCCAACTCTAACAGCTGCAGTCTGTTCGTAATAGATATTGTTTATTATACGGCGATCTCTGCTGTCTAGACCAATTGAATTTAATATTTTCATCAGTTCGTCATGTTTTATTCTATCGAGCGCTTTCTGGTAATCAACAAAATACACATATATATCACAATTCACGTCTCTACACCTTTGAAAGAGAACTTGTATTGCAAAAAGTGCCTCTTGAGTACCCAATGCATCCCTGAAGCCGAATTGTGTGTTTGTCATGTGTTATTACATATATACATATATATATATATATATATATATATATATATATATAATATATATATAAATATATATATATATATATATATATATATATATTCTTTTATGTATAATTGTTAAAAAAGTTTTCAGGAGATGGCGCATTTTTACATTTTTTGGGCTTTAGCACAAACAGAACCTCCACTTACTTCAAATGTTGACCAGGGCTCCTACTTACATTTTGTCTCGCCGTTTTGCGTTTACTGTAGCTGATCGGATTTATCTGATGTCTTTAAATGTCATTTAGTTTCTGTTCAAAAGAGGAAATATTTTCAACCTCTTTTACATTTTCATCAAAAACGACACGTTTTTCAACGAAGAAATATGATCGTCAAGAGGAGACATGATCGAATTCTAACATGCGACATAGCAAATGAAAGGCAAGAAAATAACGAACATTTTAAGATAGAAAAGTTAATCAGTTTTTAGTTTTTACCACCCTTGGAGAAACGATGACTACTATATATTAGACCGAAGTCTGTGTGTTACGAAGTAGTAAACACGATACTATAGCTTATTTGTAGTGTACCATTTTATGTATCTTTAAACTGTTTATTTTCCATTTCGAATATTTATTCATAATATCAAAATAAGTTTTTATACAATATTTTTGGTGTGACAAAATGCATTTTAGTAGAATATCATCCGTTCTAGAATCCCGATGCGTTAGAATTGGGCCACATTCTAGTAATATAAATAAAATTTTAAATGAAATTTATAGGTTTGGCCAATTTTTTTTATTTTTCATTCCAGGTAAAGGTAAAAAGCACGCCTTCTACCCCATCCTTTTTTTATTATGTATTAAGATTATTAAGAGTAGAAAATTATTATCTAAGGAATAGTAAAACTTACCAACACTTTTGTAACACTTTCCTTCATATTCATGCATACCCTCGCAAACACATTTATTGTCTGTACACACGGTATTCGGTGTCTTTGTGTAGCATTGAACGCTGTCTTCACATTTTCCGTTAATTCCCTCGGATACTAAAAAATAAAATAATTAGAAATGCTTCATTTTGTGGTATTATCCGTAAAATATTATAATTCATATAAAGAATAAGTTGAAAAGTAAACGTGTAACATAGTTTCGCATTTTGTTTATATAAAATATGTTTAATAATTTGAATCGAGGACATTCATAAAATAGCCTCGAATTAGAATTTGTAAGTCAGCACTATTGCAAATCAAGACATACGGTTACGTAGGTCGTTAAACAAACTTGACACACTAAGAAATAAACTGCTGATATATGCAAGGTCTATTATAAAAGGGACAACAATTATTATTTGGGAGATCAGAACTAATTTAACGTCAAGATGGCAAGTTGATGTATCACGTATTGATAATTATGAGGGAATCTCATATCAACTTCACATAAGTACGAACTACGATTAGAATAAGTAATGTTATGTAAAAGTGTATTGTTGTGTTCCAAATAAACGGTCATTTAATTTAACAACCACGTTACTTACCATTAAGACGTTATTTACCATAATTTGTATATAATCATTTTATAGAGGGTGGTGAATTCTAGAGAATACTATAGGAAACGAAATAGAACTTTTATACTAGTGAATTTCTATTTTGCCAAGTATTTAGGTTTACTACATTACCAAATTATTCCTGCACTTGAACAGAATGGTCGATTAACGCAAAACTTTTGGTTTCAAATAATATACTGCTTCCCCACTATTATCAATGGGTCAGAACACCGTAACAAATCAAAACACTGGAATTATAGATGGAAACTAAATAATACAACTTGTGATTAAATTATACAAGGAACTAGACAAAGCTCCTGCAAAGTAGAATCGACTTATTAGAAAAATGAAAAGCGGCAAGGCAGCTGTAATAGATGGCATAACAGTAGAAGTGCTTAAATACGCTGGCAAAAATACCTGGAAAAGATGCGTACCAGACCACTGGAATACGGAAACATAAAAAGGTAGCAAAGGGGATATCAACAACTACAGACCAATTTTCTATCAATCATATACAAAATATTCACAAAGATAGTCAACAACAGATTAGCAAATGCTGCACAGCCAAGAGAGCAAGCTAGCTTGAGAATTAAATTCATACCCTGGATCATATCCACCGCAAGATTACAGCCGCCTTTATTACGGGATCTTAAGTACAAAATACTTCATGTCTGAAAGAGAGTTATTGCTAAAATATTGAAGAAATCTTTTATTTTGACAAATGACATTAAATAGTTTTGTATACCTAATATAAATTACCTATAAATGCCTAAGCTCCTATTTGTTACTTATATAGCTAATCTTAGATTAAAAATTACAATAAGATCATTGAAAGCAGTGAAGTGAAGTTAGATGCCTTTCTTCCTTCTGCACGTAATTTAACAGATAAAAATAAAGGACCTTTAAATAAAAGTTCTCTGTCCTGCAGTTAACTTAAATACAGGCGGCTTGTATTTTATTAATGGACACAAATAAAGGACGCAAGATTGCTCATAAGTATATGTCAAAATAAAGGTGCTTTTATTATAGAACAGCATAAATCACCTCTTCAATAACTCTCTGTCTGCATTGACTGAAAATCTATTTTTAAAAAAAAGGAGTTTTTTTAAGAAACTTTAAAAGGGGCTACATGAATTAATGTAATAGTGGCAAAAATTGAATTAGAATGGTGAATAGAGATATACTTAGTCAATAGTATAAGGTTGTATAGTTAAAGTACAATATTGTTACGAACGTGCATTCAACGAGGCACGTATAACGGTTTGCATCTCGAAACAGCACCTCATGCTTCCATGCGGCGGCATCTCGAAAGCGATATTTCGATATCTCGATATTTCGAGAAAGATCAGTCGCGTACGCCTAGAGGTGGGAACTTTCTAGAAAATAGTAACTTTGGTATATATATGTAACGATCTTAGGAATAAGTTTAGTTGAAGAGAATACCGAACTGTAAAGTTATAAATAAATATATTTATATAAATTCGAACCGCTCGTTTTATTTAATCACGGTACAATTGGTGTCACAGTGTGATGACAATAATTGAATTATTAAAAAACAAATTCAGCTGTGACTTTGAAAAAGACAACACTTTTTGAACTTTTGAAAAGTAGTGTTCGTCGGGAACATCCGCGTTGTTCGGTAGTGATCGTTGTACGAAAGAACATTTCAAAAAGTACGTGTGTACCTGACCAAAGATGCTGCTAGTAGAACTTTCAGTGAAACAGTTGCGTGAGCAACTAGAAGAACGCGATGAAGACTGCAGCGGGTCCAAAAAGATACTCCAAGAACGACTGAAGACTGTTCTCAACAAGAATGGAGACGACCCAGAGACTTTCCAGTTCCAGTCAGCAGAAGAAGCCGTTTTAACTAAAATAATTGATGGAAAATTCGAGACTGTTTCCAAAAGATTCGATGAAACGTCTCAAATGATTGAAGAATCTTCAAAAAAAAAATGACGAAAGATTCAATGAAACGTCTCCAAATTATTAAAGAAGTAGCTAGACAAAATGACGAGAAACTTGAAAATTTGTCTAGAAGATTCGACGAGAAATTTGAAAATGTTTCTCAAATGATGGAAGAAACTTCTAAACAGAATAATGAGAAATTTGAAGAAGTCTCAAGAACATTCGATCAGATGCAGAAAAATGTAAACAACGTAGAAGAGAAAATCAAACAATTAGAGACCATGATAACTAACACGAAGTGCTACCACTAATTAATACGGTAGCTTTAGATTCGGTTGTAAAAGAAGAATCACCTAGAGACGATATGACACATCATATGAGATTCAAATTGCCACCATTTGATGGAAAGTCCTCTTGGTCCATATACCTTAGACAATTTGAAGCTATGCGACAGCCAATCATTGGACAGAACAAGAAAAGGCTGTTTCCTTGACTGCTGCTTTACGAGGTGATGCTGCAGATATCCTAAGATCCATTCCTAAGGGTCAAGAAAAATGTTACCAGACCTTGTTTACTCGACTAGACAAACGTTACGGAGATGCTCACCTACAACAAGTCTACAAGGCGCAAACTAAGAAGTAGAGTTCAACGAGCAAGTGAAATTTGCAAGAGCTTGAAGCAGATGTTGCTCGTATAGTGCGTTGGCTTATCCTGAGGTACCAGACAACATTTTGGAAGAAATCGCTGTAGATACCTTCGTCAATGGGTTAAAAGAAAGTGAATTGCAGAAAGCTTTACGACTAGCAAGATCGAAAGTTCTAGATGAAGCGCTCGCTATTGCTTAGAACATAAAACAGCTAGTCAAACTTCACGGAGCCATCGAGTTAGAACCATTGAAGAAGAGCGACGAACCAAACGATGAACGTCTGGAAGAAATGGTACGAAAAGTAGTTCGTAACACGATGCCGAAGAAACGTGAGCCCAGATGTTAGAATTGTGGTGACGTAGGTCACATTCGTCGTAATTGCAAGAAAATAATACAACAGTCGGAAAACTAGAACGGGTCGACACCAAGGGGCAACTGCCGACCTCGAGAAACACAGCCCCCATAGTAACTGTGAACATTACGTCCTCCGGTGGAATTCATAGCTGTACATCGAGGGTCGTATTAATAATAAATGTAGATCGTTTTTGGTAGATACAGGTGCAACAAGAACTATTGCACGGCCAGAAGTAGTACGAGACCATCTTAAATTATCGCCTGCAATAATAAAGCTTAGAACAGCAACTGTGAGATAATTAATACATATGGTGAGGCTAATATGTCAGTATCCATTGGCCAGACCACAGTAAAACATAGAGTATTAATTGCAGATATCTCCGACGAGATCATATTGGGGATGGATTTACTAAGGAAAGTTGGGGCTGTATTGAATGTCATAGATGGAGTTCTCGAGATCAGTGGTGAAGAGTTGCCGTTTCACGAAGACAAAGAAGATGTTATCGGATTAAAAGCTACTTGCGACGTAACAATACCCGGTAATAGTGAGAAAATTTTGATGACCAAACCTGATGGTTACAGCCGAGAGGGAAGTTTAAGGATGGTCGAAGATGTGAACAATGCCGAGTTCCTAACGGCAAAAGCTTTGGTGAGAATTCGAGATGTCGTTCCTGTAAGAGTTATGAATTTAAAGGGAACTGCTATTAAGTTAAGTAAAAGAACTTTGATCGGACAGTGTGTTCCCGTGGCTTCGATTTGTTCCATGAGTACTAATGAGAAACCGTCGAAATCTAAGTATCCAAAGGAGCTTGTTGAGACGATGATTAAAACGTGCCAAGATCTTGATGATGAACGAACTAAAAAAGTGAAGTCTATGCTAAATAGAATTTCAAGATGCTTTTGCCATTGATAAGAAGGATAATGGTAAAACAAGCATAGTAAAGCACAAAATTAATACCGGAGACGCTCAGCCAATCAGACAACAACCTAGACGACTTCCATTTGCGAAAAGAGATGAAGCCGAAGACATCATCAAAGATATGAGCAAACAAGGGGTAATTAAACCATTAAACAGTCCATGGACATCACCAGTAGTACTAGTAAAGAAGAAAGATGGTTCAACACGTTTTTTATTGACTACCGACAGCTCAATGCGGTGACTAAAAAAGATAGTTATCCATTTGCCCAGAATAGACGATACTTTTGATACACATTTCTGGTTCTCGTTGGTTCTCCACACTCGATCTGAAAAGTGGATATTGGCAAGTAGACATGGAGTCAGCTGATCGTGAGAAAAACCGCATTCTCGATGGGATCAGGGCTTTGGCAGTTCACAGTTATGCCCTTTGGTTTATGTAATGCCCCCGCCACATTTGAAAGATTAATGGAGGCAGTTTTAAGAGGTCTAACATGGAAAACATGCCTGGTTTATTTGGATGATGTAATTGTAGTAGGCAGATCCTTTGATGAACATGCCAATAATTTGACAGAAGTCTTTCAACGATTGCGGGTAGCAAATTTGAAGTTGAGTCCGAAGAAATGTCACTTGTTTCGACAAGAAGTGAAGTACTTGGGACATATTGTAGCAAGTAATGGTGTAACAGCTGATCCTGAAAAAACTTGCAGCAATTAAGGATTGGCCGGTACCAAGAGACAAACACGAAAATTAGAAGTTTTCTTGGCCTTTGTACATATTACCGACGTTTTGTCAAAGGATTTGCCAATATCTCCAAGCCATTAACAAAGTTGACAGAAGAAAGGCAAAGAATATACATGGAGCGAAGAGTGCCAAAGAGCTTTCGAACACTTACAAATGGCCTCTGATCAGCGCACCGATTTTAAGCTACCCTAGACAGGCAGGAAAATTTGTGTTGGACACCGATGCAAGCAACAGTGCGATAGGAGCTGTTCTATCCCAAATCCAAGATGGGCAGGAGAAAGTCATCGCTTACTTTAGCAAAGTCTTGTCGAAACCATAAAGAAACTATTGCGTTACCAGGAGAGAATTGCTAGGCGTAGTAAAGGCTTGCGAACATTTATCATAAATAACTTGTATGGCATAAAGTTTCTTCTTCGCACGGATCACGCTGCTCTAAAAATGGCTCCTACAATTCCCGTAATCCAGAGGGCCAGATGGCAGGATGGTTAGAACGATTACAAGAATATGATTACGAGATCGAACACAGGGATAGGGACACTGGAATAGTTCATTTAAATGCTGATGCGCTTTCGAGAAGGCCGTGCAGTGAACATTGTAATCACTGTCTTAAATTAGAAGAAAGACTATTGCCCCGTGAGACGAACCACCGTCATTATAATGATCAATGGCAGCCTCAACAGCTACAAACGCACAGCAGATGATCCATGTATAAAAAGAGTATTGGATTGGATGAGTCGAAGTACAAGGCCCTCTTGGCAAGACATTAGTGCATGTAGTTCTGAAGTCAAGTGTTACTGGAGCCAATGGAATTAGCCTAGTGTTAAAAGATGATCTTCTTATAGAACCTTTGAGAACGAAGATGGTACAGAATCTAAGCTTCAGTTGATTGTACCTAAAAGTAAAGTGTCAGAAGTATTGCGTCAGTTACATGACGGTGAACTGTGAAAAGTGAAATGTTAACTGTGTGCAACCAGTAATGGTCCAGTTGGTAAAAAGAGGGCACCCATGATACAGTAAAAAGTTGGTAGTCCTATGGAAAGAGTAGCAATCGACATTGCAGGTCCACTTCCAGAGACACAACGATGGAAATAAATATATCCTGGTAGCCATGGATTATTTTACAAAATGGACTGAAGCCTATGCGATACCAAATCAGGAAGCTGCTACCGTTGCAGAGGTACTTGTTAAAGAATTCTTTAGCCGATTTGGGTGTTCCCTTGGAGATCCACTCCGACCAAGGCGAAACTTCGAGTCGAACCCTTTTCCAAAACGTTTTGTAATTTGATTGGTGTCAATAGACCAGAACGACACCCCTGCATCCTCAATCAGATGGAATGGTCGAGAGAATGAACCGAACGATGGGTAAACACCTGTCCAAAGTTGTATCAGAACATCAAAGAGATTGGGACCAGCACAATCATTTATTCCTAATGGCCTACCGCTCGGCCGTGAATGAAACATACCGGCCAGACTCCAACCTGCCTGATGTGTAGGTCGTGAAGTTCGTTTGCCCTGTGACCTAGAGTTTGGCTCCAGACCTTCCGAAGAACATGTTGCAAGCGAAGATTAATGTCGACCGCCTGAAGTTAAGAATGAACAACATTCATGAACTTGCCCGACAACACATCCAGTTAGCCAGTGACAGAATGAAAGATCAATATGATTCTCGATGCAAGAATGAAAGCTATAAAGTAGGTGATCTTGTTTGGCTTTATAATCCACAACGTCGTCGTGGGTTGTCTCCTAAACTGCAAAGACAATGGAGGGTCCGTATGAAATTAAAAAGAGAATAAATGACGTAATATAACCGAATTAAAAAGTTACCGAAAGGTAAACCAAAAGTAGTTCACATAAATCGGCTTGCACCTTATGCTGGCTCAAATGAAACAGAAGAAGCACGAATCCTTCAACATGAGATCGAAGAAGACCGGCGACCCAAGCTTAATGAATTTATGTCAAATTACGCAGAGAGAAAGAGTGCTAGATTCGGCGTGACGACAGAAGTTCAGCAGGATCTTTTAGTGTTCCGCATAAACGTCACTCTAGCCCACTGTGTTGCCCAAGATCTTGAGATGACTAAAGGAATCTCATCCGTATTTTATAAGAAGTTCGGTGTGTTTGGACGAGTAAAAAAACCAGCAGCCTAAAGTTGGAAGAGTCTCAATCTTTGCTGTATATGGTGACCAGGAAGTCGTATACAGACAGGGCAACCTACGAGGATATAGGTGTGCTCTAAACTAATTTGAAGAGAATCGTCTGCAATTACGACATTAAGAATTTGGCCTTACCCAAGATAGGCCATGCACTAGTTAATTTGGATTGGGAAGATTGTCAGAAGCATGCTAGAAGTGATCTTCCGAGAAACCGGTGTAAGAATTACCGTGTGTTGTACTAATCCAAAGAGATTGTGTCCTTCAAAGACAGTAGACTGTTATTTCTTTCTGAGGGGTTCATGCAGAGCTGAAGAGTCCTGTAGATTCCGCCCATCCTGGGCCTACAAATAGAGTTGCTGATCGGGACGCCACAGATCTAAGAGGGGAGCAGTGTTACGAACGTGCATTCAACGAGGCACGTATTACGGTTGCATCTCGAAACAGCACCTCGTGCTTCCATGCGGCGGCAACTCGAAAGCGACTCGATATTTCGAGAAAGATCAGTAGCGTACGCCTAGAGGTGGGAACTTTCTAGAAAATAGTTACTTTGGTATATATATTTAACGATCTTAGGAATAAGTTTAGTTGATAAGAGAATACCGAACTGTAAAGTTATAAATAAATATATTTTATATAAATTCGAACCGCCCGTTTTATTTAATCACGCTACAATATTTACAATTCAAGAAATTTAAATATTAAAAGTTGTAGTAATGAAAACCTTATCTTAGTACTTCTTGAAGTGTCAGTGTATCAGTTAAATGCATTATGTGAGATTATTGATAAATTGAGATAAAATTGTTAAGTGACTGAATGAATTGTGATGTTAATCAGAATTAACATGAATAAAACTCTCTGATTTAATTTAAATTAAAATGAGGTTGTAATGAAACAAATTTTTTCAAAATAATCAAAGAGATTGTAAAGGGTCCTAGTGATAAAGGATCATAAAAATATTTTTGAAAAAGGAAAGTGATTTCACATTCGATGTAGTGTGATAGAAATTCACACACAGAATTTGTACAAATCCCAGCTCTGAGTGACATGTGTGTTCCAATGGATCCCACATGTCCGAATATACCTATCTGACCCCCAAGCTATAACCAACCACCGCTCCCCATCGCAGGGGGATTTATTATTTCTAAGTTCGTTAAGTGCTCTTTGTGGGTATCTCGTAGCTAGATCTGGGTTACGACTGCTAACAGTTATCGCTGTATTGTCTGCGTACAGGTTTAGAATCGAACTGAGTTCAGATACGTATATGCCGTATAATGGTATATATGTTTGATGACAGCACCGCCCCCTGTAAACACATCAGCTTCCACAGTCCCGATTCGGACAGGATTGGCCCTATCCGAACTCCGAACCTTATGTACGCTAGGTATGACGAGACGAGACAGGTCAACGCCTCGCTATAAACATACTCGCTTATTTTATGCAGCAGACCTTCGTGTGATACTCTATCAAAAGCGTTACTGACATCAAGCAGTGCTGTATATTTCTTTTCATTGAACCATTTCGTAATTTATTAAGTTAGTCTCAGAACCTAAAGTTCACACGAGTGTCGATCTAAATCCAAACTGTGCTTTCGGTTTTGTTCCGATTGATTCTGATTCTTTTTTCAGTCCTAGTTAGTATGATCTGCTCTATGATTTGCTTATAGCTGATAATAAGCTTATTGGTCGATAGTTTTGTGAAAATGTGCCATTTTTTATCTGGTTTTTGAATTAAGATCTGGATTATTATGTTTGATTCCTTCCATATGTCAGAAAAATATCTTAGTCTTAAGGTGTTCTTGATTATATTTACTATGTATACTATTGCCTTTGCTGACAGATTTTCAGAGCTCTGTTCGTAATGTTGTCTGACACTTCTTCAGGGAGATGTGAGTAATACCTATGTTACTCTTCCTTCTTTTTAGATTCCTATATCTTTTCTCCTTCTTCTGTGAAGTCTAAATCTTTATCAGGATGATAGTTCTTCAAAATTTCTCGTTCTAGGTGTTTTTCATTACTTCCTCTTTGTCTGTTTCGGTGTACACTATTTCATTTTCTCCATGTAGGGGTGGGATAGGTTTTTTGTTTAGTATTTTTGATAGCTTTCAGAACGCGGATTTGTTTGGATCTAGTTGTTGAATATAATTGTCCCAGTTTTCGTTCCTGCGTTCTTTTAATCGTTTTTTGACTTCGTATTCAGTTTGTTAGTAATTCTTTTATTTTCTTGATTTCTGCTTCTGTAAGCTCTTCTTCTTTTTCTGTTTTTTATCAGTTCTTTCAGCTCATTTGCTGATTTCTCTGAACCTTCCTTTTGTATCTTGTATTGTTCTCTCTAGCTTTAGGACTTAATCTTCCAGTTCTTCTTTTGTGTTTATAGCTGGTATTGCTCCGATGGTTTGGTTACTACTTGCTCCCTCGTTGATTGATTGTATTTCGTGTTGTTAACCCACGTTTTGTAGAAATTGCCATGTCCAAATATGTGGGAACTCTGTCTCCACCGTGGAAGCATGTAAGTTATATGGACCCTACTACTATCGTGTTCTGTTTTTCTTCAAGATAGCCACGCAACAGTCTTGGGTCTAACATATGACGAAACGATTTTCAGCATGTCGTTTCTCGTTTTGATCCTACATAGTGGCTTCCATAGTGGCCAGACCATCTGGTGTAGTAATTGCTTGAAGTTCGAATCCTTTTTTCACCAGTATGGCTGTGCTTCCTGAATTAGCCCTGAAGTGATTTCTGCAGACAACATAGCCCGGAAATTTTGTTTTTATTTTTTGGTTGCTTAGTTTCTTGTAAAGCTATGATGTCTAGTTTAAGTCTGTTGGCAAACTTGTCCAAAGTTCTAATTTTCTGTCTTCGCCCTCCCGAATTCCATGACCCTATTTTAAGATCGTCAAACCGATTAGAGAGTTCCGTTTACACCGATACTGCCCATTGCGTTCAGTACACCGGTCATTTGCTCGAACATAAAAGTGACGATCTTAATTTGTTCGTACAGGATTGCCATGAGAATCGCTACTTCATAATTTTCTTTTGGTTCCTCTGTCTTCTTTACTGCTTGGGCATAGCTTTTGTTGTTATTTTTAGTTGTTGGTGCATATTCCCTGTTTTGCTTTTTATTGTGCATGTGGGTGTGTGTTCTTCTTTTTGGTGCTTTAGGACAACCCGATATAATTGGAAGTGTGGGCTTCGCCACAGTTTGCGCATTTTGAATCAGTATTTCTGTCGTTTGTGCATTCGCTGCTGATGTGTTCTTTGCTACATTTGACGCATTTCGTTCCACAGTGAAAATGATTTGGACCTATGGTAGCATTTCTGTCCTTTGTGCATTCGCTGCTGATTTGTATTCTTTGCTACATTTGACGCATTTAGTTCCACAGTGGCATGATTTGCCCTCATGGTAATGTCCTTGGCAATTATAGTAATGCATAACTTCTTTGCTTGTTCTTAGTTCTTCTTTTACGTGTATTTTCATGTAGCAGAGATTTGTTAAGCTTCCAAGTTTTTCTTTTTCCTCTTCTTTTATTGTGACTAGGAACAGTGGCAGAACTTTTCGGTCTCCCTTTTTGGAAATCATGTTTAAGATTTTAGTTACCTTAATACCTTTCTCTTTTAGTTATTCTTCGAGTATCTTGATCATTGCAAGGTATCCTTCTCTGTGACTCCTCCTCCTTAGCCCTAATCCCTTTTGAAATGTAGTGACACCATCAGGCCTTTACAGTTTTTTCACGATTTCCCTCCATCCTCCCTGTCCTGGGCTAGTTTGTTCGGCTTCATGTAACCCTTGGATAATCAATATTTTTGTTTGATCTACCCAACGGCTTGGATTCTTCCCCTAGTTCTCTTTCCTTCAACTCTATTCTCGACTATCAGTTTTTTCCATCGAACTGTTCCAGCAATGTGTCCAAAATACTGCAAATATCTGTTCTATTTTTTTATGCAATCTATCCTTTACTTAAGTTGTTCTAATATCGATACGTTAGTGCGATGATCAATCCAGGATATTCTTAACATGCGACTGTATACCCACATTTCAAAAGCGTCTAGTTTATTTTTATCCGCTTTCTTTAAAGTCCACGTTTTGGATGCACATGTGGCTATAGGAAAAATGCGTGCCCTAATCATTCTTAGTTTTGTGTGTATTGTTATGAAAGAATTTTTCCAAATTGTTATCAGTTTCATCATAGCTGTTCTAGCAATAGTCAACCTTCTACGTATCTCTCTGTCACACCCTCCGTCATTTGTTATTAGGGACTCTCGGTATATGAAACCGTTTACTACTTCAAAGCCCCCAATTTCTTTAATGTGTTGAAGATTGCCAAGCTATGCCTACTATCATGATCTTTGTCTTACTTCTATTTAGCTTTAGTCCATTTGTTTTGTTTTTCTCCTCCAGACATCTCATTATATCTTCCATTTCTTCTTGATTTGCCGCGATTATTAAAGTGTCATCCACATATCTCAAGTTATTGATTTTTTGACCTCCTACTGATATTCCACCCTTCCATCCGTCTAGAACCTGTCGCATAATGTGTTCGCTGTAGATATTAAACAGAGTTGGCGAACTTATGCATCCCTGCCTGACACCTGCCTCTGTCCTGAAATGATCGGAACGGGCGTTATTTTATTTTTACTGTGCACTTATTACTTTCATGTAGACTTCTAATTAGTTGAGTTAAGAGGTGAGGTGTTCCCATTTTCGCTAGTATGGACCATAGCTGCTGCACAAAGCACATAAGCATAGGAGTATTGAATTCACGAGTTTTTTCGACATTAAAGATGTGTTCTCTTGTGCCTTTTCCTGGGACAAATCTCTGTGACTAGTCTCTATGATAATAGATCTTCCGGATTTAGCGAATTAGTTCGCCGATTCTATCCCTTTTTCTGCTGCCTTTTGCAGGATCTCCTGGCTTTTTTCAATGGTTTTGTGGATGATCGCCGGTGGTTTGGGCGCTTCCTTCCTTGCCGGTTGTGATGGAAATTGTAGTGAGATATGTTTAATGTTCTGGGCACTAGGATGCAGTTTATAATTGTTGTAAAGGGAGAAAATGGTTAGTCAGGCTAAAATTAAGAGGAGTTGAGTAGGTAACTTCCTGGTTCGTCAATCACTCTTTTTACTTTATTAAAAATGTTTTTTTGCACCGATTAGTTATCTGTGTGGTCATCTCTCTCTTCAATCCTGACCCCACAGGGGAGTGTAGTGGTCGACGTGATGTCGTGTATTGTCCGTCTCCAGAGATCTCTGTCTCTGGTTATTTCTTTTAATTCATGCATAGGTCTTTGGCATATTCCTGTAATTTGATCTATCCATCTTGTTGGGGATCTTCCTCGTGATCTTCGCCCTTCTACCCTTCCTTGTATTATGAGTCTTTCCATGTTTTCTGTGTCTGCTCTCATAACATGCCCAAAATATTTTAATTGTTGGAGATGGGACTTTACTAGAGAGTCGTTGGCTAACTTTTAGCTCTCTTAAGTGTGGTCATATATGTTTATAAATGAAACTTTTTTTCCATATCGTTCATGTATTCGTTTTTTAATAGGTATTAGATAAAACAACCATTTTTTATCAACATCAAAATATTATTAAGTTAGTGGGAAACGCTGTACGATGCTACAAATAAGATGCTTGAATAAAATATATCTCTATATTACCTACACTTAAAAAATACATTTTACTTTTTATTACAACTGTTGATTTTTTAATATTTCTTTCTCGGGCCCAAATGTTTTCATATGTTTTCAACACACAACTATTCCATAAAAATAATCCACATCCAACAGTTTCGGCAGACCGAATGAACATCATTTGTAATAAACATATGTACCTTAAGACAGACACCCCTAAAATATCTCCCACATGAATAGATATTTCATTTTAGTGAGCGCGCGTCCTTCATCCGAAACTATAAACTTCATCTTTACTACCAAAATGAAATGTTTTATGTCAAACAACGAGTGCTCATACACAAACTAATAAAAAGAAGGGCTCTAAAACAAATACTAAAACCTGAAATTTAGAGTCGAATTGTGAAATTGTTAATTGAAGTGACAATATAAACAGATACTTATATTTGTATAGAAGTGATAAGTGAGCTTGTCTGGTTTAAATTTAAAGTATATTATTAGTTTTGGTGTAATAAAGGTTATATTTGAATGTTGCGTTAAAAATTCTGGTTTTGGTGCCATATTTAATTGCTTAAGATCTTCCTCTTCCGCGTGTTCTCTCTTATAGCTACTCTATGATTTAACAAACAAGCATGATGCTTGCACATCTTTATTGTTTTTATTATAGTTTTTTAATAAATTTCTATTGTAGTATTTGGCTGCCAAAAATTATGAAATTAATAATGAATAATTTTAACAATTAAATTTATTTAGCGATATAAATACCTTCCTATTTATAGTTCTAGCCATTTAATTTTTGTAAGAAGAAAAAAATCCTTTGTCTAAAATTCGGTGTGATTTTCTATTTAAAGGCAAATTAGACCTATTAATATTTTTCTAGCAGATATTGTAAAGTTAAAGTAAATTTCTTATAAATCGAATAAACTTTCTTCCAACAAAGTTGTCCAATGGAATCACATGAAAAATATTGACAATACCAGGCTGAAGACAGAATGTCTCCGGCTTCTATACACCATGTAGCTTCACCTATCTTCAAAAATTTTAAAGTGTTTGTTTGTCTTTGTGTAGTGTATTGTGATGTCCCATTTTATATTTATGACATTCTACTCTTGTCGGATAGGCCACAATTGACGAAATGCCCCTGAAGATGATCTAGTGATCGAAAGTACTTGGACAAGATTAAATTAATACTGTGCTCGATATTTGCCTTGTATATTATCAAAGTTCATTTATTTGAGCATTCAACCTAGATTAAGAAACAATTTTGTTAGAAATATGAATCATTAAAGGATCATCCTCTCAATGACAAATAGTATACATATCAAGAAGAAAAATCAAAAGAAACACCACTGGACGAAGCAGTTCAGAAAATCAGTTACTCCATTAATGTTGGAAAGATTGCATTAACAGCCTTGCTAGATATAAAAGACGCATTTAATAATGCACTACCAAACTCTCTTTATTATGCAGCACCATCAAAAGAGATATACGCTATCGCATGCAACTGGAACAAAGCAATGCTGTAAAATAGACTAATTCCAACAGACCTAAAAATACAGGAGATTTTGGTAAAAAGAGCCAAGGGGTGTCCACAGAAGGAGTGCTTTCTCTCTTCCTGTAGCCGCTCTAGAGAAAGCACTGCTTCACACAAGCAAGACTTCACACTACTTATCCTTGTTCTTTAACGTATAAGGAGTAGAAGTACAAGCCTATCTAGTAATTATAGCAACAAGAAGATATAATATTATATCCAGCATACTCCAAAGAATATTAAATATCCTTACTCTCTGTCAGTCGTAGCAAATCAGTAGTAGTTAGTTTCACAAGGAGACGGAACCTAAATAATATCTGGGTACCCGCTCTGTATGGAGAAACTGTCAAAGAGGTAAATGTGGTCAAACATCTAGGAGTAATACTAGTCATAACCAACAAAGTAAAGCTTTCTTTTTGGACATGTCAAAGGATATGTGGAAAACATGGAGTATTAAATCCAAACAGATGTGCTGGCTAAATATGATTGTAGATGTATGGCGTGTTTATATGGTGGTCTTAATGATAACAAAATACCACTAGGGAGAAGCTAAATAAGCATTAACGACAATCATGTTGAATCATATCAGGAGCGACGTTGACTACACCAACCGCCTGTGTGGAGATCATACTTGATTTACTTCCATTACATACATGTATGGAGAAGCAGGCGGCTGTAGGAGCATACAGAAGACAGATAATATGCCAGAACGTAAGAAGAAAGGATAATGGGATCAAATCTGAGGAGCTAATTAAAATCACATAGAGTTGCAAATGGTATCAGATGCATTCAACTAAAATATAATTTCGAAAAGAGCTTAACCGTCATCTTTCCAGGAAGAAAAGAATGGGAATGGAATACAATAAATCTCATAATGGCAGATCAATGCAGGTATACAGACAGCTTTAAAACAAATGAAGGAGTTGGAACTGGAGTATATGGAGGGAAACCAAGGCTAAGCCCTAGTGAAAGCCTAGGTAATCTGATACCCAGGCAGCGTTAAAAGCACTGGCATTGAATCGGTTTGACTTCAAGTTAGTTTGGAACTGTCTTCAGAATCTGATTCGGATCGGAAATAGGAGCAAAGTAAATTTATTCTGAGTACCTATAAGTAAACGAAAAAGCGGACCTACTGGTCAAAGAAGGGACAAAAGAAACATTCATATGCCCAGAATCGTTCATCGGCATCCTCCTTACGAATGGAAGAACTACTAACCGATATAAGGACCCAAACACTAGGAGAAGATTGAATTCGGAGACAGACCACCTAGAACTCCTTTTACACTAAAAGAACTCCACGACGGTCTGAACAGGTTAAAAAACGGAAAGCTGCAGGTGTGGATGATATATGCAGTGAACAAATAAAGCATTTAGGCCAAGGAGCAAAAAAACTGGATCTTGCAATTTTATAACACGTGCTGCAAAACCTGCAAAATTCCAAAATCATGGAGGAAATCTAAAGTAATAGCCTGTTAAAACCAGGAAAGGATCTAGAAGACCCCAGTAGCTACAGACCTATTTCGCTATTGTGTCACTTTTTTAAACTATACGAGAGACTCATACTAGCCAGAATAGAAAAAAAATGTCGACAAGCGTCTCATCCCACAACAAGGAGGACTCAGACCTGGCAAATCTTGCACCGGTTAAGTCTTCGCATTAACAGAACACATTGAAGAGGGCTTTGAAGAAAAACTTATAACAGGGGCTGCTTTTGTAGATCTAACAGCAGCCTATGACACAGTAAGGCACAAAATATTGCTCCGTAAATTATACGACACTCTCAATGACCACCATCTGGGAAAGGTCGTACATTCCTTACTGCAAAATAGACGTTTTTTTTCGTTATGCTGGAGGGTAAAGTAAGTAGGTGGAGAGTTCAAAAAAAACGGCCTCCCACGGAGAAGTGTTTTAGCACCAATGCTCTTCAATATATACACAAACCACCAACCTACTCCGACCGAAACCAAGCACTTTCTCTATGCTGACGATCTTGCAATATGTGCTATAGGCAATAGTTTTAAAGAAGTGGAGGAGAAACTCGAAACTGCCTTAAAAACAATGACAGCGTACTATCTGCAGAATTCTCTGAGACCCAATCCCTCTAAAACCCAAGTCTGCGCTTTCCACCTTAGCACAAAGGAAGCCAAGCGAAAACTCCAAATTGTGTGAACTCCAAATGGTAATGCATTAGAACACACAAATCAACCTATATACCTTGGAGTAGCTCTGGACCGGTCCCTCACCTACAGACAACATTACATAAAAACAAGAGGGAAAGTAACAACTAGGAACAGCATACTCAGAAAGCTAACGGAAGTAAATGGGGTGCACGTCCTGACGTTTTAAGAACAACGGCACAGGGACTGTGTTTCTCAACTGCTGAATATGCGTGCCCCATTTGGAGTAGATCTGCCCACACCAAACAAGTTGATACTGCGCTAAATGAGACATGCAGGATAGTAACGGGGTGCATCAAACCAACGCCACTTTCAAATCCATATAGAGCAGCGGGTTTTGCAGAACCCTCAACACGCAGAGGCGCTGCAGAACACATAGAGAAAATTAAACAGATCGCGGACGATTGGCATGCCCTATACAAAGCTCGAATACCACGAAAGCGACTAAAATCTAGGAAAAGCTTCCTTGGAACAGTGCAGGATGAACCGCATGAGTATTTTCCACTTCCCCAGGTTCAATGGACCGGCTATACCTTAGAGTTTAAAACGTGGAAAACCTTGAATAGGATAAGAACGGGGGTTGCTACAGTAAAATCAAACATGGCAAAATGGGGAAAAACAGACCAAGATGATGTGAACTGTAACTGTGGAGAACCACAGAATATGGAACATCTTCTTACATGCAGAAACTGTCCCCATCGATGTTCTCTTGAAGATTTGTGGCTTGCCAACAAAAATTGAAACTGACGTAGCCTGATACTGGGCCGAAATTTTATGAATGACATGTCCGGACACGATAAAGTAAAGTAAGTTCATCGGCCTAGCAAGAAGCACAGTCAAAGGAAAAAAAATGGACAGGATAGAACGGATGAAACGTAACTACTGTGCGGTGGTATGCACAAAGTGGTTACAAACATTCAAAGACTTTTATACATAAACCTTCGAAGACGAGATTTCAAGAACTCCTAGGAGAAATAACGAAATATTTACTCAGAACACAGAATTTCATGGTTAAAAAATCTGCATACATGGTTTAATAAATTAACGTTAGTTCATTTCTGTACAACCGTTACTATGGTAAAAATTGATTTTATGACTACCAACATTCTAAATAAACGCAGAGCAACTGTGAGAAGAAGTATTTAACACCACATTTGGTGAAATACAAATTTTGTATATTTAATATTCGAACTGATCAATTTTCGTAGAAAATCGTTAATAACTCAAATTTCTGATATTATTCCTTATTAAACTTTAACTTTCAATATATGTATTTGCACGATAATTTTGCAATAGGCATCAACAAAGATTTGCAGATAAATATCTCATTAACGAACTGGATTTTAATCAGTCTTGTATACTCCTTTTGATATTGTATTCTATGAAAATTATACTATTAACTTTAGTAATAATACAACTTAACCATTTCTCTTAAATACATATGTTTAATTAGATTGATCTCATTAAAATGACAAGTATTGGTCCAAGTGATTCCAATTTTATTTATAAAATCCTTGTATGTAAGAACTATAATAGTTTAACCAAATTGATACTTAATAAGATAATCGATGATTTCGAAGAAACTTACATTGTTCTTACTCGAAAAACAACCCCTGAAGAGATTGTGTCAAAGTTATGAGCTTTTGTTATTCTTATCTTCGTGCCTCACCCATTTTTGGGCGTGGGCTGTTCCTTAGTATGTGCCTGCTTTTGTAATTAGGTCACAAATAAAAAGACCTACATTTCTAACCGGTTCCTAGAGGCACAATCTCGAAGAACTTTACCATTAAGCAAATTAATGGCCATTGTTTGAGTTTTGGATGACACAAAATAATAAATAATGAAGATATTCAATTACTTTGTTAGATCAACCGACATCAGATGGTAATTTAAGGGTAAATTTAAGAAAGAAACCACGGGGTGGGTATATAGGAGGTCCAACCCATTGTAGCAGGTACAAAAATACAATAGAAATGTCAGAATATAAATAAATATGTTTTTTACATGTTTATTTTGTTTTGTCAATCTTTAAATCTTGTAGAAACGTTTAAACCTGTTTTTTAAAATGCCTCAATATAAAAACTATTCAGCACAATGTTTGGCTGAAAAAGAAAAAACTTTGTTTGGTTTTGACAAAACAACATATTTATTAGTTATTGTTTGTTACATTTCTAACATTAAGGAAGATTGTAAAACTAATCACCGCATGCGGTAAACTCAAGACTGAATAATTGAAAAAATATATTTATGTTACGTATTTATCAAACTTCGAAATAAATAAAAGTTAAATAAAATGTTTAACATTAGAGATGATGGAACAACGCAGGCAGTGTAAGATTAGGCAGGACCAAGTAGGGTACCGAAATATACACAGTCAAATTCGTAAAGAAATTATAGCGGCGAAGGAGATCTGGATGACTACACTTTGCACCGAGGCTGAAAACCTATATAAACTCGGCGACAGCTTCAATCTTCACAAGAAAATTAAGGAAATTGCTGGTATCTTCAAGAAAAAACAAGTCACTGGTATACATAATGACCAAAATAAACTAATAACGGACCCTAGCGATATACTTAATACTTGGAAAATGTACACAGCCACTTTGTTCAATGATGACAGAACACAAAAACCACCACAACTGGGAGACCATTTGTACGGCCCAAGTATTTTGAAAGCTGAAGTTGTACACGCTATCAAACTATTAAAAAGTAACAAAACCCCAGGACCAGATGATATAAACTTTTTCTGAGAATACTTCACACTAGATTGTTTAAGAAATGTGAAGAGGTCAGTGGATGGAGTCAGTTTGGTTTCAAAAATGGACTTGGCACGAGAGAAGCGATCTTTAGTATGCAAACATTAATACAGAATTGTTTAGATCAAAAAAAGGATGTTTTTTTCTGTTTCATCGATTATGAGAAAGCATTCGATAATGTAAAACACGAATTGATGGTAAAATACCTACAAGAGTTGGGATTGCATGCCAAGGATATAAGAATTATCGCCAATCTGTATTGGAACCAGACAGCAACAGTAAGTCTTCAAAATTTCAACGAAACAGAAGATTTCTCCATTAAAAAGGAGTAAGGCAATGTTGTATACTGTCTCCAATGCTGTTCAATTTATACGTAGAAAAAGCCTTCGCAGAAGCAGTGGCAGACTCTAATAAGGGTATTTAAGCTAACGGCATATTTATTAATAACATCAGATATGCTGATGATACAGCCATAGTGGCAGATAACATCGAAGATCTTCAATGTCTTTAAAATTATCTAACTCTTGCAAGTGAAGCTCGGGGTTTGAAAATAAATATGAAGAAGACAAAAACAATGATTATAAGTAGAAATGATTACCCCAACGCAAAGATATATGTCTCTGGAGAAGAAATCGAACAGGTCAGGCAATTTAAATACTTGGGTTGTTTGCTGAACGAGGGTTGGGACCCCGAGAATGAAATAAAGAGCAGAGTTGAACAAGCCAGAAATGCTTTTTTGAGGCTTCGTAAGTTTCTGACTGATCGCAAATTGGACTTCAACCTCCGATACAAAATGCTTAAGTGTTACGTGTGGCCTGTTCTTTTGTACGGAATGGAAGCATGGACGTTATAGGCCAGTTCCATTAACAAACTTGAAGTGTTTGAAATGTAGTGCCTGCGTCGAATGAGAATATCATGGACGGACAGGGTCAGAAATGAGAAAGTACTCAAAAGAGCGGGCTTACAGGATAGAGAACATTTTAGTTATGTAAAAAGTAAGAAGACTGCATACTTGAGGGCACATATTACGAGGAGAAAAACAGAACACACATACCTCCACACAAAAAAGATCTTTAGATAAAAACAGCTTCTAAGCCCTTTATTAGGTATAATTATTTGAAAAATGTGTGTTTATAAAAATATATAAAGCGATATGTCTTTATCGGTCAAACAGACCGAGGTCACTAGTAATGTGTAAATTACTTACACCATCGCTGGAGGGTTGAATCTATGGTACCCAACATTTTATTTATTTCCTCTTTCCATAATTGCTTTATAAAGTCTGTTATGGAATACTATGCGTTTATTTCTTCTCCGGACTAACTCTTTGTTTTGGAATTAAACAGAATATATTGACATGTATAAATTTATTATATTAGAGGATGAAAATTACACTGCCTGTTATTTCTTAAAACTATGAATTTATAAGTTCTGTTATCTACAATTATTTAACGATGTTTCTGGATGGATTTGAGTACAAGAGATTGGACTCAAATATTAATATTAAAATAGCAAATACGGATAGCTTATCGAACAAAGAAATAAGAGAAATAAATTATTATTATTCCATAGATACGAAGTATTAGGCGAATAAACTAGCGAAACTTATTTATTCTAAATAGGAAAATATTTATGAAGAGTATTGATTCTGATTTCTAACAGCAAATAATTATTAGTGATTATACATGAGAACTTTTCATAATTGTAAATAACATATACCAGGTGACTAAAAACTATATAGAAATACATAGATACTTTAATTATCTTACATGTGAGTAGGTAGGTACATTACACCTCCTTTTGTAAGAATGAAAATAATTGTAAAATGAATTTTCATTTAAATGGTATAAAACATTTGTATACATTATTATTTTATTTTAACACATTTAAATAGTTTCTTTTAGTCTCGATAGTCTTTCACTTCGTCTTATCGGTGTAGTCTCTGTGAAACTAGTCTCTTCACACTTTTTGGATTCACTATAATTATTGTCTTTATTATGTTTACAATCTATACTTAAATCTGTCTCATGTACATGTTTTCGTTTACTTTGACATATATTTAGTGTTAAACAATTTGTAATTTGTTGACAACTATGTGACGGATTTCTACGAAATCGTCGGTAAAAATATTTAATTATCCTGTATAAAATATAAAGTAACATACATTTTATCAAAAATAAGATTGCATAAGTGAAATAAGAACTATTTTTTATTGTGTCTGAAAAATTAATATTTGTTTCTGAGGTCATTTTCTCTAAATTATCTAGTTTATGGCTTGCTAAATTTAATGCATCTCGATCGAGATTATTTAATTGTAAGGGAACAAGGTGTAATTTGGATTCATTATTTATCTTAATATCATCACAACAGACTTCTGGAAGGGATAAATCTGGAATGATAGACTGAAAATTACTTTCTTTTGGATTTGAGACAGATATCAAAATAGTTGATCCGGTGTAAGTTTTGCAATTATTCGAAGTAGAAAAAATACCTGTGTTTGAAAGAACAATAGATATTGGCGTACTAGTCTGACAGCTTAAAGTTAAATCTGTTGGTTTGGGTAAAACATATATCCAAGAATTTGGTTTGTTTAATTTATGCCAAATTTCATATTCTGTTTGAATTATACGAGTATCGCAACTAGATGGTATGTTTGTTATTGAAGTTAACAATTCAGTTTCACAAATTGGATTAGTGTGTGTAAATCGGAAAGTATCAGGATTTTTGCAAATAAGTTTTTCTTCATCTAATGAATAACAGTCTTCTAATGTATCAATAGTAACATAAATGTTTCTATTTTCTGAAAGAACAAGATATTTGACAGATGGAAGAATAAAGGTAAGTCTCTTTAATGTTGGATGAATTATAGGAAGAGATATTAGTTTAAAAAGAGAATAAGGAGTATTACTAACCAAAGGTATACTAACCGTAATTAAAATCTTGTTATCAAAATATATATATTTAAGTAAAATGATATCGAAATATTTATGAGCATAATCGATAGTCAATGGAAATGGATAAGTCGATGTACTAGGTAAATGCGTTACCGTTTTAGATAATTCTTGAATTAGTTGCTCAGGTGTTATAACAGAAGGATGAAGGTTATTATTTCTTGCAAATAGAATAACGTTTATTAAAGTAGAATATTCTTGTTGTAATTCTGTTATAAAGAAAGTTAGTAAAGTAAAATGTTCTTCAATTTTTTGTTTTAAATCTAAATTAAAATATTTATTATTCATTTTATCTGTGTAATTGGTAATTGATTCAAAATTTTTATCAAAAATCACTTTGTTTCGGTCTAGATTTGTAATAGAGTTATTAAAATTTGCAATCGTGGCTTTTACTACATGAATTTGTTGTTTTAGTAAATCAAGAAGATGATTTTCGTTACTTTCAGCTTTGTTAATAGCATTATTGAAATTTTCAGCATCATCACTGTCTAAGGTACCGAATAAGGTCCTGAAAACAGATCCAATTGCATTAAATAGAGCGCGTTTTGGTCTAAAATGTTCATGCAGAATTATGTTTTTTAAAGTTTGTTCATCTTGAAAGAGTCTAGGTATGATTTGTCCTAAGAGTTTTAGTGAAGTATCACATAATCGTAATTCAATAAGAACTGGTTTGTTTTGACACAGTCTTAATGTTTTTTGATAGGTGAGATCTACAAAATTTAATTTGTCTGTAAAAGGTTGTAAAGGAATATGACTTAATATGTTCCAATGAGTTTCAATAAATTGAACATTTTTTATGTGTTCGTAATAGATTCCAGGTGATTTGTTGATAGGAGTATTGGTATATTTCTTGTGAATTTGTTCACTATTTGTCAGCCATATTATTGCATACCTGAAACAAAAGCATGTTTCAATCTATTCATGTGAACTTTTATTGGTTTTTTATTTACTAAAATTGTGCAATTGACAGGAGAATTTATCTCTAGAATTTTATAAGGTCCATTATAATTTTGTGTAAGTTTTTTGGTTTGACCCTTCTTTGTTTGCTCATTTTGGAGATATACTAATTGTCCTTCTAAGAAAACGGTGTCATTAATCTTTTGGTCATAATATTTTTTACTGACTACTTTAGATTCTAATAGATTCGTTTTTGCTAACTCATGAGATTTTCTAAGTTTAAGTGTTAAATTATCTAAATAATCTTCATATGTATATTTGAGTTCTACTGGTCGTATTATACTGCTAGGTAGATTAGGTGTATATCCAAATATTAGTTCATATGGTGTGAATTTGGTTGAAGTATGATTAGTTGTATTATATGAAAACATAGCAAAATCTAGCCATTCGTCCCAATCGGATTGATCAGCTTTAATATAATGTTTAAGGTAGTCTGCTAAAGTAGCGTGACTCCTTTCTAATGCAGCATTTGATTCTGGATGATAAGCAGTACAATTTATATGTCTGATTTTAAAAAGCTTGGCGATTTGAGAAAATAATTTGGAAGTAAAATCTCGGCCTTGATCAGTAACTATTATATCGGGTTTTCCAAACTTGCAAATAAATCCACGAACCAGATTTTCAGCGATAGTCTTGGTTTCATGATTCGGAATTGCATAAGCTTGAGAAAATTTTGTTAAGTCATCTTGTAATGTTAATATGAACTTATTACCTGACTCGGTTAAAGGTAAAGGACCTACTATATCTAAAAATATTTTTTCTAATGGATTTGAGCTTGTTGTTGTTATCTCCATGGGCTTTACGAATTTTTTTCTAACGAGTTTATTTTTCTGACAAGATTCACAGGTTTTTATAAAGTTTTTAATATCATTTTTCATATTATTCCATTTGAAATGTTTTTTTATACGATTGTATGTCCGATGAAAACCAGAGTGTCCAGCCGTAGGACTAGTGTGATTCTCTTGTAATATTGTAGTTATTTCCTCAGGTTCAGGATTTGTTAGTATATCATGATAAATGATAATAGATATATCAGTTTTTCTAAAAATAAATCTAATCATAGATCTAATTTTTCCCCAACTTAATTTATCGTAGCTAAAAGTTATTCTGGGTAGGCAAATTTTTAATATTTTATCGTTTAATAACCAGTCTCTTAATTTTATTAGGGAATTAAATATATCTTCATAAGAGGTATTGTCCCAATAATTATTTTTTATAAATATGTAATAAAAGTTTTTATTTTGATCAGAAATATATATAATGTCATTTAGTCTTGGATTTTTGGCTTTCAATTTTTCTATATGACTGAATTGTTTATTTATTTGTTTCTGAACGATCTCATTAAAATTTAAATCTACGGAAACAAACAATGCTAAATTTTGTGAAAATGATGTAATCTTTTCATTTGTTTCTTTTATATTATCATTTGTTATTAATATAGTTTCGGATTTAGATAAGAACTGTGAATAAGTGTCATTATTTTCTTTACTCATTTTGTTTATTTGTAAGGTGATTGTTGCCGGGTTTTTGTTTTCTTCGCAAATATTTGTTTCAGATATGGTTAAAGGAGGACGACTTAAACAATCAGCATTTTGATTTAATTTACCTGGTTTATAAATAATTTCATAGCTATATTCTTCTAATGCTAATCTCCACCTAACGAGTCTTGATCCGGGATCTTTTACATTAAATAGCCATGTGAGTGGTTTATGATCCGTATAAATGAAAAATTTATTTCCGTACAAATATGGTCTAAAGTGTTTAACACTCCATACAATTGCAAGTAATTCTTTTTCTGTTGTGCTATAGTTTGATTCCGCTTTGTTCAAGGTACGACTAGCATAAGCAATAGGTAAATCATCTGGTACTTTACCTTGAGAAAGTATGGACCCTATTGCATAATTACTAGCATCCGTTGTTAAGACAAAGGGTTTGGTAAAATCTGGATACTGAAGTATTGGTTCTGAACAAAGTATTGATTTCAGGTTCTCAAATGACTGTTGTTGAATGCTTGTCCAATTAAATTCAACATTTTTCCTCAGCAGTTTTGTTAAAGGTTGTGTTAAAGCACTGAAATTTTTTATAAAGCGTCTATAATAACCAGTGAGACCCAAAAAGCTCTTAATATCTTTTTGTGTTCTGGGTATAGGAAAATCTGTAACAGCACATACCTTTTTTTCGTCCGGTTTGACACCAAATTCAGTTATTAAAATGTCCTAAATACATTACTTCGCGACGAAAAAATTCGCACTTATCTGGTTGTATTTTTAAGTTGAATGTAGACAATTTTTCGAATACTTCTTTTAATCTTTTATTATGATTTTCTAATGTATCGGCATGAATGACTATATCGTCGAGATAGACAAAACATCTGTAATTTTGTATTCCTGAGAGGACAGTATTCATTAGCCTTTGAAAAATACTGGGAGCATTTTTTAATCCAAATGGCATTCGTGAATATT
The DNA here is from genome assembly GCA_918026665.1 of Diabrotica balteata. NCBI lineage: Eukaryota > Metazoa > Arthropoda > Insecta > Coleoptera > Chrysomelidae > Diabrotica > Diabrotica balteata. Next base: position 104,526,663 of record OU898281.1, on the reverse strand, counting down.
GATAATGTCCAGACGGAGTTGAGAAAGCAGTCTTTGGAGAATCCTCAGGATCCATTTTGATCTGGTGAAATCCTGATGTTAAATCTATTGTTGAAAAATATTTGAATGACCCAATTGGTCTAATATATCGACTATATTCGGAAGTGGAAATGAATCTCCTATAGTAATATCATTTAGTCGTCGATAGTCTATAAACAATTCGCCATTTCTTCTTTGCTGAAGCATCGGCCTTTTTTGGCACAACCCAAGGGGCGAATTCCATGGCGAAGTTGATTCTTCGATAATACCTTGATCTAGCATACCTTTTATTTGAGTTTCGACTTCATGTTTGTGTACTTCAGGATACCTGTATGATTTAGTGCTAATAGGTACATTAGAATTTAAAGGAATTTTGCAAGTTATGGCATTTGTACTGGTAAGTTGATCTCCTTCCAGATAAAAGATATGATTGTACTCCTTGCAAATAGAAATTAAAGATGATTTTTCTTCACTATTTAAATGATCTGTTCTCAAGGCATTTTTTAATTTAGCAATTCTGTTAGAATTCGTATTATCTTTATAAGAAGACATTTTTCGTATATTTGCATTGTTTTGTAAATTTGGAATTTTTTCTATTGCTACTTGAATATCGTTTAATTCAACATCCGTTTCAGTAGTGTTTACGATTGAGGTTAAAAGAAATCATTTTTTACTTTAACAACACTAGGACATAAAAATACACCTTTAAAGATTTCGCGTTCGGGACATAATCCTTCGCTTAATTCATTATTTATTACTTTAATTTGAACAATTGTTTCAGTTCTTGCGGATAGAATAGTTTTATTACTTCTTGAGTTAGAATTAGAGTTTTGATTTAGTATAAGATCGTCTGAACAGGATTTTTCTTCTGAACAAGATTTTGATTTATGATTTCGTGAAGAGTTACAAGTTTTATTTGTGCATATCTCAGTGGATTTTACACATTTTGGACTTGAATTTTCTTTGGATTTAGAGTTAGATTTAGATTGAATTGGATTGGATAGTAGTTCTTCACTACTTAAGGTTATTTGGATATCATGGTTTCTAAATAAGAATGATCCTCTATGGATTTAGCATCATAAGGAAATATTTCATCGATATTAGAACTTGTCTCGATATTTTGATCTCTCAGAAATTCGTCATTGTCATTGTTTAATGGAAATTTTATATATTCAATTGGAATAGAACAATTTTTAAAGTTTAATTTATTTTCTTTATAATCAATTTGGCATTTATTTATTTCAAAAAAATCGCTACCTAATATACCGTCGAAATGAAGAGGAAAATCGTCTTCTACGACATAGAAAACATGAGTTTGGACAAAATCTTTTATCTTGAAATTTACGTTACAACTACATATAGTTTTATTTGGATTTAAGACATTTTTATCAATGCCTCGTAGAGTAATAGACTTAGAATAAATTTTTGGAATGTTTAGTATTTTTGAATATTTAATTAAAGAAATATCTGCGCCTGTATCGATTAGAAACTTGCAAGAGGATGGATTAGAATTATTTACTAAGGGTAAATCTACATAGGAAGTGACTGAGAAGTTGATGGTTGTGATACGGCCTGAACTGAACGAACTCCTCGAGAATCGACCGTTGGTTGTCGAGGATTCTGGAAGTTTAAAGAATTTGTTGGATTTTTGTTTTTATTGTTAAATTCGCGTTTTCTACATTCTTCTATAACGTGACCTGGTTTTTTGCAGTATCTGCAAAAACGTTGGGAAGTGTTGGTATTTTCTTTTCTTAAGTTTGGAGGAAAATCAGAATTGGAATTTGAATTTGAAGGTTTATAATTTTGATTTGAGAATTTGACCTTTGAAGATTTGAATTAGGATATTTTGGGTTTTGAAAACTAGAATTTTGAAGATGTCTAACATTTCTATCTGAATTGTTTTTATATCGACAGTTATTTGAGGAATGGTTATTTCGTTTGCAAATATTACAGAATGGTCTGAAAATTTCTTGTCTTGATAACTGTTCTTGTTCTTCGGCAATTGCTATAGCAACAGCTCTTTCTAAGGAATCTGGATTTCGGGCTTTGATTAAAATAGAGAGGTCTTTGTTTAATCCTCTAATAAAGACATTTAGTGCTTGAGTTTTTAAGAGTTTAGTACATGCATTTCTTGCATCTGGAGATAAGTCTGGATCAAGTGTATTTATTAATTTTATATAGCAATTTTCAACTTTATTTGCAAATGACATTACATTTTCACTGGGCATCTGACGTAAGGAATGTAATTCCAATTGCCACTGACCTTCAGTTCGGCGTTCAGAATAAGCATCTAATAAGAAGTCTTTTAAATCTTTCCATTCGTCAAATGTTCTGTTTCTAGTTATGGCCCTAGCTTTATCGGTTAATTTAGTTTCTATAATGGCTAATAAGATGGGTTTGGATTGCGGATTTACTAAATTGTATGCTTTATCACAATTGTCTATGAATTCGTATAATTTTGATTTTGTACCATCAAATCTAATGAGAAGTTTTTCAGCTATTTCAATTGATACTGACATTTTATTTGAATTAGAAGTAGAAGAATTTGAAAGAGAATTTGAGTCGGGAGAAGGTATTTGTTCGTCAAATAAGTTACTTATATCAGGATATAAAGTAGACATACGTTTACAAGATTTTTAAAATATGAGACAGAATTTAAGATAGAATGTACTTACAAGTAGAATATTGTTGTTGGTCGCATAGTCTATTATTCCACGGGTTCACCTCTACTTCCGATGGAACTACAATTGGGTTATGACTGGAACTGGATTTCGAACTGGATGTACTGGACCCCAATGTAATTAGTTGTAGTGGCGATTTTTCCACACTGACAGTTTTTTTTGAATGATTCCTCGAAGGAAACAAGTCAATTCAAAAATTCCTCAGCTCTCCTTCTATCAGCAATCAGAGGAACTCTGCTACTAATATCCCACTTCTGACACCAAATTTTGTTATGGAATACTATGCGTTTATTTCTTCTCCGGACTAACTCTTTGTTTTGGAATTAAACAGAATATATTGACATGTATAAATTTATTATATTAGAGGATGAAAATTACACTGCCTGTTATTTCTTAAAACTATGAATTTATAAGTTCTGTTATCTACAATTATTTAACGATGTTTCTGGATGGATTTGAGTACAAGAGATTGGACTCAAATATTAATATTAAAATAGCAAATACGGATAGCTTATCGAACAAAGAAATAAGAGAAATAAATTATTATTATTCCATAGATACGAAGTATTAGGCGAATAAACTAGCGAAACTTATTTATTCTAAATAGGAAAATATTTATGAAGAGTATTGATTCTGATTTCTAACAGCAAATAATTATTAGTGATTATACATGAGAACTTTTCATAATTGTAAATAACATATACCAGGTGACTAAAAACTATATAGAAATACATAGATACTTTAATTATCTTACATGTGAGTAGGTAGGTACATTACAAGTCTTCCAACGGTTTACTTTTAACTAAACAGTTTGTTGTCTGTTTTCGTAATATCTTTGTACCCATATGTATGTACCATGTAAGCTGTAAGCTGCTTTTTAATACTTGTTGATAATTATTAGCAACCAGAATTCATACAAATCTGAAGTCATAATTTTTAACTCTTTCTCTTCTGAATGATCTCAAAGATCGTTTAAAGACATCCATCTTTATCGTCCCAAGCTTTATTCTGTTTCTTCAAGTGTTTTCTTCTACACCACAGATTTAATTACTTTGTCAATGATATCATAGAAATCAGATTTGCTTTTATTATTAGAGATGTTTTTATGATTAGTTTACTGTTCTTCTCGCTTGTATTATTTATTTAATGATTTTTCTGTCGTCTTTCCCTCTTGCATCAAATTCAACTCCTAGCTATCTTTAGGCACCACTTATTTTTTCTGTTTCTATCAGGATGTTTTCTGGTTTATCTCATATTGGATGGTACTTTTTAAAGATTCTTTTCCAAACCCTATCTTTTGTAGACTTTATATAGTTGCCTTGTCACATCTTCTTATATTTAGTTGTCATTCGCTAATCCAAAAATTGTGTACCCCAAAAGTGTTGTGTTTTAAAGCTCACTTAATTGGTTTGATAGACCTCAGTAAATAATCATGAAATTATTGGATAACCAAGCGCATATTTATAACTAAAATTGTATAAAATTTACATATGTCCCCTAATGGAAATCCACAAAGATATTTTTTAAGTTAGGGGTGTGTTTTGTCACTTATAGCGTTCACCTGATTAATCTCTTAAAATATATCTACGTCCTTTAGTTAATCTTGTTTCTGACAGTCCTAATACTTTATAAAATAAACAAACGCCTGTAACTGTTATATTTTCTTTAAGTTCTCACATTACTTTAACATATGTTTTTCGGTCAATTTACTACAATCAAATGATTGATGATTATCTCTAGTTGATACCGCAGACTACTGTTAAACTCTATTTTTATCGCATGTGAACCGTAAAAAATATTCCATTCAAGGGTGTTTTAGAAAAAGATGACTAATGCCTTAATTTGGAAGTAATCTTAATATGTAGCGGATATTTATACAAAAAAATCGGTGCTAAGGGAATTCGTAATGTACACCGAAATTCCTATCAGATTTTAATGTGTATGGACAAGATATTGAAGGCGGTGATGCATATATTTGTAGGGATTGCAAATTGGCAAATCTAACGAGTGTCAGTAGCGTACTGCAGTGCACAGTGAGCGTGTGTTATTTTTGATACGATATTATAGTGAATAGTGGAAAGTTTCCAGCGGAAACTCGTAGATATAGAATTCAATTATTGTAAAATAGTTTCGAAACACAAATTAAATTTCTGCTTTAATCTGTGCTTTCTAAAAATTGCAAAGCAAAACAGACGTTGATAAAGGTGTTAAAAGAGACGTGGGGAATCTAAAATTTGCATTCCATGACACGTCTTTTCAACAAAGGAGAAATCCTTAGCGAATTGGTTTCTAATACTCGTACAGAGTATATCCGAATAAAGTGAAACGACAGCAAATATTTGATTTAACGCAAAAAGCGCCTTTGTATCTGTTGATACGTATTTCGACCTAATAGGTCTCATCAGAACAGTTATTCAAAGGTGTTGTGTTATTATGTCGCAATAGCGACATCTGACAATAAAACCGTAAAATAGTTTCGAAACACAATTCAGATTTCCACGTCTCTTTTAACACCTTTATCAACGTCTGTTTTGCTTTGCAATTTTTAGAAAGCACAGATTAAAGCAGAAATCTGAATTGTGTTTTGAAACTATTTTACGGTTTTATTGTCAGATGTCGCTATTGCGTCCGTATTGAAGCCATTTTAGTGTTGCTACTTAAAAGACAGAAAATATTGATCTTTCACGTCGAGAACACCTTTGAATAACTGTTATGATGAGACCTATTAGATCGAAATACGTATCAATAGATACAAAGGCGCTTTTTGCGCGAAATCAAATATTTGCTGTCTTTTCACTTTATTCTGATATACTCTGCACGAGTATTAGAAACCAACTCGCTAAGGTTTTCTGCTTAGTTGAAAAGACGTGTCGTGGAATGCAAATTTTAGATTCCCCACGTCTCTTTTAACACCTTTATCAACGTCTGTTTTGCTTTGTAATTTTAGAAAGCACAGATTAAAGCAGAAATCTGAATTGTGTTTTGAAATTATTTTACGGTTTTATTGTCAGATGTCGCTATTGCGTCCGTATTGAGCCATTTTAGTGTTGCTACTTAAAAGACAGAAAATATTGATCTTTCACGTCGAGAACACCTTCGAATAACTGTTCTGATGAGACATATTAGGTCGAAATACGTATCAACAGATACAAAGGCGCTTTTTGCGCGAAATCAAATATTTGCTGTCTTTTCACTTTATTCTGATATACTCTGCACGAGTATTAGAAACCAACTCGCTAAGGATTTCTGCTTAGTTGAAAAGACGTGTCGTGGAATGCAAGTTTTAGATTCCCCACGTCTCTTTTAACACCTTTATCAACGTCTGTTTTGCTTTGCAATTTTTAGAAAGCACAGATTAAAGCAGAAATCTGAATTGTGTTTTGAAACTATTTTACGGTTTTATTGTCAGATGTCGCTATTGCGTCCGTATTGAAGCCATTTTAGTGTTGCTACTTAAAAGACAGAAAATATTGATCTTTCACGTCGAGAACACCTTTGAATAACTGTTATGATGAGACCTATTAGATCGAAATACGTATCAATAGATACAAAGGCGCTTTTTGCGCGAAATCAAATATTTGCTGTCTTTTCACTTTATTCTGATATACTCTGCACGAGTATAGAAACCAACTCGCTAAGGATTTCTGCTTAGTTGAAAAGACGTGTCGTGGAATGCAAATTTTAGATTCCCCACGTCTCTTTTAACACCTTTATCAACGTCTGTTTTGCTTTGTAATTTTTAGAAAGCACAGATTAAAGCAGAAATCTGAATTGTGTTTTGAAATTATTTTACGGTTTTATTGTCAGATGTCGCTATTGCGTCCGTATTGGAGCCATTTTAGTGTTGCTACTTAAAAGACAGAAAATATTGATCTTTCACGTCGAGAACACCTTCGAATAACTGTTCTGATGAGACATATTAGGTCGAAATACGTATCAACAGATACAAAGGCGCTTTTGATCAAATATTTGCTGTCTTTTCACTTTATTCTGATATACTCTGCACGAGTATTAGAAACCAACTCGCTAAGGATTTCTGCTTAGTTGAAAAGACGTGTCGTGGAATGCAAATTTTAGATTCCCCACGTCTCTTTTAACACCTTTATCAACGTCTGTTTTGCTTTGCAATTTTTAGAAAGCACAGATTAAAGCAGAAATCTGAATTGTGTTTCGAAACTATTTTACGGTTTTATTGTCAGATGTCGCTATTGCGTCCGTATTGAAGCCATTTTAGGGTTGCTTCTTAAAAGACAGAAAATATTGATCTTTCACGTTGAGAACACCCTTGAATACCTGTTCTGATGAGACATATTAGGTCGAAATACGTATCAACAGATACAAAGGCGCTTTTTGTGTGAAATCAAATATTTGCTGTCTTTTCACTTTATTCTATTATTATTGTTAAATATTATATATTTATATTTACTGATTTGCCATAGGTACTTTTTATCTTATGAAATCATAAAATGACAAGTATCACATTAAACGCATTGTAAAATTTAATACAAAACTATTAAGACTTAGATGTATACTTAAAACAAAATCAAGTATTAATTATTATATCGTAATAGAGCAAAACCATTACATAATACTTGATTTTTAATCGAAAAGTCAGTAATTAATTACTGTATTATCAATATTTTTTTAATTAAGAATATTTCGAAAAATATATAGACCTGGGTCGGCAAATAATTTTAAAACGGGTCTGGATACTGTTAAAAACTTTTATCGCCATATTTAACTTAAGGTAAGAAATATTGTTTATTATGTCCTTTCAATTTTTGTTCAAGTTTACTGGGTAATAAAGCAACATTCAATATAAAACAATTGACATTGTTTAGTACAGAAGTTAAAATATGTAATAAATAAGAAAATTCGGCAATATCAATGATAGTATATTTTCGTCTTTATGGAAATAAAAACGGATGTAGCTGCTGGCGCAATTACCACAAAATCTCATCGGCACAAACCACATTGGTTAAGGGAAAATCCATTCCGTACGGCGAGAATACGGTTAAAATGGAACAAATGACTATTATTAGACAACATTGTGGTACATATCGTCAACATGTATTAGACACAATGGCTACACTTCATGGCATTACCGTCTTAAGACTACCACCTTATCATTTCGAATTAAACCCAATAGAATTAACTTGGGCACAAATGAAAGGATATCTAGCTCGAGAAAATGTCACTTTTAAAATTTCTGATGTCCAGCGCCTCCTGCAAGCTAGTTTGAACAATATACATTCAACTGATTGGAAGAATGCGATAAGTCATGTTATTAAAGGAGAAGCCTATAAGTGGAGGCTGGACGCCATTGTGGATAATGTTATTGAGCCTGTGATGATACATTTAGGATCAAATGATTCAGACAGTTCTGCAGTATCAATGGAGTAAGATGATTTGCAAAATTATGAGGTACATATCTTCTTCTGTTTTGTAGACTTGACTGTCTGTTTTTTCAATGTTCCTCCAGTTATTTCATTGTTCTCGTAGTTTTCACACTGATCGTCTTCCTATTGGGTAACCGTCTCTAGCCGTCCTTACTACACTATTTATTGTCGTTCAGTTTATGTAGTCGTTCTATTCTATCTATTTTTTATTCAGTTATTAATGTTGTCTACCTTGTATATCCGTCGTATATCTGCACTTCTAGCTCTAACTCATAATGTCTTACCATCGATTTTTCTAAAGGTTTTTATCTCTGCTGTTTCTAGCATTCTAGTCGTGTTTCTGCCGCGTATGTAATTATTCGTCGGCTGACTCTTTTATAAATTATGCCTTTATTATCCATATTGTTTCGAGCTTTCCATAGCTAGATAGACGAGGTACATACGTGCTTTGAAAATTAATTGAACCAGTCGCATTTACCAGTGTTGTGAAAAAACTTAGTACTCTTATAATAATACAATCTCATTTTGATTTGATATATATATAATATATATATATATATTATATATATATATATATATATATATATATATATAAATAGAGTTTGTATAACGACGCTAAGAATACAATTCTTTGGAGGATAACTTTCGGGAAAGCGTCAAAACAAGGATCAGCTAGAGATGGTATAAGCCAGTTTGGTGTAGAACTTTATTCTAAATGTGAAATTTTCGGTGATATGTTGTCACCTTCATCAGCACCTAAATGGAAAACCTATTTTAGTACAAGTGGTGGAAGTTAACATATAAAACCTACATTGAAAATGTTCAGTTGGTCCTAGAGTTGAAGAACACTGTCACAAACATGTTAAAAATATTAAAAATTAAAATATTAAAAATTAGTTTATTCAAAATTTTAAATGTAATTTTTTAATATTTTTAACATGTTTGTGACAGTGTTCTTCAACTCTAGGACCAACTGAACATTTTCAATGTAGGTTTTATATGTTAACTTCCACCACTTGTACTAAAATAGGTTTTCCATTTAGGTGCTGATGAAGGTGACAACATATCACCGAAAATTTCACATTTAGAATAAAGTTCTACACCAAACTGGCTTATACCATCTCTAGCTGATCCTTGTTTTGACGCTTTCCCGAAAGTTATCCTCCAAAGAATATATATATATATATATAATATATATATATATATATATATAATATATATATATATATATATATATCATATCTATCCATATATCAGTCAAGTTAGTTATCTGTGATTATATCTATTATATCTATTAACAACTAACCTACTTTAATAATAATTTTCATTAACTAAAAAAGATAATATTCCCTTGCTTTTCTTAGATACATCTCAATAAGATATTATTATGATAATACATGAACAACATACTAATTAAAAAAGAATTTCAATTAAGAAAATTCTAAAATAATATCTCCCCAAACTGGGATCTAACTTCATCAGTTTTACCAATGAACCTTAACGACATAAATATTCAAAATCACTACTTGTAATTGTCAGCGCTTGCGTTCTAAGAAAACAGAACCTCACATTCAAACTTTATAACAATCAAAAATTTAGTTATTGCCGACAATTCAAAGAATTACTTCCTTTAAATGTAGTTACATTGGGTTTTTTCGATTAACCTTGGGTAAACCTTTGCGTTTTAAGTTCAAAGCTACCATACATTTCCAACGTTAACAAAAAACTTTTTTGCACATAGTAACAAAAAACACCACTATGTTGTTACTAGCTAAGTTTTTTAACATCCTAACTCGACATTTCTAAAATTTACGGTAAGATAAATGTTTTTTATTAGATAATATATGGTAGCTAATTATAATTTATTCTCTTTCAGCCCTGAAGAAGCCAAATTAATTCTCTTTGGCGAAAACGTTCGGCGAAACAATTGATACACATTAGAGTTTTTCTTGCAGATTTCCCCAATATTTAAGAGTTTACTAAGTTCATTTATACGAGTTTATATATATATATATATATATATATATATATATATTGAGATAATAATAGATGTTTAAGAAATTAGCATAATGAGTTTTTAATTAATAAACTTAAATAATGATTAAAGAAATAATTTGTAAGTTATAGACCAGCAAATATTATATAAAAAAATAATTATATGAGGGTATTTTAAGAATTTATCATAAGAATAAGTTTAAAAAGTTTTATTTTATTTTATTTATTAATAAATATATTTAAATGAGCCATGTACATAGGCAACCAAATATACACTAAATAATTGACATTTGGATGGTTGCAGATGTGAAGTGGGGTTATTTATTAATTTAAGATGTTTAATTTAAATATAATTTGATGTAAAATAGTATTATGTATTAATTTAGGATGTTTAGTTTATACATAATTGTGTATTCTGATCTGGGGGCCTAGATGTCCATAAATTCTCCAAAGAAAAATTAAGAATTCTCTAGAAACGTCAATAAAGACGGCAGTTAACCCTATTTGCATAATCGATTATTCCAGAACTTTCATATATTGATGAGATGAAGAGTTTTGAACATGGTTTATTGCTAGAAGATTCTGGAACAGTGAAAATATATAAATACGTCGTAATTTGGAGCAAGCATTCATTCAGACATTAACACAGTCATTGATTATTAAGTCAGTTACAGTTGATTCATGAAGTTAGTAAAGTTAGTACAGTTACAATATGGAGTTAGTTAATTAAGAAGATAAACAGGAGATAGTTCCACAGTTAATTAGTGAATTTATTAAGAAGTTAGTCAGTCAATAAATAGTACAAGCAGATAATATACAGTGGTCAGTATTAAAGTAATAATTATATAGTACAAGCAGATAGTATACAGTGTATTTGAAAGTATATTATATGGAGATTAGAAGGATTTAAAATTATAATATCTATATGTAATTGAAGAGTATCAAGAAGAATATTTTGTCCATTTCTAAATGCTGTTAATAAGAAAAATATTTAAATTTTGGAAGCTGATAATTAACACATTATAATATATTTGGAAAAAGTAATTTGACAAAAACAAGGATAACCGAGGCTGATAAGAAGATATTGAGTAGTGATTGAACCTTTATATTGGAAAACAGTTTCATTTAGGCATTCAGTGATAGAAAGGTACCAAATTTTGTTAATATAATTTAATTATTATAAGAATTTTCAAAATTTCAAATTTAAGATAGGTTGTTCTAAATTTATATTGTCTATATTGGATATATATGTGTGTTTCATAATAGTTATAAGACAGATAATTTAAACTTTAAACAGTACTTACGAACTAATTCTTTGAGAACCGCGATAAAAACCCTATACTTATATATGTTATTTTAAATTATTCATTGCTCCCACACAAACAAAACATCATAGCAATTTATATATATATAATATATATATATATATATATATATATATATGTTTTTGATATATATATATATATATATATATAAATATATATATATATATATATATCAAAAACAATCATACGACCCGTTGTGATGTATGGAAGCGAAACGTGGACGATAACAAAGGCAAATGAAGAGAGACTACGTGTTTGGGAAAGAAAAATCCTAAGGAAGATCTTTGGTCCGGTGCTTGATGAAGCATCAGGACAATATAGGATAAGAACTAATAAAGAGCTTGAAGAACTTTACCCAGACGCCAACATCATAAAAGAAATAAAGTCCAGAAGACTCCAATGGGCAGGACACCTCAGAAGACATTCTGACGAACGAACAGTAAGACGGTGGTGTGGGAGGAAGTCCCAACTGGAAGGAGACCACGCGGACGCCCTTGTCTCCGGTGGCGAGATAATATAGCAGGAGACCTAAGCACTATGAGCGTGGAGAATTGGATGGAGGCTGCTCAAGACAGAAAACAGTGGAGGCATGTTGTCGAGTCGGCTAAAACCCACGAAGGGTTATAACGCCACGGAGTAAGTAAGTAAGTATATATATGTATATATGTATGTATGTATATATATATATATATAATATATATATATATATATATATATATATATATATATCTAAGGATAAAAAGAACATAAATTTTGTATACTAAAAATTTTTTCGTAGTTATAAAATTTTGGTTTTTTAACTTTCTGGTAAATTTTGATGTGTATCCTATTATAAGTAATACTTAATAAGAATAAGAAAAAATATTAAAAAAAGAAGTGGTGTCATTTGCAATGTCCAGAAATGACATTTACTCTTAATCACAATTCACAGTTGGTCGGCACACTTGGCTTTTAACCTGTTTTTAATTGTCTTTTCCTTATGTGTCAGTGTATATAATAATTTGTCAATTTTATTTTTTTACACCATATATTTTTTAATATTTGACTCAATGAGTGGTGCGTAAAATTGCCACCTGTGAGTAGAACATCCACGAAAGACAAATCTCAATAACTTAAGTTAAAAAACAACCTCTACATTTTTTAATAAAATTTTTTTTGAGGATGCGTTACTAACAGTCGCACTTAATTTCACTTTTTCCTGATGATGAAAATAAACATTTTCGAAAGCTTGACACTTAGTTACACTTATTTCACCGATCCCAATTAACCTCAAAGCACCGTTATAGATATATATATATATATATATATATATATATATATATAATATATATATATATATATATATATATATATCATATAGTATATAAGTAAACAACCTTTTTCAAATATAACTTTTATCGATGGCTGGTGGCTCAATATATTAATATCGAAAACCCATATCTCAATATATAGCAATATATAGCAAAATAGCTTCAGAACAATATAAATTGTCTTACCCAATAAACACTTTTTGCCGTCAGTGGACTTCACATATTCCTTTTTGCAATCACATTTCGAATTTATACATTCAGCTGAGTCTATGTTGCAATCTTCCGTACTTTGACACTCTCCGCCAATTTTTGTTACAACTTTAGTTTTTTTAATATTACACATTCTAGTACCATTGCATTGACAAACTCCGAAACTTTTATCACATGTAGAATTTTGTAATTGAGGACAATCTTCATCAGTTTCACATGGTATCAAACCTGAAATATAAAAATTTCTTTCTTTAACTAATATAATGCTACCAAAATATCAAATTAATGTTTAATAAATTGTAATAACTGACAAATCCTTGAAAAGAAACTTATTGTTTAAGAAAGAACTTAAAAATACCAAGAAAGCATACTAAAACTAAAAAGGAAAAAGCAGACCGTCAGTACTTAAGGACCCAATAGAAGACAAAAAACCCATTGTAAAAAACCATCCTATCATATATAAAGAGTACAACAGAAAAAGTAGGAAGAGTGCTAAGAAATAACAAAATAGAAACGATATTTAACAGAAAAATCTCAACCATTTTATCCTTCGCAAAAGCAAAAATATCGATAGAATATTAAGGAGTATACTAGATTTCATGAGGGACATTGCATAGCTTTGTTCCCTCCAAAATGAATTGGTAGGCCCTGGTCTTCCTGGCTTCTCGGCATACGACCCCCAGCGCATACCACTTGCCCCTATGCCCCTACGAGTCCGACATCGTGGGGCTCCACCTCCCCCGTAGTACCTGTGTTGTGGGTCAAGCTACCTTTCCGTGAGTACCCCCCCCCCCCGGAGGCGGAAAGGCACGCAGGTGGTGGAATACCACCTCGCACGTAGAAGGGTCGCCGCCGAGGAAATCACTCCTCTACCACTCGTAAATCATTCCAAGGTGGGTACGTGCCGAGTCAAACCACACCACCCTCCGCGGTGTCGGCTTTGGGTGGTATTTACGTACCCGGCCCGTTCAATCTCACCTGGCTCTTGTGGAAAATGAGAGTAGAGTGGTCCCACGAGACGATCATCTCGGATACCAGGAATGTAGACCGGTGACTGAGATGACTAAGCATCTCTGTGCGTTTCTACCAACCCGACACCTCAAACGACGGCTCTCCACCTCTTATATTCGCTCATAAGTCGCCTCTTATGACAGGCAGGGTAGTCTGGCCCGGCCGTATTCTTATCTCCTCGAGCCGGAAGGAGTTCATGAGGGGACAGTAATACATCTTACATAGGACATACCAATCGAAAAATCTATGTTAAAGGAGAGCTTCAAAATGTCATAGAAAGGAGAGACTATACGCCATATCTCTTGCATAACACGAGTCAAATGATGATCAAAAACATGATGCTTAAAGGCTTTCAATACCATGATGATAAAGAAGAATACAAAAATAAATCAAGCAACAATTCCGACGAGTAGAACCTAACTTACCTATACATATACAGGGTCAATTATAAAAAACGCTGCCAAGTATCGGTCAAGAAAAGCGTGCGTAGATCTACTATTTAAGTAACCACTTTGAGCAGCAGATCAAAGTGGTTACTGTAATAGATATTTGTGGCAAAACTTCCTCTCGAAAGCTGACGAGGCTTAGCTGTTATCGCAAATTATCACAGAATACACTAGTTATGAAGTTGGATGTAGACGTAAAAACGGCTTGCAGGAACAATAATAACTAGAGACTCGGTCCTTGTTACATCTAGGTCTTAAAACACAAACACTACACTGTGGAAACAATACGTCATCCAGTCAGAACCCCTCATCTCTGATTCGACTTGGCGACTCTATCTCAACAGCCTCTAAGATGCTCCACAACACACGTCAACGACAACTTGCCCTAGTGTCTTTTCGGTGTCATTTTGCCCTGTACTATGCTAACCAACTAAATTCAAGGCAAACCTCTTCAGGTTTTTGATCAAGTGGTATCAATTTTGATTGGGAGGGGAGCTTGATATTAGATAGATAGATAGAAAAAGAGGGAGCTTGATATTAGATATAAGAAATTGTATTGACTGATTGGAAAAACTCTGAGGCTGTACAAAGCTAGTAATCTACTTATTATCCAGAGATTTCAAAATAAAGTACTGAGAAAAATTGTTGATGCTCCTTGGTATATCCGTAACAGCAACCTCCACCAGGACCTGGGTATGGAAACTGTGATCGAAATAATCAAAAGAACAGCAGCAAGTCACGAGCAGAGGCTGCATAGTCATGTGAATGTCGAGGCAATCCAGCTTCTTGACAACACTGAACTAAAGAGAAGACTCATAAGGACAAAACCATTAGAGCTAGTGTAAATGTGTAACAGTTTAGTGTAAAAAGCAGAGTATAGTGCTGTGAAGTTATTGCATGCTAGTTGTAGTGCATTAGTTAATAGATAAAATAAGAGTAAGCCATAGGGTAAGCCCTTAGATTTAAGTATTTGCTGTTATTATGTTAGGTCAGAAAATAACTGATAATTGGTCATTTGTGACCAGATAGCAGTATACAAACACCGCGCAGGTGTTAATAAAAAAAAAACTTTGATACCACTAATTCAAGGCAAACCTGAAGAGGAAAATCTCTTCAGGTTTGCCTTGAATTAGTGGTATCAAAGGATCGTAAACGGGGACATTATGTTCTATCCTAGTCCAAATAAAGTATCCTTACCCTTATCCTAAAAAGAACAGTGAAGAAGAATAGCAAGTACCTGACTTGATAAGGGCAAGTGCTACGCTGGCAAAGCGTGCTCAAAGCAATGGTTTTTTCTTAAAAGGAGAATTAGAAAACCGTGGAAAGTATACCTGAAAGTATAGAAAAGTCAACAATGAAGTGCCATTAAACATATTTCACTCAAGAGGGGAATAAAACACTATTTGACGTTGCTGTTGAGCTTTGATAAAAAAGAATAAAACCAGATATCAGAATAGGCACATGGAGAAGTAAGAAGTCTCTACGAACCCGGTAAGATATGGCGTCGCATACATTATACATACAGAAGTGTCTTGCTGTATTAAATCTGTAGTTACATTTCGGATAGAGTCATCGTGACGCAATTAAACACAAAACTAGTAGATATAAATCTGGTTTAAGGTTATACGCCCATAGCCAGCAGTATAAAGAAGGTAATAAGTCAGCTAAAAAACAAAGACATTACAAAAATAATGGGTACTTCAATGCCAAAGTAGGAAAAGGTAAACCTGAAAACATTGTATGGAATTATGGACTTTGACAACCTAATGACAGGGAAGACCGTTTTGTAGAATTCTGTGTAGAGAACAATCTATGTGTGACAAATACATTCTTCAAACTACCCAAGCGTGGTTTATATACTTGGAAGTCCTCCGCAGATACTAAAAAGAAGATCATAAGAAATCAGATCGATTATATAACAATTAGCGAAAGGTACCGAAATTCAATTAAAATAAATAAAACACTACCTGGAGCCGATGTCTCCTCAGATCATAACTTAATAATTAGTGACATAAAACTTAAACTTATAATGTAAAACATCAACAACCGACTAACCGAATAAACACTGACTGCATTCAAAATAATAGTCATAAAATTACACACGACATAGAAAAGAAGTTCGAAAACTCGAAAGAAACACATAACGTCAAAGACCACTGGAATCATGTCAGAACCATTATGAAAGAAACAACTAAAAAGTATAAAACTATTATTAAACACAAACAACAATAGATGACTAATGAAATATTGGAACTAATGGAAAGCAGACGAAAACAGAAAAATAAAAGCACTGAAAAATACAATAAAATCCATAAAGAGATCAGAAGTAAAATCCGAGAGGCAGCAGAAAAATGGTACAACAACAAATGTCTTAAAATAAAAGAACTGCAAAAAATAATGGCACGTTTAATATGTACAAAAAGTTGAAAGAAATAACTGGAACATATAGATCAATTGCAAGTAGTTTACTTGATAAACAAGGAAATATTATAGTCAATGAACATGAACAAGACCGATTCGAGAGGTGTAAATAATATATTGAGGAGCTATTTGATGACGATAGAACAGAAATTCAAGTTGAAATTTTGAATTTACTAATGTTTGTATTTTGAAAACAATTTTAAAAGTAGAAATTGAAACGTCAATAAACATACTTTAACCTTGAATTGTGGCTTGTGTCCATTTAAATAGTAATTAATTGAAAATATATGGACTGGTCCAAACATAACACTCGATAAAATGAAACGAACTATAAAGCTATCAAAGGATAGGAAAGCAACCAGTCCAGATGAAATTCCAAGCGAAATAATCAAACTACTCGACGATAAGACTGAACATTCTCTTCTAAACCTCTTCAATAAAATATACGAACCAGGACATATACCAACAGAGTGGCTACTGTCAACATTTGTAATGATACCGAAAAAAATAAATGCCAAACAGTGTAGCGATCATCGCACTATGTGTCTGATGAGTACTGAAATTTTCATAAGAATACTGCACTCGAAAATTTACAACAAAATAGAAGTACAACTAAGTGAAACACAATTTGGTTTCAGAAACAACCTTGGAAATTTTAAGAGAAGAACTTTTCAGTTTCCAGTTCCTGCGTTAAAGATGTAGGGATATCGAACAATCGGTATATATGTGTTTTATCGACTTCAAAAAGGTCTTTGACCCAGTAAAACATGACAAACTTATAGGTGTCTTGCAACACACTGCTGTATGCTATGGAGAGCTGGACCCTTACAGAGACATTAATGAAAAAATTGAAGGCCTTTGAGATGTGGATTTATCGACGAGTATTGCGGACTCGTGGAGTGTTGCGTAACCAACTAACATTCAGGAGTTCGAAAAATATATTGGGAATTCATTGAAAGATACAACAACAGCTGACATCAATATATTGAACAAACAAATAGTCAACACAATGCAACAGGCTCAAACTAAATATTGTCCGACAAGCAAAAAATGTGAAAAACTGAGTCAACCCACGAAAACCCTTATAGAACTAAGGCGACAAATGAAAGGAGATAACACTGCAAGCAAAGAAGCGGTAAATCAAATAAATAAGACGATCACAAAGGCAATAAGAAAAGACATAAGAAACTACAATGTAGAAAAAACAAAACAGGCAATAGAGAAAAATAAGAACATGAAAGTTTTGAAGAGGAGCGTACAAAAGGGGAAAATAGAAATTAACAAACTGAGAAACAGAACTGGAGAAGAAACAACGAACAGAGATGAAATATTAAGAATAGTCGAAGAGTTCTACACAGAGTTATATAGATCAAGAAAAAAAGGTAACAATACGGAACCTCCAATTACACTAAAAACTGGGGTATTAAACCAAGGATCAGATTTAATGCCCAATATAACAAACTCAGAAATCAAAGAAGCCCTGAAGAAAATGAAAAATAATCGAACCCCGGGTGAAGATGGAATAGTATCAGAAGCACTAAAAATTGGAGGGGATGTATTACTTGAAAAAATTAAACAACTTTTTAATATCTGCCTTCACAGCGCCAATATTCCAACAAACTGGAACAACGCTACTATGATTCTATTACAGCAAATTTAGAGAATTACAGACCGATTAGCCTCCTCAGCTATATATATATATATATATATATATATATATATATATATATATATATATATATATATATATAAATATATATATATATATATAAATATATATATATATATATATATATATATATATATATATATATATATATACATAAAGTTGTTTACGCGAATACTAGTTAAGAGAATGGAAAGAAAATTAGAGACTTATCAACCAAGGGAACAGGCAGGATTCCGAAAAAGTTACGGAACAAATGACCATCTACAAAGTATAAAAACCCTAATAGAGAAAGCAGTGGAATACAATAAACCTCTAGTTCTAATATTTATCGATTTTCACAAAGCCTTTGACACAGTTGAGCTAAGCAAAATATAACAGGCGCTTAAAGAATGTAGGCTAGATTATAGATATACTAAATTATTATACAAAATATACCTGCAGGCAACAACCACTGTCAAATTACATACTAATAGTAATCGCATAAAAATAGAACAGGGGGTTAGACAAGGAGACCCAATGTCACCTAAACTTTTTAATACGGTGCTGGAACATGCTTTTAGGAATTTGGATTGGATGACAAAGGGAATAAAAATAGATGAAGAATATCTAAACAACTTACGTTTCGCCGATGATATACTTATAATAGCTGAAGATCTAGGTATGGCAAGAGAGATGGTACAGGAACCGTTGTGGCTACAGAAAATGTAGGTTTAAATATAAATATCTCGAAAACAAAAATCATGACCAATTTGGTGCCCAACCAGAACATCAGTATTGGTGGGAAAGAAATAGAACTCGTAGATAGATATAAATAAAATTATGATTGGCAGAGATAACCAGACTCGTGAACTGAAGAGAAGAGTCGGCCTTGGGTGGTCAGCATTTGGAAAACTTAGAGAAACTTTTAAAAGTGTTATAAAAGTATAAAAGTATTTGATCAGTGCGTCCTCCCAGTCTTGACGTACGGAGCAAAAACACTTACCTTAACAAAAGCAGCAGCTACAAAACTGAGAGTCACGCAGACAAGAATGGAGCGGTCAATGTTAGGAATAACTCTCCGAGACAGAATAACAAACGAAGACATCAGGAGAAGAACCGAAGTGACTGACATCATCGAGAAGATAGCCAGACTAAAATGGAGATGTGCAGGACACATAGCCAGAATGACAGATGGGCGATGGAAAAAGAGGTTATTGGAATGGAGGCCAAGGGAAGACAAGAGAAGCGTCGGTCGACCACCTACAAGATGGACTGACGATTTAAGAAGACTCAATAAAAACTGGATAAGAGCGGCGCAAGATAGACGGGGTTGGAAACATGAGGAAGAGACCTATGTTTAGCAGTGGACTCTTGAGGCTGGATGATGATGATTGCGGATAAAATCGATTGATCGAATAAGAAATGAAATAGTTTTACATCGAATGAAAAAGAGTACAGAAATAACAAAAACGATAAGTTTAAAGATAAATCATGAATGTGTTGCTTGTGTGAGTCCATATCAAATAGGTAAAGAAATAATAATAAGACTTACTCACAATCAATTTAATTTAACAATCTGACGACCGGTTTCGCTTTCTACAATTTGCAAAGCATCTTCAGGTCTAGATACAAAGTTAAACTAATGATGCCGCATGATGATGCAATTAATAGAGTACCGGCATCATTAGTTTAAATTTGTATCTAGACCTGAAGATGCTTTGCAAATTGTAGAAAGCGAAACCGGTCGTCAGATTGTTAAATTAAATTGATTGTGAGTAAGTCTTATTATTATTTCTTTACCTATTTAAAGATAAAGTTACAATTATAATGAGTCATCCAGGGAGGTATAACCTCCTACATCTCATAATACAGGGTAAGATTATCAAGCTATCAAGAGACCACCGCTAATTTATTTAGAGTCGCCCTAAACAAAGTTATTATTGCCAATATGATTGCCAAGGTACGATAATCGGATAGTGTACTAAAAGAACAAGAAGAAATTGAGCTTTCGAATTTATTTTTGTTTCTTTTTAATGACATCTTTGTAAAACAATTTTTGTATTTTAAAAACTATTTTAACAAAACTTGTCACAAATAAAAAAATGTATATCTTACTCGTCGTGAGATTGATTTGCTTAATACAACTTCTAGATAATTCATTAACAGATTAAAATAAAAACACATATTATTCTATAGACAATAATTAAAAAAAAATTATATAAAAAAAATCCATTAGCACCTTATTGTAATACTGTGTAAGAGACAATATGTTTTCAGTTTTTAAACTTTTCTGTATTTTTGATCATATTGTAAAGTAGAACAGTAAAAAGTTTTATTTGGCAGTATTTAGTTTTTTGTTATTAATCAAAATAATGTTTCTTGTTGTTGTGTTGATATTATTAGTTTTATAAAATAACTTATAAAATACTGAATCAATCCCTGCCTTCCGCAGATTCCAAGTGTTTCCTGGCCCGGGAAACTAGTACCTGCTAAGGATCCCTTGTCCAGGGTCATGGATGAAGACCACAACGGCATCCATGGCGAAGAAGAAGGTCTTCACAACGGTCTGGAGGGCGAAGGTCGCAGCCCCATGGTTTTAGGGCTTATATAAAGTCGAACCTGGAAATCGGTATGGAAGTATAGTATTGGTTTTTCAGTATTTGTATTGAGCGGAAGTCATGTAGGCCAGAATGGTCAATACATAACAGTGCCTGGTGCGGTGGTAAACACTTAAAATTGTACACAGCGGTGTAGAAAGCCAAAGGAATGACTACTACACTATTTTTCCTAGGTTTACCAATATGACTGAGGAATTAAACGATGGCCCCGAGTACGGGCGCTTCTTAAATGAGGCAGGGGTCCAAAGAATCTCCCGCTTGGCCAAATTTGATATCGAAAAAGCTGTAGAATAGGCACATGGAATGTGCGAAGTTTATATGAACTCGGAAAAACACACAATTCACGTAGTTGAATGAAATTAAACAAGCAATACGATTAGCAAAGACCAAAAAGCGACAGGACCGGATGAAATACCGAGTGAAATAATAAAGTTCTTCGAAAGATTAGGTAAAATATCTCTCCTTCATCTGTTTAATAAAATTTTTGAAACTGGCTATATACCAACGGATTGGCGGCTGTCGACTTTTGTGACGATACATAAAAAAGCAAATGCAAAAAGATGTAGTGACTACCGAACCATCGGCTTGATAGCTGAGTCATGTTTTAAAGATATTTCTACGAGTTTTGCACTCTAGGATGTACCAAAAAATAGAACAACAACTTGGTGACACACAGTTTGGATTCCGCAATAACCTTGAAACAAGAGAAGCACTATTTAGTATTCAGGTTATAGTACAGAGATGCAGAGATGTAGGACATCCAGTTTATATGTGTTTTATTGACTTTGAGAAGGCCTTTGATCGAGTAAAACATACTGAAATGATAGCCATTCTTCAGCAGGTAGGTATTGATGATAAAGACCTATGCATTATTAAAAATCTTTACTGGCATCAACGTGCAACCATTAGGATTAGTAGGGACACTTCTGAAGAGCTTCAAATACGAGGAGGAGTAAGGCAGAGCTGCACTTTGTCCCCGCTACTATTTAACATATATTCTGAGTTTGTTTTCAATAAAGCAGTGGATAATATTCAATGTGGTATAAAAATGAATGGCGTCAATATTAATAATTTGAGATATGCGGATGACACAGTGTTAATTACAAGCAATTATTACGAAGAACTTCAACATCTGATTAATCGAATTACCACAACGTGTGATGAATATGGCCTTAAGCTAAACACTGCAAAGACAAAGGTGATGGTCGTCAGTAAAACGCCGGAACACCTCAATACAACCAGAAGTGGTATAATAAGTGGTATAAGTTGGTATAAGTGGTATAAGAGGTATAATATAATAAGTGGTATAAGTTTTAACAGCTTATGGTGAAAAACTGGAGAGAATTAACAGTATCACTTACTTTGGTTGTAATCTAAATGAGAACTGGCATATGAGCAAAGAAATTAGAATACGGATAGAGAAGGCCAGAGCTGCATTTTTAAAATGAAGAAACTGTTATGTGGAAACAATATTACGTTAAGTCTGAAAATTAGATTATTGAGATGTTATGTATTCTCTACTCTTATATATTATATCTCTCTTATATATGGTGTCGAAGGTTGGACTTTGACGGATACACTTCTCAAGAAACTGGAAGCCTTTGAAATTGGGGTGTATCGGAGAATCCTACGATTAAGTTGGGTGGATACAGTTCATAACGAAGTTGTTTTGCATCGGATGGGAACAGTTATGGAAGTCGTCAAAACAGTTAAAAATCGCAACCTTGAATATTTTGGCCATGTAATGCATCTCCCAGAGAGATATAATAGACTCCATATAACAATACAAGGCAAGGTAGACGGAAGAAGAGGGCCAGGTCGAAGAAAAACGTCATGGCTTAGAAACCTGAGAGATTGGTTTAACAGATCATCTGCATCTCTTTTCCGAGCTGCCGTCAACAAAATTACTATAGCCAATTTGATAATGTTGATCATTAGGACCTCTTTTGTGAACCAATAAAAAATATAAATATATTTTGGGAATAATTAACGACTTTTCAACATTTGTGTGGTTATATCCAATAAAAAACACTACGACAAAAGAAGTATTAGATTGTTTACCTAGACAGCAACAAATTTTCAGGAATTCTAGAAGAATAATAACGGAATGAAGGATCGGGATTATAATAATACCTATATTAACGAAGCTATTGAAAACCCGACCAAATGGTATAAACATTTAAGTAGAGTGCAACAAGCTTTGAATTCGACGTACTAGAGAACAATAGACTGCACACCATTTGATATATTATCTGGAAAGAAAATGAGAAGTAAGGAATTCAGGCTAAGAAGCGTATTGCAAAAATTCCAGAAGAGAATAGAGTAGGTTATGACAGGAGAAGGAAAGAAGCTAGAAAAAACAAAGAAGTAGAACTAGTCGCTATAAAGAGGACACAGTTTTGGGCCTGGTCTGAAATTAGATAAAAAGTTTCTTGGGCATTATCAAGTTATCAAGGTAAAGAGAAATGATAGATACGATGTTATTAAGGTAGGGGTTCATGATGGTCCAAACAATACGTCTACTTGCGCCAAATATGAAGCCCTGGATCGATGGATGGATGGATATTAATGAATGCTTTATACGTGCAGATATCCATACCCACATATGCGCTCATAACGTTCATATAAAGACGACAGTCGAATTATATCATCAGCAGCCGTAAGACGTGTTTGTTCCTCGTAACAAAGCTAAAATAACCAAAGTGATTGTAAGTGTTATCAATAAAGATTACTAATTCACTATAAAAGTATTATTACAACGAAGACGTGTAGATCTCAAGACGATATAAAAAGCAAGACCTAAATGAGAGATTTAAAAAAAGCCATACAATTTGTAGCAACAATCGCTAAAAGTAGAAAACTGTGAAGAACCGTATCTTGCTTAAAATTGATCCAAAAACTTTCTACATTAAACTACAGTGGGTGATCAAATTATTATGATCAGTCACAAAAATTTAAGTTTTTCATATTTGTTCAGAAATTTTATAATAAAATTATATGCTGGTATACGATTTAAGTATGCCAATATATTTTGTCACTGATAACCTTACTTTTTTGACGTTTACCGCTCTAGAACTGTCATTTGTGTCAAATTACGTGACAACATACACATTGTGGTGAATTTACGCTTGGAGTTTACAACTGAATTTGTATGTTTTTGTATTGTTTTTGAAAGATTAGTATCGTTTTATCTTTGTAGTATGTTTTATTAATCTATTAGTAGTGATTGTGAGTGAAAAAAGAATATCAGTTTTAATTTTAAAGATATTTTCAAAACATTTCGATTTTTGAGAAGAAAATCATAATGGGTAAGGCTAAAGACGTCCCTGTGTCTAAAATGGTGAAAATATAGACACTTTTATTGAATACAAAGCTTTCCCAACGTCAGATAGCTCAAACAATGCCAAGTAGCGCAAGCAACAGTGAGCAATATCAAGAAAAAAATTGAAACCAACAAACCCCTGATTCACCAGCGTGCCCAAAAATGTGGTCGAAAGCGTGTCACTACACCCAGAGACAAAAGAAAAATGAGGGATATATTCGTAAACAATAGAAAGAAGCCAAGAAAAATCCTCACGGGACTTATTCGTGAAGCTGGTAGGTATGCCAGTTTCTGACATGACAGTCCGCAGAAGGCTTACTGAGCAAGGTTTCAAATCATGTCGCCCTGCCAAAAAACCAAAGTTGACCATAGTAATGATGAAAAAGAGACTGGAATGGGCCAAAGAACACCAAAATTGGACAGTTGAGGATTGGAATAAGGTAAATTACGTCACTACTAAAGTTTAAATCACTATAACCACTGTTTTTATCCTAAAAAAATATCTTATAGTTTTTTTTATTCACAAGTTTGTTTCTCCGATGAGTCTACAGTGGAGATACTCATGGATAAGTCGGCCTTCGTCCGAAGGCGAGTGGATGAAAAATATCATAAGGATTGCATAGTGGAGCGAGAAAAGCATCCTCTCAAGATTATGGTATGGTCTGTGATCAGCAGTAAGGGCACAGGGAGGCTGTACATTGTAAATGGAATGATGAATCAACATCAGTATATTGAAGTTCTGGAAAAAAAACTCATGCCACAAATCAAAGACTGGTTTGGCGAATCGGAGGATTTTACCTTTATGCACGATTCAGCACCGTGCCATAAGGCAAAAAGAGTAACATCGTACCTGGAAAAAAAGAAAATTAAAGTACTGAAGTGGCCAGGTAATTCCCCAGACCTCAATCCGATCGAAAATCTATGGGAGCTTATGAAGAGGGGGTTGCCTAGGAAATTGTCACAAATAAGCAGCAGTTAATTGAGAGACTTATTGCCACCCGGCACAGAAACGATAAAATAAAAGAAAACTGCCTGAGAAACATTCAAAGCATGCCAAGGAGGATCAAAGCTGTCATCGAAGCTAAAGGAGGTCACACAAAATATTAAAAAAAAAATGTTATTTAAGGTCAAAGAAAAACAATTTTAAAATTTTGTAAAAGAACGTGTTTATGATCTATTTTTATATTATATTCACATTATTAGACACTCATATGTAGTTTTATTCTTTATTAAACAGTACAATATAAAGTTTTTTGAAGTGATCATAATAATTTGATCACCCACTGTATATATTAAAGGTAATTATTTTTTCTTTTTAACAATGTACCATTGCATATACCTAAAACTGCGTAAAAAAAGTTATACAATGTTTGTGAAAAAATAGGGAAAATGGTCCAAATGGTGTGAGTAGCAAAATTTGAAAAATCATATCTTAGATACTGTGAATCCTAAATAATGGTCCCTTGGAAAAAAGTTATGGGATAAAAAATTGCGCGAGTTCCTGTTTTATTTGCTCCGTTTTTTGAATAATATGTTATTGTCAAAAAATTTTTTTTTTTTTTGACTTTAAAAGGTACAGAAGGTACCCAGCTGCCAGAGTTACTGCAGAACAAAACGAATAGTACAATCAACAGAAATGAAAGTGCTGGTAAGATTAACTAGCAAAACTTTAATGGAAAACAAGTAATAATATTAAAAGGTAGTTTAAAATAGATCCGGTTAACACATGGGTATAAAAAGGTAAAAAAAGGAAAAAACATATTGACGAAGGGATTCAAACAAAATAGTAAGAATTACTTGAGATAAATCGATGAATAGGACGAAAAAGTATAGAGGGACCTAAAAACGCTGCTGTGGCTATTTAAAGAATATCAGACATTGAAGAGAACTTTTGCATATTATGAAAAACGAATAAGCAGAACAAGAAAGTAAAAAATTAGACTTGCTTAATTTTTTTGTAATTAACCGCCTTAAAGATGCTGAAAAAAATTTTAATGAACAAATAGGTACAGGAAAAAAATCGTTACTCTCTCTATGAGTTACTTAGTAGGTATAAAATAATAGAAACATTCCTTTATATCATATTATGTAGAGAGAGCTAACATATAAATGAATTAAAATAATCATTCTTCTGATGGAATCCCGAATGAAGGAAACAGAAAAATTACAGATCTTGCCAGAAGCCTAATTCAGATTTAGAGCCTAACACACAACTGAACATCAAGTACTCAGTCTCAAAGTATACGTCGCAGCTTCAACGATAGACAGTATACCGAAGCAGCCTCCCTAGACGTATTTTTTTCCACGAATACTCCACAAAAGAATTCGACTCGAATGCAAAGAAGATCTCAAAGATAATTACTTTGGTTTTAAAAATGCCATGGGAACTAGGGAGGCACTTTTTTCACTAAATATCCTATAAAAATGCCATTATCAAAGAAAATATGTATTTGCATGCTTCGTTGACTTCGAAAAGGTATTCGATAAAGTACAGCATATAAAATTAAAGCAGATGCTAAAAAATATGGGAATAGATTACAACGATATTCGTGTAATTAAAAATTTGTACTAGAATCAAACTGCTATATACAAAGAGGAAGCAGACAAGGTTGCATTTTGTCCCTAGCATTGTTCAATGTTTACTTGGACCAGTTATTTAAAAAGACACTTGAGAGACAGCCATATGGAATTAAAACCAACTTGAAACTACTTAACGTAATTAGATACGCGGATACAGTCATTCTATTAGAAAATATTGAAGGTCTCCAAATTCTACTTGATCGTATTCACGTAGGAGAGGAAATGAGAAATAAAATAAACTCAAACAGAACCAAATTGTTAGTTTTTAGGCGTAACCCATATCCAGATACAGAGCTTCAATTAAATACAGTCCAAGTTGACAAGGTTCTCAAAATTACATATTTGGGAATTGTCATAACGACCAACTAGATCCAGACATAGAAATAAAACGAAGAATATCAATAACTTAAACTCTTTTATAAACACGAAGACACGAAGACACTAAAAGTATTAAGTATGAACAGAGTTGAAGCATTCTAAATGTGAATTTATTGAAGGATGCAGAAGATACCTTGTACAACAAGAAAAACTAATTAGGAAGTTCTAAGGAGGGACAACAAAGACAGTGAATTGCTAAAGACTGTTACACCGGAAAGTGTCTTATCTGGGACATGTAGTAAGGGGAAATCGATATAGAATATTACAACTGATCCTTAAGGGCAAAATTGAATGCCATACAGGTGTAGAAGAAGTACAAGTGTAAAGTAAACAGGTTTCTTGGTTAAAAAACATTCATGAATGGATTCAGGTATCAAATGCAGGACAGTTGTTCCACGTGGCAGAAGATCAAGAAGTCTTCGCAATGGTGATCGCCAACGTCGGATAACTCTGATATGGCACGTAAAGAAGAATATATATATATATATATATATATATATATATATATATACATGAACTTACCTTTTTTAGCACTGATTGCACTGATTATGCAACTGACTAGAAGTGAAAGAAATAAAAACGTTTTAAAATAGTCAATGTGGCACATTTTAAGGTCAGTTATAGCAAATATTTCTAAATACCACTGTTTAAAAATATATATTAAAAGTAATTAGGAATAAATATATGTTTTTACACTATACCTAAAGGTTTTTAACAAATATTATAAAAAAAATCAGTAGCGTACCACAAATAATAATAATAAAATGATTTATATATTTTGTATGATATTTAGCTATTAATCATTTTGTGTTAAAATAATATTATTTTTTACAAATAAAATAAATCTATTGGAAATCGGTAGAAATAAAAACTGTAACACGTTCTAGTAATTTAATTACTATTAAACTGGGAATAAGCCACAATTAAAGATAAAAATACATTTATTGACGTTTCAATTTCCACTTCGGAAATCGTTCTCAAAATACAAAATAAAAAAAAAACAAATTGAAACATCAATAAATGTATTTTTATCTTTAATTGTGGCTTATTCCCAGTTTAATAATAATTAATTTACAATGCCACAAGAAAATAGCTTCAGAACGTTCTAGTAATGTAATAGTGTTTTTTAAATAACCGTATGCCGTCTTATGTATTCTCCTCCTTCTCTACTGTTTCTCCTTCGTAAGGACGTAGTGGCACATTATTAACTCTTAAAATTAGCAGTATTATTTACATAGTTTTTGTAATAAATAGACTAGATGTTCTGGCGTACACATTTCTCTAAGTATATGCCACATTTTATCCCATTTTACGGTATCGAAGGCCTTGGAATAGTCAACAAAGCATAAATATGTTTGTATGCTTCGACTCTTTATAATTAACTTTTTGAATTAACTCCAACGCTTTTTAAACATCGTTTTCGGAATACTTTTTTTATAATTGTTTTCAGTTTTAGGTCGTTTTGGCATATATGCTAAAAAACATAATAATTAGTTTTTTTCCACACATGAAACACTAGTCGTTAACATATGTCAATCACTAGATTTTTACAAAAAACTAATGTATCAGTTATTGGCCTAGTGCAGTTTTGATAGTTCTGAGATAATCAGCGTCAAAGTTGTTTGAGTTTTATAAATTCTAGGAATGATTAAACTAAAATATGTCTATTGTACAATGTTCTATAAAATAATAAAAATATAAGGGTATATTATTAGTTTTACTACATCCTTTCTTTTTTCAATTAATGAAAAAAGTACTTGAATCGGGACATGGTGTTTATAAATGTTACTGGTAAAACGGTTCATGTGCAGATGTTAGGTATTACTAATCATTTTTTTAGTATTCAACTAAACTTTATTTTGTAAACTTTTAAGTACAATATCATTCGTAAATCGACTCTAAAAGAAAATATCTTCTTCGCCATCACTCGCGTCGGCATCGTCTCTGCTGGCAGCTGATTTTGCTGATTCCAATTTTTAATCTGCCATTGATGTTCCGGTATGTTTCAAATTTCGGTAAAAGGATTGGTGACATAAGAGAATGTAGTCCAAGAGGTTTAGCCGATTTTTGTATTTGGCATCCCTAATTGGTAGCGTCGTGTCATTAATAAGGTTCAATTTGGAGAACTTAAAAGATGGACGTCCACTTTGTGCTTTTCCCATAGTACACATCGATAACTCAATATCCTGGTTTAAAGTATGCTTGTACTTAAAAGCCAGTTTTTCTGTCTTAAAATATGCCAACCAGGAAATACTGCGCCATTGTATTCTTTGACCAATGAAATCCTTTTCAGGATCTTTCATTATTTCATGTACGAACGAAAACGGGTAAAAATCTTCTGTTGTCATGCTGTAAACCACAAACTTTGAGGATGTATTTTTTATAACACGTTTCCAATCTGCTGGAACAAAAACTTGAGGAATTTGTCGTTTTTTCTTTTTAATTAATCCAAAACTGCGGTCACACTCCATATAGGTGTGACCAGGTTCCAGAAACTTGTGATCGATCTTGGTGATATGAGTACACGGTGATACGAGTCGCATATGCAACTATCTTTGTTACCTTGAGGGGTAGAGACCTGATAAATTTTATCAGACACGAGCCTATTTCTTGGGAACCTTAACCTAAAAACATGTGACTTTGTCCAGTAAGTAAGTTGTATATACAAAAATTGAACCTACATAGGACCCTGTTATTCTGAGTTTGGAAAGTTCACTAAAATTTTGCGAAAAACAAAGTCGTATGATTAACATGAGACTGTGTTGCGCTCTTTTCATATTTTTATAAGATGCACACATGATTTTCGATTGATTTTAGAGGATTGCATGCATATATTTTAGATGTATAAATTTTTATTTGTAAAAGTTTGTTATCATAAAATTGCTGATTCTTTAATTTTGTTATATACACCCTTGTAATACTCAGGCATCGAACTGGTGCATTTACATTATTTTGTAATGTTTTTCTGCGAAGTCGAAGTCTTTTTTAGTAATACAGTATAGCCAAAATAAACAGTACTGAACTTGTAATTATTTTATTGTTTTAAAAAATACATATAATTGACACTTTATAACATGTTCTAAATGAGCTCCTTTTCTCTCAAGACAGACTTCATACCGATATTCGAGATTTCTTGTAATGTTATGGAATAAAGGTTGTCTCAAGTCCGCGAGGAAGGCTCTAACGGCATCTTTTAACACATTGATGGTTTGTGGTGCCCGTTTAAAAACGGCAGTTTTAGCTATGCCCCAAATGTATGCGTCTGGAGATGTAAAGTCTGGAGAATGTGCAGGATAGGGGAAGTCAGTAAATCGTGAAATGAATTTGTTTGGAAAATGCCCTGAAGAAATTGACGAACTGCGACAGCAGTATGGCAAGTTGCTCCATCCTGCTGAAAAATTGGTCTCGAAATGCCTAATTACGTGCACGACAAAATTGACGTAGGTCAGGGATAAAGCGTGTTAAAATTTGTATGCACATGTGTTGATTAAGTATGACGTGCCTACCAGTTTCTTCGATAAAGTATAGACCAATGATTCCGTGTCCCGAAACTGCACACTAGACACTCACTTTTGCGCTATGTAAAGGAACTTATTGAACTTTATCTGGTCTGGCAAAGCCCAGAAATCGATTTGTGCGACGATTTACATGGCCTGACAAATGAAAATATGCTTCGTCTGAAATTTCAAAAATTCAGGATTTTCATACTGTAATGCAAGAATTCTGGCACAATATTCCACCCACTGTGATAATCCCTGGGATGTAATTCTTAATGTACCTGAATCGCATACGAAAATGCACCCAGCTTCTTCAAGATTCTTTACAAGAAAGTTCGTTTTAAGCCAAGATGTAACGCTCTTCTTGTCTGTTTGGCTTTTGGATTTTCCAAGATTCGCTCAAAAACACGTTCATGTTTATTGTTTTTGTTAGTTGTCATGGGATGTCCTAAGTTTTCTTTTTATTGGCACAATACATTACCCGTATTTTTAAACTTTTTAACAATCTTCAAAAAAATGCTCCACAAGAAACACTTTCTCCTCTGTACTTAATACCATTTTTAAGAATTAGGCCTTAATAATGAATTGTTAAAGGATTAAGGACATCTATGTTTTAGTTTTATCTATCTATATAAGGATTTTTACAGCTGTCGCTGCCTTCCTTCTTTCAGCCAACGTCTCCAGTCCTTTCTGTTCTGCCATTTTCCATCTCTAGGGACTCTTCATTCCATGGCCTCGTCCACTTCATCCCTCCATGATCTTCGAGGTCTACCTCTTTCTTTCGTTCCTATTGGGCTCCAATCCAAAATCTTTGATATCCACCTTGTATGATCTGTTCTTCTTACATGTCCATACCAAATTAAACGTTTTTCTTCGATGTAGCTGAGTATGTCTTGTTCTACTGCCATTCTTCGTTTTATCTCCTAATTTCTGATGCGATTTATTTTTCTCACTCTGCAGCTTCTTCTCATGAACTCCATTTCACTTGCTGTGATTTTGGATTCGTCTCGTTTATTTGTTACAAAATTTTCTGCTCCATAGGTTATTATACTGCGTACCAGAGATATAAATTCTCTTCTTTGTATTTGTGGTGATCTGTCTATCTCACAGTACCCCGTTCATTTGTTTAATACATGTTCTTGTCTGTGCTAATCTGCTGGTTATCTCTTGCTCGGTGGTTCCATTTTTTGAGAGTATGAATCCTACCTATTTGAATTTCTCAGTGCCGTTAATTTCCCTATTATCGTTAATTTGCAAGTTTCTCACTGGTTCTTGTTCTGTTGTTAAATATTCGGTCTTTTCTAGGTTTATTTCCAGTCCATTTTTTGTGTATTCCTTTTCGACTTTTCGGAGCATATAGCACAGATCTTCTCCATCTTGAGCCGTTACCACTTGGTTATCTGCAAAGATTAATGTGTACAAGAAGTTTTCCCGGATTGGTATTCCCATCCTTTCACATTTCCTTTTCCATGGTTTTATTATTTGTTCGAAAAAAATATTTTGAACAGTGTCGGAGATGTAGAGCATCCCTATAATAAGACTTTTGTGGTCTTAAATTCGTTGGAGTATTTATTGCCGGTTTTAACTCTTACCTTGTTGTTGTTGTAAAGGTTTTTTACGGCCTTTATTAAACTCTGAGTTATTCCGATTTCCTTCATCGTGTTCCATAGTTGTTTTCTGGGAACGTGTCATATGCCTTTTTTTACATCTATGAATGCCATGTGTACTTGTCTATATTTTGCCATAATTGTTGGAGTGTATATATGTGGTCTATGCAAGATCTTCCTGCTGTGAACATCGTCTGATCTTCTCCGATTTTATTTAAGATAGATTTTCCAGTTTTCCTTTCAGTATTTTTCCATATGACCTGCTTATACATGCTATCACACTGATGCCTCTGTAGTTCTCGCATTTCTTCTTATCTCCCTTTTTATGTATCAAGGTTTGCTTTGGACCATTCATCGGGTATTTCGTTCAGGTTTATAGCGTTACTGAACATTTTGTGTTTAATTCTGTGTAATTTGTCCGTTTCGTACTTAATTAGTTCATTAATGATTCCTCCTGGTCCCCTGATTTTTTGTTCTTTAAAGTCTTTATGGCATTTTTTACTTTGATTAATGTTATCTCAATCTGTTCTATTCTGATTTTGTTGTTGTTCCTGTTCTGTGTCTGTCTCTATTAAATCTGGGCGGTTTTCTGTGAATAGTTCTTTATAGTAGTCTTTCCACTATTTTTTTTGATATGTATTGTATTTGGACCTTTTCGTTTTTTTTCCCTTAAAGATTTCAGTATTTTCCAGGATTCCGAATTCTAGGGGAAAACCCCATTTGTGAAATTATTAATCGGTGGTCAGTGCCACATTCAGCTCCTCTCTTTATTCGTGTATCTCTAATTTTGATAGTAGTACTTTTGCTGACAATTATGTAATCGATAATGGATCTGATGTTTCTCGTTGTTTGTACATACGTGTATTTATGTTTGTCCTTATGTCTGAAACAGCAGTTAGTAATTTTCAGATTGTTCAGTTTGCACAGCTGAATTAGTCTTTCTCCATTATCGTTTTTTCACATTTTCTCCAAAACAGCCTATCGTGCTATCGTTTTGTTTCAGTTTCAGTACTGTTTATTTTGTGCAATACTGTATTATTGTTTTTAAATTAATTATCTATTGACAAAAATAAACAAATTATTTGTTATTTCAATAATGGTTAAGAATTAGTTAGTGTTGAATAGTTAAAATATTCGAAAAAATGTCGTTAACTACTGCAGTTACATATATTTAAGTGACAAGTCATTCTTCTACTTTAATATTAAATGATATTAATGTGCTTAAATGAACAAAAATAGACATTAACGATTTATCACGTTTAACAACGTTATATCTGTACATAATGACAAGAAATACTCTTAAAATAAGACAAAAAGGGTTAAAACTTAATTTTCAAAGCTAGTTTCTTAGAAAAGTTTACAGCTTCTTAATGAGATCGCCAATAAAATTTAATTGGTATGTTTATAGAAAGTGAAAAAGACCGTAAAGTTACGACTCGTATTCTCATTGCATCTTTTTGCATTTTATTCTAAAATTAAAAGTAGGTACACTGGAGTCCAGCTGTGCAACCAATTTTGATTCAAACAGTTGCAATAGATCACTACTAACGATGTAGCAGTAGGATGTAGGTTTGGAATATATTTGAATATCTCAGAAAGTAGTAGAATTCTCAACGTCCTTGCAACGATAATTCTGCACAGATTTTAAAGTCAAATTTGGTTTATGAGAGCAGTAATAGCAGTGGATTACTGGTTTATGTAGTTACGAAGTAACAACGAAGTAGGTATATTTCTTGGAGACATAATATGTTCAGAGTGAATTGGAAACTGCACGCAAAGAAATATTGCGTGATTATGTTGTTAAACGTAATAACTTAATGTTTATACATTAATAGGCTGTTAGCATAATTGGTAACTGAACTAGTTTCCTAATGCCTTATTTTCGTTTTAATTTTATTTTATATGATACATATATACATATATATATATTATATATATATAATATATATATATATATATATATATATATATATAATATATATATATATAATATAATATATATATAGATCATAAAGATTGGACCATTTATGATTGGAATCAGGTACATAACATTACTTAACATTGTTTTTATTTTATGTAGTTTGGAACTGATTAATTTGTGAACTATTCTAAAATAATAATATTCCAGGTTTGTTTTTCATGGTGAGGTCTATCATAAGCAGTAAAGGAACTATTAGACTCTACATTGTCGAAGGAAATATGCAGCTGGACCAGTACTTAAGAGTACTGCAAACACAAATGCTTCCACAGGTTCAGGAGTGGTTCCCGAATAAGAGTTTCACTATCTCATTATTTTCTTTTTTGGATTTAAATCCTAAATTTCTCAACACTTTCCAAAGGCTAGTCCCCTTAATTTCAGAAACTTATCTTTCCTTTATTACAGTTTTTTGCTTACTTTCACTTATCACGAGTGCGTTAAAAACGCGTTGATTTATGCATAATTACTCTAAAGTATTTATGCACATTTTATGGTAAAGTATTTATGCACATTTGCAATTACTTCATTAATATCCAACTTATGTCTAGGCATGAACGTTTGAATTACAATATACTGAGTTTAGATCAGTATTACAGAAACTTTCTAACTGTTGTACTTGAGAGATAAAATATAATTTAACCGCTTACAAAGATCTTAAACACATTAAGCAAATTAGCCTAATGATCATTAGGAATGCCGATTGTAATTAAATTATGTTTTCCGCAAATCGCCAGGAAATTTTGACATTCCTGTCAAAATTTCTTGAAGAAAAAGTCAGGACTTCCTTACTGTAAGGAAATGTCATTTCCTTACTGTAAGGAAATTATATTTCCGTACAGTTGTTAGTGTTCTACATAAATGATAGAAAGTTTGACAATTCAACCTTAATACGTTTCCATAGTAACCCAAGTAATTTTATTAGGAATTTCAAAGCACCATTTTTTGGAATAAAATTATCGCGTTTTTTTTAAATCAATCAATATCTGTCGAATTTTAAACGATTTGCGGAAAAATAGTATGTTTACCTCGTAGGAAAAGCCACATTCCTGGACTCTGTGTTGCTACTAAGTCTCGGCTTGCGCCTCGACTTAGCAATCTTCACAGTCGTCCAGGAACGTTAAGCTTTTCCTACCCGTAAACAATGTACTATTGATAAAAATTTAGAAATGGTTAGAAATCGTACATATACAAATTAAATTTTAAAAAATAGGTGAAAGAAATTTACGTTAAATAACATTATGCAAGAATACTATTTATTAAACAAAAATGTAACAAAATATGCAAAACTATGAACAACGAGTTAATAACGCATATATTTATTTTATACTTAAAATTTAGCAAAGTGTTAAACATTATGAAGAACAAATATATTGTGCATTGCATCACTTGGCACACCAGATGGATATATCTTTTTATTACCAAATAAATTTCAGCCGGTAAATTTACACAAAGAAGTGTGCAAATATGAAATTCAGAATTTAAGCAAGATAGCAAAAGATTTTATGATTGACAAATTGTGAATTTAGCAAATATTGCATGTTTGTTACACCAGTGGTACCAGAACATCATGGGAAAAGCCACATCAAAAGACATCTCATCAAGAAAAATAGCGGAAATAAAAACTTTATTATTGAACATTAATCACCCCAACAGAAAAATAGCATCAATTTCTAAAATTTTAAAGGTAACTGTGAACTTTAAAGAAAAAAATTGACAAAAAATTTAGATTTGACTGCATGGCACAAACAAAAATTTGGTTTAAAAAAATTACACCACGAGATGAAAGAAAAATTTGAGATATTGTCACCGATGACAGCTCGTCAGCGAATAAAGGATCAGGGGTTTTCCATCTGTCGCCCTGCAAAAAAGCCGCTACTCACAACAGCCATAAAAAAGGCTTCAATGGGCTAAAGATCATAAAGATTGGACCGTTTATGATTGTAATCAGGTAAATAACATTACTTAACATTGTTTTTATTTTATGTAGTTTAGAATTGATTAATTTGTGAACTATTCTAACGGGTTAAAGTTAGGGTTTTGGTAAATATATTTAACTTTTTATTTTCAAGTGTAAATACTTGTACTAAAAATAAAATTTTTAGTTATATTACATTTTACCTCTCAAGCATAACAGTTAGACAGTTTCTGTTATATATTGATCTAAACTCAGTATATTGTAATTGAAACATGTAGTTTCAAGTGACCATCATGCCTAGACATAAGTTGGATATTGATGAATTAATTGCAACTGTGCAAAAATTCTTTACCATGGAAATAAACAATTGTGGACCTTTAAAGTCATGATTATGTATAAATCAACGCGTTTGCGACGCACTCGGGGTAAGTAAAAGTAAGCTAAAAACTATGATGAAAACTGTCATAGATTCTCAAGAAGATCTTGCTGTGACTGACTAATAGAATATCAAAAACACAACATTCTAGAAGCATTGACTTACCTAATGGAAAAAAATTTGAAATCCTCAATATTTATTATGGAATGCATAAAAACAATCAACAAGTCAGTTTAAGATATTTTACTGACCAAAATACGAGAAAGACAAGTTTCTGAAATTAAGAGGACTAGCCTTTGGAAAGTGTTGAGAGATGTAGGATTTAAATCCAAAAAAGAAAATAATAGATTACTTTTACGCAAAAGGAGTAGTGTGGTTCACAAAGAATTAAATTTTTGGGAGAATATACTAGACTTAAAGCTGCAAATGAAGCATTCGTATACTTAAATGAGGCATGGATATTTGCAAAGGGTGAAATTAAAAGAATTTGGCAAGACGACAGAATAAAATCAATAAAACACACAGATAGTAAAGACAAAAGACACATCATTCTTCATGCAGGAGGAAAAGAAGGCTTGATAGAAAACACAGATTTGATTTTTTCTTCAAAATTAAAATCTGCTGATTATCATGAAAACATGAATGCAGATATGTTTGTTAAATGGCTTGAGAAGAAACTGTTACCTAGTCTGAGTGAACCATCAGTTATAGTTTTAAATAATACACCTTATCATTCGGAGATTATGGAGACACAACAAAAACAGTCGTGTAACGTACCGAGCATAAAAAATTGGTTAGTTAAAAATAACATCAATTTTCCGGAATACTCCTTTAAATCGGAGTTACTGGAAATTACGAAACGTAATAAAAAACCAACAGTTTACATAGTTGAATTCTATTAATCGTTTACAGTATTAATTCTATACAAGTTCCTTCTTTTTTATACAGTATAGAGTATACAGTGGGTGATTCAATTATTAGAGCTAGCTCATAAAATTCTACTTTTTGTTTTTTATTGACATGTAATTAAGCTATAAAACATATTTTTGTGCTTAATTCTATTTTACTATGATTTCTGGATTCAGATTCAAACTTTGGAACCAACGATCACTCTCCAAACAATAAAACAACTCATCGAAAAATCTATAGAATATAACAAGCCCTTAGTTTTAACATTCGTAGATTTCCACAAAGCATTCGACTTAGTAGAACTAGATAGTGTTATAGAAGCACTAAACAAGAGCCGCATTGATAGCCGATATTCGAGGCTATATAATATATAGAAAAATTCGACCAGCTCGATACAACTACACGCTATTAACAAGGTGATACGTTGTCACCAACTTTTCATATCGGTTCTAGAAAAAGAGATCAAAACCCTCGAATGGGGCGACAAAGGAATAAATGTGGACGGAGAGATGCTACACCACCTAAGCTACGCAGACGATATAGTCCTGATTGCAGACGATTTGGGACAAACAAAGAAAATGTTGGAAGAACTTATTACAACCTGTCATAAAATAGGTTTAAAAATTAATATAACAAAAACAAACTATATGACGAACTTAGATACCAAGTAAACACCTTGAAATACAAAATGAAGCAATAGAACTGGTAGACAAAGCGTGCTACGGTGATGAATATGATGCATAAACATATAGCTCACAAAGAAAATATGCACAAAAACTAAGAGTAGCGCAGAGATAAAATGAAGCGATCAATGATAGGGGCCACTCTGTGAGACAGGATTAGAAACGAAGATCTACGAGCTATGACCAAAGTCATTGACATTGAAAGAAGCTGTAACTTAAAATAGAACTGGGCTGAACACGTTGCCAGAATGAAGGACGGAAAATGGACTTGCAAACTAGTTGAATGGATAGCAAAAGCCGATAAACGTAGTAGAGGAAGACAACCAACACGATGGCAAGACGACTTACAAAAGACAACAAAAAACTGGATACAGCAAGCAAAAGGTAGAATACTTTGAAGACAAACAGGGAAGCCTATGTCCAGAAGTGGATTGAGAGAGGCTGATGATGATGATGATGATGGTTTAGAACCTTATATAATTTACAGATATTAAAAAGAAATGAGTAATTACATGAAAACACTTAAAATTATGCCTTAAGCCTAATATTTGTTAGCGTCAGCCTTTGCAGCAATAACTGCCTAACGCCTTCTTTGCATGCTTTCTATGAATTTCTTGGAATTTTGTGGAATTGTTCCACTCCTGTGCCGTACTGCTATTAAGCGATTGATTAAGTGACGATGTGTGGGTATACAATTTATTAAAAATTTATTTCTTCATGAGCTTCCAAATATTTTCTATTAGATTCATATCTGGCGAATTGCCAGGCCAGTCGAGCACCTTTAACTGGTTGTTAGTAACGAATTTTTTAACAGTTTTGCCTTGTGATAAGTCGCCGAGTCATGCATAAATGTGAAACTCTTATTCGGGAACCACTTATGGACCTGGGGAAGCATTTGTGTTTGCAGTACACTTAAATACTGGTCCTGTTGCATATTTCGTTCGACAATGTAGAGTTAATAGTTTCTTTACTGCTTATCATTTACCTCACCATGAAGCTCAAGAGGTGCTTTACAGTCCTTACAATACGATCATTGTAAGGACAATGGAAGGAAAGCTTTGTATTTTTTCCCAGGTCTTCTTTACACATTCAGCTCTATCCATGAGGATCTGCATGGTAGATTCGTGTAAAAAACAAACCTGAAATATTATTATTATTTTAGAATAGTCACAAATTGAATAATTTTAAATTACATAAAATAAAAATAATGTTAAGTAATGTTATTTCATCATCACATCAATATCAGACACATATCAATAATAAGCTTCTATTGCAGGAAACCTCCGCTAACGATATTAACGACTTGAATAACTGCATCATAAACGCCTTACAAGAAAGTCACCGAGTGCACTGTCCTAAAAGAAAATC
Organism: Diabrotica balteata; assembly: GCA_918026665.1. Classification (NCBI taxonomy): domain Eukaryota; kingdom Metazoa; phylum Arthropoda; class Insecta; order Coleoptera; family Chrysomelidae; genus Diabrotica; species Diabrotica balteata. Next base: position 104,486,968 of record OU898281.1, on the reverse strand, counting down.
AGATAGTAAAAATAAGTCCATATACTGAAACGCTCTTGGATCAAAGAAGACAAATGAGAAGCGATACGAATGTAGATAGCAACACTTTAAGAAAAATGAACAAAACTGTTTCGAAAGCAATTTAGGAGAGTTTTAAGGAAATTTAATACCGATTATATTAAACGCACTATAGAGGAAAATAACAGCCTAAAAGTTCTACGTAGAAAGCTAACGAATGGGAAATGCGAAATTCATAAATTAAGAAAACAAGCAAAATGAAATAATATCACGTAGAGACGAGTTAATACAGGTCGTCAAAGAGTTTTACGAGGACTTATATAGAAGTAGACGAGAAGATAAAACAGGAAATACAAACAGCCATTTCAAAGAAGATCAAGAATCAAGGTTCCGAACTAATGCCAGAGATAAAGCTAGATGAGATTCGACAAGCATTAAGAAAAATGAAAAATAACAAAGCCCCAGGAGAGGATGGAATCGTAATAGAAGCTATCGTAAATGGAGGAGATATGCTATTAAATAAATTAAGGAAACTATTCAATCTATGTTTGCAGCAAAGAGAGGTGCCCAAAGAGTGGAACAATGCTACAACCATCCTTTTGCATAAAAAAGGAGATACAACGGACCTAAGAAAATTATAGACCTATTAGCCTGTTGAACCACATATACAAGCTCTTCACTAGGGTAGTGACATCAAGATTGGAGAAAAAATTAGATTTCTACCAACCGAGAGATCAGGCGGGATTCCGCTCAAATTATGGTACCAATGATCACCTCCACACAGTAAAAAACACTGATTGAAAAATCTATAGAATATAACAAACCTCTTATTCTCACTTTCATAGATTTTTCATAAAGCGTTCGACACGATCGAATTAGACAGCCTTATAGAAGCAATGAATGACAGCAGGATTGACCATAGGTATAGTGAGCTTATTTATAATATTTACAAAAATGCCACTATGACTGTTAAAATAGACAATAAAACCCGACCAATAAAAATAAATCGTGGAATAAGGCAAAGAGATACATTGTCGCCGAAATTATTCATAACGACATTAGAATATGCCTTTAAGATGATCAATTGGGACCACAGAGGAGTAACGATAGACGGCGAAAAGCTTAACCATCTCCGTTTCGCAGATGACATTGTCCTTATCACAGATAATTTAGGAGAAGCTACAGATATGATAAACGAATTGGATTTTGCATGTTCAAAGGTGGGCCTGAGAATGAACTTGACCAAAACTATGTTTATGACAAATTTGGTCCCCAATAACCATTTGACTATTCAAGACAAAGTGGTAGAACTGGTGGAGAAATATACGTATTTGGGTCATGAAATAAGAATCAGCAGGGGCAACCAAACAATGTTATTTACCTGATTCCAATCATAAATAGTCCAATCTTATGATCTTTAGCCCATTGAAACCTTTTTGTCTTAATGGCTGGTGTGAGTAGCGACTTTTTTGCAGGGCGACAGATTGAAAAACCCCGATCCTTTATTCGCTAATGAGCTGGCATTGGTAAAATGTTGGTGCCAGACAATGTGGTTTACTAAGACAATATCTCAAATTTTCTCAAATCTCTTATTCGGGAACCACTCATGGACCTGGGGAAGCATTTGTGTTTGCAATACGCTTAAATACTGGTCCTGCTGCATATTTCGTTCGACAATGTATATACAATGTTTTTCTTATTTTAATTGTGCTCATAAGCTTTCTGGCATAGCCAGCTCGACTTAACACATCTTCGTTTGAGACTTTTACAGTCCAAGGAATTTTTAGAATACGCATATATAGCAACTCTATTAGCCACACATTATAACGCTAAACACTAAGAGTCCAAAATAATATGCAAACTAGGCTGGACAGCAGTGACAAACAATAGCATCTGAGTCACGTATTGCTACGCCCGCTGTGTGCTATTGTTGCCAGACTATTTATTGTACTTTCATTAAGTGTTACAAGATAAAAACAAACGCATTAATGTATTATTTAACTTGATTATATATTACAAAGAAAATTGAATTTTGCAAGGTGACTCTAATAATTTGATCACCCACTGTATAGTAAATTTATATAGAGTAAAATGAAAAGAAACTAAAAATTTGAGGAAATTTTGTAAAGAAATTTTGAAAAAAACTAAAAGAGCTTTTGAATACAAATTTAACTTAACTGAATATTTATTTTACTTACGAAGAATACGAAGTTCTAGTTTTAGACTGGAACAAAATTGCTTTTTCGTAATTTATTATAATATGTACTATATTTTAAAAAAATCCACAAGGAAAACAATTCCTCTAGCTGGCTGTATACCACGTATCACAAAAAAGAGGTTAGTCTTCGTAAATAGGTATATTTATTTAAAAAACCCTTAAAAGGACTACATCAAAAAAACAAACGTTTTCGGACTAAACAGTCCATCATCAGGTTTAAAATTGCTAGGTTAAAATGCCTGAGCCAACAAAATACCAGGGTAAAAACCCTTTAAATTACATGTGGTTGTTAAGGATTGTACATATTGTTGTTATTAACAATATAAGAAAATATTTAACATCGCATTTTAATAACAACAATATGTACAATCTTTAACAATTACATGTAATATAAAGTGTTTTTACCAATTTACGAAGTTTTTACTATATTTTACTTCTTCACTATGAATGCCGTTAATAAATATATTTATATCTGTAAATATATGCTTTTATAAATTAAACTGCAGCAGATAACAGTACCACTAAATTATTTAGAATGGTTATTATCGGTCCAACTTTCTCGGAACGGAGCTGTCTCTTTCGTAATTAAGAGATAAGCAGCCCTTAATTCAGATTTTATCTGCAACTGTGTACATTTAAGTAGTAATTATGTCTTCAACGCTTTATAAATTAGTAGTCTAATTGATTAACTACAGTGCAGAGATGTTATTTGTCGAAGAAAAAAGTAACATAGAATCATTAAATGGTTAAGAAGATTTTGTAGATTTAGTTTTTCCATTAACAAAAAATATTTATTACAATCTATCTATCAAAAATAATTAGGAAATTTGCGTAATATTTATATTATATACCACCACCAAAGTAACATCTACGACTTCCGATACCCAGTTGCTATTCCTCTCGATTTATCCATGTCTTCTTCTATGTCCATGTCTTTCATTTCTCTATTGATGCCTTCTTTCCAACTAAGGCGGAATCTTCCTCTTTTTTTTCTACCGTGAGGGTTCCACATTACGACTTGTTTTGGGAGACGTTCTTCAGACGTTCTCTGTACATGACCGTACCATCTGAGTTGTTGGGTACCAATATCGTCTACTATTGTATGTTTTACTTTTATAATTTATCTTATTCTGTTGTTCGTTACTCCTTTTAGTCTAGATTTTCCAGCTTAACGTCTCCAGAAATCCATTTGTATCTTTCCTTTACTTGCCATACTTCACTACTGTAGGTAATTTAACTTTTAATGATTGTATTATATATCTTGTGCTTGTTATTATTAGAGATTCACTGATCCCAAAGGATACTATTGAGAAGGGGAATTGCTTTTCTTGCTTGGTTGTTTTTCTCCTCAATTGTGTCGTCTACGTTGCCTTTTTTTGTGATGATCATACCTAAATATTTATATGTGTTGCAATGTTTGATAACTTCTCCATCTTCCAATATGCGGTCCTGTTGTTTCCCGCCGATAAACATATACTCGGTTTTTTGGACATAGGTTTCAAGTCCCCATATTTTATACCCTAGATTAATTTTCGAGTGATATACTCAATATCTTCATAATCTTGTGGTATTACTAGTTGATCATCTGCAAATGACAAAGTGTATATGCCATTGTTGTTAATCGGCATTCCCATATTTCTACATTTGCGCTTCCACAGTTTTAGAGCCTGTTTTAGATAAATTTTAAATAATGTCGGGAGAGACAGCAGCCCTACTTAAGGCCTTTATTCATTTGAAATCCATTTGACAGATTATTTCCAACCTTTGAGTTAGCATTAGCGTGCAGTTCCTTCGTCGCATTTATTAAATTCATGCTTATGTTTGCCTTCTCTAACGCTTCTCATAATTTATAATGTGGTACGCTATCATAAGCCTTTCGTAGGTCTACATACAATAAATGTACTTCTTGATTAACGGCTATTTTCTTTTTAATAATCTGTGTAATGCAAAACAAATGGTCAATAGTAGATCTACCTGCCCTAAATCCTGCTGTTCCTAGCCTCTAAGTCTTTATATTCGCTTTCTATTCTGTTTTTAACTACTTTTCCGTATCGACTACCGACTTTCTCATGGCAATGCCTCTGCAATTGTCACATTCATCCCTTCTGCCTTTTTTGTGTATATTGGATATAAATGATGTCTTCACTCTTCTGGGGTTGTCATTCCATTAATGCAGTTTTGGAACAGTTTAACTAAACTTGTATATAGTTTGGTTGTACCATGTTTCATTAACTCTGCAGAAATGTTACCTGGACGCGGGCTTAGTAAGATATAATAGCTATATAAAATCTATGATATCACAAAATCTTCTCACTTTCAGTGGTTCGAGCACACAGGTGCCACCTGCTTTGGTGACGAAGAAGTAAACAATTAAATAAATTGATTTCTGCCGTCTGGGCTTTTGAAATGTGCAAATATTAGTGGCTTTCAGCAAAAACTTGCTATTGTTCTGATGAAATGAAAGCCATATATCATGACATTGGAGCACAAATTAGTCAAACTTTTTACATCTGAAACAATCGAACGACTGACGAGGTAGAAATACCGAAATAACAGTTATATAGTTCTATTGGTTCCAATTCAGACGTGAAAAGTTTGACTGATTTATGCTCCAATGCCATAATATATGGCTTTTATTTCTCAGAGAAATAGCAAGCTTCTAGATTAGCATTCCATCTATCTATACAGCCCTTTCTGTCCAATTTTGGACATAGCCCTCATTTTCGTTCCTTCACGTCTCTCTTTGTAGGCAGTTTATATCCACTTCGGGTCCTGCGTGTTTCTTCAAGTCGTCTGACCATCTCATTTGTGGCCTTCCTTTTTTCGTTTGTAACTATATGGTCTCCAGTGTATAATCATCTTATTCCATCTGTCGTCTTTCTGTCCTATGGTATGTCCAGCGAACTTCTACTTCAGTTTTGCTATTTTCGTTGATACATCGGTCACTTTTGTTTTGTTGCGGATTCCAGTATTTCTTTTCTTGTCTGATAGCCTGATGTTCAGCATTTGCCTTTCCATGGGTCTTTGGGTCTTTGCTATTTTTTCCATGGTTTCCTTTGTAAACGTCCAAGTTTGAGAACCGTAGCTGAGAACAGGAAGTATACATTGGTTGAAGACTATTGTTTTTAAATATTGGGAGTATTTCTATTTGTTAGTATAAAGGAAAGTTTTCCGAAGGATACCCAAGCCAACCGTATCCTTCTCTTTATTTCTCCGGTCTGATTTTCTTTATTTAATTTAACTAGTTGTCCCAAATATACATATTCTTTTATTTGTTCTATAGTTGTTTATGCAATTGTAATTATTAATTCTTCTGGTTGGTTGGTCATAATTTTCGTTTTATTATAATTTATTTGTAGACTTATTTTTGTTGATTCGCTGTTTAATTCATCCATCATATTTTGTAATTCTTTCCTTTTATCTGTTATTAATACAATGTCGTCTGGATATTTCAAGTAATTCAAGTATTGGTCATTTATCTTAAAATCCCGTTTTTCCCATTGTAATTTCCTCATAACGTCTTCCAAAGCTTGATTTGAATAGTTTGGGTGATATAGTGTCACCCCTGTCTGATTCCTCGCCGTTTCTTAATAGACTCCGTTTGTTCAACTATTTTAATGGATGTTATTGCTTGATTATATGTATTGGAAATTAAGTCCGTGTATCTATAGTTTATTCTCCCATTTTCTAAAGAGTTCTTTACTGCCCAATGTTCCACCTTATCGAATGCTTTTTCAAAGTCTACATATGCCATATACATTGGGATTTGATTTGATTTAGAGCTAAACTTGGCTACATCGTACTGAAGACCAATAGTCAGAATATGTATATACGGTTGCCTTTCATCTTATGCACATATTTTATATATAATATAAATAGACAATATAAAGCAATTTTCGGTTTTTTTAAATCTCTGGCGGTCACATCTTTAATGTGTCTTTAATGGTCAATATTTTTTCAGAGAATATCTTGGTCTCGTTTCTTTCTAGAGGGAGGAGAAACCATTTTTCTATCTTTTTGCCATTTATTTTTAGAAATTCTCTTCAGGTATCCATACAAGTTAAGTCTTTGGGCTTCAATTATGTCTATTTTTCTTGATAAATTTTTTTTCTCCGAATGTCTTCGTTCCTTACATACACTACCAAGTCTAGTAGGCCGGCAACATCTTCTCCAATAGTTTATTTATATGGCATTAACTTTTGATTTGTTTCTTTGATTTATTTCCCAGAGTTCAGTGGCCAACAATCCAATACTTTCTACTATTCGTGTATAAATTCTTCTTTTATTATTTCACACTTTGGTTTCCAGAAAATATACTTTCTATACACGACCTAGTCTGCACGAAAGCCATTTTGTTTTTTTACATCTGTTATCGCGTTTTCAGTTTTATTTAGTATTTTTCTACACATAGAGTCTCGAGAATAAATTTATGATACTAAGAATTATTAAATCAGGAAAAATGATTCTTATTCTTACGTTAGATGCATAAATTGTGTTTACTGTTTATATTTGCCATTTTGATCAGCGGATTTCTCCCCTCGTATATGTTGTGTATATGGATATATAGAAGAATATTGAAAACACCTTGGACAGACAAAATAACAAATAGTGTAGTTCTTCGAAGAATGAACAAAGAACGGGAGCTGTTGATCACCATCAAGAGAAGAAAGCTGGAATATCTTGGTCATGTGATGAGAGGGGAAAAAGTACCTGATTGCTCCAGTTAATTGATCCAAGGAAAGATTTAGGGCAAACAAAGCGTGGGAGAGACGACGTATATCTTGGAGCTGCGCAATTTAAGAGGCTGGTTCCAGTACACAACCATCCAATTATTTAAAGCAACAGCTTCAAAGATACGAATAGCAATGATGAATGCCAAACTTCGTAGCGGAGAGGGCACTTGAAGAAGAAGATATGTTGTTCTTCTTGAAAAGAGTCCTTTCTCATGAACCGCATTAATATATGTTGGCTCCATTTCCTTCTTAGTTTTCCCCGTATTGTTCTATTGTCTATATAGCTTATGTTTTACTATATTAAGATGCAGTTTTTGTATATTCCTGCTGTTTTAGTTTTTAAACCCAGATGCTTTTTCTCCATATTATATCTCTTAACGCTCTCCTAACACATATTTACTAACACTCTAAATTACATTACCTGGTTTATGATTTTTCTCCATTATTTACGTAAGTTATGCGTTCTAAAACATAGTTATGCGTTCTGATTTGTTAGACGATATTGTTAATTTAAACTTTTTAGTTATGTCATAAAATAGATATGACAGTCTCTGAAGGTCGTGTTCACTTTTTTTTATTAATGCAGTATTGTCTGCGTAACATATGATAGTAATACATTACCAAACACAATACCAAACAGAATGCCAGTAAAAGAAATCATTGCTAATGCCGAGTCGAATATTTGTGAGTTACCGCCGAATATTTAGGACGAAATTCAGATGGACGCTTCACAAATACCATGAAGAGTCAAACCGTATAATTACAATCTCCCATCTTAAAAAAAAGAGCAATTAAAGAAGAGCTAAATACTGATAAGAATTTATTAATTTTATCTAATATTAAAATAATAAAAGAACAGAGAGGAGAGCCTCCCATTTATGGGCTGGATGTTCGATAAATGATCTATGAGGGAAGGACGGGTTAGGTCGTGTCGTTTGGTACTTTACAATTGTTGTGTTAGGTCGCCATTGAACACAGGATATATATTAGCTCTGTATTCAATCACGGGCCTGATGTATGTTTTGTATGTGTATATGAGTGTATGTGAATGTGTCCGTCCAAATTTACCACATAGAGCGTTGACTAGACCGACCCTTCTCCTTACGCTGTTACTAGTTATGGTTGGATCAAGTCTCCAATGTAGTGTCTCTGAAAACACCACGCCTAGGTACTTGATCCGGTCACGGAGCTGGAGTTGATCCCCCCATAGTATAAGTGTCAAGTCTTTCGGCGACGATATGAGTGATTGTCTACTAATATTGGGATGTAGCTTTGACGAAAATCTTCGGAAAAGAGAGAGGTTCAACACCTAACCCAAATAAAATACAAATGATTATTTGTATTTTATTTGGGTAAGGTGTTCAACCTCTCTATTTTCCGAAGATTTTGGGCAAAGCTACAAAGAACATCTGCATCAGATGTTTGTTAACTTGGCCTTCAGGACACCCCTGTTTCACTAAGGTTCGTTAATATTTCTCAACTAGTTCAACATCCCACATCACCTTCGGCATGGACATTTGGATGAGGCTCTTCCGTTTTAGTCGACGAAACTTCTTGGGGCTCAACAGTTTTCGTATGCAAAATTATTGTTATAAGGTTGTTCCTTAACTAATCCTTTAAAAGTATATCCTGTATCTGGGTGTCCCTACACAACATTCTGAATTTGTTGAGGCGGCGTTTTGATTTCCTCTTAATTGTGAAGGTTCAGCTGCATAAGTTCTGTAAGCCGTTCCAGTTGGAGTCCGTTGTCTCTCTACGTAGGCTCTCGAATAGTTCTGAGGAGTGATATGTGAACTATGGGTTTGGTATAGTTCCAATTTTCGGCAATATAACGTTGATCCGAAGAAGTTTGTCCTTGGCTAGACGGTTGTCTTCTCTCATACGATTGAACGCGGAGCTGCTTGGTATCCGCTGCATAGTTGTTTGATTTCGCTGAGCAGTTGGATTTTTTGGGAACTTTAAGAACTATAGTATCATTTGCGTCGAAAGCTCCTTGTGGAATTATGATAGTTTTTAACCTTATTTTTACGATCTAGTTTTTCCATTTTTACAAAAAATTTGGACGGTTGATTGAAAGTTTTAGCTAATTTAATTTATTTGACAATTATGCCAATGCCTACGCCAGACAAATATTTATGTGTCTGGAGTAGGCATTGGCATAATTTTGGCATAATTGCATTTTATAATAAAACTAGGTTATTGTCGTGCAAAATAAGGTGGTATATTTGAAACTTTTATTTAGTTTACTTGATATTTTGTACAGTAGAATGTATTGTTTTATTTTCAATTTCTTTAAATAAATTATTTATTTGTGTTTAACTACTTTAACAAAGATGCTTTCTTCAACTTTTGTTGAAGATATATCTCAAATGTTCCTTGCGTAGCCTACAAGATAAATGCGTCAATATGATAGCCCCACAAAATAAAGAAAAGTCTAGACTTAATTTAGAGTAGGGATGGCGGGTTTTTGACAAAACACCGGTTTTCGGTTATACCTGTTTTTTTTTGCTTACGGTTTAACCTGGCAGTTATAACCGGCCAAAAAAACCGGTTTTTCCAAAAACCGGTTTTGGTATTTTTAATCAAATAGATTAAAAAGTTACATTTACAATGCACTTTAGTTTGCGATACTACATTCGCAACACAATTTTTTGTGTTTTGTGGAAAAAAAATTCCCCAGACTCTTTCAAATGGGATTTAAAGAAAATAATATCAACTTAAAAATTTTACTTAAAAATAAATTGGATAATGCAATTAATCTTTTATTTTTACTACCATCAAAAAAAAATTTATCATGTATTACTTTTAACTCATTTACGACTTCCGGTATGGGTATAAATCGTTTTGAAAACGTAAGAAAATCCTTGTAGATTCGTATTCGTAATCGGTAATTCGATATTCATAGTCATTATTTTTGGTAATCAGAAAAAGCCATTCACTCACTTTCAATGTCAAGAGTCAAATAACCATAATGAATACCAGATCACTTCTTATGTAAAAAATATTATGATTACAAATACTTTTTCAACGAAATACTATAATAAAATTAATTGTTTCTGGCTAATGTGAGCTTTTGCTTCTTTATTAAATAAAATAAAAATTGAATTTTAGTTTTGTTTGGAATAATTACTTGAGAATAATAATTGTGATGGGTGGGATCTAAAAATAATACCTAACCTAATCCTAATCACTGTAAATAACATAATAACCGGTTTTTACTTTAAAAATAAAAAACCGGTTATAACCGGGACAAAAAAAACAACCGATAAAAACCGGTTATTTCGAAGTATAAAAACCGGTTTTTCGGTTAAAACCGGTAGGTTTTTCCCATCCCTAATTTAGAGCATAAACCGGCCACAGGCTATGTGCTAGGTCGACAGTCTAATTAGTTTTGGATAATAAGATTTATTATCTTATATATATATATATCTATAAGAAGCCATTTTAAAGTTATATTCCTTACCATTAAATGTATTCTGATGATGTGGTGGTAAGTTAGTACGAAAAACTAAAAGAAAATTAGAGTACAATAACTAAAAGAGTCGAGGCAGGTTTTGGAAGAAATAAGTTTTAAGTCTTGGTAGAGACAAAAACTGAAATAACTAAAATATTTATTTAAATGTGGAGTTACTACCAAATACAAAAAGGTAGCTTTAGATCGTAGATTTAAGAATACTATTTTAAAAAGTAATAGTTTTAAATATTTAGAAACAGCTTTTACACCTAAACTTTAAATTAAATAATTCGTCATCGGTTTTAATTAATCTATTCCAGTTTTATTTGCAAATAAGAACTTCAGAAAAGTAAAGTGTCATTTTTTAAAATTTGTATTAGATCAAATATATCAATATTATTATATCTGACACATTAGTATATTTCTTCCGTTCCAAGATATTCAGTTGCTTCGGAACTATACATCTCTACTTCGCTAATCGTTTCGATGAGGCACGATTTATTGCGCCTTGATTGCGTGTGGCACTATTTTGATATTTAAAGTGTTTTTGTTTTGATTATTTAATTAATGAACTATTAATGAATCCAAAAGTAATAGATTAAATAAAATTTACAAAGAGATTTCCAAAGACTTCTTTATGATACCGCCATTGTACCTATCTGAAAGTAAATTCATAAATAATTATATACTAGATTAGACCTCCAAAAATCATACGAACAAGCTGAATTTGGTTGAGAATGTCAATTTTAATTGTTTTAGATTGTTTATAAATTGAATTATAGCTAATTAATTAATTATAGCTAATCTGTATCGGAATCAATCAGCGGTACTGCGAATAGATGGAGAATATACAGAACAGGTCAAAATCTTAAGAGGAGTGAGACAGGGGTGCATAATTTCACCACTGATATTCAATCTGTACTCGGAGCACATTTTTGAAGAGGCCCTAAAAGATATTGATAAGGCATCTCAATAAAATGGAGTCAAGCTTAATAACCTGCGATATGCAGATGATACAATAGTGATTTCCAATACCATAGAAGGGCTGCAAAACTTAATGAACAAAATAACAGAAACTAGTAGAACCCATGGACTGGATATAAACACCAGCAAAACCAAGCTAATGATCATCGGCAAGCAAAACATAACTGGAGCTATCTGTATGTGAACCAAATGAGAATTGAACGTGTCTCACAATACAATTACTTGGGAACTATAATCAATGAGTCGTGGGACAATACCAAGAGATTCAATGTCGCATCGGAAAGGCCAAAAGTGCATTCTTGGCTATGAGTTCTGTGTTCAAAAGCCATGACCTCACCTGAAAACAAAAATAAGACTCCTTAAATGTTACGTATACTCAGTGCTTCTGTATGGAGTAGAAACATGAATATTGAAGGCGGAAACTCTATCAAAACTTCAGGCGTTTAAATTATGGTTATACAGACGAATCCTGAAGATACCATGGACAGACAAAGTCACCAATGAAGAAGTACTGCGGAGGATGAACACAACCGCGGATTTGGTCAACATTGTGAAGAGCCGTAAGCTGGAGTACTTGGGACATATTATGAGAAATCAAGGCAGATACGAGCTACTCCAATACATTTGCAGGGTAAAATTGAAGGAAAAAGAGCCCCAGGACGAAGAAGAATATCCAGGCTTGCTAACCTTAGAGCATGGTATAGAAAGACCTCAACACAGCTATTTCGTAATAGCAACCAACAAAACATCATAGACAGAATGATCGCCAATGTTCGGAACGGACAGGCACCCTAAGAAGAAGAAATAAATTGAATGGAATAAAAAACTCAAAATCCAAATTTTATGCCATAGGTTTTGAAGATTATGCTCTAACAATGGATATTCCATATTCACCGGTCAAAGGAAGTTATAAATTTTATTAATCTCATACGAATAATAAAAAACGACAAAAATCGGGCAACGTTTATTTATTTAACAGCTTTATAGAAACTGACTTTATTTGCAGCAAAACAAAAAAGTAGGTACTAAATCAGCACTCTTTACCTTTAAAATGCATTTCGTTTTTGTCGATAGGACACTCTAATCAGAAGTTATCGAATTTTTACAGTCGAGTTGATACAAATTTTATTTAAAAAATTGATTTCACTCGCGCCGATTGAAGCTTTCTTTGCATTAAATGTACGAATCCAGAGATGGTTGGATGTGAACCAAGATATGTACGTCTGTTTCATAGATTTCAACGAGGCTTTCGATAAAGTCCGCCACAAAGAGCTAATGGACGCCATCAAAGCAAAACAATGCATACTCTGAAGAAATTATAGGAGAAATAACAGGCACAAAGGTCAATGGACCACCAATTAACAACATTGGATATGCGAACGATACTATCTTAATAGCAGACAACATCCAAGACTTCCAAAAGCTAATGAACAAGATAGTTGAGTATGAAGAAGAATATGGATTATCAATAAACATCAAGAAAACTAAATTATGATGATATCAAAAACCCAAAATACTAATGAAAGCCCGACAATTAACGGTGAAACTAACTAACATGTTGAAAACTACAATTATTTTGGCACAATAATTAATCACCTAGAAGATTACTTCAAAGAAATCAAATTTGGAATAGAGAAAGCACGAACAAACTTCAATAAAATAAGAAAGGTATTTTGTACAAGAGAACTGAAATTAGCTTGAGAGTTAGGCTGGCAAGGTGTTATATTTTCTCGACTCTGCTTTACAGGATAGAAGCATGGAAACTTAACGCGTCGACTACTAAAAAGTTTAAAGCATTTGAACTGTGGGTGTATAGAAGAATCCTGAAGATATCATGGACCGATCATGTAACAAATAACGAAGTCATTAGAAGAGTCAACAAAAAGAACGGAAATATTAGAAAATATCAAGACACGAAAGCTGTAATACCTGGGGCATGTTGTAACATTTTTTTTATTATTAAATATATTAATTATTTTTAATTTCTTTTGCCCCCGTGCGATACGCCGATGATTAGGAATTCCCGTGTTTACGATAAGAAAATAATATTGGATCTACTAAATTATAATGGACTTCCCTAATTACTAAAGGTAGTTAATCCTTTCCGTTTAATACTCAGTATGAAAAGATCTAATGCTTTTGAGTATGCAGGTTCTTTTACATAAATTGATAATTTTGCCGAAGGCCCGTATCTTTTGACAATAACTTAATCCCAAGTATTGTCTGCTTCTCATGTCCAATTGTTGGTACCGGTAACTCAAAACTTTCGGAATTTTTACTTCCTCAGAATTACCGACAACTGTCCGATAATTTTAAGTGGGGGATAAACCTTCTTCTTTTTACTTGGACAGTTGGTGAAATTTTTAGTGGAACCAACTTACTTCTCGGTGGGCTCTCGTTGAGCACAGGTCGATTATCTCGTGAGACTTCTCGGTGGCCTCTCGTTGAGTGTGGTCGCTTGCCTGAAATTATCGTCTATGTGAATTATTTTCTAAGTGTGTATACACTATATATCTCTGTTTTCTTGTCTTAGACTATATTAAGTTATATATAGTTCTACACTACCTTTAATGGTACCTAATTAAATTCAGTGTTGAATACCAGTACAGTATATTAAATTCAGTGAATTAAGCTGCCGTCATCAGGAATTATTTTAAGTTACCATAATCTTTATCTGCAAATTATCTGGGCGAGTAATATGGTATGGTATCATACACCTGCCATTATCTGGACGTATCACCCATCATTCATCCATATCTCCATCTATAGATTGCCGATTTTTATATTTAATTTAAAGAACAATTCAAGAACTTTCCATAAATAATAACTATGAACATCTCAGTTTAGCATTAATTAATAGTGCAAGATAGTAACCCACCTAGCCAAGTGCGGTTTGGCTAGTTAATGTTTTTAACCTCTGTAACCTGTTTGTTTTTTTTTTGTAATTTAGAGTTAAGAAATTTTTGCTATCTTTTGTATTTGCTATAATTTTTGCTCATTATCTTTCCTATAATATCTCGAGATACGCCAAACTATATTTGTATTATTGCCTTATAGGTATATCTTGGTAAAGGAATTTTTTTATTATATTATTGCTTAATTTTATACATATATAACACCATTTCATAGTTGTGTATTTTTATTACTTGTGTTGCATTTAGCAGCATCATAATTTTGTGTTTAATATATTGTTAATGTTTTATGCATGTATTTTATTTGTCGGCTTCTAACAAGTTCTCTGATAAAATAGCAGCTCTAAATATTTGCTTAGTATATTAATTTATTACTATACCTTTGACCAGTAGAAAGATCAGGCTGATTAAGTTTCGTAGGTAAGTAAGTGTAATACCTAATATATTTATTATTTGTTTATATATTGTGTTGACCAAATTTATTTGATAAATAACTGTTGGTATCTTTCCTTATGTTTGATCTCTGATCTCTGAAGGATATCTTTCTTTATCTCTTTTCTTTTCTAAGGTTTCTTAATTTTCTCCTTAACCCCAAAAAATTGAGTGGCGCGCTGTTTTTATCTTCTCTTATCTTTGGTAATTTTACCCATCTATCTTTTTGTTTATTTCTATATCTTTTCTAATATCTCTTATCCTATCTTTACTTATTTTGTCCGTTGGACCCAATCCCGGTTCCAAAAGCTAGTTTCGAACACACGACTCGCTCTCTACCAACAATCTGGCTGCCGTCCGCAGTGTCTCCATTGGTTATCTTTCTAGCACCATCCAAAAGAGATTTCCGAGGTTACAATGTTATGCGTAATGAAAGATACAACATACTTCAATTAATTATACAAGGAAAAATCCAGGGTAATCAATCGAACTATTCAGAGCGGTAGCATCTAAGATCAGAATAGCCATGCTTATTGCCAAACTCCGTCGCGGAAATGGCACGTAAGGAAGAAGAAGAAGGCGGGTTTTAGGGAGAAACCCGTGAGTAGGACTAGCAAACTTTTGTGCAACTTTTTTGAGGTCGCAAAATTGATATTCTCGGCACAAATCAGCCTTTTTTATTCATTTTCGTCTCTGACGGCTGGAGTAATACGGACATATAGATATGATTTTGTTCAGAGCGTTCTTTCAGTGATTACCTATTATGGTGTTTTAGACCTGTCTAAGAATGATTACATCACAATTGAGGACAAATCTGACAGTTACTATTGCTTTGTTAGTGGAATGAGCACTTGTTATAAAATTTGTACTTAAAATTTATATTAAAAAATAAAGCTTTTTTTACTTACCTTTGTGTTGCAAATGTACTTTTCACTGTTGTCTAGAAAGGACACGTTTACAAGTTTTTAGTTTGTTAGTGGCGTACTTGGTTTATGGGAATGTGTTTAAAAAATAAAATATCAAAATTTTGGTTTTTCTTTTTTAAAGAAAAAGTTGATGGCTTATGTGTATTTAAGAACAATGCAGCAAAATGGCTATTTCTTTTATTTATACATGGAAAAAAACACAAACTGTTTTTTTTCTATGTATTGATTCAGATTGTTTTATTGTCAATGTTTGCGAGTCATGCAGTAACGTGTTTTTTCTATCAAGGTTACGGGTAAGGTATTCACTTGTTAAGTGTATTTCTTGCTATTTCTATTGTAGTTCTTATTATTAATTCTAACATGTTTAGTTTTTATACGTAGTTACTGTTATCGGAGTGTAAGGTTGTGTTATAGAGGTAGTACCTTTTATCAGAAACGACCACATCGAGCGTCATCGACAGGAGATGGTTCTTGATAACTGGTCCTGATAAGACAACTAACTCTCAATTATGTCTCCAAGTACCACACCTCGGACAACTGGATTGGTCTGTAAGCTAAACTAAGTGAGGGTAGCCAGATATGGCGAAAATTTCACCCACCAATTGCCGATATAAGCAATCCCACACTTGCTAATCAACGGCTCTGGGTGAAAGAATTGGTAGGTCTTAGGGCACCCTTTTTATCCTGAGGTTGAGAAATCGCCCTCGAAGTTGGAGGAACCAATATCTTGGTCGCAAGCCAAGATCCGGCAGGGAAGAAGAAGACAAGGCCTCTTAGGTCATTAATCAGTAAATTCCTTGTCAAAAGAACGTAGATAATAAAATACGACTGTCCAACACTAGAATGGAAACATTCCAACCTCTGGACATTACAACCTGGAATGTTCAGAGCATGTTTCAGTCTGGTAAAATGCACAATGTTTTTCAAGAAATAAACAGGTTGAATATCGATGTACTGGGTATCAATGAAGCCAGGTGGCCCAACTTTGGTTGTTTTTTAACAGACGAAGCCACATATATTATTTCAGTAGCGAGAATAATTAACATACATACGGCGTGGTTGTTATAGTTAATAAAAATTCTAATAGACCGGTGGAATGCTATTTCCCTATCTCAGAAAGGGTAATGGTACTGAAGTTGGTGAGATCTCATGCCAAACTGAATTTGATACAAGTTTATGCTCCTACGGCGAACGCCGACGAATAAGTGGAATTATTTTACCGAGATATCGAAGAGGCACTTGACAATTCTGTTAAGAGCAGACCTTGATTATTACAAATACATTTTTCAAGTTACCAAACAGACGACTGTAGATACATGGCGATCTCCAGCAGATACATCGAAGAAAGAAGTCAGGAACCAGATAGACTGTATTATGATCAATGAAAGATACCGTAATGCTGTTACAGCCGTGAAAGCATATTCTGGATTAGACGTGGCCTCAGATCACATTCCACTTATCGCCAGAATTACACTCACCCTGAAAAATATTAAAGGGCATCAAAGAATCCCTACAGTAGACACAAGAAAAAACTTAAAGAACCTAAAGAAAAAGAATGCCTCCAACATAAACTGCATGTGAACTGCAGAAAATTAAACACAAACACCAATGGTATTGAGGAGTACTGGAATCGACTAAAATATTGTCTACTGTAACCCTGTAAAGAAATACTAAAGACTTCCACAAGGAGAAAAAAATAATGGATAAATGACAAGATACTCAATATTGTTCTGAAGCTATTTTCTTGTGGCATTGTAAATTAATTACTATTAAACTGGGAATAAGCCACAATTAAAGATAAAAATACGTTTATTGACGTTTCAATTTCCACTTCAGAAATCGTTCTCAATATACAAATAGTAAATTAAACAAATTTTGTTTTTTGTTACATAGTGAAAAATTCTTCTAATAATTTAATTTTATCCGACTCATTTATATTGACAATTCAGACATACATTAAGCATTTTAAAGTAGACGACTTTAAAATGATATTGCCAATATTGTGTCGCAAATTCCTCGGCAGAATGTAGTAGGATCTGGTTACCAATATTGAAAGAGGAAGTTATTAATAAGAAAATACCAGTATTAGTAAGTCAGTAACATATAGAAGATACATCATTTTATGTTTTTTAAATAACGTAACAAATAAAATCAGAATTTTAATGTTTGTTGAAGGTAAACTAAATTCACGAACAAATACTTACAATGTCGGGATAGTATTATGAGGTTTTTTTCCTGGTTTTTTCCTCATTATTTACTATGGAATCACTAACAGGAGAATTTTACTGTCATCATGTCATGTGTTTGTCTTTTTAAAGACGAATTACATGCTATGATTTTTTTCTGACGGATATTCTCAAGTTAAAGTTGATTTCATGTAATCGAATGAACTATCTTATAAGTAAAGTCGTCCCAGGAGCGCAACTCAACAATATTGGCAATATCATTTTAAAGTCGTCTACTTTAAAATGCATAATGTATGTCTGAATTGTCAATATAAATGAGTCAGATAAAATTAAATTATTAGAAGAATTTTTCACTATGTAACAAAAAAACAAAATTTGTTTAATTTACTATTTGTATTTTGAGAACGATTTCCGAAGTGGAAATTGAAACGTCAATAAACGTATTTTTATCTTTAATTGTGGCTTATTCCCAGTTAAATAGTAATTAAAAATAAACCCACTTTAGTGGAAAGATGTGATTTATGATGGAACAATGGAGACAATTTAAAAACAAAGACATCAATAAATACAGAGAGGGTAAATAAACCACGAGATCAGGAGAAGATGATAAAGCAGGCAAAAGAAAAATACTTTGAAGGAGAAATGCAAAGAGATTCGAAGGGCTTCAAAATAAATATGATCTGTTTAAATCTACACAAGAAATTTAAAGAACTGGCAGGACTAAGAAAACAAAACCCCACCTGTGGAATTCTGGATAGACACGAAACTACTAAACACATACGGACGAGAAAGTACAAAGATGAGCAGAATATATGGACGAATTGTTCGATGATGAAAAATGAGATCTGGAGCATATATATCTTACGTCAGAAGAAATAGGCATATATAATATATATATATATATATATATATATATATATAAAATATATATATATATATATATATTTATATATATAATATATATATATATATATAATATATATATAATATATATATGGACCTATTTCTTCTGACGTAAGATATATTTGCTCCATATATATTAATATATATATTATATATATATATATATATATATATATATATATATATTATATATAATATATATATATTTTGAACCTATTCTCTATCCTTCCATTGTTGGATATAGGTCTCCCCCAGTTCTCTTCATCTTTCCCTATCTTGAGCTGTTCTCTGCCATGTGGGACCTCCTTGTTTCCTGATGTCATCTTTCCACCTCATCTGTGGTCTGCCTCTTGATCTCTTTGCATTGTATGGACGCCACTTTCCGATGGCATTGTTCCATCGTCCGTCTTGGAGACGTTCATTGTTTCCAGCCCATTTCCATTTCAGTTTTGCTGCTTGTTCTATCGCGTCTACTGTCTTTGTTCTGGTTCTGATCCACTGGTTACGTTTTCTATCTCTAAGTGATACACCCAACATTTCTCTCTCCATCGCTCTTTGTGCCTTCCTTATCCTATTCAAATTGGCCTGTGTAAATGTCCATGTCTGTGCTCCGTAGGTGGGCACCGGTATGATACAGGAGTTATATACCTTGCTTCGTAAGTATAGAGGGATTGTTTGATTTTTTTAGAACGTAAAAAAGTTTGCCGAACGCTGCCCATCCCATTCTTACTCGTCTCGATATTTCGGCTGTTTGATTTTCTCTATTAGCTCTGATTGCTTGTCCTAGATAGATATACTTATTTACCTGTTCTATTTTTTCTGTTTTTATTTTTATTGCCTCTTGGTCTTCCGTGTTTGTCATTACTTTTGTTTTGTTGAAGTTAATTTTTAGGCCTTTTTGCAGTGATTTTTCATGAAGTTCATTTAGCAATAATTCCAGTTCTTGTCGTTCCGAGGAGATTAGGAGTATATCATTCGCATATCTAAGGTGATTTAGGTATTTTCCGTTAATACATATTCCTCTGTTTTCCCAATCTGTTGAGTTTATTATGTCTTCGAGGGTCAAGGTAAACAGTTTAGGTGAAATTATATCGCCTTGTCGGACTCCTCGTTTAACTTTTATATTATCCGTTATTAATTTGTCGTCCAGAATTACGGTCATGGTTGCGTTTTGGTAAATATCATGTATCAATTGTCGGTATCTTGAATCTATTCTACTATTGACCAGAGCTTCTTTAACCGCCCAGTGTTCAATGCTGTCGAAAGCCTTTTCATAATCTACGAATGCTAAGTACAGCGGAAGGTTGTATTCATTGGTTTTCTCAATTAAGATTTTAAGCGTATGTAGATGGTCGATTGTGCCATTGCCAAATAAGTACCCGCGGATCAACTGAGGATATGGACATTAGGCAGCAGTAATGTCATTACTGGATTAAGGCTATGGGAAGTAAAAATTCTGTAGGCTTAATTCCAGATACTCACAGGCGTTACTCACATTATGAGTTGAGCTGCTGTGATACTGCGACAATAGCAGCGTCTGATCCAGAGTGGGCGGCTGTAAACAGCGTCTGTTCCCAGAGTGGGCGGCTGAAACACACTTACCAACCCGTCTGGCCAGCGTGGTGAGTTCACGGCCAATCTAACCCCCCCTCTTATGACAGGTCCATATATTACAAAAGTAGAAATATTACACACATTAAAAACAATGAAGAGTGGAAAAAGCCCTGGACCTGACATGCTTCCTATTAGAAATTAGATAGAAATCCTAAAAATTCTAGATGAAAAGCACATTGATGTTTTAGTGACACTCTTAAACCAAATTTAGAGTTCAGGCGTATTACCCAAAGTGTAGTTAACGTCGACTTTTATTTGCCTCGCTAAAAAGAAAAACGCAAGAGAAGTTCAGCGATTACAGCACCACTATCTTGAAGTCTTATGTGCTAAAGTTACTACTTAAGTCATCCATAACCGAATATATCACAAACTAGACAAAAACGTTAATGATACACAATTTGGTTTTTGCAAAGGCCTGGAAACGCGTGAAGCTCTTTTTTCACTTAATATACTGATACAAAGATGCCTGGACGTCAATCAAGATATATACACGCGTATTTTATTGCCTATATGCCTATATGCTTCGATAAAGTACGATATAAACATTTAATGAATGTCCTGAAATCAAAGAATATTGACTACAACGACCTCAGGATCATATCAAATTTATACTATAAACAGCGAGCAAAAGTACGTGTTAACGAACAGCTATCAGAAGAAATTAAAATTAGATGTGGATTGAGATATGGATGGGTATTGTCACCAATTCTTTTTAATGTCTACTCTGAAGAGACCCTTAAAACGCTCTTGAGAGTGAAACAGCTGGAACAAAGGTAAATTCAGTTCCCATTAACAATATTAGATATGCGGACGACACTTTTATCTTAGCCGAAAATATTGAAGATCTTCAGAGACTGGTAACCAGAATAGCGGAGAATGGAAAAGAGTATGGTCTAACAAATGAATGTCAAGACGACGAAATTTATGAGAATACCGAAAACTTAAAGAAATAACGAGAATCTTCTAATAAACGGAACCAACGTCGAACAAGTGGACAAATATACATATCTGGGAATAGCATAGAAAAGTCTAGAGCAAATTTCAATAAAATTAGAAGAGTGCTATGTACAAGATATTAAAAATTGGAACTAACAGTTAGATTGGCAAGGTGCTATGTTTTTTCGACTTTATTTTATGGAATGGAATTATGGATCTTGAATGCGACATCAATGAAAAACTGAAATCTTTCGAGCTGTGGACGCATAGAAGAATTCTGAAAATATCGTGGACAGAACACGTCACAGACAAAGAGGTTCTGAGAAGGATTAATAAAGAAGTAGAAATTTTAAATACAATTAAAACAAGAAAATTAGAATATCTCGAACATACTACACGTGGAGAGAAATACACCTTGCCCAAACTGATTATACAGGGAGGAAAGAGAAACATAGGAAGGCGTAAAATGTCATGGCTGCGCAACCTGAGAGAGTGGTACGTAGTAGTAGCCAGGTTGCGCAGTCAGTGGTATCAAATGAACTTTTCAGAGCAGCCGTCTCAAAAGTCCGAATAGCTATGAATACTATAAACAAACACTTGAAGAAGAAGACTGTTTCCGTCGTAGCATTTTTGATAAGGCTTTTTATATTTACATCTTATTTGTTTTCAAAATATAAAATGTTTTTTGTTTTTAGCTTCATTTCTATTGAATGAAAACACTAATAGGCAAAACTCAATGTTACTTAATATAATCGATTCAATTTATCAAACAGTGCTAAACAAATACATACTGTATCAATTTAGAAGTTTAGAAAATTATGAAGAAGTTGTTATTACGAAATCATAAAATAAATTGGAAAAAATGTTGATAGCTAGTCTCTAAAAAAAATTTGATTTCACAATTCAAGATGTTAGAATATTATTACATTGTTTATGATAAATTGATCAATAAAATACATTATGACTTTTTTTAAAGATCTTTATCACTGAATAAATTATACAATTGATAGAATAGTTATTATAGCGGTTCCGACACGTGAACGAAGTTACACAAAAAGTGAGTGCCTACTACCGGAATAGAAAGGTCTTTTGATCATCGTGTGGATGAGTGGTTAAATTTTCAATGGTTCGATAATAAAGTACTGAATGAAAGGAGTTTAGAAAATGACAGATTTGTCATTCTTATTTATGGGTCATAAGTATAAACTTCTATAAAGACAAATATTAATAGAATAAAAACACAAAGAGCTATGTATGGACAAAAGCTACATATAAAACTAATGGATGAGAAAATAATAGCGAATTATAGAGACAACTAAAGCAAAAATGTCGGTGGATAGATTACAGTACACCTAAGGATCTAAGCCTGAAGAAGAGTCGGATGCATAAATTTAAAGTAGTCGTGTAAATTTAAGCTTTTATTTACCCTGTCTATATTCTGGGTTTGGAGTAAGTAACAATGAACCTTTATCCTCCATCAATCGGTGTGATCCATAGGTTGATTCGATATAATAGCCTATTCTAGTGTAAGCAGCAGATCCATTTATAATTTTAAACGTTAGTCTTTTTATTTTCGGGCCAGGGTTTAAACCATCGAACACAAAATCATTCAAAGTAAACTAAACGCGATTAGTCCTCCTGGCTCGGTTGGATATCTGGATTGGATTGGTTGGATTTTACCGACAGGCGACGGGAGAACGGCCAGCACGCGCCAGTGGCAAATAATTGCTCAAATAAACCATTCACACGACATGACAAGTATAGGCAATTGACAAATGTTGGCCAAATATACCAGTCGTGAGAATAAGGCTTAACTGATTATAATATCGTAGATGAAACATTTGAGTGCAAACGTAAGTATTTACTTTTGATAATATTATTGGTGTTTGAGAAAACTGATACTTTTCGCTGCGGACTTTATAAAGTACTGTCAGGCATTTGGAAGTAATTTATTACTGGTCATAAATTTGTTTTCGCGTTTCTTATTATATTCTAACCCGTTTCTTTTTTAGATAAAAAAAAAAAATAGACTGGACTAGCAAAAAACTTCTTAGTAATGAGGAGTTATTAATATTGTTGACAATTTCTTGTTTGAGGATATACCGGATGACCTAAATTTCTTTAAATGCATGAAATCGACTTCAAACCAGGAAAATGAGGTAATTTTAGATAGAAAGTGGCGTAAAAGAGAAATAACTACTGCATCTCCAAAATATATTTACCCAACACGTACAGCACAGGATATTTTTGCTGGTTGCGAAACTGAGACTGACAAAACTTTATTTGGCTTTTAGGTTCCATAATTGATGATATAGTTTATCAGAGCAACTTATATGCTATCCAAACGAATAAGGTTCTGAATCTAAAAAAGATGAATTGACAAGATTTTAGGAATAAACATGTTCATGGGGTATCACAAGTTATCAAATTGGAGTCATTTTTGTTCTAACAGCGAAGACCTAAAAACTGCAATCGTTCCAGGTTACTTCGAGACAGGTTTGATGCTATACTGAGCAATCTTCATATAAACGAAAATACTAATATTAACACAAAAACTCAAGATCATCATCATCATCATCATCTTCAATTAGCTATATTTGTCCACTGCTGAACGTAGGCCTCCTGTAAAATTTTCCACCTATTTCTATCTTGAGCTTCTTGCATCCAGTTTGTGGTGATGTGCTTGATATCATCCGTCCATCTAGTCGGTGGTCGGTCCTCTGCTTCGATATGCCTCTTGCCTTGGTCGCCATTCCAGAATCTTTCTGGTCCAACTATCATCCGTCAATCTGGCAACATGTCCGGCCCAAGCCCATTTAGCCGTGGCTATTTTTTTCAACTGCATCTGCGACTCCTGTCCTTCTTCTTATTTCTAGGTTTAGTACTTTATCCCTGATGGTAATACCTAATATTCATCTTTCCATAGCGCGCTGTGTAACTCTTATTTTATCTATTGTTCTTTTTGTCAGAGTCAGTATTTTTGCACCATATGTAAGAACCGGTAAAACGCACTGGTAAAAACCTTATTTTTAAACAAACTGGATAATAGACTTGAAAATATTATTCAATCTACCAAAGGCAGCCCATGTGAGACCTATCATTTTTTGTATTTCAGTTGTCCGATTATCTCGGCCTAAGCGAATCTTATGCCCTAGATATTTGTATGCTATTACTTGGTCGATGCTATGGTCTCAATCAGAATTTTACCGCTGACTACTAGGTTGGTCATAAATTTTATCTTTGAGGTGTTAATTTTAAGACCAATTATTTTTGACACTTTATAGAGCGTGTGCAGGATTTGTGTAGCTTTATCAACTCTATAAGATCAAATTCAAGATAACCTAAACAAATAAGGCCAATGATAGACAAACTTAACGAAAATTTTTCAAGAAATTATAGAGGAACTCGTGAGTTTTGGTTGACGAATAGATAATACTTTTCAAGGGACGGAGCTCTCTAAAGTAGTACAATCCTCTCAAACCTATCGAGAGAAGCTATAAATTATGGTGTCTTTCACAATGCTGTGGAAGAAAGTATAAGGACTTTGGACTATGAGCCCGTGTAGTTCTGCATCTTACTAAAGAAAAATGGGGAAAGCAAAGAATGATTTATTTCGATAACTGTTTTACCTCCATACACTTGTTAGAGAAGTTAAAAAGTGAACAAACTTTAGCATGTGAAACAATTAGACCGAATAAAAAGTTTCTTTCTAAGAACTTGACAGCTGATAAATCCATGAAGCGCAGAGATTTTGATTACAGGATTTCGTCAAAGGATATTGGAGTGTGGAAATGGAAGGACAATAAAATTGTTTACTTCGCTAGTAATTACCACGGTTTTTGAGGAAATAACTATTCAAAAGGGCCCAAAAAAAGTGCTAAGGTTGATATTCTTGCTACCATGATTGTAAAATATTACAATATATGCATGGGGGGTGTTGACCATGCTGATTGTTTGAGGACTGCTTATGGACTAGGCAGACGAAGTAAGAAGTGGTGGCATAGGTTATTTTGGGGATAGCATCCGTTAATGCCTATATAATATTCTGCTACATACGAGAAAACCATTCTCTTTTAGATTTTTCAAAGGGGAGTTGCTATGGGCCTGATGGATTACAAACTTCAGAAAACTCCATCAAAACGACGAAGACCGAATAGTAATGTGTACGCTGGAAGAAGAAGAAGAAAAGGAACATATTATTCTGTCCCATACGATGTACGCCTTTCAAATAGAGGCTCCCACTGGGAAAAATATGATGTCTTAAAAGTGGTAGAGGTAGGTATGCAGCAGCCAAGGTGTTCAATCGCAACCTCATTCAACATGTTTTAAATGCAAAGTTTATCTGTGTTCAAGTGAGAAGAAAGAACTGTTTCAATATATATCACGATGTTGAATATTGATGTATTTTCTACAAATAAATTGATAAAAATCTCCGTATTTATCATTAGTCACCTATTAACTTGCTGATGCAAAATGCAGCGTGACACACAATGGGATCAACAGTGATGAATTCGACGTACTTACTGGAGTTAGACAGGAATGCGTGATTTCTCCGTTTCTTTTTAATATAGCTATAGACTATGTTCTCTCCAAACTAGACTCCGACACAAGAGGGATACAATGGACGTTAACCACACGCCTAAGCGATCTAGAATACGCGGACGATATCTGCCTATTAGGTCAGAGGTTCCAAGATCTGGCTTACCAATTGGAAACACTTTTCACTGAAGCCAATAAAATAGGTTTGAAAATCAATATTAGTAAAACCAAGTCCATGAGAATAAATGCAAGGAACAACACGCTATGTAATATCGACAATATGCAGATTGAAAATGTGGAAAACTTTACGTATCTTGGAAGTGTCATAACAGAAAACGGAGGTAGAGAAGACGATATTCATATGAGGATACGAAAAGCCCAACAAGCTTTCAGCACGCTCAACCCTGTTTGGAAATCTGGCGAGTATACTACAAGGACAAAGATCTGAATATTCCGATCAAATGTCATGTCTGTTCTACTCTACGGATGTGAAACCTGGAAAGTGACAAACACCCTCACAGATAAACTGCAGGTCTTTGTTAACAAATGTCTACAAAGAATTGTCCGTATATTCTGGCCTAACACCATCAGTAACGAAGATCTGCTACACCTGACCGAACAAAAGAGGGTACAAAATGAAATTAAGTCCAGAAAGTGGGGTTGGATCGGTCACACACTCCGAAAAAATAGTCCCAGTATCGCAAAGACTGCCCTAGAGTGGAATCCCCAAGGGAAAAGAAAAAGAGGTCGCCCAGTACAAACTTGGAGAAGATCCATCATGGACGAGATTAGAGGCCAAGGAAAGTCTTGGAATGAGGTAAAGGCCTTAGCGCAAAATAGAACCCGATGGCGCTTTTTCACTGAAGCTCTATGCTCCACTTAGGAGTTGAAGAACCTTATATAATATATATATATATATATATATAATATATATATATATATATATATATATATACCTAATAACTTACTACCATGCTAAATTACTTTACTCAGCCTGACGGTACTTTAAAGTACCGCATCTGCTTTTTTGCGTAAAAGCTTTTGAAAAATTTTGAAAAAAATTATACTTCTTTTTGAATGTATTTTTGAACATATTTTTTTTATTAAAAAATATATGTATTATTTTTACAATCCGGCAACTAACGGTTAAAGTGTGTATGTGAGGACTTATTTAACAGATAAGAACCAAATACATTTAAAACGTTTTTCAACAATTTTACCTCTTTCCAAATATAAGGCCGAATCACTACATAGTACTATATGAGCAATAAAATCGCCCATAAGTATGAATGGTTGGGGAACCTGAAATATTAGATCAACCAATTCTTCTTCTTTTGGATTTAATAGTCGGGAGCAGTATATAGATTATATATAGTAAGTTTGATTGGACACCGTGCAGTACCTAATCGCTGCAGCTTCAAGGTTTAAATAATTGCTGCGTGTATATCAAGGAAATTATTTTTATATTAAAAAACTACTTTTTTATAGTACGACTAAAAATTGTGGGTAACTAATCACTACTCATCATGATATGTGCCAAGTTATTTTCTTCCATATTTAGTACTTCCTCTATATTAAAATTTCAGCCTCCTGTAAATCATTGTTTTAAATTGAATAGCCAACGCATCAGATATTGTTTAACTCAATGGAACCCCTAACGGTTGGGCGTTAAAAATCTATTTCTACCTACTTACTATATTTAAATTCTCGGTAAATTTATTTCTTATTGTATATTAAACGTTGATCATTACAAACTCATAGACGTTTTATTATCTATTTTTATTACGAGAAGCTTGTCGAGATGCAACAAGGCGAGAAGAATCTGATGAGAAAGTTTGATAAAAAGAAGGTTGTCTACTGACTAGTTTGTATGCTCATTTGTAAACGCCTAATGTTTTTAATATTATCATTATATTATGGATAAAATCTAAATGTATTCAATAATTTTATTTAAATAGGCTACCGAAATTGGGATAGAAATTGAAGAAGGAAGAATTGATTTAAAAAAATTTAAAACTAGTAAGTAATGTTACATAAAATTGTGGTATGTTCTTTAGTAGAATTTTCAAAATATTTTTTGTGTTTCTCAAAAAATCGGTACATGTACTATTCGAAGTGTGTTCAAAACTACCCGGAATTTTTAAATTTCTCGGGATTGAAGTGTCCAATCGTCAATTTTTTTAATATGTTAGTATACATGTCCCTAAAGTATAAAAATATTTGCAGCTATATTCATGTTTTACCTTGTCTGTAGTAGCCTCAAAAGTTTGAAGGTTTTTATGAACTCGGCGTTTTAATTTTTTATTTTCAATTATTTAAATAAAATGGATCGAAGAATTTGTATTAAACTTACTTTACTTAATCAGTAGACCCATTTGTACCTTTCGGTGTTGGGAGGTTTATCATACAATTCTTTATATTACAATATTTTACAATCTTCTGAGGTGTCCTAGCTCTTAACGAACTTTCTCCATTCCTTCCTATTGTATGTCATCTGTGTTGCTTCCTGCCAAGTCTTACCCTTACTCTGCAGTATCTGCGAGATGTCACTGTTCCATTCTTTAATGGGTCTTTCTCTTCTGTTCTTTCCTATTGGTTTGGCGTCCCACACTCTTTTTACTTGTCTATTATTGTCCATCCGGGTTAGATGTCCGAACCATGCCAATTTTTTCTCCTTGATTGAGTCGAGTATCGGTTTGATTTTGAGTCTTTCTCTTATTTGTTCATTTCTGATTATATCGGTTCTTTTTACTCCAATCGTTCTTCTGAGGTATTTCATCTCTGTTGCCTGAATTCTGCTTTGATGCCTTTTGTTTGGTATCCATTTTCTGCTCCATATGTCACTGTAGGTCTATATATTGTTTTGTATATTATCATCTTAGTCTTTGTTGATATTATTTGTATTAAATTTTGTGTAAAATATGAAATAAAGTATAACGAAGTGTGTAAAATGTTAACACAGGCATATGGAATAGGTAAATATGGTAAAAAAAAACAAGTGTTTACGAGTGGTATAAGCGTTTCAAAGATAGCCGTGATGACGTTAAAGATGATGAAAGTCCCAGACGCCCCAGTACATCAAGAACCGATGAAAACGTAAAAAAGTGACAGAAATGGTTATGAACGATCATTGAATCGCAATCAGAGAAGTGGTCAATGAAGTGGGCATATGAATTGTCTAATGCCATGACTTTTTTCAAACATTTTGGGTATGAGACGCGTGTCAGCGAATGGAAATTGCTCAGGAGTCACTAAATGACGTAAACGATGACCTAGATTTACTTAAAAGGCTTATAACAGGTAAAGAAATATGGGTTTGTGGATATGACGCCGAAAATAAGGTTCAATCGTCCCAATGGAGGCATTCTGGTTCGTTAATATCAAAAAAGGCTCGACAAGTACTGTCGAACGTAAAGGTTAGGCTCACTATGTTCTTTGATTTTAATAGCATAGTACATCATTCTTTTTTTCCACGAGGTCATACGGTCAATAAAGAGTACTAAAGAAAAAAAAACGAATTTATTGAAAAAGCAACTCATGGCTTTTGCATCACGATAATACATCTGCTCACTCTTCATTGTTTTTTAATCAAATTAAAGGCAGATATATCGAGCACAGTTTATTATTTAAATCTTGCCCAAGTACTTTCACTGATAGAGCATCTTCAGATGCATTACGTCAAATTTGGCCATTCAACAATCTATTGAGAATGTCACAAGTATATAATTGTACATTAACACTACACGACTCAAGGACAAACAGTTTAAAATTATAAAAGACGGCGAAGCTACATATTGGTTGGCATTGGGAGAGAGAATGAAGCATCATTCAAGTATACTGTGCACAATTATTAAAAATATATATGGGGACCATATTATGAAAAAACACTTAAAGGGTGAATAAAGCTATGTTTTGCATGCGACAGCCCTTCTTGCAAATCATCAAGAAGAGTTAATTGATCTCATATGACTAGTTGAAAACAGAAGTCAAAAATTTGGTCTGCAGTTAAACATATCAAAGACAAAGATATGATGGTGGATATACTACATAACAATCATCCACACGATTAACCGGCTTGGGGTTGTACACTCATACGTATATCTAGGATCAACCATGACAACCATAGGGTCAATACTTGAAGAAATTAAACGTAGATATGATCTAACAAAAGTCGCCATAGGAAAGAATATGATAGACACTACTGAAATGTTCTGTTGGAGAAAGAATATTACGAAATGTGTGTACCGATCACAGGACAAATAATTCAATGTTAAATGAGATAAAGATCAGTAAACCTTTGGACTAAAATACTTTGGACATGTTATGAGAGAAGTCACAGAAAACATTGAAAGACTTAATATTTAAGAAAAGGTAGAAGGCCAAAGACCACCTGAGATCTCCAGAGATAGAGATCTTTGGAGACGAACAATACATAACATCACGATGACCACTACACTCCCTCCTTGGGGTCAGAACTTGAAGAGAGACATTATAATATACATTTACTAGTCTGTGGCACATAATCCTGAGATGTTTATAGCAGATTCCGTGTTTTTATTAAACTTCACCAATGAGAACAACTTCTGTCGTCTATATAAGGGTAATCAACTTTTGTTTTGGAATCTAAAAAAATCTCCTGGCTGCACAAGTCAGATCTAGAATTCTAGTTTTAATATCTTGTATACATATAATTACGCTCTAACCTCAGAAATTTGTCCTCTAATCTTCTAAACGTTTAGTTTAGAGCTACAATGGCGTTTCTTGCATATGTACTGTTTCCTGTCCTAAATGCAAGTGAATGTTGCAGTCTTTGACAAATCTACGTAGATTAATGTTCTCAGTTTGCGTAGTTTTCAGGCAGGAGATACATCTTTATCGGCGGACGGTTGGCGCGTTCAACACTCCACCCTTTTATATTGTTGACCAAGATAGGTCAACGGGACTTTTTCTCACAAAAAAGCCAACATATTCATTCAGTAGTCAATATTATTTATATCAAGGAGCATATTGGGCTTAATTGATTAATTATATTTAAGTATCATTTAATGGATCCCATTCCATTTCGGACACCTTTTCGTATTTTCCTTTACTTTTTGCGTTTTCGTCTTCTGCTTATATGAATATTGTGTAGGCTTTTTTTATTACAATATCCACCGTCTGTGTCTCTGTCCAGTCTTTTTGCCGACTACTGTACACAACTCAATGTTCTGCGTTCTTCCGCCAAGATTGTTAGCGGCTGTAACCTTCATCAAAGGGTAAGTTTTATGATATCTATGCACTTTAGTAGTTTGGAGTGTTTCTACATCATCGCCATGATCTTTAGCTTTACAATCCTCTGTGAATCCTGGTCTGCTTTAAGATTTGTTGCCATTCCGTTCGGTTTCTGGCGACGTTTTGTCATCTTCTAATCTTTTATATCCCTAAGTAGGTCCCAACTCTATCTAACCACCTAACTCGCGGTCGGCGTCTGCTTCTTCTTCCTATAGGTGCTGAGGTCGTTAGCTTTTATTTTGAGGTTTTCGGATTATGTGTCCAGGTCAAGTCGCTGTTTTTTAAAGAACGTTACGACATCTGGTTCATTTAAGAGTAGGTATAATTCAAAATTTGCGCCTTCGCCTCGATCGTTTATAGCTCTAAATATTTTGCGAAGTATCTTAGGCTCGAATAGTCCCAAAGTTTTCGCCCTTCTGTGTTAGAGTCTATGTGTCGGTCCCAATAAAAACTGGCCTCAGCAGTGTTTAGTATATAATCATTTTAGTTTTTTTTAGATATTTCTCGAGTGAAATTGTTTTTGGAGTTCATAGTATGCCCTATTTGTAAGGTTTATTCGTCTTTTAATTTCTTCGCCTATTTTGTTGGTAGCAGTCACTAGCTTAAAGAAAAAGGTGTATAACAAATGTATACTACCAGTTTGTACCTACGGCTTGGAGACAGTAGCCTTATGGAATGAATCATGCTTGGAATATCACTAATAGACAAGATTAGAAATACCGAGATAAGACGTAGAACAAAGATTAGGGATATTGTGGAAGAAATTGCAAAAAGAAATGGCGCTGGGCAGGTCACGTAGCCCGATATAATGACAACAGGTGGACACGGAGAATTCTAGAATGGAGACCAAGGACGACAACAAGAAGCATGGGAAGACCTCAAAAAAGATGGGTAGATGACGTAACAGCAGTGGCAGGCAAACAGTGGATTAGATTGGCGCAAGATAGAGAAAGATGGAAGCAATCGGGAGAGACCTACATTCAGGAGTGGATGGAAAATGGTTGACGAAGAAGAAGTCACTAGCGAACCAAGGTATGTAAAGCTTTCAACACGTATAAAGGTATGACTTACAAAGACTGTTTTCCGCTCCTCATTTTCTATAGGATCCTTAGCAACCAACATTGACTCGGATTTATCTTCGATGATGATGACTAAACCGACCTGTTTAGCAGCCGTTTTCAATTCTAGAAATATTTCTTAACATCTCGCTTGCTACATCCTATTATGTAAATGTGATCAGTGTATGCTAAGATTAGTATCGATCTGTTGTCAACAGTACGGCCGTCTTGAATTCTTTTGTCTCGGACTGCCTTTTTCAAGGCAATGTTAAATAGAAGGCAAGCCAGGTCATTCTCTTGTCTGACTTCATTCATCTCAAAGGATCAATAATTTAGACGAATCAATGGTGTTATACCGTGATTATCTAAATTTTAGGCCGTATATAAAAAACAAGAAACATAAATGGTATTAAGCTCCACATGCATATAGAAGCAAACTGAGGTATTTTTAAGTTTATAGTTTACACTGGACTGATCGATGATTTTAAAGAACAATGACACACTAAAAAGTAGTGTTGCATTTATTACAGAAAAAATTAAATGTTGGACATGCTGTTTACATAGACAAATTCTACAATTCTTTCGAGTTAGCCAAGAATCTTCTACGTATTAAGACCCATTGTACTGACACTCTAAGAAAACGCATTTCCCATAAAAAATCTAATCCAACAGATGTTACACAAAAAATACTAACCAAAGGCGAAACCATTGCGAAATGCAGAGATAGTGTGCTAATTAAAAAGTATAAGGATACAAAGGATGTTCTTTACATAGTGACCGTAACTAGAAGTAATATGCATATTTGTTATGATTTGTATATAGTATATATATATATATATATATATATAAGGATCACTTAGACAAGTGGTGGGTTCTTATATCGGTCTCTAGGTGGAGAAATAAAAGACAAAGTTGATAGGCTACTTTATCTATTTTGAAGACGTTTCGCTTTCGAGTTTTGAAAGCATCATCAGTTCATCTAAAAAAGTACAATATAAGAACCACACAATCATGGAAACGATGTTAATTGTTACCTTCGTTTACCTTCGTGTAACATCGTTTCCATGATTGTGTGGTTCATCATATTGTACATTTTTTAGATGAACTGATGATGCTTTCAAAACTCGAAAGCGAAACGTCTTCAAAATAGATAAAGTAGCCTGCCAACTTTGTCTTTTATTTCTCCACCTTAGAGACCGATATAAGAACCCACCACTCGTCTGAGTGATCTTATATAAATATATATGGATTGACGGTCGTACTCCTTTTTCCTATGTATAATATATATATATATATTATAATATATATATATATATATATATATAATATATATATATACAAATCATAAGAAATATGCTGACTTGAGAACTAACTGAAGAGCTCTCAGTTGTGAAGCAACATATTTGTGACAAAACGTCAAGAAAAGAGTGAAAAAGGAATTAGACGAAAACGGTTTGCGAAATATGCTGAGAAGGGATCACGTGTAGAAATAGTGTATGAACGTAAACTCTGTCCTAACGCTCACGGCTTTTGTTTGGACTTTTACATAGTAGCTCATAAGTGACAACTTGAATTTTTATTGTAAGAATATTTATTTTTGTGTTCAGAAATTTTTTTGTAAAGGCCATTGAAAGTTCAGTTTTATGAGTTTTTTGAGTTCTTACAGCGTCAGGTGGCATATAGGAATTATCACAGTAGTTAGGAGCCAGTGACGCCTTTTAGGCGTTCAATTTTTTTTCTTCTACCCAAATAACAATTTTTATTTTTGAACTAACCTTGAAGATAATTATTCAGATGAAAGTAATATATAGTATTCAAATTTCGTATTTGCACCCTACTAATGTTACTGAATATATAGGTGGCACCAATAGTGGTGATAAATATAGTGCCACTAATAAATATGTGGCACCGAACGTATTAATTTTTTTTATTTAATATATTACAAATAATATACAGAATAATTATTTTGCAAATAGTTCTAACAAATTTTAATGCCATATTTTAATTTAATATATTATTTTCATATTATAATATTTAATCACCAAATTGAGGTAAATGTATGAAGAGTATTTTATTTTTATATCATTTTTATTGAAATATATATTAAAATCGTAGATATTACTGTTCTTAAAAACCCTTTATTCAATATATGGTGCCTCCTGAAAGTAAGAAAACTATTTATTTTAAAGGTTATCGTCTATGAGCATCGAATGAGGGCACTAATCCAACGCATTGGCCTAATTATGGTTCATGTCAACATGTTGCAGCGATTTTCCATTACTCAGGTGCTAATATTGATGGCCCTTAACAGACATGAGTAGGTGTACAGATAAAAAAATCATTAACATACTTTATTAAATAGTCTTTTTTTAGTTCAACGACTAATTACGAAGGTACGTACAGAAATATACGATGTGGTCAATATTTTTATATACTCTTTTTAATTATGTTTATACAAAAATTTGCCTTCTTCTTCTCGTGCCACTCCTAGCGGAGATTGGAAATCATCATGGCCACTGCGACTTTGTTAGCAGCGCGCCTAAAAAGTTCAATCGAACTACACCCGAACCATTCACGTAGATTACGAAGCCACGATATTTTTCTTCTTCGCACACTTCTTTTGCCCTTAATTTTGCCCTGCATGATGTTTCTTAAAAGTTCGTACTTTTCACCTCTCACAATGTGCCCCAAGTATTCCATCTTTCTAGTTTTTATCTCATTTAGAATTTCGCATCTTTTGTCTAAAGTTTGGAGTACTTGCGTGTTAGTGACGCGGTCCATCCATGATATTCTGAGAATGCGCCTATAGCACCACATCTCGAAATTTTCCTAGAGTATGCTAAAAACTTTTCCTAAATCTTCTTGTTGGTGTAAATGACAATTTCACTGATCATATTATCAGTTAAAAAATACTTTCAGTACTCTATTGGTGACTGGCCATTCTATTTTGTGGTCGAACGTATGGGAAATGGGTTATAATATTTTGTCTACGTGATCGATCAGCATTAGGTTCATCCGTCTGTGCACTTTCTACTGCATTTGGTTCAGAATTCAGGTCATTTTCTCCGGCTTCTAATAGGTCGTTTTCAAATTCAAAATCATCAACTTCCGATCCTGAGCTTATTATATCAGCATTAGAGTTACATTTTTCATAAGGAGCTAAAAGCCTAGCTTGTTGTTTCTCCCAATCTTCAATTTTATAAGTGTAATATAATTTTTGCTGTATCAGTATTAATTATTACATAACAAGTAAAAGAGTAAGGGCCATACTCACCAACAACAGAAAATTGATAGAATTTATTCTACGCATAAAGTTATTCTTCGAATAGCGATTTATTCGTTGTTAGTGTTCATTCATAGTATAAGTTCATTTCTTTGAGTAAAGGACTTTTTATATTTTGAAAATATTTGCGAGTCACGTACATTGAAGTTAATGTAAAGGGTTTTCCATAAATATCTTCTTCTTCTTTCTTCGTGCGACTAGGATTACTCCTGTTTGTCTGCCTCTTATTCTGTTTCAGTCGTTGTTGACTATACATTATCTTTCCACTTACTTTTGCCGCTTTTGATGCTCTCCTTGTGGTCTCTGTTCTTATATCCCTGTCACTAGTGATCTCTTCTCCTAGGTAATTAAATTTCATCACTTGTTCTACAATTTTGCCATCTATTTTTAGTTTGCATCTACGCAGCTCTTTACTAATCACTATACATTTAGTTTTTTCTACTGATATTCTCATATTAAGTTTGTTTGCTGTGATATTGAAGGTGTGGAGCTGCCTTTGTAGGTCATCTTCGTTATCAGCAATTAGTACTGCATCATCAGCATAGCATAGTATCGAGATTTTATGCGCTCCCATGTGGTATCCGTGTCGTTTTCTTACTTCGTGAATTATTTGATTCATCACCATATTGAATAACAATGGGCTGAGCGAGTCTCCCTGGCGGATGCCTCCTTTTAGTTCTATGCATTCTGTTTCTCCTGTTGGCATTATAACTCTGGTCTTGTTGTTCTTGTTAATTTCATTAATTGTCCTTATTATCGATAGTCTATTTGTTCAGCTTGTAATAAATTTAGATGTCATTTCGCTTCACCCTGTCAAAAGCACTTTTTAAATCTACAAAGCACATGTATGCTGGTTTTCCATATTCAATAGACTTCTCTATTATTTGTCTGATAATAAAAATTGCGTCTATTGTGCTGCGGTTCTCCGGAAGCCTTGTTGTTCATCTGCCATGTTCGCTTTTTCCTCGATTTTATCTTTTATGACTGCCGTTAACAATTTTAATGTAATATTCATCAGACTGATGCCTCTATAATTTTCAGGATTTCTCGAGTCTCCTTTTTAAGTATCGGTAACAGGAGACTTTCCTTCTATTCCGCTGGTACTACTCCGGTATTTATTATATCGACGAATAATTTTAGGAGCCATTTGCGTAGTGTTGTTCCTCAATATTTTTTAG
Organism: Diabrotica balteata; assembly: GCA_918026665.1. NCBI lineage: Eukaryota > Metazoa > Arthropoda > Insecta > Coleoptera > Chrysomelidae > Diabrotica > Diabrotica balteata. Next base: position 104,450,344 of record OU898281.1, on the reverse strand, counting down.
CAGTTTATTGTTTATCTTATCAGTACCAGGTGCTTTTCTGTTTTTTAATTTTTTTATTCGTTCTTCTAGCTCTTCTTCTGATATTAGTACTCTATCGTGGGTTTCGTTAATGCATATTTCTCTGTTCTCTTCCTCTCCTTCTCCATATAATTTCGTGAAATGCTCAGTCCATTGTTCCTCCGTAATGTTATCTATGCGTACAAATTCATTCATTTCTGTGTTTTGTCTCCTTATCATCTTTCACACCTTTTTCTGGGATCCATAGAAGTCGTATTCCATATCTTTGGTAAATTTCTCCAGAGAAAGATTGAATCATACAGGGAAAGATGAAGGCAAGAGAGTAGTAGGTCGCAAACAAATGTCGTGGCTACGGAACATTGGTGGACATGCATAAATAACACTGGCGATCTTTTACGAGCCGCAAAAGACAGACGTCTGGCCTTAAGATAATTCGCCAACGCACTATAGGTGCACGGCACTATAAGAAGAAGAAGGTAAATTTATCTCAGTGTTCTTTTTTTATGTTATCTATTTCTTGGTTTACTCTATTCCTGATTCTCACGTAGTCTTCTCGTGCCTCTGGAGTCTTCACTCCTTTGTAGGTTAGGAAAGCTTGTTTCTTTTCATTTGCTAGTGCATTCACCTTTCGTCGTACCATGGAGTTTTGTATTCCCGTTTATTTCTGTTAACTTTTCTTTTACCTAAAGCTTCTTCCGCTGCTTGTAGGATACATTTTTTAATAATTTTCTAGGTTTCTTCTATATCCTTTTTAGTCTCTAAGCTATGGCTATTTAGCTTTTCTGTTAGTCTGTTTCTATACAAGTTTTGTGTCCCTTCTTCTTCTAAGCTTTCTATGTTTAACTTTTCTTCTACCGTATTTCGTTTGCCTTGTGTTGGGATTGCTATATTTATTTTTCCTAGTACCAGGCCATGGTCGGATCCGACATTGGCGGAAGATAGAGTGAGCACATCTATTATATTCTTGGGGTGTATTTGTCTGTTTGTTATAATGTAGTCAATCATAGAGTTATGTCCTCTTGTATCTGACCAGGTGATCTTATGTTGTATTGGGTGGTCAAAGTATGTGTTGTTAATTCGGAGGTTATTCATTAAACAAAGTTCTAGAAGTCTTTCTCCGTTGTCGTTGAGCGTTTCTTCGTTAAATCTTTGTGTAACTCCAGCCACAGGTATGTTGCCTACTCTGGCGTTTAGGTCGCCGATAATTATTGTTTTACTATCGGCTATTGTGGTGTCCAGTAGATCTTGGAGCTGTCCATAAAAAGCATCTTTGTCTTCCTTGTTTTTGTTGTTATCCGGTGCATATACGGAGGATAATATTAAGTATCGTCTGGTGAAGTTTAAGGCAAACCAGCATCATGTGTTCGTTAATGTATCTTTTTTCTTATCTATTTCTTGAATATTGTTACTATATTTATTATGCATTAAGAGGCCTATTCCTGCCTGAGCTCGTTTGTTTTTATCTACTCCGCTGTACAGGAATATAAATTTGTTTTTCCATAAATATGAGATGAATTAAAATACTTTACAGCTTGAGTGGAAATAGTTGTATCAGCACCTCCTAAGTCGATTAAAACTTTCAATCCAATTTTAGGCATGATAACATGTGGTAATTGTAGGTAGTTATTATTATTATTTAAATTTATAGAAGAGGTGGGTCGCTGTTAAAAAGGTCGTACTGAAAATTCTGAGAATGTTCATAACTATCTGATTCGACGTTTTGTGTGAAATTTTCGGGATTTTCGGCAATATTAGTATCTATGTTAAAGTAATGAGCTCTTTCCAACTTGTATACCACTCATAGTAGAAGTATAATTTCGATTTGGAATATTTCGTCTATTATACAGATTTTTTGGAAGTGGTTTTCTGAAATTTTGATGATTGCTGAAGTTATTGGGCTGAGAATAATTTCTAGTAGTGCTATGTAGGCTCTGAATGTAGGCTCTTGCATATTACGAGGAAGGTACATGAAGTTATTTTGAAAATTGGGTGGAGTTATGGTTCTATTATTAAATCTATCTAAATTATTTTGATTTGTATTATTTGGTTTTTGTCTGAGTGTATTAGGTTTCTTAGTTTGTTGAACATTTAAGAAATTCATGTACTGTTGTTGGCTTTTGTGGTTGTCCATACGAAATGCATTTTTGGAGAGCTTCTTCGAGAGAATAATTTGAAAATGAAACAAATATTCACAATAGGGGTCATTTATTCCAATGAAAAATGTTTTAAGAGTAATATTCTTAAAATAAGGGGATTCAAAGGAAACTGTGGCATAATTGTCATTAAGAGAGATATGCTGTAGAAGATCATTTAAAGTATTGGAAACCATTTGGTGCTAGTGGTCATAATTATCGTTATGTTTTTGTACCTTGGTAGATAATGGATTCACTTAAATTTCTTCAGAACGTCTATGGCCATACTTAGTAAGTAAATTAGATCGAATTTCAGTTCAAATAGTTTTATTGGAAAAGTTTAAAAAATCTCTAGGTTCACCCTTGATACGAGAAACGATACTGGTATTCAAATTAATTTCTTGTGGCTGGGTAATCTCTTGTCTATCCAAAAATACGATTAGATTATCAACAGATTTAATAAATGTAGAGAGATTATATCCAGTAAAAAATTCAGACAGAGTAGCGCATAGCTACTCGCTATAGAAATATCAATGTTTGCATGGGCGTTTTTGATTTTTTTAAGGATTTTTTAGAATTACGAATATTATATTTAGAACTACTATCTAAGACAAGATTTTCAAATAAAACTTCTAAGTTATTTTTAGAAATATCGTTTATAATTCTCATAAAGTAGAAAAGGAAAGTTGACTTACAGTAATAAGATCACTGATGATATTTCTGCATGCTCTTCCTTCTGATGCCAGGTTCAGTAGATTCTCGTCGAACAACTGAAGTTGACCAGGAAACGGGTGTTTTCTGTGCAAAGACTCCTGTCTCGCAGCGCCAGAAATGTTGGAAACACTTAAATCGTATATTTTAAAAAAGGTCCTTTTTAATTTTTAATTTCATTGTATCACAAAAGTTTCATAACTTGTATTTTTGTGATTTCCCAAATAAAACCTTTTTAAAATATACGTAAATAACACATCCCAACAAAAAAAAAATTGTCTTGCTGCCGAAAAAAAAATCAACTGATTTTGTTTAATTTATTTGTATGCGATTTCAAAAATATAAAGCCTTTTCTTTGTATCAGCTCTAGTTTTCGAGATATAACATACTCATCAAATACTTAAATATTCTTACATTTCTGTATATTTCACCACTATAACTGCAATATGTGCCTAAATAAATTCCTATAAAGTCAACTTCATTCTATTGTAAAATTTAGTTTGAACTTGAGTTTCGTTGCAAGAGTGTGTTTTTGACAACTGAAAACCATGGCTTCTACAAGCAGGCGTTGTTGTGTGAATAACCCGGACATTTTTTGCTACATATGTGGCGAGTACATTGTAAAGGAAAGTAGAAAACCAGTTTGTGATTTTATAAAAAGGGCGTATCAAGTCTATTTTGGTGTTCATTTAGGAGATCAAGATAAATCCTGGGCTCCACATGTAGTGTGCAAAACTTGTCTGAAAAACTTGCGACAGTGGACGAAAGGACAACGAAAATGTTTGGTGTACCAATGGTATGGAGGAAACCAAAAAATCATTTTGACGATTGCTATTTATGTATTGTGAATATAAAGAGCATTAATCGTAACAATCAACATACATGGACATATCCTAACCTGGATTTAGCAATAAGACAAATTTCACATCAGCTTGAACAGATACCCATTCCAATATTTAGCTGTCTACCTAGCTTACCAGAGGATAATGTCGAAACGTTATCTGACGAACTACAGACTAATATATTTGAGGAAGACGACAGTGATTTTGAAGAGGAATCAACACGTCCTGAGCTCTTAACTTAGGAAGAAGCTAAGTGATCTTATCAGAGATTTGAACCTTCCAAAGGATTCTTCCGAGTTGCTTGCCTCCAGACTAAAGCAAAAGAATCTTCTTCACCCAGACACCAAAATTACATACTACAGTAATAGAGAAAAAGATCTTTTGCTTTTTTTTCTCAGCAAAATGATATGGTTTTTTGTAATAATATTAAAGGACTGTTAGGACAAAATGGGTGTATCTGAATATACACCAGATCACTGGCGTCTTTTTATCGACATTTCCAAACGAAGTTTAAAGTGTGTCCTTTTACATAATGGCAACAAATATGGAAGTATACCAATTGGGCATTCTACAAAAATGAAAGAAGAATATAAAACAATTTCGCTGGTGCTAAAAAACATTAAGTATGACCAACATCAGTGGGCGATCTGAGTTGATTTTAAGATGGTGAACTTTCTCCTAGGACAACAAGGTGGCTATACAAAATATTCCTTGTTTCCTGTGTCTTTGGATAGCAGGGCTAAGGACTAACACTGAAGTAGAAGAAAATGGCATCCGAGAGATGCTTCAGTTCAAGGAGAAGCTAATGTAGTTAACGAAGCATTGGTCGACCGAGAGAAAATAATATTACCTCCGTTACATATTAAACTAGGGCTGATAAAACAATTTGTAAAGGCCCTAGACAGAATCGTCCTTGTTTTGAATACTTGTCCAGCAAATTCCCTGCACTAAGTAAAGAAAAATTGAAAGCCGAATATTTGATGGGCCTCAGATACGACAACTTATAAAAGATTCGCATTTTACGGAATCGATGACTGAAATTGAATGTAATGCATGGTGCTCTATTGTGAGAAAATTATCTGGATATAGTGGAAGAAATGCTCAACAATTTTAACAAACACGGTTGTCATATGAGTATTAAAATTCATTACCTCCACAGCCACTTAGACGTTCCAGAAAATCATGGTGAACTTAGTGAGGAAACAAGGGAAACGTTTCCACCAAGATATCAAAACGATGGAAGAGAGGTATCAGGGGAGATGGGACACTCACATGATGGCGGATTACTGCTGGAGTCTTCAAAGGGACCGTCCTTTTAAAGCATTTGCAAGAAAATCATATAAAAGGAAGTTTTTAGGTGACGCTGAATAGCAGATTTGTGCTGCGATGCTGGTTAGATAAAAAGTTAAGTTTTTTTGGCAGATATGTGTGATGATTTTTGTAAGAACATTATTGTACAAAAATATCTTACTTTTTATTAGTGTTTTGTTTATTTAATTGGTAGCAGCACTACATATATGTAGCTAGTGCTGCGTTAAATTACCCTATATGTTAGAAATGTGATCTGTTGTATTTCCTGAAAACGATCTGATGGAGCAAATATGGTGGCATTTTTGGATTCAGCAGACTCAAGTTACCTAGAAACAGTAAAAAAATTTCCGAGAGCAAACTGTGTGTTTACCAGTGTAATATATCTATATTTACATAGTATTTTGTAATTAATTAAATCAGTAAACATATGACACGTTTGATAAATTTTTTTTCCGAATTTTCCATACTTGGATGACTTCATTATTGCACCAGAAATTACCATTATTAATGTACCATTTTTAAAATGATCTAAGATTTTCAACAGTTCCACAAATTAGTGATACTATTTTCATATAGCCGTAACGAATTTAGACTTTAGAACGAACGATAAAAAACATAATGAACTATCTTTTAAAATAGTAGTAACATAATCGTATAAATGCATGCACTAGTCAAGACATTAGAATATATTCGTAGAAACGACATCAGAGATAATTAGAAAGAACCAGTTTTTAAGATATTTATATTAATTAAAAACATAAGTAATGAAATATAAGAGAGAAGTTCTTCAGTTCAAAATATCTCACTAAAACTGTTACAAGTTTGTATTCCTAAAAAATGGTGGCATTAATATTGACGTTAAATACTAAAATAGTTTACGATTGTCCATATGAATACTATAATATTTCAGATTACTGATCTCTTTATATGCTTAATCATATAGAGATCAAAAGTTTGATTGTTGATAAGAACGCAAAAAACCTTATTTCCGCTTTAATCCATATATTATTATGATAATCCCTATTCTTTCTAAACTTAAAATGTGAATCATTTGAAAACGTTGCCGGATTGTAACCATCTCCTTGTGGACCATGGTTTGACTTACTTTTAATGTAATGATTGTGTTATATGATATGGGTACTCCGTTTACGTATTTAAAATAATTTTGCCTTTTCAGACGTGTTCTCGTTTATAAGCTGTAGGCATTTTTGTATAGTCCAATTTACTTGGCATAAGTTAAGTCCTACTTGCTTATACTTAGTAAAGATGTGATTTCGAAAAGTCAGTCTTCTGTGTAGATGCATTCTTAAATCTTTAACGTCATCAGTTTGAGGTAAAGTGTAGTTGTTTAATTAAACTGGTAAACATGATTCTTTGCGAAGAGAAAATGTGATTTGTTGATTTTGCTTCGTTTGCTTTCATACCCCATTTGGATAACTAGTTTTGAATTGTGTTTACAATAGTTTAAAATAAAAAACAGATGTATGATTTACGAAAGAGGCCGCTGTAACCATCGGAGTAATGGAAATGTCATTAGTGTTCATTAGAAACAGGATTTCTCCTAAAACGTTGACTTGTGGTACACCTGATTTGATGAAGTTTAGGGAAGAGTAAGCATTACTTTGTCCTACTTGCCTATACTTAGTGAAGATGTGTATTCGCAAAGTTAGTCTTCTGTCCAGATGCATTCCTAATTATTTATCGTCATCAGCTTGACGTAAAATGTAGTTGTTTAATTGGACGTAAACATGTTTCTTTAAGGAGAGAGAATGTGATGTATGTTGATTTTGCTTCGTTTTGCTTTTAAGTCCCATTTTTCTTCTTAGATTGCCGTCTCCCTACGGAGGTTGGCAATCATAATAGCTGTTTTTATTTATCAACTTGCTGCTCTAATCAAATCAATCGATCTGCATTAATACCAATCCCGTAGATTTTTCAACCATGAGTTCTGCCTACGGCCAACAGATCTTCTTCCCTGAATCTTTCCCTGTATTATGACTCTTAAAATTTCATATTTTGGTCCCCTCATCACGTGGTCTAGGTATTCCAGTTTTCTGGTTTGTATAATGGTGATTAGTTGTTTCTTTACCAACCCTTTCCAGTACTTCGTTATTTGTAATTTTATCAGTCCATTATATTTTTAATACTCTGCGGTTTAACCAGGGTTCGAAAGCCTTGATTCTTTTTAAATTGCATTTTTTCAATGTCCAAGTCTCAGCTCCATATAATAATATTGAAATTATATAACAGCGAATGGTACGTAGTCTGATCTCCAAATTTAGATTTTTGCACGTTAAGAGTGGCGTTCATTCGTTATAAATGCTGATCTGACAATCTCTATTCGCCTGTTTATTTCTACAGTATGATCATTGGTTTCTTTGATTAAAGTTCCCAAGTACTGATATTTTTCTACTTGTTCTTTGATGTATATTTGTGGTCTTTTTGTAATTAGCATGTACTTCGTTTTTTTAGCGTTTATAGTAATTCCTATCTCAGTACTATTCATACTCAAGTTTTCGATAAGCTGTTGTAGATACCCTATATACACTGTGTCGTCTGCATATCGTAAGTTGTTAATTCATTTTCCGTTAACGGTGACTCCCGCTTCGATATTATTGAGCGTGTTTTGAAAATTTTTTTCAGAATATTAAACAAAAGAACAGAAGTTAAACAAAAGTGGCGATAAAAACACAGTCTAGACTGTGTCTAACTCCTCTACAGATCTTCATTTCTTCTGAGTGTTGCCCATTAATTTAAACTATGGCACTTTGGTTTCAATATAATGTTTGCACTATATTTATGATTTTACTGTCAATTCGCATGTTCATAAGTATTGATAGTTTTTTAGATATATAAGTTTTTTGTTTTTTAGATATATATTTAAAGGAACACCAGAAGAAATTAAAAACCAATTTAAGGTTAAAATAAAAAATGTCAACTCAGAGCTACAGCCAGAAATAAGCAAATCAGAAATAAAGAAGGCATTGAAAAAAATGAAAAACAACAAATCGCCTGGAAAAGATGGAATAACTGCAGAGATGCTGAAATGTGGTGGAAAAGTGGTAATTAATACTCTACATCCCCTTTTTAATAAGATATTAAAAGGAAAAAAGAATCCCAAACAACTGGAAGGAATCAGTAACCATTATCCTACACAAGAAAGGGAGTAAGAAGTTATTTATGATTTTCTTGGTTCTTACTCACTATATAACATTAAATAACATTGAATTTACTTCAGACCACTATGGTCATTTGCTGTGCTAATTTTTTACAAGTTCATATATGTTGTTAGTTGCTTAACTGTTTATACAAGATCAGCGTATTATGTCCATTTACTTAGTTTCATTCACATGTTTGTTAATAACATTGACTGCTACATATCTTTTTAAGGTAACAATTAACATCGTTTCCATGATTGTGTGGTTCTCATATTGTAAAAATTTTTTTAGATGAACTGATGATGCTTTCAAAACTCGAAAGCGAAACGTCTTCAAAATAGATAAAGTAGCCTATCAACTTTGTCTTTTATTTCTCCACCTAGAGACCGATATAAGAAACCCACCACTCGTCTGAGTGATCCTTATATTTATATATATATATATATATATATATATATATATATATATATATATATATAATTAATATATATATATATATATATATATATATATATATATAATCATTAAAAAAATATATATAAACAAGATATATATAATCAATACAAATAAATAGAGGAATGAGACAGGGTGATACAATATCACCGAAACTTTTCAATCAGGCTCTTGAAGATACTTTTAAAAGATTAGAATGGAAGAAAAAGGTATAAAAATTTGTGGACAACGCTTGAACCATCTAAGGTACACTGATGATATCATATTGATAACTGATAAAAAAGAAGAATTATTTGAAATGATGAAAGAACTAGACGTACAAGCAAGAAAGATAGGCCGTAATATTAATTACAGCAAGACCAAAACCATAACAAATACAGATGAAGACATCACAATGAGAATCGGACAAGATGAAATAGAACAAGTTCAGGATTATAATATCTTGGTCAAAGTATAAAACTTAACAAAGAGAACCAAACAGCAGATATAAAGAGACGAGTTAGACTGGCATGGGCGGCATTTGGTAAACTAAGCTACATTCTTAAAAACAAAGATATCCACAGCATCTTAAGACCAAAGTATACAATAAATGCGTACTCCCTGTTCTTACTTATGGTTCCCAAATGTGGACATTTACAAAAGCAAACATGGACAAAATCATAAAAACCCAAAGAGCAAAAGAGAAACGAGTGGATAAGAGAGAAAACAAAGTGAGGGATGTTATACAAGAAGTTGCAAAATTGAAATGGTGGATTTGCCGGACACAATATAAGACAAAAAGAAGACCGATGGAAGAAAATTCTTATAAGTTGGAGACCGTGGAAATATAAGCGAAGCAGAGGAAGGCCCCAAATGAGATGGGCAGATGATATCAAGAAGCAGTCTTAGCAGAAGCAGCTTATCAATTGAAAAGGATTGGGGAGGCCTATGTCCAAAGATGGACCGAAGAAGGCTAATTAGATAGATAGATAGATAGATAGTTTTTTGTGCCTTACTTTATCGAAAGCTTTTTCGTAGTCAACGAAGCACAAGTGTAGATCAACGTTTGCATCCCGACATCGCTAAATAAATATGTTAATGTCAAATAGTCCTTCTCGAGTACCCATTCCATTTCGGAACCCGAACTGCGTCTCGCTAATATCGTCTTCTAGCCTTTCGTCCCATTTGCGCGCTAATATCGCTCCTCTAGCCATTCGCCCACTTTTGAATGATTGTGTTTGTAACGGCTTAGATGCTTATTTGAGATAAGAATAGATGTATTATTTACGAAAGAGGCCGCTGTATCATTAGAATTAGATCAAATTAGAAACAGGATTGTTCCTAGACCGTTGACTTGTGGTACACCTGATTTGATGAAGTTTAGGGAAAAGTAATCAGTATTTTGGCTGATACAGAAAAATCTTTTTGGTAGGTAGGATTTGAGAACCAAAAGTGAGGATATGGGAGTAGTGTATATTATATAATAGACCAGTGTGCCATAGTTACTGATAAAGGCTACAGAGCAGTAGAGTTTTTCAATGTGTCTTATCAACTATTCTATGAGCTTGTTCCTTCGTGTCCTGAGTATTAAGGACACTCTTTATACTCAGGACAAGAGTGTTGTGTATATACAAGAACTCTTTGATGAAAATAGTTCCAAACAAACTCCGTCCTATATATGAAATACCTACTTTCCAATCACAACAGATGAAGTGGAAAAAACAATATCACAACTAAAATTTTTCAATGCTCCTGGAACTGATAATGCATATGCTGAACTCATAAAGGTATTTAACACCAACTAAAAAAAATATTATTGAAATATGTTTAACCCTTTCGCTCATGATTTTTTTTAAACTCAGCCTAAAAATTTGAAATTTTGAATATTGGTTACTTGAATTTATTTAAGATTTATGGAGTTTATTCCAAGTCAAAAAGTATTTCCATTTTTGAAAAATAGCATGTCCACACATGAGGACATTGTGAGATAACGGGGTAAAAAGACTGTGGGTTAGAGAAAAAATAAATAATGAGAACAATGATAATATTTATTCAATGCACATTATACATGATTTATATACTGTGGTACTCCACAAAACAATTGTTAATATTGGTCAAACATAAATGAACTTTGCATTTGAGGCAAGATGTACGAGATTTTCCCTTGCATCCGGGTTTCTTGCAACGCGAAGCATTTTTCAATTTATCAATAGAAGGTAAATGTCCTACATTGTCCAATCTTACTTCCTTCACTGGACGTATTTCAATGTTTTTTCTTTTAGGTGTTTTTGGTTCAGGCCTTATCGAAAGCGGTCGTCCTCTTTTTTTATTGACTGTTTTTTCTATAGCTAAAAGAACTTCAGCAATTTCTGCGCGAAAGTGCACCAAATCTAAGATTCTTTGCTTTGGTATTTGCAAATTTGTTGCTTGCCTACTATATTCTAGCCATGCATTTGTACAGGCTAAATCTATACCATGTGTGAACATTCGCAATGTCCATTTACGTGACCTAATAAAGGTCCTGTACAATGTTAGTAAGAAATTGAATTTGTCAACACCTCCCATTGACAAATTGTAATCCTTTATTACCTGTGGTCTATTTATTTCTATATAGGTCTTGTTTGTTTTGTCCCATCGTTTACACTTGTCGATCGTCCCAATTCCTATATAATTAGATGCCATTATTACAGGTTTGTTATCATACCACTTTGTCATGATTACCTCCCCATCGTTGCTGATTATTTCTTCTGCACTACCACGTCCATGGTTTTTCATTACTTTATCAGCAGAGAAGCTAGGGCTACTGAATCTATTTTGCCGTGCAGTACAAACGGCAAAGATATTTTTTTGGCGCAGAATTTGTAACAACCAATAACTAGAGAAATAATTATCAAAATAGACTTTGCAATTATCCTCTGTGATGCGATCACACAGCTTCAAAACGACAGCTGCGCCTTGTCCGAAAACTGTCATTTGTGTTTGATCCAATTCCGTTTTAGCTCCCTGATAAATTATAAAATCGAACATCTGCCCACTTGCACCGCAAATTGCAAATATTTTTATTCCCCATGGATTTGGTTTGTTTTTTATATATTGCTTCACATTGAGTGATCCTTTGAACGGCACTATTTGTTCATCAATTGACAGATTTGTCTCCAATGGAAGTGACAGCAAACGGGCGCGTATTGTTTCGTACAAAGGACGAACTTTCCAAAACCTATCCTGATGCTCAACGTTATCTATTGTATCCACAAAATGTAAAGTTTGCCTCAAGGAGTAAAATCTATTTAGAGGCATACTCTCAGCAATTTTGGGCACTCGTAATTTTGCATCCCAATAAAATTGGATTCTAGGATAATGTAAATTTCCCATAAGTATATGTATACCAACGAAAATTTGCATTTCCTCTACATTCGTTGGGGAAAATCGTATTTGGTTCTGTACAGCATACAGGTTTGTAAACTCTGCCATACGTTCAAATAAATCTCTTGTAAAGTACTTGCAGAAGATAGCATAAGGGCTCTCCAATTCTACAACTGGCGTTACATCTTCTACAAACCACTGGATGGTTGGAGTGAGATATCTCACTTTGGTACGCCATTTGATATCATCCTTAGGGGTAAGATGATTATTTATAAGGTAATCATGAACTCTGATCTTACCTTCAGAAAATGCCTGAGAAGTGCTTGGTCCTGCAGCGGCCACAGGGCCCACAGGCTCCACTTCTACTGCGAGAGGTTCATCTTCAATATTAAGTTCATCTGGACCACTATTTCCTGTTTGTAAGTTTACTTCTTCAGTTTCTCCTGAAAATAAATAATTATTAGTTGTTTATATTACTTCAAAATAAATATTTTTACCTTCCAAATCTTCAAATATCTGCTCCAAAGCATCAATGTCATCACCGTCGTCTGACATATATTCAATATCTGAAAGATTTTCTATTATATTAAGCAGCTGCTCATGGGTCAAAGGTCGTTTTAAGTCCATGCTGGCTACTGAAATATTACAAATATATTTATTCCAACAAGTACTATGAATGGACTAGGTTATATTTACCTACTCTAGAAGAACCCGTTTACTCACAGAGTCCACAAGTGAGGACGTCACTTTTCAGTAAGAATACAAAGCCAAAAATCAATTTATTCCACTTACAACTACGTATTCCACAAAAATGCACCTTTTCGAACATATAATAATTTTTACAACATGTGGGTGAGTCACCTAGTCTAAAAATAAATTACTGTTCTTTGCGCGGTATAGATGTCTGCACAGTGGCCAGAATCTTACTAAAACTTTTCCGATCGTTTCTTCTACTTGCCAACAGATGGGGTCTAGTGCATGAATAAGGAATATTTAGAGGTCCCTTAACGTGGACAACATGAGCAAACAGTCATACTCTTATAATTTCGTACAACTGAGCGCGTAGAAATGTATGTCCACATTTGTGGACGCCGTGAGTGAAAAACGGAGTATAAGGACCATATAAGCTGACCATAAGCTTAATGAGCCATATTTTAAAGTTATTTCCAAAAAAGATACATTAAAAGATATATAGACTATGCGACGAAAAAATCAGCCACACACAGTTTGGTTTTCGGATCGCATTGGGTACGAGAAAGGCTCTAATTCGCATACAAGTGCTATTTCAACGATGTAGAGATGTAAATTGCGATATTCATGCATGCTTCATTGATTAAACATAATACGCTCTATACAGTAAAACACGACAAGCTGATTTAGCTATTACAAATATAGGAATAAACACCCATTTGTTTGATTGTAATCTTTATCGTAATCAAACATCGTCTATCTGCATAGGGGCAGGAGAATCCGATGATAACAAAATCAACGTGGGGTCCGACAGGAATGTTTACTATCACCCTTGCTGTTTAACATATACACTGAGGAAATCTTTCAAGAAGCAGTAGAGGCAGTTGAAACCAGAATTCGAATTAATGCAGAATATACCAATAACATCAGATACGCGGATGAGACAGTGGTATTCGCTGACAGTTATGAAGCCCTTCAGGAGTTAATGAATAGAATCGCAGAAGTATTTCAGAGATATAGACTTTTACTAAGAAGAAACAGCAAATTGAAAGAATCAGCGCGAATTTTCAATCAATAGAAAGAGTACAACTACCTTGGTACGAACGTTAATGAAAATTGGGATCATTCCCTAGAAATAAAATGTGGCTAAATTATGGCATATTTAAAAAAATGGCTAAGCTATTCAAATGGCAAGATTTATCAGTACCCATAAAAATCAGGTTACTACGATGTTGTAACTTTCCTATACTGTTGTACGCAGTTGAGTCGTGGACTCTCACAGACGCTACCTATAAGAAAATTGAGGCTTCCGAAATGTGGCTTTATCGTCAAATCCTGAAGATATTCTATACCGACCACGTTACTAACCAGGGCGTTTTATTAAGAATGCAAAAAGGAAAAGAGTTGTTAACTCCAATAAAAACAGCCAAAATCGAATACCATGATGACATCATAAGGAACAGCGAAAGATATGGGTTGCTGCAATTAATTCTACAAGGATCAGTAGAATAAAACGAGGATCAGGAAGGCGAAGGATTTTCTGGCTGAACAATCTACGTGCGTGGTTTAAACACAACAACCAGAAATCTTTTCAGAGCCGCAGTTTGTAAAAATACAGATTGCCAAGCTGGGCGCCAACATCCGAGACGGATAGGCACTACAAGAAGAAGATATAGTAAGTTAAGTATGGTGCCGATCATCCTTCTAACTTACTTAGGTAAAGTAACTTGATTTGTTGACTGGAAAGATAGAGTTGGATAGGTGACTGAGTTTATATTTGTTGTAATTATTGTAATTGTGTTTTGAACCGAACATCCTCTGTAGTTTGCTGGGTAATTCCCATTCCATTGCAGTTTATGTATATTACGTTTTCGTCTTTAACATTAAACGAAAGATTTTGTAATGATGAGTTTTCATTTTAACTAAAATAACTACACAAACAATTTTATGCTTATTGACTGAACTATAATGTACAAAAATAACTCAATGTAATTAGTAAAACTAAAGTAGTTGATACTTTGAGTGACTTAATATAAACAAACATTCTGTTCGCTGTAGGTACAATCGATTATGTAAAAAATTCCGAAGTGACTTAAAATGCTACTTTTTCATTCTCTCTCGAGTTCGTAGAAATTTTAAATTTAAACAAATATTTAGGAAATGCGACAACTGTATGTTGTCTGACATTGGAGAATAATTCCTAAAAATATTCGGTAAGATACAGATAAATATTATTCTTTGTGTTCTGGGAAGTCAGTTATTATATTCCTGAAAAAGCTTTAGAAAAAGCGTTTCTTTAATTACATTTAGAAAGCAATGAGAAAATGTATATGCCGTATTTTACGACAACTTTATATAAATATAGCATTATTGAAAAACATTTTTAATTCAACTTTGTTTTAACAACACCTAATATCGTTCTTATTTTTCTTCTTATGGGTAACCTTCTTTCTTCCTGTGACGCTGAGCTCGAATTTTTCCGACTTTATATTATATCGGGTCGGTTTCATTATTTTTTGTTATTTTTGACGTTTCAATTCTCGTTCCTGTGATTTGGAAACTACAAACAAAAAATGTTTTAACCCTTTTAAGCCGGCCATCACGATACAGCGGCGTTGTTCAACTTCGTCGAGTTCGACGAATTGACAAGGATTTTGATCGTGTGTGACCGTGCATCCAATGAAATCGTACAATTTGACCGCAGACAGACTGGCCTGTCTGCTGCAGTACTGCAGAGTTGATCTCATCAATTTGTTGAGCGTGTGTGACCGTTTACAATTTGTCGATACTGCAAAAATACATTTTTAACTACACACTTGCTTTGATCATATAGAAAATCGACATAGCTTCATTTAGTGAGAATTTTTTAAGAGAGTTTTTTGAATTATATAAAGAACAAGAATGCTTATGGCGAATTAAAGGTAAAATGTATTACGATAGAAACGCCCGAAAACAGGCAATGGACATTCTAATTTTAAAGTTCCAAGAAGTAAACAAAGATGCGAATGAAGAGCTTATAAGAAAAAAATTAACAATTTTAGAACATCCTATAAAAGAGAATTAAAATTAGTATTGCAGTCAAGTAAATCAGGTGCAGGAAACAGATGAGATTTATTTTGGACCAAAATCTTGCATTTTTGCACCAAAATCTGCGTTTCATTTTAGGTTTCTTTTTACGCTTAGTTATACACAAAGCAAGAGACGCTAAAATGATTGTTTGATTTGACATGGTCGAGAACCGAACAAATACTGCGGCGCAGTACGGTGTGTGGGCGCACCAGATATGCCAACAAATTGAACAACGCCGCTGTCCGATTATGTCGAACGACACCGCTGTACCGTGAGTGGCCGGCTAGTCATAAACGTCCCTCCTATGAGGATACAACAATATTCCGAAATAACATGTTCTCTGTGGAAGGCAGTATATTTACTTATTCATGAATAATAGTTCAACCTATGAGCGGACCCATTACAACTGAGATAAAGTTGATTACTGCAGCGTTCGGAAGACTCTCATACGTACTTAAAAATAAAAATATACTTCAAAGACTGCGAACCTAAGTGTTCAATTCTTGTATCATCGGCAAAGCCACGACGCGACTTCGACTGGGTCATACGCGACTAACGAATAGCTACGTGTTCTCCAATAAACTAGAACCAAGATGTGACAACTATGATGAAAAAATAACAATCAAACATATATTGGAGAAATATCCAGCATTAACGCCAAAGCGCATATTGTACAGTATACCCAACAAACTAAGTGATACCCAACAAACTAAGTGATATTTTAGGTCTACAGTGCAATATTTCAAACATAAAAATGTTTCTTAACCTCAATTAACGTTTTAAATGCTATCTAAACTAATATTATAAATGTAATAGAAAATTATTGTTCGCATATCATTGTTTCACTAATAGCCAATTACCTTAATCAATTACTTGCAATCTCAATCATGTAAACTTAGTATAAAAAGCTATTTAGGCTTAGGCCTTTCAGACAAATCGAATGGAGACTGCTTTCGCGAAATCTGAGCATCAGGGTCATGTGGGGCAAACATGGGCTTGGTAACCAAAACTCTCAGTTGCCCAGCCGGCGAGGAGAACAAAATTTATTTTGATATAATGTTGAATGCTTGAATAAATGAACATTGATCAAATGAAAAGGCAGATATTGAGCACAGTTTATTAATCAAATCTACTTTCGCTGCCTAGAGCATCTTCAGGGACATTTCGTCAATTTTGGCCTATACAACAATTAAATCCACAAGAAAAAAAATTCCTGTAGCTGGCTGTATACCACGTATCACAAAAAGAGGTTAGTCTTTGTAAATTGGTATATTTATTTAAAAAACCCTTAAAAGGGTTACATCAATAAAACAAACGTTTTCGGACCACACAGTCCATCGTCAGGTTTTAAAATCGAAAAATGCCTAAAAATAAGTAATAAACCATTTAGTTAAAACCAACGAGATTATGAAATTTTGACTATGGTTGAAAAGCAAAAGATGGTTATACTTACTAGGTCACAATGCCTGAGCCACCAAAATGACCATCAAACCTCATTATGCTTCTTTGCCATACCTTCAAGAACGTCTTTCTGGAGATCTTAGATACATCCTAAAAGATCTGTTTGAGAATGCCCACATTTCTTTCAAAGTCCCGAACAATCTAGGACAATGTTTAACCAATACAAAAGATCCCATCAACTACATGGATCGTAGTGGTGTTTATAAAATTACAGTGCTCTGATTTTGATGCTACATATATAGGTAGAACCTGTATATCACTAACTTCTCGTTCCTTAGAACACACTAAAAAAGAGAACACTTCCACCTTCTCTCATCTTGCAAAACACAACATACCCTCAACATCCAGAAGATGTCTCTTTGTTACATAATATTCCCCAAAAAATTTTCTAAAATTAGATCTATATGAAGACTTGGAAATAGTCAAAGAAAAACAAAATAGCCCAATTGCGTTAATCGCCATGTATCTTTCAACCGTGACTTTCAACCTTTACATCGTCAACTTTTTTCATAGTTCACACTTCACTGCCCTACTTTCTCTGCCTTATTTTTCTATATAAACGTCAACACCTTAATCCTACACAATTTTGTGTTTCTTTAAACACCCATTCTCTACAATATCGCCACACCTTCCTCTCACAAATTTTCGACCCCAATGTTAACTTCAGAAACCCTCCACATCTATCATACCAACATATCACCATCTTATCCACTCTTCACTTCTACCTCACATTCCTGTCAATTCTGTTCTCTTTCATATTTCTTGGTCAATTCATATATCAAACATGTATCCAATAGTTTTAATTTAGTAATCACTCAAACATATCTAACAATTTATTAAAATTCATAATCTACCATATTACAAAGAATCCTTATCTACCATTGTCCACCTTCTCTCGGTCAACAACTTAGTAGCACACTTATAACAACAAATTTCAGGTTTCTACAAACTGAATTTAATACCACCAAAATAGATTTTGTTCATGGTGCTAGATACTTTAAGTATAAAGGACCCCTATTATCTCTAAATTGTTGATTAACTCCTTTTCTCCTTCAACCGCCCCCCCCCCTTCCTTTTCTTCAGTCATTTCCTTTACTTTTATTCTCATTAGTCTCTGAGGAACCCAGCCTCTTCAATTTTAAATTCAATCACATAGGTTACTACTTTAATTTCTTCAGCCTGTAGATTTCCATCTTACTAAAACTTAATTTTATTAATTTTTCACCATAGGAGCAGTCTTAAATAAAGTCATTTAAATATGAGGTCTGATATTAGCTTCAAATATTTGTTATTTAATTTTTACCTTGTCCTAGATGTGATAAACATAAAGGATAATTTTCACATATATAAGCTAATCCAACATAAAATACACTTTTAGACAACATTCCATACGACAAAAAAGCAACATAAGTTGCCTAAGGGCACAGGTCATTCTATTAATCATGACTATAAAAACCATCATTGATTTCACATCTTTTATACCCTAAATTAATAAATAAAAAAGTTTTTTTAAATCGCAACACCTAGATTGTTGTTATTTTTTAAAATCATTAAAACTTGTTGAATCTTTTGGGTGTAGTAATACTATCTACAACTAATATAGTTTTTGTTGCATTGACATTCTGTTTTCATCCTTCACAAGTATCTTGTCAATCAGTTCCCAGCTGTTCTCCGCGTGTAGAGGTTCTCTCTCACCGGCTCTGGAACTCGATTCAGCCATGTGTTACCTCTAGTCAAATTTAATTTAATACTGAACATCACAGTTATTTTACAACACAATGTACAATCTTTTATAACTAAATGTAATTTAAAGGGATTTTACCCTAGTATTTTGGTGGCTCAGGCATTGTGACCTAGTAAGTATAACCATCTTTTGCTTTTCAACCATAGTCAAAATTTCATAATCTCGTTTGTTTTAACTAAATGGTTTATACTTATTTTTAGGCATTTTCGATTTTAAAACCTGATGATGGACTGTGTGGTCCGAAAACGTTTGTTTTATTGATGTAGCCCTTTTAAGGGTTTTTTAAATAAATATACCCATTTACAAAGGCTAACCTCTTTTTTTTATACAACAATTATAGAATGTCATAAACATAAAATTGTACATTACACTACACTACACAAAGGACAAACACTTTAAAATTTTTAAAATAGGCGAAGCTACATTATGGTTGGCATCAGCAGAGAGAATGGCATATTTATTTTGCCAAATCGTCGGCTGAGTGACTGAGAACACACATATTTTGGACAAACTGTAACTCTAGGTATTAATAACATTTAATTAAATCATAAAAAGGATGATGCAACCTCCGATAATCATTTCAGGAGAAAAAATAAAATATCAGCTCCCAGACCAAAATATAACAAATATTTGGTAATAATATAATTACATATTATCAATAAAGTTCGCAGTACCTATTTGAGTGTGAATTACTAACCTTTGGATGTGTCAACTACTGAGACTTTTGCAACACCTTTTGTAAATTGTATAAAAAATATTTTAAAAGGCAATTTTCCGATAATTTGTTTGTAAATTGGATATTTAGAAAACATTAGATTACCTGAACATACATATCTTTTAGTAAAGTTCAACACTGTCGGTTTGAGAATTTTTTTTTCATTCTTATACCACCACTCTATTATAGTACATTTACTTTACTATAATTGCCTCCTGTATGATCGTAAACTATAATTTACTAATAACGTGCTGAATTGTTTAGCAAGTCTCTTCACAGACAGTTTATGAAGATCATGTGCGGTCTGTGTAGAAGTAAGCCTCTTAACATGAAAGAAAATTCAAACATCCAAATAGCACGATAACGATGATATATATGAGGTGCCGGCAAAAATATCCCATTAAATAAACGAAACTACTCGAGCATCGTTATCTCTCAGCTTGATATCCATGGTCTTTATTTCATGGACTCTATTTGATTTTATCATTTCGGGTATCAGGTTAATAGTGGACTACGTGAGCATAGGTTGCTGCCCACTATTTTATTTAATGGTGGTTTTTTTATACGAGATCTGCGATTTTATATATTTATGCCATATTCGAATAAACATAATTTAATCATATACAAACATATTGTTGAGACAGACAATATTATTTGTCTTATTAAAAACCACTATTGACTTAATTTGCTACTGCTCTAGGTAGTCAGTGTACTGTAAACTCAAAATATTTTCTTAATTTTTTGAGCCAAGAAATTTGTTCGTTCGTCGTTTATGTTATTGTTATTTATTTATATATTTGAAAATTTTTAGACCTTTTCACGATATGTTTGTGATATTCGAGTTTTATCTTTAAAAGGCGTTGAATATTTCTTTATTAGTCTGAACTAGCCACTAGGTGCTCTCTATTCACTAATCTGTTAGTCTATATACATCCTGGCATACTTTTATAAATATTTCAAGCGGTTCGCCGATATTGCTGATAAAATTGGATAGCAAGATAGCCTCTTAGCATTCGGGTTTTGGGGTTTGGGTTAATGGTTTTGACACAGAAAAATATCTTGGTATCTCTTTACGTGATAGAGAGAAAACATTGCTATCTACAAGAGAGATTTTGCAATCTCTATGCGTGCCTTAAGTTCGATGAAGCAAAAAAATATTAATTTTTTTGTTTCATCTATAGACATTACTTGTTACACGGTTTCCTTACATGTTTGTGATTATAATAAAATTAGTTTTGGTAGGGTTGGTACGAGCAGAAGATTTGCGTCTGTTTTGGAGATGGTCCATGTTTCTGACCCATATGTCAGCACTGGTAGGATGAGTGTTCGATATATTATTAGTTTGGTTTTCTGGCTTAAATTTCTGACATTTGTTTGCTAGCAGTACCCTCCGTTTAACTTCTTCAGATGTGTCATTATCGTTTGTTATGAGAGAACCCAAATATGATAAACTTATTTACTACCTCAAAATTTATATTGGTCTATACTGAAGTTTTGTTCGGCGTTATGGCCTAGGAGGACAAAATTCGTTTAAACGATGTGTGATTATATCGTTTTCGTTCACGGCGCGCCAAAGTAGGTGGCGCGCTCTGCTCGCAAAACCACTGCAGTGGTGAAGCTTTAGGAGACATTCGTTCTACTTTCCGTGGTTTGAATTTGTATCAGCCCAAGTGTCTGACGATGGCTGGGATAGGCCGAAATGATCATAACACTTTTAGTCATACCGATTCGAGCACGGGAAGTTTAACGATATTTGTCCGCCTAGGCCATATATTTGGCCAATTTAATACAACAAAGCGGATATCAGCTTTTTGCTAAAAGATTTATTCTTTACACATTTCGCATAGCCCAGAGGTAGAAAACGATGTGATTATATCGTTTTCGTTCACGGCCGCCAAAGTAGGTGGCGCCTCTGCTCGCAAACCACTGCAGTGGTGAAGCTTTAGGAGACATTCGTTCTACTTTCCGTGTTTGAATTTGTATCAGCCCAAGTGTCTGACGATGGCTGGGATAGGCCGAAATGATCATAACACTTTAGTGATACCGATTCGAGCACGGGAAGTTTAACGAATTTGTCCTCCTAGGCCATATATTTGGCCAATTTAATACAACAAAGCGATAGCAGCTTTTTGCTAAAAGATTTATTCTTTACACATTTCGCATAGCCCAGAGGTAGAAAACGATGTGATTATATCGTTTTCGTTCACGGCCGCCAAAGTAGGTGGCGCCTCTGCTCGCAAACCACTGCAGTGGTGAAGCTTTAGGAGACATTCGTTCTACTTTCCGTGTTTGAATTTGTATCAGCCCAAGTGTCTGACGATGGCTGGGATAGGCCGAAATGATCATAACACTTTAGTGATACCGATTCGATCACGGGAAGTTTAACGAATTTGTCCTCCTAGGCCATATATTTGGCCAATTTAATACAACAAAGCGATAGCAGCTTTTTACTAAAAGATTTATTCTTTATGTTTTGAATTTGCTGCACGTAATTCTATGTGCTTTGTGACATAGGCCACTAATTTCCTGAGATCCCCTCGAAGTTGTTATTTCATCCCATCCATACGTGTAGCCTAAACCAGATGATACTTCATGGCAGCCCAAGTTGTAAGTATACATATTACGTTTAAAGTATGCGATAGATGTGGGTTAGTTTTCTAAAAGCATAGGTTTTCTCTAGGTCAAAGTGAATGTATCGTAATAATCGTCAGTCTGGCCTTTTCTGTTTTATTTTTCATAAAACTACGTGCAAGCTCGGCCTTTCTAAGATCAAATTGTGCTCTACTTCATTCTGTCTTATCTCATTATCATCTGTTATTGCAGCATTTTTTAAATTGTACGCATCACACTTAGAGCACGTATCTTTTTGTGGTACATGAAAATGAAGGTTTGTACTCATTATTGGTTGTAAGGTGAAAAATTTTCAATACGTTTCAGGACACTGTTCACGTTCTTCAGATATTCTATTGGTTGGTATACCATGGCCTCGATTATCTGAGCCAGGTTTCACTTTATTTTTATCTTATTAATGGTCCGAGTCCTTCGTCCGTCAGATATCTCGAAAGGTTCCAAGAAAGTATTGTTTACATACTTTCGTCGTTTTCTTCTTTGTATATGTAATGACATATTGGTTAGACACTGTCTTACCAGGTCGTGACTGATCGCTAGGACGTTTTTACTTCAGGTTTCTTTTGCTTGACCAAACGACAAATAAAAGCATTCTGTGCTCTTAATGATTTCAATTGTCAGAATGATTCAAATGTTTTTTTTTCTATCTTGACATGATATCTTTTTAAACCATTTTTTTATTGCAAAAAACATTTTCCTTTCATAGTCTTGGGGAGAGGACTTTCTCGTTTGATTCACAGTCTAAAAACAAAGCACCTTTATTAAAATAACACTCAAAAACATTGTTCTATTTATAGTAGTTTTATTTATTGTTATTATAGAGAATTTAACATTTTGAGGTTAGTTTTTTGATATTTATACAAACAAAATATAATACACAAATTTAACTTACCAGCATTTTCTTGTTTGAGAATCAAAAGGTACCCACTCATCTCCTGAGTAAGCGAAAATACTAGGCTCCTCACTCATATTACTTAAATTGTTGTCATCCATTGTATTGACAAATTACAACTCAAAATACTAAATAACTTGCCTTAGGAATGAAGGAATAGTGATGTAAGTCTGACTTGCACCACTATTCACCCTACTACTAGAGAGATTTTTGTTTGACTGTCAAGTTTGTGCTGCTATCTGTGAGAAAATATAAAGGGTATGACTTACTCAACTGTTGTTACGGATAGACTTGAATATGGAGATTTTGAATATTTAGTATAACATACGATATAGTCTCTAAAGCTATATTAAACTTATGGTTGTATAACCACCCAATTGTTGTCAGTGGACACTTTATTTTTAAATAATTAAGGAGCAATTCACTGTAAGTATTTATTTTCACTTTTATAATGATCTGGCAACATTTATTATTTATGGTAGGGCCAAGAATACTATAATCGTTAATATCCCGCTAGAGTGAAGGTTATAGCACAGTATAAAGAGGTTATAGGTTAAGTTATCCTTATATTTTACCTGACTTCAGTAAGGCATCATCATCAGGTGTTAGAGGTAAGTTTATAAATGTATTATTGGCTGTGATAACTAGAATGATATAACAGGTTAATCTTAGATTAAATTGTACCATTTTCTCGTTTTTTTGCTTATTTTTTACATAAGCATAATTATTATTGTTAATGCCAACAATTGGAATGCCATATTAAAACGAATTATACTAAATGGTAGTGCTGCCAATAATTAGGTAGCCGAGGTTTTATTTACATTTAGTGATTGGCACTATAAGTTCAGGAAGAAAAAATGTATCTAAAGTACAAATTACAAAGCAAAAATACAAAAATATAATGAAAAAATTCTCCAAGAAACAAGCTTAGTAGTAAATAATGCATGCCAAAGGCGGCGAGCAGAAGTTAATATGGGATACCCAGAGCTACTCTGCAATTACGACTAGCGAAAAATTTAATAGTGTCACAGAAAAGAAAAAAAGGAAAAACAAGTTTCTGCTGAGTTATTTTTGGATCAGAACCGCCGACCGAATCCATTTAAAAAACAATCTTCCTGGGGACCATTGGTATCAATCGTTTTTAAGAAGACACCTTAATTAACCAAATATTATTCCATGAAGCTGTAAACAATGCCAGTGGAAACGTGTCAGAAGATGATTTCACAAAGTGGTTTAATAATATACAGGAATATTTAATGGAAAAAAACTGTTTTGACATTCTTTCTGATCCTAGCAGTGTTTACAACGGGAGACAAAACTTTGCAGGGTTCTTGCACCAAAAGGTGCCAAAAAAGATAGAGCTTCTTCTTCTTCTGGTTCTTATCCGTTTCGGATGTTGGAAATCATATTAGCAATCATAACCTTGCTCGCTGCGGCTCGAAACAGCTCCGTTGAGGTTTTCTTAAACCATGTTCTTAAATTCCGCAGCCATGATATTCTCCTTCTACCGGGTCTTCGCTTACCTTTGACTTTACCTTGCAATATAGACTGTAGCAGGGAGTAACGGTGC
The DNA here is from genome assembly GCA_918026665.1 of Diabrotica balteata. NCBI lineage: Eukaryota > Metazoa > Arthropoda > Insecta > Coleoptera > Chrysomelidae > Diabrotica > Diabrotica balteata. The sequence continues at coordinate 104,425,608 of OU898281.1, read as the reverse complement.
TCATTTCTCATAACGTGTCCCAGATATTGCAATTTTATGCGTTTGATTGTAAACACAATCTCTGGTTCCTTCTTCATTTTTCCTAGAACTTCCTTGTTCGTGATCCTTGGCTGTCCATGATATTCTCAGCATTCTTCTATAAAGTCACATCCCAAATTGCTTAAGTGGTGTCTGTAAGCGTCCATGCCTCAGGCCCGTACAACAGCACAGAGAAAACATAGCATCTCAAATGTCTCATTTTTGTATCAAGGGATATGTTGTGACTTTGAAGATGGCGCTCATATTGTTAAAGACCGTTCTTGCCTTTCCCATGCGGCACTTTATTTCCTGTAAATTGCTCCACTGTTCGTTAATAATAGTTCCCAGGTAACAATACTGTTTTACTCGCTCTATCTGCGTCCCATTAATGTATAGATGAGCCCCGTTTATATTCTCCCTGCTGATAATCATTTGTTTCGTTTTGTGGGTATTAATGTTTAGTCCGTACGGTTGACTGTACTCGTTTATTCTGTCCATTAGCCTCTGAAGTCCCTCTAAACTATCTGCTATCACCATGGTGTCGTCGGCATATCTAACATTGTTTACTTTTTCATCATTTAGAAGGATGCCTTGGTCTATTCCGTAAAGAGCCTCGTTAAAAATTTTCTCTGAGTACATATTAAATATCAACGGCGATAGGATACATCCCTGTCTAACACCACGTAGTATTTTTATGTGATCTGTTTCTTCTCCGTTAATTTTCATGTATGCGGTCTGATTCCAGTAGAGTTCTGAAATTTCTGAGGTCTTTGTCATCCAGGTCTGCCTCTTTTAAAATGTTTATCATCTTTTGATGTTGAACTCTGTCAAATGCCTTTTCATAGTCGATCAAGCACGCGTATACGTCGCAGTTAACGTCCCTGCATCTTTGAATCAGTACGACCGAAAAGTGCCTCTCTGGTACCCACTGCGTTAATGAAGCCGAACTGTCTGTCCGATATTTGTTCCTCGCACTTCTTATAAATTCTTCTATGGATGACTATAAGAAACAGTTTCAACATGTGGCTCATTAGGCTGATTGGTTCGATATTCTTCGCACTTTTTAGCCACCTGTTTTTTAGGTATCGCTATGAATTCTGATTCTAGCCATTTATCAGGATGATTCCTGTATTGTATATTTTGATTGAAGATAGCCGTGATCCAAATTATTCCTTATTCCTCCAAGAGTTTTAAAAATTCAGCTTCGATATTATCAGGCCCTACCGCTTCCTGCTTTTCATCCGTTTTATTGCTTCTTCTACCTCGGATTAAGTATGTCCGGGCCCGTCATTCCTCTCTGAAAATGGATGCCTATAATCCGTTCTTTGATCTTGAAAAAGTGTCTCCAAATATATTCTCCATTTGTCTTTCATCTCTTGGGTGTCAATGATTAATTTTCCATTGGTGTCTATGAGTTTCATTGTGTTTCGCTTTTTAAAAGTACTCGTTATTTCTTTTACCTTTTTGTGTACATTTAAATTATCATGCTTGGCTTGTAGTCTTTCTATTTTTTTACATTTCTCTACAGCTTCTTTTTCTTTAGCTTCTCTTATTTTTCTTCTGATGTAAGCCTGCATTTTTTTATACTCATCTTTATTTCCTTTAATTAACCTTCTGCGTTCCATTAAGTGAAGGATTTTTGGAGTCATCCAAGATTTCTTCTTAGAAAAGATAGAGCAAGGCCCATCAAAAACAAATATTACCGCCATCTTCACATTTTCTGCTACGGGAGATTACAACGCCACCGATAATTTTTTATATAAATTGATTTTATAATTGCTTATAAAAGATTACCCAAAAGCATCGCAGAAGGTTGTTCTAGATGGGTGGGGTAATACTACTAGTGAAAAAGGTTGGATGCAAGCAGTGTTTTAGATGATTGTATATCTAATATATTATATCCTTATTTAGTAAAACAACACGTTACACTTTCAATTCGAATGTTTGTAGACGGGCACAAAACACATTTAACATACCAACTAAGTCAACTAGGTACAGAACTCGAAATAATCTTAGTGGCATTATATCCAAATGCCACTAGAATTCTTCAAACCCGCCACGTCTCTAGTTTCAAGCCAACAGAATCATTAATTTGATCGATTTTTGCAACATATGCAAATGAAGATACTTACAGCTTTTAAAAGAAGCCAGAAAAAATGGAAACTCTGATATCACTAGCAAAAGTTACAGGGTACTACTTAATCTATTTAACATTCTACATCCAAATAATCCAAATAATGAAGACGACGATACTTGAAGACGACACAAATTGTAATAGATGAAATGTTTTTGGAAGATATGTCTGTAGTAGAATAGAGAGCAACGATGACTTAAACTTACGATCTAGAATCTGTACCTGTTGTTCTTTTGGAAGAAGTTCCTGAACAAAACAGAAAAGTGGCACAAAGTTTAGCACTTTACTCAGAAAATAATCAAAGAACAATCACAGGAACCGCTGCCATTTTAACTTTTGATTAAGTTCACTCCACTATTCAAAACTCTATAAATAAGAGCAGTAACATGGAAGATTGTTTGCCTTGGGCCAAAATTCCGAACGTAACGGAATACGTAATACCCAAAGATCTAATTTTGTAATTTCTTCTTTAGTTTATAAAAGTGAACTAGAGGAAAAGGAACGCGAAAAAAATGAAAAGGAGCGAACAAAGTTAGCAAATAAAGCAAAACGATTTCTGAAAAGTAGAGAAAATTCCTTGAAAAAAAAAATGTTAAACGAAATACTAAGATTAAGGTACTCAAAGAAACATCTTTATTTCTTCAGAAACCTAGTATTTTAGAGGACGTAAAAGTAAACAAGCTTTTAAATAATGAAGATGATCAACAGCCCCATGAAAAAAAAATATAGAAATAGGTCAATTCCAAAAGCACTTTAGAAATCTGACAGTATTAGGATTTGATCCAGAAGTATCCAGAAACCTGCTCACCACCTAAAAATAATATTTTTAAGAAGAAGGGTATATGCTTTACATGTACTGGAAGTTTTTCCCTGATTAGGTTTAGAGTTAAATGCCAGAAGTGTTCCAGAACATTTCACAAGGGATGTCTTGAAAAATATAATTTATAATAAAGAATATTTTGTATGTAAAACTTGTCGTAAAACAAATTGTATAAAGAATGTTGTTTTGTAAAATTTGTTTTTAAAAAATATATAATAAATGACACTTTGTTTGTACGTAAGTACTTGTTTTAGTTCTGTTTTCAATATACATTTATTAAATCTATATGACTGTAATTGATTAAAATAATAGTCAAATTATAACTTTAATATATTGTTGGTTGAATAATATAGTTTAGTTCATTTATCTACTATTTAATAGTTAAAGAGTTTGGTATATTTGTATAAAAAAAATGTTAGTACATCCAAATGGCGTATAGTTTGTTACATTTTATTTCATTTTAATTTCAGTTGATGTTTATATAGGGATTTGGACGATATTTATCCTCATAAACAGCATTTGAACATCTGTGAAAATAAATAGATTTGTCACTCAAGTATTACAAAAGACACATTTTCCTGGTGTATTACATTTTCCACAATTTCTCTTCCTCATTTACTGTCAGCAATGCAACAGAAAAAAGAACTATTTTGGCTGAGGCGCTCACACGGAAGCATTTATGTAACAGACACATGCTCATGCACATTTATTAAAAGTATCAGTCCGAATTACTCAAAATATAAAACAATATTCTTTTATTTCCGGCATTTAACTCAAACATATACAACAAGAACCGACAGTAAAACACTTGGTATGTTTTACTGTTTGTTTTCTATCGTTTCGCAGACCAATTAACCGTCTAATAACGACCTTTTGCTGAACTGTAGTGAAGCACATCTGTATGCCCAAGGCGGAGATGTTGGGCTGGAATACGGGATAAAAATGTAAATAATAAAATTCATCAAAATCATCTATATTCTTAAGTTATACAATAAATTTAAATTTATATATCAAACTATTTATATAAAATATATCAAACTATTTATATATCGAATTATGGCAATACACAAAATTATCTTCGACCACCATATGCATAATTATTGGTCTTTGACTATGCTATGCGATGTCGATTCTGATGCTCTTGTGACCGAAAACAAAATTAACAAACAAATCTACTTATTTAATAAAAAATATTAAGAGGCTTGAGACAAATTTCTAAATAAAAAATAAAAATAGGAAATAGTCAGGTGCCAAAATGAGAAGAATAATACAAGAAATTTCTCCATGAACAAACACACAACTCGATTCATAGGAAAGTAGCCTCACAAGTAAAGAATTTCCAGAAACAGGTAATACAAAACGATCACAAATTCTATCCAGTGTTGTATATACAATGGATGTTCGAAAGAACCATAATCAAAGAACAACTCACTAGAGTGGATCCAAGAGAATACAAATAGTATCAATATTAAAGAGATAAGAAAAAAAACTATGTGAAAATGATTGAGAAGTAAGATATATATTTTTTAACTAGATGTATACCCACATATACAGTATTTATGCATTAGAACAATTACTGAAGAAGATAAAAAAAAAGAAAGCAAAAACAGAGCTATAATATGGTACTTATCGATCCAAAGTAGACCTAAGACTTAGTCAGAACTGAACTCCTGCTGATGTATAAAACACTAGTGATAAGTATTATAGAATTTGATACAGAAAACTGGATTACAAATAAACGAAACATCAATAAGATAGCTTCAACAGAGATGGAACGCCTTAGTAGATGCTGCTGAAACACAAAAATGGACAGAATGAGAAATTAGAAAATAAGACAGAGAACATCGCTAAAAGGAAAAATTGTATCATATAAAAGAAAAAATATTGAAGTAGTATGACAAGTAAGAAGAGTCAGCGACAGCAGATAGATAAAAAAGTAACAGAACTAAGCCCCTCAGATAGCAAGAGGAGAGGGTAATCTAGAATATCCTAGAGAAATGAAGTAAACAAAGCTGCGTTAACACGACCAAGAATGAAACAACAGAGATATACAGAAAAGGTTAAGTGGTGAAAGGCAGTGAAAACTTTAAGACAATTAAATAATAATCACATCTAAACAAAATATGAAGAATGGAAAAAAATTCAAAATAAAAACGTGCGAGACATAGTCAGAAACAACATCTTAAACTTAATAGATAACAACAATAGATAACTACCGTAAACAAAATAGTGCTACTGGCTGAACACAACAACACTAAATAAATTTAATGTATTAATTAATGACGAAGCAGAGACTGAAGAGAAAAAAAAACAGGAAGAGAAACTTTCACCAATATTTATTGCTGGTGTTAAAAATGTTTAACCAATAAAACGAACTATTAAACACTACAGCCAAACATTTAATTACAGTACTGAATGAAGAACAAATCAATGTACAGGATCAAACATTTCAAATATACGACAGTATAGTAAAAACACTTAATGAGAAAAAATCCAATTAAAAAAATCACAAAAAGAACATTCGAATATAAAAAGACAGACCCTACATATACATTTCACAATTTGGCCTAATATAATGTAACGGAATTGCGGTGCTACCACGCAACCACGGTACAACGTTACCTTGTTAACTTTGGAGTTACTTTGGACCTCGTTTGGAATTAACCTTGGATAATCTTTGGACTGACGTGGATTACACAACACAAGAAAAACAAAGAATACATAGATGACAGAAGAAATTTTAGATAAAATGACCGTAAGAAGATCTTACAAAAACCGCAAGAAGTAAAGTATAAAGAAACCCAAAGAACCGTCCGAAACAAAATCAGGAAAGCCAAAGAAGAATTGATGGACAGCAGATGTGAGAAACTGAGAGAATTACTAAAAAACATGACTACTTCAATGCTTACAAACATATTAAGGACGTTACAAATATGAAGAAACAATTCACTATAATAACTCTAGTAGATAATAACAACCAAATAGTATCTAGCCCAGAAAATGTAGAAAATTTATGGGAAAAATACATCAAAGATCTGTTTGATGACGAGAGAATAGAACCACAAATGAATAAAGTACAAGACACAATACTTGAAATATTAACATCGGAAGTTACAAAAATAATCAATACGGTAAAGTCACAAAAGGCCTCAGGTCCAGATAAGATATATCTAGAGATGATAAAACTTATCAATGAAGAACATTTTCAGTCCTATTGAACAAAATATATACCACTGAAATCTTCCCAGAAGACTGGCTTAGATCAACATTTATACCTGTACCCAAGAAAAATGAAGCAATTAGATGCTTACAGTTCAGATTAATTAGCCTGATGAACCATTTTCTGAAAAATTTACGCAAAATTGTACATTAACGTATATACAGAGAATGCGAAAGAATTCTGAGCCACAATCAATTTGGATGTCGTATGGGGCTTGGTACGAGAAAGACATTATTTGGCCTCCAGATATTACTACAAAAATGCCGAGATCAACAAAAAGACATGCTTCTCTGTGTTTTATCGACTACGAAAAAGCGTTTGATAGAGTAAAACATACAGAACTCATAGAAACCCTAACACAACATGGTATAGACCATAACACGGTGGCCCTTATTAAAAACTTATATTGTGATCAAATGGCGTAGATTAAAATAGACAATCGTATGACAGCAAAAATGTCAATAAAAAAAGGAGTTCGCCAGGGCTGTGTACTTTCTTCCCTATTTTTTAATATATATATATATATATATATATATATATATATATATATATATATATATATATATATATATTCCGAATAGATCTTCCAAAGCGCAACCGAAAATATTGAAGAAAGAATAAATATCAACAGAGAATATGTAAACAACTTAAGATACGCAGACGACACCGTCATTGTTGCGAACAGTGCTGAGGGTTTGCAATGACTTTTGAATGCCATAACCAGAGAGGGAGATAGCTTAGGGCTGAATATAAACACAAATAAAACAAAAGGAATAGCCGTTGCACGTATATCAAATGCCGACATTAATATTTGTATCTACAATAAACAGATAGAACCCGTACAAAAATTCCAGTATCTTGGTTGCTGGATAACAAACAAACGATGTTGACTACGAATGACTACGAATTTATAGAGTATGCTAGGTCCGCTTTATACTAATAAACTCTACTCTATCGTTGGATATCCGATATTTTGTAAAAACATTCATTTATTCCATATTGCTATACGGAGTGGAAGCATGGACTCTCGAGATCACAAGTATGAGACGTATAGAAGTCTTTGAAATGTGGGTTTTTCGAACGATTCTGAAGATCTCTTGGACAGAGCACGTAACCACTAACGAGGTGCTGAGAAGAATGGGGACTGAAAGACGACTCCTTTTTGTAAAAACAAGAAAAACAAGTTATCTAGAACATATTTACAGAGTAGAAAAATACAACTTCATACGAGTGATAATAAAAGGAAAAGTGGAAGGGAGAAGAGGTCCAGGAAGAAAAAAATGCTCCTGGCTAAAGAATGTAAGAAACTGGACAGGCGTGGACACACATTCAATACTAAGAACAGCTCAAGATAGAGAGCAATTTGCTGTAGTTATAGCCAACCTTCAGTAATGAAGAGGGCACCTTAAGAAGAAGAAAGAGATGAATTGATTGACATTTAGAGTGGAGAAGGCACCACAATTCTGCATTGCGGTGCCTTCTCCACTCTAAAGTGACTTTCGAGGTGACTCTGTATGGTACTGAAAACATCGTCAGATATATAAAAGCTAATAGGTAAGATGAAAAGGTCATATGGTAAGATCAGAGGAAAACAAAGTGATAAAGACAGCGTTTCTTGAGAGACCAGATGGTAGAAGATCAGTAGGTCGTTCCAGAAAAAGATGGAAAATTGATGTTAAAGCATATTTATCTAGAATTGGGGTAGAACAATGGGAAATGGAAGCGCAAGATCGTAGAAGATGGAGGGTTATATTGGATGTGGCGAAGACTCGCCCCTACTTGTAAAGCCAGTCAAGAAGAAATATAATCGTGTTCTGGAAAAAAATAATTCTGTTTTACATACGAGTGGGAGATGGTCTAAAGTAATACCAAACTGAAAAACCTGTTCTCAATGTTAGTGGTTATGAAATAGGCAGATCAAGGACACTGTTTTAGAATTATCTGCCACTCTGATTTGTTAAGGAGTCACCCAATTGGATATATCTGCTATTAAGATCGCGCATTAAAATTGCTCCGTCAAGTGTTAAAAAGTACTCAAATAGAGGTTCAGAGAGGGGTCCATCAGAATAATTTTAATAAGAATTTCAATTGAAACGCGTTTTACACTCGATATTTTTTACACTAAAGAAACTAAACTTGATAGAAAATGGAAAAGGCAGTTAAGATTTGTCTGTGCGTCTGTGTATCCGCTTATCCGTATTTCGGCCTAACAGGCTTCTTCAGAACGGCAATTCACAGTCGCTCTGAACGTGAAAAGAAATTTCTTCTGTCTTAGGGAGCAACTCTAACATGGATTCGAATGGACACAAATAGCGACATCTGATATTAAATCCGTAAACTAAATGAATGTGTGTGAATGTGAATTTGGTTTCGACAATTAGTTTACGGATTTTATAGAAAATGTTTTTAGTTTAATTTATGTTTACCTTAACTTAATTTAATTAACAATAAAATGAGAAAACTAAATATGAGAACTAGTTTATTATTGATAAGTTTAATAAGCAATTATCTCTTCACTGATAAAAAGAAACTACTAAACTAGAGTTATATTACAACTAATTACTCGTTAAAATCTACAGGTCCATTTACGCAATGGATTTACTACCAATTAATATATTTTATGGTGACCTGGAAGACTTAATAATATTCGATATAGTTTTTATTACCAAAAAACTTGTGACGCCGCTGTAACTGTAAATAAAGTGCACAGATGAAATAAGACGACGCAAACTTGGTTGTTGAACCTGAATTTATTAATTGTAATAATAGATTTTTTCTATTTTTAAGCCCTTAAATGTGGTGTTTAACGGTTATGTAATATTTGATGATTTTATTACATCTTAAAATATTTGCAAAGAATTTGAAAAAAATATTATTTATCGGGCGAATGTTTCTTGTTTAAATAAAATAAAAAATAAAAATAAGAACATTTATTACTCTAATAATTATTATTATTTCTACAAATAGGGGAGAGCATGGCAAGTTAATATGCGGGCAAGTTAATACAGCAGGGACAGTGGGTCCACGATCATTCCTAGAAAAAAAATGAGTAGTGCCTCACGACTAGGTGGTTTTAAAATTAAAATATATAATATGTGGGTTTTATAGCCCACAATTACGTGTTACTTACTTTATTTGGTTTTGATTGTTGTTTTTATAATTATCTATATAAATGTCTTATACTAATCTAGAAAATTCTCCAAATTTTCCACCACCAATGAAATAAAAAATATGTCAAAAATGAAATTCGTGACTTGTCATTATCGCAAGTGTGTCCATAACTTATGTGTTATTGCACTTACAGAAAAGGGTTATGAAAATAATATTATTAAACAAATATAGAGGATAATACCTTGTGTCTCATATGTTTGGAGCCTTACTCGAAATCCAATCCTTGTCAAGACTGGACACAGTATATATCATACAAAATTGGGCCCACATTGAATGTGGCAAAGACAGTAAAATGTACACTTGTATTCATAGTGTCTCTAACTTTGAAATTAGCGATTTAGATATAAGTTTTAAACAAAAACCTTATAATTTGTGTGAATAACATCAATAATATATTTTACTTTTTAATTAAAAAAGTATTAATTCAGTCAAAAAGTTAATATCTTAGAAAAATTTGAAATCATTTGAAAATATCATTTCGTAACGTTTTTAATAGGAAACAAAGACTAATTTTTTGAATGACCAACTTTAATTTTTGTGCAAAGACTACTGAATCTAATGTAACCTAATAAGCTGATAATTCCTGATATAAGTTCTGTGATATAAGCAGTGTATTCTGAGAACTGAATACGTGAAATATTAGGGCAATTAAAATAACAAAGAATTTTAAGTGGTACACATTGTTCCGGTGCTATTTTCAATCTGAAAAAATTGGAGTACCTAACTTGGAGATTTATCGAGATTTTTTAGAATAGTATGACAATTAGAAGTCTATTCGCAAGAAAAAACAGATCCCTTTATGGATGCTCTTGAATTCTAAACAGATCGAGATAATTCTCATGTAGATTCTGAGCCTATAGGAGGCTAAAGAAATAATTAGATACAAACATTATTAGCGGATATTAAGAAGTTCTGAGTCAATACATATGCAACTTTTCTAGTTCCTGGTCCATTACATTCGTTTAAATAACGGTATTCAAGTTCCTCTGTATATAGTGTTTTATACTCTATTTTGTATGTTGGTCTTTTAGCAGCCTTATATCGTATTTTGGGTTGACACTAACTACGTCGAATCTTCGTTGGTATAAGCCCAATTTTGTCAATCAGTGGGTTATGTTCTGACCTGATATCGGCTTCTGCGTATGTCTTGACTGATGTTATGCTATTATGGAATCTTTAATTAATCATAATGTAATCTAATTTCTCTCTATACGACCTGGAGTATCTTGAGGTGATTTCTATGTATATGTATAATCTTTTGTAAGGGAGTTTAAAGTAAGTGTTAGTAATCACGAACTCTTCTTCTGTTACAAATTTACCCAATCGGTACCAATTTTGGCATTTAGATCACCGATAATCAAAGTTAAATCATTTTTAAGAAGGCTTTTTAAGTGGAGTTACCTGAATATTATATGTGCTTATCACTAACTTTACATTGAAAGAGTTTGTGCATCTTATTTAGCTTATTCCCATTATATCTATTAATAGTCTATCCATCTCCATGATAGCATTGTGTCTTATCTGTCTCGTATATTTTAACATACCATGTACAGATTATGAGATTTATCTTTACATTACATTGGCAAGGATTTCGTATATTGGCAAGAGGGAAGGTCTAGCCGTCTTGTGATTGTCCTTCTCTATCGGATCTTTTTAATCGAATCTTATAATCAGTAATATCTTCTCTATGATTTGTCGTAGTCATGCTAATTATACTAGTTGTACTCTTCGAGTTATTAATGCAGTGGTTTCCCCGTTGCCTTCTGTATATTTATGACATTAACCCTTGCGTTGTTAATAGATTCATCCGCCCTCGAGCCCGATTTATCAATCTCACGACAAAAAAGCTTTACTTACCTTCTACTTACCAGCTCATCTGACCAGAGCCGTTGGCCAGTAAGTGAAAGATTGTATATATGTACCGGCAACCACTTGGACATCAGAGCCTTGTTTGTTATATGGCAGGATGCACCTAATAGTCAGGATTAAGATCATCACACGGACAGGTAAGTGACATATTTGAATAGTGTATGCTAGGCATTGCGTATTATTAACCCTTAAATCCCCTTTCATGATCCAGGATACAGGTTAAGATTATCCACAATTTATTCTAGAGTTTTTAAAAACGATTTCCGGATTGGAAATCTAAACGGCAAAACAAATGTAAAATACAATTTTCATTACAATTATATCTAGTTTAATCCCGTACAAAAAATATTTAACTTAATATGCTTATTTTCGAAAATATTTGTGACGCTACTGTGGTCTTAATTTAATGCTTTGTTGCGTTTCCAGCGATGCAAACTTGGTTAGTGAACCTGAATTTGTTAATTGTAGCAATAGATCTCTTCTATTTTTAATCCCTTTAGGTGTATCACCTCTTGTTTATGTAATATATGACGCCTCTAACAAACTTTCAACGCACATGCAAAGTATTTGACAGTGGCCCGCACACAAAAAACCTGTTGTGTGATCCCCGACTTCCCGTGCTTGTTATTTTTTTAGTTTTTATTGGACGATATAATTTACACGATTGCCTGTTAACACTTTTTTTGGTATTGGGAAATGTTTCTCATTTTTAAGAATAATATACATAAAACAAATTTGTTTCGTTATTGTGTGGTTTTGGTGTTATGTGTTCGAATATTTATTACCAGAAAAAGGTTTTGTTAAAAATGTTTACGAGCTCAGTAAAAGTTATACGATCTATTCATCGTAGAACAACAACTATAACTGTATATTTATATTCAACAAACATGAAAACAAGACAATTGTATATTGATTAACTAAAGAAACTATGGGACCAAAACATATATCAAATAAAATCCTACAATAATTAAAAACACTTCTTAATATCTAAACAAGGGGTTGTTTATACAGGAAGTCTTTAAGTAACTGTACAAAATTAAACAATTAAAACAGTAGACTCTACATTTTAAAATAATACTGCTAGTACCTACACAGTTCCTGTACAAAACTTAGCCTTACGAATATGTTTAGTAACCATGAGATCCACTCCAGTATAAGCTCTATATTTGGAAGCCTTGGAACCTCCTTTAAATATAAGACGAAGTTTTTTGTCCAAAAAATATTTAATGAAAGTATACTCACTGAACTCATCTCTATAAGAAAAGATATTAGCTTTGAATTGCCATGACCTGACAAATAAATATTGGCAAAAAATGAAATCTTACTTCTTCTTCTTCAGTGCCTTCTCCGGTACGGATGTCGGCGATCATCAAGGCTATCATGGTTTTGTTGACTGCTCTGCGAAACAGCTCCGCTGAGGTCATCCCAAACCATTGTCGGAGATTGTTCAACCACGAGATACGACAGCGTCCCGGTCCTCTTCTGCCAAATACTTTACCCTGCATAACGAGTTGAAGAATTCGATATTTTTGTTCGTTTCGCATCACGTGGCCGAGGTACTCAAGCTTACGTTGTTTAATTAAATTAAGCACTTCTTTCTTTTCTCATGCGCTGTAAGACCTCAACGTTGGTGACATGGTCCACATAAGATATTTTTAGTATTCTTCTGTATATCCACATCTCGAAGGCTTCGATTCGTTTTTCAGTGGCTTGCGTTAGTGTCCAGGCTTCAACTCCATCTAGTATCACTGAAAGAAGAATAAGAAACTGAGATCACTGCAGCACAGCAAAGATCTCAACTTAATAAATATAGACCGTGCAATTTCAATTCTGGATCTAATCTCTTGAGCGTGGTCCCATTGTACGTTGGGGGTAGTTCCGAGGTAAGTGAATCTGTCGACTCTCTGGATCTCTTCGCTCTCTGTCATTAGTGCCCCGGGATCTAAATTTGTACGGCTGACAACCATAAATTTAGTTTTCTTAATATTGAGGTTCAGTCCGTATGTTACGCTCACAGCTCGCACTCGGTCTAGTAAGGCCTGCAGATCATTTAGGCTGGTTGCTAGTAACACAGTGTCATCGGCGTAGCGGATATTATTGATATATTCACCGTTCACTCGGATTCCCATGTCTAGGTTTGTGAGGGTTTCATTAAAAATCTCCTCAGAGTATATATTGAAAAGAGTCAGCGATTGCCTTACTCCTCGCATGATCTTCACTTGTTCGGTCAGCTGGTATTCGACCTTGACTTGAGCACGCTGGTTCCAGTATAAACTCATGATGATCCGAATGTCCTTCTCATCCAATGTGCTCGTGCTCACTTCACTCATCACCTTAATAAGTTCAACGGATATTTCGTCCGGAACTGTAGCCTTACCATTCTTAGACTGTTTTAAAGCAGCCTTTACCTCGCTTTCTAGAATTGACGGCCCTGTCATGCAATTTATTTCCGGAAGGTTGCATCGGTCGTCCCAGAAAAGTTCTTCGATATATATTTTCCAGGTAACCAACTTCTCATTCACTGTCGTCGCCAGATTACCGTCTTTATTTATGAAGAGGTGTGTGTTTCTTTTCTTGTATTGACCAGTGGCTTCACGAATCTTTGGTGGATATTTATATGATCGTGTTTCTGTTGGAGCTCCTCGATTAGTTTACATTTTTCTTGCATCCATGTCTCCTTGGCTCTTCGTATTTCTTTTTTAATTGTCTTATTGTCTTTTAATTAATCTTCTTTGTTCCATCATCTGCAGAATGTCAACAGTCATCCATTCTTTATTTTTTACTCTTTTTTTCTTTCCCAGATGTTCTTTTCCCGCATTCAGCATGACGTCTTTGATATAACTCCATTTTTGTTCTACACTCTGTTCTTGTTGTTGAGCCGTTTCTAGTTTTTGTCTCATTGTATCTCTCACGTTCTGACGAACTACGGAGTCTTTTAGAGTGTCATAATCCAGGTTCTGTTTAGGTTTATTTTTGATGAGTTTCTTTAGTTTGAGTTCTATCTGGCCCACTAATGGGTTGTGGTCCGATGAGACGTCCGCTCCTGGGAAGGTCTGCGCCGAAGTCAAGCTGTTCTTGAATCTTTTGTTAATAAGAATAAAGTCTATCTGGTTTCTGATGATATTGCTGGCTGTATCTGCAGGTGACTTCCACGTATAAAGTCGTCTCGGGGAAAGTTTAAACCACGTGTTAGCAATGGTAAATTCTTCTTCCCGGCAAAATTGTATGAGTCGGTCTCCTCTTTCGTTTTTCTCGTCTAAGCCGTGTTGTCCGAAGATGTCTACTATACTGCTTATGCCAACTTTGGCATTGAAATCACCCATGGTGATGGTTAGCTCGTTCTTCTTGGTGTATTTTAGTGCTTTTTGTACAATTGCGTAGAACTCCTCGATATCCTCTTCTGGTTTTTCCGATGGAGCGTAAATTTGAATGATGTTCGTATTAACTGGTCTGCTTTGCAGCTTCATCAGAATGACCCTGTCAGAGAGAGGTATCACGCTGATCACAGCCCCAGCGACCTTTTTGCTCAGAATTACCGCCACGCCATTCCAGTGATGTGGTTTGCATTGTGCATCTATCAATGCCTTGATAGGTCTCTAGGCGACAAGAGTGTGTCTCTGTTCTCCTAATATCGATGTTATCTTTTATTTTGATAGGGCAATTAGGTAAATTATACTGATGGATACGGTCTTATTCCTTTTGTATCTGACTGTATGACGATAAGTCTAAGCCAAAAAAAGCCAACTTGCTTGAATAAAATGTTGATATTAAAAAAGATATAAAGTGATCAGGAGTTGAAACCTACAATTTTTTTTTCATATTTATAATTTTCATGTTTGTGGACATTTATGTATAAAAATTTATACCTTTGAGTATGATCAATTATAATTTAATGCATACTTTGATATGTGGCATACAATAGCACTTAACTTTTTTGCTCTTCAAGATTTTTGTGCCATTTTTGTCAAAAAGATATTAAAGATACATCATTTCAACAACAAAAAGGATATACCTGTTAATAACTTTAAAACTGACATAAAAAATAAGAGATTGTAAATACAGCGAAGCCATGACTACATCTCCACGTATTTAAGCGACCGCAGATTCAGGGTCCAGATAGTACGAGTTTTGTATAAACACGAAATCCCGGAAGCTGGAGTACCACAGGGGCAATCTTATTACCCCTACTGTATAGCATATAACAGACGTTCCAAGAACATTCGAAATATTATTCAGCCTTTATGAAGACGATACTGCAATTGCGCCAGAACAAAGGAACCTGGATATGGCTGTAAGAAATCTACAGACAGCACTGAATACGATAGAAAAACGAAGTATCCAGTAGAAAATAACAATAAATCAAGAAAAGACCCAAGCAGTTATCTTCAAGAATAAAAAAGATGATCCACAAGAACAGCTAACAGAGCAAGACAGCCCATCAAATGGCGAAATAAAGTTAATTACTTAGGAGCCACAATGAACCTAAAAGGTCTAACATTCACACCATATGCTAACGCGAAAGTCCAGAAAAGAGCAATGGCCAGAGCCACAATAAAGGTACTCACAGAAAGAAGAAGCAAATTAGATATGAAATCAAAATTAAGACTGATAAACATTACTACCAATAATTATATATGCATCTCTTGTATGGGGACACACAAGTCACAGAGGCAAAACGAAGATTCAAGCAGCAAACAAGCAGCAGAAAATATGGGTATTGATCAACCATCCTTAGTGTTTCTTGTAATTGTTCGGTCTTTCCATATATTAATTATACCAAGATATTAATATAAATGACATGCAGTATTAAAAGAAAATAAAAAAATTTTGTTTAATATAAAAATTTGATCTTATGCCAAACGTAAAACATACAGTAAGTATAATATATAGGTTAAAGGTAAATAAATCGTATCCTAAAAAGCGCAAATAAATGTACAACAGACAATATTGTACTTATGTATTTTTACATTTGCATATATCTAATATGGGACCGACAGTGGTCGCAAAGTACCTTTAAATAATCACATATTCATTTCATTCAGTCTCTTGTTTTTCTTTGAATCTGCTGTTACTACAAGAGGATACAAAGTCGACTGGCGCGCGACTTGAATTCGGAATTAAGAGCTACATCCGCACTTACATACTCTTCACTTATTATTATAATCGCAAGTAAAAACGTCAACGTGCTCTGAACAATACTCGGCGGACTGTCTCTTTCGAATTACATCCTTTCATTTTTTAATATTGAAGTGAGTCATATAAATAATTTTATGTAAAAAGCAATAGCAATGGTAGTTAACGATGGCTTTTTAGTATTAGAAAAGTTCGTCTATGGGATATTTTATTATTGTTATGGCAGTCTGTTATCCTCAGCTAAGTAATAATAAATTATTTTGGATTTTCATTCAAGATTGATGACAACACCATAGAATTTATATCTAGGGCATACTACAGTTTGACTTTCTTAACACGTTCGCGGATAGTATTACACAAAGAAGTGTTCCCAGAAACGCGCATCTTTTAAGAACGTCAGTTTATCAAAAATCCAATTAAAAGTAGTTAAACATTATTTATTAGGAATACAACATATATTTTGACAAAAAAATGGAAAGCGGCTAATACCGTCTGTTCCCTAGCCAAGTATATTTTTGTAAACTGCATACATGACGGCGTTTCCCGTCACACGAAAAATGAAAGAGAAACGGACGAATTATTTATTGTCTATGATAATCTTCGAAGCAAAGTTCCGCACAAAGGGGTGGCCTGTCGGGTCACGTTTTACAAAGGTACTTATTTCGTATAAATTTTATTGCAAAATGTTTGCATTTCAAATGGTAGGATTTATTTGGATCTCTTGGGTTTATTATCTTATCGAGAAAGTGCATTTTAGAATAAATGTTCCTGTTTAACTAGTACTCAGACTAACAGAGTGCATGAGTAGCAGGATTCAACAATAAGCAATACACAGAAGTAGTCTTCTTGGATGTAAGCAAAGGCCTTCGATAGAATCTGGCATAAAAGAGGAACATATTAAATAAGAGGCTATGGGAACAGTGGGGTCATGATGAGTCGATATCACTTTGTACTTGGGCAGCAGAACTGTCGGACTGACATGACAAGTGCTGTCCGAACTCGGAACTCGGGAAGCACGATAGCACATCATTACTGGCTTGGGTTTAAGCTTTAGTATTTTCAATGTACTACTTGTAGCACAATGTTCTATCTAGCGTAACTCCGAGGTACTTGGGGAATGGACAATGTGATAATATGATTCCATTCAATTGAACGGTAAGGTTTGTTGTGGCTTTTCTGTCGTTGAGATGTAAGAGGGTAATTTGTGATTTTCGTGCATTTGGGTGCAGCTGGTTTAACTTTGTAATATCTTGACATTGATTTAAGCTCGTCTTCTATGTAGGCGTTTGCACGAACATTAGCATAAGTAAATGTTTTTAACACATTACTAATCGGTTAATCATTAATTTATACATTAAAGAGTTCAGACTAGAGTACTCCTTTTTATGGCACATCATTTTTTTTAGGATGCCGTATAATTATTTTCATCTGTAACTTAACATGGAACCCTTGAGACTTTTAGTCGGAAATGTCGGTGTACTGGGCAAGATTAAGCTGGGCAAGCAAGATTGGCTAGTATATGACCTTTCCGCTCTAAATCTGACAGAAAACACATCGACATCCAAAAGATGAAGTGACAACCTTCCATAGAGGTATTATTCCAACAATGAACCAGCAGAATTGCTTATGAAAAGGAAGAAGAACAAGAAGTATCGTTTTGAAGTTTATAAATTAATTAAATTTCAGTACATATCTATTGCCATACTGTGAGTTTAAAATGAAGTGCTGTAGGTGCCAGACAGGTACAGTCCCATATTGTGTGTTAGACTGTAAAAAAGGAGGAAATATCTGACTCGGATTAATACTGTTCTAGGAGCGATATGGGTATATCAGGCGCTACTTGGGACGGGGTTACAAAAAAAAATTTTAATAAAATCACAATTTTTGAAATCAAAAAAGGAGAGGCAGGGTGTTTGGGAAGTATATATTTATTGTCGGTTTACAACGTTCTTCGACGTCTTCCGATTTACAATCTCCATCTCATTCTATCGTTCCATAGATCGTCCTCCAGTTCTCTTTCCCCGATTTCATTATCAACTCCGTCTCTCCAACTTCTTCTATGCCTTCCTGGTCTCCGCCTACCTCTTGGTTGGCATTCAAGAATTTAATTTGGTATTCCATTCTCTGGCACTCTCCTTACGTGTCCATACCATTTGTTGTATCGTTTTGATGTCATCAACAATATTATGTGTAACCCCCTGATTTCTCGGACTCGCTCGTTTGTTATTCTGTTGCGTCTAGATATTCCCGCCGAGCGGTGCCAGAAGTCCATTTCTGTTGCTCTAAGAATTTTCTCTGTTCTGTCTTTTAGGGGCCACACTTCACATCAACATGTTGTGATACTTTTTATTATGGTGTATATTCTTCTTGTTTTTTCCTTAGAGATGTTTTTATCCCACAGTACGCTGCTCAGTAAGGCTATGCCTTTCCTTCCCTATGTATTTCCTTCCTTAATGTCTGCATCTAATTTTTCGTCCTAAGTGATCTTTACTCCTAGGTATTTGTAGTCTTCACATAGTTTGATCTCTTGATATTCCTCTACGACAAGGTTATTCTGATCTCCTCCGATACTCATGTACTCAGTTTTTTTCATATTCACTTCCAAACCCCACTCTATAAACTCTTCTAATAGTTTTCGCATCATATAATAGTAACTAAGGTTTTCAGAGTCCTGTGCGATGATGACCTGGTCATCCGCAAAGCACAGAGTGTACAAAGTTAAGTCCATTAGTGGTATGCCCATATTCGTACATTTTTTCTTCCATTTGTTGAGTGCTGCTTCGAGGTATATTTTAAATAATGTTGAGGTTATACAGCATCCTTGCCTTAGTCCTTTAGTCACTTTGAATCCCGGTGTTATCAGATTTCCTGGTTTAATTCTTGTTGCTTGTTGGTAGTACAACGTTTTTACCGCTTCAATCAATTCTATTATATTACTATTTGTTTAGGAAGTTATTTAGTTATTATTTACATGGTTTACAATATTTTTATTACTGTATTTTAATATGATCTTATTTGATGGTATTCTAAATACGTATTTACTGTAAAAGATTACACTAAATTATTTTCTTCTATTCAGTAAAATCTCTTTGTCAAGCTGGCTAACACATGTCATCTGTTTTTAAATTCAAAGAAATTGACTTCTCTTTGTTATTTCTGAAACTTCTGTGCAAATCACAGAAAATGTTACAAAATATCAAATTTCTGTGACCATTTAGTTGAATTATTGCTATTCAAAAGCGCTACACAATAGAGTTGATTTATGTGTATGCACTTGCCTCACGAACCAACAAACCACCTACAAGAAGGGTGTCCAGAGATTTTCTGACTATTTTATACTAGAAAAAGACACTTTAAATCGAGACATCATACGGAAATCATCCCAAGTTTACTGGTGACGTCCCTTTTCGTGCCTCGGCCCTGGCGTCGCGACGTGCAGATACTACTCTACCCCGCTTGCTACAATTAATACACCATATTTCAAAGGTAAGTGTTTTTTTCTTTGTACAGATAACAGCAAAACACAGGGACAGGGAAAAGAAGCCGGGAGCCGCCTTATTGAAAGTCTGTGGATAAATGGGAGTAGTGCTTGAGAAGTGATGCTTTGCCTCACAGGGGCCATTCCTCTTCCGGGGCATATGATGACAGAGGAGAGTTTGTTTCAAAAACTTGGCGATCGGCATGGACTCACAAGGATCTACAGACCGAGAATTTGGCATCCAAATTCCACTGATTCGCGCAATCGTACTTGTAAGTTCGTATAGTCGGCTGGAGTTACAATTTGCCAAATTTAAATGTAATCGTTTCTACTCATTCATATTAATATTATAATGTATAATATATTAAAGTTTTTAATATTGGTAATATTATTAAAGCTTTTAATACTATTTTTTAATATTAAGAATAATATTAAGTAATTAAATATTGCGTCTTACTTAAAAAAAGTACGAGATAAACTCGTTTTTTATATCTTTACGTATGCTAAGGGTAATAAATTAAAATCCTTCAATACAAGACTAAAGGTAGGTACCTATAATTTGAATAAGCTGGTTTTGCCCATACTGACTTTCTAATTCTAATTACCTACTAATTTGCATAACAGTCAGATATTGTACCTGGTCATAATGCTGTTTTAATATTAGGATTTTCATTTCGCTTGTTGAAACTTCATCCGAT
The DNA here is from genome assembly GCA_918026665.1 of Diabrotica balteata. Taxonomy (NCBI): domain Eukaryota; kingdom Metazoa; phylum Arthropoda; class Insecta; order Coleoptera; family Chrysomelidae; genus Diabrotica; species Diabrotica balteata. The sequence goes on along the minus strand of OU898281.1, from coordinate 104,405,067 downwards.
ATTAATTTCTTGGAAATTTTTATAAGGCTGAGAGTACTTAATCGGAATACTCGAGTATTGTTGAAAAAAACTGAAATTGAAGGTACTACACAATCGAAGAACTCAAAAAAATTAAACATTTCCGGTATTCTTTTTCCAGATCGTATTTTGTTTTCGAGATATATTTAAATTTGGGAATTTTTTATTATTTTTTCCACTTTTTTCAGGTTCTTTTTTAATTTAATTTCAGTATATAAAAGCCTTTACAATATTATCCAAATTTTTATTTGGAAGTTAATCTTAACTGTTCAGAAACAATTTGCTATTTAGGAAATGAAAGTTTGTTTTTTTTTTCCTTAGTTCTTAATTTGCTATAACATTTCTCATTTGATTTAATAAAAAATATTGTAAATTCATTTTTTTGAATAATTATAACGAGTTACATCCGAGTAGCTTAACACAATTAAAGAAAATATAACGAATACGCTCACGACTCGGAACTGAGTCTTTTCTTCTTTTCGCATAAAATATTACAAATTTATTTAAAATACCCTTTATTTAATATATACTTTATTTATTCATCACAATTAAAAAAAAAATACTAGTCAGCACAGCGGTTGATTTCCATGAAAATACGCTAAGCAGTGATAATGATTGCATGTACCTAAGTTAATATTTTTGTCTTTTGGTTGGTGTTATATTGGAAATTTCCCCTCTCAAGGCATTTGCAAGAAAATTGCACTTTCATGTAAAAAACGAGTTATTTATCTCGTACTTTTTTTAAGCAAGGCGCAATATTTAATTACTTAATATTAATATTAATATTAAAAAATAGTATTAAAAGCTTTAATAATATTACCAATATTAAAAACTTTAATATATTATACATTATAATATTAATATGAATGAGTAGAAACGATTACATTTAAATTTGGCAAATTGTAACTCCAGCCGACTATACGAACCTACAAGTACGATTGCGCGAATCAGTGGAATTTGGATGCCAAATTCTCGGTCTGTAGATCCTTGTCATGGACTCGGCGACAAGAGGGCGATGTAAAGTACCTCGGAAACTATCACAGGGACTACGCACAATGAATCTTGCACTAAGTTCAGTCAATGCGAGTCCTGGACTGAGATGTCTTTTGCAGAATTATAAATACGAAAAAAAAGGTTTTATTATTATTACGTTTATTTCATTACGGTTTCTTAATGAATATGAATATAAAATAACATACTTCGATCATAAATCAATAAACACAAGCAAACCTTGGAACGATATCACTTAATTAAAAATAAATTAGAAAACCTGGAGATTACCCAAAAAAACTGTATACTGTCGATATCAGAGAATGAATACAATTGAATTAACTAAGCATTGATAAATGTTAATGTCTATTTATATTTTCAAATATCGTTAAGAAGCTCTTCAACACTTTGTATTTCTTATATCTCGGTTGCAAAGAAGATGACAATAATCTAGAAAAATTACAATAGATGCTGTAATGCGCAAATACTCACAGAAACCTACTTTTAAAGTTACCTACTGTTTGAAATAGTATAATTACAAACCATTATATCAAAAGTTGAAAGCTTTTGCATGGTGAGTAACTGTTTTCATACGTTTATGACCACTGATTTTATTGATGTAGATATTATTTAACGGTGCATGTGCTAAGTAAGCTCTGTATATATATATATATATATATATATATATATATATATATATATATATATATTGCCTAATCTAAATTCTGAAATTATTGGAAATACATAAAAGATAATTGTATGTACATATTTTTAATGTGAATAGAAAGCTGTATTTGGTTAAAGGAGATTTTGTAGTGTTGCAGTCAATAATTTTCATTGATATACCACATACGATCAATATTACAGATAATTTTATCTTGAAGAAATGATAATTATTATATTTATTTGATAAAAGTTTTTTATACTAATAATTACTGCATGTTTTGCTATGATCTTTATTAATTTCCGACATTTACGTTTTGTGACGAAATACCTTTCCGGTTTACAGAATTTCTGTTATTTTCCGAACTTAATTATTGGGGTCGTAGCTTGTTTCAAAATAAATTTTGTGAAGGTCGTCCAAAATATATTGCTGTAGCAGGCAACAGATGATCTGTTTTTACAATTACAACTATATCCATGTCACAACAATGATATTTATTGAAAAAATTGAAATAAACAAACTAATGTGGAACTAATGTGGATTTAAGGAACATACCATGAGAACAAATTTTTTAATTACTTTAGCATGGCAATATCTACGTTTGATGAACTACATCATCGGTTAACGGATTCTCTTTAGAAGCAAAACACATTTATGAGAGAATGCATTACAATCAGAAAAGTTGTTAGAATGCATTACAATTAGAAAAGGAATTAGAAAAGTTTAATGAAAAACATGATACGTTTAATATGTTTAAAAAAGTTAGAGAAGTAGCTGGTCTTTATCATAAGAAAACTCCACATACTATAACCGATTCGTCGGGAAAAATGATAATAGACGAACATGAAATACAAACAACCTGGTGTAATTATATAAGTGAACTGTATAATGATGATAGACCCGAAGAACCGGAGACTTTAGTTGAAGGTGAAGGACCAGAAATACTAAAATCAGAAATACTGCATGCTATAAACTTAGCAAAGAACAAGAAAGCCGTTGGCCCTGATAACATACCGACAGAGATGTTAAAGCTTATAAATGAGAAGAACATTGGAATACTGGTCAAACTTTTCAATGATGTTTATTCGTCTGGTGATATCCCTGAAGATTGGTTAAAGTCCGAATTCATAACACTACCAAAAAAACAATGTCCGAAATACTGTAGCGATTATAGAATGATAAGCCTTATGAGCCACACTTCCAATCCACAGTAGAATCAGAGATAAATGTGAACAAGATCAGGATGAAACACAATTTGGCTTCAAAAATGGACTGGGAACTCGGGACGCCCTTTTTGCACTAAATGTATTACTGCAGAAATGTCGAGATCAAAGGAAAGACGTCTTTGCTGTATTTATTGACTATGAAAAGGCCTTTGATCGAGTACAGCATCACAAATTAATTACAATATTAAAAGATAAAGGAGTTGATAGTCAAGACATGCGATTCATAGAAAAGTTATACTGGCGTCAAACAGTGACAGCTTGCATAAACGGAAAATCAACAGAAATATGTAAAATACAAAGAGGTGTCAGACAGGTTGTATACTATCCCCACTGCTATTTAATTTATATTCAGATAGAATATTTAATGAAGCGCTGCATAATTTGGAATGGGGCGTGAAAGTTAATGGAATTCTGATAAATACAATCAGATATGCAGACGATACAGTTATTTTAAGTAATGGCATGAATGGATTACAATGTCTTTTAAATGCCATTGATACAGTGGGAAGAGAGTTTGGCCTAAACATAAACTGTTCAAAAACAAAACACATGGTGTTTAGCCGTTTAGCACATCAAGATGCACGATTATATGTTGATGGTCATATAATTCAAAGAGTGTCCAGTTTTAAATATCTTGGTTGCCATATTACGGAACAACTAGATCCAGATCATGAGATAAAATGTAGAATCGAGATAGCCCGCACGACATTTTAAAAAATGAGGTCATTCTTCTGTAATAATAACTTGCAACTTCAACTTCGAAAGCGCATGGTTAAATGCTACATTTAGTCAGTCCTCTTATACGGTGTCGAAGCATGGAAATTAAAAATATCCACCATTAATCGTCTGGAGGCCTTTGAAATGTGGCTGCACAGACGTATACTAAAAATTCCATGGACGGCTATGCTGACAAGTGTGGCAGTCCTTGAGAGAGCAAATGCTGCTCGCGAGCTGATTGATAACATCAAATGTAGAAAGATGGCCTATTTTGGACACGTAGTAAGGGGAGACCGATATAATATTCTTCAACTTATTCTTCTTCTTCTTTAAGTGCCGTCTCCTTTAAGAAGGTTGGCTATCATCACGGCTATCTTCACCTTTGACACTGCTGCTCTAAATTCAACTTATTATGATGGGTAAAATCGAAGGACGCAGAGGAATTGGTAGAAAGTAGGCCTATTGGTTGAAGAATATCAGGGAGTGGACAGGAATGAAGAAAGCTGAGCAACTATTTCGAATAGCTCGAGACAGAGACAGTTTCGCCATGTTAATCGCCAACGTCAAGGGAACTTGATAGGGCACGTTAACAAGAAGAAGCATTACAAGTAGGTAAGTGAAAACACCAATGAAAGAGGAAACCGCTGCGACTGGTAAAAGGTGGATGGTATTATTGGTGAGAACTGAGTGGTGTGTATTTGTAGCACTTTGGGGCGTACATATTGCAATGTTTGATATAATCGGGTTATTGTAATATCTGGAATTACTGGTAATGAAACAGCAGATCATTTTGCTAAAGAAGCTACCAATCATAATACTGGAGTCACCCCAATTGAACTAGATAGCGATCTTAAACTCGTTTTCAAAAAGTCAGTAGAGGATACTTGGCAAAACTTATGGCAAAAGCGCGAAACAACTCTTCATGAATTCCAAACGTTTATTGGTCATCTCTCTCTGGACTTTCAACTAGAAGAGAAGCATCGACTATTAGAAGACTCCGAATCAACCACGCCAAACTTACCCATGGTTTCTTGATGTTCTCTGGAACTGGTACAACTTGCCACCATTGCAATATATAACTGACTGTTAAACACATCCTCTCCGACTACAAACAATTCACCAACCTGTACAAAGCACTGGACTTGAAACGTACTCTTAAGGAAATGCTCAACAACTCTACAGAGATCACAAAAACTATCCAGTTTCTAAAAACCGCTAAACTCTACCAGAAGATTTAACCAGACAGACATTAGTTAAAGTGATATAATTATTATTTGTTCTCATTATTTATTATATATTTAATATTATTGTTCCTGTACCAATGGCCATAGTTGTCGAGGTACTTTATGTAAATAAAAAAAATTGTTGAACAATATTTCAACAATGGTCAATTGAACCAACCACCTTCACAAATAATTTTGGTTTATTTTTTACAGACACGTTTTTTATTTTAGTACCTTAAGCATAAATATATAAAATTTTATTTGCGCTGAAGATGACTCACGTTATAAACACAATAATTTGTATCAGGATACGTAAAACGTGCAAAACATTCTGATGTACTTTTTAAAATTAATAAAACAGCAAAAGAAATCAAATCCTCTGTATATAAGAAGAAAATAAAAATAATTTATATTTGGTGAAGGTCTTTAAATAACAAACTACCAAACAATAAACGATAAAATATCTTCCTGAAAAAGCTGGAGGATTTCGTTTCATATAACGAATTTACTGTGAAATATTTATGAGTAAGGTGCGGTTTAACTTCTTCAAAAATCGTCCCATGGTGCTTATTATTACACTTTTGCAAACCCGTTTTAACTGACTCAACTCAAACTCAACGTAAATGATTATTCTATATTTTTTTCAACAATTCTTAAACATCCTAGTTAAAAAAATACATTATTTTGATGATTGTTTTGGTAATCAAATAAAAAAATTGTGAACTTATATGTTTTTATTATTTTGGTGTTTAGAATTCAAGCACAGAAGCCGTTTTTTTATTTAAACAAATATACCCACATCAACCCTATTGTATTACCTTAAAGGGTAAGGGAAAAGAAAAGAAACAAGCCATTATATGGAAACCTGAAGCTGAAAAGTCTTTTATTTTAATTAAGCAGTCCTTAGTATTTGCATCCATACTGGTTCAACCAGATTTTTCGAAACCCTTCGTCGTTTAAGCCGACGCCAGTGTTACTGAAGTTGGAGCCATTTTGACGCAAAAATTAGATGATAGCGAACAAGTCATATGTTATGTTAGTCCATCTCTGACTAAAGCCGAGCGAAATTTCTCTGTCACAGAACGTGAGTGCCTTGCCGTCCTTTTCGCCATTGAAAAATTTCGACCGTACGTCGAAGGAACCAAGTTCACAGTCATAACTAGCCACTGTTCCCTTCACTGGTTGACTACCCCCAAAAATTCCTCTGGTCGTCTTTGTCGTTGAAGTAGAATATACGAACAAGACCCTCTGGACGAAACTACTGTAAGTCCCGAAATAGCTTCTCTCGATGTCGATCTAATAAGAATCGAAGCCTGGTATGATAACTTACGATCAAAAATTATCGCTAATCCAGATAACTTCCCCCAATGGAAAGTAGAAAATTAATATGTTTATAAGTATGTACCTACCTGTCTACCTTTTAAATCTAACGAAATAGAATGGAAAATTTCAGTACCTTCCCCCCAGAAATACGACGTTCTCAAATCCTGTCATGAATCCCCTACTTGTAGTCAGTTAGGCTATTTTAAAACTTTATCCCGGGTCAAAGAGAGATTTTACTGGCCGAAGATGAGGAGAGACGTCCTCAAATATATTCGTTCTTGCCAAGTCTGTGGAGCGCAGAAAGCTCCAAATGTTCCTCAATTGGGTTAAAGGAAAATCAGAAGAAAGCCGAGTTCCCGTGGCAAATAATTGATATTGATTTTATCGGTCCCCTCACGCGCAGTAAAAAAGATTCCTCTTGGTTACTCGTCGTGACTGACTGGATCTCTAAATATACTTTAATACAACCCCTACGCAAAGCTACCGCCCAGAATGTCGCTAACTTCCTAGAAAATAATATTTTCCTAACTTTCGGTGTTCCCCAACACATCATATGCGATAATGCCTCTAATTTTAATAACAAAATTCTTAAAAACTAAAAAACCCTTGTCATGAATACAGAGTTCAAGAAATCTGGTTCACTGCCGTTTATTCCCCCCAATGTAACTTCTTAGAAAGAAGTAATCGTACCATTTCCACAACTGTTCGCAGCTATATTACCGAACATTCCGAATGGGGTAGAGAAATTTTTAAAATTCAACAAGCTATTAATACCGCCCGCCATGAAGTTACCCAACACTCCCCAGCGTTTCTGAATTTTGCCCGCAATGTTCCCTTATTAGGAAATTATTATAATCGTCGCTATGACCAGCTCCAAAATATCGAATTCTTTCCCGGTAACAGAGACGAATATGCCTCTGAAATAACTGGATTGTCGACTGTCTTCAAGGAAGTCCAAATCCACCTATTTAAAGCCTACGAAAGAAATGCCAAATACTATAATCTCCGCAAACGAGATGTTCAATTTTCTGTTGGTGATACCATGTGGCGAGAAAATATTGTTCTTAATATTGCTAAAAAAAAGGTTCCTGCCTAAGCTTGCTCCCAAGTATGTCAAGGGTACAATATCTAAAAAATTTTCTCGTCTGGTGTATCAAATAAGAAACGAAGACGGTACTAATGCTGGACGCTGGCATATAAAAGATCTAAAGCCGTATTATACTGACTCTTTTGATTCCGAAATCTCAGAAAATGAGCTAGAATAATTATTTACCATGCTAGTAATATGTATATTATACCTTTTGTAACTGTCGTCTAACGTCCACACATAACTTTATTGACTAGAAACATTTACTACCTCACATATCTATATATGTTATAATACGTCTCAGATTCGTGAAAACACCTCTCGTGTCTTTGTACCGATATATCTTACCTGTCCATATAAATTGATGTTTGTTGAGACCCCTATAATTCATGGTTAGTCTTAATTGCTTTGATTTCTATTTACCTATGTCTTTATTTTTACTTTTGACGTCATGCGATTAACCTTAAATTTTTCATCCTATCTTATAACATAATTTACCTCATTACAGTTGATAAAATAACAGTTATATATGCTATGCTGTAGTCCTTATGAGCGAAGAAATCTTATCGTGTGTTATCTTAAAAAAGATTACCTTACCTTCAAATAAAAATTGAAGGGTACCTTACCTGTTGGAAATATACCTTACCTTCCAACGAAAATTTAAAAAAAATTACCTTACCTGCAAATAAAAATTGGGGGATACCTTATTTTTTGGAAACACACCTTACCTTCCAACGAAAATTGGAAACTTACCGTATTTTGACTATAATTACCTTGACTCCAAATGATCTAATTGAGGACTACCTTAGTTAAAGAAAACTAAGGTTTTCTTGCCTTTACCTTTTACAAAGCACAATTGCCTTATACATTATCTTTACTTATACATTGTTTCTCATAAAACTTCCCCTAAATTCCTGAACACACCGTCTAGCTGTGACATCTCTGTCGTATTTAGAATTCCCAAATCATGTAGTACCCTCTTTTCTACTTAGAATAACTTTTGATATGAGACCCAACATAGAGACAACATCTTCTTTACCCCTTTTCGTCATAGAAATCAGCACCTGCCAGAAATAGAGAAGGCTAAGACTGATGTTAGCAGACGTTCGCCAGTTGACTCGTCGAAAATAGTATCTAGATCCTAGTTTCTATTGACCATCGGTGGTAAGAATTCAGTCGTTCTTTAACCGGAAAGAGGCCAATTAAATGACTCCCTTAGTGTAAATTTTGGTGCCTAAGAAATTAGTCCCATCAATACCATAATAAATACCCTATGTGCACTCAAAAAAAAATATGTACCGTAGAATGGGGTGAATAGGATCATTTTTGAATTTTGGGAATGTGTAACTTCCTGATTATTAGGCATAGAATTTAGCTATATACATCAAAACATTAGTTTACATCAGTATTAATCATTTTCGGTGCAAATTTGTTGTATACTGCCCAGTGGCGCACTATAGAATTTTTTTTATTCAATGATCCTATTCACCTGCTACTGGGGTAAATAGGATCGACCGTGCTTTTCTAATGTTTAATCGCATTCACCTACCTTAGTGGTTAATAGAATCATATAATTTCGTTAGGTATGATTAAAAATTGGCTTAAAATTATAAGGAGGTTAAAAAAATTACATCAAAAATGAACATTTTTTTTAAAGAAGTAATATTGAACAGGTTATTATTATTTTATTTGTTTAGAATATTCCTGTAAATTAATTTGGAATCTAAAAGATCCTCTTCCATGTCTTTCTGGGGAGTCTAGCTTGCCCTCAACTTGTTCAAATTTAAACAGGTACTCATCCTTTACATCTGGAAATGTGTATATATATCCGGAATAATCCCTTGTGTCATGTTATCATTTTTGCAATAAGGCAAATTTACCAGGACCCATTCCCCAATCTTGATAGCTTTTCTTGTAACTTTATGCAGACCATTCGTTACAGATTCTTGGTCAAAGTTAACTGGTGACTGAAGAAACTTTTCGTTCTCATCAAATATGGACGCGTTGTCTTCTTCAGAGTAAGACATGGAATCTACATCTGAATTTGAATCATGAGTGCTAAAGTGTTGGCTACTTTCATCAGAAGATTCAACGTCATCAACTGCCACACTCTCACCAGCGGGAACGTTAAGTTTCTTTTTGCGCTGTCTGGGGTGATTGTCATCGTACCGCATAGTCTTTAAAATATCAGTAAAAGAGTTGTTGATCTCCTCTTCTTGTGTTTCATTTTCTGGGCCTTCCACAGGTAGCATACGCAGCACACGGATCAGCATCAGAATTTAAAGGGATTATTCCGCATTTATCAAACCCTGCCTTTATATTGTTAGAACTGTTAGCCTCAATAGACTCAAGCAGCTGTTTCAGTAGATTGGGAAAGACAGTTTTGGGAGTACTGCACTCCTTCCTTCCTGGTCCTTTCTTATACGTTTCGACTATTTTTCTCCACGCAACTTTCAATGGTTTGAAATAAGCAACGTCTAAAGGTTGCGTCAGGTGTGTGGAGTTGCTCGGCAAAAAAATAAATCTTATATTGTTTTCTGAGTACTGTTTTATGGACTCTACAGAAAGATGGGACGACAAGTGTTGTCTCCAATTAATACTTTTTTTCCTGGTAACTTTTTTAGGTATGGAATTGCAATGGAATATATCCAATCCTCAAAACAGTAACTATCGAACCATCCTGATTTGCTGCGGTTGTATCTGGTCCGAGATGGTCCTCCAGTTGTCCAAGAATCATACATATTCAACGCTTTGTAGACTACATAACATGGCAGTAAAACTCCACTACCGGAAGCTGCAAACATTATTGATGTAGATGATTTGCTATGATTTATAATGCGTTCGGGATATTTACATCCTCGTTTTGCAATTATTTTTTTCCTGCCAGGATCATCGCAAAGGTTGGTTTCATCATAATTTATGATGTTGCTAGCGGGAATACCATCCAATTCATTAGATAGATGTTCAAAATATTCGGAAATTGTCACCCTCGTAACACCTGCACGTGCTCGTTTTATATTCTGGCACATTCTTTCTGATAACACATTGGAATGTCGTTTTAAAAAACTATACGTAAATTCTTTACCAGGGAGATTATCTTTAAAACGAGGAACAACTCTTCCAATTCTATTTAAATAGTGCTGGACAAGCATTCTTAAATCAAAGGTATCAAGAGGATAACCCCATTCACTGCATTTGAGCAAGTTAGCAGCAATATATCTTTCTTCTTCTTCCGTTAAAACAGTCTGGCTTCCTTGATTACGCACATTTTGATTTTTAAGATGCCTATGGAGTACGGTGTAAGGAACATTGTTTCTTTTAGCGGCTTGTCTTATACTGTAACCATTACTGACATCCTTTTTCGCAGCATCAATGACATGTTGGTTTGGTTTTTTGTACATTTTCCCACCAACTTTAGGTTTGTAAACTCTAGGCATCTTGAGCAAAGATGTAGATACCTAGAATAACCTGATTTAGACCAGTCTTTGATCCTATTCACAGCGGCTAATTGTCCTATTTACGTTAGCTATTGATCCTATTCACCCCAGCTATCGATCCTATTCACCCCAGCTATTGATCCGATTCACCCCAAATATCTAAAACAAATGCAGCAAACTACAAATAATTTTCCAGTTTGTTAGAAGTGTTTATAAGTATTACTACTTATTTATAAGTAGATAATGTTTTCCAGAATTTAGATGTACGTCTCCTTATTTAGGATATTACTACAAAGTTTTTGTACGCTCAAAAATACGTGACTAACAATGTTTTTAGGTTATGTGTTAACCTTCAGTATTACATGCTGCGCATGTCGAGATATCACCAACCTTTACGCGACTATGATGATCGCAACCCATCACGCTGAAATGGAACGGAATGAACTTCGGGTTTTTGCACCTCTACGCACGGAGAACAGCTGGAAACTGGTTATCCGTGTGTAGAGGTTTTCTCCCCGGCTCTGGAACTCAACTTTTACAATGTATGTTACCTGAAGTCATATTTAATTTAATACTGAACATCACAGTTTTTCAACAACAAGAGTTATGATCTAATAACAACAATATGTACAATCTTTAACAACCACATGTAATTTAAAGGGTTTTTACCCATGTATTTTTGGTGGCTCAGGCATTTTAACCTAGCGATTTTAAACCTGATAATGGACTGTTTAGTCCGAAAACGTTTGTTTTTTTTTTATGTAGCCCTGTTAAGGGTTTTTAAATAAATATACCCACTTACGAAGACTAACCTCTTTTTGTGATACGTGGTATACAGCCAGCTACAGGAATTGTTTTCCTTGTGGATTTTACCATATTTTTCTCTATCGTAAAACTGATTAGTCTTTGGACATCATCATTCGCCACTTCATGCTTGCTATGTATTCCAGTTACTACGTTATATGTAGCTTCTTTCCCTACTTTTGTATTGCAAGCACCGATTCCTATTTTGTATTATATTTTGATAGATTCTTAGATTAATCTGCCAGTTGCTTGTAGAATAGAATGTTTTTTCATCATACTTATCTTCAGATGGGGCGTGCATGTTAATTATATTTATATTTATTTTTTTACCCTTCATCTGTTTTAAGCACATTCTGCCAGAGATCAGTGTGAAGGACATAACTTTCGCTTTAAAATTTTTTGCAACTGCGAAACCTGTTCCCAGTATCCTGTCTTTTTTGCCACTCTTAAATAGCACTATGCCGTCAACTTCCGTTATTTCATTTCCCGTAGGTTTAGTTTCTTGTAGAGTCATAATATACATTTTGTATTTCTTTGTTTTATCGGTTATCTCTTTATTTGTGCATTTTCTATTTTTAAGCTTCCCTGTAAGCTCTCTTTTTTCCTTTGGTCTATTATTTCTCCTATTTATACTTTCCAATTTATTATAACCAGTAATTATTTCCAATATTTCATTTTCTCTATTCCACTTACGTACTTACACTTCTATTGATATCCTATTAAAGCCCATTTTACTTGTTTTCCAGTTTTTATTTCTTCGATTGCTCTTCTGCTAACTATGCTCTGCATTTTTCTTTCTTTTTTACTAAAATCGTGGTTTACATATACTTGTAAGTTATTCAAAATACAGATTTTTGCTTAAATATGTGCCTTCTATAAAATTGCAAGGCAAAACCAACGATGAAATAGGTGTAAGAAAGACATGAGAAATCTAAAACTTGCATTCCCAACATATCTCCTCATCTAAGCAAAAATCCTTGGTGAACTGGTCTCTTGTACTCATAAAGAGTAAACCGAAATAAAAGAAAAGACAGTTAAGACATGATTTTATGTATAGTGCCTCTATATTCCCTTATAGGTATTTCATCATATCAGGATTCATCAGAGTGACTAGTAAAGAAGCTCTATTTGTATTTATTTTGCTTTACTTTTTTTTCTTACAAACATCTTCTAAGCTACATTTTAATAAAATTAAAAAAGAACTCGTGGATTAGAGGTTAGGTAGGTTTTGTTAATAAAAAAACATTCAAAAGAAATTATAAAAAAGACACTAAATGTTGATAAAATATCAAACTTAATTATTAACTTACCCCAAGATTAGAATAAACAATAGAAATGGGTTTATTAACCAAAATTCTACTTTAACTAATACATCCCTACTTCTGTTATTTGAAGTGATAATTGGCAGGCGAATATCAGAATTGCCAACACACAAACAACTTTGTAGCTTGTAAAAGTATGTATGGGGTGTGAATACATGTAATATACAAAGAATAAGTAAGAATAGAATCGAAGTAAATGAATATTCAAATTAAAGAATAATGATTATACAGAATAATTAGTTGATAGAACAGTTGGGCGATAACTATTGCTACAATAAAAGTAGTAAAACAAAACAAAAAGTTAACATTTGAATAAAATCAAAATAAATTGGAAAAAACAATTATTTAAAGAAAAATAACAGACATGTGACGTTTATAATGTTACAATGATGTTGCGGTATCCTGATTCCATTACGTTGATGACGTAAGCCTCACCTCCCCCTGATGACGATGCGCATGGGAGGATAGTTCAGTAGGGCCTCCATAACTGCTCTTGGTGCGGCTCATAGACCCCCTGTGGTTCCAAGGCAAGTAAGTCATTGCACCTTGCTTAATTTTTAGAATGCTACTTTTTGACTGCACTTTTGGTCACGACACCACTAATACATACGTAATTGTTAATCATACGAACTTGTTATAAATCCAATGTATTATGTATGGGTTTAAACTTTACGTTTTTCCATAAGTGCATCTGGCTACAATTAACTCCACCACTCTCTTGATTATTCGTTCTGTCTACTGATTTTAAGTAATTCGTGAGTTTGATGTTTATCAAAGGTACCTTAATTCACTCACCAGATTTGGATTTGTACTATTTAGCCTTAAAGTACCTAACTCTTAATTCCTCCTTCTGGCAAGTTTTTAAATTTTAGTCTTCTGTGGCATATATATGTTAAGCCCTATATATGAAGTCTATTTTGTTACACTCTATCTCTGGCTGTGTCATAAAGGCCGTGGACTAAAGTGACCAGGTCATCCGCATAGTCTAGGATATAAAGTCTATTATTGCTGAGTCTAGTTAGTAGCCTATCCTTGACTAGATACCAGAAGAGATAACACTCCTTCTGCGTACTGTCTCTAAGTGTTTCTGTTGATGCCACCCTCTAGTGCTATCACCAACTACTGTTCTATATAAGACGCATTGTTGCGTATATCATACGGCTTCCCATCATGCAGTATATCTACCATCATCATCATCATCATCAATTAGCCTATATTTGTTCACTACTGAACGTAGGCATCCCGTAAAATTTTCCACCTATTTCTGTCTTGAGCTTCTTGCATCCAGTTTGTGGTGATGCGCTTAATATCATCTGTCCATCTAGTCGGTGGTCGTCCTCTGCTTCGATATACATCTTACCTTGGTCGCCATTCCAGAATCTTTTTGGTCCATCTGTCAGTTATTATTATATTAGTCATCTTATAGTTATTATATATATATAGTTATTATATATATATATATATATATATATAATATATATATATATATCTTAATAATATATATTATATTATTATATTAGTCATCTTATAGTTATTTGTAAGATATTACTTGGTCGATGCTATGGCTCTCAATCAGAATTTTACCGCTGACTACAAGGTTGGTCATAAATATTGTTTTTGAGGTGTTAATTTTAAGACCAATTGTTTTTGACACTTTATAGAGCGTGTGCAGCATTTTTGTAGCTTTATCAACTCTATCAGATATTAAAACGATGTCATTGGCAAATCTTAGGTGGTTCACATCTTCCCCATTTATATTAATTTCCATATTATCCTCTCGTTTCATTTGCTTGATGTATTGAGGGTATATCTACCACTACCTCTTTAAGTATATTTCTTTTAGATGAATTGCTCTTGTGTTTGCATCATAAAAAGTATTATCTAGTGCTTCTTATAAAGTCATCAGTCATCAAAGGACTTGATTCACGTGCAGCAGAATAAGAGTTCGGACAGTTAGATAGAGAACTTGAAATAAAGTAAAGATAGTATGAGTACTATGGAAAGTTACTAAGTGAAGAATACCTGAGGAGAGACACAGGATGCGGGATCTTAAATAAGATTGTTATACCAAAAATAGAGAGAGATGAAGTTATCGAGACGTCAAACAAGATAAACACTAAGGTAGTAGGAAATAATGGAATACCTGTAAAGGTTTGAAAGGCTCTAGGAGAGGAAGAGTTATTCAGGACTATAGAAACTTTAGAGGAATAAAGTTATTATCGCAAACAATGAACATTTGAGCGAACTATAGAGCGAAGGTTAAGGGAGATGTATCAATAGGAAAAGCACAGTTTGGGTTTATGTCAACGGATACCTGATTTGCTTAAGTCAGTTAATAGATTAATAGAGATGAGAAGAGAAAAAAGCTGCATTTAATATTTTTAGATTATGACAAGGCGTATGACAGTTACTAGTTAAGAGCTATGAAGATGTATGAGAAAAAAATGGATTCCTGAGAAGTACGTAAGGTTCGTGAAGGATATGTATGAGGGAGCATATACTAAAGTAAGGATTTGTTTCGGATTGGCCGAAAGAAATGTTAATAGAAAAGATAAGAGAGGCGCTCCTTAGTCAATGATCTTTGCTTATGTTATCTTGTTAGTAGACCAGACTAAACAAATTTTAGAGAAGTTGGATAGTTGGAGAGGGGATATTTAAGTGGGAGGACTTAAGGTTATCAGATCGAGAACAGACAATATGTGGTTGGGAGGAACAAGAATGATTAGGGACGAATTCTTCGGAGAAAAACTAGCACGAGTAGGAGAATTTAAATATCACGGCTCCTAGATAATAGAAAATGGGACACAATATCGCCCATATGGCACATACGATACAGGCTATTTGTTTAACTAAAAGTGAATCAGCGGGATACTCTATGATTGAAAAATTGGGAAGTGCTAAAAGGAAACGTATACAAGAGTGTGGTGAGGCCTGCGCTAGTGTACGGCGGTGAAGTGAGGGCTGTAGGGAAGATTCAGAAAAAGAAGATGAGGTAGCTAAAATGAAAGTGTTATGGTAGATTTTGGGTAAGACTATAAGAAGCAGGATCAGAAACGACTTGATTAAGGAAAAAGCCGGGGTGAATACAGTCTCAAAAAAGATTCAAGAACAGATATTGCAATGTTTTGGTCATATAAGATGTATAGATGAAAATTATGTTGTAACCTCGGAAATCTTTTTTGGGTGGTGCTAGAAAGATAACCAATGGAGACACTGCGGACGGCAGCCAGATAGTTGGTGGAGAGCGAGTCGTGGGTTCGAAACTAGCTTTTGGAACCGGGAATGGATCCAACGGAAGAAATAGGTAAAGATAGGATAAGAGATATTAGAAAAGATACAGAAATAAACAAAAAGATAGATGGGTAAAATTACCAAAGATAAGAGAAGATAGAAACAGGGCGCCACTCAATTTTTTGGGGTTAAGGAGAAAATTAAGAAAACCTTAGAAAAGAAAAGAGATAAGAAAAGATATTTAGGTTCAGAGATCAAACCCAAGGAAAGATACCAACAGTAAATTATCAAATAAATCTGGTCAACGCAATATATAAACAAATAATAAATATATTAAGTATTACACTTACTTACCTACGAAACTTAATCAGCCTGATCTTTCTACAGTTCAAAAGCATAGTAATATTTAAAGATAGTAATTGTTCAGAGCTATTATTTTATCAGGGAACTTGTTAGGAGCCGACAAATAAAATACATGCATAAAACAATAACAATATATTAAACACAAAATTATGATGCTGCTAAATGCAACCCAGGTAATAAAAATACACAACTATGAAATGGTGTTATATATGTATAAAATTAAGCTATAATGTAATAAAAAAATACCTTTACCAAGATGTATAAGGCAATCATATACAAATATAGTTTGGCGTATCTCGAGATATCATAGGAAAGATAATGAACAAAAATTATAGGAAATACAAAAGATAGCAAAAATTACTTAACTCTAAATTTACAAAAAAAAACAAAAAGGTTACAAGAATGAAAACATAAACCAAACCGCACTTGGTAAGTCAATTACTATCTCGCACTATTATTTAATAAAAAACTGAGACTTGTATGTTCATAGGTAATATTTATAGAAATTTCTTGAATGGTTCAATTACATTCAAAAATCGGCAATCTTCAGGTGAAGATATAGATGATACGTCCAGATAATGGCAGGTGATATGGTACCATACCATATTACTCGCCCAGATAATTGTAGATAAAATTACTTACAGTAGATCTTGACGAAGGCAGCTTAATTCACTGAATTTAATACTTTTCTGGTACTAAACACTGAATTTAATAACCATTAAAGGTAGTGTAGAACTATATATAATTTAATATAGTCTAAGGAAAGAAAACTCAAATATAAAGTGTATACACACTTAGAAAATAATTCACAAAGACGATACGATAAGAAATAAAGTGAGCAAAGCGTAACACGAGATATTGGCCTTAACTCAACAACGGCCCACCAACAAGTCTCACGAGATATTACCTCACTCAACAAGAGCCCACCGAGAAGTAAATTGGTTCCACTAAAATTTTCACCAACTATCCAAGAAAAAAGAAGAAGAAGCTATATCCCCCACTTAAAATCATCGGACAGTCGTATGTATTTCTCAGAAGATAAGGCCTTAACGACTATTGGAAAATTTGAGGTAAAATAATCGGTATTAACAATTGGACCTGAGAATATTAAAATCCTTAGGATTATATTATTGTCAAAAGATACGAAACTGCATACCGGAAAGCATTTGTTCTTTTCATACAGAGTATTAAGACGGAAGGATTAAAAACCATTCCTAATTAGGGAATTCCATTTTAGCTGGGTATCTACAATATTTTGCTATCGATACACGATCATAGGCGTATCGCACGGGGGTAAAAGGAATTAGAAATATTTAATATATTAATAATAAAAAAAAAAATTTACAATGTGGGACGAAGGATAGAACTGATAGAAGTTGATGAAAGAAGAGATAGAGGAAAATCTAGGAGAAAATGGAAGAACTATGTAGTAGAGGACTTGAGAGAGAAAGGTTTAGTTGAAAAAGACACGATGGACAGAACTGAGGGGAGAAGGAGAATAAGGAACATCGACCTCGGAAAAGCAAAAAGTTGAGAAAGTAGGAGAAGGAGAAAAAAAAGTCACTTATACAGTAGAATAGTAAAGTATGTGTACATCGGAATCGCATGACCAATCTTCGCGTAAGATAAAAGCTATTGAGAAAGTTTCAAGAGTTGGCGGTAACCAGGTGTTTTTTTACAGTTAATTTAAAATTTTTAAGAAATTAAGATTTAAAAGAATATTTTGTTTTGAGTGTTATGGATACAGGGGATATACAGGAGACATAGTATTTTACAATACAGGTTATTGCTATTATTATGATAGTATTAAAAAACACCTTCCTAAACTTTTATTTTTAACTAGGCTTGTTAAACTAAATTACTATGATGACTAAAAGCTCACATCTCTAGATGTGAGCAGGATTTTTCATAGTGCATTATCACAACTAATAGGAATATAAAACATTTGCATGTTTTGCGACAATCATTTTATAATCGAGAACTTGATTTCTGAATGTATTGTACATCTCTAGCACAAACATATTTACATCTTAATCCATTTTTGTACTTTTTACTCGCGTATCTTGTTTATGAACTGCTGCTATCAGCAATTAACATCTTTGTACATTGCATGAGCAACTAATGTAGTGTTTATCTCAATATTTTTCTTTTTATCCTTGCAATGTATTCATCTATTAATATGCATGACAAATTTAATTATTGCGTTAATCTAGAATGACAACTTACAAGTTACTTTCAGCGTATCTTCAATACATATTACTATTAACATCTATTTACATACGATATTAAGTCAAAGTGAATTGAGTCCTCAAATCAATTTGTCTAGTTTTATCAATAAAATAATACTAATTAAGAGCTTACAAAATACGGAGACATCTTTGGTTATTTTTAATTAATCATATTCAAGCCGTAAGCTTCTCATTTTTTAAATTATGTTTTAGTATTGAAAAAGTTGATGGATTAATTTTCTAGAAAAAAAAATTATATTTTACATTTTAACGACGATTCCGTTGTTGCATGGCCAATTGTTCTTTTTCTCTGGCGTGTGTTGAGTTCTTGTCATTTTTACACAGAAAATAACAACGTAAACTCTAACTGCAAAATGAGTAACACACAAATATTATTTTTGATTTTTTTTAAATCAGATTCACAATGTCCCTAAAAACGCTGTAGCACTGCATTGACACTTGACGTTTTGAAGAAAATAAAAATAATGACAGGTGTTTTTCTACTTGCATTAGTCACCATCAGAAAATATTCAGTATAGTTAATTGAACCTGCTCTAGTAGTATATAAAATAAGTAAACAGTAACAGCGTATAGTTTTCGTGTCAGTCATAGCTTTCGTGGAGGAGGAGCTCTGAACTGAGTAGGGGTTCTTCTGTACTTCACGGAAGACAGACTGGGCGGGGGATGTCCTCAACCTCGACACGGCACGTCCCATATGGCTGATAGGGAAAGTTCCTGCAGATATGCAGAACAGGTACGAATAAGGCATTGCCAAATAAGTACCCGCGGATCAACTGAGGATATGACATTACGTTACTCACGAGGCGTGAGGCGTGAGGCGTGAGGCGTTACTCACATTATGAGTTAAGCTGCTGTGATACTGCGACAACAGCAGCGTCTGACCCAGAGTGGGCGGCTGCAAACAGCGTCTGTTCCCAGAGTGGGCGGCTGAAACACACTTACCAAGCCGTCTGGCCAGCGTGGTGAGTTCACGGCCAATCTACCCCCCTCTTATGACAGATACACGTAAGAATTGGCCCTCAGTCCCCAGCAGCTCCGGAGTCACCTTCCAAGGCAATGGTAGGATCGAGGAAAGAGCAGAGGGTGCTAAAAATCCCTGGGTTTTAGAAGATTGCCAGAAAAAACGAAAACAAGCAACGAAACTGGATATTGCGACTTATAATGTCAGATCACTGATGAGAGACGAAAAGCTAGCCGAACTGGAAGAAGAAGTAAAAAAGATGAAATGGGATATATTAGGATTAAGTGAGATAAAAAGAAAAGGGGAAGCCTGTATGAAGTTGGAATCCGGGAATGTACTATACTATAAAGGAACTGAAGAAGAATCATTAGCTGGTGTCGGTTTTCTTATTTCTAATCAGCATGTCCATAAGATTAGACAATATATTGGAATTTCAGAAAGGATTGCGGCTCTAATAATGGACATAAATAAAAATATAAGTTTAAAGATCATACAAATTTACGCCCCTACATCATCACATACGGATGAAGAAGTGGATATATTCTACGAATCATTGACACAAACAGTGAACAAATACAAAAGCACCTACACAATCATTATAGGCGACTTCAATGCCAAATTAGGGAGAAAACTAGAAGAATCAGAAAATAAAATCGGCAACTTTGGATATGGAACACGAAACGAAAGAGGAGAAACATTAATGAATTATATGGAAACGAACGGTCTATATGCGATGAATACCTTTTTCAATAAAAAACCACAGAGAAAATGGACGTGGGTCGCGCCCAATGGTTTAACAAAAAATGAGATTGATTACATCCTATCCAAAGAAAAGAGCATAGTACAAGACGTTACGGTCATAAACATGATTTCCGTAGGAAGTGATCACAGAATTGTTAGAGCCAAAATCAAAATTAACTCCACAACAGACAGACAAAAATTTAAACCATCTAAAAAAGAGATAGATACAGAACTTCTTAAAGAACGCAAAGAACAATACATAAACCAGCTAAAAAGAAGTGACATATCACAGCTAAAGGGTCTGCAACTAGACGAATTAAACGATAAAATAACAACAGAACTACTAGAAGCAGGCCTGAAGATTGCTAATAAACAAAAGCGAAAACAACAAAAAATTAGCGCTAAATCACAAGATATGCTAAAAAAACGACGACAACTACTGAACGATAACAAAAGAAATACAGTGGAGTATACCGAACTGAATAAAACCATAAGAAAACAGATAAAGGAAGATTTAAAGAAATACCAAGAAGACCGCATTAAGAAAATCATAGAGAAGAACAAAAGTTTAAAAACAATGAAGACAAATATAGGAAAAAGAAAACTAATCATGCTTAAAGCTGAGAACAATGAAGAAAGAGATCTAGGAGAAATAGTAAAAATCACAGAAAGATATTACACAGACCTATACAGTTCTAAAAATGACCCACCACTATCATCTAAACAGAATCTCACGAGGAAAATACAAAATGTTGGCTCAGAGGTATTACCAGAAATAACTGAAGATGAAATCGAAAAATCCATAAACGACATGAAAAGAAATAAAGCGGCCGGTGAGGACAAAATACTGGCGGAACTGCTAAAAGAAGGAGGAGACACGATAAAAAAAATGCTAAAAATACTGTTCAACAAATGTCTGTTTGAAGGTAAAATACCCAAACAATGGAGAAATGCCAACACAATCTTAATACATAAGAAAGGAGACCGAACAGACCTAAACAACTACCGTCCTATTTCCCTTTTGTCACAACTATATAAAACCTTCACAAGAATAATAAACAACCGACTAACCTATAAACTTGATAACTACCAACCAGTGGAACAGGCCGGATTCAGAAAAGGATACAGCACAATCGACCATCTACATACGCTTAAAATCTTAATTGAGAAAACCAATGAATACAACCTTCCGCTGTACTTAGCATTCGTAGATTATGAAAAGGCTTTCGACAGCATTGAACACTGAGCGGTTGAAGAAGCTCTGGTCAATAGTAGAATAGATTCAAGATACCGACAATTGATACATGATATTTACCAAAACGCAACCATGACCGTAATTCTGGACGACAAATTAATAACGGAAAATATAAAAGTTAAACAAGGAGTCCGACAAGACGATATAATTTCACCTAAACTGTTTACCTTGACCCTCGAAGACATAATAAAATCAATAGATTGGGAAAACAGAGGAATATGTATTAACGGAAAATACCTAAATCACCTTAGATATGCGGATGATATACTCCTGATCTCCTCGGAACGACAAGAACTGGAATTAATGCTGAATGAACTTCATGAAAAATCACTGCAAAAAGGCCTAAAATAACTTCAACAAAACAAAAGTAATGACAAACACGGAAGACCAAGAGGCAATAAAAATAAAAACAGAAAAAATAGAACAGGTAAATGAGTATATCTATCTAGGACAAGCAATCAGAACTAATAGAGAAAATCAAACAGCCGAAATATCGAGACGAGTAAAAATAGGATGGGCAGCGTTCGGCAAACTTTCTTACGTTCTAAAAAATCAAACAATCGCTCTATACTTACGAAGCAAGGTATATAACTCCTGTATCTTACCGGTGCTCACCTACGGAGCACAGACATGGACATTTACACAGGCCAATTTGGATAGGATAAGGAAGGCACAAAGAGCGATGGAGAGACAAATGTTGGGTGTATCACTTAGAGATAGAAAACGTAACCAGTGGATCAAAACCAGAACAAAGACAGTAGACGCGATAGAACAAGCAGCAAAACTGAAATGGAAATGGGCTGGACACAATGAACGTCTCCAAGACGGACGATGGAACAATGCCATCGGAAAGTGGCGTCCATACAATGCAAAGAGATCAAGAGGCAGACCACAGATGAGGTAGAAAGATGACATCAGGAAACAAGGAGGTCCCACATGGCAGAGAACAGCTCCAGATAGGGAAAGATGGAGAGAACTGGCTGAGACCTATATCCAACAATGGAAGGATAGAGAATAGGTTCACAAAAAAATTAAATGTCAACTATTCTACACTAACTTTAACCCTTGTTTATTCTTGTTTCGGTTTTCTTGCTGGTTGCTAAATACTTTGATTTACCTTGTACTAGTTTTTGACCTCATAAAATTTTTAAACACAATATTTTTTAACCACTTACTATTTTGCAGTCCCAACAACTGGCCTTTTCGCTGCTCGGACGAGAAGTGTCTCCCCGAAATTATCTTTCTCCAGGGCAACATGCGTAGGTGGGAATCTCGATACTTTCATTTTTTTAACGCACAATAACGAATCTGCCAATCACTGGCCTATTTCGACTTAAAACCCAGTTATTCTCTTACATTATTATACGCGAAACAGAGAGGAAACGAATGAACGGAAAGAAAATAAATAATTATAAATGGAAACTTAAGAGATTTACAGTAAAATACAAAATAAAAAGAGAAAGACGCGGTTTACCCAAAGCAACTTGATCTGTGTAAATAAATAATTAGACTTTATTTATTCTCGTTCAAAGATTTGAAGATGCCATTCGAATGTTTATAAAATGCTTTCTTTCGAATATTTAAAATAAGTAAATAAATTCATATACAGAATGAAACAAAAAAATGCTACAGTATTAGACAAATACAAATAATGAACAGAAATACAATTAAAATGCATGGTTTCAATATCTACATATGCTAGCTTATCACCAAGCGCCTCCTTAACCTAAACCCAATCTATCCAAAACATCTTTCTCTCACATAGCA
This sequence comes from Diabrotica balteata, assembly GCA_918026665.1. NCBI lineage: Eukaryota > Metazoa > Arthropoda > Insecta > Coleoptera > Chrysomelidae > Diabrotica > Diabrotica balteata. The sequence goes on along the minus strand of OU898281.1, from coordinate 104,381,689 downwards.
ACTCCCCTGAAAATAAAATAGACACTCATACAAGCGACACTGCAAGAACTCAGAAAACAATGGATTCTTTACACATTTAAATGGAAAATATTGGACAGTAACGTACTCATTCTACAATACCAACTCCATTGTGTAAAACTCTTGTAGGAAATCTAAAAGTTATATTACAGTTATTAAAACTGATTCCGTTGCATCATTTCGTAATTAAAGAAACAGAGGTTTATGCTAAATATCAAAGAATTTATTGGCTTCTACCTTTTATCTATCTTTTGTCTATCTGTAACCTCGGAAATCTTTTTTGGATGGTGCTAGGAAGATAACCAATGGAGACACTACGGACGACAGCCAGATGGTTGGTGGAGGGCGAGTCGCGGGTTCGAAACTAGCTTTTGCAACCGGGATTGGGTCCAACGGACGAAATAAGTAAAGATAGGATAAGAGATATTAGAAAAGATATAGAAATAAACAAAAAGATAGATGGGTAAAATTACCAAAGATAAGAGAAGATAGAAACAGGGCGCCACTCAATTTTTTGGGGTTAAGGAGAAAATTAAGAAACCTTAGAAAAGAAAAGAGATAATGAAAGATATCCTTCAGAGATCAGAGATCAAACCCAAGGAAAGATACCAACATTTAATTATCAAATAAATTTGGTCAACACAATATATAAACAAATAATAGATATATTAGGTATTACACTTACTTACCTACGAAACTTAATCAGCCTGATCTTTCTACTGGTCAAAGGTATAGTAATAAATTAATATACTAAGCAAATATTTAGAGCTACTATTTTATCACGGAACTTGTTAGGAGCCGACAAATAAAATACATGTATAAAACATTAACAATATATTAAACACATAATTATGATGCTGCTAAATGCAACACAAGTAATAAAAATACACAACTATGAAATGGTGTTATATATGTATAAAATTAAGCAATAATATAATAAAAAAATACCTTTACCAAGATATATAAGGCAATCATACACAAATATAGTTTGGCGTATATCGAGATATTATAGGAAAGATAATGAGCAAAAATTATAGCAAATACAAAAGATAACAAAAATTTCTTAACTCTAAATTTACAAAAAAAAACAAACAGGTTACAGAGTTGAAAACATTAACTAGCCAAACCGCACTTGGCTAGGTGGGTTACTATCTCGCACTATTAATTAATGCTAAACTGAGATGTTCATAGTTATTATTTATGGAAAGTTCTTGAATTGTTCTTTAAATTAGATATAAAAATCGTCACTCTACAGATGAAGATATGGATGAATGATGGGTGATACGTCCAGATAATGGCAGGTGGTATGATACCATACCATATTACTCGCCCAGATAATTTGCAGATAAAGATTATGGTAACTTACATAATTTCTGATGACGGCAGCTTAATTTACTGAATTTAATATACTGTACTAGTATTCAACACTGAATTTAATTAGGTACCATTAAAGGTAGTGTAGAACTATGTATAACTTAATATAGTCTAAGACAAGAAAACTGACATATAGAGTGTATACACACTTAGAAAATAATTCACAGAGACGATAATTTCAGGCAAGCGACCACACTCAACGAAAGGCCACCGAGAAGACTCACGAGATAATCGACCTGTGCTCAACGAGAGCCCACCGAGAAGTAAGTTGGTTCCACTAAAAATTTCACCAACTATCCAAGAAGAATGCATATCCCCTACTTAAAATCATCGTACAGTTGTAGGTAATTCTGAGGAAGTAAAAATTCCGAAAGTTTTGAGTTACCGGTACCAACAATTGGACATGAGAAGCAGAAAATATTTGGGATTAAGTTATTGTCAAAAGATACGGGCCTTCGGCGAAAATTATCAATTTATTTAAAAGAACCTGCATACCCAAAAGCATTAAATCTTTTCATACTTAGTATTAAGACGGAAAGGATTAACTACCTTTAGTGATTAGGGAAGTCCATTATAATTTAGTAGATGAAATATTATTTTCTTATCGTAAACACGGGAATTCCTAATCATCGGCGTATCGCAGGGGGGTAAAAGAAATTAAAAATAATTAATATTTTAATAATAAAAAAAAAATGGTACATATCTTTTATATATCTTTTATCCAAGTCTAGTATGCCGGCTACATCGTCTCCAATAGTCCATTTCCATTGACTTAATTCTTGATTTGTTTTTGTTTAAATTGATTTCCCAAAGTTTGACGCCGTACAACCCAATAATTTTTATTATTGCTTTTTAAATTCTTCTTTTATTTTTTGTTATTTTGTAGCATGTATAAATTTCCTAAGTATAACCATCGAATATTCAAAGTATAAAATGTATCTGGTACGCTTCTGGGCTCTATATTAATATTTCCTGTGTCTGTATACATTTCACGTTCCAAATTCAAAATATGATTATATTCGGTTTATATTACGTATTAGTTCTACAGTTTTAAAAGCTGGGAATGATCAAGGTAATTTACGATGCGATGTAAAGCTTGTTAGAAAATAATTCCTGTTCGCTAGTCCCTTGGATTGATAAAAGGTGTGGGACGCAACACTGGCTACTGGTAGGTCGAAGTGAAGTCAAATTTGGAAGAATCTCTGAATAGGCAAGATGCTCCGTGTGTCGGAGTTAAAAAGCCGGCAAATTTGTTAAAAAAGTCATTTATACTCAATTTAATGTGTTAGCTCTGATAAGAGTTATCACTGTTTTTGTTTTATATCGTCTCTTACCTAAGAGTTTTGTTTCTAAGAAATTTGCGGCGTTTCAAACAAATTTAAAAGATACCCACATGTGATCCAGTTTTGAAAGAAGCAGAGTTTCAAAGTTTGCGTCCAGTGCTCAACTTCCAGCTCCATTTTTCGCAGTTTGGAGATGAATTTGTTCGTGTGGCAGAAAATCTGAACCTAGTCCACCTCCAGACATTTTAAGTAATTCCAGAGAATCTAAACCCAGTACACCTCCATACAGGTTAGGAAATTATAATAATTAAAATTATAAATTTTAGTTTGTGGCATATCTGTCGTATTAATTGTTCTTAGTTTTAAAAGTTAATATTGACATCTGGCAGCTAGCTTTATTTTTTTGACATTTTTAATTTTAATATCTATGCATAGTTTCACTTAAAAAAATATTTTTTTATTTGTAATAATTTATTTCTGCTAAAAATTAGCGCCCAGTAACAATTGTAAGCTCTTGTATCTCCAACTTCAAGAGTTTGTAAACTGATAAAACATAGTAAGTGTCTTTCTCTGTTATTTTGTATTTATTTTTGTAACTATTTATATAGTATTCTTGTACTATTTACTTTTGTAACTGTTTGTGGTGAGACAGAAATAAATATTTAATTTTTTTCCTAAACCAATTTATTTATTTCTTAAAAAAAGTTTCTAATCCCTTTTTGTGTTTTAGGAAGAAGGGCCTTTTCTTTCATCCAGAAGGAAGATTCTTCAAAGTGGCGTCCTTATTTTAAATAGCTTGAGAACTTTTTTGTGTTTTGTTTATCCAGGAGACTCATGTAAGTACCCCTTTGTTTAATTTTTGTAGTTGGCCCAATCCAAATTCTTTGTTTCATTCACTTCCATGAATTCCAATTCTCCAAATTAACCCTGAGTAGCCGTTCGCAACAGTTTCGTCTTATTTTGCTTGCCCAATAATTTCATCCCCAAATTTTTAACCCCCTCTAATAATGTGGTATAATAATACCCTATGTGGTAGGCAAAATAATCGTTCTTCTTCTTCTTCTTCTTCAGCCTGTGTTCGTCCACTGCTGGACATAGGCCTCTTCCATTTGCTTTCATCGATTTCTACTTTTGGCAATTCTCATCTACCTATCATCTGCCTACCTATCCAGATATCATCTGCCTACTCCTCGCCTGTTCTCTCTTGGTCTCCAGTTTGTTAATCTTTGTGTCCATTTTTCGGGATTATCTCGGGCAACGTGTCCGACCCATTGCCACTTGAGCCTTGCAATACGTTCTGAGACATCAGTAATTTTTGTTCTTTCACGAATGACGTTATTTCAAATCCTGTCTCTCAAACTAATCCCTAGCATGGCCCTCTCCATTGCTCTTTGGGTTGTACTGAGCTGTTCTAAGGTTTTCTTTGTGATGGCCATGGTCTCCAGTCCATATGTAGTTACAGGCAAGATACATTTGTCATAAACTCTACGTTTTAGACACATTGGTATATCTTTATTCTTCAAAATAAAGCTTAATTTGCCGAAAGCTCCACAAGACAGTTGTATGCGTCTTTTTATTTCGGCTATTTGATTTTCTTTGCCGATTTTAATGGTATGTCCAAGATATATATAGTGGTCTACATTTTCAAGACTGACGTTGTCAATAACAAGATTAGTTTGTAAATTACTCATTATTTTTGTTTTCTGAAGGTTCATTTTGAGACCTATTTTATTTGACTGCTGGTTTAATTCCTTCAACATGTGCTCCAGTTCCTTGATATCTGTACTAAATAATACTATGTCATCCGCAAACCTCAAATGACTCAAACGTACACCATCAATGTTTAGACCTTTTTCCTCCCAGTCAAGCTGTTTGAATACATTTTCCAATGCTAAGGTAAAAAGCTTTGGTGAAATAGTATCACCTTGTATAATACCTTTATCAAGGCGCATTTTTTCAGTTTTTTCGTCTTCATTGATTTTGATGTGGAATGTGGCCTGTTCATAAATGTTTTTAATGAGTGTAGTGTACCGTGAGTCTATTCGAGCATCCTTCAGGGCTGACAAAAAGGACCAAGTCTCAATACTATCGAAAGCCTTGTGAAAGTCGATAAATGCCATATGTAAAGGTACATTATATTCTGTGGTTTTTTCTACTAGTGTTCTGATGGTTTGTAAGTGATCATTAGCGCCAAACCCTTTTCTAAATCCCGCCTGTTCAACCGGTTGATATAAATCAAGTTTTTGTGTTATGCGGTTGGTTATTATTCTTGTTAACAATTTGTATAAGTATGACAACAAACTTATAGGTCTGTAGTTTTCAATATTAGTAGTGTCTCCTTTCTTGTGTAAAAGTATTATTTCGGCGTTTTCCCATAGGCTGGGTATTCTTTTTTCTGTTAGACACTTATTCAGTAAGACTTCCACAACTTCTACAACGATGTTGCCGCCCATTTTTAACATTTCAGACGTTATACGATCCTCGCCGGGAGCTTTTTTGTTTTTCATTTGCTGTAAGGCATGTCTAATTTCCGAAGAGGTTATTTTAGGGAGGGTTTCCGAGCCGACGTTTAGAATTGTTCTGTGGTCTGTTTCGGGGTTCTGTATAGTAGATGTATAAAGATTCTTATAGAACGTTTGTATTTCCTTGATTATTTGAGTTTTTTCGGTCACCGTATTCCCCTGTTGATTTTTGATTTTGGTTATATTTGATTTTCCTTTAGTTAAATTTGATTTCAATACTCTCATGTTTCTATTGTTTTCGATGGTTTGCAATATTTGTTTTGTTTTATAAGCCCGCAAGTCTGACCTTATGCTCTTCTTAACTTTATTATTGATAGCTTTATACTCTGGTAATTCTTTCGATGTTCTTCTTCTTTCTTCCATTAAATTAAGTGTTGTTTGTTTCATTTTCGTTTTTCTGGGATTTTTATTTTTATCACAGATCTTTTTCGCAGTTGATGTTATGTCGTTCGTTAATTTTTGTGTTATTTCATTTATATCTGTTGAATACTGGTAGAGGTCCTAGTTTCTTTTTTAGTTCACTTTAATATTCCTCTTGATTCATTTCGAGTGCTTCTATGTTTGGCAATTTATCCTGTGTTAATAATTTTCTTCTATCTAATTTCGTATTTATTTCTATTCACGTCCTAACTAATGGATGATCACTACCAGTGTTGAAAGAATTTAGTACAGTAAGATCTTTAGCAATGTTTTTGAAGTTAGAGAGTATAAAGTCAATTTCATTTTTTACTTTGCCATCTGGGCTTAATCACGTCCATTTTCTCTGCATCTTTTTCTTGTAGAAGGTATTTAAGCAGAATAGTTTTTCTTTGCTTATAATTTCTTAATAGTTTGAAATAATCGTTACCATTTTATTATTCCACAATGGTCCGTGTAGCTGTCTAATCGCTGCTCTTGCTTGGTCAGTTCTTTATTTTTCTTTTTCCAATGTCGTATTCTCAACTGAGGTTGTTTATTATTTTGGCACACAACAGTGCGTTCATAGAGACTCTGAATAATTCTTATGATGTTTTACCAGTTCACTTTTCCGGTGTTCTACTGCTGTAACTTCCATCTTTTATCGAAGGTTGGAAATCATTATGGCTATGCGGACCCTGTTGACTGCCGTTCTACATAGTTCTGCTCTACTGCATTCAAACCATTCTTGATTTTACAGCCATAAAATTCATCATATAAAAAAAAATCAATTTGCGGTATTCATCGCTACTAATAACTGGATAATCTGTTAACAAAAAACCAAAAAGATTTCGGTACTTTATGAGTTTTTCTAGGTCGCAACGTCAAGATATTCATTTTTTATTTTTTTAAATTTTAGAAGTAAAAAAATCAAATTTTTTGAATTTTCAAAATTGTTTGTTAAAATTCGACTATTTTGGTTTTTTAAAATTAATTATATCAACAAAATGTACAATATCTTGACGTAGCGATATAATAACTTAACTATCAAAGAAATATGCAAAATTTAAAAGCTTCATCAATGTTGCTCTAATCACCCTGAAATTTTACCTGGAATAATAAATTGCAACAAAATACCTTACCTTCCTTAAATGAAGTTAATTTTTTTGACTTATGTTGAAACTATTAATTGAAACTTTTAAAACAATTAATGAATCCCTCTGTAATTTTTACCACATTGTTAGCACTATAAGACCCAATTTTTCACGTAATATCACGGTTGTAGGTTAATTTTTACAATAGGTATTAACATTACTTGAATATTAAGAATTCTTAGATTTTTACAGTTATCTGAGCAATAAATTAGTCAGTCATCATTCATAATTTTTGTATGCTTTTAAAGTTATTTAAATTTGATCATAATGGTCTTCTAGAATTCTGCTTGTGTCCAGTTCAATCCTTTTGGTATGAATCCTCTTTTCTTTTTTGTCACTTATATATTTTTATTCGACTTAATCTTAGAGATAAAAAATTGATATATAAAGTTCAAATAAATAACTGGTATATACAACATACGAGTTAGGTTAGGATCGTATTACTACATTTTTTATTTAACCAAGTACTGTTTCAATATACCTACCATACTTTGCGGTGTTGTTATTTTATACACCATGTCTCAATAGTCCGTTAAATTAAAACCTAAACTAATCATGCATCTGATCATTATTTAGTTATCAAATAACTAAATAACTGACCTGGTTGACAAATAAATCCCAGTCACTGAACTGAAAATTCTCTAATTTCACAGGTGGTTTACTGTTACCACTCATTCATTTCGTGATTATAGTTTAACTTTTATCTGCCCAAATCTGACATTGACGAATCATATTTATTATTTCTTCTTAGTTCGATATAGACCCGCCGACTACTGATATGTACGGGATATCCTATCCATATAATCACAGTATACGAAGCTTAATGGGACTGGATCCCTAATTAGTTAATCATTTGGTAAATTGCTCCCGTCTGCATCAGATGTCTGGATTTAAATATTAGGGCACTTTATCTCTGTCGCATAAGATGCAAAATTTTATCATTTTGAATATTTTATGAGAAACATTTATTTTAATGATTAATTCGGACATCAAAATATTATCACCAGATGATAGTTTTATTAAAAAATATTAGTTTAATGCTATCCTGTTTTTTATCCCAAGCTTTTTGTGTTTATTATGATTAAGGATGTTCTTTAAATCAATATTTTCTTTCTTTTAGAAATATTAAAAAGAAATTATTAAAAAATTTAATCCTTTGCAGATTAAAATCCTGATCGTAATACAAATCACTGTCATGTCTAGTTGTCTATCTGTGAAAAAACTTCTTTATTTATTAAAAGTAAAATATCATATCTATTTTTATAATATATTAAACAAATATTTTAGTCTCGAAAGTTCACTGCTGAACATAGGCCTCTTCCTCTGTTTGCAACCTTACTTATCTTGCGCTGATTTCATCCAGTTTTTATTTAGCCTTCTTAAATCGTCAGTTTATCGTTTAGGAGGTTGTCGACCGACGCTTTTTTGTCTTCCCTTTAGTTCACACAGACTGCTATGGCGCGATCAGTGATGCGATGCTTTGCTATGCTACACGTTACATAGTGAGCTATTATTTGTGGGTGTTCCCAATACAATGATATGCTTGTGAGCTAGTCGCCACCATAGTCTTTTCTGTGTCGAACGTGACGATGGAAAAAAAAACTGAAATATATATTGACGGAAAATTCATTATTAAAGTACAATATTTATTATACAAATAAGTGTTTAAATAGAAAACGTAAATGGGTTCATAAAATTAATGGAGAAAGGGAGACATTTGGAGAGTTGCATCATTAACTTGCCAAACTAATTATGCATCCTGATAAATTTCGAGAATATTTTTCTATGTCTTTTGAAACGTTCGACTACATTCAGAGCGGTATAACTTCTTACGTAGAGAAGATGCACACAAACTAGAGGAAACTAAAGAATAATAGAGAACCGTTTTATTAATATATCTACACATCTTTATAGTTGTAAATCAGATAGGGCGGAATCTGACATACGTGAGCCAAACGAAATGCCCGTAAGCATTATTTTTAAAGGTGTGTAGAAACTCATTAAAAAATTATAATCTTCATCATTATTATGTTTTGAGTTAGTTACAGAGTCTTTTAACTCTAATTTTTTTTTCTTAAAAAGATATGAATCGCTCGAAATCAAAATCATCTGGGATGACGTATTAGGTTGGAGTTCTTCGTTATCTAATGAAGTATTGTCGTTAGAAGTTTCCGTATTACCCAGTATATTCTTCACTAAGAATCCCATTATCTTGTGATAACAGGTCAAACTCACCATTAAGTGAATCGCTGTGAATATTCTCAGACATCATATCATTTACTTCAGTTGGTTGTAGATTACCAGTCATGTTGCGACATGCCATTAAATCTTTTAAGAAAATTAAACGTTTAAAATAAGTGTATATTTATTCTTCTTCTTTAAGTTCCATCTTCTATCGAAGGTTGAAAATCATCATGGCTATGCGGACTCTGTTGACTGCCGCTCTAAAAAGTTCTGCACTACTGCATTCAAACCATTCCCTTAAGTTCTTAAGCCAGGATATTCTTCGTCTTCCCATATTTCGCTTTCCTCGGATTTTGCCCTGCATAATAAGTTGTAATAATGCGTATTTTTGCCCTCTAATCACATGTCGCAAGTACTCAAGTTTTCGTCTTTTAATAGTTAATATTATTTCCGCCTTATTTCCTATCCTTCTAGTTACTTCCATGTTTGACATTCTTTGAATTCATGATATTCGTAGGATTCTTCTGAAACACCAAAATTCAAAGACAGCCAACTTATTCAGATGAACTTCTTTTAGTGTCCAAGCTTCCAGACCATAAAGAAGAGTAGAGAAGACGTTACATCGAAGCATTCTCAGGCGTAGTTCTAACCTTATATCCCGACAACAAAGAAACTTTTTAAGTTTAATAAATGATGTACGTGCTATTTCAATACGTGTCTTAATTTCTTTGGTTTGGTCTACATCTGATGTTATCCATGTTCCTAAGTATTTATAGTTATTAACACTCTCAATTGCAGTATCTTCAATAGTCAATTGGATATTTGCATGTGCAGATTTAGTCATGATCATGCATTTAGTTTTCTTTAAATTTATCTTCAGTCCGTACTCTTTTTTTTTTTTTTTTTTTTTGTGGCTTTAACACTTAGCTATTTAGCCAATTACGTATAGAGAAATAATAAAAGAAAAATTAATAATATCAATATTCCAATAATATAATTAATACTAAAAAAAAATAAAAAAAATAAAATATATGCATACACATAAGTGCATACATAAGTGTACATATACAAGTGTATACATACATAAGTGTATAATCTATAGTGCAAAAAGTGTGTCTATTCGAGTCAAAAAACCGTATAAAATCCCTATAACTAAATCAAATAAAAAGAGAAAATTATAGCAAGAAAAAACAAATATAAGGAAAAACAGGGATACTCACTTCTCGTCCAGGGACCCATCAGGACATTTGTTTAAGACATTACTAGCAATAGGTCACGGAAAGAAAGGTAAACAACAATTGGGTTAAAACAAAGGTGAACGAGCTTAGCTAAGATTGACTACAGACACACATTTGCACTATGTATAAATTTAATCAAACAATCATACACTTTTTTATTATTAGTAGCCAACAGGTTATTTATGTGATATGGAGGAAATATTTGCAGAGATTGTAAGTTGTTTAAAAGAGTTCCTGAATGCTGAAGATATTTGGAACACTTAAAAAAGATGTGGTTAAGATCTCCTTGTTCTTGACAAGTTTCGCATAAGTCTGAATTATATATTTTAATTTGAGCAAGATGAACAGGATAACAAGCGTGGCCAAATCTCAATCTTATTAAAGTTGTTGTATATTTACGAGCGGTATTGAAATTCTTAAACCATCTGGAATTAGGGATGTGTGGTTGTATATGCACGTATTGTGTTGTTGAATGGTCGCAAAAAGTTTGCCAGGAAGTGTTCCAACGATCTGTTTGATTTTTTTTAGAGATGAGGAAAGCATCAGGAACACAAATTCTATCATCTGGTAAAATTTCAGCTGTCGAGGTTATTGCAGCTTTTGCAATAGAATCAACATGCTCATTATGTTTTATACCAACATGAGCCTTTACCCAAATAAAATTCGTAGTTTTATTTTTGTTTTTAAGGTTGACAAGCATGTTCTTAATTTGGTAAATAAAAGGATTAGAATTATAATTGGGCAACTTTGTATTTTTGAGAGATAATAAAACTGATAATGAATCGGATATTATTAAAACTGCATTATTGTTTAAACTGTCGAAATATATCAAGGCTTCAAGAATTGCAAGTGCTTCAGCACTAAAAATTGAGTAATTGAGAGGTAGTTTGAACATTTTTTCCATTGACTTGGATGGAATGTAGAAAGCACATCCGGTCCCTTCCGATGTTTTGGATGCATCTGTATAGATTACAGTTGCCATGGGCCATTTTTTTATATAAGAATTTAAGATGGATGAATCTAATAATGGAGTACTATAATATGTTGGTATGTGTATATCAGCTTTATTAAAAAATGCGAAATAGTCGTTAATATCAAGATTGCTAATACTGTTGGTATACTTTTTGTTGCACATGGCTCTAAAGGCCGTGCAAAGAGTTGGTGAATTTTTATGAATCCAGTAACTGTTTGTTAGATCCTCGGTATTTAGTGAGCTTATGTCAGAATATAGAGAATTGTTGATATATGCAATTTTCACTACAAATTTTTCACTTAGATAATCCCGTCTAAAATTTAAAGGAGGTTCTAAAGCTTCAACATGCAATGGAGCTATTGGAGTAGACTTCATTGCTCCCATACAGGTACGTAGAACAGTCCGTTGAAATACATCAATCTTATTTAAAATTTGTTTACTTGCTGATCCATAAAGTATACATCCATAGTCCAGAATGGATCTGATGTAAGATTTGTAAAAAAGCAAAGCCGTTTCTACGTCAGCACCCCACCAAGTTTTAGAAATTGATTTTAAAAAATTGAGACCTTTATTGCTTTTGTCAAGCATATACTCGATGTGTACTTTCCATGTTAACTTTTGATCTAGAAACATACCTAGATATTTTATTGACTTACAGAAATTTAAACTTTGGCCATTTAATAAAATAGTATTTATGTTCGGAATATTATGTCGGGAAAAAATGCACACGTTTGATTTATTTGTTGATAAATTAAAACCATTTTCACAAAACCAGTTTGAGAAATGTTCATGTAATTTTCTTAAGATTGTAATGGAAGGTTCATATTTAGTCCTTTCTGTATAAACTAGGAAGTCATCAGCATATTGGATTGTTTTGTAAGTGATACTTTGTATATTAAGGCTATGAAAATCAGCAGTATACAGATTAAAAAGAAAAGGGCTTAAGACTGATCCCTGGGGTAATCCCCAACTATTATAACGTGGTCCAAGAAATTCATTTTTATAGTTTCTAACGTATAAGCGTCTATTAGTGTAGAAATTAATTATGGTTTGTGCCAGATTTGCGGGTATTTGAAATTGATTGATCATTTTGTCTTTTAATCGAGGTAAACACACACTGTCATAAGCACCTTCTATATCTAGAGATAAAGTAGGCAAATAGTTATTTCTAGAAAAGTTACTCTGTATGTCCGTTACAAGTGTAGCTAGAGCATCTAAAGTTCCACATCCTCGTTTGTATCCAAACTGATTATTTGGTAGTAATTTTTTGGTATGGACCCACCATTCTAGTCTATGTTTTAACATCCGTTCCAAAGTTTTAAATACACATGAAAAGAGAGAAATGGGTCGATAAGATTCTGCTGAATTTGGATCTTTTGCAGGCTTTAGAATCGGAATAACAATGATGTCTTTAAAAAAATCTAACTCAGAATTGTCTTGAATGATCCGATTTAAAAGGTCTAATAGAAAATGTTTTGCTATTTCTGGAAGGTTAATAAGCATGGAGTATTTTATATGATCGTATCCTGGACAATTATCTTTACGATCATTTATAGCGAAAATTAGTTCATTGTAAGTGAAAGGTTTTAGTAGAAAATGATTTTTTTCAGAATGGGTTGAATCTATGTAGCTGGATTTTTGAGGGTTCGCAGTTGGTGGCGCAACTTTAATAAGAAAGTCATCAATCCATTTTTGATCGAAAGATTTTATTTTTGATATTGGTTTTCTGTAAATTTTTCTAGCTTGATTCCAAAGAGTTGTAGCTGGTGTATTTTTGTTTAGGGAAGAGACCCATTCAATCCAATGCTTTTTTGCTATATTTTTTAATGTTTTTTTGGTTCTAGCCGAGATCTCCTGGTATTGAACGTAATTTTCAAAATTAGTGTGTTTTTTGTAATTTATTAAAGCCAATTTTCGCTGTTTGATAATATTGTCACAATCAATATTCCACCAAGGGGGTGGGTGCCGTTTACATTTATAAGGTTTATATTGGGGTATTGCTGCTACTGCGGCCGTATTTATATTATTAATGAAGAAGGAGTACTGTTCAGTTAGATTATCCGAGTGACTGATATTCGTCTCATGCAAAATCTGAATCGTTGAGGTATATAACGCCCAATTGGCTTTTTTAATATTCCATTTATTTTTAGGAGATATTTCATTTTCATTAATTGCAAAAATTAATTCTATAGAAATGACATAGTGATTTGATCCTAGGGTATCAGAGATGACATTCCAAGATGTTTTGTTAACTAGTTCAGGTGAACAAAAGGTTACATCAATTGCTGAATCCCGTTGATCGGGACGTCTTAAAATCGTAGGTTCTCCATTGTTTAAAACCGTTAAATTTAAATCATCTGCAACATTTATTAGTTGTGATCCTGTGGTATCATTATTATGACAGCCCCATATAGAGTGGTGTGCATTAAAATCACCGCCTATAATTAAATTCCCATCAAACTGTTCAAAAATTTTTACCCAATCTTCATATATTGTTTGTATTTTTGGAGGATTATAAATAGATACAAAATTTAACGATAAAGTTCCATATTTAACTTGTATAGCACATACTAAAATATTTTCATTGTAATTTATATTGATCTTTTGTTCCACAAATCGAAGAGATTTGTGTACTAAAATTGCCACACCAGCATAGCCATCGTTTCTGTCATTGCGGATTACATTGTAACCACCAAAATTATTTTGTTGATTTTTTTTAAACCAAGTTTCGCTTATAAGCGCAACGTCGATATTTTTATCAAAAAGAAATTGTACCAGACTATTTTTGTTAGCTATAGCAGAACGTGCATTCCATTGCATTATATTTAAATTGCGTGTTTTTGGATTGAATTTTATTGGTTTTTCAAAGTATCCTCCAATACTTGTTCTATACTACTTGTAATTACGTTAATATCAATAGGTTGTTTATTGTTACTTGAAATTATTTTATTAATAAAGTCCATGATAAAAATCGATAAATTGCTAGCTATACTACTTTTATTGATTTCCAAACTAGAGTAGTTTGGTTTATTTGAATTTATTGTCAAAGGTTGTGAAGGTCCAAAGGTAAATGGAAATAATGGTTTTTGAACAGTTGATTGGATAGTGGGAGAGTTTGATTTTCTCTTCTTTTTGATTGGAGGTCTAGCACTCGCATGAGTGTGTTGAGAAAAGGAATTATTTTGATTGTAATTGAAATTTGAAGAGATTTGATTACGATTTGGCTGAGATAAAGATTTACGTTCGTTGTTAGGAAGTTCTGGAAAATGTTTGTCATAATTTGTTAGAGGTGAAAAGGAGTTGTGACTTACTAAACTGGATAAGGAATTTTCAGATATTTCTTTGGCTTCCTTAAATGAGGTTTTTTGCTCTATCATTATATTTTTAATTTTTTTTTGATTGTCATAAGAGGGACACTTTTTTGAGATAGATACGTGATCTTTGCTTTTACAGTGTATACAAAAAATCATATTTCTATCACAATTATGTTTATCGTCTTTAATTTCACCGCAATTTATACACTTTTCTTGAGTGCTGTTACACTGTTTAGATACGTGCCCATATCTTAAACATTTGTAACACTGAGTTACTCTTCCTACAAATTGTTCAACCGAGAAAAAAACTCGATTAAAAGCTACGCGATTTGGTAAAATATTCCCCTCGAAAATAACGACAATAGATTTTTTTGGTACAAATTCGACTGTTTTGTCTTCTTTTTGCACTTTCCTATTTAACCTATATATGTTAATAACGCGTGATTCTGATTCGATATTTTCCATGAGATAGTCAATATCAAAACGAGTATCCACGTCTCTTATTAGCCCTTTAACTTCCAGTAAATGGTTCGGTATAAATGCTCTTAAATTTTCTGATTTCAGTTGTGGATGATTTACTAAATTATTTGCCTCTAGAAGTGATTTTAATAAAACTTTAATCCGGTTTCGGCCTATACTTTTAATTTCAAGAATGCTTTTAAGATTAAATTTTTTAAAAAGAATATGACCAACAGTCATTGGATGTAATCTACCCAAATTGTTATTGTCGGTACTTTCTATGTATACCCAAATATTTTGTACATTGTACTTATCTGAGAGGAGATTGAATGTTTTCGGTTCCAACTGCTTCGCTGTTTTCTGGACATCACTATCCTCACTAGATTTATTATTAATATTATTAACACTTAAATTGGAATCACTGTTATTTATGTCAGTATCTGTCGTCATAAAAGACGTCCCTTGTTTATTTTTGTCCCCCATCGGGGACCGATATTATTTTGTATCAATTATTAGTATACACTTTTTAATTTTTTGTCTAATATGTAAAAAGTTAAAAACAAACACCAAGTAATTAGGAACCGGCTCGGCCTTTAACGAAATTATCGACTGACTCGGTCAAAAGAACGATCGATACGTAGTCCGTACTCATGACAGCGTTCATTAAGGCGTTGCATTACGTTCTGTAAATAATTGTTGTTATCCGTAATTATTACTGTATCGTCTGCAAAACGTAAGTTATTCAAAACTTCTCCATGATAGATATACCTTCTATTGAGTCTGAGAGCACTTCTTGAAATACCGCTTCACTGTAGACATTGAAAAGTAGTGGGGACAGCACGCAACCCTGGCGGACTCCTCTCTGTATTTGGATATTTTCGGTGTACTGGCTGTCAACCAGTATATTTATAGGAATTGTTTATTAATAGCATCAGCAGCATTTAACATTTATTGTCTTGATTATTTGGGTATTTTGATACTAAAAAAATAATTATTATTTATTAATAACATTCGTTAAAATTTTCATATATTATTCAGAGTTCTGTTTAAATACAGTTTTGATAACCCAAACTGAACTAATCTTTTTGGTGAAGTCTTTATTTTCGGACAAAATGTTTTTCCAATTACTTACAAACACCTCAAATAAGCAAGAGCATTATGTAGTAACCTAATTATTAATAAACATTAATTAATATTTACTTGTCATTGTCACTTACAACTTCGCTGCAACCTAAACCCATAATTTATTCATTATTGTTTAATAATTTTTCCACGTCCATATCGCTCGTTAGACGTGCGGAATCAAACATTCTTGAAAACCAAACCGAAGCTTATACTAGCCACTGTTCGCATCTCATCGCATCGTACTAAATCGCGCGCTATTTGAACAAGGCACTTAAGATACAAGTGTTTGATATCATCTTATATCATCGCATAGCGAAGCATTGCATCGCTGATTGCGCCATAGCAGTCTGTGTGAACGTACACTTAGTTTCCATTCCAATAATCTCTTTATCCATCGCCCGTCTGTCATTCTAGCTATGTAACCTGCTCATCTCTATATTAGTCTGCCTATTCTTCGGATTCACAAATGTCGAGGTCTTGAGAAGAATGAATAAAGAAAAGGAAGTCGTATTTACGATCAAAAAACGAAAACTGCAATACTTGGGACACATTACAAGAGGCGAAAGATATAAACTGCTTCGAATAATTATGCAAGAGAGAATAGCAGAAAAAAGGTCCATAGGAAGAAGACGAAACTCCTGGCTAAAGAATCTACGGGAATGGTATAACTGTAGCAACAACGAATTGTTTCGGTCAGCATTTTCGAAAATACGTATAGCCCTGATGATCGACAACCTTCGGAACGAAGATGGCACTTGAAGAAAAAGATTCTTTGGATAATGTCAGTCACTTTGGTTCTTTTTGATTTCTTCATTTTTCATATTATCTCGCAGATCTATTCCTATCATGAGTCGCTCTATTCTTTTCTGTGTGACTCTCACTTTTGTAGCTTAAGCTTTTGTCCTGTTCCGTATCTTAAAACTGTTAGGACGCACTGATCTCTCTTTTTCTTTCAGGTATATAGGTAGCTGCCATTTAAAATGTTCTCTTAGTTTTCCATACATTGTTCACTCAAGACCGATTTTTTTCTTCAGTTTATGAGTTTGATTATTTCTCACAACTCCAATCTCGTGTCTTAGGTATTTATATTTATTTAAGAATTTTATTTCTCGTTCATTAATACTGACGTTCTGGTTGGTTACCAAATTTGTCAATATCTATGTTTTTAAGATGTTTATATTACATTTTCTGTAGCCACCAAAGGTTTTCATTTCTAGATTTTCAGCGTTTGCGACTAGGCATATTGTCGGTTAAATGTAGGTTGTTTAGATATTGTTCGTCTATCTATATTCTCTTTATCTAGCAACCCAAATTCTAAAAAGCATGTTCTAGTACTATGTTAAAAATTAGGTCTCCTTGTCCAGCACCTCGTTCTAATCTTTATTTTAAATACCGTGTCAGTCAATAATACCTAATTACTTAAATTCTCACTAACTTAGAGTCACTACTTGTACTAAACTAGTTTGTTATATTTATATGTGAACAAATTTTCATTTGTTCACGAAACGTTTATTTCGTTCCTTATATTTCCCATTTTTAAAGCAAAGAGTAAATATTCCAATAATTCTACTAAATGTTCGAAACCAAAATTTAGATTCTCAACCCAATCTATGCTTTCTACGATTTTCAAAACAAACAGACAATTAATAAAGCAACTTTGAAATAAGGCTATTATCGAGCACAAGTTAATTAAATCTAGCCCAAGTACTTTCGCTTAAAATAGCATCTTCAGGGGCATTTCGTCAAAATGTAAACTATCCGGCAAGCATAGAATGTGGAAACATTAAAAATAACATAAAATTGTACAAAACACCACACTAAAACGAGGACAAACAGTTTAAAATTACTTAAAGATTCTACGCTACATTCTCTGTCAGTATCTGGAGGAATATTTATCCCTCTCTTATGGAGGGGCATTTTGACGAAATGCCCCTGAAGATGCTATTTTAAGCGAAAGTACTTGGGCTAGTTTTAATTAACTTGTGCTCGATAATAGCCATATTTCAAAGTTCATTTATTCGAGCATTCAACCTCATTTCATTTATTAATTAATAAAGCGACATTATGCTTTATGATGAGTCCTAAGGACGAAATACCTATAAGCGAATAGTAGAAGCACTATTCGTAAAATCAAATCTTGACTGCCTTTTCTATATTTTTATTTACTCGTATTTTGAGTACTAGAAGTCAGTTCACGAAAGGTTCTTACTTAGATGGATCGATATGACGTAAAATTCAATTTTATATTCCCCATGCCCCTTTATTCATTGTCTGTTTGCCTTAAAAATTGTAGAAAGCACAGATCTGGCACAGATCTTGAGCACAAAATTGCAAAGAGTTATGAAGTATAAGGGAGGCCTATGTCCAGCAGTGGACGTGATAAATGAATGAGTGAGAAGTGAGAATCTGAATTTCAGTTTCGAACAGGTAGTAGAAAACTTTGGATTTTCACTTTTTGCTTTATTTTTAGAAGTCGCTGTATGCGTCTTTAGGAAATTATTTCGTTATTACTTCCTTTAGTAGAAAATATTTAATTTCACGTTTATTGCTTCTTAGTGAGGTGCCCTGATAAGTTCTAAAAAATAAGAAATACGTATAAGCGAGAGTAATAACTAACGTCGAAGCTCGATAGCTATCAACCGGTAGAGCAGGCAGGATTCCGAAAGAGTTACAGTACAGCGGATCATCTTTTTACAGTCAGAACGCTAATAGAGAAAGCCAATGAATACCACTTAAACTTATACATTGGCTTCGTTGATTATCAAAAGGAATTAGACTCCATAATGGGCAATAGAAAGAGCAATAGAGAGAACTTTGGGCAATAGAGAGAGCTATGAACAACTGCGGCATAGACTCCCGATACAGAATGCTCATACATAATATTTACAAGAAAGCTACAATGAAAATACAAATAGATGCGAAAACCAAAGCTATACCAATCAACAGAGGAGTTTGCCAGGGAGATGTTATCTTACCACAGTTATTCATACTTAGACTAGAAGACGTGTTCAAAGACATTAACTGGGTAGATAAAGGAATAAACTTTAATAGAAGAAAACTAAGTCATTTGATATACGCTGATGACATTGTAGTATTGGCTACAAGTTTCGTAGAATCACAGATCATGATGACACAACTATTTCAAGCTTCAAAAAAAAGTAGGTCTTAAGATGAACTTGGAGAAAAAAAAATAACAAATACACCGAACATCGGAGAAATATCGTTGAACGACGTAAATTAAAACACAGTAAGCGAATACATCTACCTGGGACAGATAATAAAAGGATAAAGAAAATCAAACTGCCGAAATTACCAGAAGAATAAGGTTAGCATGGGCAGGATTTAGAAATCTGAGTTTGATCTTGAAGAGCACTAAAATAGAACAATATTTGAAAACCAGCATTTTCGATCAGCATATCCTCCATATACTCACGTATAGTTCACAAACGTGGACACTCACCATATCTTCTTCTTCTTCTTCGTCTAGCCATTCACGTCCACATCTGAACATAAGCCTCTTCAAGTCTTCCTTTCCATTGTTTTTTATTGTACTCTACTTGTAGCCAGTTTTTCCCGGCAGTCCTTTTCAGATCATCTATCCATCTCATAGGAGGTCTGCCTCTGGGTCTTTTGTGTTGGTATGGTCTCCAGGTTAAAATTGATACCATATATAAGATTGTCACCATATCTAATAAGGATAAAATAGTAAAAGCACAAAGAGCAATGGAAAGATCAATGCTCGGAGTGAGACTTATAGACAAAAAACAAACAAATGGATTAAAGGCAAAACCAAAGTAAAAGACGCAGGAGAACATGCTGCCAAATTAAAATAAAGCTTCGCAGGTCACAATGCCCGACTAACAGATAAAAGATGGAACCACGAAATACAACAATGGAGACCGTGATTGGGAAAGAGAAGCAGAGGAAGACCACAAATGAGATAGGCTGACGACATTAAGAAGATCGGAGAAAACAACTGGAAGCAAGTGGCGCAAAATAGAAAACACTGGAATGTTTTAGGGAAGGCCTATGTCCAAAGTTGGATTACTTAAGGCTGAAGAAGAAGAAGAACGTATAAGAGAATTGTAGAAGCACAATACGTGAAATCAAACTGTCTTTTGAATTTCCCATTATTGTTTGAGAGATTCCTTAGTGCCTCTTTTGCGTTAAAATCTCCACTTATTAAGTGACCAGGATTTCTTGATTGCATAGAATATTTGGTCACAGAATATTTCGACGTCTTCGTCCGGATGTATCGTGGTGGAGGCGTACAATACATTTGAATGTGTAACATTTTTTTTATTATGAATATATCAAATTATTTTTAATTCCTTTTACCCCCGTGCGATACGCCGATGATTAGGAATCCCCGTGTTTACGATAGGAAAATATTATTGCAGACACCAAGCTGAAATGGAATTCCCTAATTAAGAAAGGTTTTTAATCCTTCCGTCTTAATACTCTGTATGTAAAACAACAAATGCTTTCCGGTATGCAGTTTCTTTTTCATAAATTGATAATTTTCGCCGAAGGCCCGTATCTTTTGACAATAATATAATCCTAAGGATTTTAATATTCTCAGGTCCAATTGTTAATACCGATTATTTTACCTCAAACTTTCCAATAGTCGTTAAGGCCTTACCTTTTGAGAAATACATACGACTGTCTGATGATTTTAAGTGGAGGATATACCTTCTTCTTCTTTTTTCTTGGATAGTTGGTGAAATTTTTAGGGAACCAACTTACTTCTCGGTGGGCTCTTGTTGAGTGAAGTGATATCTCGTGATGCGCTTTGCTCACGATATTTCTTATCTTATCGTCGCTGTGAATTATTTTCTAAGTTTGTGTACACTTCATATTTGAGTTTTCTTTCCTTGGACTATATTAAATTATATATAGTTCTACACTACCTTTAATGGTTATTAAATTCAGTGTTTAGTACCAGAAAAGTATTAAATTCAGTGAATTAAGCTGCCTTCGTCAAGATCTACTGTAAGTAATCTTTATCTACAATTATCTGGGCGAGTAATATGGTATGATACCATATCACCTGCCATTATCTGGACGTATCATCTATATCTTCACCTGTAGATTGCCGATTTTTGAATGTAATTGAACCATTCAAGAAATTTCTATAAATATTACCTATGAACATACAAGTCTCAGTTTTTTATTAAATAATAGTACGAGATAGTTAATTGACTTAACCAAGTGCGGTTTGGTTTATGTTTTCATTCCTGTAACCTTTTTGTTTTTTTTTTTTGTAAATTTAGAGTTAAGTAATTTTTGCTATCTTTTGTATTTCCTATAATTTTTGTTCATTATCTTTCCTATGATATCTCAAGATACGCCAAACTATATTTGTACATGATTGCCTTATATATCCTGGTAAAGGTATTTTTTTATTACATTATAGCTTAATTTTAAACATATATAACACCATTTCATAGTTGTGTATTTTTATTACCTGGGTTGCATTTAGCAGCATCATAATTTTGTGTTTAATATATTGTTATTGTTTTATGCATGTATTTTATTTGTCGGCTCCTAACAAGTTCCCTGATAAAATAATAGCTCTGAACAATTACTATCTTTAAATATTACTATGCTTTTGACTGTAGAAAAGATCAGGCTGATTAAGTTTCGTAGGTAAGTAAGTGTAATACTTAATATATTTATTATTTGTTTATATATTGCGTTGACCAGATTTATTTGATAATTTACTGTTGGTATCTTTCCTTGGGATTGATCTCAGAACCTAAAAATCTTTTCTTATCTCTTTTCTTTTCTAAGGT
This sequence comes from Diabrotica balteata, assembly GCA_918026665.1. Taxonomy (NCBI): domain Eukaryota; kingdom Metazoa; phylum Arthropoda; class Insecta; order Coleoptera; family Chrysomelidae; genus Diabrotica; species Diabrotica balteata. Next base: position 104,359,854 of record OU898281.1, on the reverse strand, counting down.
TTTCTTAATTTTCTCCTTAACCCCAAAAATTGAGTAGCGCCCTGTTTCTATCTTCTCTTATCTTTGGTAATTTTACCCCTCTATCTTTTTGTTTATTTCTGTATCTTTTCTAATATCTCTTATCCTATCTTTACCTATTTCTTCCGTTGGATCCATTCCCGGTTCCAAAAGCTAGTTTCGAACCCACGACTCGCTCTCCACCAACCATCTGGCTGCCGTCCGCAGTGTCTCCATTGGTTAGCTTTCTAGCATCACCCAAAAAAGATTTCCGAGGTTACAAATGATCTTTAGGATGATGAGCTTAGCTTGATGATTAAGTAGACCACTCTTGTAGAAATTTATTTTATAGACACGAATTTCGTTGGTAATTATTACTAAGCAAACTCACGCCCATTAATATTGAACTTATATATAACAGCACTACAGGCCTTTTAGGCCCCTACCAATATTGAACTTAAATTAACCTATTACTACACAATCTTTTACCTATGTAACCTATTACTACTAAAATATCATTTAACAAAAAATATAAATACGAGTTGTAATTCAAGTGTCAATTATACTCCCTGTTATTAAATGAACCGACAGCAAAATGGCATTTAAAATTAAGAAAGACAATAAAAGCCAACTACACAAAGAGAAATCCATTAAAAACAATGAAAAATGTACAACGCTAAAAAAATATGTTGGTGGTTACTGTCACAGTAACACATTATTCGTCTCTCGAGGAACATTTCGAGAACGTACTCAAAATTACGATGCCCTAGGTAACGTACATGACAACTCAAGGCATATTGTACACAACGTTCTTTTTTATTTTTGAAATGTATAGAGATTTCAAAGATAACCAGGTTTTAAGTGTGGATGTGTTTATTAGGGATGAATATAAACATTCCTTTGTGTATTCAAAAAATAACAATAAGAAATAAAGGACTTCATTACTCGAAAATGTTACTCCAAGAAATAATAAATCTTATCTAAGTTGTTTAATATTATTTCAAGAAAAAAATAACAAGATGTTTAGCAGCTAACAAGGGATTATGTTTATAACATTATTTAATTGTTGTTAAAGGTATCTACGGGAATAATAATAAAATCATCTAGGGAATACAAGAGAAGTATTCGTAACTAAATATTAGATTTAACTAAATATTAGATCGTAAGTTAAAATATTAGATTTTTTTATTACGCCGCAAACTCCATTAGAATGGCATAGTAATTCTTCTTGAATGTTATAAACAAATAACGTCATTTACTCTATAAATACATCAAATGAATGTATTAATAAGGTTCCATAAATTTCAAAAATCAAATAGAAAATATTAAGACAAAAATCAAATCACCGACCAACAGAAGTGTTTGAAAGAAAAAAAGCACAAAAAGTGTTTTTTTTTTTTCGGAAAGTGAATTTTATATGTTTAAAGACATTCCCAGAAAATAAGAAGACAATATATTGGGTTCTCTAACGGTTTAGTTTTAAATAGACATGTTTGTAAACAGTTCTACCTTAAACTTTTTATTGTATGGACTAGAATTATACAATAGGGTAGGTTTGTAAATAGTTTCTGAGAGGTAATTATCCTTTTTTCTCTAGAAATTAAAAATGTTTACTAGATTACTGACGGATTATTGGATAGGAGAAAGTTAGCCCTTTTTCTTTGAAAAAAGTAAAATTGGTTTCGATGGAGATACGTTCTGATTGGTTCATGGAAAAAGAGGAGGGAGATGGAAGGATTTTGGATAGAGTTTTGCAAGAGAGAGGAAGGCATTGTGAATTGAATATAGGGCGAGCATACTATAGTTTTATTTTGGTGGAGACGACGTTGCTATTTAGACAAGTTTATTTTTAAAGTCTAGATTGTGAAAAGTTGTGTTTGTGTTTGGTGGAAAAAGTTCCAACTGTGGTAGCAGACAGAAGAAATAACTGACATGCTGTAAGTAATAAACATATGTATAATTTTATACTGAACCTATTTGATTAGTTGAGATATCCTTTGTGTCTGGGGAGGAGGAGTTTATTCATGTAGTAAAGATTTGGAGCAGGGGAGTTTAGCAGGAGTATTCTGGAGAAACTGAAAGGTACGAGCAAGGTGGACAAGGCACAATCAAAGGAGAGAGAGGTGAAGTCATCAATTGTGGGAACAAAAGGTTAGTTTCGTCATTTTTAGAAACAGAGGCTTTCAATCACGACCACCTATTTAAATTAGGGTTATTCGTTTTTTGTTGTTGGTTTTTATTGAGAATTATAATACATGATAGTTTATCGGAAGTCACTAAAATTAATTTGCATATAAGCTTAATTAATTTGTATTGATAATTGTAGATGTATGATTTGATGGATGTTTGAGATTTTTATTCTAATCATTGTATATAGTATAGTTATGTTTATTCAAAATTTTTATTTTAATATTTGATTGGTTTTTTTTTAATATAACATTTGCTTTGTAAGTCATAAATTGTGCTTTAATTTTATTTTTCTATTGTCTATCCTTTGTTTTTCTCAAAGACAACTAGCAAAAAATACTTTGAAGCCACGTTTTGTTTTTAATAAGTAAAAGAGACCTGAGATATTATATTAATTTGTTAAAAAATAAATATTATAAACATATAGTTTGAGCAAATCACAACAACTGGCGCCCAACGTGGGGATGTTTTTAAAAAGTATTGGTTGTAGTAGAAAAGGAAGACAATTCGAAATAAAAAGAAAACAAAGGTGATTGAGATTTTTTTTGGTCGAGTGAAAAATTAATTTGATACATTCCATTTTATGACATATAAATATTTATTGATTTTTTACAATTTCTAACAATTTTATTTAAATTTTTTTATTATTGACATTGACGACATTTTCAAATTTTTTTTGACAATTTTGTATTTGTGTGAGCGGAAAATTTTTTCATATTTGCAACATATCGAGAAAATTTTACATTTTTACAAGTTTTTCATTTTTTTTTAAGTCTAGATTGTGAAAAGTTGTATTTATGTTTGGTGAAAAGAGTTCCAACTGTGGTAGCAGACAGAAGAAATAACTGACATGCTGTAAGTAATAAATAGATGTAGAGTTTTATACTGAACCTATTTGATTAGTTGAGATATCCTTTGTGTCTGGGGAGGAGGAGTTTATTCATGTAGTAAAGATTTGGAGCAGAGAAGTTTAGCAGGAGTATTCTGGAGAAACTGAAAGGACGAGCAAGATGGACAAGGCACAATCAAAGTAGAGAGAGGTGAAGTCATCAACGGTGGGAACAAAAGGTTAGTTTCGTCATTTTAAGAAACAGAGACTTTCAATCACGACCACCTATTTAAATTAGGCTTATTCGTTTTTTTGTTGTTGGTTTTTATTGAGAATTATAATACATGTTTATCGGAAGTCACCAATATTAAGAAATTTTAGATTTGCATATAAGCTTAATTAATTTGTATTGATAATTGATGATGTATGATTTGATGGATGTTTGAGATTTTTATTCTAATCATTGTATATGGTATATTTATGTTTGTTTATTCAAAATTTTTATTTTAATATTTGATTGTTTTTTTTTTAATATAACATTTGCTTTGCAAGTCATAATTGCGCTTTAATTTTATTTTCCTATTGTCTCTCCTTTGTTTTCCTCAAAGGCAACTAGCAAAAACTACTTTGAAGCCACGTTTTGTTTTTAACAAGTAAAAGAGCCCTGAGATATCATATTAATTTGTTAAAAAATCAATATTATAAACATATAGTTTGAGCAAATCACAACAGTATATATCGTAAACCACGACGCAAAATCCCCATTAAAGTAATATAGATCAAAGTTTTTATTTAACCTTATTAGTCTTGAATCGATCAGGGAAATATCACAGGGGTATTTCATAGTAATTAATGTATGTTAAAAATGTGGTGTTGGTGGGAAATACTAAAATTGAAGGAAATATTGAAACTAAGGATTAAGTCATTAGTGAAAAATATTTAAAGAATAGTTAGTTAGCACATGTTCAGCGTTAACACCATAATGACCCTATATGAATAATCTGAGTTGAAAGAGAGTGTGAGAAAACAGACACAACAAAATAAATCCCAGTTCCAGGAAATATGAGATTCCCGGAATAGGGTGTTCTCATGTTCGAAGATTAAAGAGGTCACTCCTCATGGAAACTGTTCCTCTCTGACCCCCAAGTTACCTTTGACCCCTCCCCAATCGCAGACATAACGTTATGAAGCCTTTACTTGTTTTTAATCTTGGATGCTCTGGGAAATGAAGTATCAAACAGGCCTTTCTGCAGTGATGCCGCTTTCGTAGGTGTGGCGTTATACGCCTTTCTACCTTGTTTACATTTCTTTTTGTGAATCCTCTAAAATTGTCTCTTCTACAATAAATCTTGTATAAATTTGGTAATGCTACGAATGTTGATTTTAGCCAGTCTGTTGGTATTTTACCTGTGTCGTATATCTTATTAAATAGTGCTGTTATTAAGTCTAGGCTTTTACTTTCGTTATCTGCAATTAGTTTTAGTATTTCGACATTGATATTGTCTGGACCGGTGGCTTTTCCATCTTTCTGAGATTTTACTGCGCGAATCACTTCTTCTTTGGTTATTTCTGGGCCTTTTTTATTTATTCGATTATCTGTGGATGGTGGAGAATAAGGTATATCGTCATCAAAAAGAGTGTTTATGTATACTTTCCGTCTCTTTAGTTTGTCTTCTGTACCCATAATTATTTCGTTATTTTCAATTTTTAATATTGTTGCTTGTCTCATTTTGTGTCTACCTGTCATTTCTTTTACTTCTTTGTGAATATTAAAGGTGTCGTATTTTTTTTTTGAAGTGGTTCGATTTCTAGGCATTTTGTTGACATCCAGTTTTCTTTCGCCTCCTGCACTTTTTTCTAATGATGGTTAAAACCGTAAATCAATCTTGAGATCTAGTTGTAGCCCTCTGATACTGTAAGAGACTTTCTAAGCTATTTCATTTTGCCATATACCATCTTGAAAGCCACCTATAGCTCTTTTAGTCTCGCCTACCACCACACTTAATCATAAACTAAAATTCTTGTGATATTTATTTTAAAAACCAGGAAAAAACCTCATAATACTACCCTGATATGGTAAGTATTTAGTCTTATATTTAGTTAACTCTCAGTATTAATATCATACTCTAACCTTATGTTTGTATGTTTATTTTAAAACATTAATAATTATGTATCCTTTACATGCTATTTACTTACTAGTAGTAGTATTCTCTTTATGATGATTTCCTCTTTTAATATTGGTAACCACTTCATTCTGCATACTACCGAGGAATTTGCGACACAACTGGTCTCATTACTATATTTTAAAATTTTAATCAATTCATATAATTTTAGTTAATTCAATAATTTAGATAATTAAGGTATTCTAGATTATTTGATCAATATTTTTGTAATAGACTAACATGCGGACAACGTGAAAAAGTGAATTCAAAATTCCATCTATTTAATCAAAATTCTTTATTCTTTTACAAATTTACAATTAAAAAAATAAAAAATTTTGACATTCAAAATGTTAAATCTCAAATTAAACCGACTTTTTCTTTTTTTTTTTGTAAAGATGGTTGATTGTGTTATTTAGATGAAACCCATATTTTAAATATGATCGAATTATACTGAGTTCACTACAAGTAATTACGATCTATAAATATTGACAAAATAGATAAAACACTCTTTCGTTGGTTATTAAAGTTGTCAAACCCATTATGAGGTTTTTGACGTCGGTTATAATGTTGTAATCTGCAATTAATGTAGTATGTTTTCCAATAAAACAGGCTGTATAACATATTTACATATTTTTTGTCTACTATTTGAATTTTTTTTATCCCAGTTTACACATTTTATTTTTTTATTTATTTAGAAAATTTAATTAGTGCAATATGAAAAAGGTACTGTCTTTTCATACATCTTTACTGTTTCCTCTCACGATATATTACCTCAGTATTAAGACATCTTATAGTAGTCACTACATAATAAGTAACCTGGTTTTCATTGAAAACTGAGCACTAAGAAAATAAATCATTTTTATTTACAATACGCCTTAGTTGTCATGTTGTACAACACCAACGGAACCATAATTTTCAGAATGTACTCGAAGACGTCTTGTTTAAGGTGAAAGTAGAGAAAAAAGTAAGGACTGAATTGTGATTGTGTATTCTCTGAAAGAGACTTTTTTTTTCGTTCAAGTAATTTATTTGCCCGGTTTTTAAATTCAGTATTGAACGTCTAAATAAAGTGAATAAAACTGTTATTAGTAGTTAAATTACTACAGAAAATAATAGTTAAACAATACTAATACTATAGAATACTATAGAATATAATAGTTAAACAATACTAATAATATGCACAAGAAATATGTTCAAATGTAACAGAGTTAACATATATACATGATACTATAATAACAAGATAGGATCTTCCCGTAGCACAAAATAGGTCGTGTTCGCGCATGCCGTCATTGGATAGTGGAATTTGAATTCTTGTTAAAGTTAAATGGGATTTGTATGCATTCTGTGATGAAATTACTAGACGAAAATAAGTTAAGAGGTTTAGTAATTACAATAATCGTACACATAAGAATATCTCCAAACTATTTATTAAAGATTATTTATTGATACATACAAAAAACTGACATTTCGAACGTCAAACTCTACAATGACGTCACGACTTATGCGCAATATTTTATCTTCTTAGTCTTAGTATCATGCATATATAGAGATTATTAAAACAACAAAAGTGTATCCATGTATCATACTCTAACGTGCATAGTAAGAAAATGAGCGGTTATAATGTACATAAACTATTTATTTAAAGTTTACAATATAATATATTCTCTTATCAACTACAATCATTGACATTAATTCTAGAATTAACTATAGTAGTCCAACTCTATGACCTATTATGAACGATCTGTATCTCTGTATCTCGGTTGTTACATTTGGAACATTCTTTGTGTGTCATCATTGCCCTGAGATGCAGCGGTTATATAGGATACGTCGAAATTATCTTTGTGGTTACACTGCTCCCCTCTTAGATCTGATCATTCTGATCAGTAACTTTATATGCAGGCTTAGGATGGCGGAAATTACAGGACTCTCCAGCTCTGCATGAACCTCCCAGGAAGAAATAACAGTCTACTGTCTTTAAATAACACGATCTCTTCGGGTTAATGCAACACATAGAAATTCGTAGACTAACTTCTCAGAAGATCACTTTTAGCTTAGTTCTAACAATTTTCCAATCAAGATTTTTTAGTACATAGCCTATCTTTTCTAAGACCATATTTTTGATGTCATAGTTGAACAAGTTTTGTTTTTAAATTAGTTAAAGTGTACCATATATTACCATAGCTTGCCCTGTCTGTATAAGATTTCCTGGTTACTATATACAGCAAAGATCGAGGATAATCTTCTAGTTTTAGAGCTCTTCCAACTTTAGACTGTTGATTTTTAACTAGTTCAAGCGATCGAATTTCTTATTCAATGCGGACGAGATTCCTTTAGTCATCTCCAAGTGTTGTGCAACACAGTGGGCTTGAGAGACGTTTTCCGGAACACTAAATAGGTCCTGCTGAACTTCTGTGGTCATGCCGAATTTAGCACTCTTTCCTTCTACGTAATTTGACATAAATTCCTTAAAGCTTAGTCGTCGATTATCTGTGATCTAATGTTAAAGGATTCGTGCTTTTTCTATTCTATTTGAGCCAGCATAAGCTGCAAGACGATTTATGTGAACAACGTTTGGTTTACCTTTAGGCAACTTTTAAATTCGGTATATTAAATATATATATATATATATATATATATATATATATATATATATATATATATATATATATATATATATATATAAACATCAGACAGGTTGGGGTTTGGCCTGTAATTTCATTCAGGGCCGAGCGAGAGAGGTCATTAGGAATAAATGAATGATCTGGTCCCAATCTCTTTGATGTTTGAATATAACTTTGGACAAGTTTTTACCCATCGTTCGGTTAATCCTCTCGACCATTCCATCTGATTGAGTATATAGTGATGTCGTTCTGATCTAATCGACGCCAATCATTTTACAAACGTTTTGGAAAAGGGTTAACTCGAAGTTTCGCCATTGGTTAAATTGGATCTCCAAGCGAACATCAAATCGGCTAAAGAATTATTTAACCAGTATCTCTGCAACGGTAGCAGCCTTTTGATTTGGTATCGCATAGGCCCCAATCACTTTTGTAAAATAGTCCATAGGTATCAACATATATTTATTTCTATCATCCGTTTCTTGAAATGAACCTGCAATGGTCATTGCTAATCTTTCGATAGGACTAACAACATTACGGTGTTTCATAGGTGCCCTCTTTACATTAACTGGCCCATTACTGCTTGCACATAGTTCACACTTCTGGTACCATCTCCTTAAATCAGCTTAATAGTTTATCCAAGAGAACCGTTCTCAAACTTTTGCAGAGTCTTCGTAATACTAAAACGTTCACCTGATGCACATTTATGCAACTGACGTAATACTTCTAACACTTTAATTTTAGTTACAATCAACTGAAGCTAAAATTCTTTACCTACATCGTTTCAAAGGTTCTATACAGAAGATCATCTTTTATCACCAGACAATTCCATTGGCCCTAGTAAGACTAGACATGTGGCTTACATGCACTAACGTCTTGCCAAGAAGATCTCTCACCTCGACGCATCCAACCCAATGCTCTTTTTATACATGGATTTCTCTGCTTTTTATACATTATCATGAATGACAGTGGTTCGTCTCACAGTAGTACTGGAAGACAGTAATTACAGTTTGCACTGCATGACCATCAGCATTTCAATAAACTTCTCTAGCCCAGTGTTCGATCTGTTCTAGCTTTCTGAATGTTGTATTATTTTCTTGCAATTTTGGCGAAGTTTTTATTTAAAATAAAAATATACCTTTTCAAAATAACAAACAAAATGCAAAGAAGAATCAGCTCTAAAAACGAGTAGAAAAAAAATAAAAAAAATAAATTATTTACAGTCCTTTCCTATGCCAAATAAGTGTTCTAAACGTAAAAAAACAACACGATGTTCACATCTATATTTTGTTTCTTTGTTCTTTTGAGATCCACAAAATTTGCATCTTTCAGTTTGCCCGCTTTGAAGAGAACTTTCAGTTTGAAATTGTGTTTTGAAAATCTGAGTTGTGTTAAAGTCTCTGGTCCATAAGTTTGTACAGGTAAAACACATTGGTTATAAATCTTTCGCTTGAGACCAGGTAATGGCCTATGAATACCTAGGTCATGAGATCCGCATAGAAAAAGATAACCAAACCGTTGAGCTTCTCCGTGGTATAAGACTGACTTGGGCAGCCTTCGGCAAGCTGAAACATATTTTCATATCGTCTGATATACCAAGATGCCTTAAAAGAAAAACCTTTAATCAGTGTGTTTTGCCAGTGTTGACTTAAGGTGCGGAAACGTTGACCATGACAAGGAGAACAGTTCAAAAGATCCGTGTGTGTCAATGGGCGATGGAGCGTGATATGTTGGACGTTTCACTACGAGACAAGATCCCAAATCGCCAGCTACGACAAAGAACAGGAGTGGCTGATGCAGTAGAGAGAGTAGCAACACTGAAATAGAACTGGGCAGGTCACGTGGCTCGAATGACAGATAATAGATGGACAAAGCGGATACTGGAATGGAGACCAAGAGATGATGACTACCGAAGCAGAGGTCGTCCGCCAACACGTTGGACTGACGATCTAATATGTTGTCATAGGAATTGGATGCAAGAGGCACAAGATCGAAATAGATGGAAAATTATAAGGGAGATCTATGTCCAGCAGTGGATAAGTGAAGATTAAATGATGACTCCTCTATAATACTATTAGTACAGTTAAAGCTATATATTATTAAATGTTTCTCTAAATTTTCTAGAGAACAACTGTGCCATGTATCTAATAATAATTGTTAATATGCTAAAAACTTCTTTCTACTTCACATAAAGTTAAAGGAGCAAACTTAAAATATTATATAATTGAGTATTCTACCTGTAAATTTAAATTACTTTCTTAATTCCCCATCTTAATAATATTATTTATGTAAATTATTTTTTGATATCCCTTATATTTATTAACACTGCGCAGAATTTTTCATACACTTTTTTGGTTTCCCTGGTGTTTCCACATTAAACACCTTTTCCAAGGTGTTTAATTGTTTCATTTAATGAAATGATAATTTTAATACTTTGGTCTAATTAAATGTTTCGCTTTCCTAATCTAGTAATTGATTAGGCAATATTTACAAAATTGGTTTGGATATGTGCCAATTTACTTTTTAATGCTGGTTTTTTTAAAACGTCTATACATTTTTTTATAACACCTAAGCTATCTACACCGAAACTACAAATAGCGTCTCTACGCCTGTACTGGCAGAGCGGCTTTTAAAAATATTTTTTTTTACTTTTATTAAAAAAAGGTTATTGACAATTGGAAACTCTGTCCTTACAGTTTCTGCTACTCTATTTAAAGCATGTGCTAAACAGGTAACGTGTAGTAAATTTGAAAAAAATATTTTTAAATGCTGTCCAGCTTTGATCATATATGGCGGCGCAGCCTCACTTAACAATAACATTTTTTTTCAGTTGGTATCGCTTGAGATAAAAAAAGTTACTTGACATTCATTTACAAATCTAAAAATAGTTACATTGTTCGTTTTTTGCAACTCCTTAACGGAAACTAAATATCCGTGAACTCAATCCCGTTTAAACTTCCTATTTGCAATATACCGTCCTATAACAACAGTCGTCTTATCAACAGATATCCGTATTGGATTACTCCCAATTAAAGTTTTAATCGCTTAAACAATATATTGCATACTGGAATCTACATATTTTTTTCGTAGGGTCGTAACAGAAGGAACTTGTACGACGAACATCGTTATTGCAGTACTTTTTTAAAAATTGTTAGAATCCTTAATACATTATCCCATTTTGACAATCCGATTGTATGTGAAAGTTGGAAATAAAAAAGTTAACCAATAAACTTGTAGTACTTCGCCACTTAAACATTAATATAATATAATATCCTAATTTAATTGGTTTTAACCTTTATAAAAATTTTATATACAAGATATTAAGACAAAGGGTAATTACAATAATTAATTTTAAACGGACAAAAACATTAACAAAGCAATCTACATGTCTCTCTCTTGTCGTTTCCTCATTGCTGAGGATCGTGATTCCCTACAATGCGGGCTGTCAATTCTCTCCATCTCTTGCGACTTTGGGCTGCTCTCATGGACTAGGAAAACGTCTCTCCAGTGGCTTTCTGTACTTGATCTGACCATCGGATAGGTGAGCGTCCTCGGCCTCTACGTCCTTCTACGTTTCCGCACACAATTAGTCTTTCTAAGTTGTCATTGTCTCTTCTCGCAATGTGGCCAAAAAACTTTAAAACATTTGCAAGACACTGAGAGGAGAGTCTGGTCTGAATGTTTAGCTCTTTGAGAATCGACTGATTGGATCTGTGCTCCGTCCACGAGACGCGTAGCATTCGTCTCCAGCACCACATTTCGAATGCGTCAATCCTTTTCCTATCCTCTGATTTTATTGTCCATGTTTCGGCACCGTAACTAAAGGTTGAAAAAACGAGTGTCCGTACCAGTCTCATTTTGAGTTTTTTGGACAAAGAGCGGTCCTTCCATATTTTTGACAGTCGACTCATCGCGTTCTTGGCCATTCCTATTCTTCTGCGAATTTCCGTATGGCAGGAGGCTGCGTTGCTTAAGGAAGATCCTAGATACGTGAACTCGTCTACTTTCTCGAATTGATTTAGGGCGCCTGTTGTTTGGAGGATATTCGCGTGGTTCACAATCATGATTTTTGTCTCGTAGTGAAACGTCCAACATATCACGCTCCATCGCCCATTGACACACACGGATCTTTTGAACTGTTCTCCTTGTCATGGTCAACGTTTCCGCACCTTAAGTCAACACTGGCAAAACACACTGATTAAAGGTTTTTCTTTTAAGGCATCTTGGTATATCAGACGATATGAAAATATGTTTCAGCTTGCCGAAGGCTGCCCAAGTCAGTCTTATACCACGGAGAAGCTCAACGGTTTGGTTATCTTTTTCTATGCGGATCTCATGACCTAGGTATTCATAGGCCATTACCTGGTCTCAAGCGAAAGATTTATAACCAATGTGTTTTACCTGTACAAACTTATGGACCAGAGACTTTAACACAACTCAGATTTTCAAAACACAATTTCAAACTGAAAGTTCTCTTCAAAGCGGGCAAACTGAAAGATGCAAATTTTGTGGATCTCAAAAGAACAAAGAAACAAAATATAGATGTGAACATCGTGTTGTTTTTTTACGTTTAGAACACTTATTTGGCATAGGAAAGGACTGTAAATAATTTATTTTTTTTATTTTTTTTACTGTTTTAATTTTTTAAATATTCTTCTAAGAAATTTAGCTAAATATAATTTTACGTTAAAATGTGAGTTTTAGAATAGGATTATTCATTATAAAAAACTTATTTATTTTAATGCACTGATTTTAAAATTATTTTTAGCAAAGGTTATTACGTTATTTTTTACGATAAAATGTGACATTTTACTAAAACCTCTGATATTTTTGAAAAAATTCTACGATCAAAACTCAAAAAATAGTTTTATACGTTTTATACATGTAGATTCTACAAAGTGTACCGAAGAGGTACTAAATATCCCGAAAAAATATGCAACCATTCAAAATCTGCTACATCGATAATGATTTGTGGATCCGCCGCAGGTATACTTCTGCCACCTTACGTCATATACAAGGTGGAAAATTTATGGGATAATTGGACAGAAAATGGTCCCAAGGTCAGCCCATGCTGCGAACAGCCATGTTGCTCACTGGGGATACGATATAATCGAACCTCCCATGGTTGGATTGATGTGTCAACATTTAATGATTGGTTTGTCACTTGCTTCTTACCACATGCTAGGCGACTCGATGGAAAAAAGGTGTTAATAGGGGACAACCTAGCATCTTATTTTAATCCAGATGTTCTGAGACAATGTAAAGAAAATAATATAATATTTGCATGCTTACCAGCCAACTCTACTAATATTTGCCAGCCATTGGATGCGCATTCGTCAGGCTCTTAAAAGAAAGGTAGAAGAAAACTTTAACATCATGGAAAATGTAAAATTCCAAAACTTCTGGCATTCAGAAAAATGAATTTCCTAAGCTGTTAAAGCAAACACTTGCAATCATAAATAAAGTACTACCTAAAAATCCAGACAGAGAGAAAAGTGCAGTAAAAAGAAATTTACTTTCTGGTTTTGAAGCAAGTGGCATTGCACCATTCAAACTCAATCGAGTTTTGGAACAGCTACCATAAGAGGCTATTGATCAAGCCGAGATTAGATGCTCTCTTACTAACTTTTTGAAATACTTGAGGCACAATTCCGGCTCTGAAAAACCTAGACGTAAAAAAACCTGTTAGCAGCTGAACCTGGTCAAAGTGTTACAGCACCTAAACCATCAGAGAAGTCCAGTGACGATGATTCAAATAAAAACCTGGAATTAGATGACAGCAACAGTGATGTTGATATTAACAAAGATGAAGAGGAGGTTGAATACTTCTGTCCTTCATTAAAAAACATCACGAATGGAAAATTCCTGTTAGTAAGTTTTTTATCTGATTCTCGGAAATAGACGGAATTTCGCTATGTCTGTCAGGTAAAAGGAGTTTTAGAAGGAGAAGAAATTGAAGTTCAAGGCCTTTAATTAGCAGGATCGATGAAGATTTTTAAAATAATTGAAAATGGCATATCCACTGTTTCCTTCAAGAAAGTAGTTGCCTTACTACCAGATCCAACACTTGAGACGATTTCTGATAGGATACAAAAATATCATTTTCGCGGAAAAATTAATATAAAAGAATGTTAAATCAAATTTTCTTTTTTTATAAATTGTTCTGAATTACATTTTTAGTTGTTAAAATATGTTTTTTTTGTATAAATAAAGAATAGTACAATAAAAATAGTGTGATCATTCTTACCCCGCATGACCAATCTCACCCCTTTGTAAAAATTCGAAAAACTGTCTGACCGAATTAGTCATATTCTATTTAAAAGCACTACTGTTTCATGCTATAAAATCATGATCAATCTCACTCCAGTACGGGTCTAAGATTGATCACACTTTTTTATGAGGTAAGTAGATTTTCTTAATAATTAAAATGGCCACATGACCAATCTCACCCCTTTGTAAAAATTCGAAAAACTGTCTGACCGAATTAGTTATATTCTATTTAAAAGCACTACTGTTTCATGCTATAAAATCATGATCAATCTCTCTCCAGTACGGGTCTAAGATTGATCACACATTTTTATGAGGTAAGTAGATTTTCTTAATAATTAAAAGAAAACTAGTGTTAAATCACTACTCTTTAGATATTAATAAAACATGTGAAGTGTTTAAATATAAAAAGTCACAAAAACGTTTAAAATATAAATCAATTAAAGTTAAAATTGATCAATCTCACCCCATTTCATGGTAAATGAAAATAATAACTGAAATGTATAGGTTTTCTGACTAAAAGTATGTATTAGAGGAAAACATCGTCAAATACCTAGATATTGCAAAGTCTTGAAAATCACTTATTTCTTTGGACAAACTATATTTTCAACAAATTCTTTTTTAACGTATTTAGTTCATTTATGTATTAATTACCAGAATATTTAACTATGTCTTTTTATTTCAAAGATATTGTAGAGTTCATGCGCAAATATTAGTATATTATCTCTTCAATCCTATCCTCACGGAAAGGACACCTCTTCGAAAACCTCACAGCACAACCCCATTCCAAATTTTCCCTCTCGGAGAACAACCTCTCAGCGACGACAGTTTCCAAGTTATGAATGAATGGCGAGAGCCAATCAGTTGTATTTTGAATCTTGAACTTGTAACAGTGTCGAGGTGAGGGACTGTTTTCTAACGCACAGCGCACGTACTGCGAGTGATTTCGCCGGGAACATATTTTCGAAAATTTTAGTTGATTGTTTTTTTTTTGGTAAGTACTTATAAATTATGTGTTGTATTTTTGAGTTTCATTTGTTTTTATGTAATATGTTTATTCTTTGTTTTAAATTATAACAAAAAAATAGGTTCCTAGTTTCATAAATTTTATACAAAATTGTTTACGCAAATAGAATTTTTTATAATAATAAATTTGTATCAGATATATAAAGTTTGACAGTTATAATATATCGCTACAAAATGTTGAACCTAAGTACCGAAGTTATTCTGATAAGAAAAAAATTTATTTGCATTGTGCAATAAAATTTTAATTTTTATTATTTTTAATCGGAAATATACACCTTTTATTTTGTATGGCATCATTCGTAGAACTAAATATTTTATATAATATACAATAAAAAAAAGGAATCGTAGAAAAATTACAAATTTTACCGTTTTGATTTTAAGATCGGATCAAAATATTAATAATATATTATAAATAAATATTAATAGTAGTTTTTAAATTATTAAGTCGTTTTTCACATTTTTTTAAATTGATTTTTTTTTAATCTTTCACAACAAAAACTACACCATATAGAACATTGCAAATTTTTTAACTGATAAAAACGCGCTTAACCTATCTAACATACTTTATGGAATTAAAATCGGATTGTTTGGACTGCTTCAGGAATGCTTTAAAATTATATAATTTTTTGGCTTATAGACTAATAGAATATCTTGGTACATATTAGCTTAAATTTAATTTAGGAAACTTATAACCTTTATATACCATTATATTTTTATTTCGCAACTCTTTCTCGATAAAAATTTTCATGTCAAGATATTTATAATATATAATAATAAAACCATCGGTAGTGTGCGTGACAAATACCAAAAAAATTAGGTTGAAGAAAATTGAATTTCAAATATCAACCTCGGTATACATAAAAAATGTATTTTCTCATCTTCCTCCAGAGCAATTCATTTTTTTTATACCCGACGTAAATCGAATAGGGCATTATAAAATGTCAGAAATGCTTTAGTTTTGTTATAATTAGACAAAGGCAAATATGCAAATAAAAAAGTATGAAATATGCGCATAAATGCAGCATTTTATGCAAAAATATGCAGTATTTTATACAAAATATGCATATTTATCTAGAAAATATGATTGTAATAAAAATATTTACAATATTATTTATTTACAAAATAAATAAAATAAAAAAAATAAACGTAAAATTATTTTAACATATAAATATTATTTTGAACTGTGGTAACAATAGATTATCAAATGATGTTCAAAATTTTCTAATAAAAACTTATGGCTTCTATTTGGATACATATATTTGTAAATAGAAAAACTTCTTTCGACATCAACTGATCTAACTGGGGCATTTTTCAAAGTTACTATAATAGATGATTCCAAATTAGTATAGTCCCAACTGGTACTTAAACCACTTCAGAAAGACTCTGGGAATCACTATTTTTCCCTGGTTACTTTAAATTTTTGAAAAAAAAAATTTTCTTTCCAATAGTAAGTACCTTTAACGTTTTGACACAATGTCTCATACTCTTTTATTAAAACTGTACCCTCTAAAAATGATAATTTGGAGGATTCTAATTGAGTTATAGTTTTCTGAACAAAATTATAATTTGATTTTATGAATGACAGTTGCTGTTGGAGGATGTTATTTTGGAAGACTTGCTTAGTTTCCAATAAATATTGGCAACTATCATCCATTAAAAGGTTAATTCTTTTTTTTTTAATCAACGAAATCATCAGCATAGAAATTAGCTGCTTCCAACCATGTTCCCCAACGTGTTAAAATGGGTTGCGGTGGCAGTGGAACAGCAAGAAGCATATCTCTGTAACATATTCTTACAGGTGATTTCAGGAATACCTTTTTGACGCTCTCTATTAAACTGTAAACTAGTTTAAATTTTTGTCTTACTTCCTCCGCAACTCTGTTTATTCCATGCGCTAAATAAGTGACATGTTTTAAGTTTGGATAAAATATTTTCAAATTTTGTCCTGCTTTCACCATATATGGTGCGGCATCAGATAAAATAAGCAATAATTTATCACAGGCACAGCAGCAGGAAGAAAAAGTTTGCTAATGCTTCTTGTAAAAAGCGTGATATTGTTAGAGAGTTAGTTTTTTCCACTTGCTTACAGGAAATTATACGATTTTGGAAAAGTTTCATCGCTAAGTACACCAATCAATAAGTGCACAATGTATCTTCCTGACAAGTCAGTGGTCTTGTACATACATATGTAAAAGTAATTATTACCTATTTCGGCTATTATCTTATGGATAACTGAGGAGTATAACAAATTAACATTATTTCAGAGTTTAAAGTTATTAAAGAGTGAAGACTCTTTACAATATGTCTGGAAATGGCATTATACTCACAATTTTTTATATTAAAAGTTCACAAATAAAAATCTATGCCGCTTAATTTTCAGATCTCAAATCTGTTTAAAATTGCATATACGACTAATAGGTCACTCACTGAGAGACGCAAAATATGAATTTATTAATTCAATTTTATTGCAGTTTGCTTAACATAATTTCTGAATTTAATAAATTACCACGTAAACAAGGACGTGCACAAACTAATCGCTTTATAGCCCCCCATAAAATTATTACACCCTCCGAGATATAGTAAACAGATCACCGGCATCCTTTGGAGATAGGTAAACTCATCACCGCAGATAGGTAAGCTCATCACCAGCATTTTTGCCCTAAGGTGCTGATTTTTAATGCGAAAGATTGCCTGTTATATTTCTAGTTTATGTGGTAATTTTGTTAAATTCAGAAAGTATTTTAAGGACATTATTGCTTTAAAATATTTATTAATATAGGGTTTCTTTCGGTGTGGCCTATTAGACGTATCTACCAAACCAAATGGTTTTGAGATATGACAATTAATTTGCATAGGTTTTCGATAGTGAACTTTATAATGAAAATATTTATGAGCATGTGCTGTTTCCGTTTATATGGGAAATAGTTCCCAACTTATTAACTAATTAGGAATATATTTATTATGGCAGAATGAACAAAAATACAATTTCCTGACATTTATAAACGGTCAAAGCCTACTTCATGAAATATAATCCTGTGAAAATAACAAAAAATTAAAAAATTAAATATATGCTTCTAAATCTGCAGGGTGTTCTCAAAGTTCTTTAGAATTAAGGGGTGTATCACCAAAAATTATTTTTGGTTGTACAAGATGCTACATGTGGCATGATTTAGACTGTTTTTTAATAGAAAACCATATTCAATATTTCACCGACTACACTTATTATTATAACCGTACTTTTCTCAAATGGTTAATGCAGAAGTAACATACATGTTTTATATGCATACTTTGGTTTTTATCAGTTTTGTAAATATTAATTTTCTTATTCCCGAACCACCGTCTAACCAAATGTTTCCTCCGTTATCCACAAAAACAAACACTGTCTCCAAACCTCACAAGAAAAAAACAAAAACTACAAAATCAGAGGAACATATTCTAACAGCTAGTTCACTACAATCCGTAGCGGCCATTTATGAAAATAATCCATCTGGTCTAACTTTGACCGAGACTCAGTTTATTGCTTTCCTAGAAAATACACATGGTAATCCTAGTCCACTTAATGAAGCTTTTGTGTTTACTTCAAATATTGAAGGACTCTTACACGACATAACAGTTCTCCATTCAGAAACTAAGGAAAGATCCCTTAAAAATCGACTTACCAGACTTCAAAAGAAAATCAAAAGACAGCTAAACTCAGATGACTCTGATAATATCAGCGTCTCATCTGAACTTCTAACCGATAATGAAACCAATACCCTCCTCTCCCAACAGCCAGAACAACCATCTCAGTTGACCCTTTCCCCTTCAACTCAAGCTTCACCTTCAATTTAATCCAATGGAATTGCGATGGGTTCTTTCCCCGTATTGAAAGAATCCAACAACTAGTGACAGAAAAACAACCTGATATCATATGTCTACAAGAAACAAACTCAAAAATATCTAAGCTTCCCACATTAAAAAAGTTCGAAGGATACCATTATATCAGAACTAATTGTAACAGAGCCAGTGGTGGGACATCTATTTTTATTTCCAGTGAAATATATTCATCCCATCTCCTCATCACCACGGAACTCGAGGCTATAGCCGTAACTACTTGGTGTCCAAATAAACTTACGATATGCAGTGTATACATTCCTCCTAACTACCCTCTTCAAGAAATCGAAATTCTAAATCTTATCTATCAGCTCCCCGCTCCATATATTCTAGTAGGTGACTTCAATGCTCATAACTTTATGTGGGGGTCAAACCACACTAATAGCAAAGGTAAAACTATAGAAAACGTTATCAATTGCACAGGCTCCTGTCTACTAAATACAGGCTCTAATACGCATTTGAACTTTTCCTCTGGCACATTTTCGGCTATAGATCTTAGTTTTAGCGACCCAAAAACATATACTTCACTATCTTGGAAAACTTCAGATGATCTTTATGACAGCAACCACTTTCCAATATTTGTATCATCTGATAGCTCCAACCATGAACAAACTATAACCAGAAACTTCTGGCGACTAAAAAATGCCGACTGGAATGACTATACTTCACAAACAGATAACACCTTACCTTTTCTATCCCTATCCGACAATATTAACAATAATCTATTATTAATCACCGATTCCATACTTAAAGCTGCAAATTTGCACATAGGCAAAAATAATATTTCACATAAAAGAAAGGCAGTACCTTGGTGGAATACATCTTGCCAAACCGCAACAGAACAACAAAAATTAGCTCTTAAAAATTACCGTAAAAACAAAAATCTGGAGAATCTCATTGAACTAAAGAAAACCAGAGCCAAAGCCCGATTTATTATAAAACAAAGTAAAAAATCATCTTGGAGAGAATATGTATCTTCCATTAATTCAAGAACCAATCCGGTGGATCTTTGGAAAAAGATTAGACAAATCCAAGGAAACAACACCAACCTCAAAATCTCTAGCATTGCTGTAAATAGCACTACAATCACTGACAATCAAGAAATCGGCGAAACCTTAGCAAAGCACTTCGACAATAAATTTAAAAGTAAAATAGATACCTCCTTACGAAATCCATTACCTAACGCCCCACCTTGTTCCTCACCCGATACAATAATGGACATCACACATCTTAATTCTCCCTTTCTTTTTGAAGAACTAGTATCAGTTATTCAAACCTGTAAAAACAATGCCGCTGGTCCTGACGACATTCCTTACATATTTATCAAAAAGCTCTCCAATTGTAGCCTACTCAAAATACTTGAGATGTATAATTTAATCTGGTCATCTAACCAATTTCCCAAACAATGGCAAACCTCTATCGTAATACCCATTAAAAAGCCTAACCTAGATCGTTCCTTGGCCAACTCTTATAGGCCTATATCACTAACTTGTACGATGTGCAAAATATTTGAAAAAATGATTAATAAAAGACTTCTATGGTTCATTGAAAAACATAAGATATTCGCTAGTGAACAGTCAGGATTTCGTCGAAACCGTTCAACCCAAGACAACCTTGTAATCCTCCAAACTCATATATCAGAAGCCTTAAACAAAAAACAAGAAGTCGTAGCTGCCATATTTGATATTGAAGGTGCTTTTGATACTATAAGTAGGCAATGTTTAATAAACAAACTTATCCTTCTTAATATTAATGGTAATATATTTAACTTCATACAAAATTTTCTATCTTCTAGATCGTTCAGAGTCTCTGTCAACGGTATTTTATCTTCTACTTATACTCAAACTGATGGCGTACCTCAGGGATCGGTACTAAGTCCTACACTTTTTAATCTAGCAATAAGTGATTTATGCTCTCATCTCATTTCCCCTATTAAACAAATCATGTATGCTGATGATCTAGTAATTTACTGTCATGGACAAAACTCTTTTACCACCTCGAAGCTTATTCAAGCTGCTGTTGACACACTTTTAAAAAAAACTAGTGACATGGGGTTATCTTTATCCTATGTAAAATCTAAAATTATAAACTTTAGTAGACGTCCCCCTTCTCCATCTCCACTTATTTTGATTAACAATGTCCCTATTCCTGTTGTTAAACAATGCAAAATTCTCGGATTAACGTTTGACGCACGACTAACTTGGAAGCAACATATATTTGCAATAAAAGGAGAAACGTGCAAAAGACTAAACATAATAAAAACTTTATCACATCATTATTGGGGATCTGACGAAAACTCACTTCTTAAAATATACAGATCACTAATACGTTCCAAGCTAGATTATGGTTGTCACATATATATATCCGCCTCCAAAACATATATTAACCTTCTAAACTCAATTCACAACACAGCCCTTCGTCTTTGTATTGGCGCTTTTCGATCTAGTCCTATAGATAATCTTTATTGCGAAGCTAACGAACCTCCTCTTTATATAAGACGAAAACAACTGCTACTCTCTTATGCAGCATCGGTATCAGCTAACCCCTCTAATCCAGTGCATCCCTTATTTGTAATGTCCACATACAATTTACACAATACCAATTCCTTACCACCAATAAAACCTATTCCACTAATTTTAGCACAGACACTTAATGATATCTCTCTTACACATACCCTTCCTCTTTATCCCCCTATATCTCCTCCTTGGATCATCTCCACGCCCAAATTTAACACCTCGCTCACCAACTTCGATAAAAATAAACATCCGAAAGAGATCATTATAAATGCATTTAAAGACATTATATGTACAAATAGTTACGACCTAATATTATACACGGATGCCTCAAAAAATGACACAGGAGTAGGCTGCTCTGTCACAACCTCTCATTCATTAATTAAATCATCACTTATACCATCCGTTAGCAGCGTTCATACTGGCGAATTATTTAGTATATTGCAAGCTTTCAACCACATATCTCCACTTAATAAGCAGGTTGCCATATGCACAGACTCTTTAGCATCAATCCATTCTATCAAAAATATATTTACCGATCATCCAATCGTCCAAAAGATCCTAGACTCTTACCAAATTATCTTGTCCCAAAACATAACAGTTACCATAATTTGGCTGCCATCTCATATTGGTATAGAAGGCAATGAAACTGCAGATCACTATGCTAAACTTGCTACAGCATCACCTGAAATCACCGATAAAATTCAAATTTGTAAGGACCTAAAATTATATACTAAAAGAAGAACCAGACTCCTTTGGCAGCAGCATTGGAACTATAACCGTTCGATCTTACACGAAATACAACCGTCAATAACCAGTCAGCCTACATTTGACTATTCAGCCCTGTCAAGACGAGATCTCATTGTGATAAGACGACTTCGGATAGGACATTCAAAACTCACTCACGGCTACCTAATGTCCTCTAGCATCCGTCCCTCCTGTCAAAGCTGCCAATCATATTTGACAATCAAACATATTCTCACTGAATGCCATCAACATTCGGCCAGAAGATTACAATACAAACTCAAAAGTGAAGTACGAGATATCCTAAGCGACCCTGACCAAATAAAAGCTGTGCTACAATTCCTTAGAGATGAACACTTATATCAAAAAATATAATTAGATTTTAATTTAGACATTGTGTAACATATTATTATCATTCCGTATTATTGTAACATATTCTTAATGTAACATTTATTGTTTGTATAATGAAAACTCATGTTATAGTACCTGTGTAAGTGGCCATAGCAGCCGAGCACGTTAAAGTCGAAATAAAAAAAAAAAAAAAAAAAAAAAAAAAAAATTTTCTTATTCTTTTTGCAATTAAAATTCAGAATATTTAACCAACAATCAAAATTAATTAATTTAATGGCGTCTGATGTAAAATTGTCATAATAAAAAAAACCAAAAATCTTTTGCGTCATATCCATAGGCCAAAAATTAACGTAAGTAATATCTGGCATAATTTTTAAGATATTCAATGTTTTATAATGACCTAAAATCAAAAACTTTTTTTGGGTATGTGAAACATAACTCTAAAATGATATAACTAAGACTCTATCGTGGTTGATTAAAAAATATATGAAATTGATATAAATGACAATGTGACTTTAAAAATTAAATCAGAAATCTAAAAATGTAATATCAAAAAGGGTAATCTACTTAAAGCAACAAAGTCATAATATTATGCCTTGTCTACAAGACACCTCTTGTAATGTTGACTTAAGCTGAACTTAAGCTGATTTTTTTCTGTTTAATCAGAATGATCCGCCACCAGCGTGAAACAACAAAAAAAACGGAATAAAATCTACTCACCAGTTGTATGACATTTAGCCTTACACCCTTTCAGCGCATGTGCCCACAAAAGGCAGTTCAATTTTAGGGTCTTTCGCAATTGAAATTTGAAATTATTACTGATAACTAGACTTCGCAAATATGCAAATAAAAATGTAGAAAATATGCGCATAAATATGCACGTGTTTACCCTAAAATATGCAAATATTTTACAAAATATGCATACAAATAATTAAAAAAATCGTAAAATAGTAACAATTTTATTTTAAAAAAAGTGTACATAACTAAATATTTCCTACTATTCATTAAGATTTACATTTATTTTAAGTAACTACATCATTTTTAAGTATGAATAAACTTATTTAGAATTATGGTAACAATAAATGACCAAGTGGTGTTCAAAATTTTCTAACAAAAACTTGTAGCTTCTGTCTGAGTACATATATTTATATATGGAAAAACTTCGTTCAACATCAACTGATGTAACGGCAGCATTTTTCAAACTAACCAAAACATTTGGTTCTAAATTAATTGTTTCCGAAATATTTCCAGCTAGAACACTGACTACTTCAGAAAGAATATGGTAACCTTTATTTTTTTCCATAGTAGCTTCAATTTTTTTTTTAATATCTTTTCCAATATTACCTCTAACGTTCCCACAACATGACGCAAATTCTTTTATTAATGCTGTACTTTCGAACAATGACAGTTTTGGTGATTCTAACTGAGTAATTGTTTTTTGAACAAAACTAAAATTTGATTTTATAAATGAAAGTTCTTGTTGAAGCAAGTTACTCTGAAAAGTTTGTTTAGAATCCAAAAGAGATTGGGAACTTTCATCTGTTAACGTATCAATTATGTTCTTTATTTTAACAAAATGATCTGCATACAAATTAGCTGCTTCTAACCATGTTCCCCATCGCGTTAAAATAGGTTGTGGTGGAAGAGGAATGTTAGGTAGCATTTGTTTATAAAGTTGAATTCTTATAGGAGATTTAAGAAATACTTTTTTGACTCTGGATATCATGGTATTTACAAGAGGAAACTTTTTTCGTATTTCCTCTGCAACTCTGTTTAATCCATGCGCTACACAAGTAACATGTATTAAATCTGGAAAAAATATTTTTAAATTTTGTCCTGCTTTCACCATATAAGGAGCAGCATCCGAGGATCCTGAGGAATCAGTGGTTTCGTCTACCAATATGTAAAAATAATTATGTGCAATTTCTTCCTTAATATTAATTAACACCGACGAGTATATCCCGTTCACATTATTTCCTCTTAGAGATCGATCACTTGGAACATTAAGTTTGCAATATTTTTTTAGAAACGAACTAAAATTTACATTTGCTAATTTTGAAAGCGGTATGTTTGCAGACACTAATGCGCGACACAAGTCTTCATTAAAAGTTTCTTGCTCATCTAATTTTTTTGAAGTAGATTGGAAACATTTAGCCATTGAAGTTTGATGTTTTCCTCCTATTTTTCCTTTTTTTGCAATGTGTGAAGCAGTTCTCACATGTTGGTCTATCTGAAATTTCTTCTCACATGCTATCTATAAATGAAAATAAAAACCTTTATTTTAACCCAACCTTTAAAATATAAAAATATACAAGGTGTTTTTGGTTAATCAAATAACTGGTTTGGAAAAAAACACTCGCTAAGTGTTTTAAATGCAGTATTAATCCACAAATTAGTTTTTGTTACTAACCATTAGTACATCGTACATTGTATCAAAACTTGTATGGAAATTAATGTTTCTCGTATTCCAAATCGATTTTTAAATCACACTATACATTTTTTTTTTTTTCTGTATATGCGGGGATGAATCACACTAAAAAGAATTTTAAGTGCTAGGCTGAGAAAGCTTATCCTGTAATCGGATCATATCTAACTAATTTGAAAAAATAATCGACGAATCTGTTTATATATTGTATTAAAATTAAGAATTAAAAAAGATTAAAGTTTATTGCGACTAAAACCATTGGAAAGAGAGTGTTAGTAGAAAAAAAAAAGAAAGTATTAAAAGGATAATCTTTTAAAAATATAAACAGCCAAATATACCTACTTTTAATTTTGCAGGTAGGTAATCAGGAAAATAAAATCCTACCAATAAACCTTTGACCTAGATATAAGGAAAATTGAAATACGAAAATGAAAAAAATAAAAAAAAACATCTAAACTTTTGTTAAAAATTCATTACAAACTTTCAAAGTTTGATGGGCCATTTATTTCCCAATATAAAATAATATTCAAATCAAATTTAAATGGGTTTTAGGAGTCATTAGGTTATCTAGTGTGTTAAATTTAATATGTTTGTTTTTATATACTTAGATTTACATAAACAATTTAGTTGTAGGATTAAGGAATATAAACTAATTTTATGTTTGCAGATGAAAATTTTTCTTCTATATTTTACTAATACCTATTTACTCTTTGTATTTTACGACCGACTTAACGGTTTTTGAAAAAAAAAAAAACGTTTTACATTAGGTTGTCAGTCTAAAATTAAACTAAACAAACTTGCCAACAAAATATCAACAACCAATCTTTGATTACATTTATTTTCTCTTTATTTTTCTAACTTCGTGTGACATCCCTTATTTTCGATTATTTTCCTGCACTCCGTTCTGCACTTTACCAATTTGAACACTAAAAAAAGAGTACCTCCAAATTCCAACTACCCCGTTCTAAATTTAACCTTTCTTTGCTGGGCGTAATACCCAAAACTGTTAATTCCAACAAGGTAACTTCTTCAATAATACAAATATATCGTAAAAGAGGAGTGCTGTGCCAAACGTCAAGTAACTTTTCACAATGCCTGTAACAGTATATTATCAGTGTATTACAGGAAACTGCTGAAAGTTTTTAGAAATTATAAATTTAATTGGAAAAAGGACAATATAATAGTTTTTAGAATCATATTATATACTTCTGATGTCAACCGGGCGCCAACAGGTTCAAATATAAAACAACTTTAACGGGAAGGGTTTCCCTAACACTAAGTGTAGCTGAATAAATATTTAGGCTAGGCACAAGAAATTAGGTATAATTATTACTTCGGATTATTCCTTAGATTTTTGGCGGTAGCGCTAGTTGTTCTTGTTGTATGGATTTCAATAACTACTTCTTACTCAGTAGAAATGTATTACAATTATATATAAACAGGATATCGTTCTGACTATAACTATATTGATCGATAGATGACACAATTACCATTTATTTGCTCTATGCTTTTGTATAAGAAATATTAACATGGTAAATATTTACAATGGTTAAAAAGTGATCGGATGATTCACCGGTGTTGGTTTTTTGTGTGCAATCTTTCGCAGAGCCAAATTTTGGACAGAAGGGTAAGGAGCGATGTTGCAAGGTTGGATTTCATTACTGACTGTCATATGTCGAAATAAAATATCAAACCTTTTTGAAATATTAATTAAATTTTAAAATTAACTGCATTTAAAACAAGACAAATATAACAATTATCCAATTCATAAAACTGAAAAATCCCGACCAAACAATAAAACCGACTCCTATCGCGCTCCATCGTATAGTGATTTCATAATCTTTTCACCAACTTAAGTGGATATTAACTTCCACCATCAAAATAATGCAAAGAAATTTATTACATACAAGCCAGCAATGTTTATATTATCAATCTCAGCGACGCAAAATCGGTGTTTTAAGATGTACGAGAGGAAATAGAAATGCTACAATTTTATGTTGATTGTATTCGAAGTTTGCCGAGGTTGTTTTTATAAATTCTTGTTTAGAACTGAGAGAAGAAGGTATTGATTTTTATAGTTTTTCTTCTTTTAAGAGTCCTGTAGAAAGATCGTTGTCATAAAACCTGTGTAGTGTGCATTTCCTCAAAGAGGATTTTAGGGATTTTAGAAGATATTTTTCAAATTTAAAGCATATTAATAATTAATAATCTTAGCTAACAAATCGTTTCGAATGTTAATACAAAGTGATACTATATCCAAAAATATCAATCCACAATTTTCTACAACTTCATTTTCGTTACATTATTAACAAAGTGTAAAAACAAAATATATTGTACCTTCATAGGTCTCAGTGGAGTGGGATTTTAGCTTTATATTGGTAGACAATATAGTTTTGTTAAATAAGACTTGTACAAAAATTTGTAAAATGTGAAAGAAAAAATGTTTTTTGTGTAAAAATTAACATACAACCAGACTTTCTATACAAAAATTATAAAACGAAATTCTAACAAAACAATTCAAACTACCGCTGTAAACAATACGAAAGGTTTATTCGAACAAAACAAACTAGGTATGCTGCATTATTTTAAATGGACACGGATAAAAGCAATAAACAGAAAAATGATGCTTTGCATTGTGTGGAAAACAATACATAGAGAAAGTCACTATAAAAATGTTTACTAAACAGACTAGAAAAAGGTGACACTTTGTTATATAAGTACCCAAATGACGAGAAAAAAACACAAAATGTATTTATTTATAAGTAATATATCTATGGTTTCCAAATTTATTAGTTTAAAATGTAAAACAAATCCAAACGAAATATAAGGATATAAACAAAAATATATTCATAAGATTATTTATATCCTTGTGCTTTAACCTAGGGTTTATATACTCAGCCGCTGATTTAGAGGACACCAACCCTTTTATTTTGAATGGCTTTTCATCTTCTGAAAACTGTGACCGTTGTCACTATATATAGTGTGGGGATTGCCTCGACGGGAAATCAATCGTTTGAACGTTGCTAATTCTAAATGAATGGCTTTTGTAGCCATGCAAACGAAAATGGCAAAATAACATTTAAGCGTTTGTGCCTTTCGTAATCTAGAAGCCTTAATAAACAGAGGACCTACAAAATCTACAGCTGTAGTGTAGAAAGCAAGATTCTAACTCTATCCAATGGGAGTGGAGACATAAGTTGTTGGTATCAGGGTATAAACAGGAGAGTCCAACATCTGCAAACGTCATACAACAGCCTCTTTTTTACCTAAAGTGAAAAAAAAACATCAAAAGACAGTCAATAAGTGTTGACTGAAGAAGACACAAGCTCTCATAGTGACAGTACTTACTTGTATCATGACTTTCGTCATCAGAGAAATCTCCTTGCTCTAGTACCAATAACACTCATTGCGTTTGAATTGTAAGCTATAAGAACGAGGTGTAAGTTTCCTCTCTTTTCTGGCTCAAGAAATCCATTTTTGCAAACTCTTGCTTTTTTCATTGACATGGAAGTAGAACGCGTTATTCAACTTTCTATAATTTTCTGTACGCTTTTACAGATATTTAGGTTGAATATTTTCAATATTACCAGCAATATAAGACCTTTCAAGACCAGTTCAAAGTTGCCAAGTGTCCAATGCTTATTAAAAATAGTTTTCTTTTCATCTTTTAAAAACTTGATTGAACATGAAAGTTTGAATTTTTTTTGTGCATGGCGATAAAATTTCTCTGTCTTTAAATAATTTTGACGTCATGATAACATATTGGTATTCTTTTATTGCTTTGCTCTTGTCTTTTTGTCTTGCTGGGATCCTATGCAGTTCCTTATTATCACGTTTAGTAAATGATCTCTCAGTAGAAGTAATGAGCGAACCATTTTGTTCAGAATCTAATGATGACTTATCACTTCAAGTTGACTCAGTTGAAGAAAAGATAGGAACGGCTATGGAATCGACACTCAGGTTTAAATCAATATCGCTTTCAGTTGATACAGATTGTGTATTCTCATGAGCAAAAACTTCTGGAACAACATTATTTTGTATTTTTCTAAGACGCATTTTGTTTCTGTTTTACCGTTAGTTTCCATTTTATACTGTTGTATATACAGATGTTGTAGTCTGGTAGAGACGAAGATTCAGCAGTTTCAATAAATACAACAATTCCGGTTATTTCATCCTCGGCATAATTGATTCTTTGAAATTCGACATTTTCGATACTAGCCAGGATATTTTGAACAGGCGTCTTCAAGGCATCATTGTTATTTTCATCGATGCCAAGCGTACAATTCTTGAAACCACAGATCACGAATTTATTTTATCTCTCAAACAAACACAAATTGTCATTTTCTATTACGGCTAAGGCATTATAAAGGAAATATTCTCACCGACTATTTAGTAGCTAGTTTCTGAGCTCTTTAGACCTGAAGGAAAAGAACAATCAAGAAATTATGTAGTAGAAGTAAATGTATTGTTCATATTTTATTCATGTAATAACGTAAAATTACAAAATATTCATAAAACTTAACAATTTAAAAAAAAAAAAAAAGGTTCTTTCCTCGGCCACAAAGTGAGGAACGAGAATATCTATATTATAGGGCTTTATTACTGCCACATTGAACATAATAATATTTTTTATGTACGATACTCCTCTCACAGCTGCAAATTCTTTAATTTTTAACTGTGACATTTCTGTAAAAGTGACAAATTGCAAAATAATCAGAAATATATGTACTAAAGGAACATATATGGAACAGGAAAAATATTTCAAGTAAACCAAAATTCTCACAGGATACAAGAGGAACGGAAGAGAGATACCTTACCCCTCGGCGATCGAGACGTAACTGCAAGGTGTCAGGTGTCACTTGTTCTTAATTCAAATAAGGTAAATATCGGAAAACCATAAAAGGACACTTAGTGGTAGTCCCTATTTACCCTCTATAATTCTAGTGAGGTAAGTAAAATTTAAGAAGGTTTACGTTATCTCAATAGCCATGTATTTGACTACTTCTTTCGTTAATATATACCTGTAGTAAGCAAACCTATACATTTTCTGCAGAAATTTTGGCGTGGTTTTTAATTTTCGCTTACCATTAAAAAGGTCTCTATTTATACCCAAATATAAACATTTTATCTGTTAAGATATAAAAAAAATCTTAAAGTGGGGCATTGTAAATTTCCTTTAATAGACCACAGGAGTGATGACGTTGATTTTATTGATATCTGTCAGTTTCTCTTTCCAAACAAACCTTGTTTAGTGTGGATAATTTGTATTTTTACTTATTTTTTCATTTATTTTATAGAATCTTTCCGCTTTTTGCAATATTTAAGTATTCTAATAGTTACTACAACAATTTTACAAGGTTGTGTAAATAATAAAACACATTGTTTTATGCTAATAGCTATAAAATGCATGTATCAATAAAGTAAGGTTAGTATTTCTTTAATTTAAACTTTTAAACTATATTTCATAGAAATAGAACTCAGAATTATCGTAAAAAATACTATGCTTACAAGAAAAAGCAGCAGAGGAAGCAAAATGTTAACTTTATAGATATTAAAAAGTCTTGAGATTTGACATTTCAACTTTTGTTTGGAAAGTAATAATGACAATGTGACAGTCGTGACGTCACACTCCTGCGGTCCATTATTCCGTAACTTCAACAGCAAAAGAAGGAAAAACTTTAATGTTGATAACTTTTGTAAAAATTAAATTACGCTTTTATAAGGGGAGTCTTGTAGTGCTGAACAAAATCTTAAAATTTTAGTTTGTTCTATCAATTAGTTTAAAAATTATTCGTATTGTTTATCCGAGAGCTCATTTTTTTTTAATAACATAAGACATACAATAATAAAGATACAATAATTCTACGGATACCATACGAAAGGTAAAGACTTTTCTTTTTAATAAACACAAAAAAAATGTTTATAACCAAAAAATGTTTTGTTAAGTTACTATTACTTTTAAAATATTTTACCTTAAAAATAATAATTAGAATATTTTGTCTTAAAAATTCTCAATTAGTTTCATTTTAAAGATATAGCCTTAAAGTTTTGTTATACAGTAGAAAATCAATTAGAATACAATAAGAAATTTTAATTTTTTGTTATAAATAAATTTTTTCAACTATTTAAACAAATCATACTGTTTGTTTATTAATAATATTATAAAAACATTGCATATTTGTAATTTACGCAAAAAGTAGTATTATAATTGTCAAAATTAATTTATTTTTATTTAATTTTATTATTTATAAAATGTAAGAACAGACAATTTTTTCAAAATTCATCAGATTTATTTTATTTAAATATACCTGTAATAATAATTATACCTACAACTACTTTGGATACAACTATCATCTTTCAAAACCCAACGTGTCGCTATTGTGACAAC
The DNA here is from genome assembly GCA_918026665.1 of Diabrotica balteata. Lineage (NCBI taxonomy): Eukaryota > Metazoa > Arthropoda > Insecta > Coleoptera > Chrysomelidae > Diabrotica > Diabrotica balteata. The sequence continues at coordinate 104,328,474 of OU898281.1, read as the reverse complement.
TGGGCATACCACTGTTTGAAAAACGTTAATTTAAATAAATCCTTTTATCAAATATATATTCTTAGATAATGTAAATTTTATTTGAATCGTTGAACGGTATAAATTATTTAATATCATAATTTATATCACAGTATCACGAAACAGTTACAAATAAAAAACAGATTATTTAAATAGCCTATTTATTTTTGACAGAGTTTTTAATTTATGTATTTAAGTAATGACATCCAAAAAAAAATCATAAAATATTTATATATTCCTGCAAAATTACGCACTTCTCAGAACATTTTTTTTTATTAAACGTTCTATCTTAAACGTACGTACTACATAATAATGTTGAATTTTCAATTACTTCTACATCTACGAGTTTATCATTGACTCAGCCTAATAATAAATTCGCTCTTGATTGATAGGTTTTCTTTTATGTATATCTATTATATGACTAAAATGGAATTTAGTCTAGCCAACGTGTTATTGCCCTCTCTCATGGTTTGCAGCTATTCTTGTTTCCTTGGAGGTTATTTTTCTATTAACTTTCTACAGATTGTTACTCTTTTTTGTGTATCTTTTGTAGACGCATTTTTAGATCTTATCACCCATAATATTCATCACAATCGCAATTTTATATCTTCATTTCATCGAACCAATACATTTTAGAGTGGGCCGACATTATCCAAAACATAGAAAAAAACTCAGTGGTGCCTCTTTTATGATAACGTTTCTAAAAATAAAATCATTCTTCTGTAAAAACAACTTAAACCTAAAATTACGTCAAACAGTGATCAATTTCATATTTAGTCAATGTTGTTATATGGGACTAAAACCTGAACTCTGAAAGCTGATACTATTAATCGCCTACAGCCGTTTGAGATGTGGATCCATAGAAGAATGGAACCAATACCCTGAACAGCGATGCAGACTAAAGAAGCTGTGCTAAATAGAGCAAATTACGTTAATGAGTTATTGAAAACTGTTCAAATAATAAAGATATCATACCTAAGGATATGTTCTTAGAAGAGACCAGTACAGAATCCTTCAGCTTACCATATAAGGTAAAATCGAGGGCCATAGAGGAATTGGAAGGGAGCAGATGTCATGGCTTAACATTCGCGATTGGACACTAAAACCAATATTATGGCAAGATTTCGGCATGAAAATTAACACTAAAACCAATATTATGGTATAGGCCAAAACCCAACTTGCGAACAAACATAACAATCTATGACAAATTAAAGAATAAGTAACAAAATTCAAATCCTTTGGCTACTAGATAACAAAACAACCTAGATCAAGACTTCGAAAAAAGAATATAAATATAATAAATAAAAGGATATAAATGATAAGAACAACTTTTTTCAAGATTAAAACTTTGCTAAGCGACTTAGAATATCCACTAGGCTCAGATTTGTCAAATGTTACCTACGTGTACTCTATATTTTTGTATGGAATAGAGAAATAAACCATGAAAGTCGGTGCAATAAACCGACTTAAGGTCTTCAAAATATAACTGCTGTAAGCTACAATCAACTTTGGGAGGGAATTTTAAATTCACCATCATATATAAAAATATGATTATTTTAACGTTTCGATTTCCACTTTGATAATCGTATTCGAAAAGCAAAAAATCTACATATCATGATATAATTATGACAGGTAAATTTTAAATTTTCTTATAAAAGTATAGAAGTATAAATTAATGACATGTCTCGCAAAACTAAAAACCAAAAATGGTATATAGATGGAAGGCAACCATTTATACGTATTTCTGACTATTGGTCGTCTTCAGTACGGTGCAGCCAAGTTAGAAAAGGAGCATATGTATATATATATATATATATATATATATATATATATATATATATATATATATATATATAAGAAAAAAGAAGTACTTGTGACTCGTTTGGAAAAAATATAACACTGTTTTTGATGGGTTGGAGTCAATAAAAGGGGCTATTTGTTGATTATTTTTTACTCGAGCTTTCAATTGTGATTACAATTTTTATCAAGAGCTTCTAAAAAATACAAAATGTCTTACAAAGTTGAACTAGAAATAAAAAATTTTTTGTTAACTCACCAAATAAAATTAGTTTTTTATATAAAACTACTGCTTACATAATAAATACAAAAAATATTAATAAAAAAATGTCTTATTCTAATAAATGTTTCTCTGAAAAATTTAGATGAAGTTTCTTAAGAAAAAAATTGAAATTATAAACAAAAATAGAATAGCTACAACCAGCCTAAAATGTCATAAATACTAACTTAAAAATTTTTATTTTTGACATATTGTCAAAAATAAAATTTTGTTTAAAAAATTCTTCTTTGTTTAGTAACAAAAAAGAAGAAGATTTATTCACCATTGATAGATGCCCGGAAAAATGTAACAAATACATGGAAAATTCAAAATGTGATATTTTACTGACTGCATAAATTAAATAGAAATTATATAATTATAAATTTTGCTTAAATTTTGAATTTCTGACTTTTTGTTTAAATTATTATCACTTTTGCTAATACAAACCATTTATTGATGTAACATCTCTTTTTACTAATTTACCTTTAAATTTAATCATAAGTAGTGTTGAAAAACATTGGAATGAGATTTCGCAACATACTAATATTGACTTATTACATTTTAAAACACTCATCAACTTTGTTTTTGATTCTAATATTTTTATATTTAATGGTGTTTTTTATAAACAAATTTTTGGTAGCCCTATGGGATCTAGTCTTTCACCCATTCTAAGTAGCTATGTCATGGATGATGTTATTAGTGATTGTATCAATAATTGCACTTTTTTCATTCCATTTATCAAAAGATATGTAGATGATCTAGTTTTGGCACTTCCTAAACACAAAATTCTTGAAACAGTCAACATTTTCAACAATCATAATCAACATATACAATTTACAGTTGAGGAAGAGGTAGATAATTCTCTACAATTCCTTGATATGAGAATTGTAAGAAATACAGACAATATGTTGAAAACTAGATGGTTCAGAAAACCCATATGTAGTAATAGATTTATAAGCTATTACTCTAATCATCCAAATAAAATGAAAATGAACCTTATAACAGGATTAAAGGAACGTGTTTTAAAACTTTCTCATCCAGACTACCTACAAGAAGATCTTCATTTGTTAAAAAATATTTTAATTGAAAACTCTTATCCTCCTAATATGCTACATAGGATGCTTTTTTCTAATTTATTAAATATAAATAACTTAACACCATTTTTTGCTAAATCTCAAAACACTGTATCCAACAATCAAAACATATATTATCATTCACTACCTTTTATACCATCATTAACTCCTAAATTAATACAAACATTAAAGGTTATTGACAATATAAAAATAGCCACAAAGAACATCAAAACTATTTCATCTTTATATTCCAAAACTAAATATCCTATAGACAAATTAGATCAAACAAATGTAGTATACAGCATTGTTTGTACTCAGTGTGAAGCTGAGTATATTGGTGAGACTGGAAGAAATCTCTCTAATCGCATTATTTCTCACAAGAGTGATTGTAGAATTAAGAAACCATCTTGTGCTTTGGCAGAGCATGTAATAGACAAAGACCATATTATGGATTTTGATAATATTAAAATTTTATGTAATGAAAGTAATAAATTTAAAAGAACTTTTTTGGAAATGGTTTGTATTAGCAAAAGTGATAATAATTTAAACAAAAGGTCAGAAATTCAAAATTTAAGCAAAATTTATAATTATATAATTTCTATTTAATTTATGCAGTCAGTAAAATATCACATTTTGAATTTTCCATGTATTTGTTACATTTTTCCGGGCATCTATCAATGGTGAATAAATCTTCTTCTTTTTTGTTACTAAACAAAGAAGTATTTTTTAAACAAAATTTTATTTTTGACAATATGTCAAAAATAAAAATTTTTAAGTTAGTATTTATGACATTTTAGGCTGGTTGTAGCTATTCTATTTTTGTTTATAATTTTAATTTTTTTCTTAAGAAACTTCATCTAAATTTTTCAGAGAAACATTTATTAGAATAAGACATTTTTTTATTAATATTTTTTGTATTTATTATGTAAGCAGTAGTTTTATATAAAAAACTAATTTTATTTGCTGAGTTAACAAAAAATTTTTTATTTCTAGTTCAACTTTGTAAGATATTTTGTATTTTTTAGAAGCTCTTGATAAAAATTGTAATCACAATTGAAAGCTCGAGTAAAAAATAGTCAACAAGTAGCCCCTTTTATTGACTCCAACCCATCAAAAACAGTGTTATATATATATATATATATATATATATATATATATATATATTATATATATATATATATATATATATATATATATATATATATATATATAATATATATATATATATATAATGTTCGGAAAGACGGTTAGTACAATGAAGCCTAGAGCTAAGCTTAATATTATTACTAAAATTAATATCAAACTCACCAGTCTTCCGGGTTGAACCGCGTCGATATCCATTTTGCCGAGCTTTCGGCATCCTCTCTGATGCAACATTATCAGAAGTTATTGGTGCATTTTTAAACTTGTTTATATTGGAAGGCAGTATTTAAAAATCTGTTACATGATTATCTACGTTTCCTTTACCCATACGAAAAGATAACATGATTAATCTAATCGACTAATTCACAAAGAGTTAAATTTTATTTTTTATATCCTCAATAACAAATTTAAAATTTTAAGCTTATGTATGCTAGATTCATAGGTAAATTAAATAACTGAACAAAATGTTTACATTTCTACAGAGCTGTTAATGTGGAATCTGTTCTGTGATTAAACTTTTTATTTCTTGAAAGAACTCCGCATAAAAAATACTGCTTTTAACAAAGGTTTCCATCTCATGTTTGTCTGATCTGTTCTTCCTACTGATCGTCTTTCTATTGGTGAACCGCCTCTTGCCGTCTTTACTACTCTATTTGTTGTCATTCGGCTTATGTTCTTCACCTTGCACCTACGTCGTATATTTATTTGTACTTCTGGCTCTGTTCCATAGTGTTTTACCATCAGTTTTTCTAAGGTTATCTATCATCTCTGCTGTTTCTAACATCCTTTTTGTCCTCTCTGTGTCAGATCGTGTTTCTGCCAATCATTATTGGTCTGATGACGTTTTGGAAATTCTGCCTTTCATTTCTTTTCTGATATTTTTATTTCTCCATATTGTTTCGTTTAGGCAGCCTGCGACTCTGTTTGCTCTATTTACTTGATCTTTCACTTCTATTTTGAGATTTTCATACCTAGATGTGATGTCTAGATATTATTTAAAATTCATTACTTGTTCTATTATCTGAACTTCCAACTCCAATTTACATCTTAGTAAATTTGGAATCGTGGACACTAAAAAGAAACGACATTAAGAAAATAGAAGCTTTTGAGCTCTTGTCATATTGTATAATATTACGAATTTCATGAATACAGAGAATCACCAATACCGAGGTGTTAAGACGCATGAAAAATGAAGAAGTTATAATAACTATTAAAAAGAAAAAACGTCATTACCTTGGGCACATCACAAAAAAAGACAATTATAAACTGCTTTGACTGCTTAATAAAGGGAAAAATCAGCGGAAGAAGATCAATTGGATGAAGAAGGCATACCTGGCTGCAAAATTTGCATAAACTCTTCAACATTACTAATAACCATTTATTTAAGAACCTCGGTCTCGAAGGAAAAATCTGAGTAAATGGTTCAAGACTAGTTTTTTAACCTATTCTCTATCCTTCCATTGCTGTATATAGGTCTTTCTCAGTTCTCTCCATATTTCCCTATCTTGAGCTGTTCTCTGCCATGTGGGACCTCCTTGTTTCCTGATGTCATCTTTCCACCTCATCTGCGGTCTGCCTCTTGATCTCTTTGCATTGTATGGGTGCCACTTTCCGATGGCATTGTTCCATCGTCCGTCTTGAAGACGTTAATTGTGTTTAGCCCATTTCCATTTTAGTTTTGCTGCTTGTTCTATCACGTCTACTGTCTTTGTTCTGGTTCTGATCCACTGGTTACGTTTTCTATCTTTAAGTGATATACCCAACATTTGTCTCTCCATCGCTCTTTGTGTCTTCCTTATCGTATCCAAATTGACCTGTGTAAATGTCCATGTCTGTGCTCAGTAGGTGAGCACCGGTATTATACAGGAGTTAAATACCTTGCTTCGTAAGTATAAAGGGATTGTTTGATTTTTTAGAACGTAAGAAAGTTTGCCGAACGCTGCCCATCCCATTCTTACTCGTCTCGATATTTCGGTTGTTTGATTTTCTCTGTTAACTCTGATTGCTTGTACTAGATAGGTATACTCATTTACCTGTTCTATTTTTTCTGTTCGTATTTTTATTGCCTCTTGGTCTTCCATGTTTGTCATTACTTTTGTTTGTTGAAGTTAATTTTTAGGCCTTTTTGCAGTGATTTTTCATGAAGGTCATTCAGCATTAATTCCAGTTCTTGTCGTTCCGAGGAGATCAGGAGTATATCATCCGCATATGTCAGGCGATTTAGGTATTTTCCATTAATACAGATGCCTCTGTTTTCCCAATCTGTTGATTTTATTATGTCTTCGAAAGTCAAGGTAAACAGTTTAGGTGAAATTATATCGCCTTGTCGAACTCCTCGTTTAACTTTTATATTATTCGTTATTAAATAGGTAAAGAAATAATAATAAGACTTACTCACAATCAATTTAATTTAACAATCTGACGACCGGTTTCGCTTTCTACAATTTGCAAAGCATCTTCAGGTCGAGATACAAAGTTAAACTAATGCTGCAATAAAATAAACCCAATTAGGGTGGTGTCTCATAAAGATAAAATAAACAAATAAATTAGTTCATACAAATTATAGTAATTATGCCAATATTACATGTCTGTGGTTTTCAAAATGAATAATTTGAATATATAAAAGGTATTAACAGACAAGGTAAGGTCCACAATTGGTATAAAGTAGCAATCTTATATTGTAATAAATTAGTAAATGAGCAAATAAATAAAACAAAACAAAACAAACATTACTTACATGCCGGTACTCTATTAATTGATGATAATACATCAATTAATAGAGTACCAGCATGTAAGTAATGTTTGTTTTGTTTTGTTTTGTTTTGTTTTGTTTTGTTTTGTTTTGTTTTGTTTTGTTTTGTTTTGTTTTGTTTTATTTATTTGCTCATTTACTAATTTATTACAATATAAGATTGCTACTTTATACCAATTGTGGACCTTACCTTGTCTGTTAATACCTTTTATATATTCAAATTATTCATTTTGAAAACCACAGACATGTTATATTGGCATAATTACTATAATTTGTATGAACTAATTTATTTGTTTATTTTATCTTTATGAGACACCACCCTAATTGGGTTTATTTTATTGCAGCATTAGTTTAACTTTGTATCTCGACCTGAAGATGCTTTGCAAATTGTAGAAAGCGAAACCGGTCGTCAGATTGTTAAATTAAATTGATTGTGAGTAAGTCTTATTATTATTTCTTTACCTATTTGATATGGACTCACACAAGCAACACATTCATGATTATTCGTTATTAATTTGTCGTCCAGAATAACGTTCATGGTTGCGTTTTGGTAACTATCATGTATTAATTGTCGGTATCTTGAATCTATTCTACTATTGACCAGAGCTTCTTCAACCGCCCAGTGTTCAATGCTGTCGAAAGCCTTTTCATAAACTACGAATGCTAAGTACATCGGAAGGTTGTATTCATTGGTTTTCTCAACTAAGATTTTAAGCGCATGTAGGTGGTCGATTGTGCTGTATCCTGTCCTGAATCCGGCCTCTTCCACTGGTTGGTAGTTATCAAGTTTATAGGTTAGTCGGTTGTTTATTATTCTTGTGAAGGTTTTATATAGTTGTGACAAAAGGAAAATAGGATTGTAGTTGTTTAGGTCTGTTCGGTCTCCTTTCTTATGTATTAAGATTGTGTTGGCATTTCTCCATTGTTTACGTATTTTACCTTCAAACAGATAACTTTGTTGAACAGTATTTTTAGCATTTTTTTATCGTGTCTCCTCCTTCTTTTAGCAGAACACTATTAATATGGTACAAATATCTTTGATAATTGCCAACCCTCGGAACATTGAAGATAGTTAAAGAAGAAAATATTGCCAAAAGCTCTAATAGAAATATTAACTAGACAATAGGTTAGGTAAAACACATTTTATGTATTCTTTTAAATTATTTGATTATTAATAATTCTTATGAATTCGGTTCTAATTGATCGAAACTATATACACTTTTTAAGACGATTAACAATCTGAGATAGGAATTAATAAATAATGATAATCTAAATAGATATTCAAAAAAGCCCAAGAGAAAGACAAATGGGATGAATTTATTATATTGAATATAAAGGCTAAATTAAACTATTTGACTTTTATATTACTAATAAAAAGAAGAAAAAAGTGATTATCATTAAACTCGTCGTCTAAGGTCTACGGAAGTTAGTTACAGATCAAAGATCAAGTCACTAAATGTCTATTATTCCAAATTGATTGACATTATACCTTTATTCCTATACTTATTTGGGAACCTGATTTCATAAATCAAGAAACCATCACAACAAACTCACAAACGTTGATTTGAATCCTCTTGTCGGAAACGTCTTTGATGCTAACTAAATTCATTAGGAAATATTATAAAGTATCTTGATTTCCTAAACAGTTAATTTTGAAGATAAATTAAATTTTAATTGCAATAAACTCACGAATTGGTTAATGAAAAATTAGTAACGGTAGGTGACATTGTAATTAATTTTATTAACCGCTTTTAAAATAAAATTATAGATATACATGATCCAACGTATATCTAAATCAAAAAAACGATTAGATTTATAAATACATTAAAAATCGATCAAAATTAGTAGGTTTTATGTAAAAAATGTTTATTAATTGTTATATTATGTATAATTCATTATTTTTTTATCTAAAAATAGAAATACACACTAGATCCATAAATAAAAAATTTGTCGTACTAGTTTGCTCCAGTCGTCACGACGAACATGCCACTGAACTTCTAAAAATCATACTAATGAACTGAATTTTGCTCATGGGACCCCAAAAAATATACAAAAAGTTTACCAATCCTATCCGCTGGCTTTTCCCTAAAATCTCTTCTTATAGCAGGGGAAAAACGGAAAAAATCAATTTCTTAAAAATCTGCCGTAGAAAAACTTTTCAAATAAAAAATATAGCTGAGGTAATTTTAAACAAAAATGTTTACAAAAACTTTTTGTATAGAATGAATCTTTCTCTCAGAAACAATGCTTGAAGCGACTGATGATTTTGAATGTCACGCACGCGAATTCAATTTTACATAAAATTTGTATCAACTCGACAATAAAATTCGATATCTTTTAATTACAGTGTCTGTTTAGGATTAAACTTAATAGGTCGCTGGTTAAATGATATTGGATAAATAATTATAAGGAAAAAATGCAATATTTGTTTGTACATAAAATTAACGAAAAAAGCAACTATCAATTGTGAATAAATTATGAAAATAACTGGTTTTACTCATTATTGTTGTTTGTACAAAGAACATAGACTTACCCTTTGGTTGTATTGATGTATTCGTAACGCAGGAATGAAGAGTTCGTCGCGGTACCCACTCCAGGATGCCGAGGCTAGGCACGAGAACCGTCCAAACTAGGTCCGTGTCGCTCGCTGTTTTGTATTGAAGTAGATGTCTTGAGATCGTTACTAGGGCAAAAAACCACCCTCTAACCGTTAAGTGATCAACAGCTCGTAGACCAGGGCATGCCATAAATCAACTCTATTGTCGGACGATATTGAATGGCGATCAATAAAGCTAATTGTGACGGTAATACGACACTTTACACTTGTGTGCATATTTTTTTACCCATACAAAAGAGAAGCCAAATTCTCCGTACTTCAACATAATAAATGAAATAGCCAGTTTAAATTTTACGAAATAACAGGAAATAATATATTTAAAAAGGTCGTTAGAATATAGCATTAAATTAGATCGCATTACAGTACCATAACTGAAAAATATTAAATGTAAAAATATGAAAAGAATTCGTACATACTTTCCCAAACTGTGTCCATACAAAAAAATCAGAGTCAGGTTTAGAGAGGAAGTGAAGACAAAATGTGAAGAAAGGAGAAAGCCTTTTTGCAATACAGAACACAATAAATACAACAGGCACACAACCATTCTAAACGAATCAGAAATGAAACGAGTACTTTAGTTAGACAAATAAAAAAACTTGAGTTTCTCAAAACAGATGGAACACGATTTCTACGGAACAATAAAAACGAAACACATTCAAAAGAAAACATGGATAGACTACTTTCGATCTCTATTTGCTAAAGGTGACGATGATGAACCACCAACACCAAAGGTGACGACAAACGAAGAAATACATATTGAGGAGGAAGAGGTAAAGGAAGCATTAAGGAAATTTAAAAAATAGAAAATCACTAGGAGAGGATAGAATACCGAATGAGCTCCTAAAGTACGGAGGATCAGATCTAACCAAACAAGTATTAAAACTAATCCAAAAAATAATAGAACAAAACAGAATTCCTCAAGAATGGAGATCAAGCATCCTAATACCTCTCTTCAAAAAGGGAGACAAATCGGACCTGGAAAATTCTAGAGGAATTAATTTATTAAACACAACACTAACATTAACAACCAAAGTGCTAACAAATAAATTGAATTAAATTATGACACTAGCAGAAGAACAACAAGGTTTTAGGTCGGAAAGATCATGCACCGACGCTATATTTATAAAGAGGCAAGTGCAAGAAAAATCATTAGAAAACAACAAACTGGCATATCTATGTTTCGTGGACTTTACAAAGGTATTTGACCGGGCCAAATTAAAAGAAGTTATCCACTTACTGTATGCAAGAGAGATACCTCTAGGAATAATTAAAGCGATCGAAAATATCTACCAAAACAACACTATAAAAGTAAAAGTAGCAGAAGAACTAACCGACCCTATTGAAGCTGACAACGGGATAAGACAGGGAGATTCTCTGAGTCCTCTATTGTTAAACCTGATTATGGCCGAAATAATAAAAAATATAAGAACTATAAACGAATAACAAATGGGAGAAAAACAACTTAAAATAATCTGCTATGCGGACAATGCAATACTACTCTTCCAAAGTGAAGATGACTTACAACGTATGCTGCACCAATTTAATATAACCGCCAGAAAATTTAACATCCTAATTTCCCAAAAAAAAAAAATGCGTAGTTATGAAAGCAAATTTACTAAGATGTAAATTGGAGTTGGAAGGTTAGATAATAAAACAAGTAATGAAGTTTAAATATCTAATAATATAGGATATAGTATAGGAATAACAGAGATGCACGCTGTTTAAATGGGTAGTAAAGATGGCAAGACACGGTTCCCCAATAGGAAGACGATCAGTAGGAAGGCCACGAAAACGATGTAATGACAACTTACTGGAGGCACATTGAAAAACAGACAGAAGAAGAAAATACAAAAAAATAAAAATGCATTTTAAATGTGAAGGGGGCAGCTTTCGTATAAAATTTTTGTATTTTGCCGCAAATTAAACCAGTTTGTATAAAGTTTTTTAAAGCAATTTTTGCTATTTTTTACGATTTTCAAGAAATCAATAAAATTTATCATTTTCTTTTGTGGAGCATCTTCAAAACGTATAGCATTAATTTCAGTTTTGAGTTTCGGCAACAAACGTTAGGGTGCTTTTGAAATATGCTTAAAAAACGCAGAATTTAAACTTTCATATTACAAACGATCCAAAACGTTTAAAGTTGCTTCCTTTCGATTACAAAAGGTACGTATTTTGAAACTGCACAACTTCAGCTATAAATTCCATCTAATAGTGTCTTCTTGGGGGCATTTTCCGTGACGTGCGATCGTTTTTAATCTGAAAGTTTAAAATCTGAATTTTTAGGCATATTTCAAATGCCTCATATTTGTTGACAAAGCCCAGAGTCGTAATTTTATGTTATAGATTTTAAAGATTAGGCTGTAGTAATGAAAATTTAACTACTACCCGTCTATGGAAGTGATAAATTTTATTGATCTCATGAGAATTGAAAAATGGGAAAAATCGCGCATTGTTTATTAGTGAACATATTTCTAGAAATTGATTTAATTTACAGGAAAACACAAAACTTACACTAATACGCATACAAAACCTACACTCTTCACCTTTAAAATGCATTTTTATTTTTGTCGATAGGACACTCTGAACAAAAGATATCGAATTTTTACCGTCGAGTTAATACAAATTCTATTTAAAATTGATTTCGTGGGCGTAACTGACATTCAACATTGCCGGTGGCTTCAAGCGTTTTTTCTGAGAGAACGGTTCATTCTAGACAAAAAATTATCTCAGCTACATTTTTTAGGTAAAATATTTTTTTCTATGACGTACAGATTCTTAGTAAATCAATTATTTCCGTTCATGGAGTGCTTAGGGGAAGCCAGGAGGTAGGGGTGGTATCTAAACATTTTTGCTAATTTTATTAGCATGACATTTATATATTCAGCAAAATTCATCTTGTTCGTATGATCTTTAGTCAAATCTCTGAAGAATTAACTATTTAGCTTTTGTAATTTTTTCTTGAAGGCAAATTTTATATTGGTCGATCTGTAAAAACAAAACTGAAATCCCAACATGAACCAAACGATTAATAAAGTGTAATATGTACCTTAATAAAATAAAAACCATCATTGAACTTTTCTCCCATCAATGAGGATTGCTTTCTCTGGAGGATTGGTGTTTTCCCTAAATATTTTTAAAATGCAAGTGTTCTTGTACTGATGTACAGTACAAGTTCCTTCTACTGGGCCTGATGACTGGATATACATTGCAAATCCCAAAACTGGTCAATTCATTTTTTCTAGAAATAAAAAATAATTTGCACTTTGAGTACTAGTGTTTTTTTGCCGTCAACTTGTCTTTTGAAACTAATCTATTGACGATATTTTACATTTAAATTGTTGAGCTGACGGTAGACTGGCAAAAATATGTGGTGTTATTACGTTTCCAGTGTTTATCTGTCATTTTCTGTTTTTCTCAAGAATGACTGATAGATAATTTAAATTTGTTTTAAAGCTATTTTCTTGAGGCATTTTAAATTAGTTACTCTTTAACTGGGAATAAGCCACAATTAAATTGACTGTTTGCATTTTGAGAACGATTTCCGAAGTGAAAATTGAAATGTCAATAAATGTATTTTAACCTCTAATTGTGGCTTACTCCCAGTTAAACAGTAATTAATTTAAATTTATTGTAATGTTCCTCTATACATTAGTTTTTTTTTATATTTTTTCCTATTGCGAAAGAGGAACAATTTCTTTGGTTTTTCTTTTGTCGGACGCCTTTTTGGACCTCTTTTACTATTATTTCCATGACATTTTGCATCGATTTTTAAATAATATGGCTGTTGACTATACAGAAGACAAAAACTGTTGTGTACACTTTCGTCTTGCACTTTGTTTAAGGCTTATCCTCGATAATTGTAACGGTAAAATTCAGAGAGATGTCTATTTCAAAAATATCTTTCTTTACAAAAACAAAATCCATTCACGAAGAATATTCTAAACGTCATCTTGTACTAGAGGTAAGCTTTATACCTACCATATACAACCCCCTATTGTGTAAAGTCTTGGGTCTATACAATAAACGACTGGGCGGCCTTCTATTCAGTGTGGTTTTGAAATAATGTTGAATAAAAACATTCATGAAATTAAAATGAAAGAATTTACGTCTATTAGTAGAAGTGCGATTTATAAAATTAGTACTTGAAGCATAAATCGCGGGAGGAATATGTGCATCAGTTTTCAAATATTTATTATTTACTATATAATTTCTAAATTGAACCACTTTCACTTCTTTAGTTAACAATGTATCTGTTTTGACAACTAAATAGGTAATTAGACAAAATAATTATTAATTTCAAAACAGGAGTTTAAAGAATTAGAAAGAGGTAGCCCGGGCCCAGTTAAATGGTCAAGCTTATTCCAGTGGAAGCAATAAGGAGGATTATTTTTCGTTTTGGCACAGCTGACATGCTCTCTCTAGTACTACAACCCATGAAACTGTGGTAAAAAGCATGCTTTATTTATACGGTTGTGAAACACGACGATTAACAGAGACAGATTAATATCGAAGAAAGATATCTCTTCGAACTTAATGCAATAAAGTATGAGAATAGAAGGTACAGTCATGGATGGCATACAACGAAAGCAGCTCAAATGGGTACAGGTCCAATAAATGAAAGACAAGAGACTCCTAAAAGAAGTACCTAGAAAACACGGATGGAAGGAATAAGAAACTTAATGAGCTCGAAAGAACTTAAAGAACAATGGAACAACCGAATTGAATGAAAAATGAACGTCGGAAGACATTTTATAAGGATTATATCATATTATAGGTACATTTTTTGGACTAAAAATAAATTTGAAGAAAACCAAGTTCATGGTATTTACAAAAGCACAAAGCATCAAAGTTAAGCTAGTACTAGATAATACAGAAATTAAACAAATATCTTTGTACCAATACCTTGGAGCATGGATCACAGAAGATACTGATTAGACAAAAGAAATAAGATGCCGCATTGGAATTGCACGGTCAACTTTTAATAGAACGAGAAAACTTTTTTGTAATCGAGATATCAATATATCGCTCCGGATAAGAATGCTTTGATGTTATATTTTCTTTACCCTTTTATATGGGATTCAAGCTTGGTCACGGATCGCAAAACAACCGAACAAGTTCTCGAACAACTAGGAAAACAATGCGAAGTTTTAATTTATTTATTCCATAAAAATCAGGAAATTAGAATACTTGGGGCACATCATACATCACACATCAAGACGTAAAATCTAGTGGTTACGTAATCTCCGTGAATGGTTTGGATGCAATTCAACTGAACTATTCAGGCGCATATCCAACAAAATGATAATTGCCAGAATGATTTCCAATCTCCGATAGGAGTGGAACTTGAAGAAGAAGAATAAGTACATTATTATTATATCATATTTTATATATATATATATATATATATATATATATATATATATATATTTATATAATATATGATATAAACGATATTGAAAGAGGTTACAACATAGACAATCAACGAAATCTACATCGACAACTACACAGTGAACACCCAACAATAATAGAAGTGTCAAATGCCGTCCTAAAACTCAAAGACAATAAAGCCACAGGAATCGATTAAATCTGTTGGAAAATATATAAAAAAAGGTGATGATCAGCTTTTTGCAGTAACCCATAAACTAATAGTACTTATATGGCAAAATGAATTTGTTCCAGAAGAGTGGCTAAATGAAATAATATACGTTGCATAAAAAGGACGATTAACTGGATTGTAAGAACTATAGAGGCATTACTCTGTTAGCATCTTCACCTGTTAGCACCCTGCTTGGCAGGGTCACATATCAGATCAATTTTACGGTTGCAAAAGGCTTGAGACTGGGAGATCCTTTATCCACTACATTATTCAAATTAGTATTAGAAACTGTAATCAGAAAATGCAGCATGAAGATGGAAGAAACGATCATGAAACATGAGCACCAGTGCTTGGCATTTGCTGATGATCTAACGATCCTAGCAAAAACCGAGTAAGAATTAAGAAGAGTTGTGAAGAAAATCATCGAAGAAGCACAGAAATTTGGACTGGAACTAAATGAAGACAAAACTAAATATATGATCATAGAAGGAACAGAAGGGAAAAAAGAAGACTTTAGTATGAGGTCAGTAAGTGGTAAAAGCTATAGTTTTAAAAGGGTGGACAAATTTGAATACCTAGGTGTAGTTTTCGATGAAAATGGAAAAGATAAATGGGAGCTCGTAGCCAGAATAGCAAAAGGGAATAAAAAATTAGGTGGTTTAAGAGCCCTACTGAACTCAAATTACGTTTCTAGACAAGGTAAACTCAGAATATATAAAACAGTAATTCGACCCACAGTAACATATGCCGGTGAGCCTGGACATTAAATAAGAAGGAAGAGGATACTCTGGAAAGATGGGAAAGGAAAATATTGAGATGCATATTCAGAGGACGAAAGGCAGAAGATGGTTGGGAAAGAAGAACCAACAATGAATTAATGGCTTTATACAAAGAACCTACTATTACCAAGTTCGTCAAGCCACAAAGAATCAGATGGTTGGGACATGTGGAAAGAATGGCAGCAAACAGAATTCCTAAACTAGTAATAACCAGAAAATTAATCGACCCCAAAAGAAGAGGTAGACCCAGAACGAGGTGGATTAGTAAAGCGGAGGAAGACCTTAAACACGTGAAGGTGAGGGAATGGAAAAAAAAGCACAAAATAGAAGCGAATGGAAAAATATTGTACACCAGGTCCTTCAGAGTAGTTAAGAATGTTATATATACATATTTACGTTAAAGTTTTGTTTAAAATAATTGTAATTAGTTAATATTAGAATTATGTTGGAAAAAAAAATGCTTTAGGCCTTAACGGCCTATTGTGCGTAAAAATAAATAAATAATAGAGTGCAAAAATCGAAAGAATCGCGTTTTTTGCATTAATTGTTAATCATTAAAAAACGGCTCCGAACTTTACGCAGGAAACAGGTAAGTTTTCTTCTTATAGGTCTACAATAACTAAAAAAGTTGTCAGCTACCTGGATTATTGAGTGTCACGAGAAAATCCTTATTAGCCTGGACTAATATGGCTGGACAAGCAAGTGAAGAAACAAACTTCATATATTATGTAAACTTTACTAACAAAAACGTTGAAAATAAATATTCCTATAAATATAAATAATCAAATTCCATATTCAAATACAGCAAAATATTTGGGTATTGTCCAATAAATATAAATAATCAAATTCCGTATTCAAATACTGCAAAATATTTGAGTATTACTCTAAGCTTTTATGTAAAGAAGAAAAGAAAATAATAATTCTGATTGAAATACAAAAAAATGTACTGGCTGATTGACCAAAATTCTACGCTGTTTCTACATAATAAATTATCATATAAGCAAATACTGAAACAATAGTATTATTATAAAAACAGTATAAACATTTAGAAGGAAAATGTTACAAATTAACAGAAAATATTTCTATTCATATAAAAATTTAATCAAATTATAGGTACTTATTATAGGTACTGCTTATTTATATAAAATTTCCCCAATCGGAACATAAACTTCTTCGTGAACTACCCATTATAAAACAAATAACACACTGGTTTGTCAAAAGTCGAAATAAACCCTAATAATGTTATTCAACATTATTTATGACCCACCTTCGAGAGGGTATTATAATTCTTACCTAACCAACCTAACCGTGTCGACGAGAATCCAGAAACTATCGACAAGGACAGCCTGTACTGGCCGAGAGAGAAAGTTACATTTAGCAAAATTTGAGATTTTAAAAAAAGTTTATACCAAATAGCTGCTTTGTGTTACACTTTATGTTAAAAATAAAAACAGATTCGGAAAGTGGGTCAAATTCTGTAGTGCCCTATTTCAAAAAAAAAATTTTTACGTTTATTTTAACCAAAAATATTTGAAAAAAAATATTGTTTAAACAATTTATTAATTTACAACTAAATAGTGCACTAGAACTTTTTAAGACCTTTCATATAAAAAAAGAATCATCTCAATATCTGCCATAGTTTTTGCGTTATTTGATATAAACTTTTACATTGGAACTTAGGTATGCCCAGAAACGCAAGGAACGGCCTTAAGCGTTTCATTTGTCTGCTTTCTGCTATAAAAGGCTTGTCATCAATTCCGTTCAAGACAAACATTCAGACTCGTGCTACGGTCGTGCGGCAATGATTCAGCCGGTGCGTTGGAATTCCACCTTAAATGCGCTATTACACTAACCTAATGAAATGTTTCTTTGAACCACCTTGTCAGATTAAACGTCCTTCTTCAAGAGATATAATCTATGAAAATATTTACAATTTATACTTTTAATAGCCGCTATACTGTTGGTATTTAGTTAGTATATTAATAAAGTCTGAGATGGTAGCGAGTATTTTTATTATTTTGTTAGTATTATTTTGCCTTTTGGAATTTTTATTCCAACGACTATCATGATCATTTATATATATATATATATATATATATATATATATATATATATATATATATATTGTTATGATATGTAAAATCAAGATATTTCAAAGTTCAAAAACATTAAAATAATTTCGATAAGTCAAACAATAAACTACAAACATTTCGAAGAATGAAAGTCTTCTAATTTTGGATTACCTGTATTTAACAAAACGTAAGATATGCATAAATTATTTTCTTTGTTAAAATATATTTGTATGACGTGAATAAGCTTAAGTGAAATAAAAGACAATTGAACCGGGTTTTCCAAATACATTAGCGCAGCGATTAGGACAATAGAATAGATTTTAGAAAGATAGGTTTTTGTTAGTTTGTAAGAATTGTAGAAAAATATTATTTGTAAATAAGTTTTAGGAAATTTTATAATTATAGGTAAAAATTTGTTTGTTATCGAAATGGAAAAATGGGAGATGGATGACGCATTTTGATTGGATGAAATTGAAAAAGGTGGGATGATTGGTTTGAGAATGAGACTTAAGTTAGTTTTTTGAAACAAAAAAGATAGTCAGTTAGTTTCCAAGGGTAGAAGGCGAACGGCCGTTGTTCTCGGGTAGTTTCCCAGAGGTAGGAAGCAGTAGCAGTGAAAGTTTGTGAGTTTTTTCGTGTAGTTAGTGTATCTGACAGAAGCTGATCCAGTAAAAGATTGTAAGTTATATTTTCTACTTACATTCCAAGAGTCACTGTTCAGGCCAACGAGAGATTCAGTTTATCGTAAAGAAAAGATATTGCAAGAGTCATTTTTCACTCAGGCCAACGAGAGATTCAGTTTATTGAGAGAAGAAGAAGCTAGCATAATTTGAACGATTCGTACATTTGAAGGAGATCATTAAGGACGATAAACTTGCAATAATTTGTTGTAAAATTGCTGATTACCTAGGGAGCGGCTGAGAGTAGACAATATAGTCTACAAGGAACAAGGATTTGGACCACTCATCATCAGAGAGAGATAGTTTTGTTTTCTGAAGTTTTTCTTTTATTGATAACACAATTTTTACACTTGATTCAGAAAGGATTTAAATATATTGATTAGGAGATATTAGAATAATATTGGGGATTTTGAGATCTCAACTAATATTGTTTGTACCATTAATTTTGAAGGTTCACGTACGTAGAACAAAATTTTGAGAATCATTATATGAGATTTTGTTTATTGATAATTTTTGAGTGTGAATTTTATTTCATTATTTTATTTCAATACATAATGTTATATCATCTATGTTTTTATTATTCCGGTATTCTTTGGACCTTACCTTCCACATGTAAAGCATAGATATAGAAGCACGAATATAACCCTGAGATAAGAGAATAAAAAATTGTGATAGAATCATAATCATATCATTTAAATAATTTTAATTAATTAATTAATTAATTAGCTAATTAATTGCTTGGCACACCAAGACTTTAAATATCACAATAATATATATATATATATATATATATATATATATATATATATATTAACGCACGCACCTTAAATTTACCATAAGTTTGAAGCTATTTTTCTGCTGAAGAAATGATTGGATTTTGATGATTTTTTTTTTCATATTATAGGTATATTTCTAGTAAGTCACTTTATTAATGTTTTCCAAAAAAAATATCAACGTTTTAACCGTATACGGTGTGTAAAAATAAAGTTATGTTTTTTTCATCGTATTTGGCAACACCCTGTGAAGTTTATTAGACAGAACCGCTACATCTTATTAATATTTTGAGATAGATGATAGATTTACCGTTTCTCAAGATATTCGTAAAAAAGATATCTCGATATCACTATTATCAAATATTATAGAGAACTTTAAATGTAACAAGTTTTTATTAACATTTAAAGCAAAGAAAACATTACTTACATAAACTTTTAACAATTCCTTCTTCCAAAAACACTTTGACAAGTGTATTTTACAACGAGTATTTCCACCAATATATCTAATTACTTCTTTACAGCGACGAGCCATACTTAAAATCAAACGGCGTATTTGGTCTTGATCAATTGCATCCCAAACTCCTATCACCATAATTTCTACGTCGTCAAGAGAGATAGGTGGTGATTGTAGGCTTCTGTGTTGGCGATCAATAATATCCCACAAATTCTCTATGGGATTGAGATCAGGGCTGCAGGGTCGCCAGTTCATAGTTTGTTTCATTCCAACCTCGTCCAAATAATCACGGACCACACGTGCAACATGTGGTCTAGCGTTATCATACATTCAAAGAAAATTATTTCCTATGTAAGGAGCAAATGGAACTATATGGTCAGACAAAATGTCTGTAATATACCTTTTACTTGTTAAGGAACCTCTTCATAAAGCAACAAGATCTGTTCGCGCTGTAAGAGATATTCCTCCCCAAACCATTACAGATCGTCCATTGAATAAACTAATAGGTCGAGGTATATAAGCAATACCTCGATTCATCAGTGAACAACACGTGTAGTCAAAGTACTCCCTGGCAAATTGTAATCTACTTCTACGATGATTTAAAGCTGATGCTCTGACTGGTATCCTTATATGTAGATCTTCAGCTTGACGCTTTTTTATAGTGTTTCTACTAATATGAATATTATGAACATTTGCCACTTGTATTTGTAAATGTCTCATTGTGAGAAAAGGTGCTCTTATAGCACGAAGTCTGATAAACTGATCTTGTCCTGGTGTGGTGAGTCTTTCTCTTCCTTGTCCACGCCGTCTCGTATGATCGTTTGTTTCTCGAAAACATTGAATGACTCGTGATATTGTTGTATAAGATACATTAAGCCTATTTCACGATAAGTTAACCCTACAACAACTAAAGTAATTGCCTAAACACATTTATCTCTGCTTAGATTTCTTGAAATACGGTCCATCCAACAATTATTTGAAATGTAAACAACATCGACAGTCTGTCCTGTCAAATTGTTTGATTTTTCATAGCCAACTAACTGCTTCCATTAATGGGTATTACAATTCGATAAAATCACGTTATGCTTTGAAAGTACTTTTCTTTTTTGATAATAAAGATATTGATGATTTTTTGACGAAAATGGTAAAAAAATGAAGCTTTTTGAAATAGTAATAAGAAGTATGTTTTGCTTTTAACAGACTCCACAGAATGTTGCAAAATAAGATAAAAAATCAAATTTATTTTCACACCACGAATATGAGTGAAACGATGACATTTCCCAGAAAACAATAATACAGTAGTTACTTAGAAATAAATCTGCAATACGAAAAAAAATCATTGAAATCCAATTAAGGATTCAAAAAAAAAACTTCAAAATTATGATAGAGCTGAGGTGGTCCGTTTATTTTGGAGAGTAGAAAATCACATAATGCTTTGAACATACCTTTCTTTTTTGATGTAGCGTTTATCTCTAATACATTCCACAGGGTGTTGCAAAATTAGATAAAAAAAACATAACTTTATTTTTACACCCCGTATATGGGTAAAACGTTGATATTTCTCAAAAACGATTAACGCAGTAATTAACTAGAAATATACCTACAATGTGGTAATAAATCATCTAAATCCAGTAGTATATATATATATATATATATATATATATATATATATATATATATATATATATATATATATATATAATAATGTATGTATATATATATATATATATATATATATATATATATATATATATATATTGTGTTAATCACAGCTGAGTAAGTTAGAAAGTAAACGAAAGCCTATCCTTTCACAGCTGAAAGGATAGGCTAAGTGTACTCTTTAGTCCTTTATTGATCCAATATTTCGTTGATAGTTATCAACATCATCAGGGATAAGCTACAACTAGTTTACATGAAAATTGACAATCTGTTATAAAGACGTTGATCTTACTTACGATTTTGAGAATGGTGCCGTAAAAGCTGGTCAAATTTATAAAATTTTGTGAAAAATTTTTTTTTTCACAAAATGACAATAAGATATATAAATCTACCTTTGGAACACCAATGGGTGCAAAAGTTTCACCAATCCTAGCTGCATATGTAGTAGACGATATCCTCGACACAGTCATTCCAGTCTTACCCTATACCCTTACCTTTATAAAGAAATATGTCGACGACATCATTCTGGCACTTCCAAAAGATCAAGTAGAAGACATTTTATCAGTATTCAACAGTTATGATCCATATATACAGTTCACTATAGAAGTAGAGGATAATGAACAATCTGTTCCCTTCCTCGACACCAAACTAATTAGAACCAACAATAACAATATCCTAGTGGACTGGTATAGAAAACCAACAGCATCAGGTAGATATCTTCACTACCTATCATATCACAAACATTTAATGAAAATTAATTTATGGAAACAAATGAAGACAAGAGTGATGAAAATTTCAGATATAACCTTCCACGAAAAGAACCTCAAACTTTTGCACAACCTATTTACAGATAACTCTTATCCCTCTGATTTAGTTAAGAAAATCCTTTACGATACCCCTTTATCCCTTCCTCAAGGTATAGTTGATGAATTAAACAACATCAATACAAATGTCCAAGGAGAAATGGGTAGCTCCGAACAAATTGACACTAATAACCGAGAAATAGGAGAAAATGTTAAACTTATTACAACCAATGAACAAAACACTGAATACACAATGATTTCTTTACCTTATATCAAAGAGCTCACACCCAGACTAGCAAGGGTACTTAATTCTTTTTATAATTTCAAAATTGCCAATAAAACAGTATTTTTAATAAAAAACCTTCACACAAAAGTAAAAGACAAAACTCCTAGAGAGCAGCTGTCACATGTAGTCTACAGCATTCCATGCAAAAACTGCAATAAAAAATACATAGGCCACACAGAAAGGCATCTAAAAAATCGCATAATTTCACATAAAAGCGACTGCAGACTGCATCATGACCGTTGCTCATTAGCGCTTCATGTAGTAAATGAAGGACATCAGATGGACTTTGAGTCAGTAGAGGTTCTAGAAAGAGAAACTTACTACAAGAAACGTCTTTTCCTAGAAATGGCTTGTATAGCACAAACAGAAAACAACATAAATAAAAAAAACAGACATTAACCACCTCAGTGAAATTTATTCCTTTCTTCTAACAGTAGACAAACAACATATGAAATTCAATAATTCAATAGTTTCCATTTTAGAATAAATTTAACTTTAGTTTATCACATAGTTTAACAATAGACTCTTAAAGTAAATAAAAGAAAATTATACAGCACTTCATCAATTTATAATAATTAACATTTCATATCAAAACTTAAATACAACAGTACTTTATTAATCTTTAACCTTTACAAAATAACTAGGTCTTGGAATCAATCAAAATCTATTTATTACACTCTTGTTACCGTGATCTTCAATCATGTTAACAATTTAAAATTTTGCTTAATATATCTCCTACCTTAGATTCTATTCTAATACAGGTACAGACAACCAATAAGGCAAGGGCCACTAAAGTCTCCCCTCTACTTTGACCATCTAAAAGAGAAGAAGATTTTAGAGGTTAGTGTCTTCCAACCAACAATCAACCACGTTGCTTCACTTTACATGACACTCTGTACAGTTTAATAAGAAATAAGAATTTATAAGATGTAAAACTCTCGAGAGAGGACATTCGGTCCTACACACAATTAGTCAAAATTGTGCATTGTCTTTGTACCAGTCTTAGTGAATTTTAACATTACATGTTTTTTCTGTTTTTCTTTTGTGAGAAAAAAACTTATACAAATTTTTTTCACAAAATTTTATAAATTTGACCAGAATTTACGGCACCATTCTCAAAATCGTAAGTAAGATCAACGTATTTATAACAGATTGTCAATTTTCATGTAAACTAATTGTAGGTTATCCCTGATGATGTTGATAACTATCAACGAAATATTGGATCAATAAAGGACTAAAGAGTACACTTAGCCTATCCTTTCAGCTGTTTTTACCCAAAGAGTCTAACTTGGTTTATTTTATAATAATATATATATATATATATATATATATATATATATATATATATATACAGGTGATCATGTTTTCTCTTCGAAGATTTCAGTACTTATATCTTTTCAGGAAAGTTCAAAAATTGTAGGTACTTTGTATTTATAAATATTGTTCTTTTTCTTCTTCTTATTATATAGACATGACTCTGTCTGTTTTTCAATATGCCTCCAGTAAGTTGTTATTCCATCGATTTCGTGGTCTTCCTACTGATCCTTTTCCTATTGGGGAACCGTCTATTGCCGTCTTTACTACTCTATTTGTTGTCATTCGGCTTATATGATCGTTCCATTCTACTCTTCTATTTCTTACCCAATGTTTGATGTTCTTCACCTTGCGTCTATGTCGTATATCTGTACTTATAGCTCCGTCCCATAGCGTCTTACCATCAATTTTTCTAACTGTTTTCATCTCTGCTGTTTCTAACATCCTTTTTGCCCTTTCTGTGTCAGGTCTTGTTTCTGCCGCTTATGTCATTATTGGTCTGATGACTCTTTTGTAAATTCTGCCTTTCGTTACTTTCCCAATATTTTTATTTTTCCATATTGTTTTATTTAGGCCGCCTGCGGCTCTGTTTGCTCTATTTACTTGATCTTCCACATCGGTTTGGAGCTTTCCGTAGCTAGATAATGTGATGCTTAGATATTTAAACTCCATCACTTGTTCTATTATCTGACCTTCCAGCTCCAATTTACATCTTAGTAAATTTGCTGATATAACCATGCATTTTGTCTTTTTTGGGGAAATTTATATGTTAAATTGTCTGGCGGTTATATTAAATTGGTGTAGCATTCGTTGTCAATCATCTTCACTTTGAGAGAGTAATATTGCGTCGTCTGAATAAGTAAATAAGTCTAAAATAAATATTGTTCCTTTGAAAATTTTTTAAAATAAAAAAAATCGTACATAAAATTTGCTTTTTTTTCTTATACAATAGAATAGGGCATAACGCCCGCTTATTATGCCCTAGGGTATGTGTTTATGGTAACCGTATCCGAGGTAAAATAAACAAATAATATGCAAGAGAAAAATAAGTGTATATGCCTGGGTAGATTGTACTGAAGAAAACTATATAGATTAATATATTTATTAAAACCCAATAAACTTTGTGAGAATAAGGCAGATTGTAAAAAAGATATAAATTAGTAAGAGTTTGTAAAAAATATAACTAAACTGAAAAAGGTAAAAATAGTTTCAAAAAACGTTAACCAAAAGACATGAGGCGACGCTACATAAAAAAAAAGAGAAGAAGGCGGATTTTAGTATGCAGGCGGTGACTTTTCAACGTCACCGTCACATCACGAAAAAAGTGTATGCAATAATCAAACAATGACGATTTTAATAGATGCTATCAGTAATCTACGTCTGTGTTCGGGATTTATATTAAAATATACACTACAACACCCTCATAAATACTGCATCTGAAGTTGATCCGATTCAGACCGGCAAAGAATACTATAAATCATTCCAATGAACAGGAATGAATTTTCTATCTTGTACGGTATATTTTACTCACTTTATTTAAAAAATATTTCAATGTTTATGCATACAAACAAAAGGGAACAAAATTTATATTATAAATCTTTTTATTATTTATATTATTAACAATGTATTACAAAATTTTAAATGGTATGATTACTTTTTATGCACAAGAAGCTTTAGGTACACTTCCCGTCATATAAAACTGGTACACTTTTTTTTCCCAATGTAAACCTGTGTTCAGAAATCAATTCGATGTTGCCGTTACAGATAACGGAATTGCACCAAATCTAAATAAAAAAATAACGTCCAAAAATGTATAAAATTTTTAGATAGGTTATTTATATCATTAACAACAAAAAATCGTATCAAAGAAATTAAATAAGCAGATATAGGATTGAGTTATTATCCAAAATGTTTGAAGGATCTTTAAACCTAGGATATTGACACAGGGAACATTGGAATGCATCTACTGTAATTTTATACTTTAATTATAGTTAATGGATTTTGGGAACAGTTATGACCTTGAAAATGCCACAAAGAATATAACTAAATATCTCTTTTCTTACTCAAACTCTTTAAAGTCTTTTACAATATTTTAGAATCGAAGATATGTAATTATATTATTAATGTATTGGATTTTGACAAGAGCTATGCATTATGCCTATTTAGTACACAAGTTTATGTGAAATGTTCAAGGTCATAGCTGTTCCCAAAATCCATTACCTCTACCTACCGAACTCGAACTGTATTCTGCATCAATAAGTTTTGTAACAAGCAAACTACCAAGATTAATTTATTATTTATTACAAGAACGATAAAAAATGTAAAAAACTAACATTATACTTTATCCTATGTATTATAAACTATAAAATATTCGGGGCGAAAAAACGCTTTTCAAAACGTAACAGTTACAATCCAATATCTCACTGTAATGTTTTATTATAACAATTTGAAGTTTGTCTAGATTGATTATCTGTCATTATTTTTGAATTTAAATATTTTCATAAATTGTTAAAAAACACAAATCAATGTATGGGTACTTAATTGCGATGATGGAAAATTACAAAATTAATATGAGAATTTTTTAGAATGCATGTTTAAACAAATTTAATGTAAATTAAATCATGAGTGATCAAGAATGCTCGATAATGTTTTAGTTTTTAGTATACTCTAAACTGGCGGTCTGTCACACAGTCCTGCTTTTAGCTGGATTGATATAATATTTTCGTTGAACTGGCAACTGTGCGCTAGAAATTAGAATGACACATATGACAAGATCAACGTACACAACTTAAAAAACACGATTTTTGATTATAAGAGTTGTACCAGTTTTTTATGACAGCAACGGTACTACAAACAAGGAACAAATTGTCAGAAATTACTTGTGGAATGAACATCTAAACTTAAATAAAGAAATATGCAATTGGCTAAATGATAAAACACAAAAATGAACAAAAATAGAAATAAGCATTGGATTATTTTATAAAAGAAGCCATAAAAGCAAAAACCAAAGTTAAGAGGGCAAATTCCAGGAGTTGGGCACATATATTGGAGGGTGAATATCTAGAGAATCCTATGGATTTATAAAAATCTGAGAACAACAATCAAAAGCAGACGTGTGTATACGTATGCACAAGAAATTAAAACAGTTGCCGTTATATCTCTGAAAGAGACTATATTTAAGGCTGCTTGCATTCTCTCAAACACCACCTGGGCAAACCTGTCCCTGAGAAGGATTGCCATATCGTCAGCATATCCTGGACAATAAAAGCTTTCTGTGGACAGATTTCTGAGTTAATCATCTACCAAGATGATGAAGAAGCCGATGATGTCCAAGAAGCCGCTAACAAGAACAAAAAATGAATACTGGGAGCAGTTTCAAAAAAGAATGAAAATGACTTGGTGCACAAAAAACATGAAAATTTATAAGAAATCAACCAAAAAACATGACAAAATTAAGTGAAAAAATAAGAGACTATCATCAGCTTTATTGCAGATACAGCAGCTGCAAGGTATCGCAAACAAAAAAACTTCATGGGAAAATTGAAACTGTTTCCTCCGAACGAAGAAATCATGAGATAAATCACTAGATAAATAGCAGAAAACTTAAAAGCTTCGACTATATCGTAAAACTGTAAAGCGCTTGTTAAACAACTGTTGCCAGTTTGGTCAGTTAATAAGAAAAAGGAGCAACCCCAAAACCCAACTATTGGAATTGGAACTACATGTTGACTGTTGAGGTCAGATGACCCTTAAATTACATAATTAGAGTAACAAATATTCTATTTATTATTAAGACACTAGATGTGGTTCAAAAAGCATTAAAGCTGAAATGGGAATACGCTGGACATGTAGCTAGGAGCGATCTAAACAAATGGCACAGATCAATTTTAACCTGGAGACCATACCAACACAAAAGACCCAGAGGCAGACCTCCTATGAGATGGACAGATGATCTGAAAAGGACTGCCGGGAAAAATTGGCTACAAGTAGCGTACAATAAAAACCAATGGAAAGGAAGACTTGAAGAGGCTTATGTTCAGATGTGGACGTGAATGGCTAGACGAAGAAGAAGAAGAAAAGATCGATGATAAGGGAACGTACAATTTCCCAGCTCAAAAAAGGGACCTTTCCTGAGTGGCAACAATCAACTGAATTGGTTGCTGAAGTTTTTGTAAACTATGGTAAAAAAGTTTAAACATCTCAAATTCTAGTTTATATATTATTTAAAGTGAAAAATAAAATCTTGTATGTATCACTTGTGTTACCGGATGGCTCATCGAGCAACATCCATTCCTCGGGACAGAGGCTCTCCGCCTGGATTATGTTGCTCTACGGGTGTAATAACACCCTTGGTGCATAAATAACTATTTTGAACAGATTGCAGATTGATTCTTTATTTTCTTACTATTATTTACTTAATTTATAAGTTTATTAAGAATTATAAATCACATAAATTACTTTTATGCTGATTTCAAAAACTATTGATTCATTTTTATCATATATTTAAAGATTTATGAACGTCAACAACACCATTAGTACCTATACGAAATTAGTCAAAGTAAAATAAGAATAAATAATCTATAGTTTGCTCTCAAATTGTTATACTTCGAGAAATGTTAACCTTTATTAAGGATACATAGTAGAAGAGCGTATTCTGCGTTATAAAAACTTTGTTTTTAATAGCATATAGGTACATGTAAAAGTGATGAAATAAGTGGTATCCCGTAGAGAACCCTAGCAGCCTGGCTGTGGCAACCGACATATTTGAGCAGCCAATGGACAGCCAGTTGTGTTCGTTCTTTAATATAGAGCGAATATAAATATAAATTGATATAGATTTGGAAGAGACCATAATTATTTACCATTTGTCTCGTGAAAAACGCAAAATAAAGAAAAGTGTGCTAAATCGTCCTCACAAATTATATTGGAGATTTCTTTCCATCCTCGTTTTTTCCATTCTCGATCACTGTATTCGTCAGCGACTGAAGGCAGCCATATTCATCTTCCTTTAAAATCCTCACTTGCTTTAGCTGCGGGCAGCCAACGGGCTGCCGGTGTAACAGCCACATTCCAGTGGTTGCCGCAGCCAGTGATTTTTGGCTGCCTAGTGCGCGAACTCTTGTAAACAGTCGGGGTTTAATATATTTTTCTAAATAAAATTAACACATACCGATCAAGACTCAATGTATAAAAATGTTATAACATTAAGAGTTTATGTGACTAGATTCTAAACTGTTCTTTGGAAGTTCTAAAATTAAACGCTTTCAGTGTACCAGCTTTTTTAACAAAATTCATAATCATCATTATAATTTAAAAAGTTGTATTTAAAATAGAAGATGGCCTTCTTTATAATTTGCTTTACTTATTATTATTATTTTCATTGGACCTAATGTGACTTACGCATATTAATGTTTTCAGAGGACAATCTTCATAAAATTAGTTAAAGAAATGCTAAAGATATTAGCTTTCGTGTATTACGGTTCATTGGCACTGTCAATACTTTTTGTCAGTCTGCTGCGTTTCGTAATATGTAATTGTTTTGCGCCTTGTTAGTCCAGTCCTGAAATGTTTTGAAGAAGATGGTTCACTTTGTAATTAACATCACTAACTATGTCATTAAAGAATAGACAATATATTAAATTGAGGACAATTTTTATGTTTAATTAGTACTTGGTAGCTCTCATAGAAAAAGGATGCAGATGAGTTTTAGAATAATACTTTATTAAACGAATAACTTTAATATGTTGCTATGATAACTAAATAATGTAATTACTTTCAAATCGAAAGCTACTATCAAAATGTTGTGTACTAAAAATAGATACAAAATTATTTGAAAAGTTCTAATGATAATAATGATATTGAGAATCATTAATAAATAGATCAAGACTAAAGAAAATTTGGAATCGCATTATTCTTCTATTAAATTATACAAAATCAAACAAAACTATTTTATAAGAAACTTTACACGAAAGTAAAAAACTTCGAGTGTAAATGGTACATATGTAATAAAACATAATTAAAAATCCAAACGAATTATAATAATTGTTCAATGGTTCAAAATGAACGTTTTTGGTCTTATCAGACCATCTTCAGTAAACTTAGAAGTACTTGCCAAATAGGTCTCAGTTGGCTGGTGTATTCTGACCAACCCAGATGTGGGTGGAGATTAGAGTCGTGGACATAGTGTTCCTGCAAAGTTAATTCTTTAAACATAGATGATATATTATCCCGTTTTAATTTATAATTGTAAGCATTTAGTATGTAATCTAAAAATATCCACTGCTTGGTGGTGAGGATATTTAGCAAGTACTTATAAGTTAGCTGAAGATGGTCTGATAAAACCAAAACGTTTGTTCTGAACAAATGAAATCCATTTGAATTTTAATTCTAATGTTTTATTAAACATATACCAATTAAAAAAATTTTTAAAAATCCTTTGTAAAATGTATGTATTAAGTCTTATATATATTACTTAATATTTTACTTAATATATACCTTTTACGAAGGATTTTTAACAATTTTTTTTAAACAAAGGATTTTTTTAATATATGGTATACAGCCAACTACAGGAACGTAGATTCCTTGTGGATATACCAATTACACTAATAGTTTTTGCAGTGTATACAGACAAACCCCGAAAACTTTCTCACTTTAGCTAATGCTTCGTGTGAGGTTAAAGAATGGAGGCGAAGGAATTAATAGACCTAAAACACATCAAAAAGCATGCATGGATTGACTTCCTCTGTAATTATATACAGAAGAACAACAAATAATGTTGGAACAACAAGCATGAAGTACAAAAAACTAAAGAACAGAAAAGCTACAGGTAAAGAAGAGAAACAAATGAACTGTTAAAATATGGTAGAGCGCAAATGACAGATCAACTGACAACATTAATAGCCTAGAAGACACAATAAAATACCAGGCGAATGGAGGACAAGCAAGCTGATCACAAATTAAATTTTGCAGGTACGAATAAATCAGTACATAAGCAGATAACCAAAAGGTTTCCGTACGAGAAGTTTGAGTACAGATGTAATATTCATCATAAAACAGATTATAGAAAAAAATTAGAATACAGTATAACCGGATTCCTAAGTTTGGTTGACTTGAAGAAGATATTTTACTGAGTAGGACGTAAACATATAATATATACCTTATATAATAAAGATATACCGCTGGATATTATAAAAACAAAATCCACAAGGAAAATTAAATTATTGTACTTAGCTGTATACCATAAATTACAACAGTTTTATTTAAAAATCCTTAATAAAAAGTATATAAATAAAAGACCGTTTCACGATACATCACAAAACTACTTAGTCCATCGTCAGTGTATTTACCTGGAATAAGTATTACCACTTTAGTGAATACAAACGTAAAGACTAAATTTAGAATAAGGTTAAAAAAGCAATGTGGTTAAATACTTACCAGGTGTACATAAGTCAAGCCACTGAATAGTTGGGTAAAAACCCTTAAAATGGTACAAAATTTGTTATTAGTTACATACATAAGACTTCCAATTAGGGGTTGCTGACCCTGAGACAATGTCTCCGTATTGGCTCTAGATGGGAACTGATTAAAATGGAATGAACGGATGTATGAACAGTCAATGTAACTTGTGTCCAAGCAACTAGAAGTAATTGAAATGCCTAACTAATTTTATATAAAATATCAACTCTTTAGTAATTGTTAACAAAACTTACTTTTTATTATTATTTCACATAAATTTGTTTTATCTAGATATTACTAAATAGCTTAACACTAAAGACAAAAAAATATACATATTACAAGTTAAAATTAATATAAAAATTTTTTCCGCCGTATAACTTGTAATAATAAAGTAAGATAGTTCATTTCCATCATATTGATAGCACATTATGTATACAAATCCGTAAACTGTTGATACGGGTGACTCAATGAAAAATAGATATTTCTCAACAAGTTTACAGAAGTATATAGGAAAACAATTTTAAGGTGAGTATGACCACCAGGTATAATATAACAATAGTTTTGAGGGTTACTAATCCCTAAATAAAGTTGCCAGTGTCGGAGTGATGGAGATTAACAGGTACTAATGGATT
Organism: Diabrotica balteata; assembly: GCA_918026665.1. Classification (NCBI taxonomy): domain Eukaryota; kingdom Metazoa; phylum Arthropoda; class Insecta; order Coleoptera; family Chrysomelidae; genus Diabrotica; species Diabrotica balteata. The sequence goes on along the minus strand of OU898281.1, from coordinate 104,296,309 downwards.
TGCAAGAAATGTAAGATGTTTATTTTATTGGTTATATATATGTATAATAATTTGTGGCCGTAACAGGGGCCGATTTGTAAAAAAATGAATATTATTTTAATCAAATTCCATTTCAGATTCACTGCTTTCTTCAGAATCTAAGGAATCTTCAACTAAAATGTTAATTATTACCGGTTCCAGCATTGCATCAGCCATATTATCCAAATTCCACATTTCTTTTCTTCTTTGTGAGCATGACTAACAGTACTTTTCCAATTTTCTGGAGTAACTTTTGATAAGGAATGTTCTAATAATTGTTGTAAGTCTTCTAATTTAAAAGTTTTGTTGTTGCGTCCGACTTCACCCTTTACTTGAGACCATAAATTTTTTATCGGATTTAGATCACAGTGGTATGGGGGTATACGTAAAATAATTACATCACGGTTTAATGCCATTTCATCAATTATATATTTTTTATAAGCTGCTTTATGTTGCGTTACAATAGGTAATAATTCCTTTTTTGTCGAATTCTCCTTGTACTCAATTGCGTGTTTATCCAACCATTCGATTTTCTCTCCTTTTTTCCATGCCGTTGTTGGCAATGTTTCTGTTAGTCTTGAACGGTAACTAGCATTATCCATGACTATAACAGAATTTTTTGGAATTAAATTCAACATTTGCTCAAAATATTCTCCAAAAACGTCAGCAGTCATTTCCTCGTGGTAATCTTTGGTTGATTTTGAGGCAAAACTTAATAATCCACCATTGACAAAACCGTATTCGTTTCCAATACGGTTTCCGATACGAGATTAGTGGACATTTATTTTACCAAAGATTTTTTAACAGATAATGAATTGTTGACGGCATCTTAAAATATTAATTTTTTCTATTTATTTCAAAACAAGTATAGGGTGACGCCTATGGTTTTTTGACCTGTTGAGGATTTGCATACATATTGTGCTATCAATATGATGGAAAAGGACTTTAGGTAATATAAATATTTTTTAATTCACCGATTTAAAAGCCGAATAGAACAAGCCCGAGCTGCCTTTGTAAAAATGAGAAACGTACTTTGCAGTCACGATCTTAGCATTGACCTTAGAGTTCGTATGATATCTTGCTACATCTTTCCTGTCCTGCTGTATGGAGTAGAAGCGTGGACCCTAACTGAGGGTATGCTTAAACGCTTGACAGCCTTTGAGATGTGGGTATACAGACGACTACTGAAAATAAGCTGGGTCGACAGAGTTAGAAATGAGGAGGTCCTTAGACGGCTGAACCAAACAACACAACTGGTCAATATAATAAAGAAATGCAAGCTGGAATACTTCGGTCATATTATGAGACACCCTGAAAAATATGATCTTTTACATCTGATCATTCAGGGAAAGATCCAAGGTAATCGTGTTCCTGGTAGAAGAAGAACATCATGGCTGAAAAATCTAAGGCAATGGTATGGAAAATCAACTACATCCTTATTTAGAGCTGCTGTCAATAAAGTCACGATAGCGAATATGGTAGCCAACATGATATCCAACGATCGATAACGGTCATGGAACTAGAAGAAGAAGAATAATGGTGTATCTGGTTTTTTTGCGACTGGTACCTAGTAAAGTTCGTCGCTTTGTCAGTAGATAATTGGCTACAGTAATGAAAAAATTATCAGTATTAATGGCTCGCTTCTGTTATGGTATGGTTTTGCTAAATCGGTTACCACTCTATAGTTTTCGTATTTCTCTGGTTGACCTCCAGGATCCATGTCAGGGTATGTTTGAAGATTGCACAAATAAGAAGTCTTGGTATCATCAGCTGCCCAAATTTTAATGCCATACCGTCCTGGTTTCGTTTTTATGAATTGTTGAAAAGGAAATTTTCCTAGAAAGGAATATAGGCAGTTGCTGTCAATTTTATCGGCTTTTTTCTTTTTTTTTTTCTTGGGCACTCTCGTCATTAAATCTTAAAAATACCAAAATTTGTTCAAATCTGTCCCTGGACATGGCCGCAGTGAAAAATGATTGACGTATAGATGTGTTACTAGAACATATCCCTCTTGTAGATTCTTTGTTACTTCTGACGGTACTTGCTTTTATTTGGGCACCGATTACATAGTCTAATTCTTCTCTTATAAGCGAAGTCCATTGGATTAGTAAGCTTTTTATTCCAGTCTTCAAAATATCTATCTACTTCTTTATTTATGTAAGAACAAATTGTGTCTTTTATTTTTGTTATTATTTCTATAAATGTATTGGCAATATTACTATACTGAGTGATACCTGGACGAGCATCAACTATGTTTTTCAGTAACCTTCTTGTTGAAAGAAGTGGACGATAGAACTATTGCATTCCGGATTTTGCGGGAATGTCTCATATATGTCATATTCACCAACTCCTTGTTGTTTCTGGTCTCTTCACTTTGAATGTCTAAATTATCTTCTGTTTCTAAACTCACGTCTTTAACATCTTTATCATCTTCGTTTTCTGCAACCTCATCATCATCCATTTCCGAGTCATCTGATTCATTATTCCAATTTTGAATAATGCTTTCTAACTTATCTTGAATTAATGGTTTTTTTTATCAAATTTACTCATATTTCTTACACAAAATGGATAAAAAACTAAACAATTAAATATTATAAATTTGAAACGTAGATGCCTAAGTGGGGTACTGGCGGAACCTCAGCGCACTTTTTTTGTCATAACAAACAACTAACACCCGATAGATCTCACGACAAACTAAAAATAAGTTAAAAGGCTTTGTTCCAATGCATATCTAGAGGCGCTGTTGCCAAGTAGTGCAATTAAAATATATATTAAAGAAAATTTATTATTGGTGTTCCTGGGTACCCCGCTTAGGAATTCAAGGGTTTAGAGACATCCTATAAGCTACATTGATTGCTTTGTTCATACATCCGTCCTAAAAATATCATTTTATTCAGTTGCCATCTACAGCCCATACAGAAACATTGGCTTAGGCTCAGCAACCCAATTGGTGGTCTTACTTTGCCAGTTGCCATGCAGGGTATCTGTTAAAAACTTTAACATCACAACTTTTTAAGAACGATGTAACAAATAACAAATTTTGTACAATTTTAAGGGTTTTTGTCCAAATATTTAGTATCTTAACTTATATACACCTAATAAGTATTGAACTACATTGCTTTTGAAACCTTAATCTAACTTTAATCTTTACGTTTGTACTCACTAAAGTGGTAATACTTATTCCAAGTAAGTACATTGTTAATATATAAATACTTAGGCCATGAGATCAGAATAAGTTGAGACAACCAAACAATCGAGCTGAAAAGAAGAATAAACCTCGCTTGGGCTGCATTTGGAAGGATGAAGGATATTTTTAGGTCTAAGATTCCAATGTGTCTGAAAAGAAAAGTATTTAATCAATGTATTTTGCCAGTGATGACCTACGGCGCAGAAACCCTAACGCTCACAAGAACAACAGTGAGTAAACTACAAGTTGCGGAAAGAGCAATGGAGAGAATTATGTTAGGGATTTCTCTACGTGATAGAATACCAAATGCTACTATACGCAAAAGATCAGGAGTAGCAGACGTTATTGAAAGGATAACAACACTAAAGTGGAACTGGGCAGGTCATGTAGCAAGATCAGTTGATGACCGGTGGACAAAAAGAATTTTGGAATGGAGACCCCGAATACAAGCATACAGAAATAGAGGTCGACCCCCAACGAGATGGACAGATGACATAAAAAGAGTGACTACAAATTGGATTCAGATGGCGCAAAATCGGACTAAGTGGAAGAGCATGCGAGAGGCCTATGTTCAGCAGTGGACGTTAGAGGCTAGTTGATGATGATGATGACATTGTTAATGGATTTGTTAGTTCTGTTTTATAGATCGATTTTTTCATAAAACTTTTATGATAAAAACAATTAAAAACGTCAGAATATACGGACAACTTACAGAATCTATAGATGCAGGTAATAGGGGCTCACTAAGTACTATGCTATTTAAGATAATCATAGATGACTTTATGCAAAGCGTCAATAAAGAAAGAGCATACGGAATGTAAAACAATGAAATATAAAATTCCCTCTTATAAAGACGATGCCATATTGGTAGCCCAAAATGAAGATAGCCTTCAAAGACCAGCCCACAGATTTAATACCATAGCAAAAGAATTTAACATGTCTATTTTAACTCAGAAACTAGAACAATCGTTTTAATAAATATTTAGTCACATTAAAATATTAACAAAAAGTCACAACCAAAGATATTCTTATTTTAACAGAGTCTGTATCAGAGACCGATATTGCTATGTTATAAGAGTTCACATTACCGGCGTAACGATAAAAAATATTAAAAAAAAAAGTTTAGAAACGTGTCAACCTGGTCACCAGTCTCTAGTGGGGTTCTCACGTGGTACGGGTTTTTAAAGTACCTTTATTGGTAGGATTAGTTCTGTTATCCTTGGCATTCTCAATAATTGATTTTATTTTATTGGCCCCGTCTATACATCTAGGCCATATATAGAACTGGACTAAACCAAAATGGACAATCGGTGGTATTTCTGTACAAAATAGGTATTTGTTAAATTTGATGAATGCTGTTCCCGCGATCATTATATCTTCGTCACTGTCCCATTTCTAGCTAACTGTGCGGTGGAGTTGAATTTATTGTCTCTTTCTATGGAACTATTATTATCTCGGATATATTGTTGTCTGATGAGGATCATAAACTTGGCCTTTTGTGCGTTCTCCGTAAAATCTGAATATCCGCCTATTCGAATACTCTATTTAATAACGAGCACCGAGCGCATATCGCTTAAATAAATAAGTTAGTAAGTAATTTATATTTAAAAGGCGGTGTAGCACAGTACCTACTTGTTGATTGTATAACTAATTTAATAAAAGTTATAAATTAAACTTTGTTAGTAATAACTTACGATTTTATTAGGTAAATAGGTTTGGAAAAATAAGACTTTAGTGTTTACATAATATATATTACTCAGGGGTAGGTTTCTCATCAAATCAGCGAAAGACAAAACAGTAACGAAACAATTGGCAAGTCAAAATAGTCATAGTCAAGTTGGATAACAAGGAGCTGTATATTGGGTAGCATAAATTTGTTGAATAATATAAAACTATACGAGTATTCTTCTTCTTCCTATGCTGTCCCCATTAACGGAGGTTGGCGACCACATTTTTAAAAGCTTCTCTGTCTTTTGCAACGTGGAATAATTCGTCTACAGTCATGTTTGTCCAGTCTCGAATATTTCGCAGCCATGACTTCCTCTTTCTACCTATTCCCTTTTTGTCATCGACTCTACCCTGCATGATGACCTGCAGAAGACTATATTTATTATTTCTTAGTATGTGTCCAAGGTATGCAGTCTTGCGTACTTTTATCGTTCTCAACAATTTTTTGACCCGACCCATTCTTCTCAGCACTTCCTCATTGGTGACCCTGGCAGTCCATGGGATTCTCAACATTCTTCGGTATATCCAAAGTTCAAAGGCTTTAATCTTTTTAACTATTTGCGCTTTTAGTGTCCATGTTTCTACCCCGTACAATAATTGCGACCAGACGTAACATTCAACAAACCTCAGTCTCAGCGCAATATTCAGATTTTTGTCATAGAACAATTGTTTGAATTTTAAGAACGCTGCCCTTGCCATTTCTATTCGTACCCGGATCTCTTGGTCTGGATCTAATTCTGTGTTGATGTAAGCTCCCAGATATTTATATTTTGTCACTCTCTCTATTTGCTGTCCACCAAGAGTTAGTTGTTCATTATTTATTGGACTCCTTGATACTATCATAAATTTGGTCTTATTTGTGTTGATGTCAAGTCCCATTTGAATGCATTCACTATTTATTGCATCTAGTAAAGTTTGTAGATCTTCTATACTCTCAGCCATAATTACCATGTCATCTGCAAATCTCATGGTGTTTACGATTTCTCCACCAATTCTTATTCCCTCTTTTCTTTCCCATAAGGCTTTTCTGAATATGACCTGTGAGTACACGTTGAAAAGCGTCGGAGACAAGACGCATCCTTGCCTAACCCCTCTCCCCCATACGAGTATAATTACTTTATATTTGAATTAGAAAGCAGAATAAAAAATATATTATTATATCATTAGATTTCTACAATAATTAAATAATAAGATTATAAAAAAATGTACTTTTCTTTATCACATACATTTTTCTCGAAAATGATGCGTCATAGAGACTACAGATCAATAATACAGGAGTATCATTTTTTATAAAACAATTTAAATTTGTTCAATGTTATGTTCCCATGTATTAGGAATAAGCCACAATTGGAAGTTAAAATAAGTTTCTTGACGTTTCAAGTTACACTTCAAAAATCGTTCTCAAAATACAAACATTATTAAATTAAACAAAATTTGTTTAATTTATTAACGTTTGTATTTTGAGAACGATTTTTGAAGTGGAAATTGAAACGTCAATAAACTTATTATTAATATTATTATTACGAGTTACGCAACGATTGAGCATTATAGTGAATGACCTTTAAATAATTTTTAAATTTAACAATATTATTTAAAGAGGATCCAGTTACATTGGCATCCTCTTCTTCACAAAAAACTTAGATACCACCGCACCCTTTGACCAAACATCTTTGTTCCAAGCTCTCTTTAGATTTTCTTGATTAATAGTGACTTTCATGGAACTATATTATGCTCCTGGCATTTTTGATTTGTGTACCATACATTGGACTTCGGGAAATAATATAGCTAACATTTTATGTAGGTCATCAGGGGTTGTTTGCGGTTAAAGACATGTGACATTCAGGAGCACAAATTTTGGAACGAACTCCACCGATTTTTCCATCTCATTTCCACCAACGAAATATTGACGTCTACGTTTAGGACGATTCTGAGTCAACCACTCATCTCTCTTAATTTCACCATCAGTTTCTTCTAAATTTTGTATATCTAATTTTTTTTGTTGATTTACGGCATTGTGAATAGCGCGGCTAAAATCTTTCTTGCTAAATATATGATTTCTATTATTTTTTACAATTTGGCTTTTATCATCTGTTTTAAATTGACTTTTAACCTCACCGGTATTATCACTAATGACAGTCGCGCCAAGTGAAGGGTATTTTTCATTTTTTTAGCACAGCGGGGGTGAGCTAAGGGTTAAGCTAAGTTAAGGTGTTACAATGAACATAAGACAATGGAGAAGAAGGGCACAAGAGAGATCTGAATGGAAGGACATAGCCAGATAGGCAAAGACCCATCCAGGGTTATGATGCCAAAAGAAGAAGGGGGTGAGCTAATAAGGAACAATTCACACATTTTAGCCCATTACTCACTTGTTTAATACAGTGAATGTACAAGCAACTTAACACGTCCTTCTCAGTCGACGCCATCTTGGAATCTTAAACAGTATCTAGTTTAAAATTACACAAAAAAATAGCTTCAGAACAATATTAAGAATTCGACCAAATGAATATAAAAAATGTTATCACTTAGAAGACAACTATTTTGAATATTTGAACTTTGATGGTATACAAGGCAAATATCGAACACAGTAATTAATTAAATCTTGCCCAAGTACTTTCGATCAATAGATAATCCTCAGGGGCATTTCGTCAGTTGTGGCCTATCCGACATGAGCAGAATGTCATACATGTAAATTTGGACATAACAATACAATACACAAAGACAAACAAACACTTTAAAATTTTAAAAAATGGAGAAGCTACATGTTATATAGAAGCCGGAGACAGAATGGCTCCCGGTCTGGCAGAAATATTGAGATGACATGTGTATGTATGTATTTCCGCCAGACCGGGAGGCATTCTGTCTCCGGCTTCTACATAACATGTAGCTTCTCCATTTTTAAAAATTTTAAAGTGTTTGTTTGTCTTTGTGTATTGTATTGTTATGTCCAAATTTACATGTATGACATTCTGCCCACGTCGGATAGGCCGCAACTGACGAAATACCCCTGAGAATGATCTATTGATCGAAAGTACTTGGGCAAGATATAATTAATTACTGTGTTCGATATTTGCCTTGTATACCATCAAAGTTCAATTATTCGAACATTGAACCTTATATTGATATTTTGAATATATTTGAACTAAACTGATATTAGGACGCATTATTTAACCCTTTCATTACTGATTTCATTGTAGCAAAATAACACTATTTAAAATGACTTTAATAATATTCTTTGATACCTAGAGACCTAAAAAAGCAATTGATTTTTTTACATTGTTGCCTGTTCTTGTATCCTAGAAATAACATGGGACAGGCATGCCCCATTAGTGTTGAATGGTGGGATAAATAAATCCCATCAGTAAAGAAACAAACTTATATTCAAAATAAAAAAAGTACATTAGAGAAGAAAAACATTACTTTTTATGAATGATGTAGTAAAAAACAATTTTTGCATAGAAGCACATTGCACGCTATACAAATAGTCGTAGTTCGAGTTTCTGATTTATTTTGCGAACATCTAAAGCATCTTCTCCTCCTTACAGTAAGCATTTATTGGAGCAAATGGTCTCCAACGTTCATCATAAGTTTCTGTTGTTTATATATTCTTCCAAAACGATCACTTATTCGTCTTTTTACATTTGATTTCGATTTTCCTAATTTTTTTTGCTGTTCTGCTAGTGGCACAAGAAAATTCAAAAGTGAAAATTTGGTATTATGTTGTTGTACACTTCTTTTATGCAAATCCTTGTAAATAATCCAAGAATTTACAATAGCGTACATAACTAATCTAAAAAATAATGTTCTCCATAATTCCGCAGATTTCCAGTCTATATCATAGGTGCTAACCTTTTGATCGGCGAGATCTACTGCTCCCATACAATTATTGTAAAAAATAATTGCTTCTGGATAACTGAACTCAGCTTTTTCCCCAGTTTTTAGCTTTCTGTTGATTATTCCAACAGTAGTTGTACTGTGGCAATTGGACATCAGCATTACTTCTTTTGTATCTTTTCATTTAGTCGCTAAAATTCCTTCGGATAAAATTTAAAATTCCGTATCACCGTTGTTACTTTCAAATTTGGCTACGTTTATCAGATTGGCCATATAGGTTCCTAAACATGGAAAATTTATGGTGTTGGTGTTGGCTAGAGTTTCTACAACTCGTTCTCCTAGAGTTCCAGTAGTTGGTGGGATTCTTTTCCTAAGTAAATATTGAAATCGTATATACAGATTGAACCAAATTAAAACGGAACATACAATTTAATACATGTCTGTTTGAACTGCATTTGAAATAGTGGACCAATATAAAACTTGGACAAAAATAAATTCATACTTGGGTATGGACATTGTATAAAATATCGTTCAACTATCTGTCGCGCAACAATGTTGTTTACGTAAGACGAGTTTGTCTAAGGAAGCGATAATAGTTCAGGAAATGAAGCTCGAAAAAAAGTTAAAACCTCGCAATTTTTTCGACCTGCATGTATCCAGTTAAAATTTTAACAGAAGGTAGGTGATAGCCCAAGGATCAAAATCTATATCGAACCGAAGTGCGCTGAAGGGTTTTAGGGGTGAAGACTACCCCTAATTGTCAAAAATTATAAAATAACATATTAAACCTGAATATGGGTAGGATTGGTTTGAATTAGTTAAATAATGATTATTTTATACTTTTGAATAGAGTTCCATCATATTTTAACCCTTAAAAAGCAACCCTTGTTAGAGATTAATGTAAAAAAATTACTAATTCTAAAAAAATGATTTCGCCTTGGATCGATTTGGATAAAAATTTTTATTTAAACTTAATTCACCCGCTGCTTTATAATTTATGTCGTGTCGACAAACCCTGGTTGTTCTTAGGGGTGAAAACTATCCCTAATTGTCAAAAATTATAAAATAACATATTAAACCTGAATATGGGTAACATTTGGTTTGAATTAATTAAGTAATGATAGTTTCGTGCTTTTAAATAAAGTTCCATCATATTTCAACCCTTAGAAAGCGACCCCTATTAGAGATTAATATAAAAAAATTAGTAATGCGAAGAAAATGATTTCACCTTGGAACGATTTGCATAAAAATTTGGAATTAAGCTCAATTCACCCTCTGCTTTATAGTTTATGTCATGCCGATGAACCCTGATTGTTCTTAGGGGTGAAAACTACCCCTAATTTTCAAAAATTGTAAAATAATATTACAAATCTTAAGATAAATGAAATTTGGTTTGGATTAGTTAAATAGTGATTTTTTTATACTTTAAAATACAAATTCATACATTTTCAACACTTAAAAATCAATTGTTATGAGTGCTATAGGTGAAAACAATTGTTTGCCAAAATTTTGCAACTTTTCAACTTTTAAAAATCACCCTTTACAACATTGCAGTTTTTATAAACTAATTTATAAGATATAAATTGAAAAAAGTAGACTTAAATACAAAAAAATTTATCAACATAAAAAGGCACCATATATTCTTATACATTTACATAAATAGTTGAAAATATTTACATTTATAGGTAAAACAATTATAATATTAATTTTATTCGTCATCAATCACATCGCCTCAACAAGTAGAGTTACAGTATAAACCAACTTTTCTGTACCCACATGAAACGCCGCATCCTTTTTTGCATTGGCAAAAAATAATTTTCAAAAGTTCATCGGGTGCAGGCTGTTTGTTCATGCGTACGGGTAATAACAAACCATCTTTGGAATACCACCCCCAATCTGTTGCTCTGATATTTTCATTGAAAAGCCATAGACATATGAGCAGATGTTTTATTCTGTTGTATGGGATTTCAAAATAAGAAGGCTTAAAATTTCGAATGTATAACGCCCCACTATTTAATATACCGGTTTTGTAGATTATTATGCTCCGAAATGTACTGTACTATACTAATGGAATTTTCCGGAAAAAAATTAACTGGTTTTTTTAACGTATTTCCTTTAATTTTTAACGATGGAGTATTTCTTCAAAAACGATTTGTAGAGGTTTTTAAGAGCTACAAGGATCTGTGAATTAAATCTTTTTGGAACCCTTGGTTTTTAAATGGGGTGAGTTTAAAGGGCTCGAAAAAGATGATGCTTGATCGTAAATCGATGCTTTAAACGGCTATATCTCGCCAAATATTCATTGTACAACAAATCTAAATAAAGGATAATTTTAGTCATTAAAAAAGCTACAATTCGGTAATTTTTATTTTTTTCATATATTCAGTATTTTCGGGCATATTTAAAAAAAGAAGGGTAAAAAATATGAAATTGTAAATCGTTTCTCGCTTTAAGCTGTACTTTTTCTAAAAGTAAGCATTTTAAATGGGTCAAACTTCTTGGACGTATTACCAATATATATACAAAGGGAATTGCAGAGGGGTGAAGATCGATTTTAATTATGAGGGTGGTTAGGGGGCTGTTTTCATCGATTTTTTCGTAAAAAATGAGGTATTGACCTTATTTTCATCATAACTCACTCAATGTTTGAGCTAGAGTCTTTTTTATGATAGGTCTATTTATGCTCTTTTAACCTTTTTAACGTTTTGTGAGTTTTCTTTCAAAAATGCATCATTTTCCCGATATTTGACTTTGAATCTTTCAAATTTGGCATTTGAAGAAAACCGCTGAACATTGATAGGCTTTATTTCGGTACCTATTATATCGCAAAAACATTTTAAAAAATGAATTGTATTTGTCTTTTTAAAAGCTACAAATATGTTCTCTACAATTTTTTTGATAAAATGCACCATTTTCGAGTTATTCGCGAAAAATCGATTAAAAACGTGGATTTTTTCGTCTAAAAGTTGTTACTTTCAATCGCGAATTAATTTTTTGTTTAGAATCACTTTTTTAATCGAAACCTGTAGTTAAAACGTAAAAAAAAATTTCACCCCGGAGATGGGGTGGCAACCACCCCCTAGGCTTTGGCGTACTTTGGTTCGATATAGATTTTGATCCTTAGGCTATTATCTACCTTCTGTTAAATTTCAAGTCAATCCACGCAGCACGAAAAAATTGCGAGGTGAAATGGTTCATTTCCTGGACTATAACTGGTTTGACAGCATAAATCGTACATTTATGTGTAGCTTTCAATTTTTATGAGTTCAGAATCCAGCAGCCCGCTGAAGTATGGGATTTTTATAATATAATTATTTGACAATCTTTTGTTGGCCAACCAGCTACAGCAGAATTGAGCCGAAATACATTATATTCCTATGTTCCGAATTTATTTCGTTCAATCTGTATATATCCTGTGAAAGAATCACCTCGTTGCCACATTTTTATACATCATTTTATGTAGTAAGTAATATATAAATAATAATTTTTTTTAAATGAACTATTTAAATAATGCGCAATATTAATCGCCAGTATAATCTATCAACTTTTTTTCGGTCTGAATAATCAGCATACTTTTTTTAATAGAATAGATAATTCCCGTAATCCGCTTTCCTGGTTATCTGTAATAATCATAGATATTAGTACCTGGTAGACAATTTCCTTACTTTATTCCAATACAGCGGTAATAATATACAGATAACTTTCGTTGATTCTAAGATTTCTATCATAGATTGTTGTTGTATATAACTATAATCTTCTTCTTTGATCTAATTCATTGTGTACTTATTTAGAATTTCGCTCTAGCGATTAATACTCCGCTACATTGTTTAGACGTTCAAGATTTTGAACTTACTTCGAGGTAATTACATATAAGTTTTAAACTCTTTTATTGTAATATTGCAAATAAGATTCTTTTTATAAAAATAAATTTACATAGTTGCACATAAAAACGCATGGTCACTTGACGAAATATTGAATAAATTTGAATATTTAAAAGTTGTATAATAGTAAACAATGGTGCAATAACATACAGACAATGCACTTACTTACATACTGATCAATGTCACTCCACTAAATGTTGTTTTGTATTAATTACTATGACGTAGAAATTGTGCACAGCTATTAGATTGTGTAGATAGTTAAAAGGAATTTTGAATTTTGAGGGCAATACCCTGAAAAGGAAGTAAAATAAACATTAAGCAAATAAATCGAACAATAAATTACCTAGTGTATAAAGAAACAGATAGAAATCAATATATCGTATATGTCTTTTATCGTGGAGTATAAATTATTATGATTGTTTTTTATATTGATGCATTGCTTTCCGGGTTTAGAGGCTGTGGTTTTTAAAGGATATAACCCTAAGACGGAAGCATATACCAGTATAGTGTTAGTAGCTTCACTGTTTTTAGTTGTTATATATAGTTGTTTATATTGGAAGTATATACCATAATGTCAGTTAGTACGATATTATAGTGCATTAGTCAGTAATCCCAAGGGATATCTAAGTTAGTGACGAACAGTCACTTGGTCATTTCCGTTTCCCTATCATTGACGAATAAAAAATCGTCACCATTATCAAATTTCATGTTCATTTTATGGATTACGGCGTGAACTTCGTTGTATTTGAGTTTTTCATTGAATTGAATCTCTTGAACGTCAGTGAACAATTTTAATGGCAGTTTTGATTTGTACATTTCCAAACTATATTACCCATCTTTACCCATATCTCCATATCATCCTTCGCATACTTTTAGAGGTGTACCATTTTGCTGACCATAAAGTACATAGTTGAGAATAATATTTATGCCATATCGTACAATAAAATCTTGACTTATATAAAACCGACCTTTATAGTTCGAAAATGAAAAAACAAGTGATTAATAAAGTACTGTCTGTTACAATTTAAGTAATTTAACTAAAAGGGAAATTTCAAGCTGTTTTCGGAAATAATTAAATGAAACTGTTTAAGTCAAACGTGTGTCGATGTGAAAATCGGTATATGTCAAATTTCTCTAAAAAATTGAGATCTTTAACAATATGCAAAAAAGTTTGCCACTCCTACCCCGGGCTTATTCATAAAACCGCCCCTGTTATGGGTGAGGCAATACGAAAAATATAGATTTTACAAAGGATCTGTCCGCCGCAGAAAAAATATTTTTAATAGGAAATGTAGCTGAGATAACGTTGAACAAAAATGTATATTAGCATTTTTACTGTAGAATGAACAGATCTCTCAGAAACAACGCTTGTACTGATCGGCCATTTTAAATGTGGTATGCGTGCGAAATCCATTTTTTAAATAAAATTTGTATCAAGTTAACGGAAAAAATTCAATAGCTGCTGAGTGTTTAATTTTTTCACATGTGAAAAATCATGTCATTTTTTCGATGTATTACTAACTACCATTCTACCACAATTTTACAATTATTTCTCATTCTTCAACTCTTCCCACTCACATTTTAACCCCACTTCATTAGAAATACAGACAGTTGTACAATAGCAAACCAAAGACGCTCTCTTGCCTGTTCCCTATCGTTGAGAACAGTCGCTACTCTCTTGCCCGTTACCTATCGAAAGGAACGGTCGCACCCTCTTGCCTCTTATCTATTGCTGAAGACAGACGCTCTCTTCCCTGTTGACTATTGTTAGTAACAGAGGTATCCTTTCTACTGTTGACTGCCGCTAACAACAGACCTGCAAGCAAGCAAGCAATTTAATTAAACCCAGCCTGTGAGGGCTGGGTTTAATTAAATAGCAAGCAATTTAATTAAACGCCAATAATTCATTGGAGCGAGGTGTATTAACTCGAGTAAAAACAGGAGTCACTCCACCGCGCTCCAATGTTTCAGACCATCCCATTCCCCCTATAGCAATCTGATGCGCGATAAAGGCACAACTATCAGCCAAATGCTCTTCATCTGGAGGTCCTGGGTAATAATATTCCTGTTATCTTAAAGTGGCTTATTCGCTAACTAAAATTTCTTACTTGGGCCTCAAGTCTCCGCTCTGAGCCGCGGCTCAGTCCGGCTCATTTAGTATTTATACAAATACTAAAACCGAGCGCCAGTGTATCACCAACCCTTATTGTATATATGTGCATTTAGTTTAAAAATACTTAGTTTATTCGAACTTTTCCAAAAACTAATAAATAAACGTCTATGTATCAAAAACAGTAAGCGGCTCTTGGTGAAAACCTACAAAGAATAGAGTGGCAGTTAACGTGGTAAAAATGATCTAAAAGAATAATTTGACATCAAACTAACCAATCTGAAATTAACACACATTTTGATATTCTTGATTTCAAAAAGAGAAAATTTTTTGTCTGCCTATTAAGTTTATTATAAATATTAGACAAACAGTTTAGATATCAATATTCAAATACTTTAATGAGTGGGACATTCCTTAAATAACATACTGATGTTACCCAGATAACATCAATATTCAGAAGTTATCATATCATTAAACATTTCCTCTTCAAAACCAAGACTTCCCCCTTAATAATCTAATTAACACCAACAAATATAAACAGACGAAATTGATTTTTGTTTAATTATAATCCGTCCAACTGTGTGATAATAAGGCTTGCATAACCAAATTTATAGCGGCTTTGAAAATAATTAAGCGAAGATATGAAAGAAGTACTAAAAACGGGTATTTAAATTACAGAGATTAAGTACGGCATCAGAAGATAAATAAAAAATTTGGAACTTGTTAAAATTGAAATTAAAAGTTGTCGCCTTTGACTTTTGTATCTTTTAAGAATTAAATTGCTGATTAAACGAACTCTGCTACAAAAATGGACAGAAGCCACATAGTTTTAAATCGTAATTGTTTTGATAATTTCCAATAACCGATAAAAATAGTGTTTTTGTTGATCGTTGTCACAAAAACTTTTTCAAGATAATTAGGTACTATTTATTAAAAAATATTAATTTTGATATTACAGTCAACGATAATATGTATGATCTGTTTATCTTAGCCCATCCTTAGTTATTTTGAAGAAAAAGGCATTTTAATACGAATAAACCTAGATCGTTGTCAAACCTCATCGTTATTACTATCAAAATGACTCTAAGAAAATGCAAAAGATTTTAGAAAGTAGCATTGATCAATACTAAGCCCACATCTGAATTCTACGAAGAATATCTGAGGCTAAATAAAAAATTAAAATTTATGTGAAATGCACCAGAGGAAATTTAGAAACAATTTTGGAACTATAAGCCCTCTTCGTAAAAAATGGCTCTAGCTGAACTAGTATCCCATTATCAGGAAAACCTTATTCTAAGTACAACTTATAGAGGGCAAAATAAAAGGTAAAAGAGATGTAGGGAGAAGACGAACCTCCTGGCTACGAAATCTAAGGGAGTGGTTTGGTCTGAGCTCTAGCCAACTATTTAGAGCTGCTGTAAGTAAAGTAAGAATTGCCATGTTGATATCCAACCTTCGTTAGAAGATGGAACCTTAAGAAGAAGAAGAAGTACAACTCTTACGTATTTACCTGTTAAAATATGACAGGAGTATGGTATGTACAAATATAACTGAGAAAAAATAAAATTGTTTGATAAAAACGAACATCTTGCAAATTAAACTTATTTTATTCATCAACATTACTTTATTCTCATGTGGCGCAACAAAGCTTCCCAAAAAGGCAGTCATTGACATTGGTTATACTGACAAAAATAAGTAACTGGAAGGTCGAGTCACTTGGAGAAATGCACCAGGACATATAAAGCTAAATAGTTGACCAAGGAACATTCAAATTTATATCACACCTACTTAGCCACAGTCAAAGATTTATTAGAATAATAGTGGCACTAATAATTGGACAGTTTAGGCTCAAAGAGCATTCGAGTCATATGGAATCTACAGAACTGGCTTTTTTCTGGGTTCTCTCTAGAGGTTGATGAAAATGTATTACACGTATTTTGCCTCTATAAAAAAAAGCGTCTGGTATGACTGCAGTATCGGTAACTCAGACAGGATAAACCAAAAGCATCACATTATATGTAGAAACCACTTCTAAGTTTATGGAACGTTAGCAAGAGAGCCTGACTAAACGAAGATAAACTTTAATAATAAAGGTTCAGTTGCAAACTAAGCAGTTCCTTAGTCCTCTTTGTTTTTATCTATATACAACCGAGAGAATATTAAATTCATCTAAACTATTGTTTTTTCAAATGACGGTATTATATTTTGATTTGATACAGAGCAGCAACAAGCCGCATATACGTATTTCGATCTCTTTAGATCTCCTCAGTACGGTATAGTTACTACTCCTTTTAAGTACAAGTAAAAAAATTTAAAAAATTAAAACAAGCTGTTGCTATTTACCCCATTGAGTGGGGTGAATAGAAACAGACACTGTTTTCCAACTACATTTCAACTGCTGAACCTGTGGGGCCTATAAAAACAGTGAGCACTGTCGTGGGTTGAAAAGAAATAACACTTGTTTTGATAAAAAGTTTATGTAATGTAAATATAAAATTATAAATGATCAAATATGACAAATATCAAAAAATGGCAAAATGAATCATTGCTAGACAAGTCAATTTAATTAATAGATGATAAAGTTAAATGAAATCGTAGGCTTCCACGGCCAGAGTCAGAATTATAGTTTATTCGTCTTCCGGGTTTGGACCGTGTCATTTGTGAGTGACCCAAAAGTGGGTTCATCTCGACGTTTCGCTACAATTGTATGTAGCTTCTTCAGGAGAACAAAGAAAAAGAAATCAAAAGACAGGAAGATGGGTAGTTAGCAACGGTAACTCAGTTACTCAACGCAACCAGAGACGAATACTAACTACCAAGATGGGCATTTGGTCACAGTAACTCAACTACTCAACGCAGCCAGAGGTGAAAACCAAATACCAGGACAGGGATTCACGTCCAACAGCTCAGAACACTAACGCGTCGAGAGGCAGGGAGTGAATCCGACGATTACTCCGCTACCGCTCTATTTATAGTCGCGGTGACCTGTCTTGTCGGGACGTATCGGCACACTCCGTGGCGCGAACGTAAAGAAGCGCGCGCTGGCCAATTATGTGGCTGCATCGTGGTAGCGGGACCGGACGGCGGCTCTAGACTGAGATTCCATGGAATCCTAAACTAGGGAACCTACTCTTTTGTATAGTAGCTTCATATCTGCCAGGTCCTTTTTTCCAAGCAGAAACAATTGCCCGCTATGCAATTTTCATTGGCCAAAAGAATGCTACATCTAACTGCTGTATCAGGTGTGTTGAGTTTGCTAGAAGAAATTTATGAAATGACCATTGTTCTCTTAAGGCTCTTAAGACTCTTGATATCATACGTTTGCATGATATCAAGTAACAGGTGGCTAGCTGAGTTGTCTTCAATCAACTATTTTTTACCATCATATCGTCTAAAAAATGGAGGTATGATGGTTTTGATATAATCTGAAAAATAGAAGTTGTCAAGCCAACCACTTTTGATCCTATTATATCTAGACCCCTCAAAACCATAATCTCTCCAACTTTCATACAAGTTTACACTACATAAGGAGCCAAAATTTGACCATCAGCAGTAGTAAAAAACATGACTGAGATATAGCTTTTAGTAGAAGTCATCAACATTTCAGGATATTTACATCGTCATGTAGCTATTATTTTACTTCTGCCCGGATATTCAGATAAGTTAGTTTCGTCATAATTGGTTATATTCGATAGATGAATGTTAACCAGTTCTACTCCAAGTCTCTCAAAGTATTCATTAATTGTTCACGGAGAGATGGCTGCTCTGGCTCGTTTTATGTTTTGGCATAATCAGAATGACAAGCTAGCCTGATACCCTTTCAAGAAAGAGTAGACAAACTTCTGATCAGGTAAATTGTCTTTAAATTGCCTTATGGTCTTGCCTTGGAGGTCAAGCGAATCTTTAATTAAAAGTCTCTGCGTAGACGACTCTCAATGGGATGGCCCCATTCACTGCAAATAATTAGGCGATTCACTAAAGTTTTTTTTCTCCTTTTCAGTCACAGCGGTTTGTCCCCCCTCTTTTTTAGGTGACCGCCTTTTTTAAAATATCTATAAAGAACACTATAGTTGATGCCATATTTCGTGCTTCTGCTTTTCTTAGGCTGAGACCATTGGCTATATCTGCTACAGTTTTCTGAAGAACCTCTGGATCTTGTATTTTCTTAGGTTTCACAGGTTTGTAATTCCTTGGCATGCTGAAAGTAAACAAGTATATTAATTAGATAGTTTGTCAAGTATAATAGGTATCCTAAACTATTATTATGTTTCATTTCTATTTACCACTAATAAAACAAAAAATAAGGGGTTTTGGATTTGTAGGGTGAATAGAAACAGCTTTCTACTGTGTTTCTATTCACACCACACATCCTAAATATGTGACATAACCTCAAATAACATTCTGAAAATAGAAAAGTGTGGTATTTTTACATTCTTAAAGTATGTTATCTTTAATAGATATATAATACTAAAGAAATAGTACAATCAAGAACATAACATGATAGGATATAATACTTACATATGTAAAGTTGACGAAATATCTGCTTAAAACAAAACGTTTTATTCTTGCAATAAATCTGACTCTAAATCATCGAGCAAAAAGACAAAAGAGGGAATGTAAAGGTAGTGGGGCAAAAATATTGTTAGACAGAAAGTGCGATCTTTAGAGGCCACATTAAACAGGGAAAGAGAGTCTCTCTCCTTGTTTGACATCAAATTTAGTTGGGTTA
Organism: Diabrotica balteata; assembly: GCA_918026665.1. Taxonomy (NCBI): domain Eukaryota; kingdom Metazoa; phylum Arthropoda; class Insecta; order Coleoptera; family Chrysomelidae; genus Diabrotica; species Diabrotica balteata. The sequence continues at coordinate 104,276,822 of OU898281.1, read as the reverse complement.
TGTTATTGTTTGTCCCAAATGTCACATGAAATCTTATTTATTTTGAAGTTTTTTAACAATTGTGTCGCATTTTAGACTAATACCGTTAATAATTAATTAAAACTTTCTCGTCTAAGACACATTCTGAAAAATATATAGCTACTGTTAATAAGTGTCGGAAAATTTAAATTTGGCGCATTCGCATTTCCGGATATGTCCGCCATTAGAGGCCACTTTTTTGGTCTCCTTTTCATAAGGATTAGATTCCCTCTTTTGTCTTTTTGCTCGATGCTCTAAATGCTGCCAACCACATAAACTTATTTTCTCTTCACATCTAGAGTGTTATCAACTTGCAACCAGAAATTTACCGCTTTACCACTACTTTTACCCCCTGAAATGTGACAAAACTATTTTGGAAGATTTGTTACTATTTACCCCACTGTTTCTATTCGTCCCATTTTACGATACAAACTTTAATCATCTGCAGTCATAGTAAAGCGGCAGTAAAAACACCAATCGGAAAGTCGGTAGAATATATAGAGCCAGTCCAACAAGATGTGTTGTCAGTTAATACTAGGAATAAACCTGAGGAATAAAATAAGGAATACGTGCTAGACTGTCAGATGGGCACGGAAACGAATTAATGAAATAACGATTGAGAGCAAATGGATAAAATGAGGGACGACCACCTACGAAATACACAGTTTCTTAATTAATATAAATAAAGCATCTGTGATTAAAAAAAATATGCTAACTCGGCTCCTGTTGGTCGTAGAAAACTCTTTTTTTTTAATCTTCGTCTCGAAGCCAGCTACAATAATCTGCAAATTTGAAATTTGTAGGGTACATAGGGGGTGCTGCAGTTCTAAATGTTTAAAACTGCAATTTTACAACTTCATAACTAATTGTTTTTAACTGGTTAGAAATTTTTTTTTCATTACTCTCCAATAGATTATGAAAATTTACGGCTTTAGGAAGAGAATGAAACAAGAATTAGCCCTCTAACATTTTTTTGGCAATCCTATGAGCATTCAAAGTTGAAGGTCGTGAGATTCGTAATTTTATAGGCTTGAATGTCATATATATATATATATATATATATATATATATATATATATATATATATATATATATATATATATATATATATATATATCCGGTTTTTTAGGCGTTACGCCCGTCCGGTAGGGATCTATGGAGGAGTATCACCAAGCCGCAAGCCCTTATCTCTTGCCGTACTGCTCCACCATAGGCCGATCAAATCCCAGCATATCCTAGTCTAAGCCGCAGATTCATCTAGAATTTTAAACTGCTGCGTTAGACTTTTTGTTTTCAGTACACCGAGCTGGGGCTCGACCCACATCCACTGAACCATTCCACTGAACCATTCGAACCATTCTGAATGTCATATATTTGAAATAAATAAAAAATCAATTTTGCAATAAATATTACGTTTTTTAATTTTGACCTTCATTCGTCATATTTGCAATAACAAATAAATTAAATTGAACGTATACCGGCTCAAATTGAAGGTATTTTAGAATACTTTCATAATCTATACAGAAATTACCCATAACAACGCAATTCAAAAATCAAAAAACTCAAAAATACGTATTTTGCACCTATAAACGCTCATAAATAAAAAAAGACCAAACATTTTTTGTTGAATGAACTGGGGGATTGCTTCCGAGGTTGCTCTTTGTAACCTAGGCCATATTACATAAATTCCTAGATTAGAGAGTACTTTTCCCCCACAGCCTGGGCTTTAAGTAAACGTGAAGGAATTGCAGGATCATTAGAGTAAAAATTACGCATCAATTCTTTTATTTAATGTTATTTATATCCCTGCGATTCCCACATGTTTTAGAATAAGATTATATTTTTATAAATCAGTTTTTTCTGTTATTTTTTTTGTGAGTTATTTTTTAGAGTACTTCCTAGGAATATTCGACCGTTATATCTTCTAATATTGGCAGGTAATAAAAAAATTAAAATGTCGAATATTAATATCTATCGTTATATTAAAATATCAAATAAATATTTCCAAAGTTAATTGGACGTATTATAAATGCCTTATCCATTTTTATTAACTATTAATATTTATAAATAATTATATTTAATGAGTAAAAGAAGTTGCACAACACCTTCTAATAGGCTAACCGTTTAAACAAAAGTCAGATAGCTGTTAAAAATTTCTGGTATGCCCTATCAAGTAATAAATTCTCGGGAGCATAAATTATCGAAAAAAATTCGGAGTGTTTAGCTTTTACAACTGTAATTTGTTTGCTTTTTTAAACATTCTCTACATTATTTCTATTTTTAACATCCATATATAAGGAAGTCACCGGTTGATTGTAAAAAATGTGAAAAATTGTTTTAAATTAAACATTAACTGATGTCGGTAGTTTTGAAATCAGGAAATTTAGACCGTTATCAAACATAATCAATTTGGGTTTGGACACGCTAGTCATATATTTAAATAAAATACCAAGAATACATAGTAACATTGGTTCTTTTCGTTCTTTTACATGAATTTTTCACGTAGTATTTCGTGCAAGATCATAAATAAGTTTAATGTTTCTACAATGATATATAAAACTGATACATTATTTTTTAAGAACCACTAAACAATTTACTTCGTGTCTTACTGACTTGCTTTTGGATAAATGGTGTTGTTCTAATGACTAGTGTTCTATCTAACTATTTACAGCCAATGATTTATCCTTATTAAGAAAATAATCCATTCCATTTATGCGTCTTCCGTTATCTTTTTTACATTTGAACTACATATACTTATATTATTCATTGTCCATCTTCTTTCTGTATATATTTCGATATATCCAGCTCATCTTTAGTTTATCTCTATTTTAGTTTTACAGGCTTTGACGACGTCTTTGTTTTGGTTTTGCTTCCCTCATTACGTATTTTATATTAAGTTCTCTATTTAATAGGAATAAATCACAATTGTAATGTAGGATATCATTAAATGGTATTAGTATTTGTGAGGTGCATTCATAAGAATGAATTGGAGAATAGTTTATTTGAGTAGAAGGAATCAAGGTTATATAATAATTGTAACGATGTAACGATGAGTCCAAGCCATCACCGTTAAACCAGCGTGCGCGCGAACCAACCCATGAAGTAGGAGTATATCGATAGTAGAAAGGGCAAAACTAATTACCAAGCTCCGCTATATAAACCGCAACATTTCCTCATAGAGGGCGAATCGACAGGTGTTGACTGAAGGTTCTCTTCTTCCCTACCCCGGCTTGTGGACGTGTTGAGTTCACAAGTTGTTCCGTCCCATACCGCCGTTACCCGAAGAGCGTGTTGATCTCTTCACTACCCATACTCTAAAGCAGTCGTGTTGAGACTGTCGAGGAGTGTCCTGTTAACCCGAATCACTTAAGGGACGTATTGAGTTCCTTCCCTTTCTTTGTACCTATCGTCCGCTGTTATTAAATCGATACAACGTTCCCGTAAAATTTCAAATACACATTCGCTTGCCGATAAAACTAATTTCATATGACAAGGTCAAACTTAATTTGAATAAATAGGCCAGGTACTGAGAAGACTAAACCAAATTGTAAATATGTACATAAGATTTTTGTCAATTTAATTTAAGGAAGACAATAAAGTTTTATTTTTGTTTTGAACTCTGTCTCTGACTGTCTAAAAGCTACCCGGATAGTGACTCCTACGAGAGGACATCACAAATAATTATACTCATTTTTAAATGAATAATGATTTCTTACATAATATTTAGGTCTATAGTTCTGCTTTATCTCTACTATGATAAAATGAACACAGTGGATCAAAAGTCTGGGAACTCCTAATTATCTCTTAAATGGATGATCCCACTTATACAAAAACTGAATACGGGTGTACTGGGTTTTTAGTTAATTGAGACGTTTTTTATAGAAGGAAATTGAACAAGTCATACAGTTTGGAGCCAACTTTAATGACATATGCTTTCAGCAAGACGAAGCTTCAGCTAATTTTGGTGTAAATGTTCAGCAATATTTAGTTCAGAAATTTCCGGACGATAAAGTGGTGGATTAGGTAATATTGAAAGGTCTCCTCGTTCACCCGAGCAAACCAACATTTGCAATTAGCAAATGGTCACTAAACAATTAGATATGCGGATGATTTGGTAATCTCTTATCTCAAGGGAAAGTATAATACGGTAATCAGAGATCTCTTGACCGAGGTCCTCGAACTAGTAACACAATGGACTTATAAAGAGGGGTTAATATAAGTCCCCACAAATCCACCATAGTCGCCTTTACACGCAAACTGAAACCAGAAAGAGTAAGTGTCTAAAGATATAAAGCTATAGGGACAAATAATTTATTTAAAGGGAGAGGTAAAGTATCTCGAGATTATACTTGACTCGAAACTACGTGGAGCCGGCAATTATAAAACATAAAAAGCAGTACAGTTACAACACTTATGAGGGTCAGGCATATGTATGAAAAGAAATGATGATTAAAACTGGAGATGGTACACTGGGTGTACACAATGGTGATCAAACACTCAATTACCTATGTAGCGACGATTTAATGGATTAAAACACTTCAAATAATTGCAAAAGCCAAACTCATCAAGGTGCAAACAATTGCGTATATTGAGATAACTAGTGCCATGTGTACTACTCCAACAGCAGCTATGGAGGTTCTGCTAGGCCTGTCACTCTTGAATTTGTTAATATAAGGAGAAGCAAGATTGAGAGCCTACAGAATACAGCAATCACTGAAACTTTGCAATGAAGGGACAAGCATATGAGCATTACAAGGACTGTGATGAATAACATTTTTAATAAGAAAATAGATCACATAACAAAAAAGGGTGAATTCATATAGGTTGTTTATTCCAGACAGAAGTAGGAGAAGGAGAAATAAGAAGTACCATAACCAACATAGTGAAGTTCTGATATACAGATGGAACCAAAATTACAGAGGATGTGGAGGCAGGAATATACTCTAATAATGCAAGTGTTAGCTTGGTAGTAGCAAAGCTTTGGCTTGGGGAAGAACTGCACCGTTTTCACACCGGAAATTTATGCGATACTGTAATTTGCAAAAGGAAATAATGAGAGAGCTCTAGAAAAAGAGTAGATTCATATAATACTGAATGACAGTCAAGCGACACTGAATGCACTGGCATGTCATAGAAGTGACATCTATAGTTGAGCCGCTGAAAAGATGGAATGATCACGTGAATGGCACGCACTCTTAAATATTCCTCTCCCTATGTTATCACTTTTGCCACGTTTACACCGCTCAACAAAAACGAACTGACAATCTCGCTATAATATATTTATACCGTTTTTTACAGGTTATTGATTTATAAACATTTTCACAAAATTCACCAGCCAGCGGAAGTGAAACAAATCATGATACATAAAACATTTAAGTTATAGTATCATGACACAAATAATGACGGTGTAATCAGTTTATCGGATGGTCTAGTTTTGAGAGCCGGTCAATGATTGCATTGGTGTGAGACTGCATGAAAGAACTGAATGAATTGGGAGACCAAAACAAGATTGAGCTTGTCTAAGTACCAGAATATCCGTGTTCCGAGTCAACATAAATGCAGATCAACTTGCAAAAAGGGGATCAAATAAATCAAACGAACTGTAACTCTGGGAATACTAAAGGCTACAGTTTGTAGGACTGTAGAGAGGAATGGATCCGAGAGAGAGTCATGAGCGATATTGGGAGAGAATACGAAAACAAACACATAAAAATCTTCATTGGAGGACCATGTAGAAAACTAACGGAAGAACTGCTTCATATGGACAGGAACAAACTGAGAACAATAACACGAATGTTGAACTGGCATGCACCAGTAAAAAAATTTTTAAATAAAATAAGCATTTATAATGAAGACCTTAATGACTTTGTGATAAGGAACTAGAAACTGTAAAATATGTGCTATGTGCTTGCGAGAACAATCCGAAAGAATTACAAACTTACTATAGAGTACAAAAATTCTAGAATGGGTATAGGAAACAACAAGGGCAGCAAACATAATAAACTTCAGCTTCAGTAATAACGGAGATTTCTTTGATCAGACGGTTACAGGGGAAAAACACGCTATAAATTACTATAAAGCCTTTGGTATAGATAAACCTAACCACCTTACAGAAGTGCTTGAGAAGAAAAAAATTAATAATATCTAGTCAGCTACCTTCATTATAACCAGAAAGCTATATTAAACGAAGAAAAGAGTTTTAGAAGAATAAAAATAGATGTTCGACAAGGTTGAATATTATTCCCTATCTCTCAACATGTGTCTAGAAGAAATAAGCATTAAAGCTTTGAAAGAAATACCGACAGATATAAATCGAAATAGTCGCCTGAAAGAAAAATGCAAGAGTGTGGAGATCAATAAAAATACATATACCTCAGTATATACCAATTATATACAATCAGTATATAATCTAATGGTTATTATACCTTGCTGTACCTATGACTAGTTTCAATTATTAGTAAGATGTTATCATTGATGATGGTTTGATGAAGACAAAAACGTTCTGAAATTATTATTCGTTTGGATCATTTAAATGTTATAATAAATGTATACCATTATACATTATAAATTGTTTACTTCATTGTAAGTTTTTTAACTATGGTATAGACCCAATCACTGAGATTTTCTTGTTTAAAATAAAAATAATGTTGTGTAGCAGAGACATCACAGTGATTTAAAATGTGAGAATGTCTAGATGGCATGTTATTTTACACAACGGAATCTTAAACAATAAACATAACATTGCAAATATATTATAAGACTTTGAACTATGAAAATACAGAAGAATACTAAAAATCAGCTAGATAGATGTTGACGAAATAATAGATATTGAAGGAAATTTTGAATATCATTAATCGTAAGAAAATTACAATATCTAGGACCCATTATCTACTGTAGGCAATATTTCATGGAAATTCAATTTTAATTATAAATAAGTTAATTTTAACGTTTTGATTTCCAATTCATAAATTTAGAAATTTCCGAAATATTAATATCAGAAATTAGGAATTCAATTTAAATTAGTTAATTAACGCCAAATCTCTAGAATATCTACTTCTCTTTTGAACAAAAGGACATATGTGGATACCTTGTAGAATAATATATAATAATAAAAATTATTTAAGTTATTGCTTTTCGCAATACGTAATAAAAGAGGTTAATATTCATATATGGGACACTACCAAAGATTAATGACGAATGTTAATTAGATAAAGAAAGAAAGCATTCGATTAATCACAGAATTAAAAGCCACAGATATGTCAATCATAATAGTACAGTTAAATAAAATGTATTTTTTATGTTGTGAAAAATAATCAAAATTAATTAATGTCTAAACGAAGAGTAATAGTACTTCAGATACGTAAAAATCGAACAAAACGAGACTGAAATTATATTGGACATATCAGGTCTTATATTGGAAACCATTAAGTAAGAATATTACAAAACTATCTGACATATATGACTATATTATATAATATATATGACAAACTATAGTTTATACATCGAGCAAAAAGACAAAAGAGGGAATCTAATCCTTATGAAAAGGAGACCAAAAATTGGCCTCTGATGGCGGACATATCCGGAAATGCGAATGCGCCAAATTGAAATTTTCCGACACTTATTAACAGTAGCAGTCTATATGCAGTTGAAACGTGGACCCTTAAAACATCAACCATAAATAAATTGAAGGCCTTTGAAATGTGGATCTACCGGAGAATACCCAAAATTTCATGGACATCGCATACCTCAAACGAAGAAGTGCTGCATAGAATAGGCAAGGAAAGAGAACTTTTTAACACAGTAAAAGTTAGAAAAACATCATACCTAGGCCACATACTGGGAAATAATAAGTACCAATATGCTTAACTTATAGTGAAAGGAAAAATCGAGGGAAAGAGAGCCCTAGGAAGGAAAAGACTATCGTGGCTCAGAAACATCCGACAATGGACAGGGCTAAATTTTGAACAGCTAATAAGAACAGCTGAAGATAGAGAAGAGTTTAAAATTATAGTAGCCAACCTCCATTGAGGAGAGGGCACTTTAAGAAGAAGAAGAATTAACAGTAGCTATATAATATTTTTCAGAATGTGTCTTAGACGAGAAAGTTTAAATTAATTATTAACGATAATAGTCTAAAATGCGACACAATTGTTAAAAAACTTCAATATAAATAAGATTTCATGTGACATTTGGGACAAACAATAACATAACCCAACTAAATTTGATATCAAACAAGGAGAGAGACTCTCTTTCCTTGTTTAATGTGGCCTCTAAAGATCGCACTTCCTGTCTAACAATATTTTTGTTCCCACTACCTTTACATTCCCTCTTTTGTCTTTTTGCTCGATGAGTTTATATGTTAACCTGTATAGTCCACTCGTCAGACCTCTCAACCTCTAAAAAATATAACAAGCTAAATTTTGCTAAAAATGTCAATTTTTGACACCAGAAAAGATGCAAAAAGGTTTTCACTCCTACCCCGGGACTTGCCCCTAAAACTCCCTCATAACGAAATGAAAAACATCAATTTACCAAGAATCTGTACTTACTAAAAAATGTTTCATACCAAAAATGTAGCTGAGATAATTTTAAACAACAAATAATTAATTAATTCTTTTCATGTACAATGAAGCGCTCTCTCAGAAATAACATAACAATAATTGTGACAGGCAATTTTAAATGTGAGTTACGCTCACAAAATTAATTTTTGTATCAACTCGACGGCAAAAATACGATATCTTTTAATCACAGTATCTTATGGACAAAAACTAAAGCTGGTTTTAAAGGTAAAGAGTGCAGCTTTCGCATGCTATTTTTGCATGTTACTGCCAATGAAATCAATTCCTATAAAGCTATTAAATAAATAAACGTTGCGTGATTTTGTCATTTTTTACGAGTTTCATGAGATCATTGTTTCAAGTTTCATTGATTGGGCGCTGTAAAACTGACATTCAAAATCACCGGTGGCATCAAGCGTTGTTTCTAAGAGTGCCGTTCATTCTACAGAAAAAGTACTAATAAACATTTTTATTTAAAATTATCTCAACAACATTTTTGTTTGAAATATTTTTCGACGAATTACAGATTCTTGGTAAATCAATGGTTTCTGTTTTTTCCGAAACGCTTTTCTTTGTTTTGGGGGGGTTCTAAAACTGGTCTTCCAGCAAAATTTAGCTTTTTCGTATGATTTTTAGAATTACGCTTGTAGCGACCTCTATATGAAGAAACATGAAGTCAAATGACTTTCCATCGATGGCGATTTAAATGAACTGCAAAAGTTGCTACAAAAACTTTCTAATTTTGCGAAACTTGCTCCAAACTTCCTAAAAGATACAAGTCGATTGCCTTTAATTTTTGGTTATCCCTTTTTTTTATAATCCTATTTTCGACTCTTGTATGCTTCATTGGATTCATAGGGGAGACTGTTGTACCTAGACCATGGTATACCTTGAACCACATCATATATCTAGTCAATGCTGCTACCTAATGGCTCTCCGCGAACCTGGTCCACCACACAACTGTAATCAGTCGCTATAACGAATTCTAATTGAGGTATTGTCATTGTGACTTTTCCTCCTCATACATCACAAAGGCTGCAACCCTTGTACCTATCAGTCTATGGTCCGTTGAAAAAATAGTGAAATCAAGTTGTTCAAGCGTGGCTTTTGAGAAACAAAGGAAAAACCTTTGGTGTTTACAGTGTATCAGAGGTTTTAGGTTTTAGGTTTTAGTGTTTTAGCTTAAACAAAAGCTTTCACTCCAAATATCATCTTATCTAGCTTCCGTCAGTCAGGAATTTTTTCGTTTAAGAAGGGAATTAAAAAGCTCGAAACGGAAGAGGAAGATCAGTTAAATAGAGCAAAAAGAGCCGCAGGTTACCTGAATTAAACAATATGGCGAAATAAAAGTATCCAACAAGATATCCAATAAAAGGCAGAATTTACAAAACAGTCATCAGACCAATAATGATATACGCAGAAGAAACACGACCTGATACAGAGAGGGCAAAAAGGATGTTAGAAACAGCAGAGATGAACACACTTAGAAACATTGATAGTAAAACCCTTTAAAAGAGAGCTAGAAGTACAGATAAACGATGTAGATGCATGGCGGAGAACAACAAGGACTGAGAAAGAAATATAAAATTAGAATGGAACTATGATATAAGCCGAATGGCATTAAATAACGTAGTAAAGACGGCAAGGAACGGTTCCCCAATAATAAGACGATCACTAGGAAGACCAAGTAAACGATGTCACGACAAGTTACTGAAGGCACATTGTATAACAGGCAGAGTCATGTCTACATAAAAAGGAGGAGAAGAAGAATTTTTACTAATAATGATTATTTATGTTCTTACGTGACTATAGGCCATCAGATGCTTTTGGTCATTGTCCTTTCTATTTCGTTAGACACTGGTTCTTCAACTTCTTCAGAAGAAATGCCTTTGGCTTCTTCACAACCTCTGCCTTCAACTTTCCCAACCCCGTTACCTTTATGTTCTGCAAAGCTTGTACATATTTTTGGCTACAACACCAACGGCTAACAAGGAAAATAAAAAGATTCCTAAACCCTGAAGAAGTACAACCTTATGCCAAGGCCGACAAGCGTAAAAGGACGATCCAAGGTAGAAAACCGAGCAGAACCATGATTGCCACTGAAACGTTAGAGAAGAACGCAACAAAAGAACAAACATCAAAGATAGAAAAGTCAAAGAAAAATATCAATAAAATCATAAAACTAAAAAGCACATACAGAACAAATAAACAAAAAAAGTGAAAAGGTTTCATGAAGCGTCCAGTGACTTATTTGATTCTCAAGAGTTATCCTTGATATCAACTGATAATGATCACAATGTTGGTGCAAAAGAAAAATGCTTATTTGGTTGTTTAAAATTTAGACAAAAGTGAGGAACAGCGGTGCAACTGCACTTGTTGTGGTCGCTAGGTATATTTTTTATGTGCAGATGTAGAAGGAAAATAATATTTGTATCAATCGGTGAAATGAATAACCTTTGAGTTAATAAAAGTTTTTACTAAAAACATGCTTTAAATAATCAACATTGTCTTGAAACAGTGGATTTTTTACAAGTAACCTTTATTTTGTACTTAGCTCAAGGTTCAAGATGCGTGTCTCAAGTTACATGAGCATCGTGTACCATGGACCATTTGACACAAAATTTATTTTACATTTTTTAAAGCTTTTTTGTATACTTATATCAAATAGAGTTATCGCCAATTATGCAAGAAGGTTCAAATTGTATCTTAAGCCATTGAAAAGTCTGAAATTTAGTTAAAACTACGACTTAAAAATTTTAACGCAAAAAGTGGTATAAGGTACAACAGTCTCCCCTACTTCTTCCTGACAGATTAATCTAAAGTTTAGTAATTTGAAAATGTTTATCTTCAAATAAATCTCTGTTAATTAATATGTTTATCAGTAATAAATAGTATATTTATTATTTTATTTGAATAATTTATAGAACATAAGACGAATACAATTTAGATTTATAGTCTTTCTGTTTTGTTTTAGTAGGTTCCTTTACCTTCTTTCACGTACCTATAAAAATCTAAAATAAAACTAGGCTTACTCTATGGCTATCTATCAGACCGTTTAATCCTTAAACAACCCAAAATTGTACTAATAAATTATCAATGTTTTTACCTATCTGACGTCCGTTAATTATTAATGGTCCATACATGAAAAGCATTTAGTCCACTGTTAGCCATTTATCAGATTGATAAATGTTTGACAAAGGTTCCTGAATATAGTCTTAAGTGTTTCAGGCAGACCAGTAAGGGCCGGTTTTTTACACTGTTCATTAAATAGTCTTTCTACCTCTGCTGTAGTCTACAGAAATCATGTCAATGTCTCTTTTATACGGAACAGACCGAATTTATTTAGTCAATTACGTTCAATTTCATCTAACCTATTAGGTCCAGATTTTGCTATAGAATGCAGTAATGCAGTAAATGACGAAGTAGTAGGTCATAAATGTGTTATGTCATGAAAAATTCGAATAAAAGCGAAAGTTAAATCTTCTAAAACCACCATACGAGTCGCTCTCATACAGAGCACAAAATATTAAGCCATTAAAAATCAAAAAGAACCAATATATTTTGCTGGAATAAAAATGCTTTGACGTAGATTGACAAAAAAGGATCAAATTAAAAATCATAAACATGGATTATAACATATTTTAAGGTTTTTACACCTTATATTGATATAAAACAAATAATAGTCCAGTCGTTAGAGATTTGGCCTCTAAAAATCATACGAACAAACTGAATTTTTCTGAAAATATCTATTTTGGGGCCTTTAAAAAAGTTTACCACCTTTACCCACCGGCTTCTCCCTAAAACTTCCTTTGAAGAGGGGTAAAAACTCAGGAAAATCGATTTACCAAGAACGTGTAAGCTGTAGAAAAAAAAACATTTCAAATAAAAAATGTAGCTGAGATGATTTTAAACAAAAATGCGAATTAGCACTTTTTCTGTAAAATAAACTAGAAACAAAGCTTGAACCGATCAGAAATTATGAATGTCAGTTGCGTGCGCGAAATCAAATTTCAATAAAATTTGTATCAAGTCGACGGTAAAAATTCGATATCTTTTGAACAGAATATTCTATCGACAAAAATCAAAATGCGTTTTAAAGGTGAAGAACGCAGCTTTCTTGGTTAGTTTTTGTATTTCGCTGCAAATGAAGTCGATTTCTGCAAATCTGTTTAATAAATAAACGTTGCTCGATTTTTGTAATTTGTCAAAATTCTCGTTAGATCAATAAAATTTGTCAATTTAACCCTTTACCGCATGAATTTTTGTTTTCTGTCAACAATAAATTCTAAGATAAGAATTTTAATTCAATTTTTACATAAAAATATTGAAAAAAATCCAGATACGAGGAAAACTTTATTGAAAAAAAAATAGTGCAATAAGTAATTTTTATTTTTTACTTGGTACTTGGAAAAAAAAAATTAGTGCCAAATATAGAACATCATGCAACAATGTAATATTAAAGTCAAACTATTTTGAAGCTACAGTATATACTATACAGTATGAAACTGTAAATAACAGTTTCTTTCTTTATTAATACACAACGGTATTGCGCATTTTGTGCACACTATATATGTTTTTCCTGTACAACCTGGAAATTTGCATCTTAACCTAGTACTCTCATCCCAAGAGGGAAAATGATCAAGCCCATCTTTACGGATGTTTTCTTGGGGTATTTCTTTAGTGGGCCTCTTTTTTAGTTTGTTCTCGTACATCTGCTGAATGTTATTACTTAACGATCTTTCTACTCTCTTCTGTTTAATTGGTTTTCCGGCTTTGCATAGAGCATCGTCTATTACTAGTTTGGTATCCAAAAAGGGTAAATCAAATTTCTTCGCTCTTTTGGCTAATATCCAAAAGTTCACGGCTGTCATGTTAATAAAATGAAAAATATTCATAAATAATATTTCTTCGCGACCTGATTTTTATACGATAAAATCCTAACATGGAATCAAGGAGATCTACGCCTCCCATGTAGTTGTAGTAGATTAGGACACTGTTAGGACAAGGTATCAGTTTATGTATACATTCTTGTTAGAAAAATCTTTATTTTTCTTTCTTTGGTTCACTTCCAACATATATTGACATTGTAGTAACGCTTTTATTATCAAACCAGGACACCACACTGACATCTACATTGTCTATATTTTCTCTACCATATGACCCCTGCCGCGCTTCTTCATTTGTTTTTCAGCTAGCATCACAACTCCAGGAACACGATTAAGTCTTACTGTTCCCAAAGGTAAAATGTCCTCTTTGGTCAGATATAACATAAGAGGTATGCTGGTGAACCAATTCAAGTAAAAAAACAACTTATTTGATGTTTTGGTATCGAATCTGCTAATTTGACAACCACGTTGCTGCTCATAATAAGATTTGGTGCTCCTAGAGTGTCCTACAATATTATTCTGGAAACCAGCAAACAAATTAAAGTCATAGCTGAATTCCGAAAGCTTTTGAAGCCTTACTTATGTGGATTTTTTGGGTTATAATGATTTAGCTGGCTTCGCGCTTTTGTTGGTATAATCTGTTCGTCCACAGCTAGAAATTCTTCTTTCTGGACCATGGGGAGTCGTTCTTTGATTTAGCTCAGAACAGGTCTAATTCTGAATAATCTGTCATGTCCAGGCTGATCATTTTCAATCATGTCATCATCGTAATTGAAATGCAAGAAACGTTTTATTTCTTCGAATCTGTTACAGCTCATCACATCGCTAACTGTTCGGTGGCCAATATTGGCATTCTAATAGTGTGTTGTTGATGGAAGTTGAATTATCGACATGTAAATAGTAATTCCTATAAATTGTTCTATTTCATATTTTTTTATATTAGCTGGTTTATCTGGACGTTGTTTCACTGAGTATAAATTTTATAAATGACAGTTTCCCTGACATTGCTTAGTAAATTTTCACGCTGCTCATTGTCACTATCTTGACACAATAATATCATCTAATTTGTGCCCTCTTCATGGGAGAGATCTGATTCTTCACTGTTAGTACTAATTGGAATTCTAACTGCATTAATTGTGCCATAAAAGAGATTCAGATCCATACCTACAAAAACAATCAATGAGTCTATAACTTCATAGTGTGCCATATATACCACAAACCGTTTTTGGGGTTTTCGAGAGACTTTCAAATTTCTTAATTTTTAGTACTTACCTAAGCAGATATCTAATATCACAATACACTAAATTTCAATTTTTTCTCGCCGTAAAAAACGTTTTTCTATGAAAAATAACTTCGAGCACTGTTTCACGTGGTTAAGAATTTCAACAAGAATGAATCGCAGCACGGCTGCCTATCTCGCCGTCATAACTTCGCGTTCACTATTAGTACCTACGTGTCAGATATGGGTTGCCATACAGCTACGACAAAAGTTGAGTTAAAACATTAAAAAAAAATTTTTGGTTTGTGCCATTTATGGCACATGATGCGGTAAAGGGTTAATTGACCGGTCATATTGAAATTTCTATTTTCAAAGACCAATCTTCCAAACCTATATCATGAAATTTGAATTGTAGGTTGTGGCAAAAAATATGAGGCATTTGAAATATGACTAAAAAACGCTGAATTTAAACTTTTACATTATAAACGATCGATCATCGAGGGAAATGATTCCAAGAAGATGGTTTTGAGTGTAATTTGTAGCAGAAGATGGGTAGTTTTAAAAAATGTACTAGTTTAATTGAAAAAGAGTTGAATTCAGCGTTTGTAAGCATATTTAAAATGCCTCAAATTTGTTACCAAAACTAAAATTTCATGTTGTAAGTTTTAAAGATGAGGCTCTAGTTATAAAAAATCCACAGTGGCCAGTCAATAAAAGGAATAAATTTTATTGATCTCATGAGAATCATAAAAATGGGCAATAATCGCGCCACGTTTATTTATTTAACGCCTTTATAAAAATTCAGTTTATTTGCGGCAAAATACAAAAATTTTGTGCAAAAGCTGCACTTTTTACCATTAAAACGCATCTTATTCTTTTCCACAGGACACTGAGATCAAAAGATATATCGAATTTTAAGTTTTATTGTCGACATTAAAAATTGCCGATGACTTCAAGCATTGTTTCTAAGGGAACGCTTCATTCTATAAAAAAAAATGCCTAAAAAAATTTTGTATAAATTATCTTAGTTACATTTTTTATTTGAAATGTTTTTTTCTATGGCCTACCACAAAAGTGATAAACTTTTTGGGGTCCTAAAATTGACATTTTCGGCAAAATTCAGCTAGTTCGTATGATTTTTAAAGGTTCAGTGGCATTTTTCTCTCTGACAACTGGAGTATAATATTAAATAAACAATTACGAATTCGATGAACGTTTGCTTCGCCAGTCATTCTTACCAGAACAAAATTGTGCGTTCCATTAATATTTAGTTAATAATATTTATTAAATTAAATATTATCCAAAAATATATATTCCATTTTATTCGTAGCTAACGGAGTATCGCATAATATGCTTTTATTAATGAACTATATACTGGTGTTGAAATGTAAAAACAGCTGGATTAAGCTTTACACACAATCCTATAGCTTCCAAATGACCATTGTATAATATATTGCAATCGTGGGCTGATAACAAAAAATAAAAATACTATTTAATACATATATTTATTTATCTTTTAATAAACTACATTAGCAACTTGTGCGATAAAGGCGTGCCACTGGGGTACGAAAATAACCTCGTTAAGGAGATTAAGTTGTAATTTTAAAAGCTTATCCGCATTCAAGGATCGTGTGAGATAAATTGTTTGCCGAAGAAGAAAAATGAAGAACAATAAAATCTTATTTATTGTTTTAAACTCTTTGTTTCTTAGGTCTGTATCAAGACGCTTTAATTAAGTTATCTGTCTGTGAAAATCCTCTACGACCATTTTTAGACGGATTTGGCTAATTAATAAAACTTTTTTTGTATAAATTAATGATATGTATATATATATATATATATATATATATATATATATATATATATATATATATATATATATACGTCGATCATGGTTGGCTCTGGCGTAGTCTAATCTGGAGCTCCCATTTTCGATCACTTTTTCCAGTATTTATCGCCTTATATCGGCAATAACGCAGAGAATATTGTTCTCCAAGTGATCAATCGTTTCAAGATTATCGATGTAAACTAGACACCTTCACCTATTCCCACATAAAATAGTCTTTTTTATTATAATTGCCGTATTGTCGGATTTCAGTGAGAGCCTAAGAAGGTATCCATTGAATTCTGACAGGCAACGGTAGGGGAAATCTTTCTTGGACATCTACGTCACGGAATAAGACACACTGGCATCTTTCGGCCAAGTAGGATACTAGGCCAGAAGACCCCAGGGTAGTGCCGGATTAACCGTGTTCCGGCTAAAACCTTAACCACTGTTCCAGAGAGGTGGTCTTGCCACTCAATAAACAACTAAAATAAAAAACTAAAAATTTATAAATAACCATGCATATTGCCGTAAATCAAAAAATGTTTCAGACATTTATTCATACACTAATCAATAATGTTAACCATAACTTTCAGATCCCTCGCTCAATTTCATCTTATGTCCTCCTGCTCATTTTCCTTCATCGCCCAGAAATCAGACAGTGTACTTTTCTTCGTTCTTTCTCTCTTCTCAACATTATGTTTACAATGTTTCTTTCATCCAGCCCAAACCCATTCGCCTAAACATAAAATAGTCTAGCAGTGTTAAATGGCACATTCCTGGAGTCCAATTCACGGCCCGAAAAGTGAAACTATGCGATTCCTTTAATTAATCAATTGTGACACGTGCTGTGTGACATGTCTTATTAAAACAGCTCCTGTACATCTTGGATGTTCAATTGAGGAATTAAATAGGTAGTAATTATGGACTATAGTGGTCACCATTGACTGTAACGTTCTAGCCAGCATCGTTTTTGAAGAAGTACGATTCAATGATTCCACCAGACTATAAAGTTCACCAAACAATCAGTTTCTCTGGATGTAACGGTTTCTCAACATACATTTGAGGATTATCCTAACTCCAAATAGGGCAGTTTTGTTTGTTGACGTAGCCATTCCACCATAAGTGAGCTTCATCGCTAAACAAAATTTGATTATGAAAATCGGAATCAATGGCAATCTCGTTTTGGACCCACTTACCGAATCTATGAATCTACGGCTTATTAAGTAATGATGTACCTTCAATTCTCACATAGGTTGTATTTTTTAAGCACGCAGAGCCAGATTTTTCTGCAAAATCTTCCATAAAGTGGATGGACACGTATCCAACTGCGGTGCACCATAGCAGATAGACTGACTCGCGTCTTCCTCTATGCTACGCTCTGCAGCAGTAACAAGTACTTGTGTACGCACTGTATGATGTGTCTGTGGATGCATATTATCAGATAGAGTAAACGTGGTGCAAAAATGTTCCATAGTGAATAGAATTGCTTGCTTTAATGGACTATTATGTTGACCATAAAATGTACAGATTGCGCGATACTTATCTCGAACAGAACAACAATTTTCAAAATAAATTTGTACAATTTAGAAGCGTTGTTCAGGCGTCAAACGACAAAACCCATCTTAACAGAAATCAGTTGACAGCTGTCAAAATGGCCTATTTAAGATATTAGTTTTAAGTAATCCCAATGAAAAGGATAAGTTTCATTGAAATAATATAATGGAAAAACTGCTGCTTTTTTACTAATTAATTTTTGTTTTTAATAAAACAGGTCACTCAAGATAGAACATTTCTTTTGTCTTGTATGTTTTGTACAAAATTAGGGAATTTAAAGATTGATTTTTGAGAACTTGTTTTTTGTTTTGAATGGGAGAGAGAGAACGGTTTGATAGGTTAAAAAGAAATTATTAAAGGTATTATTAAATTAGAAAAGGTATTAGAGATTGAAGGAAATATTTGGAAGCCGAAAGGATGAGGATCTGCTGTTTGACTTGAAGTGAGAGAATATGAAACACAGGAGAGGAAATATAGTGCCGGTAGTTTTTTTGAACGCTGAAAGAAAAATTTAATTTGTGAAAAATCGTGTAAATTAAAGGGAGAACAGTGAATATTGTATTAGAGAATTGGCAGTATAAAAAGTTTGCAGAATTTGTAAGTAAAAAAACAAATTACTATTCCTCAGGAGATTCATAGGTAAAGAGGTTGGCAGCCAAAAGGCGATAAAAACGGTTATAGGACGTTTTTGATCGACAGTTCTGTTTTTATAGGCAGAGACATGAAAAGAGTTTTCGCTAGGGAGCTAAATTAAGTTAATCGGTTTAATACAGTACATAGATAAATTATTAAGACGAGACGATTAATTGACCTAAACTTGTATGGTGATATAATCCAACTTATAACCTACCCAACAATCTATTGAGAATTTCATAAACATAAAATAACATATTAACACCACACGACACAAGGACAAACAGTTTAACATTTTAAAAACCGGTGAAGCTACATATTGGTTGGCATCAGGAGAGAAATTTCTCTCTTTGCTTTGACCAACTAACAACAAACCGTACCTAGAGACTTTCGTAAATATATTATATGGACAAGCAAAAGCTAGGGTACCTAAAAATTTATAAAATTACTTCAGAAATTCCCACTTCGAGATGCGTTTGACACGGGGAGGCAATATCACTAAAGCTCTTTACTGCAACCATAGATAATCTTCTTCTTCTTCTTCTTCTTCTTCTTCTTCTTCTTCTTCTTTTTTATAAGCAAAATGCTTGTTCAATGTCGATTAATGCCTCTATTGGAGGTTATCACTCCATCTTTTGCGTGGTCGCCCGATACTTCTTCTACCTTTTGGTGATTTGTCCCTCGCTATTCTGACTAATCGGGTCTCTTCCATTCTGTTTATGTGTTCGTTCCATTCCTTTTTTCTGTTCAGTGTCCACTCATTTATTTCTGGTATATTGCATTTTCTTCTGATCTCTTCACTCCTCATTCGATCCCTCAGTGTGTTTCCTGTAATTCTCCTCAGTAAACGCATCTCCGCTGTTTCTAGTAGTTGCTGAGTTTTGGAGGTATCCGGTCTTGTCTCTGAAGTGTATGTCATTATTGGTCTTATTGTTGCTTTGTAGATTCTTGATTTTACGTCGGTATTAATTTAAGGATTGCGCCATAGCGTGTTATTAAGACAACCTGCTATTTTATTAGCCTTTTGTACTTGATTTTTCACTTCCTTCTCCACATCTCCGTAGCTAGACAGTGTAATTCCTAGGTAATTTGTCTCCATTACTTGCTCAATGCTGATACCGTCGATTTCCAGTTTACATCTAATTGGTTCTTTACTAATTACAATTGTTTTAGTTTTCTGTGTAGAGATCACCATATTAAAGTCCTTTGCCCTTGTGTTGAATCTATGGGTTAGTCTTTGTAGATCGTCTTCATTGGATGCAATTAGGGCCGCATCATCTGCATAGCAGAGTATTCTGATTTCTTTATTCCCCATTTTGTATCCTCTTCCTTTATTAATAGTATTGATGATATCATCCATGATTATATTGAATAGCGTTGGACTAAGCGAGTCTCCTTGTCTTATTCCATTGCCCATATCTATTGGATCTGTAAGCTGGTCATCTATCCTGACTTCCATTTTGTTGTTCTGGTAAATGTTCTCTATTGTTTTTATAACATTTAGTGGAATTTCTCTATCGTAAAGAAGGTGAATTACATCTTTAAGCTTTACTTTATCGAACGCTTTCTTCAGGTCTATTAGACATATGAATGCTGGTCTGTTATACTCTAATGCTTTCTCGGTAATCTGTTTTATGATGAATACTGCATCTGTGCACGATCTTCCTGTGCGAAAACCCTGCTGTTCATCCGCTAAGGTAATTCTCTGATTTATTTGTCCTTGCAATATTTTGGTTGGAAGCTTTAAAGTGGTGTTTAATAAGATGATACCTCTGTAGTTTTCAGGTTGTTTTTTATCTCCTTTTTTGTATAGTAGGATAAGCTCGCTTTTCTTTCACTCTTCAGGTATTTTATTAGGTTTGATGATTTTGTTAATTAGTGCTGTTAGCTGTTCTGTTAATGCTTCTCCACCATATTTCAATAATTCATTTGGAATTCCATCTTTACCTGCAGCTTTTCTGTTCTTCAGTTTTTCTAAAGTTTGTTTTACTTCTTGTACGGTTATCTCGACTTCCTCGTTTGTAATGATTTCTGGTGTCTCTGGTTCTAACATCATTTGCTGTTCATCATTATAAAGCTTCTTTAGGTATTCAATCCATGTGTCGTTATCTATGTGTTTCGGTTCGATTAAGTCTTTCATCTCTGATCTTTGGCCTCTTATGAAACGCCATATTTCCTTTTGTAGACCGTAAAAGTCGTGTTCCATTTCTTTTGAGAGGCATTCCCAGTGTTCGTTTTTAATTTTTCTTACTAGTGCTATTGTTTCGTTTCTTATCTTTTTGTAATTGTTGTATTCTTGTGGTGTTTTGTTAGACATGTATCTTAAGTAAGCTTTCTTTTTTTCTTTGCATTTTTCTTTCACTTCTGCGCAGAACCACGGAGTTTTCCGCTTTTGGAAATATTTATTTTAAGAATTTTCCTTTCTCCTACAGCTTCTTTTGCTGAATCTAGGATGCTTGCTTTAATTTTCGCCCAGCTTTCTTCGATTCCATCACTTTCTACGATTTGCACGTTGTCTAGTTTATCTTTGACTCTCTTTTGGTATAGAAGTTTTGTTGATTCGTTCTACAGACTCTCGACTTTTACCTTTGTGGTGTATTCTTCTTTTTTATTTTTATTGTTTTTATTGTTACATATGTGTGTCGTCATTCTGATTTTTCCAAGTATAAGCTTATGGTCGCTTCCTATTTCTGCAGATGTTAGTGCTCTTATGTCCAATACTTGAAAGGGATGTATTACCCTGTTCGTCAGGATGTAGTCTGTCATTGACCTTTGACCTCTTGTATTTTCGAATGTGTATTTGTATTGTTCCTTATGAGGGAAAAAAGTGTTGTTGATGCGTAGTTCATTTGTGTTACATAGGTCCGTGAGGAGATCTCCATTTTCATTTCTGATGTCTTCGTTATGACGCTGTTTTATCCCTGGTACGATGTCGTTGCCAACACACGTTGGAGGTGTTCGAAGAAGCTTTCTCTTGTGTCTGCGTCTCTGTTGTTCTCTGGAGCATAAATGGCTATTATGTGTAGAGACTTATCATTTAGTTTGAGTTTTACGTAAACTGTTCTTTGTGAAATGTATTTACAATCCTCTATTTGGTCAATGAATTTCTTGTGTAAAAGTAGGGCTACTCCTTCTTTAGCTCTGATTTCTTTTGCCACGCCGCTGTAAATCAACAAGTAATTATCTAGCATAATTTGACCCTTTCCTTTTTTCTTGGTCTCCTGGAGTGCGCATATATCTATATTTTTCTCCGTTAGTTCTTTGGTAATTTCTTGTTCTCTGCTGTTCAAGGATTTTACGTTCCAAGTACCGATTCGGAGTATGTTTTTCGTTTTCCATGAATTCGTTGTCCTTTTTCTCGCATTGGTCATCGTCGTAGATTCAGTCCTGTTCCGAGGCATTAACCTGTTTCTTTGAGCTGGCTGGTTTATAGTCCTACAGTAGGGTGCTAACCTGGTTGAAGACCAATTTTCTGTCAGGGTTTATTCCCATAGCCGATATGTTCCAGTTTTAAGGCGCCAGAAACTCGCCTTTCACCCTCTCTCGTCAGCTACATAACGCACACCCATTGTGCGCCATGCACCCAGTGGTTACGCGGCGTATTGCCTTCGAGGATGTGAGAGTAGGAAATATATATAATATTAAATAGAAAATCTATTCTGCGAAATTAACTGGCAGAACAAAGGCCAATCCATTGATGGGGAATACCTCAGCCATATAAAATCGTACCGATCTTAGAATTCGTTAAAGTTCGGAGTCTTCAATGGCGTGGTCATATAGAAAGAATAGAGGTCGACAAATTGTTGAAAAGAGCCCTAGAAAGTACAATACATGGCGAAAAACTAAAAGCAAGACCACAAAAAGATATGAAGACTCGTAGAATTTGTTAAACATGAAACAGACAAGAGCCTTAATTCTATTGGAGAGAAAGTGTTTTGCCGCATTTCCATCAACCTTTGCCAACACTCTTTATCCAAAGCATCATCTTGGTCGCACATTTCGGTCATTAATCTTGGTTTTGAATCACTATGTGCAATATCTTCTTCTCTACATAAACATTGAATAGTTATGAAGATAAAATACCGCTATGGATGACACCTCTTGGTAATTGTATTTCTTCAGTTGACAGTGATTTACTGATATTGAAAAGTTTGCCCATTAATTCCAATATATAATAATGTAGATTCTAGCGTAGGTTGAGTTTGGAACCAAACTGTTTTTTTCTTCTCCATTTAGCATCATAATCCTAGATATATGGAACTTATCTGGAGTTCTCCTCGTTCTGATGCATGGTTTTCATGACTTAATGTCATGACTTAATAAGAGGAATATTTTTAGTGATACGAATCTTTTATAAGCAACCGATATATATGGGAACTATAGTTTACAATTGAGGTGCTTAGAAGCAAAACGCGTTAAATCCACTTTTTGTCGAAAATGAGATATTGAGCTTAACTAGTTCCCCAGAATCATTTACAGAAGTAGATATCAGTCAGCAGTCAGTATTTTATTTTAGTATAGAGAGTACAGTCGATTTCTTTGTAAATTTTATCTGACCACGTGCTGAGAGGTGTTTTGCGGTTAATATTAATAATTGTATTGAAATTTATCCCCGGAAATGGAACAATCCCCTTCAGTTGTGTCTCCATCTAAAGCGAGAAAGAGGAAAGGTAATCCTACTTCTACTAAGAGAGCAGTTGCAAAACAATTAAGGTAAGTAATTTTTCTTTCTTTTGGCTATTTTTTTCTCTACTCATATGTGATACGACTTAGGCACTTAAAGTGTAATTAAAAAACTTGACCCAATAGTTCGTTTATTTTACACAAAAAACAACCATTTTGTACGTTATAACTAATACTTCTTGTATATTTTAACACTTTAATTTAACATTTTGGTACAAGAAAAAATCTACAGTCACAGTATTTGGTACTGACTGTCTACCGTTTATTCCGTCAAAAAAAATAGAAAATTATATACACAATTGAGTGTTAAATACAAAACATTATGACTGTTAAACTATAGGTAATAATCTAGAATAAAATTGAAGAATTATAAACTAAAATCTGTTTTTGTTTCTAGATATTCGGCACCACATGGGCCCATTATAATGCCAGACTGCAATCACGCTAAGAAAAAGATATACAAATGTAATGAATTGACCTACGAGAATGTCACAGCACTTCGAGATGCTTTTTTGCAACTGAAATGAAAAGTGATCAAGATAGCTTCATTATGAAACACACAGTAGTAATTCCACGCAGTAGGCGCCAAAAAAGATCAGCTGGAAACAGAAAAGAAAAAAATTTCACAGGAAGATTTTTCGTAAGGAAATTGGGTGAAGGTAAAGATGTTTAAGTATGTGAACGGGCTTTTCGACTTATTCTAGGGATTGGTAACTCTAGAATACAGACTATCCTCCACAGTTATGCAATCTATGGTAATGTTGCTCAGGAAAGAAGAGGTGGTGACCGCATTTCTAACAAATTCAATGAGAGACAACAAGGTGTTATAAAATACATCAGCTCTTTAAAGTGTTTAGAATCGCATTATTGTCGTAGCAATACTCGTCGAAGTTACCTTTCCTCTGATTTGAGTATAGAAAAGTTAGCAAATATGTGCAACGCTCAAGCCAACAAGAACTTGAAAGTGAAAAATTCGTACTTTCGCCAGATTTTTGTGCATAAGTTTAATTTGGGCTTTGGTTCACCTAGGGTCGATGTATGCTCGACGTGCCTGGAACTATCAGAAAAAATAAAGCAAACAACCGATCCTCGGCAAACCGCATCTTTAAAAGCTACCCAAGCTATTCACAAAAAAAGGGCTAAAGCGTTTTTTGCATTACTAAAAGTACAAGAAAATGAAACTCTTACGCTCTCATTCGACTGCCAGAAAAATTTGCCCAGTCCCAAAATTCCAGATCAGGAGACTTACTATCGACGTCAACTTTACCTCTTCAATTTTTCTATTGTTGTTGGTAGTTCTCAGTGCAAAATGTCTCCAAATAATTGCTTTAGCTACCTATGGATAAAAGGAACTTATCCAAAAGGTTCAAATGAGGTAGCGTTATGTGTATTTCATTGTCTGCAAAACTTAGATACATCACAAATTAAGAAGATAACACTGTTTGCAGATGGCTGCGACGGCCAAAACAAAAATAAAACTATGATTGCTATGCTACACAGATGGCTTCTATTCGCTCCTAAGAACGTTGAAGAGATACAATTGATATTTCCAGTACGAGGCCATTCTTTTATACCACTAGACCGTTTATTCGGTCTTTGCGAAAAAGAGTTCAACAAAAAAGAAAAATTATCGAGACTCCAGATGGCTATGTTAAAATAATTGAAAAGTATGCTACAATAAGACGACTAGGTATTGACGTAGATATTTTTGATTGGAAGCAAGAGGCAGTAGATCATTTTAAACCTATTTCTCAATGGCACTTTAAATTTCAGCCTTCAAAAAAGTTCAAATTCAAGCGAGCAGCAAAATCCCAGCTCATGATTCTCATCCAAGCAGAACAGTTTTATTACCACTCCATTGGTAATTTCAAATCCATTATGAAAGGGAAAGAAAATGTTTTAAGCATTAATCCTTCAAAAATTGCTAAGGACAATACATTAGTAAACAAGAAAAAATTATCTGATGTCAAAAGGCTTCTTGAATTGCATTTTGGGTCTGATTGGCAATCTAATCCATGCTTAAAGTTTTACGTCAATTTTTTTGCTTCTTGTGAAGGACGTAGTGAAGTTGGTGCAGAAGTGGAAGAAGATTTATGTGGCATAACTGAAGAAGCACCAGAATTATGTGTCTAAAATGTTATTATTTTCAATTTTCATTAAAAATGTAATAAAATCATCATACAATAGATTTTTTACTCACTTCTTAACTAGTTGTTATTACTTTCAAATTAAAGCAAAATGAATAAACTCCATAAACTGAGATACAAAATGCAAAAAATTCAACTTTTGGGAGCAAAACAGATAAAATCCATTTTCAAAATAATAATTGAGCCGTTTAGAAATTTTTTGAGAACTCAAGATTTCTGCACAATAATTTACTCAAACATCTAAATATATTTTACATGTTTTCAAAATAAAATATCTTAATATGAAGCGACCACCGTTTTTTGCCCTTTTCTCAAAAGTGGCGTCTTTGGACTTAACGCGTTTTGCTTCTAAGCACCTCAATTATAAATCAAAGACAATTATCCACAGTGAAACGTGGCACCCAAAAGTACAGAAAAATTTAGTTTGTTAAATTGAGGATATAATACGCTTTGATTTGAGTTTTTGACTTTCACAGAGTTTTTCGATTGACAATGTTTTGTATATTAAAAAGATATAATAAATACTACTATTAATTTTAATATAAGGTAACAAGGCAATAAATACTATAGGCTCTTTATTTTAATGAATTAATTTTTTATATCGAGCATAGGAACAGTACAATGTTTGTTTAGTAGTACTCCTTAATTTTTTTTATGCAGAATACCAATTACCTCAACCTTTAAAATTACAATTTCCTTTCCCACTCACGTACTTCCTTTCCTTAACAAGATAACAAAAAATGGGCAACTTTTCTTCTTTTTCTTATAAACAGCTTGTCTAGCCCTCTAACGAGGGTTAGACAAGCTGTTTATAATTTGCCGATTATGCGGAAAATAGGTCAAATTCCTCAACAAAAGTGTCAAAATAAAATATTAAAAGACGTCTTGGCAAGTAATAATTAAGGGGTTACTGTCATGTTAACAGCTTATAAATTATGTTTAGTATGTAATTAACTAGTTTACGACGATTCTAGGTTTTCGTGCATGTTTATGCTCCAACATATTGAACATATTTAACCATTCTTGGAATACTATTTTTAATCAGTAGACTGAAACTGTTCACTACGAGGGTTTCCAGATAACTTTCTAAATATCAATAGAACGTCGTTTGAAATCAATTTAGGAAACTGCCAAATCTGTACTTTCTACCATTTACAAAGCAAACAGATGATAGATGAAATGACATATGAAATCTAAAAATTGCTTTCCCTATGGGAATGGTGGTTGGTTATGAAGTTAACAATAGGATTAGAACAAATTGGGAGGGGGGGGGGGTGTGACAATAGTGTAAAGAGAGTGGTGGTTTAAAGAAACACAATTATTGAATAGGATTAAAGGTGTTGACGTTTATAGAGGAAGGTCAGGCAAAGAAGGTGGGGCAAATTTGAGAAGTTTGTGCTATGAGAAGAGTTGTCGGTGTAAGGGTTGAAAGTCACGGTTGAAAAATACATGGCGATTAGCGCAGTTGGGGTTTCTTTGCTTTTCTTTGACTATTTCCAAGTCTTCATATAGATCTAATTTTAGAAAAAAATTTTGAGGAATATTATGTAACAAAGAGACGTCTTCTGGGATGTTGAGGGTATGTTTATGTTGTGTGAGATCTTGTGAGGAGGTGGAAGTGTTCTATTTTTTAGTGTGTTCTAGGAAACGGGAAGTTAGTGATCTACAAGTTCTACCTATATATGTAGCATCACAATCAGAGCACTGTATTTGTAAACACCACTACGATCCATGTAGTTGATGGGATCTTTTGAATTAGTTTCACAACTTAGCTACAAATATATATAATTCAATTTTACCTTATCCTAGATTTGATCAACATAAAAGGACAATTTCATATATCTAAGCTAATCCGTCACAAATTACACTTTTTAGACCAAACTCCATATGACAAAGAGTAACATAGGCTGCCTAATGCATACGTCATTCTCTTAAATATGACATTTAACACCATCGGTAATTTTACATCGTTTATATCCAAAATTAAATAATTAAAAAAAAATTTTAATCCTAACACCTGGATTGCTGTTATCATTTTTAACACTATCAAAGTTTTGCATCTCTTGGCTGTAGTAATACTATGTATAACTAATACTGTTTCTTCGTACATGGGCATTTTGTTTTCGACACCGTTCATAGAAACCTTGTCAATCAGTTACCAGCTGAAGCCCGTTTGAAGAGGTTTACTCTCCGGACGCTGGAACTCACGTAAGGCATGGGTGTATGTTACCAGTAGTAAAATATAATTAAATATTAAACATAAAATATTATTAACAACAATATGTACAATCTTTGTTAACCTTACTTATTTTAAAGGGTTTTACCCTAATATTTTGGTGGATCAGGTATGTTAACCTGTAAGTATAACCATTTTGCTTGTTTTAACCATAGTCAAAATTTTTAACCACGTTTGCTTTAATTAAATGGTTTATACTTATTTTAGGCATTTTTAACCTGATGATGGAATTATTATTCCGAAAACGTTCGTGTTAATTTGATGTAGCCCGATTGGCAAAAATCGCCCAACGTTTAGTTAGTTAACAGATTTATAAAACCTGATCTTATTTACGGCAAACCACAAAAATTGCACACAAAAGGCTCCATTTAAAATTGAGTTTATTTTTGTTGATAGGACACTCTGATCAAAAGATATCGAATTTTTCCGTTGAGTTGATACAAATTCTATTTAAAATTAATTTCGCTCGTGTAATTGACATTCAAAACCGCCGGTTTGCTTCAAGAGTTGTTTCTAAGAGAACGGTTCATTCTACACAAAAAGTGCTAATTAACATTTTTATCAAATTATCTTAACTATTTTTTTTATCTTATTTTTATTTCTGCTGCGTACAGATTTTTGGTAAATCGATTTTTTCTGTCTCCTTCCGACCTATCAGAAGATTTCGATCAGGAGGAGTTTTAGGGGGAAGCCCGGGGGTAGGAGGGATAAACTTTTTTCTATTTGGGTCCCAAAATTTACATTATTAGCAAAATTTAGCTTGTTCGTATGATTTTTAGATGTTCGGTGGGATTTTCCTCTCTGACGACTGGAGTATAATCATATTGTGAGTAAAAGCTTTCTTACTAGTTTTAATTTGTATTCAAAACTTTTCTCGGTATTACTTTTTATAATATTATTAATAACAAAGCATAATCAATGTTCGTTATTAACCAACAGCCAATAATCACCCTCATGAAGTGTAAGAATAATATATTTAGATTTACTTGTAATTACGATGAAGTTTCCAGTATACAATTTATTTATAAAACACAACAAAACGTGTTCGAGTACATGTTCATATCATTTCACAGCTGTTGCATTATTTATTATTATTAGCAAGAAATGTTTTATAAGGAATCCGGAAATGCAGAGAAATAAAATTACATGGAATGGTGTTACCGAATAATTTTAATTGCGAGTTGTTTGGTTTACAGAATGATCGAGTATTTTTAACAGATAGGAAGTAGCTTTTAGTGTGTTTCTTCTTAAATTCAGAGATTTGTATAAATTGTGCTACAAGTTAAAAGCCATTGTTCGAATGTGTTCGAATGCCGAATTTCGGCGAACATCAAATATATGTAAGCATATTTTCTATAGAAGTATAAGGTACCATCTACAGTATGATGCAAATCTATAGAATAAATTGATTAATTTAGAAACAAACGACTTTAAAAAAATCTTAAGACACGTCAATTTTAATTTTCAAATGTCCATCAATTGTGAAAAAATTTCGAAAAACGGGTCATGTTTAAGATCTATCCGTATGTGGTAGAAAATCAATACCCGAATCCAAGAAACTGGACGTTGTACTGGCGTTTCAAGAAAATCTCGATACCAGTTCAACTAAGATCGCACTGGATAATAATGTCCAACAATATAACTGTTGTTAGAGTGCTAAAATGGAGAAGTGGCGTCAGCATAAAGTTTATCTGATCCAGGAACTGTTTGAAAATGACTTTGATAGAAGAAACAAATTCTGCGACACTGTTATGAAACGATATAACAGAGATCACAGTTTCATAGAAAATGTACTTTTTCAGATAAAGCAGTTTTATATCCAACAGTCCTGAGAAGAAGAATGGTTGGGTCGGCATTATGATCATATCATATTATAGGGCCATATTTTTTTTGAGAAAAACTTAACAGCTTCTCGTTATCTGGAATTTCTTCAGCATGATCTGATGCCACAGCTGGATCTATTTCCAAATAGAAATGAGTTGCAACTCCAACAGGATGGAGCTCCCACACACTACGATGTTGAGGTACGAAATTAGTAAAATAACGTTTTCACCGATAGGTGTATAGGTAGAAGGGATCTATCAAATGTCCACCAAGGTCTCCAGACTTGATACCGTTAGACTTTTTACAAGGAATATTTAAAGAGCAATGTGTATTAAAGTCGACCGAATAATGTAGAAGAGTTGTAAGGACGGGTCAGAACTAAAATTGCATAAATAACGGCTGAAGCCATCGAAAACATTGCATCATTGCTAAAGGTCATCATTTTCTTTTAGTTTGATTATTTGATGTACTTTACTAAAATTTCTTGTAATTTAATTGTATTAATAAACCAATAGTTTTGATTAGCTCTGTAGAAATAAATATTTAAATAATTGCCCATTCAAATGAGATATTCAGTGACCTTGGTTTATATTTAAAAAATATGTTTCTCTCTGCAGCTTAAGTCGCCATAAAACAATCTCATTATATGCAGGTATCTCTTGACTGCCGCATGTCAGTTCAATATACATGTTACAATGTTCCTGAACTACTTGTTCTTGATATACTTCCCTTTGAGAGATATGTCGTACTCGACATGCACTATGCGCTATCGCAGATAGTGCATTTTGGCGCTCCTAAGATTAGCTGTGAACTCGTTTACCAGCTCTTCAGTTGCTGTGTATTCCCCATGACCTGGTACTCACTTCAATGTCACACATACTTTCAGAAATCTTCATCTTATTTGTTCTTACACGATGCAATATTGCATAAATCTCTGTCTAG
This sequence comes from Diabrotica balteata, assembly GCA_918026665.1. Taxonomy (NCBI): domain Eukaryota; kingdom Metazoa; phylum Arthropoda; class Insecta; order Coleoptera; family Chrysomelidae; genus Diabrotica; species Diabrotica balteata. The sequence goes on along the minus strand of OU898281.1, from coordinate 104,246,294 downwards.
ACTACAGAATTATTTTCTCCTAGTGATATAGAAAAGTTTACATTTCAACCACGACTGTGAATGTGTGCACACGGTCACAATGTAGTTTTAAATTCATCTATGTATCAGGTGTAATGATTTAGTGTGGGTTGAGTGTTTCTTCTATTACATCATGCTCATGGACGTTTGTTTCCTTGTAAAAATGCTTTAAGCCTCTATTTGGGTACCATATTAGATTAGATTAAGAGAGGTGATCTTTCGGCCTATTCCACTGTGATCTTTTAATGTCTATTGTGATCCTCAAGTCCTATATAACATTCTCTAGCCTGACCCTTTTTATAAAGTCTAGTAGCTTCGAGACTATACCTTCCATGTTGCTATTTACCGGTGCAATGCGGCGAACTGCATTGCACCGGCAATGCAGTTCGCTGCATCTCTCCTAATGCAGAGAACTGAAAATTTGTCAGACTGTCACACTGACATAAAATGTGCTCTGCTGTTTCTGCAGAGGTGGCATAATCTGCACAGGTCATCATCTGATAATGCCATCAACTTCAAGTGCCTATTCAGCTTACAGTGCCCTGTTAGAAGACTTACTATGGCTTTAAATGTTTTCCTGTCTTTACTTATTAGGGCTGCCGTACACTTTGGCAAATGTTCTGTAATGAACTGCTTCGCCTGTCTTTGTCCTGGTGAGTGCCTCCACCATTCCAGAGATTTGTGAGCTACCCACTTAATTTTCTTGTTACTGACCTTGCAACGCCGCAGAAGGGTTCCGGTTCAATGAATAGCATTGATGAGCCTTGTTTGGCCATTTCATCTGCTTCTTCATTGCCCTTATGACCCTTATGCCCCTGTACTCAGACTACCGTAACTTTGCTACGGTCTTCTAGTTGATTTATGGCACACACCTAATTCTATACTAGCTTAGAATTGACCTCTACAGAATTGAGTGCCTGCGTGCTTGACTATCTGTGAAGATGGCAACTGAAGAACGTTCTTTTCTGCCTTTCTCTTTCTTCCACGCAGTGATGGATTGCAATTATTTCCGCTAGAAAACTGCCACATCCTCAAATAGATTTGCCGGGAAATGTATACCTTGATTTTGTCCCTACTCTGCCGGCTCCCACATCCTCCGATGTTTTTGAACCATCCGGGTACCAGGTAGCACCAGCTTGTATGGGTATATCTTTATTCCAGTCTTCCCTGCCTGGTAATATAATTGTGAACTAATTGTTAAAGCGATATATCGTAGCTATTGCATCGATAGGTTTTCTCATCAGAATATAGGCTTTTAGCTTCTCGATTAGCTTTCTGCTGTCAGTACCATGCATCTGGCTTATATGTCGCTGACTATGGATTAATCTGTGCATCACTACCTTATTGCTCCCACTTGTTGCGTCTTTGTCCACCACGTCACCGAGCCATAGGTTATCATGGGTCTAATAACCCTTTTGTATAAGTATAATAGTCATTTTGGGGTTAAGTCCCCAATTCTTACCGCACATTCTTCTACATCTGCCCAGAGACATAGTGGCTTTCTGTGTGGTTTTCAGAATGTGAGTATTCCATGTAAGCCTATAATCAAAATATACTACAAGGACTATATAGGTACCATCTAGTCCAAAACACATAGTTTGTACACAAATGTGCCTATAGGAATATACAGTCCTTCTCAGAGCCTTTTTTCAGTGCGTCATTAATTGTGACGTCATATACTGTATTGGATGTGTCGAGTATTATTTCATGTAATTATTGAGAATTCTGACAGATGCCAGAACCGTACTTACTTTTATTGCAAGGTGGATTAAAATAATAGTAAACAATATTAAATTTATAAATAAAAAAATACTGTTTTCAAAGATGTTTATTAGGTAATTTATAAATTAATTACAAAAATAGGATATAATACAAATCATAAAAACAATTTATTCACTGATGCCTAATAAAAATACTTTATTGAAGACATTGAAAAGTAGAATTTGGATATCAATGAAATATTTAAACCTTTCCTGTATTAATTAAAGATTTCTTTGGAGGTTAAATTACTTAGTTAGATGCAGCGTCTTTCTTATAACCCTAGGTTATCTGACTGAACAATTATTCAAAAACGTTAAAGACACTCTGAGGAATTTATTACCAATTAAAATTTTTGAAAAATTACTTGCTAAAGAAATTATTACAAACATTTATGGTCAGTCAATTTTATACGCACGGCAAAAAATAATCACTCTTTTACAATAGCTCCAAACGAAATGCAAATTTTTTTGCAATATTAGATCTAACTGGGTATAACAGATTACCATGAGAAATGTTATATTGGCCATTAGATGGGTCATTGTGTTTACAACGCTATTCTTAGACATAAAAAAGTTTGTTCATCTAGCCAGACTAATGTTTCCATAAACATATATCCATAGGCGAATCTATGGTGAAATATTTCACCTAGCAGAACAATTTATTAAAGGGAAGCCAGTGAAATTTGGATGTAAGAATTGATCCTAACTGGTTCCACTAGATATTATTATGGTTTTGACATTTATTGCGGAGAAAAACCAAATGATACTGAAGATACTAAAGGAAAAACAGTTGGAGCTAAAGTAGTGATTGATCTTTTGAAATACCTGCCCGAATCATCTAGAATTAAAAATTTTTTCGATAATCATTTCACGAAATATCAACTAATGATATATCTGAAACAAAAAAAAATCATAAAGGCAACAGGAATTGTAAGAGAAAATCGTGTACAAAAATGTCCAGTAATGGAGTCTAAAATTGTTTGCTTCCTACAATTCTGGAAGGAGTGGCGTAGATGCGTATGATCAGTGCATATCATTATATCGAATAAGTTTAAAAGGTAAAAATGGTGGGATTTATTTACGTACTTTCTTGACATGATCAGGGCCAATGCCTGGAAACCTCATCAAATTTCTACTGAAAATGTGATGTAAATAGTGAGAATTCTGTTATCATATAGTATATAGTTATTTGGGAGATGGTATCACTTCAAGAACACAAAGAAATAGAAAATCTCGTTTCAGAATTGAAGTCACCAAAAGGCTATCATTTTCCAGGACAACTGAAAAATAGTTAGTGTTCTGCGTGTCATATGAACGCAAGGTAGACATGCAAAAAGAGTGGAAAAATAATGTGTATAGAAAAATTTTTTGAAAAATACCATACAAATACCTAAACCCATTTGAGGACATCCTTGTATTTCCAAATGTTTTTAAAAAAAATATATATTTTTTAATATATGTAATAGATTTAGTCAACCAACATTTATTTTAATTTATTTAATATACGGGACAACCCCAAGAAATATTACAATTTACAATATATCAAATAGTGGTTTAAGTACACACATATATTATATGTAATTAAATCATAAAACCTATAAGTCTAGCTGTTGATTAAAACAGTTTGATAAAACTCTATTGATTCTAAGATCCAGCACTATCAAGACGGGAAAATAAAACTTCATGTGTTGTGTACCTATGGGTGCCTAATTAAGGATATCTGTCAATTTGGAGAATGAAACAACAATGTAAGCTGCTATTTCATATATTTGAAGATGTTTCATTGCCTTTTGTGCAACACCATCAGTTCGTCAATTTCCTCAATTAGATACCCATAGGTACACAACATACAAAGTTACATAGTTAAAACGGTCAGAACCCTACAGCATATGTACATACATATATTAAATATATATATATATATATATATATATATATATATATATTATATATATATATATATATATATATATATATATATATATATATATATATATATATATATATATATATATATATATGGTGCCTATAAGGTACAAAAGGTACAAGTAACTCTTTTTTACAAATATTTATATATTCATTGAGAGACATATTAAATACATCTACATTCAGGTTGTTTAACAAAGATAAGTCTCTATTCAGTGGGCCATTAGCCCCATGAATTTTTCTATAAAATGGAAATTAGATTATAAGTGCATAGATAATGCAAATCATGGTAATATGATACTCTAAGGGGTGACAAGAGAGGAACAATCAATTCTAACATTTGTTAATTTCAAAATCAAATTTAAACCAAACGTCACAATTTTGGTGTTTTCCATTTTTTCCATGCTAGTTTCTTTTTAGACGTTAATGAGTTTAATAAGTAAAGTAAGTAAAGTAAGTGAGAACTAACAACCTTATATCTAAAAACCATAAAAACACAATAGACTACTATTAATTGATAATAGAAGTATTAATAAAATATGTGGAAAACAACCTAAGATCTAAGACTATAACATAGGGAAAAGAATAACTAAATATCTACAAATGTACACAACTAAATAACTAGGAGATACTATGATTATAAGGAACTAAATAAGACTAAATATTGCATGATAAAATTAGAAAATATAAACAAATAAATATAATTACAAATTACAAAAGCAAAAACGAGCTTATTGTCAGTTTAGTTCTGGCATTTCCACAAAATCATCATCTGAAGAAGCACAATCCCATTCATTTAAATCAATGACTATAGGAGATATGTGGTTTGTGTCCATTATTTTGGCTGTCTCCCAATATTCATTAATGAGGCTTTCTGCATGCCTAACATATTTCCTCCATTTTTCTGGTGTGACCTTAAATTATAGCAAAGTTAGTATCTAAGAATTAAATAAAAATTAATTTACCTGTTGTAAAGATTTTTTCCATACATTTAATACTGTGGCTTCATTTGTAACGCCAGCAGAAGTAATATACCTAGTACATAGTGAGATAATGTGAGGTATGATATTACATTTTTTTATTGTCAGAAATTGGAATGCATGAGATGGCATTCCGAAAGTACTGCTACCTGTTGCATTTTTAAAACTGCAGGAACTTATGTAACCAGTTTTGTAACAAAACAATTTTATCGTCACATCTTCTTCTTCTTCTTAGCCTTCTGTCGTCCATGTTTGGACATAGGCCTCTCCCAACTCCTTCCATCGGTCTCTATCCTGAGCAACATATTTTCAATTTGTTCCGGCTATTCTTTTAATGTCATCAACCCATCTCATCTGTGGTCTTCCTCTTGGTCGTTTACTTTCGTAAGGTCTCCAATGTTGTATTGTAGTATTATAACGTTGGTCTTTCTGTCTAGCAGTGTGACCGGCGAAGCTCCATTTAAGTTTGGCAATTTTTGTTGTTATGTCCTCGACTTTTGTTTTGGACCTTATCCAGTCGCTCCTCTTTTTATCTGACAGTCGTATACCTAACATTGCTCTTTCCATTGTTCTTTCGGTTGTAGCTAGTTTATTCATGTTTGCCTTGGTTAGGGTTCAGGTTTGACATCCATATGTCATGATAGGAAGGATGCATTGGTTGAACACTTTGCTCCTCAAGTATTGGGGTATTTTGCGGTTCTTAAGTATCCAACTAAGTTTTCCAAATCCTGCCCATGCTAGTCTTGCTCTTCTAGTAATTTCCGCTCTTTAGTTCTCTTTGTCAAGTCTCAGAATTTGGCCTAGGTAGATATATTCCTGGATTTGTTCTATCTCACTGCAGTTTATAGTTATATGTCTGGGGTCATCTGTGTTTGTCATTATTTTTGTTTTTTTCATATTCATTTTTAGGCCGACGTATTGGGAGCTGGCTGCTAGTTTCCCCAACATAATTTGCAGTTCCTCGAATGTGCTCGCTATAATCACTATGTCGTCAGCGAATCTGAGGTGGTTTAACTTTTTGCCATTAACGTTAATGCCATAGGTTAACCAAATTGTAGTTTTGAAGACGTCTTCTAGGGCTAGGTTAAAAAGCTTTGGCGATTACGTCTCCTTGTCTCACTCCTCTCTTAATGGGGATGGGATTTGTATTTTCGTCTAGTTGTACTATCATAGTTGTATAGTTGCATCGTCACATGTCAAGGGTTAATTAAAAGAAAATAACCTGCCCGTAGCCTTCTCTTATACTTATCATTAATTTAATATATTTGTATTTGTTGTATTTTGACGATTTATTGCCATCCTTTCAAAAACTTCCATGTTAGTCAACTGATCAATGTATTTTTATATTTAATAACAATAGGTATAGATTTACTAAAAGCAACTTTTTTATAAAGTCTATTTTTTGCAGATCTCAAGATTCATCCTAGTTTAAAGTTGGATACAGTCAATAAATCTAATTGGTAAGTAGCAAAATTAGTAACTTTAGTAATTTTGGAAAAATAAGCATAGTTATTATTGAATTATTGAATTATTCTAAGGTCTTTTATATTCAGCTGACTTCTTTAAAGTTCATATATAAGCCAAAATGCTGCGAAACAAACATAAATATAATAGTAATAATATATATAAATATGAATTTATATATACCAAAATAAGAATACTGCTCTATTTTTATTTGATGTGCTTCTAATTGTCGATATAATATAGGCATATAAGTCATTGTAAACAATTGTTTAAATTAATTCTTAATTAGTCGAATAATAATGTTGAAAAAATAATACAATAGTTACAAGTGATGTAACATATGGAATAGCATAACGAGCACATTTGAAGTTTGTGCGACGAAGGAGCGGGAAGTTTGAAAAGTAAGTTATGCTATTCCTATTTTATATGTGCGACATGCAAGATTTTCTATAATGCTATTTGTCAAAAATTCAAGAACATTAAATTAATTAAATTTTCCATTATTTTTAGTTAAAAATTAATAGGATTAATCACATAAAGACCAATTGTGTTTTGCTAAATATAAACCAATATTCATTAGTATGCGAACTTTCATAAATGTCAGTGTAAAAGTTTAAATGCAGTATTTTTAAGCATATTTGAAATGCCCCATATTTGATGCCTAAACATTAAATCGAAATCATGTTTTTGAAATAAGGCCCTGACGATGAAAATACAACAGCGATCGGTCAATGGAAGTGATCAATTTTGTTAATCTCACAAAAATCGGAAAAAATGGCAAAAATCACGCAACCTTTATTTATTTAACAGCTTTATAGAAAATAACATTATTTATCGCAAAATGCAAAAATTGCACGCGAAAGATCCACTCTTCACTTGAGCACGTTTTGAGTTTTGTCCATAGGATACTCGGATCAAAAGATATCGAAAATTTATTGTCGAGTTGATACAATGTTTTTTAAATTTATTTCGCGCGCGTAACTGACATTCGGTTCAAGCATTGTTTCGGGTCGATTAGCACTATTTGTGTAGAATAAACGGGTCATTCTACACAAATAGTGCTATTGTGTGTAGTTTCTTAGTAAATCGATTACTCCCTCCTGAGGTTTTAGGGGGAAGCACGAGGGTAGGAACGGCAAACGTTTTTGCCTCTTTTTTGGGATCCCAAAGCTTGTTCTTCTTGTGACTAAGAAATCATCCAAGCAGAATGTTAAGAGAGCTGACGAACTACAATGAAAACATGGGGACATTACATAGATGACCTACGCAACAGATAGCAGGGAGTAGGGAAAACAAAAATGAAAAGTGATAATGAGATAGCCACGCAGCAGTCCAAAGAACGAATGTAAAGTTAGAAAGAAAAAAAGAAAAAATTACTCTGGCGAGAGGGTACGAAAAAAGCACACCTTAACTAACGCACACTTTTAAATTAGGTTAGCATTGGGCAGTTTAGTTAAGAAAATATAAAAACCAAAAAAAAACAAAAAATGCTTTCTGTCTAAGTCATCGCGGAATCTCTTGAATATAAAGTGAATTAATCAAATAAATTGAATATATATATATATATATATATATATATATATATATATATATATATACCCGTCAGATCTTTTATAACGACCTCAATGGTGGACTAGGCCCCTCAAGTAGATCAAATGTAGATCTTTTCGGGAAGTCTGAGCACCGAGGTCATGTGCAGCATACATGGGCTCGGTGGCCGGACCGCTCTTGGATGCTCAGCCGACGAAGAGAACAAAATTAATTTGGCCAAATCGGCGGCTGAGTGGCCGAGCACACATATATTTCAGGTCATTAATCCAGGTTGGTAACTCTCTGTTCGAAACACACACTTTTTCTTTTTTAGGGACTCAAGTCCCGATGTCAAGTTAGAGTAACTTAGTAAATAGGGAGAAAAACTGTTATGTGTGCTACCTCTACACGTGGCTGGACCACAGTCAAGTAAAATAGAGGGTGTTCCATTACCCATGACATACAAAGTAACATTCAGATCATAAGCCTCCTCACGTAAGTCACACGCTGAGGGGGATGGAGAAAAAGCCTGGGGGTCAGATAGGTACCACTTTAATAGTAAAGTGTGACCCGTTTGATCTTTGGACATGTAGATCCCACTTTACAATGGTATTATAAACATGTTCCTTAGGGTCAGGTTTAATCACTGTGTGTGTGTGTGTGTGTATGTGTGTGTTGTTCTTCTTGTTTTTAGAAATCAAATCTCTGACCACTGGACCATTGATTTACTCTTAAAAATGCTTACACTTATTATATGTAAAATTCGTCCGTAAATTACTTTTTTCTTTCTATAAATTATCTGTGTGTAAAAATTATTTGTGTTAATTATTTGAGAGTTTATTACGTATCTCATAAAAATAATTTATAAAAAATAAATATAGCCTGATGCCTCTATACACAAATGTATTATTTGCACTTCTTACCAGAATGACCAATTAAAATTATGGTAAATGTTACTATGCATAAGAAAAATTATTACTGATCTTCAGCTGGAGCACTAAATATATCTTCTGTAATACCACACACACAATATCTCATAAATCTTTGCTGTGCCAGAAATTATCTACCCACCAGACAATTTTTGAATTGCTAATAAGGCAATTGATACTTACGCGTAAGCGATTTTTGCATGTTTAACGTCAGATTGTATATGTAAGTTGAGGATATTAAATACATAAATTTCATAGGATACATTTTTCATAAACGTTTATTTAAAATTGGAAAAAACAATGTGTCGCCTTTTAAAAAAGTAACTGAAATTTATTGCTTTATTCAGTATGCAGAATGCAGCATTATGTTACTTACAAAAATATACAAAAAATTGCAAGCTCCCGTGGCGACACTTGGACCATGGTAGTTTTGGTTTAATAATACGGAAGATTAATGACCCAAATTAAATTACATTATTAAGAAGTCATGCACTCTGTAATTATAAACTCTACTCTTCAACATTTCTAAAAAATATTTTATTACAAAATCTATTACTTTTTGACATTGATTTTAAAGAAAAATGTTTGGTGTCAAAAAAACATTGTATATAAGTATAATTAATCTATCTATGAGTTTTTCTAATATGTACAAAACTAATAAAAAGTTCTAGGACCTTTGAATAAGTTGTCAATTCCACTTTTGTAAAAGCGTCTAATAAAACTGTAGATTGATTCATTTAATCACTAATGCAGTCAATTGATCCAAACACAATTTAATTTCGTTCTAATATGAATATTTGTTCAATTTTGGTGATATGGTCTCTCCATGTCTGAATCCCCGATTTATTAATTTATTTCACAACAAACACATTTTACAGAAAAAAATGTAATTGCAAGTATGAATTTTACATGCACCCATATAGAAATATATATATATATATATATATATATATATATATATATATATATATATATATATCTATATATATATATATATATATATATATATATATATATATGTATGTATGTATGTATATATATTTCTATATGGGTGCATGTAAAATTCATACTTGCAATTACATTTTTTTCTGTAAAATGTGTTTGTTGTGAAATAAATTAATAAATCGGGGATTCAGACAAGGAGACACCATATCACCAAAATTGAACAGCTTCGTTCCAGCTGTTAGGTTCGGTTAGATTAGATACAATAGTAAGAAGTACAAGTAGTGAGTTCATCTTCTTCCTCTTCTTCTTTTTTTATATCAACATTACTCTGTTTTTCAATGGGCCTTTAGTAAGTTATTCTGGATTTTTCTATTTTTCTAAGAGTTTTCATCTCTCTTGTTTCTATTTTTTTGTTTTCTCTTTGTGTCAGGCCGTGCTTCTGTCATAACTGTTTTGTAAATTTTGCCTTTCATTTCTTTCCTATTTCCCATTCTGTCTTTCTGTTTTTGTTACTAAAGTTATGATCGTTTAATCTTAGATATGTTTATATATAAAATAAGTTTTTCAGTAGTCTCAGAAATTGCGTAACAAATATTTGCTACCACATTTTCTATTCCGTACATGAAGGATTTAAATTATCTCGCTGTTTTGTGTTTCCTTTATGATACAATGTGTACTTTAATTCGCTTGATTGCTCTAAAACTTTTAGCTCGTAGAAATTCTGAATTCCCGATTTATATGTTGGCAAGATTATTCTAATCTAGAGCATTAAATCACTGTGAAGCCGTTGTTGTCGCTATAACATCGCTTTCAAATTTAAATCTTTTGGTGTCTTTGTTCCATTCTCATGTTGCATCTGAGGGACTTATCTTGGATATTTATGTTATCGTCTTTTCTTGTCAGTAACATGTACTTCTCAATAAACCGACCCTTCACAAATTAGGCACGTGAAGATCACGCCAATTTATTGGCTTAATGACGCCCGTAATGAATTTTCTCGTTGCTCGGTTTTTGTTTGCGTAGTTGGTTTTTTACTGCTTTTAATTTAAGATTAATGCGCAATTAGAGTTGTTTTTTAAATAACTTGAAATATACAAAGTTTCTTTTACTTGTTTTATTACGCTTTGTATTAATTATAAAATAATTAATTATACGATTATAAAGTAAAATGGTATTAGGAATGCTGTATACAAATTCTTAAACAAACTATTAGCATTAATAATATGTTGAATTGCAATAAGATTGCAGAAAAGACATTTGTGCAAGTTTAATAGCGACTGGGTGTAGTTTTGCGGAAAAGAATGTGAAAGTCTAAGCCAAATATTTAATTTTTTGTAGCTAAAAGGAATTGATATATGTGAAGCTTACTTCATACTTACTATTGAAAATTTTGTTTTTCTTCCTGATGTTTCAGCAAAGGGTAAAGAACTTGTTGATCTTTAGATATGATTAATTTCATATCTTCCAGATGTCTTTTTTATTTCTTCTTTTGTAATAAACCATTCTGAAATGTTTCGATAAAAGTAATGTTTTTTACTTTCGCACATCTCTACTCTCTTATGTCATTCAGTCATATATATTTTTTCTTCTCTGACAGCCGCCTGCTCTACGTTGGTCATATTTTTTCTTCTCTGTGAGTCAGTTTACTTATTATATATTTTCCATTGACTATTAGGTACACAAGTTTTAGGGATATAGAAGCCTTTGAAATGGGGTTATATAAAACAATGATGAAAATAATATATGCAGATAGAGTTAGGCACCAACCAAAGGAACAGAAGTAGTTGTTGAAATAAAATCACGAAAACTCCAATACCTTAAACACAAAAGTGTATGACTACAATGCCAGCTACTTCGAGTTATTATATAATGAAAACTTATTGCAAAAAAGAAGCTCATCTAACCAGCTTTTTAGAGCAACAGTAAATAAAATCTTTCAAAAGAAGGTGGCTCCTTAAAAGAAAAATAAAATGATAAAGATAAAAAAAGAAGAAGAAGTAGTAAGAACATTGGAAAGAAAATATATAATAATAATATAGCCTCAACATCAATAGAGCAGCGAATAAAAAAATCAAACTAGCATGTTAAATAACAAAATCCCGAACAGAAATGGTCAAAATGATCAAAGCAGAGTAAGTTGCAGATCCATTTTAAATTGGTAGTTGAACTTTTCTAGTCAATAGCGATCAGTCAATGGAATTGGTAAATTTTATTTTATATAGAGTGGGAGTACACATTCTTAGGGCCGTTAGGCAGTTCTGTCATAGATTTTGCAAATGTATTAAGACCGATGTTAAGTTTAGTAGATAATTTTTTTATAGGTTGTGAATATTATTCTGACCATATGCCTCTAATAGTGGAGTTGACCTTCGACGATGGCGGTCAGAGATCAACGAATAAAGTTTTGCCACTGCTTCCTAAAATTACTTGGAGTCAAACTGATTCGGAAAAACATAAACAAAGAATGTCTTGTGAAATTAATAGGGTGAATGAGTGGACTGATCAACCGGTGATAACTTTGGAGTTACTACAGCAATGTATAAAAAAGTCAGCACACAAGGGAGAATGTAAGCTTTTTATGGCAAAGGAGGAGTGTACAGAAAGCCAGCAATGGTTTGATGGTGAGTGCGCAAAAAAGAGGAAGCAAGTAATGTCATATCTCAGAATATCTAGAATAATTGGATCAACTTCTGCAACGAACATATACAGGAACGTTAAACAGGAATACAAGGACCTTTGTGACTTAAAAAAAAAGAAATACAAAAAATTCAAAAAATTTTGGAAGGCTGTTAGACTGTATAAGTTTGGAAGTTCGGCCATTGGGGAAGGTATTAACTTAAAAAGTTTACTGCAACATTTTGCAAGACATTTGAATACGCAGATAACGGCGAATACTGTGTTGTATGCAGAACCGTTTATCCTCAATGAATATTTAGATCTGCTGTTTAGTATGGAAGAACTTCAAATAGCATTGGATTCTTTAAAACCAAATAAAGCACCAGGAGTGAATAGAATTGCTGCTGAGTTCTACAAGTTTCTTTCAGAAAACGAAAAGTGCTTGTAGTTGGGCTTGCTAATAATTTTTTCGTCAAACCAGATTTTCCTCAGGGTTTTATGATACAATAATTTTTTCTCTTTATAAGAAAGGAAACATAGAAAGTGCAGAAATTTATCGAGGTATTAGCTTCTTAAATGCAATAACCAAACTCATTGCGGCATTGACTTTAATCAGACTTACTTCGTGGGTACAAAATAATAACATTTTAAATGAGGTCCAGGAACTATATAAAACCGGCTACTCGACTGTAGCCAACATTTTTAATCTTACGAGTATAGTAAAAATCCAACATGCACGCCGGGTAAAAAATGTTTATACATTTTTTGTGGACTTTAGTGCGGCTTTTGATACAGTTGATCTGCGGGCCCTTTTTTACAAGTTGAGTCACTTAGAATTATCTACTAAAGTGCTGAATTGAAAGATTAGGTGGTGTGATCAGGGGATCTTGGAAACTGAATGATCGAGTATTAGAGGTAGTGAATAACTATAATTATTTGAGAATGATACTAACACCCAAATTGTCGTTTAAAGCTCATCTAAAAAAGCGCTAGAGTTTGGCAAAAGTGGTGATTCGCACGGCTTGGAGTAGTTTAGTGTCCAAGGCTGATGTAGCCTTTTTGGCTTAAGTAACAGTGTATGACGTGGTAAGATCAATTTTGACTTACGGATCTCAGGTATGGGGTCTTTTTGAGTACGGTGAGGTGGAAATAATCAGAAGATTTTATATAAAAAAAATGTTTTCTTATCCAAGGTATTGTCCTAATTTTATGTTTGATTCGGAGACAGGTATTGCTTGAGTCAGCCTATATTCGATGAATTTACATATAAAATGGTGATGGATACATGGTGATCTCCAAAAACCCTGTTGACAACATACAACTTACATTGGAGGGTAAACCCCTAGAGAGAGTCGATAAATATAAATACCTCGGAGCAATTATAAACTCACAGTTAGATCAAGAGCAGGAGATAAAGGTCAGAATAGAAATAGCTCGAAAAGGCTTTATAAAATACAAGTCAATGTTTACAAATAAGAAATTGAGTATGACCATCAGATTGAGGTTCGTCGAATGTTATGTTTGGTCGCAACTACTATATGGGTTAGAAGCTTGGACTCTGAAAGCCCAATCTATAAAAAAATTGGAGGCATTCGAAATGCGGCTATATAAGCATATTTTGAAGATTCCTTGGACTGCAAAAGTCTCAAATGAGGAAGTGTTAAGACGAGTTAGACATGGCAGAAAGCTTATGAACACAATTAAAATAAGAAAAAGATCGTATCTGGGCCACATATTCCGAAACGATAAATACTCTCTGCTACAAGTCATCATGCAAGGTAGAGTAGAGGAAAGAAAAGGCTTGGGAAAAAAGAAGAAATCTTGGCTGAGGAATATCAGAGATTGGACTAACCTCAGTGTTGAACAGATATTTCACGTGGCAAAAGATCGACAAGCGTTTGAAGAAGTGATCGCCAACCTTCGTTAGAAGACGGCACAAGAAGAAGAAGAAGAAGACATATAAAATATGTTAAAAAAATACTAGGATATTTAAATGATAGGTTGCCAAAATTTCTTTTGAAAGAAATGATGAGAGCAAGGTGTGGCTGGTGGAAAGGTTGGATGAGAATGGGAGAAAAATGTGGTATTGAGGTAAGGTGTGAATGGGAATGGAGAGATAGCTGGCCTAGTATGATTAAGAATGTGATAGAAAAATAGAAGGAGGAAATACAGCGTCAAGCTGAGAATAGGGCACTCGAATCAAATTTCTGTGGACACTACAAAGAACTGTGGGAAGAAGGAGTAAACATGCATTATCTACAGGAAAAGGAAAATTTTGGGGACATCCAATGGCTGTTCAAATTAAGATGTGGAGTTCTATATTTTGATGTGTAACTTTGCTCAATGTGTAACACAAAGGAAAGGGAAGATGTGATACATTTTATGGGAAAATGTTCGTGTTGAGACAGATTAAAGGTTAAAGTGGTTGGCTTGGTAGAAATGAACTTAGTAGAGTGGAAGTAGTTACTATGATGAGACAGGGACAGGCTGAGTTAGCATGTTATTCTAGGAAGGCATAGTCGTATAGGTATGAGTTAGTGATTCTATGTAATTACTAAATCTATTTGTATCTTGTCATTTTGGACTTGAAGATCTTTAACAATATATTTCAGGTAATTTTTAGTTGGAAAAACCTGATCTTGAATGGCAAGTAGGAAACCCTCAGTCTCGGGAAACATCGTTCATGATGTCAACCAATAGTTCGACGCTGTATTGTCGACATATTCTTGGTTGATTTCATTGATATGTCGCCCATGCAGAGGTTTACTCATCCAGGTGCGCATTTTTTCTTGCTGAGTCAGGTGGTTTATGCGCATTTCTTGTTCTCTCAGTTTAAGCGGCGTCGTATCATCTACTGCGCAAATTGCTCGATGTAAAGTAGATGTCTCAGCCTGTACCTGAAAATAAGATCTTAAATTAGCAATTTGTTTATCTAATTGCTCACCTATATCCATAAGTCCTCTTCCCCCTTGATACCGCGGTAATGTTGTTCTCTCTACTGCACTACGTGGATGATGTTTTTGCGACTTTGTGAGAAGTGTTACCTTCCGCTGAAGACCCTCTATATCCGTTTTTGACCACTTTATAATACCAAATGACTAGCTCAGCGCGGAACAGGCGTACCTATTTAATGCCTTAAACAAATTTTTACTATTAAGATATGGCCGATTTAGTTGTCTTACTCTTCGCACGAACTCCGAAGTTAGTTCCGTTTTCATTTGTTTATGGTCAATTTCCCGCGCTTGTTTTACTCCGAGATATTTGTACATATCATTTTCACCCATTGACTCGATGTTTTGGCCATCTTGCATATCGAAACCTCCGGGCTGAACCTTTCCTCTGACTATATTTAGTATACGGCACTTGTCTAGTCCAAAATGCACACTGATATCATTTGAGAAATTTTCTACAGTTTTTAGCATCTCATCTAGGTGGTTTCGAGTGGAAGCCATTAATTTTAAATCATCCATATACAACAGAAGATTAAGCTTCGCTACAACAGTGTTGTTATTTTTTATGCTAAATCCTGAGTCAGTAGAATTCAGCAGCGGAGATAGTGGGTTCATCGCTAGGCAGAACCAAAGTGGACTCAACGAGTCCCCCTGGAAAAGGCCCCGGTTAATAGGGATATCTTCAGGTTCGATATTAATTTCACCAGATATTTGAAGGTGAATTTTAGTCTTCCACTCTGCCACTATATGCTTCAAAAAGGTCACGAGATTATCATCGACTTTATATATTTTCAATATATCTATAAGCCATTAATGCGGCACTGAATCCAATTGAATCAAATGAATTATTGTTATTATTATTATTATTAGTACATAAACAGCTTTCACTCCTTCTAAGGGACAAATTCAATCATTTTAAATGCAAGCTTTACCTTACTGTTATACATTGTTATTATTGTTTAGTCTAGTGCGAAGTGTTACTCAATAGAATATACACATTTAGTTTATTACTATAAAATTTATATGAATATTTACTTTTAGTTTATTTTTTATTAATTTTAATGACCTTGTTAGATATAATGAGCCTTAGCGTAATTTTTTATATATTAGAGAATATTATTTCTTTGCCAACCCTCCTGACGGCATGTGACAAGGAGAACAAATGTCACTTAAAGAAAATATTGTATTCTATTTTTTTATGAGAATTAAAAAGGCATTATTGATTGATTGATTGGTAAATTTTATTGATCTCATAAGATGGCAAAAATCGCTTAACGTTTATTTATTTAACAGCTTTATAGAAACTGACTTCATTTGCAGCAACCTGCAAAAATTTTGTACAAAAGCTGCACTCTTCACCTTTAAAACAAATTTTGATTTTGATCGATGGGAAACGCTGATCAAAAGTCATCAAATTTTTACCTTTGTTTCAAAATATTGAAACAAAGGTAATATTATGTGAGGGACACCAACTAACAACAGTATTGTTTAATATCGCTTTGGAAACAGGGGTCAGAAAAACTAGGATAAAACGGCAAGTAAATATTTAAAAATAGTCTGCAAACTTATACTTATGTCTTCGCAATAGTCTTCGCAAATGATTTAAGTTTAATAACAACAAATCAAAGATAATTAAATAAAACTCATCGAAAAGCAAATAATAAAGTGTTAATTTTACGTGTTTCCGTTTTATTATCAAAATCATATTTGGTTAACTAAGATGTAAACAAGTAACAGCCGGTGAGAAAGATATATAATTAAATTTACCAACAAGATATATATATATATATATATTTATATATATATATATATATATATATATATATATATATATATATATATATTACATCCTATTATTGTTCAACGGATATAATAATATTGTATCAAGAAAAAACCAAGAACTTTTCAAGAAATAAATCGTCCTACAGTCAGTCGTGAGTTTTCCAGCTAAATTTTAATCATTGTTATAAGATTTTGAAATAGAAATCAAACACAATTTCCTTGTTACGAAGTTATTATCCGGTATATCTTCCCATGAGCAGAGTAAATCCCCTATTGAAAATATAAATCCAAAATTTCATTTCCGGTTATCACGAACACTATACAATCTAAATGAAGCCGTTTTCCAAATGAACAGTTGATTACCCATCCTTTAAGTAGAAAATTATTATCTAGACGTTGGGCAAATTTTAACAAAAAATAATTCAATGTGGTTCTACTCCCTTCGTGCTATAGAAATGTATTAACCGACTTGCATTCAACTAAGTAAACGACCCAAACAATTTGGGGGAAGATTCTTGCCGCTGTAACTTTTTAAGCTTAAAAAATATGCAAATAATGTAATAAAAATCTTACAGATATACACTTTACCCTAGTAAATATAGATTTTTTAATTAGTGTTAGTAATATTAAACAAATTTTGAATTTTTCTAGTTTTATTGCCTGCTCTTCGGTCCAGTCAAACTTTGAAACTTATAATTGTTGACACTAAAACAAAAATAAAAATCTGTTATATATAACTACATATAAATTTTTTGTTCCTTGCCATTTGAATGTTCGCTTTAAATATAAATCAGAAAATACACTGCCGTTTTACAGACTTTGAAAAAGCAGCTTTGAAAAATTATTGTAAGTTGATACGTGATAAACTTTTTATGGTTTATTTCTAATTCACAGTTTCTGAGAAGGTAATATCGCAGAATAAATATCAATCAGAATGTCCACTCTCAGACTCGAATTGAGAAATTTGTGACAAGCTACGACAGAACTGTAATTTAAATTTTTAGAGATTAATAATTTAGTACATTTGAAATAATTTAATATATTCTTCAACTAAAAGTACGAATAAAATAGTGCATATTATGTCTATAGTTGCCGTAAATAAATTAAACCTGGTTCATTTTTCTATGCACACAAGATAAAATGTCACTGAACAGCACTGGTTCCGACTAAAACATGGCTGATTTCGTCTGCGCGAACGAGATGCGCGGACTTATTTCTTTAAGTAGAGCTTTTTAAATGTGAGCTTTGTTATAGTCTAGCATATGACCGGTGTTTTCATAGTGCTCAACTACTGCACAAGTATTTTTTTCCAAGCGGTAATCATTCTATGTTCTGTGATGCGTTGTTTTGGTCATTGTGATGTTTGGCCAATGTAGCTATTTTGACAATCTAGACACGGTATTTTATAAACAATATTACTTTTATATAAGGTTGGTACTGGGACTTTGACTTTTGAAAATAGTTGTTTGCTGTTCATGGTATTATATTTAGCTATACTAATATTAGGAACATTTTTGAATATGGATAGGAGAGAATGAGTTAGATCATTAATGAGGGGGAGTTTTTTTATATTTGATTGATTTGTTGTTAGAAATTATGGACGCGCCCACCACAGAAATTACTAGTATAAATAAGTTTTTTTTTTAATTTGTTTAAGATGTTAAGAAGCCGTTGTTACGAAAAATTTTGTATATTGTGTCCAGATCTTTTTGTAAAATGTTGTCATTAACAATGGTTATTATTCTGTTTTTCATACCTAGTACGGTATTATATTTGTGACAGGTGGTATGATTTGAATAGTTATTTATATACCTGCCTTATTTAGACACCCGTCAAAAATAGAATACCGTACTAGGTATAAAAAACAGGATAATGTCCATTATTGATGACAACCTTTTACAAAGAAATCTGGACACATTATACAAAACTTTTCGTAACAACGGCTATCCTAAACAAATTTTAAAAAACTTATTTTCTGCAGTAATTTCTGTGATGGTCCCGTCCATAATTCTAACAACAAATCAATCAAATACAAAAAGTCCCCTTTATTAATGGTCTAATTTATTCTATCATATCGATATTCAAAAATGTTCCTAATATTAATATAGCTAAATATAATATCATGGACAGCAAACAACTATTTAAAAAAAAAAACAAAGACCCAGAAACAACCTTATATGAAAGTAATGTTGTTTATGAAATACCGTTTCTAGGATGTTAAAATAGATACATTGGCCAAACATCACAACAACGCATCACACAACATTAAAGTGATTGCCGCTTGAAAAAAAAATACTTGGGAAGTAGTTGAGCACTATGAAAACACTAGTAATAAGCTAGAGTATAACAAAGCTCACATTTTGGTACAGACTGATAACTACAAAAGCAGATTATTTCTTGAAATGTGGTATGGTGTGTTTTGATTTATTTTGTAAAGTAAGACTGCATGCCATACTTTATTAAATGCTTTACTTATGTTTGGAAAGGCTGCACTACAGTATCTTTTGTCTTCTTGGCCATCGTTGATTTTTTTTACCACACAATGAATTTGTTTCACGGTGCCATGTTTGTTTTGCGAAACCAACTTGATGGTCAGGTATTAGTTTTCTTTCATTGATTTTCTCCATCAGTTAAGTATGACTTTCTCTAGTTGTTTTGACAAAATTGGCAACAAACTTATTAGTCTATACGGGTTTAGTTTTACTGAGTTTTGTCTGGTTTCAGAATCATTATTATTTGACTAATTTTTCAGAGATAGGGAAAACAGTTTTATTATAATGATGCGTTGATTATTTGCTGGAATGCTTTTATGGCTATAACATTATAGTTTTACCACTTCTTAGATCATAACCGATGCTTTTCTTAGGGTTTCTTTCTTTTATTAGACAATTGATTTCTGTAATGTTAACACTCCTATAGGGTACAGTCCTCTCTCTATAACGATTTGCAAGGGACCGGGAATTTTCATCGTTATAAGGAGAGATCATTATACAGAGAGAGAGAGAGAGAGACAAAATGTCGTACTGTAATATGTATTAATAATACTATATTGAAAATAACCTATTTTAATTTAAAAAAATTATCAAAACGAATATAAATGAATGGCCACTGTATTGTACACCACATAGATTTGTTAAAGACAATACAGGTAAAAAAATTACTGTACAATTAAAACATTAAATGATGTATCCTCTATATGAATTTTTCACTATGTAACAAAAAACAAAGTTTGTTTAATTTACTGTTTGTATCTTGAGAACGATTTCCGAAGTTGAAATTGAAATGTCAATAAACGTATTTTTATCCTTAATTGTGGCTTATTCCAAGTTAAATAGTAATTAATCTAATGGCAGGTTGTCTTCATCATCAGTCAATCCTTGATATTAAAGCCATTCTGCGTGTTTGAAAGAATGTTTTATTGTATTGCTCGTCACCGTGTCCCAGGATTGACTAATCATTAGGATGGCATCAAGAATGTTTACTTTAAGATCGCCATTGTTCTCAACCATTTCCATCAGAAGTCTTCTCCTGTAATGGCTTTTCAAACTTTTGATGACACTTTAGTTAATCGGCTGAAGGACACTCCTTGTGTTTGCTGGCAGAAAACAAAGTTTAATGTTTTGAAGGTCGCACAAAACAGGATGAGCAAGACAATTGTCTACAAGCAGAAGATTTTTTTCCCTTTAAGCCCGATAGCCCACTTTCTTATCGCTAGATAGACCGGTAGATTTTTTATGTTTTTAAGGCAACATGGGTTTTTAGACTTCGCTATCACTAACAATTTTCGCTTCACCGAACCTGTCATGTTAGTGGCCACTAAAACTGTAATGCGTTCCTTAGAGAGCTTTCCAACAACGCACTTTTTCTTATTTAAATTTTAAAGTTCTGTTTGGTGTCATTTCAAGAAACAATCCAGTCTCATCAGCATTGAAAATGTCGTCTGACGCATATCGTGCCTTCAGTCCAGGCCATACGTTTTCTAACCAATCATCCGTTATGTTTTTGTTAACATCGCGAGCCTCTCCGCTGATTTGCCCGTAGGTGATCTTGTGCCGCAGCTTCCACTTGCTAAGCCAACCCTTAGTTGCGTTGAAATTCCCAATTTCAAGCTCAGTTGCAAAAAAACTAAGCTTTTGTGTTGACCACAGGCCTAGAAAATGGAATATGGTTCTCAAATCTTCGTGCTGAGGTTTCCGCAACTTCTTCCTGCTACCGCCCTCCATCTCCGCTTAAGGCCACTTTTTTCTGTCCTTCCGCATCGTAGCCATAGTTGACTGAGACAGCCTTGTACGACGAATGACATCCGATTGCGTTTCACCTTTCTCTATTGCTAGAGTTATTGATAACTTTACGCTTTTTCGAAAACATGTTGACTGTTGACACACTGAGACACAACTCAAACTGGAAATGAATAGTCGTCAATAGATGTCAACATCTGTGTGATAACGTTAGGAACGCTGCCCCAACTGGTGCACTGACTCAACGAGTCTAAACTTAAATACAATAACACATTTTTTATCGACTATTTAACGCCGAAAAGTCATAGCTATAAAAAGATAACGATATCGGTATAGAGAAAGAATTAATACATTGTGCTTATGACGAACCAACCAACGTTTACTATTTTCATCATTATAGAGGAATTATCGTTATATAGTGAATCGTTATAAAGAGAGACTACTGTAATTCTATTTAATAAGGTGCTTGAATGTAATCAGACATTTTTTGTTGTTATTCGATTCGTGGGATTTAAATAATTTAATGAAATTATTTGTAAATATTCCGGCTTTTTCGGTGTCAGTTATTGCCCATTCATCGCTATGTTTTTGAATAGGTGGGGTATGCCGTTGAGGTCTTTTGATTTTTTTATTGCTTTCTACAAGCAATAATCGGTGTTTTCTGTAGCTGTCAGTTGACTCAAGATTTTATTTACAGATAGATTTTTTACAGCAGTTCTTTTAGTTCTTTGGAAGATTTGTTAAAAGTTTTTGCCTATTTCCTTTATCTATATTTCTTCTTCTTAGGGTGCCTGTCTGTTCCGAACGTTGGCGATCATTCTGACTATGATGACTTTATTGGTTGCTATACGAAATAGCTGTATTGAGGTCTTTCTATACCATGCTCTCAGATTAGTAAGCCAGGAGTCGTCATGGGCCACCTTTTCCTTCAATTTTATCTTGCAAAATGCATTGAAGTAGCTCGTATCTAACTTGATTTCTCATTATATGTCCCAAGTACTGCAGCTTACGACCCTTCACGATGTTGACCAAATCCACGGTTGTGTTCATCCCCCGCAGTATCTATATTTAACGTTTAGTAATAAATACAGCCACCAAAAAACTTTTACTGCATCTCATTTGAAGTTTTCAGTTTTTTCAATAAACTAACCAAGTCTTTTTTAAATTTTTTGGTAAAATATAATGATTTTAACTTAAAAAAAATATATAAAAATCGGACAGTTTCTACTTAAATTGTTAATAAAAAAAATATTCGAAATAAATTTGGATCAATTTGAATTACTTTTGTTATTCTACCCATATAAAACTCAAACTAATTGTTAAGTAGCAGTTATGGTAACTGTCAAAAAGGCTGTATGTTTGCTTATTTTCCTGGGATATAAAATCTGTTTAATTACATCTGTAAGTTTGTCATATTATTGTGTGCTATTTTCTAGTAAACCAAGAAATTTCTTCAGAAACGCTTATTGCATAATGTTAAATTGTATTCAGTGTTTGGTATTATTAATATAGCTCTGTACAAAACCCATAAAACACTATCAATTATAGTTGAATGAATGGGGGGTAGGCCGGATCTATTTCAAACAAATAAACACTTTTTTATTAAGGGCGAGGTCCTCTTAACAATAGTAAGGGTAAATTATGATTTAAGCATACCTTCCCTTTATCCATTGTTGAATTGTCTTATTCATTACGGAACTTGATTTGTGGTATGAAATTATTTAACCTATACTCGTAAACAACTGATACAAAAGGGGAATAAACTGACCCGATATCTTTCTTGTTCAGGATGGACGACACTATACAATACAAACTTTGTGTGTATACACACTGTGTGTATTTGAATGGTAAATTTGCGGCCGCAAGAAGAGTTATGATGCATTGTATTTTTAGACCTCAAGTACTAATCTAAGGTTTTACCTGGTGTTGAGTGTGGTGCTTTATTAAGTATATTCAAAAGTTGAGGATGTGATGTTTTATGGTTTTAACAGTTTAAGTTAAAACCACATTTGTTAGGTGTAAAATTATTTTTTACAAAATTAACAAGTTAATATAATATATTAAAATAGGTAAAGAAATAATAAATAAGACTTACTCCCAATAAATTTAATTTAACTTTTCAGACGACCGGTTTCACTTTCCACAATATGCAAAGCATCTTCAGGTCTCGATACAAAGTTAAATAAATGCTGAAATAATAAAAAAAACCCATATTATTGTGTTGTCTAATAAAGATAAACAAATTAGATGTTATAAATTATAATAATTATGCCAATATTACATGTCTGTGGTTTTACAAAATGAATAAAAGGAATAAAAAGTTATAAAAAAGTTTTAACAGACAAGGTAAGACCCACAAATTGTTAATAAAATAGTTTATTAGATTGTAATAAATTAATAAATGAGCAAATAAATAAATATTACTTACATGCCGGTACTCTATTAATTGATGGATGCTAGAACATGGTTGAAACTATCATTTATTGTTGAATGGAGAACTTAAGTCTGCTATTGTAGTTGTTTGACAATAAACGGGAAGTTCTTGAGGAGATAGATTTGATCCAATAAAGTAGAGATAGGTGTAATGTGATTGCTTGTTAGATGAAAGTGATGTTATATACCATTGTACTATTTAAAAGTTATTTATACTTATTCAAGAGATATATTTATGAAATGTGTGTTATTTATTGAGTATTTGTTTTATGAAGGTGACAGTTTTATGACAATGAATAAGCTTAGATGTACAAATTGTGTGGGTGTGCAATTCTTTCAACTTGTAATTATCAAATTTCTTTGATAAAGTTCTATTGGCAAAATGGTAGATTATTGCAAAGTCGAGTATATAAAATATTAAAGTATTAAAGTTAAAACCATTAAGGACAATTTAAACACACTAAAACAGAAAAGACTTAGAAGGGACGAAACAAACATTAAATTTAAAAAGGGGGAAGGACTTTTATGCACTACATCTCAGTCTTGGACACAATGAGTTTTTATGTTATCTATTAGATTTTAGAGGTAAATTTGATAGATGTAGGTTAACCTACATCTGTCCTGTCCGCCTACAACTACAATAGCAGACTTAAGTTCTCCATTCAACAATAAATGATAGACCATCTTCTACCATCCATCAATTAATAGAGTACCGGCATGTAAGTAATGTTTATTTATTTGCTCATTTATTAATTTATTACAATCTAATAGACTATTTTATAACAATTTGTGGGTCTTACCTTGTCTGTTAAAACTTTTTTATACCTTTTTATTCCTTTTATTCATTTTGTAAAACCACAGACATGTAATATTGGCATAATTATTGTAATTTATAACATCTGATTTGTTTATCTTTATTAGACAACACCCTAACATGGTTTTTTTTTTATTATTTTAGCATTTATTTAACTTTGTATCGAGACCTGAATATGCTTTGCATATTGTAGAAAGCGAAACCGGTCGTGTGAATAGTTAAATTAAATTGATTGTAAGTCTTATTTATTATTTCTTTACCTATTTGAAATGGACTCACACAAGCAACACATTCATGATTTATAATATATAAAGTCTCAGAATAAGTAATAAATACAGTGATAGCAAAATATAGTGTGTCGTCAAATTATTAGAGACACTAAGATGATTTTTTAATTTTCTAGTTAAACTGAATTTTTTTAGCAAATTGTTGGCTTTAAGGCTTGCATCTATTTTTTGTATAAAAGAGTGTGGTATTACGGTCGCAATCAGTTCTGTTAGTAAAACCATTTATTTTTTTCGCAAAAGAAATTGTCACATAAAATCATTGATTTCAATATTTAGTGATGCAATCCTTTGCTACAATTATAGCTTCTACGCGTCAGGGCATGATCTAATTACAAACCTCTGCATTGTGTTTTATTTTTGGGTTATGATGCCATTTTTTAATAAAAACTTCAATAAACTCTTTGTTGTAATAACGTCTTTGGCGATCTCCCGTTTGGTTAACTCTCTTCTTCTTCATGTGCCGTGCTCGATTATCGAGCTATAGCTATCAAATTGACTATAGTAATTTTGTTGACGGCAGCTCGGAAAACAGATGCACAGGATCTGTTAAACCAATCTCTCAGGTTTCTAAGGCATGACGTTCTTCTTCGACCTGCCCCCCTTTTTCCGTCTACCTTGCCTTGTATTATTAAATTGAGTATATTATATCTCTCTGGATGGCGCATCTGTCTATCTATCTATCTATAGCCCAAAATCTATTCATTTGTTGAATATAGGCCTCTCCCATTTGTCTCTGTCTTCTGTTTGTCTTTTCCACATTGGACCTGCGCTTTGCTCAATGTCATCTTTCCATCTCATTTGCGGTCGACCTCTTGACCTTTCTGCAGTATATGGTCTCCAGCGGCCAATTTCTTTATTCCATCTTCCATCCTGATATCTTTCATTATGCCCAGTCCATTTCCATTTTAATTTCAATGCATTTTCGACAGCGTCAGTTTTTTCGGTTTTGCATATTATCCACTCGTTCCTCTTTTTATCTCATCGTTATTCCCAACATTTGTCTTTACATAGCTCTTTAAGTTTCATAATAAACTTTGGCCATATCATGGCCAAAATATTCAAGTTTGCAATTTTTAACTGTTTCGACGACTTCTGTAGCTTTTCCCATCCGATGCAAAACAACTTCGTTACGAACTCTATACACCCAAATTATTCGTAGGATTCTCCGATACACCCAGATTTCAAAGGCTTCCAGTTTCTTGAGAAGTGTATCCGTCAAAGTCCAACCTTCGATACCATATAAAAGAGTAGAGAACACTAATTAATCTAATTTTACTACTACTACTAAGGATTTTCACAGTTTTCATTCCAGTCTCCATCTCGCAGGGTTCTTTTCTCCATAGCCTCGTCGATTTCGTCTCTGAATGACCTTCGGGGTCTTCCTCTCTTTCTTCTTCCGATCGGGCTCCATTCTGTGATTTTGTTTATCCAGCATCCTCTGTCCGCTCTTCTGACGTGGCCGTACCAGGATAGACCTACTATGGATAGATATACCGTACTACTCTAATTTTCAGACTTAAAGTAATATTGTTTCCACATTACAGTTTCTTCATCTTAAAGAATGCAGCTCTGGCCTTCTCTATCCGTATTCTAATTTCTTTGCTCATGTCCCAGTTCTCATTTAGATTACAACCAAAGTAAGTGATACTGTTAGTTCTCTCCAGTTGTTCACCATAAGCTGTTACCACTTCCGGTTGTATTGGCGTTTTACTGACGACCATCACTTATGTCTTTGCGGTGTTTAGCTTAAGGCCATATTTATCATACGTTGTGGTAATCCTATTAATTAGATGTTAAATTTCTTCGTAATTGCTTGCAATTAACACTTTTTGCTTACTTATTAGTCCGAAATCTTGGTCACAGGTAAGATAAGAATGTCCGCTGACTTATGATCAATATTTTCATTGATATACATTGATATGTATATACATACATTGATCGAAATATAATACATTTTTTGTTGTAACATTTTTAAAATAATGCAGTAGACAGGATCCTATTTCTTGAGGTCCTCTTAATGCTTGTGTCTCGTTCCAAACATACATATGAGCATTATTAGTAGCCAAATTATGGACTCCTAAGACCACAACTGGCGTTTATAGTAGGAAATTCCAGTGCTGATAACTGGTGTGGACAACGTTCGCATTAAGTCAAATGCCTAATTTCTTCAGGATTTTGTTTTGCATACTCTGCATCTTATTTTATACTACATCTAGCACGGTCTGCTTTTCGTTGGTGAACCTCTAGTGTTACTTCAAATTTACGTTTTTCTGCTTGAACTGTTGAGAACTTTATTTTATTGTTGTACAAATCACATTTTTTGCACAAATCCGTAATTGGTGCATGGAATCCAATATTAAATTGGGTATTTGATATTTTTCGAAATATGTGGAATGAGACAGGATTACTAGTATGTTCTCCTTTGTAAAAGTTATACAGGATTCCTAAAAACCGGTCTATCCTACAAAGAAGATGGTTAGCCCACTCTTGCATTCTTTTACGTATTTATATATTGAACAATTTTGGTCTATTCCACAACTTCGTGGGTTAGCCCAGTCGTGTTTTCAAATTTTTGTTATTATCTATAAAACAAAATCACCTTACTGGAGAGATTTATGTTATAATATACGAAAATGTTGGTTAGAGTTATAGATTGATTGCAATCTATAACTCAATTATCAACAAAATGTTGGTTAGCTCACTCTTGCTCTCATAGCCTCAATTTTTGTGGGTCATATAAAACGTACGACAAAATATACGTTTTGTCCAGTGTATACACACTATGTTTTCCCTTTGTTTTTTACCTCATTTCTAATTCAGAGTCTTGAGTTGTATGAAGTTTGTTTAGTGATTTTTTTTTTATTATGGAGGAAATACGGCTGCTTTCTTTTATTTTTTCAACTATAACGATACTACGTCTGAGGAAAAAGAGGAAGAAGAGAAAAAAGACAATATGGTCAAAAGAGTGGCTTCTAAAAAGAAGCCGGTATTCCCACGTCTAGTTACTAAAAGAACTGAGATTCAAACCAGATGACTGGTGCAATTATTTGCGAATGGACACCTCAGCCTATTTTCAATTGCTAGAGTTGATAACACCATACATGTTGAAACAAGATACCTGCATGAGAAAAGCCATTATACCACATGAAAGACTCACAGCAACTCTCAGATATCTTGCAACAGGACGCAGCCTCAAGGACTTAAAGTTCACAACCATAATATCCAAACCAGCGTTACGCCAAATAATTTCTGAAACCTGTAATACAATCTACTTGGTTTTAAAACAGAACTACTTAAAAACTTTTATACAATTCAATAAATTCCCCGAGAAAATCGTGGATGCATTGCCGCAAATCTGACATTATTAGGCTTTTTTTGGGAAAAACGAAGCGAACTGCAGTGGAGGTAGTCCTCAACTGAGTCAAGATCGGACGATTTGTCTGAACATGTATTTTCATGTTTTATCCTATCAGTTCTCGCAAAACTATGCTCCTCCCATATTTTCGGCGATCTGACCTTGGATTTCATTTCGATTCGACAAGACGTACGTTTTGCTGTTTACATGCCACGTTTTAATGTATAGGATTTGTCCTATCCGACAAAACGTACAATAAGATGTAGCGTGAAAACCCGCCTTTTATACTCAACAAATTGCTTATTTTAAACCTTATCCATTTCATTTTCTAGTTTATCACATTACTGCCATATATCACTGTGACA
Organism: Diabrotica balteata; assembly: GCA_918026665.1. Taxonomy (NCBI): domain Eukaryota; kingdom Metazoa; phylum Arthropoda; class Insecta; order Coleoptera; family Chrysomelidae; genus Diabrotica; species Diabrotica balteata. The sequence goes on along the minus strand of OU898281.1, from coordinate 104,217,901 downwards.
TTCTCGAAAATTAAAGATGTAGTGTTTATTTATAAAATTGTTTTAAATGGTTTGATAAACTTGACCTGCTGCTACAACTATGAATTATTAATGTAGATGCGAAATCGCAAAAGAAAGACAAAAAAGATAAAAATAGTTAATAAATCCAAAGCCTACACTGCGTATTCTAAGAGATAAATAATTGAAGAATAAATTTAGCGAATCAACATCAAATATAATTTATTAATCAAACAGATTAAAACTCTCTCTCTTATACAAAATGCTAAAAAATGTCGTTCTAAATGCATATTGTGGTAATTTAATAACGTTGATTGATTACGCCAATATTTATTCAGCGTAAAATTAAATAAGTTGCAAGTGGAACACTGCAGAAATAAAAAATACTGGAAATCATAAGCAGCAACGAAAAAAGAAATTTGATATTTATCTTTGCTACAGGGTAGGTGCAGTTAATTAAAATGAATTAAAATATGATACAAATTAATTACGAATCAAGATAAACAGGAAAATAAAACAAAATGAGTACATTTTTTAATGTTTATTATAAATTGGTACATAATGTTTTTATTGTTTACGTATCAGATCGAAATAAAATTTAAAACAAAAATTTCAATTCTTTAATTTACTGGGCATCTATCTCTCAACTTTTGGAGATTAGTCTATTATTTAAAATTATGAAAAAATACGATACCCAATACACCTGATAACAACAATTATTAATATGTCTCTACAGAAATACAAATATCACCAATAAATACAGTCAAACAAAACAAAACCAATAAAAGGAAACAATGACTAAAACATAACTAACAAGTGTATAGTGTATAGTATGCCACCCCCCACTCTTTAATGTATATAAATACACATATGTATATATCGTCGGTGACCTGGCAAATTCTTCTATCTGCATTTTTTATAAAAATAAGTTATCGATGAATTCGGAATCTGCTTACACCAACGATTCGTCCGTACAAGTCCTATGAACGAGAAAAATGTCTAAATATATAAAAACGCTACTTGTAATTTCTCCTATATAAATTCACGCAATAAACTATTATATTTTTTAATTTATTAGTCCTATTGCATACAAATGGTAATTTATAGGTAAAATGAACAACTTAAAATATATGTACACTTTTATTCCAAACAAACTTTATTAATAAAATATTAACTGGCCATTTTAAATAGGAAAGTGTCTAGAAAAAGTTTATCAGCCTATTCATTATATAAAATTATTAATTCTCGGACATACAATTAAATTTATAATTTAGTTTAAATTACAAACAGAAATTTTAATGGGTGGGTATTTATATAACATGTTTTTTGCAGATGTCGCGTTCGGACAAAATTTTAAAATTAGCAAGAGAAAAGTGGGAAATCGAGTCAGACTTTGATGAACCTATGATAACTGACTTAACTGCAATTTGCGACATGCCTATAATATTTCTAGATAACAGGGTGGACAATCCTTTCCCTAATAAATTGGATGTAATAAATTCTCCCCTACGAGCAACTTACCTACCGGAAGTTTTTGAAGGCAGAACAGAAAATGAACTCATTAATGTAGAATCACAAGAAAATATATTAAGCATTCTTCCTGAACCAGACAATTTAGGCCTACTACATTCACCAGATATTTCCTTTCTTCAACCAAGCAATAGTATGGGAAATTTTATTGTGTCGTTTCCTGTTGAAGCCAGTGAGCCAATTATAGAACAACCAAATCTTTCACCAGTTAAAGTACAACCAGTAAGCTGTTTAGGTGCCACAATTACTAAAATGCAGTTAAGTAATGAAAAGCATGTAGGTAAACCCTTGGTATCCTACTCTGACAGCGATTACACTGATTCTGACTATTCCTTAGGCGAGCCAGAGAACCAGAAAGTAAAAAGGAGAAAGAGATGCCAGGTAAATGCGAAACAATGGCTTGATCGCTGCAATGCTAAAAAAAGAGAAAAAGGTCAAGACTATTTTGGTAGAAAAAAACAAGATAACAAGTGGGACAACAAAGTGCCAAGAATTGCAAGAAAAATGAAAGCTCGTTGTTCATGTTCGTCGCTAAATGGTGTTCTTAAATGTCCCAAAATATCAGATGAAGCCAGGAAACAAATATTTGATAGTTTTTGGCTATTAAACTGGGGAGAAAAGAAAATTTATGTTGACGGCCTTGTAAAAATGATACCCACCAATAGACCAAGAGGTAGAAAAGACACATCATTATCAAGAAGATCGCATTCAATGTACTATCATCTAAAATTTAATGATAACTTATTTCGGGTCTGCAAAACCATGTTTTTAAATACGCTGGACATAGGCAAAACGGCTGTTTGGAACTGGAAACAGTGCTCAAAAGAAAACTTTGCAGTTTCAAGAGAAAGCAATCACTCCGCTACCGAAATAGCCGCTACAAAAAAGGTTCGAAATAATCCATTTCAAAATCAGGTTGATTCCTTAAAAACATACCTTAATAGGTTACCTAAAATGGAATCACATTACTGTCGTAAGGACACGTCGAAATATTATCTCTTACCCGAATGGACATCGAAAAAGTCGCTTTATGATTATTATGTTTCGGACTGGTGTTCTACAAACAACGTATTGCCTGTATCAGTGGCAAAATTTAATAACACTTTAGATACGGAAAACATATCATTATTTCATCCAAAAAAAGACGCATGCGAAAAATGCATGTCATATAAATTGGGTTTTGTATCTGAAGAGGAATACAAGAAACACACAACAAGAAAAGAGCAGGCTCGTGCTGAAAAAGAAAAGGATAAAAACCGAGAAGATTACGTATTTGCAGTTGATGTTCAGGCTCTGCTATCAGCACCAAAATCTAATGTATCATCACTGTATTACAAATCTAAACTTAATGTGCATAATTTTTGTGCATTGGATTTAAAAACTAAGGAAGCATACTGCTTTTTATGGAATGAGACAGAAGGTGGAGTTTCCGCTGAAGAATTTGCTTCTGTGATTTCATACTTTCTTATAGATAAAGTTCTACCACAAATCTTGGACACCAGAGACAAAAAAGTAGTGATTTACAGCGACGGATGCGCAGCGCAAAATCGAAACGTTACGGCCTCAAATGCTTTGATAAATGTGGCGATGACCAGAAACATCGTTATTGAACAGAAGTACCTTGAAGTAGGCCACACACAGATGGAGGTAGATTCTATGCATGCCTCCATCGAAAAAAAACTTCGAAATAAGATTATTAATATACCTGCTGAATACATTGGTATTTGCCGAAGTGCTCGTAAAAATCCAAAACCATACAACGTTGAATATTTAGAACATTCGTTCTTTAAGTCGTTTGATGATGTCAAATTTCTTAAATCCATTCGACCTGGAAAAATGAAGGGGGATCTCAAGGTAAATTTTTTTTTTCACCTTTGATAGGTAGGGTAGTAAATATTTAAAAATTTTTTTAAAGGTTAATGAAATCAGGGCCCTGAAATATACGGCAAATGGTGACGTGTTTTATAAAGTAAATTTTGAAGAAGAATGGAAGTTACTTCCCCAACGGCGTGAAAAAATGACTAATCCAAAGGAGTTTGCTCAGCTGCCGAACTTGCATTCTGATAGATTGCCACTAACCATCAGAAAGTTCCAAGATCTTCAAGACCTAAAAATCTGCATCCCAACTGATTATCATTCCTACTACAACAATCTACCTCATAAATAAATATTTTTTTAACAATCTAATTTTTTATACTGTAATATTTTATCTACCTCATAAATAAATCTTTTTTAAATAATCTAATTTTTTATACCTACTCTAATATTTTATTTTTTCTTGATATTTTTGAATTTAAGTTCTTTGCTTTGTTTTAAAAGATGTGCAAAAATCGGGCTAACTCCTTTTTTTAATTTCTTACTTAATATGTAAAAAAGCTAACTCCTTTTATGGCGCAAAAAAGAAGTTTTAGGTCAAACAAATTCATTTTTGATTAATTATTATTAACACCAAGCATCAAAAGAAAGAATTAAGATTGAATACTTAACCGTAAGTATAATTATTCATGAACTAAACAGTTTTATGTTCCTCCTGAAAAATTTGTCAAAATTGAGTTAGCTTTTCTGCAGATTAAGCCATCGATATGCAACATGTCCTATCTTGTCAGTTTGTATGGGGTAGTCATAGGGAATTGAATGCTAGTAGACGATGAGTTGTTTTTTAACGAAATACGTAATTTCTGGTAAGTTTCACAAAATATTATGTACATATTAATGGTAATATTATGTGATTATAAAATTTAAAGTAATAAGATTTTAAACTAAAACGATGAACATAGACAAAAATCTAGTTTTTATAATTGCTTTCAGATAGGAGAATTTGCAAGTAGGCAACAAACAGCGATTAACTGATAGGAGAATTTGTTTGTCTCAATAATTGTATAGTAATCATATCGAAGAGAACTTTGCGTATACTTTCAATGGATAACAAAAACTTGGTTGTAAATAGAAGCGACCAAATAGAAACTCTACTAGTAAACCAACTGACAAACTGATGAAATCGACGGCGCATGGGAAAACCTAAATATAGAAACTACGCCTTAGTTATGGTATTAGACGAACCTCTGTCTGAAGACAGTCATACTATTACTACGCTTACAGCAATACAAAATTGTATGGAGCTGGAAGACTTTGACATAACAGATTGCTTAAAAGACTTTAACGAAGTAGACTGTTTAGCGGATAATAATAATTGTGTTTTTACCAAGTGGATCTAAAGAAATGTATTTTTTTAAATAACAGCAGTTGTGATACCAACAATTCTGTAAACCTCGTGTTAGATAATTTAACAAGTAAACAAATACTATCGCAAATTAAACAAAATAAAAGTGTCGTATCTCTTGTGCCATATGAATATTTTAGTGACGAAGACTAGACTAATGAAATAACAAATACCAGTAATGTTCAAGAATGTTTTAATACTAGGATAAACAATAATATTGAAAGAAATCTGATCAAAACAATCAGTGATATTGAAGTTACCAGGAAAAAAAAGGAAGCTTGGTCAGAATAAAAATCAATGGAAAAGATACAGAAACAAAAAACTTCGAATGGAAGGTAAAGTATACATGGGGTTTAGTAATAAATTCGGGAAGATTAAGCAAGATATACATACAAAGAAAAGCAAAACTTGTAAAAGAGGCGTGTACGTCAGTAAAATGTCGAAATTCCAAATTAAGATATTGCAAGGAATTTACAGAACAGTGCAGAAGTCATATATTTAAGAACTTTTAAGATATGACTAGGGATCAACGTAAGGTCTTTGTAACATCTCATGTATTTAAAACTGCAACATTTAAATCAAACAAGGAAAATTCAAGAACACAAGGTACGTACACTTACTACATGCATGATGGGAATGAAAACTTATAAGTATGTCGTTGCATGTTCACAGATACATCAGATATAGATTATAAAACCATTCATTGTTGGGTGCATAATAGTTTTTGCGGTATGACTGACGACGGATCACGTGTTTCTACCAAGAAAATGGTAAAGACTAGGTATACAGAAAGTCATAAATACTTGAAACAATTTTTTGAGAGTTTACCTAAACTTCCTTCACATTATTGTCGTAGCGAAACACAAAAATTGTATTTAGAATATTCTTTTAAAAGTATGTCAGATTTGTAACTTGTTTATATAAACAGTTTTTGCCAGGAATAGAATATAACTCCTTTAGGTCGCAATTTCGCTTTATATACACAGAAAAGGACCAATGCAATATTTGTTTTGCATTTAAACATAAGAATACGACTGAAGAAGAATATAGAGCTCATATAAAGAGAATGGAAGACGCCAAAGAAGCTAAAACTTTGGATAAAGCCATAAGTGAAAAAGATGAAATAATAGCACTAACAATGGACCTTCAAGCCGTAAAATTGTGCCCATATGTACCACCAAACAAAATGTACTTTAAAACCAAATTTTCCTGCCGTAATTTCACAGTTTACAACCTAAAAACTCGCGATGATATGTGCTATTAGTTTTCAGAAAACGGAAATAACCAGCTCAAAGCATCCACATTTGTTTCCTGTATCATACATTATTTAGAGGAGAACTGTGTTACCGATTCTAAAACGCCATTGGTTATTTATTCTGATGGATGCGGTTATCAAAATCGTAATAATATCCTGTCTAACGCTTTACTAAACCTTGCTATCAAACATGTCACTCTCAAATGGAATGTGACTCGGTACATAGTATAATATAATAGAATCTTAAAAATAAGGACATCCATTTACCCAGTGACTATGCTTCCAATAACAGCTCAAGCTAGAAAGGAAGCTAAGCCATATAAAGTCAAAAAATTAGACCATACGTTTTTAAAGACTATTTATCCTCCAACCATATGCGATACTCCTCAACCGACCAGGAAGAAAAACGTATGACCCAACCATTACTGATGTAAAATGTATTAAATACGATCCAGTTGGGATTGTAGAAATAAAAACTGACCATAAAGGAGAATACTTACAAGTCCCTATCAGACCAAAGTCTATGCCAACAATTCTGGACTATCCACCTTTATTTCTATCGCTTCCTAAAATTAACACGAAGAAATGACAACATTTACAAGATCTAAAATTGACCAAACTGAAAGATTCGCATTTCTTTTTAAGATGGTCTTCTACATAGATAGATCCTTTTATTTTGTTCATTTAGACATATACCTACTTATGAAATAATTTTTGTTCGTTGTTTTAATATTATGTTTTATGATAATAAGTGTTTTATATTGTCATGAATAAAACTTTAATTTAATGAATGTTTAATTTTAAAGAATTATTTATTTTTTTGGATAAAAGGGCATTTATGCTTAATTTTAATAAACAACAACTCCTAAGTTCACATTAAATTAAAATCAGTATCTCCTATCAGTAACATTACTTAAAGCAATACCTCCTATCTAGATTAACAAAACTAAATTCAATTAAATATTAACTTTTTTCATAAGAAGTAAAAATGTCGTTTTCAGACAGATCATAAAACACAATCAAACAATTGAAATATTTTAAAATTTTATAATTATAAAGTTTTTTGTCTCTCCTGAAAAGTATAGGTGAAGTCACATAGGAGATATTGCCAGGTCACCGACGATATACTATATGTATACTACATAATATACTATATGTACCTGCGTTCGACTTGCCCACCGCACGTCAACGTTGCGTCGACGTAGCTACGTCTGAATGTTCCAATTACTCTGCGTGTACTGCTACACCGCTCAACGGTACCGCACCGCCAACACAACGGTCGTCTGCATCCGCTCTTAGTAGCTCTGCGATTACCACAGCTTGCACCAAGCCCGGATAAAATGTATAGGGTGATTGGCAATGTTAGCAACCTACCGATCGTCAAAATTAATACTGCTTAAATAATCATTGTACAGCCTCGAAACCGGATTGATACTATGAAGACGACCATGGCAAGAAATAAGGACAAGTAAAAAAATCCAAAACCAGATAAGATTTACTACATGGATTATCCTACCGCTCAACTCAAGAGACCAAGAAATAACCCAAGTGCGCAAAGAGAAACGAATAGACATTTGCGCTCTACAGAAAACACAAGAAAATGGAAAAGGACAATTAAAATTAGGAGAATACCTACTAATGTACAGAATCGCAAAAGAAAACAGAGCCAAAGAAGGTGTAACCTTACTAATACACCAAAGGTACTAAAATTAAAAGAAGAGAAAGAAGACCTGAACATCATCGAAGTATACGGTTCAGAAAATAGCAAGCCTTAAACACTAAGAGAAAAGTTTTATGACAAATTACAACAAGTAGTAGATCAAGTCAGAGGGAAGATGATAAAATTGGGGGATTTTAGAATAGGTAATCAAGTAATACCCGGAATTAACCAACAAAAACATAATGAAAATGTTAACTCAGAATAAACAACACATTTTTTGACCACAAAGACCAACAAACATATATTTTATAACACCTGAGGACAAAGATCTATGATAAATTATGTTATAACCAACAGAGATATACATCCATCAAAAATAATTGACACAACATTCATCAACTCAGCAGATGTAGGTAGCGAAAATTGTCTAGTATTATGTAACATAAGAATAATTATGAAATAGTTCACACAAAAGAGAGAGGAACCAATATAAACAAAAATCAGAGTCGAAGGACCAAATAGGGAATCCACGGAATATTTATATAAAAAAAGAATGTCAGCGAATGATTGCTGGGAATGAAATATTAGAAAACGATAACATCAAGGAAAGCTGGGAAAAACTCTGGTTAACCTGATTATGGATGATATAATAAAAAAAGTAAGAACTAAAAAATGGTAACAAATGGGAGAAAAACAACTTAAAATAATCTTCTATGCAGACGACGCAGTGCTACTCTCTTAGAGTAAAGATGATTTACAATGTATACTGCGCCAATTTAATATTTAAAATTTAACATATTAATTTATCAAAAAAGACAAAATGCATAGTTATAGCAGCAAATCGTCAGATAATAGAACAAGTGATGGAGTTTGAATATCTAGGCATCACATTACCTAGCTACGGAAATTATTTAGACCATTATCTAGATAAATAATGACAAACGCGCCAGTAGAACCAGTAGAACAGAACCATCATATGTGTCGCCCAGTTCCATAATCAGTTAAATCCAAAATTTAAAAAAAATTACGTTATGATTTCAATGAATTCTTTGTTAGTTTTCTTACATGTGTGTATCTTCAAACTGTTCCAAACTCAGTTACATTGCGTTGAAAATACCGGCTGAAAAGTTCGGACTGTTCCAAAAGCAGTTAAATGTATTCGGTGGTCGGTTTCAAAACCAGTTAAATCTGTCACGGTGTCAAAACAAGTTAAAAGAAATACTAAACCCACATGACCATGAGTTCGGTGCCACAGCCACTGTTAGTTACAAATCGACCACCGAAGCAGGTAGTTAAACATTTTTTGTGAGAAATAGAAGCGCTTGTATTGTAGTATTGAGACAAACCTAAAAGCATAACACTATTTTTTTTTCAAAACATTAAAATAAACTATAACAGGTGCTTTTACTGGACGATACAGTTCTTAATATCATGAAGGGACCAGCGGAAAATCCTGAAATCGTTGATAATGTTGAAGTAATAGCAGAGGCAACTGGTTCTTTGGCTAAAAAACGAAAAAGCAATCCTTCCACTTGGAAAAAAACCATTGCAAAAGTATCTAGGTAAGTTAATTGTAATTATTATAATAAAAATTTATACTGTGTTTCGTCAATATGCCAACAACCTTCATTATTTTACAGTGACGTAGAAGTTATTGGGATAAAAACCCAAAATTTACTCTGTATCTGCGCCTCTGGAAATGATCAATTTAGAAAAAAATGCTTGTTTTATCAAGTAGTACTAGTATACAAACTTTCATCATATCTACAGTAGGTACTAAAATTTTAAGAGATATCGGCAAACAATACAAAAAAAGTATCTCAACAACGACACATTTTGAATGGTATGTTAACATAACCATTTTTAATGTTTTTTAGAGGTATACTTTTATCCCCTGAAATTTATTGGCACATTTACGAGACACCTTTTATAATCCGTTATTATTCGTCTTTACTTATACCTTCAGATTCAGGCTAATCTTTCCTAAACTCTCATAACGTCAACTACAGCGAAAGCGATTAGGTAACTGAAAGTGTAACAAATTTGTTTTTTTAGGCACCGTCCAAAGGGATTTCCTCAAATGCCAAACTGCAAACATCCAAGCAAAAGCAAGTATCGATGCTCAGAGCTTTCCTTGCAAGACGTAACAAAAATCCATCGCAGATATTACAAAGATGCGGACCTACAATCGAAGACACAATTTATTCTGCAACATGTTATGGTTTTTTCTGCAAAAAGAACCCGGATTCCAGAACGTACCTCAAAAAGAATGGTAAGCACTAGTTTCTACTTACCTAAGCAAAGACACAATAAAACAGAAAATATTAAAGTGTGTCGAGCGGCATTACTTGCAATACTCCAAGAAAGTCGAAACCGGGTGCAGTTACTTTGCCAAAAATTTCTTCAGACAGGTGTACTCCCATCTGAAACTCGTGGAGGAGCCCGCCACGTTGAAAAGTTTAACACAAAGAAAGAAAGCATCAAAACTTTTATTAAATCTTTTGTACCAGTGCAGAAACACTACTGTAGAGCAAAGAACAAACACAGACAATATCTTCCGAGTGAACTGAGCATTATAAAAATGTGGTATATGTACAGTGAGCAACATCCAACTCCCAAATTAACATGCAAGTATGATTTCTTCAGAAACGTGTTTGCCACCAATTTTAATATCGGGTTTGATGCCCCATACACTGATAAGTGTTCTACATGTATACGACTTGAATGCGAGACAGCAACCGAAAAGGATGGTGACAAACGAGCAGCTTTAAAATTGGAGTTGAAAGTCCATAAAGTTCGTGCTGAGAAATTTTATATGTTCTTACGAGAGAACAATGATAACGAGCTTGTGTTCAGCTATGACTGCCAAAAAAACTTGGTGTTGCCTAAAATACCTGATCAGGCTGCGTACTATAAGCGTCAGTTGTATCTTTATAACTTTGTTATATGTGAGGGGCACTCCAAAGCCACACGAAATTGCCACAACACATTCTCCTATCTTTTGACAGAAAACCAGTATCAAAAGGGATCCAATCAAATAGCAACTGCTTTGTACCATAGATTACAGAACTCGAACTTTGAAAATGTCACCACAGTCAAACTCTTTTCTGATGGTTGTGGGGGACAAAATAAAAACACCATTGTTGTTGGTATGCTTATCAGTTGGCTTATTAAGGATGCTCCTCGTAACGTGAATAAGGTGGTACTATACTTTCCTGTAGTCGGACATTCGTTCATCCCGCCAGACCGAGTCTTTGGAATTTTAGAACGACAGTTTCAAAATTTCAGTGTTATCAACAATCCAGACGAATACACTGATATCATTAAAAATACCTGTACTGTGATAAAGCTGGGTGCAGACTGCTCTGTCAGTAACTGGAAAAGTGTCACAGAAGCTGTGGTAAAACCTCCAGGACAGTGGCATTTCCAATTTCAAAAAGCTAAAAAATTCATTTTCACACGATCTACAAGAAATCCAAACACAGCTTTGATCCAAGGAAAGGCCAACTACAACTTTGAAACGGGTGAGCCCAAGTCAGTTTTAAAAAGGGGAAAAGTTTTCGGAAATCAAGCTGTTCCTGAAATACCAGAAGGTGTGGCAGTTAAAGACGCGAAAATTAAAGATATGAAGTATTTATTGGATCTCCATTATGGAACAGACTGGAAAAACAACCAGAAGTTAAAGTGTTTTGAGGAAATGTTGCAACAACCAATCGATCCTGTAGATGACGAAGAAGATGATTTTGAACTGAATGCTGAGGACGAATCTATTGATTAAAAAAATAGACACTAAATACTATTAAAAAAATGTACGAATAAAACTTTTCAGTAAAAATTGCTTCATTATTGTAACAATCTAACTAAAGCAAACATTTTGCCCTCACAACAATATAATACTATGACATAATAGTTTCAAAAGTAGTTAAATCCTATTACTGTTCCAAAATCAGCTATAATAAATTTTTAATATTTTACAGTGCCTACATTTTTTCTTTAATTTTATACAATTTTTATTAGGAAAAAGCTTTATTTTTTAATTTTTTTTTTTTGATAACAACTTTATCACGTTCCCTATGACGGTAGGTACGCAACTAGTTATTGGCCTATTCCCACAAATTTTTTCAAGTGGATTTAACTGATTTTGGAAATGGGTGACTCATATAAGCTGAACGACGTCAAATAGAGCAGTAAAGACGGCAAGAGACGGTTCCCCAATAGGAAACACGTAAACAATGAAACAACAATTACTGGAGGCACATTGAAAAACAGACAAAGTCATATCACTAAGTTTCTTTAATTTATAGAAGGCGGTTCAAACTTTTTAATGAGTATTCTTATTTATTCGTTTATATCCCAGTTATCGTAAACATTGGCCCCCAAATAGGTGATATTGTGACTGCTTTTTACATACGGTCTGTTCATTGGTTGTAACTTATATAATTATAAACCTTAATTAAACAAATTAAAACTTGTTAAAAATTAAAAATTTTAATAACTTTTTCAATGTCTTTAAAGAGATACGTACAACTCATGACGCTTCGGAATATTATCTAGTGATTATTATCGCTCTAGACATCATAAATTCCATGTTCATTACCCGTTCATTTGGAAATTTAAAAAAATTTAAATATCAATTAATCACTTAATTAAACTATGTACTTACTCTACCAAAAAACTAGAAGACAAATTATGCGTGTTCCCATCTGCTTGCATGAGTACGTAATCCGATCTTACACCTCATATGGAATGATACAAATATTATGAAGTTTTTCTTAACTGCACGCAATCGTAATAGTGTGTACTAATAGATAATTGTGTAATAAATCTACAGGGATTATCGTTTTTTGTGGTGGTAGATGATATACGAGACAACATATTTGTTGACGGAAGAGAATTAATTAATTGTTTTTTATCTGCATCAGCCAGGAAGTTTCGGAATTGTGTAAGAGAAAAAGCAAAAGAGGCAGTGATATTTATAACTATATATATATAACGTAGAGTTACGTTACAAGTTAGTTTTAAAACAAAATGAAAATTACTTACTTTTATTAGTAATTAAATATCTTCTAGGGATAAAGGGGTAGAATGCGAATATATGGAGTTGATTCCAGTTTACTCAAATTAGCCTCTTCTACTCGAATCCGACTCTCACCTTCACGATGGTGTCCCCTGTTAACCAAGCAACCCAGCTGGAGATCCGGTATCCAACCCCGGGTGGAAAGTTGGGTCGGGACCTGACGATAGCGGGTGAAATGGCCCTCCGAAAAGGGGGTTTGGCGTTGAGTTAACTACCCAACTCTGTAAAAACCCATAGTTACGAAATCTAAAGTTAAAAATGCTGGACGGAGATCTCGACGACGACCTATGCAACGAAATAAGAACAACGATCTTTTTAGAGCGAAGTATTTACCTGGAATATTCGCACACTCAACGAACCTTGAAACATCCGAAAACTGTGTGACATATTAGCACAATATAACGCTGATATTACTGCAGTACAAGAAGTACGATGGATAGGCCATGGCATAATCGAAAAAACAAACTACAATATATACTACAGTTGCCATAGAACTAGACATGAATTTGGGACAGCCTTTATAGTCAGTAATAAAGTCAAGCACTTGGTTATAGATTTTAAGCCAATAAATCCTCGAATGAGCTGCTTAAGGATCAGGGATAAGTTTTTTAATATTAGTCTTATTAATGTACATGTCCCAATAGAGGACAAGGAAGACGAAGAAAACGACAATTTCTATGAGGAATTAGAAAGAATATATGACAGTTGTCCCAGAAATGACATTAAAATAGTAATCCGTGATCTGAACGCAAAAATCGGAAGAGAAGAAATATATCTACCGCACATCGGTAGATATAGTCTCCATAATGATACCAATTCGAATGGACACCGAGCAGTCACCTTCGCACCCGCAAAGAACGTGATCATAGGAAGCACATGTTTTCTACACAAAAAAATACATATGTGGACTTGGACCTCACCTGATGGACTAACGAACAGCCAAATTGATCATGTGATCATAGATGCTAGACACTTCTCAAACCTAATGGATGTCTGCACCTATCAAGGCGCCAATATTGATTCAGATCACTTCCTAGTTGGCACACGAATTCGAGCTATAATCTCAAATGCGAAGAAGGAGAGAAGTACCAAAACAACGCGTCTTAATATTGAACTCCTCAAAAATCCGCAAGCAGTAGAAAGGTTTCAAAACTATATCGAAACTAAACACATAATCCATGAGGACCTAACAATTAGTGAACAATGGGAAATGTGTAAAAATAATATTAAAGATGCAGCAAATAATATTCTAGGGTCAGAAAGACCACCACCACGTAATGACTGGTTTGATGCTGAGTGTGAGGATATTACAAGAAGAAAGAACGATGCATATAAACTGATGCAGCAAAGAAGAACCCGAGAAAAACAGCAAAAATATAAAGATCTCAGAAAAGAAGGGAAGTGCATTCATAGAAGAAAAAGCGAACTCACCAAAATAGAATATTGGAAGAACTTGAGGTATTAAAAAAGGAAAACCAAACAAGAAAATTCTACTAAACTCTGAATAATGCAAGAAAGGAATTTAAACCAAGGCTCAGACTATGTAAGGATAAGGAGGGGCATATACTAAATACAAAAGAAGAAGTACTAAAAAGGTGGGTGGAACACTTTAAAGAACTACTTACTATAGAAGTAGAAGATCCAGATCCAAATCAACCACCCGCAGGAGCAAGCAACAATTCACTATTAGAGCCTCCGTCAATTCAAGAAGTACAATATGCAATAAAACACCTAAAAAACAATAAATCTCCAGGAAGTGATGGTACACCCGCGGAACTTATTAAATGTGGAGGTGCTACTGTGACTAATCAAATATATAAAATAATACTGAGAGCCTGGAATGAGGAACAAATACCGGAAGAGTGGTGTATTGGAATCGTTTGCCCGCTACACAAAAAGGGTGACCAATTGGAATGTAGAAACTATAGGGAAATAACCCTCCTTAATACAGCATACAAAATATTTTCGAGGATCTTATATGGTCGCCTAAGTGTCATATTCAGAGGAACTTATCGGGGAATATCAAAAAACTAAAAAGTTAAATTAATATTTTTTCAATTTAGAAGAAATTTTATTGTAGTTTGTTATCTCAAATTAGATTATCCTAATTTTTTCCCAAATAAATATTTTATCAAACGTCTTTATTCTTTTAAATCACTTTTAGTAAATGTATTCAAAAAATATATCAATTGTCTATAAGTCCCAAGACAGAAAGTTTGTCTAGGAAAATAAAGCCGCCCTTGTTTATGTCTTTGGGATTACAAAGGGTGCTTATACGTACAGATGTGATGCATAAATTTTAAATAGAGTGACACATAATTGAAACTGAACAACTCTAAACTAGTATGTATATTCTGATTGATTTATGTAACATTTTACAGAACACTTTGTACATAAAAAATATCGGGGGTTGGTTAAATAGATAAAAGTGTTATAATATCTATTTTAGGGTAATGTTTAAGTCCTGTTATACAGGCTGTCTGTTACAAATTAAAAATTAAAGAATTTTAAAAATGTTCAGTCTCAACTTGCAAATCCAGTTAATAAAAACAACTTTTGAAAGATAATTTAAAAAATTGTTCTTCGATGATAAGAAGAGTCATTGATTTAATATAACGTACTAGTACCAGAGGATAGATTCTAAAGTAGTTATGAGGTTCGAAGGTTGAAGTTATGCAGAAAAACGTTAATTTTATTGACATCTACTGGTAATTACACGATATAATGTTCGTTAGTTAACTACTTGTAATAAACTGTACTCACATGAGCTCAAATCCCCAATTTATAATCTCACAAATAATTCATACCTCAGCACAGAGGTTATTGCTTCGTTCATACCATACCAATAAACTTTGAACTCTTTGCTTACATTTCAATTTAATCTAGGCCTTAATTGCGACACTTAGGAAGTTCAATTGGAAAATATATTATTCGGAAATTTATTTAGTTGTAGGTAAATGAAATAATTATTTCGATTAAAATATTATACGATATGGTTTTACAATGGCTCACTTATACACGGTGAAACCATAAAAGATTAAGAAGTTAAAAATAATGTGAGATTACAAATTAAGGGGTTAATTTGTGATTAAACATGGTAAAATTTACAACAATCACTTTGAATTTTTGTTAATATTTTTCTGAGATTTGTTTCAAATTTGGGACAGTATTTTCTTTATTCTTTGATTGTGTTACAGACTTTATAAAATGTAATAGTAATGTTAAAAATGTCATATATGAGGAACCAAAGAGACTACTTATTCAAATGAAAGTCACTTTTTATAAGAAAATATTAATTTAACACTATTTTAGTTAAAAATTAAAACCTTTGTGTAAAGTGAATACTGAACTAAATATAAAAACATATGTGCAACACTGTTCATTTAAATTTCTTGTGCATCAACATCATCATCATTATAATCATCAACCCGTACGCGTCTACTGTTGAACGTGGGTCTCCCTCAGCTCTTTAGCTTTGCCTCTGTTCTGTGCAGCTTGCATCTAGATAGTGCTTCAGATCTTCAATCCATCGGGGTAGTGAAAGTCCTCTGCTCCGTAGTGCTTCTTGGCTTGGCCTCCACTCAACAATACGTTTTGTCTATTGGTTATCTTAAAATTTGGTGACGAGTCTTGACCACTTCCATTTTAGTGACTCAATTATTTTGATAGTGTTGAAATGTTCTTTTTGTTCTACGAAGTATTTCTTCGTTTGGAATTCAGTCTCTTGAGAAATATCCAACATATGCCGCTTCATACGTCTATGATTTACGCGAATCTTGTTCATTACCTTTTTTCTAACTTAAAATAAGGAGAATTATAAATCAAAACAATGCAAACTAGATTTTCTTTAAATAAAAAGAGGATTCAATAAACCATATAACAGAAATAATATTACAGTTGGATATATCACCAGCATCTTTGTCTTGACAATCCTCCGTGGATCCTAGCCTGCTCTAAGATTCGTCGCCATTGTTGTTCTGTGTTGCCATCTTCTTATCTCTACTATCTCTAAGTCAGTCTCAACTCCATCTAATCACCTAATTAGCGGTCGGCCTCTGCTTCTCCTTCCTATTGGTGTTCCTGCCGTTAGCTTTTTAGCAATCATATTTTCAGACATTTTTGTATTATATGTATCTCATCTTGTCGCTGTGCTTTCATGAACGTTACGACATTTGGTTTATTAAAGAGTTGGTATAATTTGAAATTACATCTTTTGTGCCACTGCCCGTGATCGTTTATAGATCCAAAAATTTTGCGGAGTATCTTATGCTCGAATATCCCTAGAAGTCTTTCATCACTCTGTGTTAGAGTCCATGTTTACGCCTCGAATATGAGGACCGGATCAGCAGTGTTTTGTATATAGTTTTTCTTGGGATATTTCTTTAGAATTGTTTTTGGAGTCTATAGTATGCCCTATTTGTAAGGTTTATTCGACTTTTAATTTCTTCGCTTATTTTGTTGGCAGTAGCTACTAGCGAGTCAAGGTATGTAAAGCTGTCAACGCGTTCAAAGATATGACTTCAGAAGACTGTTTCTCGTTTCTCATTTGCATAGGATCCTTAGTAACCAACACGTACCGCCGTTTCCAATTCTAGGAAATATTGCTCAACATCTCGCTTGCTACGCCCTCTAATGTTAATTTCTTCAGCGTATGCTAAGATTTGTATCGATCTAATGTAAATAGTTCCGCCGTCTTTATTTTGTATTAAAAAGGCAAGCCAGGACGTCCCCTTTGAGTCCATCCTTTATCTCAAAGGATCGAGAATAATTTTCTCCCTGTATCTCCCTGTATCCTAACGCTAGATTTTAAGTTAGACATTGTCATTCCCGTTAATCGAATAAGTTTTTCTGTTATACCAAACTCACGCATTTATTGGTATAATACTGTTCTCTTGACACTTCGTATGCAGCTTTGAAGTCCACGAATAGGTAATGGGTTTAAATGTTAAATTCTAATGTGTTCTTGAGGATCTGTGTTATTGAATGAATGTGGTCAATTCTTAATTTTTCTGGGGTAAATCAGGCCGACAGTTAGATATATATTTCTTTAAAATAAAAGGAATAAATAATTAAGCTGTATAAAAAAAAAAAATCGGGAAAAGGATTCCCTACATAGGATAATAAAACCAATATTGATACAAAACGAGATCCCATAGGGGTGTAATACAGGAATACTATGTTCAAGACATAGAAAAAGTGATAAGATGCATTTTAAAAATTATAGGATGATAACAGGTCTAAATATGCACTTGTGCACTTGCAGAAAAGATGCTTGTAGCACAACAAAATAAATTCAGAGCGGAACAATGTACAATATCTAGAACTAATATGTATAAAGGATTAAACATGCTAAAATTGCAGAGGGTTTTAAATATTTTGCACCAATATTGATTTTAAAAGTGATTTTGATTCCAAATGAAACAGACAGAAATAATTATAGATCCGTGCGACCTAGGAATTCCCAATAAACTGCTACAACTCTTAAATGTGATAACAAAACATTCTAAAACAAAACTATGATTCTCAGGTACTATAACCAAATAATTTCAAACAAACAAAAAACTAAAACAAAGATACTTTATTAGGCAGTCTCGTAAAAATTATAAAAGCAATAGAACGATACGGCAGGAACAACACACTAGCAAATACAGAAAAAGACCAAAATAGAAAAATGACAAGGAAAAAATTAACCTAAAATACTCGAAATAGAGATTTTAAAAATCATATTTGGAACAAACAATTTTGAAATACTGACACGAATACAGAAAGGTAACAGAGGCTTCTACACATTACAAAACATACTAAAATCAAAGATGCTGTCGGAATCATCGAAGATCCAAATATACAGAACAGTGAGATTAGAACAGTCGTAATATACAAGTTACAAGTAATATACAAGTAATATACAAGCAAAGCAAAACATACGGACTAAAGCTAAATAGGAGTAAGACAAAGATCATGATAGTAGACAGAGCTCGGAATAATCTTCAACACGTTGAAGATATTAGAACAACTTAAAGTAAAGGATAGATTGCTTAAACAAATACAACAGAGATATTTGCAGTATTTTGGACACATTGCTAGAAGAACAGGCACGATGGAAACACTGATAGTCGAGGGTAGAGTTGAAGGGAAAAGACCTAGGGGAATATGTCCAAATTGTTGAGTAGATCAAACAAAAATATTGATTAGCCAAGGGTTACATGAAGTCGAACAACTAGCCCAGAACTGAGAAGGATGGAGGGAAATCGTAAAAAAACTGTGAAGGCCTTATGGTGTCACATATTGAAAAAGGAATTATTAGGACTGAGGAGGAAGAGGAATATACAAGTTAGACTTCTTGACCTTACCAAAACATATGGCCCAACAGTTGATGTGATAACCAGACAATAACGAATTAGACCAAATAAAGAACTGGAAAACTTGTATAATCAACCAAACATCATCAAGTAGATAAAATTCCAGAGACTGACATAAGCAAAACATAGTGTCAGGAGGGATTACATTATAAAATATTTGCATGTCATGGGAATACACCGCCATGGAAACTGACCACAAGATATGTTTGACCAAAGTAGGTAGGAGCAAGCCGTACAGACAGCGAAGATCCACTAAAGATTGTGAAGTTATGGAGTATGTGTGAGAGGGAGAAAGGAACAATCATATATGGAAAGAGTGAAATTTAGAAATAGAATCGTTAAATAAGAAAAATATAATAACAAACACAAATAATGAGAAAATCGTAAAATACATGATTAAAATAATTGCAAACTGGATCCTAATAGCACAAAGACGTCGTAAAAGTAGTACCTGAAAATAGTAAAATATAAGAAAGATATGGTGAGAGATACACGAGACATATAGACATATACTTATTGAAAAACTTAATTGGCGGAACCGACCCTGCATGAAAATAAGGACCCTTATGATTTATATTTTACAATAAATATTGGATAAATGTGAATATTAAATTGGATGTAGAAATTATTTAATTACTTTTGTTATACTAGCAGTAATTTTCTTCATAAATTACTAAAATGTATGAAAAAGCAGATATTACAAACAAGATATGTTTATTAACAAGCCTACAAATATAATAATTCATTTTCCCCCATTACTACTTTAAATTTATGGGTTTAAGACACCCTAGAAATAAATTTATACCGTTTATTTAACCCTTGACAATTCAGTTATTACGTCAATTATTGGGATAGTAGATTTCTTCACGGGGAATATAATTATACGGTTAATATAAATGTAGATACGAGAATTATTATTATGAAGGTATTGAAAATACTATGTGTGTAAAAATAATTCATTTTTATACCATTTAAATCATTTTAATACTAAAATAGTATAAGACACAAGTTAATTGTAGAACATTGCAAACTAATAGTTTGTTCTCGCGGACAATTCTTCAGATTTCTTAGCTGATTTTGACTAAAAAAACAAAGATTTAGCTTTTCTCTAAAGTTAGAAAGCTACAAGTATTCGTATTAAAAGTATTATTAGTATTCTAGTTTGTAGAAGTTTACATGAGTTGTAAGATTGTTCTGAAGCTATTTTCTTGTGGCATTGTAAATTAATTACTATTTAACTGGGAATAAGCCACAATTAAAGTTAAAAATACGTTTCTTGACGTTTCAATTTCCACTTCGGAAATCGTTCTTAAAATACAAACAGTAAATTAAACAAATTTTGTTTTTTGTTACATAGTGAAAAATTCTTCTAATAATTTAATTTTATCTGTCTCATTTATATTGACAATTCAGACATACATTTGGCATTTTAAAGTAGACGACTTTAAAATGATATTGCCAATATTGTTGAGTTGCGCTCCTGGGACGACTTTACTTATAAGATAGTTCATTCGATTACATGAAATCAACTTTAACTTGAGAATATCCGTCAGAAAAAATCATAGCATGTAATTCGTCTTTAAAAAGACAAACACATGACATGATGACAGTAAAATTCTCCTGTTAGTGATTCCATAGTAAATTATGAGGGAAAAACCAGGAAAAAAACCTCATAATACTATCCCGACATTGTAAGTATTTATTCGTGAATTTAGTTTACCTTCAACAAACATCAAAATTCTGATTTTATATGTTACGTTATTTAAAAAACATAAATGATGTATCCTCTATGTTACTGACTTACTAATACTGGTATTTTCTTATTAATAACTTCCTCTTTCAATATTAGTAATCAGATCCTACTACATTCTGCCGAGGAATTTGCGACACAATTGGCCTCATTTAGCATAATTAGAGCCGCTTCTATGATTTTTCTTTTTTTACCATCCGTTTCTTTTAGGACTACATTTGAATTATTCCATTGAACCCTATGTTCATTATCCCATGCGTGTTTACATATTTGGATCTATCAAATTCTCTATTTTTAATATAAGATTGATGTTCACTTATTCTAACATTTAATGGCCTTGATGATTCACCTAAATAAAACTGATCGCATTCACAAGGTATTTTATAAATGCCATTCTTTGTCCTTTTTTGTTCATTGTTAGGTTTGGGTTTGGACAAAATAGATCTCAACGTGTTTGTTGTTTTGAATGTTGTTGAAATGTTGAATTTATTTCCTATCCTTTTAAGTTTTTCTGATAATCCTTTTATGTACGGTATTGTTATTTTCCTCATATTATTCCTTGTGTATGGTGTAGGATCTCGTTCTAAGTTGTTCTGTTTTATTCGATCGATTGTTGAAAATTCCTTATTTATAAACGATAAAGGATAATCATTTTTTAATAAAACAGATGTTAACAAATGTTTCTCCTCCAAGAACGAATTTTCGTTAGAACAAGTAATTTTGGCTCTATCGTATAAGGATTTAATTATTCGCTTTTTTACATTAATATTGTGATTTGATTTGAAATTTAAATATCTATTGGACACATTTCTAAATGATATAAACGATAAAGAAGAGACAATAACATTTACCATGGAAAAGGAATATAATAACACGCTACCTTTCCTGGATGTTTTAATCTCTAAGAACGATACTGGATATGAGACTCAGGTGTATAAAAAACCAACACACACCAATAGATATTGGAATATCCGCGTTATCAGCGTTATCCAGAACAATAGCAGTATCTGCTATTGTTCTGGATATCCTGCTATTGTTCCGGATAACGCTGTAGAACAGTTATCAACCACTAAATAAAAAAAAACGAGATTGCGGATTGGATTACTTAAAAAGATATTAAATTCGATAAACCAATTTTGAAAACCAAGTTACTAAACTTAGTATGGTGCGTTAAAGATAAATATATTAAATATGTAGTAGATGAAATAATTGTAGATTCGTGCTTACCTATCACATAGTTTGTGCTCCCCAAATTTTAATAGATTCTTCAATGCTATCCTTTATATCACCAGTGAGTGTAACCAATGTTATGACCTTTAAGCGACATTTCTTTATATTATTTGAATGTTTCATTTGATTTTAATTGAAGATGAATCCAAAAAGTTTTCAAAGTTTTCTTAGTGTTCCGAGTAGTTTGTGATTATCTCGTAACGGAAAAGTACTAACTTTTTTTTCAAATTTATTAAGCTTGCTGAACTATTAAATTACTTATCCTCTTATAACAAAGAATTTTTTTTTTCAATTTTTCTCCCTTTACTATTAATTGCAGTTCAGTCACACGAATTTGAACTTCGTTTTGGTGTTAAAAATAAATAAAACGGATCTGATTTGACTTAATGAAAGACATAAAAAGTTAATATTAAACAGTAAGTGAATCATAAATGAAGAGTTGTAAGTGGATTTTAACGACAATTTCAAATAAAACAGTCTTTTAAAATAATGGTTCGAGACATTAATTAAAAGATTTATGTACAACTGTGGTACAAAATGTTATTTTATGTGAAGATTTAACAATAAGTCCATAACATTAACACAAATTGCAACAAATGAAGATTGAATAACAAAAAGGAGCAGAAATACAAACAATTATGTAAACACAAAATGTTTATAACAATATATAAAATTGGCTGAGTCTGCAACATTTATCTTAGTATTTTATATAAGATGAAAATGAGACTTATGTACCGGTCATATCGTTTAACCAATTAACCCCGCATGTAGAATAGAATAGAATAGAAATATGCTTTGTTGTCACTGAAAATTGTACAATTTTATGCCGAAGCTTACAAAATGTCAAAATGTCAAAAAAAAAGAAACAACAATTTAAAATTTACTAAAATTACATAAATCGTCAATATCACAAAATAAAAGATAATAAAATATACATAAGTGTATCTACCAATGCATCAATGCAGGCGAGGGCTGCTCCAATCGACTTCAATCCTTCGGAGTGAGATATTTTCTCGATTATCTCATCTGTGTCATCCTTAATGACATTATGTGGATTAATAACCATGTCGGCGATTATATCATCAGTCAATGTTGTCTAAAGTCAACGTTGGTTATTCCATCTACCATGAGATCTCTGGTACTCTTCGGTACATACACATCTCGAATGCCTTCAGTCTTCTCACGTGAATTTTCTTCAGTGACCACGCTTCCATCCCGTACTATAATACGGATAGCACGTAGCACCTCAGCAGTCGTATTTTTAACTTAAGGTTTAAGTTTCTACAGCAGAGAAGCCTTTGTATTCTTGTAAATGCGCTTCTGGCCTGTTTGATTCTGATTCGTATTTCTTGAGAGCTGTCATTGTTTTCATTAATAGTTGTATCTAGGAATTTGAATTCTCTTACTATTTCAATAGGCTGATTCTGTACATATATCTCACGAATGTCCTAAGTTGTCTTTGTTAGCATCATATATTTCTTGCGCTGTTGAGTGATGGTCCATATTCTTCTTCGCTTACTGCGGTCACCTAATTAAGAAGTATCTGTAGGTCTTCATGTGATTCGGCTAAAAGAACTGTATCATCAGCGTTTTTCAGGTTATTTATGATCATGTCATTAATTCTAATGTGTACGTTTTGTTAATCCATTGCCTTACTTAATATGTCTTCCGAGTATACATATTAAATAATACTGATTTATGTATACACCCTTGTCGAACAACTCTTTGTACTTCTATTTTTTCTGATGTTATATCTTCTATTCTCACTACTGCTTTTTGGCCATAGTATAAGTAACACAAAAAAAACTGTTTTTAAAAATTTATTAGGTAACATAAATTAATTACATATATAAAATAAAATTCTATTTTGTACGTTTTTATGTACAAAATTAGACTTTTTAGCAGATAAAATTATAGAAAAATACTGCCAATGGGGATGTTTCCATAAAGATATTTCCTTAGACAACTCCATGGTCAAATATTTTGGTCATAACTTAGCTAAACAGTTAATTAGAGAGAAGTCAGTCAGATGTGAATATAAGAATTGGATGATAACTGGTTCCTCTGGATATGATTATGGTTTACACGTTTGTTGCCGAAAAAAAAAAACAAATGGTACTATTAAAATAGACTACTTGAAGCTAAAATAGTAATTGATATTTTGAAACAGTTGCCTGAACCATCAACAAATGAAATTTTTTCGATAAACATTTCTTGACATATCAACTAATGATATATCTGAAACAAAAAAATGTAAAGGCAACAGGAACTATAAAATGTCCGGTAATGGAGAAAGCTAATAAAGAGTAAGGTAATGAAGAAAAATGCATATGATTATAGATTTGACAAAACTAATGAAATTTTGTGTGTGAAATGGTATGACAATAGTGTTCTGTTACCCAATTATGATACCATTGAATTGAACAATTTTATTTTCCGCTTAATTTTATACTTACTTCAGGAACAGCAGAAATTGGTAATAATGTTTGTCCAGCTTCCTTTTCCAATTGAAAATATTTAAGCAATTTTAATATTAGAACTTGTTCTTTTTCCGTATTACTTGTCATCTTGTACAAATACAAATAAAACCACAATCACAATACAATAAAATTATAGAAAACAAATACCAAAGAATATAAAAATATATTATACAGCGTCTATATTCTTTGCAAATACTGACCTGAACGACAGCCGTCACTTGCTGTTGGAACGCTTCGAAAGAATGGCCAGCATGGACGAAATTTTACGTCAACGGTCAGTAATAGGCGTATTTGATTGGCTAGAGAAAGTGCGCATCTAAATATCAACGAATCAAACGTAGGTTAGGAAAGAATCTCTTATGTATGTAAGCTTATTCTAACGCTGCAATATAGTTCTCTTTAATCACGGTACTACCGCTTTCTCCGTCACATCCAACTTAATGCATTAGAAAGAAATCGAAAAACTGTGACGCACTGAAAAGTACCTCTGGGATGTTCCATACCATGTAAACTGCGCGCCCTAACATATAGTGATGCAATCTTGCTTGACATAGTTATAAATGTTTTCCCGTCACTGTTGTAGTTTCCAAGAATATGTTGATGGCTACCGGTGTTGGAACACCTTGTTATGTATGCGCTGATATTTTCAGATTTTTTAGGATTAATTGTTTGGCAAATATATAATGCGAAAATGACTTTATAATGTTGGCATTTTATTGTACGATGATTGCATAAAATATATATCTTTTGGTACAAATTTTGTTTGTAACGACCAGCAGTAGTAATTTAACACCAAACAAAACCCAATTTGTACAGCTGGTTGCAAATAAATTTGAAATTTAATGAGTACGACTAAAAGCAAACAGCAAAGAAAATGTTATCAATGTACACTACTTCTAAGTAGAACAACACTCGTTTCTGTATCAGTAAACAGTTAATAAATTTCATTTTTTATAGTCGTTAGCGCCAGCAGACCATAATAAGCAGATTATATATAACCATATTGTTAATGGCTGGAATTAGTTGTTATTTTTTCTAAACATATACATCATATTGGATATTTTTAGATGAGATTAAGCCATTTCATATTTTATTTTTTTTTTAAACGATTCGATTTTTGACAATTTTTATTTCAGAATTGTTTGATTTGAAAAAAAATTTGTATTTGAAATCGAAGTGTCAAAAGAAAATAAAAATGTATTTTTTATTACAATTAATTGCAATTGAGAAAACAAAATGCAACAAGAGTTGCTGAACCATACACATCATATATTGACCTCGTAAGCGGAGTATAAAGCGTACAGCTTGTCAAATTTAAAGTGATACTTGACAAATTTGTCCACTTGCGTAGAAAATTAAGTGAGAACGCATTTGGAGGAAAAGAGATACATAATGCGCTCCGTCTCTTCGCCTCGTTAGTACACTCCATACTACAAGTTTACAGAGAGTGACCTTATTTATTAATGGAACTTCTAAGATATGTCTATATGAGGTGCTTAGAAGCAAAACGCGTTAAATCCTCTTTTTGTTGAAAATGAGATATTGAGCTTAACTAGTTCCCCAGAGTCCATTCTATAGGTACAACGCTTTATTTACCGTCAAAACTAATTAATTCCAATACATTTCAATCGACTAAAAGTTACTTTGGAAGCAAAACAGATAAAGTCCCCTCCGCTTAAAGACCAAAACAGGTAAAGTCCACCGCAACGATTCCAACGAACCACAAGCATGCTGTAGACCCACGTGAGGTAGCGCTACATTTACAGAAGTAGATATCAGTCAGCAGTCAGTATTTTATTTTAGTATAGAGAGAAAAGTCGATTTCTTTGTAAATTTTATCTGACCACGTGCTGAGACGTGTTTTGCGGTTAATATTAATAATTGTATTGAAATTTATCCCCGGAAATGGAACAATCCCCTTCAGTTGTGTCTCCATCTAAAGCGAGAAAGAGGAAAGGTAATCCTCATTCTACTAAGAGAGCAGTTGCAAAAAACTTAAGGTAAGTAATTTTTCTTTCTTTTGGCCATTTTTTTCTCTACTCATATGTGATACGACTTAGGCACTTAAAGTGTAATTAAAAAACTTTACCCTATAGTTCGTTTATTTTACACAAAAAACAACCATTTTGTACGTTATATACGTTACTTCTTGTATATTTTAACACTTTAATTTAACATTTTGGTACAAGAAAAAATCTACAATCACAGTATTTAGTACTGACTGTCTACCGTTTATTCCGTCAAAAATATATAGAAAATTATATAAACAATTGAGTGTTAAATACAAACATTATGACTGTTAAACTATAGGTAATAATCTAGAATAAAATTGAAGAATGATAAACTAAAATCTGTTTTTGTTTCTAGATATTCGGCACCACATGGGCCCATTATAATGCCAGACTGCAATCACGCTAAGAAAAAGATATACAAATGTAATGAATTGACCTACGAGAATGTCACAGCATTTCGAGATGCTTTTTTTGCAACTGAAAAGAAAAGTGATCAAGATAGCTTCATTATTAAACACACAGTAGTAATTCCACGCAGTAGTCGCCAAAAAAGATCAGCTGGAAACAGAAAAGAAAAAAATTTCACAGGAAGATTTTTCGTAAGGAAATTGGGTGAAGGTGAAGATGTTCAAGTATGTGAACGGGCTTTTTGACTTATTCTAGGGATTGGTAACTCTAGAATACAGACTATCCTCCACAATTATGCAATCTATGCTAATGTTGCTCAGGAAAGAAGAGGTGGTGACCGCGTTTCTAACAAATTCAATGAGAGACAACAAGGTGTTATAAAATACATCAGCTCTTTAAAGTGTTTAGAATCGCATTATTGTCGTAGCAATACTGGTCGAAGTTACCTTTCCTCTGATTTGAGTATAGAAAAGTTAGCAAATATGTATAACGCTCAAGCCAACGAGAACTTGAAAGTGAAAAATTCGTACTTTCGCCAGATTTTTGTGCATAAGTTTAATTTGGGCTTTGGTTCACCTAGGGTCGATGTATGCTCGACGTGCCTGGAACTTTCAGAAAAAATAAAGCAAACAACCGATCCTCGGCAAACCGCATCTTTAAAAGCTACCCAAGCTATTCACAAAAAAAAGAGCTAAAGCTTTTTTTGCATTACTAAAAGTACCAGAAAATGAAACTCTTACGCTCTCATTCGATTGCCAGAAAAATTTGCCCAGTCCCAAAATCCCAGATCAGGAGACTTACTATCGACGTCAACTTTACCTCTTCAATTTTTCTATTGTTGTTGGTAGTTCTCAGTGCAAAATGTCTCCAAATAATTGCTTTAGCTACGTATGGACAGAAGGAACTTATCCAAAAGGTTCAAATGAGGTAGCGTCATGTGTATTTCATTGTCTGCAAAACTTAGATACATCACAAATTAAGAAGATAAAACTTTTTGCAGATGGCTGTGGCGACCAAAACAAAAATAAAACTATGATTGCTATGCTACACAGATGGCTTCTATTCGCTCCTTAGAGCGTTGAAGAGATACAATTGATATTTCCAGTACGAGGCCATTCTTTTATACCACCAGACCGTTTATTCGGTCTTTGCGAAAAAGAGTTCAACAAAAAAGAAATTATCGAGACTTCAGATGGCTATGTTAAAATAATTGAAAAGTATGCTACAATAAGACGACTAGGTATTGACGTAGATATTTTTGATTGGAAGCAAGAGGCAGTAGATCATTTTAAACCTATTTCTCAATGGCACTTTAAATTTCAGCCTTTAAAAAAGTTCCAATTCAAGCGAGCAGCAAAATCCCAGCACATGATTCTCATCCAAGCAGAACAGTTTTAATACCACTCCATTGGTAATTTCAAATCCATTATGAAAGGGAAAGAAAATGTTTTAAGCATTAATCCTTCAAAAATTGCTAAGGACAATACATTAGTAAACAAGAAAAAATTATCTGATGTCAAAAGGCTTCTTGAATTGCATTTTGGGTCTGATTGGCAATCTAATCCATGCTTAAAGTTTTACGTCAATTTTTTTGCTTCTTGTGAAGGTCGTAGTGAAGTTGGTGCAGAAGTGGAAGAAGATTTATGTGGCATAACTGAAGAAGCACCAGAATTACACCAGAACTCCATAAACTAAGATACAAAATGCAAAAAATTCTACTTTTGGGAGCAAAACAGATAAAATCCATTTTCAAAATAATAATTGAGCCGTTTAGAAATTTTTTGAGAACTCAAGATTTCTGCACAATAATTTACTCAAACATCTAAACATATTTTACGTTTTCAAAATAAAATATCTTAATATGAAGCGACCACATATTGTTTTTTGCCTTTTTCTCAAAAGTGACGTCTTTGGACTTAACGCGTTTGGTTCTAGGCACCTCATATTGTATGTTATTTTGACGTTTAAATTTTTCCTACGAAAATTTTTTTCAAAATAAAAAATATTTTGTTTTTGTTACTTGCTAAAAAAATTCTTCTAATAATTATAGTTTATTTGACTCATTAATATTGACCATTTAGTCATGTTGAAGTGGCAGTTTTTTCGAACACTTCTATAAATGTCTCGTTCTGTAATTTTATAAGAGGAATATTGGCAGAGATAAAAGCTTTACATTTGCATTACAGTAAACTGTATAAGAATAACAGGACAGTAGTTAATCTTATACCTGGAACATACCGACGAAACATTTTATAATTTTTTTAATAGAGTAGTCGTAATATTTTATATTATAGTCATATACGTTTATTCTTCGGATCTTCGGCATTTTAGCATTTTAGTAAGTCATAAATATTTGAATCTGTTGTTTATTTCTTTACAATAGAATATTACCAGCCCCGTTGGGATGACTTGACTACACAAGACACTTGAGATAATTTAATTTATAACTCACCACAAAAGACACGATCGTTCGTCTTCTGTCTCCGAGCTACTATTTTCTGGAGAATCCACACTATCAGTGTCACTATCTTCCTGCAAATGTATTATTAAATCGTCTACAATTAAGTCTAGAGCTGGTTCCTTTTCCATATAATAAGGCTCATAAGAAATAGCATGCTCGCAATATTTTTTCCATGCATCTTGGAGGAAAAATTTGCAGACAAACTCATAACAATATGTTTCAACATTTTTAAATGTAAAATCTACATTTTTATTTGCCACATATTGTTTTAGAGCAGCCCACACTAACTCAATTGGATTTAAGTCCGGGTGGTAGGGAGGTAGTCTTAAGACAGAGTGACCTGCACTGTTCATAATTTGATCTATTTCATAAGTTTTATTTCTGGGTTTGTGAATTTTTATTAGATTATATAATTCTGCTTTTATTATTTCGTCTGAAAAGGAAATGTTCTTTTGTCTTAACCATTCCTTCATTTCGTCTTTTCTACATCCCACAGTGGGACATTGTGGTATCACGCATTGTCTATAACCAATACACTACGAGCTGGTATATTAGGAATAAGTTTTTCATGAATCTATTTTTTATAATTATTATAGTTCATTTCGCTATGATAATCTCCAGACTTTGTACCAAATTTAAATGTCAAACATGCATTTTTTATGAACCCCATTTGGCCGCCGCGCCGGCGTGAACAGTAATCAGCCTTTGCCCTTTGGACACTGGCTTGTGCAAACCTTCGGTGGTATTGTCTCCCCAGTATCTGTCATGGGTATGAGAGGAATGAAGTTTCATCCATGTAAATTATGGGCCGAATTTCTTCCCTATATTGTTTAATATTTCTGAGAAACTTCCTCCGCAGCACTTGTATATCGGGTTTTTCCATTAGGATTTTCCTGTTATTCTTCGCTTTCTTCCATCGAAATCCCATATCTCTCATCACTTTTCTCAAAGTTTGATGCGTTTCATGTATAAATATTGTCTTCAATTAATTTTTTTTGTCTTAATGTAGGAACTCGTTTTTCCGTGACATAATAATGTATTATTGTACGCCGAAGTAAACCTTTGTCAAAATCGCTTAAGTTGGATTTTGGGGCAGATCTCATTCTTTTGTTAGGCGTCGAAAATGATGTAGAAGCACATTCTTCTATATTTTTCATTTCACGAGAGATCGGTTTTATAGTGGCTATACTTACTCCCCTTGCTAAGGAAGCAGGCTCTTGAATTTTTTTAAAATCTTTAACATGCGGATTTTGCATCGCTTCTCTCTGCATAAAAATAATTACATTTGCTATTACCTCCCACGTTTGTCCAGACAAGACTTTGCCTTCTAATTTTGAATGAAAATCCATGTTTATAATTTAAAATACTTATAATAATTATTTAAAAAGTCAAATCTATTGTAATACGATATTTCTTCAACACACAGTAACTTTAAACATAATTAAAATAAAAAAAACTTTGTCGCAGCCTATACAAGTACCTTGCGCCAGAGAACTACGAACACGTACTGCGTTCGTGCGTTCGTAGTTCTCTGCTTGCACTTCGAAGGGCCAAGAAATAATAAGGACGAATTGTGTTGTGGTCGAATGGGCATGGAGCCTAATTTCAAATCGGCCAAGTATCACGTTAAATTTGACAAGCAATACCTACTCGTTTCCTCGATGAAATGAAATGTCGTAGGGTTCATATTGTCGTAGGAAAACGGTGAATCCAGAGCTGGGCAATCGCTGCTTTTAATCGTAACCAAATAGCATAATCACAATCTTTTGTAACCTAAGGGATCATAGTATAAAATTGAAAATATAAAAGATAAAATAGAAAACATTAGAATCTGAGAAATAAACGGCATATCCAGAGCTGGGCGATCTCTGCTTTAATCGTAATGAAATAGCATAATCACATAATAATTTGTAAAACTAATAACTTAAGGGATTCTAAGGAAAAATATAAAATTACTTATCTTTTAATTGAAGATCTATCCTCACATTTCGGCGGCCAGCAAGATTAAGAGAACTTAACACAACCGACAGGCAATCTTACCCTAATAATCCTGTCGCCAGCAAATTTAATGAACTAAAATCACAAACAGACAAATTAATTATAACTTATATCGCTTACCCCCTTTAGGATATTTGATTCGATTTCAAAAACGAAACTAATTTTAACTTTAATGAAATTTGTCACTCCAGAAACTGAAAACTTTTTTATCACCACTTGATATAATGCGAACGGCAGCTAGATGTTTGGTGGTTTGGAAATTGGGGTTCAACAGAATAAATTAACACAGATAAAAAGAAAGGGAGAAAGTAATATACATTATTTGTAATTAAAAGGAGAAAGTTAAGAAACCTTACACTTTTAACAAAAAATTCCATTCGGAAAATCAAAAATGTAAAATATATTGAACTGAGAATTGTTTATTCAATGTAGCCAACACAATTTTTTAATACATAATAAATCTTTTCGATGGAAATATCCCACACACTTACCTAAGGCGAATACTACCTAATCTTTCTTTTTCGTTGTAATAGAATGTTCGTTCAACAACATCAGTTGAAGTCAACATCAATTTTTTTGAAAAGACGACATAACCTCATTCACAACTTTTTCCGTTATACACCATTTTTTAACAAAATTCTTAAATAATCTTTTTAAAAACGACGTCTGGAATGGTAATCTAATCGTCAAATTTAGTTTAAAATGTAATTTATTGTCATTACAATCAATTATGACTTAATCCCATATAAATACAATATTTACCCAAGCTTTTTAGTTTTGTGTCAAATATTATATAAAACCAGAAAAATAGCATGATATCTACATTATTCGTGTTTATGTGAAAAATTTACACTTTCTTAAGTATTTATTGAAAGTATCAAATGTTGTTTTATCAAAGAAAGATACTGAATATAAAATGTGTAAAACTAAAATGTCAATTTTCTTCATGGGCTACTGAACAATTAAAAAAAACTCAATTACACTGTAATTTATTTCATCGGTTGAATGAAAATCTTTATTTTTAAAACCAAAAAAAATCTAAACAAATCACGAAACACTTAAAAGAAGCGCCCATTCAGAAAATTTCTTCATCTAAATTTAGAAATCGACTAAAAGAACCAGAAAATTGCCACAACAAACAGTTCACAGTTTGAAATACATAATGGGCAATATATCAAACGCTTCCTTGAAGAGGGTCACACTCACACATCTGGAGCCGTAACGGATTCGAAAGGAACTAACTAATAAACCACTTATTAGCTATCTATGATGTTTTCTTTAACACCTATTTGGGGTCGCAAATGATCTGATACTTTGTGTGTTGATATAATTACGGCTTTAAGGGAGGATTTTAAGCAAATCGGGCTTTTAAGAAGCTATAAATAAAGACATTGGACATCATAAACTAATTTACTTGAAAGGAATTTTATTTTCATTGAAGTATCAAAATAAATATGTTTTAAAAATACGAAACGAAAATAGATTATTTTGTTTAATTTAATAATGGTTTGACAATATTATGATTTGTTGAAAGTACCAATAAGTTTGTATCTTTGAACTTAGAAAATATAAACTTAATTTTAAAATCAATTTAAATCATAAATCGAAAAATAGTACTTACAGTTTAAAAAATTATGTTTGACACTTTCCTAACGGAGACTAAAAAGTTAAATTCGATTCGAAACTATTAAGATCTCACTTATTAGTAAAGTTTAAACAGGATCATATTGTGTTATCCCGTGGGAACTTTATTGCTAAAATGTAAAACCCATTTTTTTTGGTTTTTAATATCTTTATAAGGCAAAATCACTTGGTCGTCCAAAAATCGTAGTGGGAGGGGGGTGGTGGGGAGCCTTACAAAAAAAAATGCAATTATTTTTTTTTCATCGTTTTTCGGATGTACAATATCCAAACATTCATTCATCAAATTTGCATACCCATCTGGACATTAGAAATATTTTTATTTTATTTATAAAAATACGTCAAACCATTGTTGTATACGGAGCGCCTTCATACAAAATCACTTGTTCTGAAAACCCGTATTTTTAAAATCTTTTACCTCGCTCTACCTCGAAAAATATTGGGTTTAGCAAAAAATTACTTTCTATAAACATTATAGACCAAAAATCAGAGAACACGTGGGTTTTTTTAGAATTTCGATTGGATATTTAGTTTAAGAAAAAATTAAATAAATCGAACGGCATGTCACGACTGACAGTGCTGAACGCAGAGATGCGAGGAAGGGCGAGATTCCTGTGCCAAAGTCAACCGCAAATCGATTCTATTGATGACGATGTTGTTATGGTCGTTTTTTCATTGTGTTGCTGATTATGAGGATGAATAGGTACTGCTAGAGTAAATAGTGACTTCTTTGGCTCGTTTTGTTGTCAGAACACTTTTAGAATACTGTATGTGTTAAGTGATAAAATATATAGTAATATCTTTAAGGTTGGATACTTATTATTACTATTATTAAATTATTAATATTATCCACATTTAGCCATACGGCTTGCACTCCCTCAAAGGGGAAAATTCACTTATCTCATATACTTACGATATCAAAAGGATTGAGCTCTAGTGGGACTCTTTCTGTGTTATCGAGCCCTAGGTGACTTAGTATGTAGAGGTATCCCGTATCCCCAAAAATGTTCGTACAGATTATTGTTATTATTATAAAGCTTACTAAGGACTTACTAAAGTGGTTAAAGTTCAAAAGCTTGAAATATACACATCTAAAATGGCATCGGTTTTTCTTGGCAATACATTTCTGATTCAAGAACAAAGGATAGTAATAAAAACAATTAAATCTATGTACTTACCTATTTCTTACTCATTAGATATCTTATGTTAGTTATCTTATTCTAAGTCAAACTCTTCAGTATTCTCAGAAGAACTAACATCTACGGTTAAAATTGTTTCACGTATATTACTTTTATTGTCACATTTCGCCTGGGCCACACATTTACAAGAACCAATGCATTTGATCTGTTTGCTGTTACACGAGCATTGGGGCCCTGTACAGTCTGAAAATTATAAAAAAAGCTAATATTATTATTCTTCACATAAAAAGGCAAAAGTTGGCTCACCTTTTTTACATTTACAACTATTCAGAATATATGTATCTTTCGTCAACATGGGTTCCGTGCTTAAAACTGGTACCAGCTCTCCATTTTGTTTACTCCACCCACTTAGCAACGGATTTGGCAGACATGGTCTTGGTGTCGCACTACATAGCCATATTTTCGTCTGGAAGTGTATACGAAGGCAGCGTTGCCTCAGACTGTCTTAAAGTAGGAGGCAGTTTATGAATAGGCTTCGTAGTGGCCAAAATACCTCTTAGAGTATTAGTACACTTAATATTGTCGTTAGGTGTATAAAGAAGAATAACAGATTTAACAATATCATATCATCGAAGACATATTTGCTCAATTTGCACTTCCCACTCTAGATAGGAGACTATAATTTAATAGAAATACCTTCCAATATGAAAGGCAGGTCAACATTTCCTTAGGGAGTAATCCATAGAGAGTTCGTGAATACCTATAAATCTTTCGTTGTCCTTTGTTCCAACCCTCATCTAAACTTCTGGAGTTGAAAGGTCTTTAAAATGGGCACATCGGTAACTTTGTCGACTATACATTTTGTATATCCCTCCATTTTTGCTGACAGAATGTGTAATATTATTCTGGTATCGGCCTCTTTATGTGATGAGACTAATATTTCAGAATTCAAACCAAAATTTGTTTTGTAATGTAAAACGTCGCAAAATCCTCTGCTGGATACGAAGTGAGCGGTACAATTTGTTAAGGAATATTTAACTAGCTGATTGCTTACGAAGTGTGTAAGCTGGTTTTTATTAAAAACTCAATTTATAAATGAATTCCATTTTTGAGGTAATACTGTAACCGGACCTTCAATTAACCGTTGTATTGATTCAATTTTGGCGCCTCTCTTTTGTCTCGTGCAGTTTTTTATGGAAGATTCCTTGTAGTGATCCAAAACAAAATCGATCCTTTTAACGCTGTAGGGGTTCTTGAACACTATTGATTTCAAAATTCTTGCATAGTCGTCAAATGTTTTGGCATTTGATGGTTTGCCAACGGCTTGAATCAATCCCATACCATCAAAAATGTGACATGTTTTGTGATTTTGTAACAACTGTAAACTGTTCTATTATAGAACCTAAGGCAGTTTTATTTTATGGTATCGATAAAACTCCTGCTGGTACAAGTGACATTGGATATGCTGTCAATTCCTATTTGAAAATATCCTTATAATATTTATGTCTCTTTCAATTGCCTTGGTCGCTAGTATTTTTTGTAAAAATTCTTGCTCAGCTTGAATAATTTTTTTCTTTTCAGAGACAGTTTTATAGGTATCTGCGCGACGAGGTGTTGGAAGATTATTCTCTTTTCTATGCTGATAATAATTGGGAGTTCCAACAGTAACAATAAATTTTGCTAGGCTCTCTTTTTCATTTTTTTTTTTTGTATATTTAGTAAGGATGTTTGAACATTTGGTGATGCAATCTCATTAGCTGAAATTACGAGAAGACGATCTACGCTTTTTAAAAATACATTAAATCGTAAAAACTGATCATGTAGTTTTTGTACAGAATATTCATCAATTTTCATCCGTTTTTTTTCTACTTTCTACGTTTTGACTTGAGTGGTTGCTTAGGTCTCATGATGCACGAAATTCATCTACCATCATGCCAATCATATTGTAGCTTAAAAACCATTCGTCTAGTTTTGTGCTGGTTTTAGTAAATCACACGATTCCTCCTGCATCTTTTGAGTTTGTAAAGCTTTATCTACAAATAGTTGGTAAAAGTTTCTGTTCAAACTTTTCACAACAAAATTTCCTCTAATAAAGTCTTCATGAAATTCTGGATACTTATTAGCAAATTTGTACATGTCCAACAAGTATAATGTTCCCCAAAAAGAATAGTTCATATGGCCAAATGCAAAGAAGTAAGGATGCATTTTTCGAAAACTAGAACAAAAATGTATTCTCCAGTTTCCGCGTCCTTTAACAAACTGAAAAGGAAATGGACTTTATGGAAAAAAAAACATGCCTTAATCTGATTTTTGACTCAAGTTCACTGCTGCTTTTCGTTAAATCCGTTTCTAGATGAAAAAAATATTTACTTTAATATTAAGTATATATTTAATATTTTTATTATAGCAATAAGCTAATTAATAACTTTTAATAATTTAAAACTTTTAATATTAAAAATCTCAGCTCAGTGAATTTCGCACTATTACCTAGTAAAAAATAATGCACAATGATGCACTTTCGCAATAGAATATACAACACAACAGCGTTTCAATATAAAATCGACCCTAACAACATCGCCATCACTAGAGTCGATTTGCTTTGACTTCAGATTAGAAATCTCGCCCTTTGTCGCATCTCTGCGTTCAGCACTGTCCGTCGTGACATGCCGTTCGATTTATTTAATTCTTTCTTAAACTAAGTATCCAATCGAAATTCTAAAAAAACCCACGTGTTCTCTGATTTTTGGTCTATAACGTTTATAGAAAGTAATTTTTTGCTAAACCCAATATTTTTCGAGGTAGAGCGAGGTAAAAGATTTTAAAAATATGGGTTTTCAGAACAAGTGATTTTTTATGAAGGCGCTCCGTATACAACAATGGTTTGACGTATTTTTATAAATAAAATAAAAATATTTCTAATGTCCAGATCAACATGAAAATTTGAGGAATGAATTTTCGGTTATCGTAGA
The DNA here is from genome assembly GCA_918026665.1 of Diabrotica balteata. NCBI lineage: Eukaryota > Metazoa > Arthropoda > Insecta > Coleoptera > Chrysomelidae > Diabrotica > Diabrotica balteata. The sequence goes on along the minus strand of OU898281.1, from coordinate 104,180,715 downwards.
TCCGAAAAATAACGAAAAAAAAATTAGCATTTTTTTTTGTAAGGCTCCCCACCACTCCCCTCCCGCTACGATTTTTGGACGACCACGTGATTTTGCATTAGAAAGATATTAGAAACGAAAAAAAATAGGTTTTACATTTTAGCAACAAAGTGCCCACCAAAATCTATTCTAGAAGCCTTTTGCCAGTCTATTTACTCTACTATATAGAGCACATTTTAAAAAAAGTACCTATTTAATTAAATGTATTTACATTAGATATACAATTTACAATATGAGATAAGAATATTTTTTGGACGTCTGCTTTAGGAGGCTTGTTAATCCTGATGGCCTCGTTTTAATCCACTCCATTTTCTATACCTGAATAAAAAGAGGTAGATATTACAACAATTAAGTGGATGGCACAACTACTTACATGAGAGAAGGAAATGGGTTAAAGCACCTTCTACACCTCAATGACGAGAGGCATAACGGTAAGAATAAGTTGCGCAGACGTTTATATAGAATTAGTTCTATATCAACTACTATTTTGATTTGACAAACCTTTGAATATTCTGAAAAGGATACACCGATCGCATCATAAATCCAAACAAAGTTCGAAAACACTCTCTTTGACAAAATTAAGAAAATACTGAATTAAATAAGTAAGCTGGTGCAAACAATGAACATAGATCACTCTTGCTAAAACCATCTTTATAAAATTTATAAAGAAAAGGAGACTCAACCTCAAAACCATCATAATACATGGGAAAACCTCTCAGTGGAAAACAGAAGTTAAATATCTAGGCTTCATTCCAGATAATAAACTTGTCTGGGACAAGAATGAAAATTTTTAAATTTGCTGATCATAAAAGCCCTTATGCAGAAACTTTGCAGGAAAAAATTGGGGATGTGGGTCGAACCTCCTGAGGTAAATATATACGATAATAGTGAAACTACCATTTATGCTTCATTGGCCTGGGAAAGTTTAATCCCGTCTAAACAACAGGCGGAAGAATTTCCCTAAGTTTCAAAGACTAGTGTATGCATTATACGTAGAACTTTCCTGAAAATGCCAATAGACGTTTAATGCCGCTAGTCAAGAGCTATTCTTCTTTTTCTTCAGATGCAAATCCACTAATGGATGTTAGCGATCACATTTTCCATTAACTCTCTATTTCTTGCAATATGTATCAGAGATTGTACGTCGTTAATCCCTGTCCATTGCCTTATGTTTCGGAGCCAGGACATTTTCTTGCGTCCCATTCCTCTCTTGCCTTCAATTTTACCCTCGATTATAAGTTGGAGGAACTGGTATTTTTCATTTCGCATGATGTGACCTAGATACGCCGTTTTCTAGAGCTATTGAAACACTGAAATTACATCTGATCAGATCCATGGTGGTATGGAATACTCAGAGAAATTAAATTAACTAGGAAATTTTTGTTATCCTTCTATGTAATACACTACATACCAAGGGAAAGAAAACGAAATTGCCAAAGAATTAGCGAGATGAGGCGCAAAAATACCTTTTATGGGATATGAAATCTTTTACGGAATTAATAATAACTTAATGCTGAACAAAATCGAAAAAAAATTAAACTGTTATAATCAAACAATGATACAAGAACTAAGACAGTCAAAACTACTTTTAAACAAATATATAAGTTACCAATTGCAGATTATTTGAGAGATAACGAAACCTCTATAAAAATAAAACTTTTGCGCACAAATGAACTCCAGAGCACAATGTTTGGGAGCATATAAGATGAAAGACGATGTACGTTTTTCCATACTAAACTGTTTGACAGTGATAGGACTACAAAAGCTGTCCTAAACTCTGAGAAATTAATAGAGAAAGCAAGTGTGACAAAGATGACAGAATAAAAGTTATAGATCGAAGTATGACTCTATATAGAAGTCGACGTCTTACAACTTCCACAAATTCTACAGATCACAAGATGAAATATGGACTATATTAGAGGACAAAGAAGAGAGATGAACGAACTAATAAAAATGAAACACATTCAGAAGAAAACATGGACAGACCACTTTCTATCCCTATTTGCTGGTGAAGATAATGAACCGCCAACATCGAAAATGATGACAAACGAAGAAATAAACATTGAAAAGGGTAATGAAAAATGGAAAATAGAAGAGGAAAGAATACTGAACGAACTCCTAAAGTACGAAGGATCAGACCTAACCAAAAAAAGAATTAAAACTAATCTAAAAGATAATGGAAAAAACAGAATACGACAAGATCAATCATCCTAATAGCTCTCTTCAAAAAGAGGTGGAATAGGAACAAATCAGACCCTAAAAACTATAGGGGAATTAACCTCTTATACACAACACTAATATCATCGAATAACAACTAAACTCTAGGAATAATCAAAACGATCGAAAATATATACCAGAAAAACACAATAAAATTAAAAGTAGAAGAACTTACCGACCCAATTAAGGCTGAAAAAGGAATAAGACAGGGGGATTTTTTGTTATTTAACTGATTATGAATAAATCAATAAAAGAAGTAAGAACGAAAAAATAATACCAAATGGAAGAAAAACTACTTCAAATATTCTGCTATGTAGACGACGCAATGCTAGTCTCTCAAAGTAAAAATGACTTACAATGTATTCTTCACCAATTTAGTGTAACCGCCGAAAAAATTTAACGTGATAATTTCACTAAAAATGACAAAATTACAGTAAATCCACTAAGATGTAAACTGGTGATAAAGGGACAGATAACAGGACAAGTGATGAATTATTTTAAATAGCTGAGCGGCACACTATCTAGCTATGGAAAGCTCGAAACAGAAGTGGATAATCAAACAAATTGAGCAAACTATGCTGCAGGATGCCTAAAGAAAACAATATGGAGAAATAAAAATATCGGACAAGAAATGAAAGGCAGAATTAACAAAACATTTATCAGAAGAATTACGACATATGCGGCAGAAGCACGACCTAATACAGAGAGAACAAAACTAATGCTAAAAACAGCTGAGATGAAAGCGTCAAAACTGGTTGGTTTCTAATGCTCATATTTATAGTCGGTACTTAAGTATCGGTCAATGCTTGAGGTCGACCTTGAGTAGTTTTTCTATTTTATTAACGGATCTCAAGTACCAACTGGAGCTTGAGTACGCAAAAATGACAGCTTGGGCTTAAGCATCGGATCGAACTGCCTTGAGCACCGTATCCTAACCTAACTTGTTTGTTTATATTCATGAATATTTTTTTCCAATTCGCTTCCAATACAACATATTTTTTTATTTTTTGAGATTATGGATATTGTTGTTCAACATCCACGATCAAGTCATGGCAGCTTAATATTTGATCAAAGTTGATTAAGAGTTAGAATGGAAAGAGGACAAATTCCAGAATTATTAATAGGTGAATTATTATTATAGGTGAATTATTATGAATAGTGAATATGCATGCAGAGCAGGCACCATCTACTTACTCCAGTATTATAGCCAGGTATTTATTGATAATTGGCTAAACAAAAAAATAGGTTATTTGATAGATATATCTTTTTAGGTAATGATCAACAAAATAGATATAATAGTGCACATGTAAGAAATGTTGCCAAAAGGCTATTTGGAACCTGAAAAATATGGTTTCCTTATCTACAATGAGGCCTACAAATCTAATTAAATACATATCTTGTAATAATAAGTGCTACAGCAGTACTCTGCAATATGTGTTTACAGGAAAATAATGATAGTGATGATGATTTTCTAGAAAATACTGATGTGCCAGTAAATAGAAATGTTAATGATGCGGAACGACGTTTAAATTTTAGGAGACATTTTATTCAACAAAGTTATGCATCAGAATGTGAATATATTATTGAATACTTATATTAGGTTAAATATATTCTTTTTTATTTTATTTGTCAAAATGTATTTTTTTGTATTTTAATTTAAAATAAATGATGAGTTATACTATAATCAGACAACTTAAGCAAGTATTTATACCTTTACTGAGTGCAAGGTGTTTCCTTCTTTTAAATAAGTGTTTATTCCTTTCATAAAATATTTCCTTATCAAATATAAAATTACTTACAAATTTAAAATATTAATATTCTTCATTTAAATATATATGTACCTATAAATCTTTACGATAAGTAAATTTGAAAGTAACAATTTTAGAAAATTATTATAAAACTAAAAAATGGAATAATATCAGACTTGTTAAATATAAAATAATATAATAATTACTTTACAATCACCATAGTATACATTAAAAACAAAATCACAAAAAAACATATCCACTAAACTACTAAACTAAACTAAACTGAACTCAAATAAGCATATTTATATATAAATGATAGTTTTAAAAATTCATAACTATAGATTACCATCTGTAGTGCATCTTACTAACCACTGAGCTGCAGTGCCCTTCCTATTCCTGAGAATAAACTAATCTTATCTAACTGCTTGCACTATACGTGTCAAAGTCGAAGACAAACTTTTCACCTCATTCACTCCTGTAGCAGGAGTTCCACATGGCTCAATAATTGCGCCAATTCTCTATAAAGTCTATAACAGCGACCTCCCCCATATGTTATCTGAGACTATCCTGCTATACGCTGACGACACGACCTTACTCTCCTTAGAGTCAACTATAGGGATCGCTCTGTATTAGAAAAGACAAAAGCACAACTCGACATAATAGTAGAATGGTGCAACAAATGGATAGTATTTCCAAATCCTACAAAAACCCAATAAATTCTATTCAGAAACCCCAAATGCTCCGGCCCAGTGCTAGAACAAGAAAACCACACAGTGCTCAACGGAGAAAGGCTTGTTTTTGGACCGTCGGTTTCAAAGACACTCAATTGGAACGCTGTAACTCCTAACAGCAGTAAGTGTCAAATTTGGGTATACCAGTGATATTACTGCCCGGCATACGTATCTAAAACCCGTGACTATGTGTCAGCGTCACTCCATCAACTAGCAAATATAGACTCTATCCATGATAAAAACTACAGTAAATTCAACTTCAAGTTACGGACAGAATCAACACAAGTCACCGCGTGATATTCGAGTCTACACGTGACGAACGCCTTGCTATTGGCCAAATTTTCGAACGATCGTAATTCAGGCAGTTAGCCCTAACAGGTGCGGACTTCGTTTTTCCGCTCCGTCCTCTGTCGAATGCGAAATGGCAAAGTAATTTTTGTGCAAAGCTGTTTGTTGGTTTGTTTATTTGTTAATCGTTAGCTCGTGTGTGGATAGTGCAAAGCATTTTTAAGAACATTTAATTCTAGTCGATACAAACTTTTTCCCCACTTTAAAATAATTCCTGTAAGTATAATAAAACATTTATAATAGCCATAAGATAAGATATAATATCGACCTGCACTGATATGTTTAATGGATAAAAATTATTTAGTATGTTAAAAATTATGAAAAACAAGATGTGCCCGATATAATTTTGTCCTGACTATAATTAATTTAAACTCTTTGCGGCACGAGATTTTATAAATTTTCTACAATGGACCCTTGGGGCATAGAAAGATTCAATTGCACACGAAAAAAGTAAAATGACCTCACTTTTCAAGAAACAACTGATAACCATTCGCGTTTGGCCAATAACTATACCGTGGGAATTTTACCAATTAACGATAACACTTAATAGGGACAGAGGGAATAAGTAATACAAACCACTTGCGTAGGTGTAACTGATAAAAATAGATTAATAAGTGATTCATTTTGTGGACTACTGTAACAACATGTAGCAAAAATTTGGTGGTTCAAATTTCAATCCGATGTGCCGAAAAGAGTTAAAAAATACCTTTTTTATATATTTAAAAAAAATCAACCCTGTCAGATATTGTTTTAGATTTTTTGGATCATTCTAAACAAAAATTTATTTTGTAATTTTTCTTAAGTTGATCGTTATAAATAATTTAAAACTGGAAGACAAGGGAGAATTAACAGGCGAACAAGAATTGACAGACGAAAAAGAATTGACAGACGAAGAACGATAGAAGACGATTTTCAAGGATCAAAATCATTAGTAAAAAATATCACATTTACCAAAGCGGTGTAGGTAAACCTTATATCGGATCCTCTTCTATAAAAGTAAATTTGAAAATGCCCATTTTGTTATTTTAGTTGAGAAAAGTATAATAAATCCATTTATTTAATATGTCTGATACGGAGTCGGCAAATGAAAATGAGGAACTGTTAACGCTAAGTCCTCCTAAGAAAAGAGTTAAGAAAAATCACGTAGATATAAGAATCAAAATAATGGTTAATACATACAAATGTGAATTACAAGATAGTCCTACTTTAGCGTTCCAAAAACTGGAAAAAAATGCTATAATTGTAATGGACAATGCCCCTTACCATTCCAGAAAATTGAAAGAAATTCCCATTATGTCTACAAAAAAGGCAGATATTCAAAATTGGCGTCGCTCAAAAGACATTCCCTTTGAAGAAACGATGTTAAAGGTGCAACTTTTAGAAATCGTTAAACAATAGAATTAGAAATAGATTAGAAATCGTTAAACGTTAAACTTTAATGATAACAACAGTACATCAGATTCTGTAGGTTAAGATAAAATACGGTAATTTTATAAACTTTTTTTTGTATACTTTATTTTGTTGTTAATAACTCTCGACTTTGTAAATCATTTTTATATTTAAAAAATTGGTGTACTATAATCTATACCTGTCAGACGTCTACAAATTATATAAGGTTTTGTATTGCAGCTTTAATTTACTAGTCCGGCCCTGAACAAACGCGTGTTTCCAGCGTGCATTTGTTTCCATCGTCCGTAGCTTGAAGTTGAATTTACTGTAAGCAAGATATACATTTCCTCCACAATAAATGGCTCGAACAACAGAGCAAAGAAGGTGCTCAAAAAGACTTGTCACAAACAAGACAAATAGAGAGTAAATGGTAAATTGTAATACAACATTCATAATTAGTATACAAAAAAAAATAAATCATAACTTTATAAAAACCACCCACCTAAGCAAGTACTTGAGCTAACAATACTCAAAATCGTAGGTTCTACCACATCTTCCATCCTAAAACTACATTATTCTTAATCCTCCTACTCAAACCCCTCGCAACAAAAATAAAAAGGATGGCACCGAGGCGAATGCCTATATTGTGGTCGCCATAACGTTTGTCATCCAATTCATAAAAAAAGCTAAATCAGGAGGGTCGAACAGATATCTTCAAGCTACTGTTACTCAATTTAGTTCTACGTTCTTTCGTTACTAAAGAAAGCCATCTTTAAAAAATAAATGCGAAGTATTTTTAACTTACTGTCACATTTCTACACCATTTAAAATACGCAATTTTAACAATGAACGCCTTAAATCGTTACAGAAGTCGAAATTGTTATGCTCATAAGTTCTTATCGACCATTACAGTCCAAGAAAGGAATGGCTAAAATGAAAAATAAAGTTCTGCCATCTCATTTACAATTACAATCTTGACTATTTTTATTCAGTTCCTATACACAAAATAATAAATTCACTTCGACGTCTTCGACATTTTGGATTTTTACAATTTCACACCGGCCTTGGTTTGTATCATATATGCATTTGTCATTGTGTTTGACAACTAAAAAACGACAAAACCTATACATATTTTATTGTCGTTTACAGCCTGTTCGTATACAGGGTGTTTCCGAAATATTTACACACTTGTTGCTAAAATAAAATTTTACAATACTATTTTTAAAGCTCTAGATACAATAATTTTAAGATGCCAAAAGGAAATAACTTGAGGCCGATATTTTTTTGGCAGTAGAGCAATACTATGCACCTACAATATATTTATTTTACAGTTGATATGTTGATAGATTTATTTAGGTATATGGATATTACGACGAAGCAAAGAGTGAAGCAAATCTTATTAAGTTAATCTCAGGACACACAGGTCACGATATCCAAAGCCAAATATGTATGGTATTCCTAAATTTATCTAGCCAAAGTTTTCTACAGCGACCTCGTGGGCTCACTCATGTTTATGCGGATTCTGTAGTTCCCATACTGCTCAAGAACATGCCTAAAAATTTCCTGAGCACATTCCTTTTAAAACTTTTCCGGGCACGTTCATCTTTTTTCATAAAATTCCTAGTTTCACGATCATAAGTCACAATGTGTCTTATTACCTTTTTGTACAATTGCATTTTCGAATTCTGTCCTAGTATTTTAAAAGTTAGCAGTTTTTAATTTTTGTAATATACCCTGTTTCTTTTGCTTATCTTATCTTTATTTCTACACCTACATCATTACTTTCAGTTACTATGAATCCTAAGTATGGGAACTCTGCTATACTTTCAAACCTGTGGAGACCTGCTTCCAAGAAGTTTTTATTGTTTAGTCTTGTCCTTGTTATAAACATATATTTTGTTTATTTATCCTGAATTATCCTTTTAAGGTTTTTGAATGTATCCTTTAATGCTGTTTCGTTACAACAAAGTATCATGACGACAGCCGCATATGCAGCTATTTGTTTGCTTTGGTTATAAGGTTCCCGTGGACAGTGGCGGATCCAGAGGGGGGGCACGGGGGCACGTGCCCCCCCCAGACGAAATAAAAATACACTAGATAAAATAGGTTCAAAAATTCTTTTATGAAACATATTGTACCTGATTTAAATAATTTATTTCGGGAACATAAATGAATTAATTGGTTATATTACAATATAATATTATTACATAAAATAAAATAATATATTCTGTTCTACAGTCAAAATATCTGCTCATAGAATTGATTATAACCCAAGGATGGTAATAAAGATTAGAAATTTGACATCGGACTTCCGGTTTTAGTGTTATAAAAAGAAGTACCATTTAAAAGCCACCGAAATAGTATAAGCGATATATTATTCGACGTGCCGGAGCAAGATGAGAACAAATGTATACTTTTGGTTAAAAAGTTCTAATCGGAAGTGCTATATTATAGTCGCAGAAATAATACATGTGACATATCATTCGAGGCGTATTGAGAAGTCGAGCTTGAATCTTTAGTTCCGGTTTTTAAGTTATTTGCATTTAAACAATTATGAGCGAAAGTTTAGTAAAAATTACTCAAAATTAGTGAAATCATATATCAATCGACGCAAAGTTACACGAAGAGTTCAAATATAGACTTGCGGTTCTACTTTCGATCACTTTGGGTGAAAACCTAAGACTTACGAAGTCCTACGCAATTTTTTTCTCATTTAACCGACTATCTCTTACAGTTAGAGCTCCATTTTCCCGGCTTCTTTTGATTTCCCGGAAATGGGTAGTCGGTAATTTGGATTTCTGAGGAATTCTCGGTAATTAGGAAATTTAAAAACAAAAAGAAGATTGTTGAAGATTGAAGCCTCTGGCAATGTACACTCACTGTGCCAATCACAGATTGAATCTGGCAATTAGTAAAGCTTGCTCTATTGCTAGCATTAGGAATACAATGGGAGCTATATCTTCCGTAGCAGTTTTCTTCCGTGATTCTCCAGCAAGATTTAAAATTTTGGAAAACGAAGTAAGGGAGAATCACAACCTGAAACCAGGAACTCATGGTCTGAAAAAACTCTGTGAAACAAGGTGGATTGAAAGACACGATGCTGTTCTGACTTTTGTGGAACACCTTCCTACACTCCCTGCTGCTCTAGAAAGAATTGCTAATTCTCCTCAAGGCAAGGGAAGCAATGCATTTGCTTTCATGCACTCTATCCTCTCATCCGAGTTTTTGGTCAGTGTGGTAGTGTTAGCTGAGGTCCTTGGAATAACCTTACCACTAGCACGTAAACTTCAAGCTGAGTACATGGACGTACTTAAAGCAACTGAGCTTGTAGAAGTCACTACAAAAAGCCTACAGGAAAGGAGAAACAACAGCACCGACACATTCAAGGAGTTATTCACTCAATCAACTAAGCTGGCGGAAGAAATGGGTACAGATATTCAGAAGCCCAGGACAACATCCCTTCAAAAAAACCGAGCAAATGTCCAGGCTGAAACGGTTGAAGAATATTATAGGATGACAATTTACATCCCATTTCTGGATTTTGTAATCAATGAACTGATGGCAAGATTTCCCAAAAATGAAATGGAATGTGTAGGTAAGCTACAACATCTTCTCTCACCAGATCTCAGTGATGGTCAAATAAGTGATATTCTTCAAGGAGCTCGTAAATATGAACATGATTTGCCGTGCTTCTCTGCTCTGAAAGGTGAGCTACAAATTTGGAAACACATGTGGTCCAATTCTGCAAAAGAAATGCCAAAACATCCTGCACAGGCATACAAGTTGGCCGAACCACTGCAAAATGTACAAGTTTTACTGCAGCTGCTGTGCACTCTTCCTGTGACGACAAGTACAGCTGAGCGAACCTTTTCTGCTTTGCGTCGTATGAAGACATACCTGCGAACGACCATGACGGAAGAGAGACTTAATGGACTGGCATTACTCCATGTTCACCAAGACTTATCCAGTGAATTGAAAGCCGAAGAAGTCTTGGACGTGTACGCGAGGAAGCACAAGCGAAAGCTGTCTCTCAAGGTTTTATGAGAAGATGGTCGAATAAAAAGTAATTTTCTTTATGTTTTTACCTATATTGAAATAGAGTATACTTATACTTATGTGTTGTGTATTTTTATCATATAAACAACATTTTGTAGATCTTAAATTCATGGTAACGGCTAACAGGTCGAAGTGTTCTGACCAGTATTTTTGAATTAAAATGGTAATATTCTATATTGATAATTCTAAAGTTCCTAATAAAAGGCAAACAAATAATTTTTGAATACAACTGCATATTTTCGTATAAATAAGTTCATTTATTAAAAAAAAACAGCATTATGTATTAAGTCATCGCAATTTACAAATCTCACTGTAATACATAATATTCCTTATTCTAAGTTTGAACCTTGTGCCCCCCCCCCCAAGACAATTTTCTGGATCCGCCCCTGCCCGTGGATGTGAACTTTGGATGCTATTGCATGCAGCAAGTGGGCTTGAGTCGCTAAGAGGGCTTGACTTACACCGCTGTGGATCTCATAATTGTCAATCTTCATATTTTGTATTATTACAACTGCTTTAATGTCAGGGAGAAACCCCCTCTGTGGATCAGTGGTAAGAGCGCCTACCTTTGAACCTAAAGGTCGTGAGTTCAAATCTCACCTGGGTGGAGAAATTTTCGTTTATTAAAAATTAATGAATGAAAATAATTTCTATCCTTGTGCGATCGGTACTCACCAGAGGGACCGCAGACGTTCGAATACAATTAGCGTCTCTTAGCAAAGAAAATGACGTCGACTTTGCTAAGTATCAAGACAATTACTCTACACACACACACAGACACACACACACTACACTAGGTACCTGACTGTAAAAATTCACTGTACCATGCCAATGTCCATTAGTTGTCGACGCATTAAACTCAATAAAAAAAATATATATCAGGGAGAGTAAGCTATACCAATCTGACTAGTTTTTTACTGTTTTGTTTAGCTGTACCAAGTCTTGTTTAAAATCAAAAAGTAGACTATTAATGTCGATGGTGTATTCATGGCTCTTTTCTAACACTTGCCAAAATATGTGTATGTCATCGCTAGTAAATTGGTTTGAACGAAATCCAGTAGTCACTAATGATCTCTTTCGCAAAAGGCGCCAGTTTAACATAATATTATTATAAAAGAAAATACTTTGTATAAGATGTTTTATAATACAATTTCTTCATAGTTGGAGTATTCTTGCTTATTCCCTTTCGTGTTTATGGGGTGTATATTTTCATTATTCAGGGATTATTTCATCATCCCATATTTGGATAATTAAAGTGTTTATTTTTTCCATAATGTTAGTCCTCCATTTTTAATAATTCAGCTGTTATTTTATCTATACCATGTGCCTTATTGTTTTTTAAAGATCTTATTATACTTATATTTTACCTTATTTGTACTTTTGTCTTCGGAAGGTTCGTACATTTTTCTCTTAGCTGATACAGCAGCAGGTGCATTTTTCACTTCTTCTGCATTCTCATGATTTAGTAGCTCACCAAAATATTCTTTTCACCAACTTAGAATATTTTCATCATAATCAGACTATTTCCTTCTTTATCTTTACACAATATATAATCCTTGCACGTCCTTTTGCCTATAATCTCTTTGCTCCTCTGTTGCTTTTTATATCATCTTAGATTTGCTTCGTTGCCCAGTTAACGTATATTCCATTTTTTTTATATCACATCAATCTAAATATTGTTAATTCTTTGCAATATTCAGAGCGATGAATGCATTTTTTTTCTATATAAGAACGTAATCTTCGATGGAGTATGCCAATCTCTTTGAAATTAGTTCATGATTAATCTGACTACTACATGAGATTTTCTCTTCTGAATCCGTTTATGAGGAACATATGTGCTGGTAATTATCAAATTTTGACAGTGGACTAGTTGACATAATCTTTTTCCGTTAGGACCTGTAACATTATATAGGTTATGTTGGTTAGCTCCGAGTAAAATGATGAAGTCATGTCCGGATACTTTATCGCATTCACTTTGGAATAGGTCATAAAAGGAATTCTTAATATCCTCTTTAGTTTCTTCAGTGGTCGAGTACACATTTACAATTGTTTTACTAGTAAATTTGCTTTTTAAACGTATTCTACATAGTCGTTCATTTGCTGATTTAAATTATAACAAGGTTCTTCCAGTCTTCTAGTCAATTTTTCTCGTATAAATCCTGTGTTCCCTGTTGGTGAGCTGCCACTGAATTATAAAGTTACATTCATCTTGTAAACCTCTAATTTCTCTGCAGTTTTCTGCTTTCAATAATGTTTGGACGTTCCATGTTTCTATCTTTACAATTGCATTCGTATCCTTGTCATTTTACATTAGTCGTCTCCGTGAAATCCCTCCGGTATAGTTTCGTAACAGCTCTCTTTTTATACGAACAGGTTGTTAGCCTTAGGCATAACTTATCGAATGCCAGAGACTCCTCTGTAGAGGTTACCATTCCTTAGCTAAGCGGCTCCAGATTTAAGGTGTTAGAGAATCGCCTTCACTCATTATATCGTGGATAGGTTTTGCTGGAACATCTACTTTGTCGACTCAAGCATTCTCTCCTTTCGCATCCGAGCGTGGGACCTACAACGGCAAAGCTGGTAACATAAAATTACACAGGCGAATATCAAACAGTTACATACTGTGCAATCTGAATCTAAAGAAAGTATAAAACATATTTTATTTAATGCATCAACATCCTTATGTCCTGACAAGGATGTAAACTTTTCTATAACAAGATAATCAGAGCGACTAATTAAGTCAAACATATCAACATAGGTTAATAATTGAAGATTGCCATGCCATCATCGAAAAGAAAAAGAACGAAACAAAAGAGTATATAGGAAACTATATAATGCTGTATCTGTGTGAAGAGGTTTGGCTTCGAACTATATTCATTGGCCATAGAACTATGAATACTAAGATGAACCAAGACTACCCCTAATGGGAATATGAAAAATAAAATTTCTTGCTTACTCACAAACTACAGATAAACATAATATAGATGTTAAAATACCTAAACCACCTCAATACATTATATAATCAGAGTGGATAAAAATCGACTAATTTAACAAATACCAAATTACAGACAAACAAGAAGAAAAAGTGTGGTTCTACCTCGTTGAAAAGATGGAGTGAAGTTTGATAATAGAACACACCGTGATAAAATAAATACCTTTTAAATCTTTTATTATAAATTTTTAATTGTGCCTTCTAAGAATTGCAAGGTAAAACAGACGTCGATAAAGATGTTATTAGTTATTAGAGACATGGGGAATCTAATTCCATCTGTTGTGGAATGCAGTTTTAGATTCCCCATGTCTCTAATAACATCTTTATCAACGTCTGTTTTGCCTTGCAATTTTTAGAAAGCACATATTAGAGCAGAAATCTGAATTTGGTTTTAAAAATTAGTTTACGGATTTATTTATCAGATGTCGCTATTACGTCCAGATCGAAGGCATTTTATAGTTGCTTTTATTATTATGACAGAAAATATTATTTTCACGTTTAAAGCATTTGTGAATAACCGCTCCGAAGATCCCTATTAGGCTGAAATACGTATAAGCGGATACACAGACGCACTATACGAGAAATCAAATCTTAACTGTCTTTCCTCTAATATTAAACTATCGATATATTTTATCATGTAACGTCTGATTCATAGTGATCAGCTGGCGATTGGTTTAAAAGAAGCAACTGAAAATCAAGTAAACAATACCAGATTTGATTATTTTTAATTACTGTTGTATTTTTTCATCCGAATCTGAGAGGAAAATACTAAATATTGTCCAAATATTTTTTTTTTTATCTTTTACTCGTGTAAATCGTATTTAATGTTCTAATTTTCTGTTCTAATCTTTATTGACCATGTTCTTTTTTCATCATCATCCAACCTCAAGAGTCCACTGCTGAACATAGGCCTCTTCCTCATGTTTCCAACCCCGTCTATCTTGTGCCGCTCTTATCCAATTTTTATTGAGTTTTCTTAAATCGTCAGTCCATCTTGTAGGTGGTCGACCGACGCTTCTCTTGTCTTCCCTTGGCCTCCATTCCAATAACCTCTTTGTCCATCACCCATCTGTCATTCTGGCTATGTGTCCTGCCCATCTCCATTTTAGTCTGGCTATCTTCTCGATGATGTCAGTCACTCCGGTTCTTCTCCTGATGTCTTCGTTTGTTATTCTGTCTCGGAGAGTTATTCCTAACATGGACCTCTCCATTCTTCTCTGCGCGACTCTCAGTTTGGTAGCTGCTGCTTTTGTTTAGGTAAGTGTTTCTGCTCCGTACGTCAAGAATGGGAGGACGCACTGATCAAATACCTTTCTTTTTAGGCATGTGGGCAGCTCACTTTTAAAAGTTTCTCTCAGTTTTCCAAATGGTGCCCACCCAAGGCCGACTGTTCTCTTCAGTTCATGAGTCTGGTTATCTCTGCCAATCATAATTTAATGTCCCAGGTATTTATATCCATCTATGAGTTCTATTTCCTTCCCATCAATACTGATGTTCTGGTTGGGCACCAAATTGGTCATGATTTTTGTTTTCGAGATATTTATATTTAAACCTACATTTTCTGTAGCACAACGAGTTCCTGTACCATCTCTCTTACCATACCTAGGTCTTCAGCTATTATAAGTATATCATCGGCGAAACGTAAGTTGTTTAGATATTCTCCATCTATTTTTATTCCCTTTGTCATCCAATCCAAATTCTTTTCTTGTCCTTTTTCTGTTTTCTGTTTCTTGTTCTTTTTTACAAGTTTGTAATTATTATCCCGATTTTACTTCGATACTTTTTATCACGGTACTATATCTCTTCTGTCTTGACCTTCTCAAGGTTTCTGTGTCATTATGCTCTCTCCCCTGCTTGGATTTTGCAGTTGACAACAGCGATCTTCTCAGCATTCTGTATTACCCCGCCCATGCTCCTTAGTTTTGGTCTAAAAAAAGATGTTATTCGTGTTAAAACAGTCTTTGTTTTGGAAAATATGTAGTATATTTAAACGTGGAAATCAATAAACTGCAGTCATCTAAACCTACTGTTGTTTAATATTTACCATCTAAGCTTATCAATAATTTTACAAAATATAATAGCAACGTTATCTGCAAAGCTAATGTTTATAGTGTAAAGTAAATTAATTGAAAGATGTATTTATGGAATAGCTATATTTCAAAAAAACTATCAATCTAATTTATTGAACGCCATCTGTGACATAGGTCATGTTAATACATTTATGGACTCTTCTAATCGGGTGGAAGATATATTTTTATTGTTTTACACCTCATTAGTAGTCTCTAGTGATAGCTTAGAGATTAAGGGTCATAAACGTTGTCGATGTCGAAATATTTATGTGTATTATATTATAAAAGTCGGCTATGGTCAAAACTACAAAACTATTGTTTTAAGTACTACATATATGTAGTATTTAAAAATACTACATATTAGAACTGAGAAAAATATTTTTAAAAACATCATCGCCATGTCTATTTTAATAAAAGGGAAACAAATGTTTTCGGTATTTTCAAATATTTAACTATTTGACGCCTAAACGAGGATATGAACTACCCTAATATTTTTAATTGTAATGGGAGTCAAATAAGATATCGTTTTAAAACTAAAACGATTTCGACCAATAGGGTATCCGGAACTTGGAAAATGTATCTCGACATGAATAAACAGATGCAGAATAAAAACATTCCAACAAGCGGTCCAATGATTATGGCAAAAGCTCTAGCTCTAGAATATTCGAGTAACCTGCGTGTTAATAATTTTTCTGGCAGTAATGGATGGTTGAAGTCTTTAACAAATGTAACGATATAGTTTTTAAAAATGTTTGTAGAGAAAGCAATGCCATTGACAATGAAAATAATCAGTGGATTAAAAATCTTCCAGCTTTATTATATGATTTTTCATCTGATAACGTATTCAATCCTTATTCTACAATTGTATTGCAGACAATAACAACTTTTACATTCAAAGAGCAGTCTGCAACTATCAGAAGAGCTCACTGACGACATTATTTCTGAATTCTTAGAGATATAACACGAAGAGAAAGGTTGTGAAACTTTTGAAGAGCCTTTAAGGAAAGTATTAAAATGTGAGCAGAAAAGCCTCATTGAAAAACGCCTTAAAGCAACTAACAATATAATACAAACTAATATCACTGATTTGTTAAAACAATTTTTTTAATGTGCAATATTTCTCTCATATACTTGTATGTGGCTAAGTATAAATATTTCCACCGCTTTATATGATAAATATACATTTTGATCTCTCATAGTACCCTTTATAAGTGATAATAGTTATTTATGCACCAAGTGTGTTATTAAGATGAATACGCCCGGAGAGCAATGTAATCCAGGCAGAGGGTCTCTGGCCCGAGGGATGGATGTTGCTCGATGAACGTAATCATCTGGTAACACCAGTTGTACATACAAGATTTTATTTTTCACATAATCACATATTTCATATTTATCACATAATAATATAAAAACTAAAATTGATACGTATTTACCTGTTTAGATTTGGATTTATATTCAGTTATCGATTTACGTCATTTACAGTTTTGAAAAATGGTGACCATCTTGAAATGGCCGTTTTTGGTAAACCTATTGTTTTCTTCTTCTTGGAGTGCCGTCTTTCTACGGAGGTTGGCAACCATAATGGATAATTTGATTTTAGAACTTGCTGCTCTAAACAAATCAATCGATCTGCATTGATACCGATCACGTAGATTATTTAACCATGAGTCCTGCCTTCGGCCAAAAGATTTCCTTCCTTGAATCTTTCCCTGTATTATGAATCTCAAAATTTCATATTTTGGTCCCCTCATCACGTCGTCTAGATATTCCAGTTTTCTGGTTTGTGTAGTGGTGATTAGTTCTGTTTCTTTACCAACCCTCTCCAGTACTTCTTTATTTGTAATTATATCAGTCCATAATATTTTTAATACACTGCGGTATAACCAGAGTTCGAAAGCCTCGATTCTTTTTAAATTGCATTTTTTTAACGTCCAAGTCTCAGCTCCATATAATAATATTAAAAATATATAACATCGAGTGGTACGTAGTCTGATCTCCAAATTTAGATTTTTGCATGTTCGGAGTGGCTTCATTCGTATAAATGCTGATCTGGCAATCTCTATTCACCTGTTTATTTCTACAATATGATCATTGGTTTCATTGATCAAAGTTCCCAAGTACTGATATTGTTTTACCTACCACTAAAACAATAACTCCCAAAAGGACCTAATAAGTTCCTAATTTTTGGTAATTGTTAATTTTTGGAAAAATTATTAAGTAATCGATTATATCATTCTCATGCGTTTCTCAATATCTGTGTTATTTCTTGTATCCGGTCTTGTGACTTCACAACTTCTGCTTATAAATTTAATCTCTAATACACTTATGTTGTCTTTCTATTTCGTACTTAATATTAACTTTATTGCATACGTAATGTTTTTTTTTTTCTATAGCGTTAAGATTAGTTTTTTCTTATATTTTCTTGTGACCAGTTCTATTATATAGTCGCTTTCTGTTGTTTAATTTTGTTTAGGTTTATTTCCATTCCATTTCTCGTGTACTTATATTCTAATTTTCTAATCATAAAACTAAGGTGGTATTCATTTTGTGCGATATTTGCTTGATCGTGACTGAAACAGCATATAAGAGGTGTCCCAAAAGTTACGCAAGATTTGAACTGAATAGCCAACACCGTTTTTTTATATAGTAATTTTTCATTGGATAGAGTTATGTATGACACAACACATCAATTAAATCGACCATTTTGCATAAATGTGGCTGAATTTTATTTCTGAAAAGCATTTAAAATTTAAAAGAATAAGAGCTAAATGTAGATTTATTATTAAAAAAGCAAGCAATCGTCATGGCAAAAGTTTGTTTAAGAAATCTATAAATCTACTCCAATTGTTCAAATCTGGAACATGATTAGAAGTAAATCTGGAAAAAATTCACAACACTCCATAAAGTATTTAATAAAAGACGAATGCAATATATCTGAAATAATGGCAAATCAATATTGTACCGTTTCTAGCGATGAAAACTATTCAATAGAATTCTTAAATAAGAAACGATTTGCAAAAAATAAAGGAATACCATTAATCAATGACACTTCACCAATAAACAAGCCTATAACTTATTAAAACTCTTAAATCCGTTAGAAATACTAATCCAGGACCAGATAACATACCTGTGCCTTTTCTACAGAACCTACCACTAATAAACCAAGAACTATTATTGCCATTTTTCAATTTTATATGGTTCAATAAGGTAAAGACAAAATAAGGAATCAAGACTTAAGGAAACGAATAGGTATCAGTGATGTCGTCGAACGTATAACCAAGCTGAAATGAAATTGGGCAGGTCACATAGCGAGACTGACAGACACAAGATGGACCAGAAAACTAATTGACTGGCGCCCACGAGAAGATAAACGCAGCAGAGGACGACCACCAACACACTGGATGGACGACATTAGACGAATATCCAAGAAATGGCAACAATAAGCACAGAACCGTGAAGTGTGGCGAAAAATGGGAGAGACCTATGTCCAGCAGTGGACAGAAGAGGTTGCATGATGATGATGAATAAGGTATTCCTACAAATATGATACTCGTCAATCACAGTTCCGATATACAAACCAGGTAAACCTAAATTTAAAGCAGAATCCTATATACCAATCTCTCTCACGAATGCAATGTGTAAGTTGATAAAAAAGGTCATTGCCAATCGACTTGTGTGGTATATTGAACACAAACAACTTATTATACCCGAACAAAGTGGATTTAGGAAAAATAGATCAACATTAGATAACTTAATATCATTGGAAGCAGAAATTCACGAAGACTTTATATGCAATTAAGAATAGCCATATTCTTTGATGTAAAAAAGGCTTTTGATACAGTATGACGCTGTGATATTTTAACTAAACTCCACAATTGGAAAATTTACGATAACATGTTTACTTTTATTTCAAACTTTCTACGGCAACGATATTTCCAAATTCGAATCAATAACCATTCGTATAAATCTAAATTACAGAAAAATGACTATTTAACTGGGAATAAGCCACAATTTAAGATAAAAAATACGTTTATTGACGTTTCAATTTCCACTTCTCGGAAATCGTTCTCAAAATACAAACAGTAAATTAAACAAATTTTGTTTTTTTTTTTAATAAAAAAAAAACAAAATGTGTTTAATTTACTGTTTGTATTTTGAGAACGATTTCCGAAGAGTGGAAATTGAAACATCAATAAACGTATTTTTTTATCTTTAATTGTGGCTTATTCCCAATTAAATAGTAATTAATTTAAAATGACACAAGAAAGTAGCTTCAGAACAATATACAGAAAAATGGAATTTCACAGGACTCGAATATAAGCGTATCGCTATTTTTAATTGCTATTAACAATGTTGTGTCTTACTGCAGTGGCACAATTAAAACTTTTTTGTACGCTGATGAGCTGGTAATTCTAGCAAGAGATAAAAACATTTATTATCTGCTCATAATCCTATTGATGCAGCTCTTAAGTCGATAGAATTGTGGTCTAACAATATTGGGCTCCAGCTTTCCACCACAAAAACCAAAGCTATACATTTTTCACGAACCACAAAAGCTCCCAAATCTATTTTTATACAATTCTCCTATAGAATATACAAAAGAAAACTGGACTCAAAATTAAGCAGGACAAGTCATATACAAAAAATCCAGCTATCCATCATGCTGTTGCTAACAGGTTCCGGGAAGTCTATGAAAAAAGAAATAGAAGTCCTGTACCTTTCTACGAACGAGCTAATAGATACTTATTAGATTTTAATATTGAACTACCTTCCATTTATCCTACCTGTGAAATAGATTTAGAGCATTAAGACCATAAAAGGAGTTGGAGTATACTTTGTGGTATCACATGAATATTCCATCTATAAATTGTCTCCTGAGACAAGTATTTATACAGCAGAACGATTTGGCATAATTAAGGCCCTCACCTTTATTCTAGAAAAAAAACTTCCCAAATCTCTTATAATATCTGATTTACTTAGTTGTCTGACATCAATTTCTTAGATTTATTCCTCTCATTCAACATTACAGCAGAATAAGGTAATTTTATACCATATATACTAAAACAAATTGACAGTAAAATTCCTCTGGGTACCGTCACACGTTGGAACGAAAAGGCAGATAGTCTAGCAAGGTGCGCAGTAAACATGATACTGTTTGTAATGTTTGGCAAAACCAATGGAATAGAAGCACCACTAAATTGATAGAAATAAAATATTCCGTCCTTCCATGGAACTTCTAGTCTTCAAAGCGACAACATCAAGTCCTAATAGCATGTCTCAGATTAGGACACACTTCTACAACACATGAATACTTGTTGAAGAGAGAAGAGAAATCAGTGTGTTTTGTTTGGGAATGTAAAGTGACAATGAATCACATTTTGATTGACTGTCCAATATACTCAGTTGAAAGACTATATCACCACAAAAACATTAAAAGAACTTCTAAGAGAATCTAAATGCGTAGCTGACTTGATAGAATTCTTAAAATCCATAAACTTTTTTAATAAAATTTAACACAACACATCAATAATAATTAAAATATATATTGTATACCTTATTATGTAATTTATATTTTGTATATGCCTATATATGTCTATATCTTATGCAAATATCATAATTATTTTATGATATTTGCATAAGATATAGAATATATATTTGTCGATATATTCCGTCATTGTATTCGTATATTTTACAGAATTTAATATAAAATCCAGTGTGGTCGGATTCTATTATTATGTTTTAATGATATTTACTAAATAAACTAATCGAATAACACCAATGTTCCCAAGTATCTGCTAAAACAGATTACATTTTTAAATTCATTTATTAATCAACTAATAACAATCATATTAATAATGATTCTCATTCATTCTAGTAAGTAAACATTCATTTTTAATTTCCTTAGTTAAAGATGAACAAATACTTCTTGAATGACTCTAGTCAATTATGCAAAAGAACACAAGCAATATAAAAAAACAACAGGAAGTGAGATAATTCGATGTGTTCTCGTGTTGAAACTGCAATAGAAAAGAAGAGAAGCAATGTGTTTTATCTAAAGTAATTTGTAAGCCACGGAGACAGACCTAAAGATAAATGGTTTGCGTATTGTTCATTCAGTTCATTGTCTACCAGGAATGCCCAGAAGCGAAATGCCATAATTTAGCTGAATGCCTGTTGTCTGTTTTTGAATAATAGGGTCTCTACGGTTCTGGGCTGGGTCTGCTGTTGGTTTTAATGATGGTATTCTTATCAGCATACTAGATAGCAGTAGGAGTGATTATAATGAGAAAGTAGTAGTTGGCAAAAGAAGGATTACAAAGGGGCGTTATGAGAATTGTGTTCACAATGAATTAGTGGCATATAAAAAATTAGTTCTAATTAAACTAATATTTATTTTAATGGAAATTTTTAATGAAAAATATGTTTTGACTTATATTTATTTTATATGAAGGGTACAGGAATAAAAGAGGCTCAGCGACATTTTGTTCGTTTTGAGTAAATCAATGTTTAAACGATAAATTTACATATGGCCTCTTTAAAACACGCATAAACAACTGTAATGTACCTACCTACTCACATGTAAGATAATTAAAGTATCTATGTATTTCTATATAGTTTTTAGTCACCTGGTATATGTTATTTACAATTATGAAAAGTTCTCATGTATAATCACTAATAATTATTTGCTGTTAGAAATCAGAATCAATACTCTTCATAAATATTTTCCTATTTAGAATAAATAAGTTTCGCTAGTTTATTCGCCTAATACTTCGTATCTATGGAATAATAATAATTTATTTCTCTTATTTCTTTGTTCGATAAGCTATCCGTATTTGCTATTTTAATATTAATATTTGAGTCCAATCTCTTGTACTCAAATCCATCCAGAAACATCGTTAAATAATTGTAGATAACAGAACTTATAAATTCATAGTTTTAAGAAATAACAGGCAGTGTAATTTTCATCCTCTAATATAATAAATTTATACATGTCAATATATTCTGTTTAATTCCAAAACAAAGAGTTAGTCCGGAGAAGAAATAAACGCATAGTATTCCATAACAAAATTTGGTGTCAGAACGTGGGATATTAGTAGCAGAGTTCCTCTGATTGCTGATAGAAGGAGAGCTGAGGAATTTTTGAATTGACTTGTTTCCTTCGAGGAATCATTCAAAAAAACTGTCAGTGTGGAAAAATCGCCACTACAACTAATTACATTGGGGTCCAGTACATCCAGTTCGAAATCCAGTTCCAGTCATAACCCAATTGTAGTTCCATCGGAAGTAGAGGTGAACCCGTGGAATAATAGACTATGCGACCAACAACAATATTCTACTTGTAAGTACATTCTATCTTAAATTCTGTCTCATATTTTAAAAATCTTGTAAACGTATGTCTACTTTATATCCTGATATAAGTAACTTATTTGACGAACAAATACCTTCTCCCGACTCAAATTCTCTTTCAAATTCTTCTACTTCTAATTCAAATAAAATGTCAGTATCAATTGAAATAGCTGAAAAACTTCTCATTAGATTTGATGGTACAAAATCAAAATTATACGAATTCATAGACAATTGTGATAAAGCATACAATTTAGTAAATCCGCAATCCAAACCCATCTTATTAGCCATTATAGAAACTAAATTAACCGATAAAGCTAGGGCCATAACTAGAAACAGAACATTTGACGAATGGAAAGATTTAAAAGACTTCTTATTAGATGCTTATTCTGAACGCCGAACTGAAGGTCAGTGGCAATTGGAATTACATTCCTTACGTCAGATGCCCAGTGAAAATGTAATGTCATTTGCAAATAAAGTTGAAAATTGCTATATAAAATTAATAAATACACTTGATCCAGACTTATCTCCAGATGCAAGAAATGCATGTACTAAACTCTTAAAAACTCAAGCACTAAATGTCTTTATTAGAGGATTAAACAAAGACCTCTCTATTTTAATCAAAGCCCGAAATCCAGATTCCTTAGAAAGAGCTGTTGCTATAGCAATTGCCGAAGAACAAGAACAGTTATCAAGACAAGAAATTTTCAGACCATTCTGTAATATTTGCAAACGAAATAACCATTCCTCAAATAACTGTCGATATAAAAACAATTCAGATAGAAATGTTAGACATCTTCAAAATTCTAGTTTTCAAAACCCAAAATATCCTAATTCAAATCTTCAAAGGTCAAATTCTCAAAATCAAAATTATAAACCTTCAAATTCAAATTCCAATTCTGATTTTCCTCCAAACTTAAGAAAAGAGTATACCAACACTTCCCAACGTTTTTGCAGATACTGCAAAAAACCAGGTCACGTTATAGAAGAATGTAGAAAACGCGAATTTAACAATAAAAACAAAAATCCAACAAATTCTTTAAACTTCCAGAATCCTCGACAACCAACGGTCGATTCTCGAGGAGTTCGTTCAGTTCAGGCCGTATCACAACCATCAACTTCTCAGTCACTTCCTATGTAGATTTACCCTTAGTAAATAATTCTAATCCATCCTCTTGCAAGTTTCTAATCGATACAGGCGCAGATATTTCTTTAATTAAATATTCAAAAATACTAAACATTCCAAAAATTTATTCTAAGTCTATTACTCTACGAGGCATTGATAAAAATGTCTTAAATCCAAATAAAACTATATGTAGTTGTAACGTAAATTTCAAGATAAAAGATTTTGTCCAAACTCATGTTTTCTATGTCGTAGAAGACGATTTTCCTCTTCATTTCGACGGTATATTAGGTAGCGATTTTTTTGAAATAAATAAATGCCAAATTGATTATAAAGAAAATAAATTAAACTTTAAAAATTGTTCTATTCCAATTGAATATATAAAATCTCCATTAAACAATGACAATGACGAATTTCTGAGAGATCAAAATATCGAGACAAGTTCTAATATCGATGAAATATTTCCTTATGATGCTAAATCCATAGAGGATCATTCTTATTTAGAAACCAATGATATCCAAATAACCTTAAGTAGTGAAGAACTACTATCCAATCCAATTCAATCTAAATCTAACTCTAAATCCAAAGAAAATTCAAGTCCAAAATGTGTAAAATCCACTGAGATATGCACAAATAAAACTTGTAACTCTTCACGAAATCATAAATCAAAATCTTGTTCAGAAGAAAAATCCTGTTCAGACGATCTTATACTAAATCAAAACTCTAATTCTAACTCAAGAAGTAATAAAACTATTCTATCCGCAAGAACTGAAACAATTGTTCAAATTAAAGTAATAAATAATGAATTAAGCGAAGGATTATGTCCCGAACGCGAAATCTTTAAAGGTGTATTTTTATGTCCTAGTGTTGTTAAAGTAAAAAATGATTTCTTTTTAACCTCAATCGTAAACACTACTGAAACGGATGTTGAATTAAACGATATTCAAGTAGCAATAGAAAAAATTCCAAATTTACAAAACAATGCAAATATACGAAAAATGTCTTCTTATAAAGATAATACGAATTCTAACAGAATTGCTAAATTAAAAAATGCCTTGAGAACAGATCATTTAAATAGTGAAGAAAAATCATCTTTAATTTCTATTTGCAAGGAGTACAATCATATCTTTTATCTGGAAGGAGATCAACTTACCAGTACAAATGCCATAACTTGCAAAATTCCTTTAAATTCTAATGTACCTATTAGCACTAAATCATACAGGTATCCTGAAGTACACAAACATGAAGTCGAAACTCAAATAAAAGGTATGCTAGATCAAGGTATTATCGAAGAATCAACTTCGCCATGGAATTCGCCCCTTTGGGTTGTGCCAAAAAAGGCCGATGCTTCAGCAAAGAAGAAATGGCGAATTGTTATAGACTATCGACGACTAAATGATATTACTATAGGAGATTCATTTCCACTTCCGAATATAGTCGATATATTAGACCAATTGGGTCATTCAAAATATTTTTCAACAATAGATTTAACATCAGGATTTCACCAGATCAAAATGGATCCTGAGGATTCTCCAAAGACTGCTTTCTCAACTCCGTCTGGACATTATCAATATTCACGAATGCCATTTGGATTAAAAAATGCTCCCAGTATTTTTCAAAGGCTAATGAATACTGTCCTCTCAGGAATACAAAATTACAGATGTTTTGTCTATCTCGACGATATAGTCATTCATGCCGATACATTAGAAAATCATAATAAAAGATTAAAAGAAGTATTCGAAAAATTGTCTACATTCAACTTAAAAATACAACCAGATAAGTGCGAATTTTTTCGTCGCGAAGTAATGTATTTAGGACATTTAATAACTGAATTTGGTGTCAAACCGGACGAAAAAAAGGTATGTGCTGTTACAGATTTTCCTATACCCAGAACACAAAAAGATATTAAGAGCTTTTTGGGTCTCACTGGTTATTATAGACGCTTTATAAAAAATTTCAGTGCTTTAACACAACCTTTAACAAAACTGCTGAGGAAAAATGTTGAATTTAATTGGACAAGCATTCAACAACAGTCATTTGAGAACCTGAAATCAATACTTTGTTCAGAACCAATACTTCAGTATCCAGATTTTACCAAACCCTTTGTCTTAACAACGGATGCTAGTAATTATGCAATAGGGTCCATACTTTCTCAAGGTAAAGTACCAGATGATTTACCTATTGCTTATGCTAGTCGTACCTTGAACAAAGCGGAATCAAACTATAGCACAACAGAAAAAGAATTACTTGCAATTGTATGGAGTGTTAAACACTTTAGACCATATTTGTACGGAAATAAATTTTTCATTTATACGGATCATAAACCACTCACATGGCTATTTAATGTAAAAGATCCCGGATCAAGACTCGTTAGGTGGAGATTAGCATTAGAAGAATATAGCTATGAAATTATTTATAAACCAGGTAAATTAAATCAAAATGCTGATTGTTTAAGTCGTCCTCCTTTAACCATATCTGAAACAAATATTTGCGAAGAAAACAAAAACCCGGCAACAATCACCTTACAAATAAACAAAATGAGTAAAGAAAATAATGACACTTATTCACAGTTCTTATCTAAATCCGAAACTATATTAATAACAAATGATAATATAAAAGAAACAAATGAAAAGATTACATCATTTTCACAAAATTTAGCATTGTTTGTTTCCGTAGATTTAAATTTTAATGAGATCGTTCAGAAACAAATAAATAAACAATTCAGTCATATAGAAAAATTGAAAGCCAAAAATCCAAGACTAAATGACATTATATATATTTCTGATCAAAATAAAAACTTTTATTACATATTTATAAAAAATAATTATTGGGACAATACCTCTTATGAAGATATATTTAATTCCCTAATAAAATTAAGAGACTGGTTATTAAACGATAAAATATTAAAAATTTGCCTACCCAGAATAACTTTTAGCTACGATAAATTAAGTTGGGGAAAAATTAGATCTATGATTAGATTTATTTTTAGAAAAACTGATATATCTATTATCATTTATCATGATATACTAACAAATCCTGAACCTGAGGAAATAACTACAATATTACAAGAGAATCACACTAGTCCTACGGCTGGACACTCTGGTTTTCATCGGACATACAATCGTATAAAAAAACATTTCAAATGGAATAATATGAAAAATGATATTAAAAACTTTATAAAAACCTGTGAATCTTGTCAGAAAAATAAACTCGTTAGAAAAAAATTCGTAAAGCCCATGGAGATAACAACAACAAGCTCAAATCCATTAGAAAAAATATTTTTAGATATAGTAGGTCCTTTACCTTTAACCGAGTCAGGTAATAAGTTCATATTAACATTACAAGATGACTTAACAAAATTTTCTCAAGCTTACGCAATTCCGAATCATGAAACCAAGACTATCGCTGAAAATCTGGTTCGTGGATTTATTTGCAAGTTTGGAAAACCCGATATAATAGTTACTGATCAAGGCCGAGATTTTACTTCCAAATTATTTTCTCAAATCGCCAAGCTTTTTAAAATCAGACATATAAATTGTACTGCTTATCATCCAGAATCAAATGCTGCATTAGAAAGGAGTCACGCTACTTTAGCAGACTACCTTAAACATTATATTAAAGCTGATCAATCCGATTGGGACGAATGGCTAGATTTTGCTATGTTTTCATATAATACAACTAATCATACTTCAACCAAATTCACACCATATGAACTAATATTTGGATATACACCTAATCTACCTAGCAGTATAATACGATCAGTAGAACTCAAATATACATATGAAGATTATTTAGATAATTTAACACTTAAACTTAGAAAATCTCATGAGTTAGCAAAAACGAATCTATTAGAATCTAAAGTAGTCAGTAAAAAATATTATGACCAAAAGATTAATGACACCGTTTTCTTAGAAGGACAATTAGTATATCTCCAAAATGAGCAAACAAAGAAGGGTCAAACCAAAAAACTTACACAAAATTATAATGGACCTTATAAAATTCTAGAGATAAATTCTCCTGTCAATTGCACAATTTTAGTAAATAAAAAAACCAATAAAAGTTCACATGAATAGATTGAAACATGCTTTTGTTTCAGGTATGCAATAATATGGCTGACAAATAGTGAACAAATTCACAAGAAATATACCAATACTCCTATCAACAAATCACCTGGAATCTATTACGAACACATAAAAAATGTTCAATTTATTGAAACTCATTGGAACATATTAAGTCATATTCCTTTACAACCTTTTACAGACAAATTAAATTTTGTAGATCTCACCTATCAAAAAACATTAAGACTGTGTCAAAACAAACCAGTTCTTATTGAATTACGATTATGCGATACTTCACTAAAACTCTTAGGACAAATCATACCTAGACTCTTTCAAGATGAACAAACTTTAAAAAACATAATTCTGCATGAACATTTTAGACCAAAACGCGCTCTATTTAATGCAATTGGATCTGTTTTCAGGACCTTATTCGGTACCTTAGACAGTGATGATGCTGAAAATTTCAATAATGCTATTAACAAAGCTGAAAGTAACGAAAATCATCTTCTTGATTTACTAAAACAACAAATTCATGTAGTAAAAGCCACGATTGCAAATTTTAATAACTCTATTACAAATCTAGACCGAAACAAAGTGATTTTTGATAAAAATTTTGAATCAATTACCAATTACACAGATAAAATGAATAATAAATATTTTAATTTAGATTTAAAACAAAAAATTGAAGAACATTTTACTTTACTAACTTTCTTTATAACAGAATTACAACAAGAATATTCTACTTTAATAAACGTTATTCTATTTGCAAGAAATAATAACCTTCATCCTTCTGTTATAACACCTGAGCAACTAATTCAAGAATTATCTAAAACGGTAACGCATTTACCTAGTACATCGACTTATCCATTTCCATTGACTATCGATTATGCTCATAAATATTTCGATATCATTTTACTTAAATATATATATTTTGATAACAAGATTTTAATTACGGTTAGTATACCTTTGGTTAGTAATACTCCTTATTCTCTTTTTAAACTAATATCTCTTCCTATAATTCATCCAACATTAAAGAGACTTACCTTTATTCTTCCATCTGTCAAATATCTTGTTCTTTCAGAAAATAGAAACATTTATGTTACTATTGATACATTAGAAGACTGTTATTCATTAGATGAAGAAAAACTTATTTGCAAAAATCCTGATACTTTCCGATTTACACACACTAATCCAATTTGTGAAACTGAATTGTTAACTTCAATAACAAACATACCATCTAGTTGCGATACTCGTATAATTCAAACAGAATATGAAATTTGGCATAAATTAAACAAACCAAATTCTTGGATATATGTTTTACCCAAACCAACAGATTTAACTTTAAGCTGTCAGACTAGTACGCCAATATCTATTGTTCTTTCAAACACAGGTATTTTTTCTACTTCGAATAATTGCAAAACTTACACCGGATCAACTATTTTGATATCTGTCTCAAATCCAAAAGAAAGTAATTTTCAGTCTATCATTCCAGATTTATCCCTTCCAGAAGTCTGTTGTGATGATATTAAGATAAATAATGAATCCAAATTACACCTTGTTCCCTTACAATTAAATAATCTCGATCGAGATGCATTAAATTTAGCAAGCCATAAACTAGATAATTTAGAGAAAATGACCTCAGAAACAAATATTAATTTTTCAGACACAATAAAAAATAGTTCTTATTTCACTTATGCAATCTTATTTTTGATAAAATGTATGTTACTTTATATTTTATACAGGATAATTAAATATTTTTACCGACGATTTCGTAGAAATCCGTCACATAGTTGTCAACAAATTACAAATTGTTTAACACTAAATATATGTCAAAGTAAACGAAAACATGTACATGAGACAGATTTAAGTATAGATTGTAAACATAATAAAGACAATAATTATAGTGAATCCAAAAAGTGTGAAGAGACTAGTTTCACAGAGACTACACCGATAAGACGAAGTGAAAGACTATCGAGACTAAAAGAAACTATTTAAATGTGTTAAAATAAAATAATAATGTATACAAATGTTTTATACCATTTAAATGAAAATTCATTTTACAATTATTTTCATTCTTACAAAAGGAGGTGTAATGTACCTACCTACTCACATGTAAGATAATTAAAGTATCTATGTATTTCTATATAGTTTTTAGTCACCTGGTATATGTTATTTACAATTATGAAAAGTTCTCATGTATAATCACTAATAATTATTTGCTGTTAGAAATCAGAATCAATACTCTTCATAAATATTTTCCTATTTAGAATAAATAAGTTTCGCTAGTTTATTCGCCTAATACTTCGTATCTATGGAATAATAATAATTTATTTCTCTTATTTCTTTGTTCGATAAGCTATCCGTATTTGCTATTTTAATATTAATATTTGAGTCCAATCTCTTGTACTCAAATCCATCCAGAAACATCGTTAAATAATTGTAGATAACAGAACTTATAAATTCATAGTTTTAAGAAATAACAGGCAGTGTAATTTTCATCCTCTAATATAATAAATTTATACATGTCAATATATTCTGTTTAATTCCAAAACAAAGAGTTAGTCCGGAGAAGAAATAAACGCATAGTATTCCATAACACAACTATAAAATAATATCCCCTTATTACTAAATGTCTGTATAATATAAATTTACTTTTGTTTGTCTAATTACGAGTATGTACTCGTTATAGACGATCTGTTAATTAATATTCACGCACCATGTCAGATATCTGCAAAGGAACAAGGGGCTCATTCTTGCAATGTACCCCTTTTTGTACTTTATCTAAACACATAGTCTCCTTAACGATTAAACTAAAGTTGGGTTTATCTGTGGGAAAATTAATGCAAATAAGGTTTCTACTGTTTATGGACATAGCAATAGATGTTTAATTTTACAATGTTACATTAGTTTAAAAAACTTACTACTTATAATATTTAATGTTAGTGGTGTAATGTGTAAAGTTCTGTTCGGTGAACAGAACTTCTTTAAATCTTGCAAATCCTTATATTTTTCTGCAGAAATTGGCCAGACATCTTCATAGGCACATCCTGGTAGTATGAAGTCAGTACCAAGTATATTCTTTATGCGTCTTTTGTTTCTTCCAGCGATAGAGGCCTTTTCCCACACTTCATTGTATGTTGAACGGAAGTAGATGTTAGTGTTTGAATTAATAATTTATAGTTTCTTTATCGGTCGTGATGGAAATGTTGATTTCTTGGCATATTATCTTGCATCCCAAAATAGGATGTCCAACTTCGAAAAAATGAATGGTCAAAATTAATTACCTCAAATGGCGTCGGTGTTTGACGAGCATTCTTAACTACCTCAATCCAATCGTCAGGAACCTGTGTCCTAGTTGCAGATTTAATAATACTATATTTTTATCGCACTCTAAGTATGAGTGCCCTCTTACTGGAAGTCATCATTACTGATTTAAACTTTTTTTCTACATGAACTAAATGATAAAGGAACCGACACATTGTGAAATTTTTCTTTTGAACACTGCAAGAGTCACAAAAGATACTTGGTTTTTTTTTATTTCGTCACATAATATTGTACACGAAGTGGTGAACAAGAGAACAAACGTCATCACTACCTCATCATCATCATCATTTTGGCTTTACCTAGTGTGGGTCCTAGCCTCCCCAAGAATTCTCTTCCAGTCGTCCCTATCCATCGCCTTCCTTCGCCAAGCACGTATTTCCATATTTTATCATATCTTGGTCAATGTTATCTAGGAATCTTGTTCTGGGTCTTCCTCTTTTTCCTTGACCAATAGGTCTATCAAGGAGCGTTTTTCTAGCTGGGTCGGTTTGCTCCATCTGCATTACATGGCCTACCCACCTCAGACGTCCTATCTTAATGTGTTTTACGATATCTGGTTCCTGGTATATTCTATAGAGTTCCTTCATCCTCATCACCCCTCATCACTACCTTCCTTCCCCTATATTTCTAGACACATGTAAAAGATACTTTGTGATGTAGCCAGTACGTGAATATTAAATACGGATTCAGAAAGTTGCCACTTATAGTGCATCATTAGTTTGAATATTAAGTACTAGAAGATTTTTTCCATAATCTATGCAGATAGATTTTGAAAAATTTGTGTTATTTCTACTGTTAATTCGAGACTGATGTTTTCTGTCATAGAAAGTGCCTGCTTTTAGTTTATGTATTTTGTTTTCTACGGAATGACGTATATCAACTTTTAAAAGTACAGGGTGATTCGCCATAAAATTTGGAACAACTTAGCATAATTAGATGTAAAACTCAAAAAATGTCGATGAGCCCCTTTTATTCCTGTACCCTTCATATTATTTCCTATTTAAAACTGAAAGAGTATGCGTAATTGACCAGATTGATTTCCTACGAAAGAACGATAATGTATACATTTGACGAAAAAAATCGTAAAAATCAATGAAGGGTGTAGAGTAAAATTTTTATCTCTTCTTAAGTTTTTCTTGAATAGTATATATCAGATGAATTAATCGTAAAAATCAATGAAGGATGTAGAGTTATTTTTTTATCTCTGCTGTATCAGATTATTTGCTAACTCCAACCTACTTACTTACTCCGTGTCGTTCCAACCCTTCGTGGGTTTTAGCCGACTCGACAACATGCCTCCACTGTTTTCTATCTTGAGCAACCTCCATTCAATTCCCCACTCCCATAGTGCTTAGGTCTCCTGCTATATTATCTCGCCACCGGAGACGAGGGCGTCCGCGTAGTCTCCTTCCAGTAGGGACTTCCCCCCATGCCAGTTTTACTGTTCGTTCGTCAGAATGTCTTCTGAGAGCTCCTGCCGATTGGAGTCTTCTAGACTTTATTTCTTTTATGATGTTGGCGTCTGGGTAAAGTTTTTCGAGCTCATTGTTAGTTCTTATCCTATATTGTCCTGATGCTTAATCCCGCACAGGGCCAAAGATCTTCCTTAGAATTTTTCTTTCCCAAACACACAGTCTCTCTTCGTTTGCCTTTGTTATCATCCACGTTTCGCTTTCATACATCACAATGGGTCGTATGATTGTTTTATAGACCTGTATCTTCGTACGTCTTGTTAGTTGTTTCGATTTTATATGGTTTTGGAGGGCAAAAAGACATCTGTTGCCGGCCTGTATCCTGTTGTTTATTTCTTGTGATCCGTTATTTTCTTCAGTTATTGTTGTTCCAAGATACTTGAATTCTCTAACGCGCTCAAAGTTAAAGTCATCGATGGTGATGTTCTGACCGATTCTGTCTCTGCTTTGGTTATTGCGGCTCATATACATATATTTCGTTTTGTTTTCGTTAATATGAAGCCCCATCTCTGCTTCCTTTTTGAACCTCACGAAAGTCTCATTCATCCTTAATCGTTTGTTTCGTATTACATCGATATCGTCTGCAAATGCCAGTAGTAACTTTGGTCCTTCTCGATGAAATACTGTATTCGGTTTTTCGATTCTTGCACTTCTGATTATGTGCTTCAGAGCTAAGTTGAAGAGTTGTGGTGAAAGTGCGTCTCCCCGTTTTAGTCCATTGTTTATTTTAAATGTCTCCAAGTATTGTTGTCCAACTCTCATCTTACATCGTAACCGTTCCATACACATCCGTATCAACCTGACTAGTTTATTTGGAAAGCCAAGTTCCTGCATCGCTGTCCACAGTCAGGCCCTACATACTCTATCAAATGCTTGTTTAAAATCTATGAACATCTAAAAAAATTTATTTCAAATCCTTTATAAAAGGTATATAATAAAATGCCCAAACGGGCTATCACAATTACATTACAAAACGTTTTCGGATTGTTAAATCCATCATCAGTGTAAACGAGGTAATACATGCTATGAGCCACCAAAATATATGGGTCAAAACCCTTTCAATGTTATAAATTTACAGTTGTTTTACATTATATATGGTTACAGATTATGATGTTTAAGTCACCGTTGGAATTGTTAACATGGCGACGTATGACCCTACATAGGTAAAATGGTCCTGAGACCATTGAAGACACCAAGTGTCTTCGAGGACCTGTTGATAACAACTCAGTTGTCAACTGTACTACTGTACATCAACTATACAATTTTATTTATACAGTTTTTACTAATATGTAATATTTTACGTTAGCGAGAATTATGGCCATTAAAAAAAATGAATATACCGTCTACTGACTAGAATATATGTGAGACCTTTAACAAGATCAGAGAAGAACATCTAATAGAAAATTAAGAGAAGGGAAAAATTGGATGAATGAAAATATACTGTGACTTATGGAAGAAAGAAGAACATCATAGAATAACAAAAGAATGTACAAAAATATTCAGAGACAAAATAGGAACTGAAATATAAAAGGCCAAAGAAAATTGGTTAAAAACATATTGTGACGAAATAAAACTGTTGGAACATAAACACGATACATTGAATGCATAAAAAGGTAAAACAAGCAGCTGGTCTTCAAAAATCCAACACAGCTAGCAAAGTACAAGATCAACAGAGGAACATCATCACAGATAAAACTCAAGAAATATGCATATAGACTAATACCTACAAGAACTCTTTGATGATAATAGGTCCGAACAACCTCCGTCCTGCATATGTAATGACCACTTACCAATCACATCAGATGAAGTGGAAACAACAATATCACAACTAAAAGATGTCAAAGCTCCTTTACTTAATAATACATATGCTGAACTATTAAAGTTATTTAACACCGACGGTACTCAACAACTACAAAAAATATTCAATGACATAATATTTATACTGACCACGTTACTAACCAGGACGTTTTATTAAGAATGCAAAAAGGAAAAGAGTTGTTAATCACAATAAAAACAGCCAAAATCGAATACCTCGGTCACATCATGAGGAAGAGTGAAAGATATGGGTTGATGCAATTCATTCTACAAGGAAAAGTAGAAGGAAAACGAGGACCAGGTAGGCGAAGGATTTCCTGGCTGAAAAATCTACGTACGTGGTTCAACACAACAAGCACAAATCTTTTCAGGCAGCAGTTTGCAAAATATAGATTGCCATGATGGTCGCCAACATCCGAAATGGATAGTCACTACAAAAATAAGATATGAAGTATTATGAGCATGAGAAAAGGTGTTATTTGAGGTATAGGCTCTGGCTAGTATTACTATAGGTTCCTCTTATGATATTGTCAGCAATAACAGTTAACTCCAGGGTCTCAACAGGTATAATTGTTCAATATTATCAATTTATTGAAATTTTTTGAAGTATTCGTATTATTCCCAGACTATTTTTCTTCGAATATATCTCTGTTGATGTATTTGTACATGTTTTTATGTCGATGTTTATATGTTCATTATGTCTAAACGAAATGACACAAAAAATTACCTATTGGATTTATACCGCATTTAAGATCTATATTTCTCTTGGTCAGTAATATCTAACGATACGTTTAGTTCTCGGATTTATACCCGCTGTCAATTCAATAGAGTCATTACGAAGTAGCTATTAAGCGTAAATAATGTTTTCAGAAGAATTTTGTAAATACAATCGTTAATTAACTAGAATTTACTGTACATGTTCAGATTTAAATGGTAAGCCATATTTTTACTTAGTAAATTCTTTTCATTTTCTTTTACAGATCCACACACTTCTATTAAGCAAGCTAACGAAGTATGATTGTCCATTAAACTGATCGATTTTCTTCGATCGTAGACTAGAAAGGATGTTGCTGCGACTGTCGGTCTTTTTTGTTTGGGTATTTATTCAAAGGAGTACAGGTAACTGATATTTGTGTGTTAATTTAATGGCTCCATTACTAGACAATTTACTAGCATTTAATCGTGACGTGCATTTTTAAATATATACATAGTTAATCAACATGGATAGTAATAATAAAAGATGAAATTTAATAGTTCTGGAAGATAATTATATTTACTATGGCTAATGGGAAGATGCTTCGATTTCAACTTCAAATTAAGACAATTAGAAACAAAATCTAACATGATTTTTACGTTCTGCAAAAGGAAATTTGGCGCTTCATAAGAGGTCAAAGAACGAAGGTAAAGGAACTAATAGAACCAAAACATATAGAAAAGGATACGTGGATTGACTACCTAAAAAAGCTCTATGCAGAGGAAGAACAAACGACGCTAGAACCGGAAACACCAGAAATTACAACAAATGAAGAACTTAATATAAATTTACACGAAGTTCGGAAAATACTTGAAAACCTGAAGAACAGAAAAGCAGCAGGTAAAAACGGAATACCAAACCAGGTACTGAAATATTGTGGAGCAGCAATGACAGAACAATTAACAAAATTAATTAATAAAATTATAAAACACAATAAAATACCGGAAGAAAGAAGAACAAGCAAACTAATTCTACTATTCAAAAAAGGAGATAAAAAATAGCCGGAAAAATACAGAGGTATAAACTTGTTAAATACTACGCTAAAACTTACAACTAAAATTTTAGTGCTAATAAATAAACTTAAAGCACCCAACACACAAAGAGAGATAAAGAGGATAGAACTAAGAAAGAAAGACGACCTTCTACAGGAAGTACAAAAAAGTATGCCCTCTCTTCGTAACGGAACGTCACAAGAAATATGGGAGACTGTTAAACATTGCATAACAACACCAGTGGATCGCTCAAAGAAAAATAATCCGGTGAAACGGAAACACTGCATAACAGATGAAACTCTTAAAATAATTGAGAATAGAAGAAATCTTTGTAAAAGTGGTGTACATAGTGAAAGGGAAAAAGCTAGTTTAAGAAACCTCAATAAAGAAATAAAACTAAGATGTAAAGCCGACAAAAAACAGTACTATCAAAGTATATGCAAAGAAATTGAGAGACATGGTCAGAATAATCAGCCGAGAGATCTATTTAGAAAAATACGCTACCTGACAAGAGACTTCAGAGCCAAAACTTGGGCCATTGAAGATAACACTGGAACCCTGAGAACAAACAGAGAAGACATAGCAGAGACATGGAGATCGTATTGCAGGGACCTATATAAAGATGATCAACGCCAAGAGCTTGTTAGCCAAATCTCTGACAAGGTGGAAGAAGAACCTGATATACTCGAAAATGAAGTAAAACAGGCTGTCAACAAGCTCAAATATAACAAAGCACCAGGTCCAGATATGATAACAGCAGAAATGCTTAAAGCCACAGAAGAAACCGGCATAAAGTTACTTCATCTACTCTGTAACCAAATATGGCATTCCAAACAATGGCCTGAAGACTGGACAAAATCTACAATAACGACCATACATAAAAAAGGCAGCTTCCATAAATGCGACAATTATAGAACTATCTCTCTTATATCCCATGCCAGCAAGATAATGCTACATAATATAATCAATGAGAGACTGAAAACATTCCTTCAAAGAGAAATTCCACAAGAGCAAACTGGATTTACCAAAGGTAGAGGCACTCGAGAACACCTGCTGAATATAAGACAAATAATCGAGAAATCTAGGGAATTCAACATCCCACTCTGTTTTATAGATTACCGTAAAGCGTTCGACAGGGTCAAGTGGAGACACTTATGGCGAATACTAAAAGAAGTAGGCGTACCACAACATCTAATTATGCTTATAACTGAACTATATGAACACACTACTGGATCAGTTAAAGTACTTGACACACTTTCGAACGAGTTTCATCCAGAACGGGGTGTCAGACAAGGATGTATACTATCTCCACAATTATTCAACCTATATGGAGAGTATATTATGCGAAGAGCACTTGAAGGATGGGAAAAGGGCATCTCAATAAATGGTCATAAACTAAACAACCTACGTTTCGCAGATGACACAGCCCTTCTTGCAAATAGTCAAGCAGAGCTGATGGAACTTATACGACTGATCGAAAACGAAAGTCAAATATTTGGTCTGCAATTAAACATATCAAAGACAAAGATCATGATAGTGGATAGACTACACAACAATCATCCACACATAACCACAATTGACCGGTTCGAGGTTGTGAGCTCATACTTATATCTGGGATCATTAATCACAAACACAGGGTCATTACAAGAAGAGATTAAACGTAGATGTGATCTAGCAAAAGTTGCCACAGCAAAAATGACCAAAATATGGAAGGAATGTCAAATTTCAAGAGCGATAAAGATGAGGTTGATGAACTGCTTAATATTTCCAATACTGACCTACGGATGTGAATCTTGGACTCTGAGACAATCGTAGAGAAGAAAGATAGACGCCACTGAAATGTTCTGTTGGAGACGAATGTTACGAATTCCTTGGACCGACCGTAGAACAAATAATTCAATTTTAAGAGAGCTAAAAGTTAGCCAACGACTCTCTAGTAAAGTCCATCTCCAACAATTAAAATATTTTGGGCATGTTATGAGAGCAAACACAGAAAACATGGAAAGAGTCATAATACAAGGAAAGGTAGAAGGCCGAAGATCACGAGGAAGATCCCCAACAAGATGGATAGATCAAACTACAGGAATATGCCAAAAACCTATGCATGAATTAAAAGAAATGACCAGAGACAGAGATCTCTGGAGACGGACAATACACGACATCACGTCGACCACTACACTCCCCCTAAGGGGTCAGGATTGAAAAAAGAAATAAGGGGATAAGTTTACCAGATGAACCACAGGGTTTCCGTAGTGGAAGATAGTGTATAGATGTAATGTTCGTTATAAAGCAAATTACTCAGAAATCACTAGAGTATACTAAACCAGCATTTCTGTGTCTGATTACCCTAAAGAAAGCGTTTGACACAGTAAGAATCAAAGATGTAATCCATCTTCTGTATAATAGAGAAGTTTCTCTAAATATTATAAAAACTATAAAAAACATTTACCAAAACAACAAAATGGAAGTCAGAATAGATGAACAACTTACAGAACCTATAGAAATATGCAACGGAATAAGCCAAGGGGATTCATTAAGTCCCATACTCTTTAATTTAATCATGGATGAAATCACAAGAAGCGGATACAGAATGGTAAACAAAGTAACAAAAATACTCTGCTATGCAGACGACGCAATGTTGGTTGCCCAAGATGAAGATAGTCTGCAAACACTGGTCCCAGATTTAATCTAAGAGCAAAAGAATTTAATATGACAATCTCATCTCAAAAAACTAAAACAATAATAGTCTGCCAAGAACCAACCAGATGTAAAATAGAAATTGATGGCATCAGTATTGAACAAGTAATGGAAATAAAATATCTGGGAGTTACACTGTCCAGCTATGGAGACCTGGACAAAGAAGTGAGAGATCAAGTACAAAAAGCAAATAGACTGGCCGGATGCATTAATAACACTATATGGCGAAATAGACACATTAACACTGAGATCAAGTCGAGAATTTATAAAGCCAGTGTAAGACCAATAATGACATATGGCTCAGAAACAATACCCGACACACCGACAATGCAAAGGCTATTGGAAACGGCAGAGATTAGAGTACTGAGAAGAATTAAGGAAATACGCTGAGAGATCGAAAGAAAAATAAAGATATTAGAAGAAAATATAACGTACAGTGTATAAATGAATGGACACAAAATAGAAAAAAAGAATGGAATAACTACATAAGCAGAATGGATGAGACCTGTGTCGTCAAAATAGCAAAATATAAGTCACCAATCGACAGAAGAAGTATCGGACGTGTAATCCGCCAATGAACAAGCAGAATTGCTTGAAAAGAAGAAGAAGAACTATTTGCGAACTGGGAATCGGAACGTCAAAATAAACATATTTTTAAATAAAATTATGGTTAATTCACATTAAAGATAGTAAATTATATTAAAATATCAGAAGAAAATAGTTGCAGGGCAATACTAACAAAATTCTTTGAACAAATTTTATAAATACTATGTGGTGATGTTAGTGTCCTCTGATGCCTCCTTAATACATTTTCAGTTTTATCTTTCTCGCTTCTGTTCACATTGGATGTAAAGCAGTAGAATGTAGAAACAAGGAGTTGATTATAGTTAACTCCTCTAAAGCTCTTCTACTCAAATTCGACTCTCACTTTCAGGTTGGTGCTGTTAAACCGAGTAGCCCAACTGGAGATGGGTGGAAAGTTGGGTCGAGACTGACGGAAGCGTGTCAAATAGTCTTCCGAAAGGAGGTTTAGCGTTGTTCTAACTATCCAACCCTGTAAAAAAACATGTTATGAAAGCTACAAAGAAAGAAGCGCTGTTTAGCTTTCGACGAACTCGCAAACGAAATATGGACAATGACTTAAAAATTTGCACGTGGAATGTAAGAAGCCTTTATCAACTTGCAGCTACAGCTCTGCTCGTACAAGAAATACATAAAGCCAAAGCAGACATTATTACTTTACAGGGATGAGATGGACTGGCTCAGGAATCCTGGACTCAGAAATCTTGGATCCCAGAACTGCAAAATCTACTACCTGTCACGAATTTGAAACCGGGTATATTGTGAGCAGTAGGATTAAACAAATATGACACATTTAATTCATTTAAAGGCTATTATTCACAGAATATGTCAACCAAAACTTAAAAAAGTTTGCTAATAGTAACATAATAAGTATTCATGCATCAACCTAAGCGAAAGAGTACGATGAAATGCACGTTAATTCTCGTACAAGAATTTTACTACCAACGTTTTTGTCACTGAATATATCTCCAAGTACAGGGGAACCTATTTATAACTGATCAAAACAGCTTAAATAAAACTGGGAAGCTCTAAAAATGTTGCAAGATAAGCTTGCACCATAATAAAGTATCTTCGAAATAAAACTAATACAGCTCAAACATTTTCTCTCTGAAACCCTGAAAATCTAAATGAATAATCATGAATGTGTTGCTTGTGTGAGTCCATTTCAAATAGGCAAAGAAATAATAAATAAGACTTACTCACAATCAATTTAATTTAACTATTCAGACGACCGGTTTCGCTTTCTACAATATGCAAAGCATCCTCAGGTCTCGAGACAAAGTTAAATAAATGCTGAAATGATAAAAACCCATATTAGGGTGTTGTCTAATAAAGGTAAACAAAGTAGATGTTGTAAATTACAATAATTATGCCAATATTCTATGTCTGTGGTTTTAATTTCAAAATGAGTAAGTTGAATAAAAAGGTATAAAAAGTTTTAAAAGGAGAACTCAATTCTGCTATTGTAGTTGTTTGACAGTAAACGGGAAGTTCTTGAGTAGATAGATTTGATCCAATGAAGCAGAGATATGTGTGTGATTGTTTGTTAAATGAAAGTGATGTTTCTCGTTGAAAACAATATTTTATCAGTCAGTTCGCCTTTTAAGCTAATAAATGTACCAGTGATGCTATGTTTTTTGTAGTACATGATGTCTATCAAGCACTAAACAATAGTATTTACACTACCACTGTTTCTTGTAACTATGCCAGAGCTTTTGAGTGTGTAAATCACATTTTGATAAAAAAACTAAACTTCTACGGAATTCGAGGTATTTCTTTGAACTGGTTTCAATCTTACTTGAGGAATAGGAAACAACACAAGGTTCAGCATTAGCTCCCCTTCTTTTCAACTAGATAGCGTAACAAGCCATGCTCTCTATCTCTCTCATTCCCGACAAGCAGGCCTACGCGGACGATGTAGTTATTATGGTAAGAGAAACATATAGGAATGTCCTTCCAGCACACTCCAAAGAACAGTAAATATCTTTACTAGGTGGTGATAGGGAAAAACTCTCTGTCAAACCTAGTTAAACAGTAGTCGTGGGTTTCACAATAATAGAAGGATAAGATCTGCATGACCTCTCTGTATGTAGAAACTGTCAAAAAGACCAATGAGAATAAATATTTAGGAGTAATACTACAAACGCCTTATATTTAATGATTATTTGGTAGGATTAACCAAGTTTTTCCTGTGGACATGTCCATAAAAAGAATATATGAGAAATATGGTTATGAAATTCAAACAGATGTACTGGGTCTATACGACTATGGTCAGACCTAGGATTAAGCATGCTTAATCATATCTGGAGCAATGTCGACTATCTCAAGGTCTCTGCGAATTATTTTAAGTCTCTTAAGAGGTCACTGTCATCGTAAGGGGCACACGAATAAAATCTGACTGACTGGCGGAATACATTATGTGCAACTGCCTAGAATTGGATAGGATAAGGATTAATACATTAGAACATTATCACCTCGAGCCCTGCGACTTTGTAGTAGTATTACCTTAGGCCATAATAATCATCGTTAAAAAGGCTGAGCTCAATGGACAACTTTAATCTAGGGATGAGCCATAATAGACCTCTCATGACGAGTGGAAGGGTGGTTAAGACCCACTTATATTAAATCTGATTTAACCTTCCTTTCGGAATAATTTGAAAATAGAATAATTTCTATTTGAACACACTTTACTCTTCTGACTCACGTGATTTGACATTGTAATGATGTAAATTATGCTAAAAATATATTGGAACTATGACAAAAGCTGGTACCTAATCTATTTACAATTACAACATCAACTCCTGTTTGTAAATAAAAGTGTAATCTACTTGTAGTAACTGCATGCAGTTGTTCATACAGAAATGCTAGGACGAGAGAAGGGATATCTTTATTTACTTTATGAATTACTAAAAGATTTCTGACAGTGTAAGACCTGATGTCTTAATACAAGTATTAAGGGATGATGGAAAAGATATGAGTGTGATCCAGCAGCTATACTCAAATTAAAATGCAGAATCAATGATTATCAATGGTCTATTTACAGAACAATTACAAATAAGTAATAACTTCGTCACCAGAATAAAAAAGGTATCAAAATAAATGGAATTCGCATAAATAATTTACGACATGCTGATGATACAGCTATCATCAGCTATCATCACAAAAACAAAATGAATGATAGTGAGCAGACAATCCCATACGCAAGCACAGTTAAAAATAAACAACCAACTTAGACAGTTGAGAAATTGAAATATCTTGAAGCTATCTTAAACAGTAAGTAGGACTGCGACGAAGAAGTGAAGATACTAGCAACACCTAGAAATATGTTTACTAGAGTCAATAACTACCTTTGTTATCACGAAACTCCTTGAGGAGCTTTCTTGTGAAGCCTCCGAATTCATGTCCTAAAATGCTATATTTGGCCAATAATAATGGACGATAGCAACACCTAGGTACTTAAAGTAAAATCGCTAAACCATATTGAAGTATTTAAAATATCCAGTCTTAAAGTCTTAAAAGGTTGCTTTAAATTTCATCGATCGACTATGTTACAAATAAAGAGGTCGTAAAAAAAGGTAAAACCCGAAAACAATTTCTAAATATCGTTAAACAGCGAAAGATCTCATATTATTTGGGCCATATTTTAAGATGCGACAAATATAATATTTTAAAAACCATTTTAATGTGCGAATTGGAAGCAAACGACATTCACGGTTCAGAGACAGAAGAAACTGGTGTGACATAACTGATATCAATACAATAATAAGAAGAGTAGAAGGATCGCTCCGCATAAACCAACCAGCCTGAAAACCTAGATGTTGTGTAGCGTGCGACACCATAAGAAGAAGAAGAATCTACTTTATCTCCGTTCTAACTTTCAATCTTTACGGATGTCTAG
Organism: Diabrotica balteata; assembly: GCA_918026665.1. Taxonomy (NCBI): domain Eukaryota; kingdom Metazoa; phylum Arthropoda; class Insecta; order Coleoptera; family Chrysomelidae; genus Diabrotica; species Diabrotica balteata. The sequence goes on along the minus strand of OU898281.1, from coordinate 104,137,067 downwards.
ACATAACCTCAACGGATTGACATCAAATTTCTGTGAAGTAAAACGGATTTGTTTGGTTCTCCTCTATCGTAAAAATACGCTATAAAGAAAAACAAGAACTTGCAGTCATGACTGTTGCTATTATTTGTGTTTTTTTCTTTAAGAATTTATCTTCCATGAAACATTTGAATATATAAGAGATTCTCTAAATATAAATAGGAGTGCAATAAATAATGTAGAAAATACTAAAGCTGCCGACATAATCCCTTGAAATGCCGAACAGTTATACAAGATCCGCCATATGAATGAAGTCTATTCAGTGGTGTTTGACTGCCGATGTAAAATGCAAATATGCAGTTCTAGGTAAAAGAACAAACACATCCTGATGCTGAATGAATCGCAAATATATTCGTGTTTAAATTATTAATAGGGAATAAACGCCAACATATATGACAAAATCAACAATTATCAATAAAAATGATTTTAACATCGTATCTAAAGTGCAAGTTTTTGCACGAGTACAAATATGGGGACTTTAATCCTCATAAACATTTCATTGTGTTCGTATTTTTTTAATTTAACAATGATTATTAAATAATTGGTAATTAAATAATGATAAATATAAAGAGTGAGCCATGGGAAAAGAAAACAATAAATAATTTATTTTATCGGGTTTTATTCTCTCTATCTTATACTATTGCTTTCATATTCCGAGTCATTTCATACAATTGTATTTCGTATTTATATTTCAGGACCTATTAGTTCACTCATCTAAAAACGGAAGAGTTTTAATATTTTCTTGGAACCATTTCTTGGAACGATATGTTTGCATGTAAACTACTTTTATAGTTATCAATGCGATCTCTTTTTATTTGTTCATAATTTCGAGTTCTTTCCGTATCACCACAAGTGAACCAGTAATGGCTGACTCTTTACAGAGATTTAAAAAAAAATATTATTACAACGCCCGGAGTATCACATAGTGTATCAAACATAAATCTTCAAGATTTCAAATACGTTGCAAAAGATCAAGAAACGTGGTACATAATATGAAAGTAAAAGGGCAACACGTTACAACGCTTTTGATACAAGTTTGTAGCAACTTTTAAAATAACGTGGATTTACATCTCAAGTTTGAAAATGGTAGGAGAATCCTTTACAAAAAGCCAAATATTGTTTGTAGACGGTTAAACTTTTTGAGGTACTATATGAAAAATTATTTAAGCCGAAGTTCACTTTAATTTATTTTTTGGACAATACTTGAATATTTCCTAAAAAATGGCATAAATGTACATTGCATATAAAAATCATCAGAGAGGGCCACGAAAATACTGGTAAACGCTTTGTTGTTTTACATGCTAGAACTGGTAATGGGTTTGTTGTAGATGTTGGCCTGCCTCAAAACATTCTTCCGCCCTTCCCTGTCGAATGTCTGTCTTCCTTATTTACTTACTCCAATCTCCCTTAAATCTTCCTGCACATCGTCTTTAGTCTACATAATAATATCTGGTAATCTACCGAATGTCATCATACAAGAATATAGTTCGTAACTGAGGGCCTCATATTCTATGAAATTTTTCTACTAATTTTCATCTTTTTTTTTTTCTTTTCATATCAGACATCCCATGTCAGACAATTAGAGGCGTTTGAAATTTGATGCTAAATCAGGTAGTTCTATTTGACTTTACCTGACACTATTCCCTCCCCAATTAACCTAACCAAAAAAATTTGACAGCTGCCAATTCGTAACACGTTTTGGCTGCGTTTAACTTTGAGATTTTACTATACTTTTTTGTATGATTTGCGATTTCTTTATTTTTATAATTAAAGTAATTTTTGTAAAGAAGCAGTTATGAGTATGCCAGAAAAGTCAATCAAAATTATTCCAATTTTTTATATAATTTTCAATATAAACGAACGCTTTAGTTACTCTCTACTTATCAATAATGCATACGAGTTATTACATAGTAAAGATTAGACTATGTACTTTTATAAAGCGTTTTCACAACATTAAATAAACAATATAACACTGAAAACTTTTGTTTGTACACTTCCACAAAATGTATTTTAAATTATTATCACTACAGCTGTTTCGGTCAGATTGCCTTTCTCAGGCACTCTGGTTGAAACAGCTCTGGATGAATATCCAAATGTACAAAAATATTTGAAAAAAATTGCACCTATATTTTTAGATCTGCAATTTCAATATGAAATACCTTGATCTCTCTAACACTTTTTTTTAATTTCCATATAAATTATTTTTTTGCATTTTTATTTTTTCTTGAATTCGCAATAATTCCTATATTTAAAACAAAGGGATGATATTTGTAGGTATATCTATGATTGTAGGTATATCTTACATTCAAAATTTATACCCGAAAATTATTTATTTTCAGGAATATTATTGAATTACATTAATAAAGCAAGTTTTATTACTGAAACTAGGCGGGAGAGGTAGACATTCAATGATTTTAAGATATAAAATTGAAATTTAATATATTCCTATATAAATATCATCGCTTTAATTAATACTATGGGAATTGATGCGAATTCAAGGAACATTAAAATGTAACAAAAAATTATTTTAACGATTTTAGGATAATGGTTACTTGAGATATAAATGGAAGTTCTAGGTATTTCAGTGTCAAAGAACAGGTAAAATAACATAAGTGCTATTTTTTAAAATAATTTTGTTTAATAACAAATTCCTAAAATAGCTTGTACTACTCGCGTTATTTTCGTTTTAATTTAATTTTGTGAACAATTTGAAAACTGTTTATCAAAATATATATAGCATGTTTCATATAAAAATACTTGCACGTCATTAAAGGTTTACGACGTCAGAACCCCACAGTGTTGCCAAAACATCAGAATAGTTAATAAGTGATAAATTTTTAAAATGTCAAACTATTATATTAACAGTAAATTCACTTAGTTTTAAGACTACTGCAACACACTAAAATACATAAGAAAACATGTTAATACAAAATTATATATTGTAAATTTTAAACTTAACTCTTTTAGGGCTTTAATAGTAAAAACGTCCCTCCATTATTTCTTGTTCAAAATAATCTTATATGAAGGCTTATTTGCTTTCTACATACTATTTATTTGTTTTGGCATAGCACAATCACAATACACAACAGTAATTAGTTTTAAAAGCTATCAATCTAAATTTAATATGTATTTATAAATACAATTTATTAATATATATATATATATATATATATATATATATATATATATATATATATATATATATATATATTATTGTGATATTTCAAGTCTTGGTGCGCCAAGCAATTAATTAGCTAATTAATTAATTAATTAAAATTATTTAAATGATATGATTATGACTCTATCACACTTTTTAATTCTCTTATCTCAGGGTTAAATTCGTGCTTCAATATCTATGCTATTACATGTGAAAGGTAAGGTCCAAAGAATACCGGAATAATAAAAAACACATATGATATAACACTATATATTGAAATAAAAATAATGAAATAATTCACACTCAAATGTTTTCAATAAACAAAATCTCATATAATGATTCTCAAAATTTTGTTCTACGTACGTGAACCTTCAAAATTAATGGTACAAATAATATTAATTGAAATCTCAAAATCCCAAATTATTCTAACTCTCCTAATCAAAATATTTATATCCTTTCTAAATTAAGTGTAAAAATTGTGTTATCAATAAAAGAAAAAAAACTGCAGAAACAAAAATATCTCTCTCTGATGATGAGTGGTCCAAATCCTTGTTCCTTGTAGACTATATTATCTACTCTCAGGCGCTCCCTAGGTAATCAGCAATCTTACAACAAATTGTTGCAAGTATATCGTCCTTAATGATCTCCTTCAAAAGCACGAATTATTCAAATTATGATAGCCTTTCTCCTATCGATAAACTGAATCTCTCGTTGGCCAGAGTGAAAAATGACTCTTGGAATATAAGTAGAAAAATATGACTTACAATATTTTGCTGCTTCAGCTTCTGTCAGATACACTAATTCCACACAAACTCACTAACATTCAACACTACTGCTTGCTACCTCTCGGGAACCGCCAGAGAACAATCACTGTTCGTCTTACAGACTTGGAAAACCAACTGACTATCTTCTCTCTCTCAACAATCTAGCTCAACTTTCATTCCTACATACCTATCCCACCTTTTTCAATCTCCGCCAATGAAAGCTCGTCACAATTCTCCCATTTTTTCATTTCGATAACAAACAAAATTTTACCTATAATTATAAAATTTCCTAAAACTTATTTACAAACAATATTTTTCTACGATTCTTAAAAACTAACAAAAACCTATCTTTCTAAAATCTATTCTATTGTCCTTAATCACTGCATTAATGTATTTGGAAAACCCGGTTCAATTGCCTTTGTATTTCACTTAAAATTATGCGGGTCACTCAAGTCTATTATAACAAAGAAAATAATTTATGCATAGCTTACATTTTGTTTAATACAGGTAATCCAAAAATTTAAAGACTTTATATAAGTCGTGATCATAATATATATATATATATATATATATATATATATATATATATATATATATACATATATATGTATGTATATATATATATATATATATATATATATATTATGATCACGTTGTGTAAGAAATCAAAACATAAACAAAATTCTTACTCTAAAAAAGTGGCAAAAAACACTTTATACACTTTCGCCACACGCTGAACTGTCAATAAAATTTGAAGTATTCCCGTATCAGTTGCGTACAATTGTCTAATATATTTAATTGTAATATTATTTTGTGGAATATTAGACTTAAAGAGTTATTTCATAAAATTTATATTATTAATAATAACAAATGTTTTTAGTTATTTAATTAATATAATTCTAAAATTTCTAATATAAAGATGATTACATTTTTCTAATTATTACACCATGTTGACGCCTATGAAAGATCGAGCAGTTCCGTATGGGTTTCGTATTATTAGCTGTGTTGACGTACAAGAAAATTTGAACTCTAAGGTTGACGTTCTGGAAATTTTAAATATAAGTGACGTCACTTTATATAAATTGTGATGTGCAAGTATTTTTATATGAAAAATGCTATAGTCTAATCTTAACTATAAAATCTTATGCAGTATTGATGAGTAGAAAATAACTAGAAGCATTCGTTTGTATTGAAAATTATACCAAAAATTGGATTAATTATAATTGAAGTTCTAGAAGGGTAATGTTTTAAAAAATGGTCTAATATTGAGTAATTACTTTTCTTTGATACATTCATAACTGCCCCTTTACAAAAATTACTTTAATTATAAAAATAAAATATTCCCAAATCATACAAAAATGTAAAATTTCAAAACTAAACGTAGCCAAAACGTGACAGGAAGTGACAGCGGTCAAATTTGTTTGATTAGGTTATTTGGGCAGGGAATATTGCCAGATGACGTTACATATAACCACCTGCAATGGAGACAATCCGATATACTAGTTTTTGAAATTTTGACTTGGCCAGGTTTTTATGTAAAATATCACTCTGTGGCGATGTATGTTAAGGCTCTCATATGTACAACTAAGATAACTATTCTCCAGAGGCTAATAAAAGGCAAAGGAATTATTAACACCGTCACCCAGTCCTTTGCGTCCACTGCTGGACATAGGTCTCCCTCATTTATATCCATTGTGCTGTCTCGAGGACTTTTCATTAAATTTCTTGACATGTCCTTGAGATCGTCAGTCTGGCCTCTCAGATCTCGTTGAGATCTGGCTCAGTTCTATTACAGGGTGGCAATTCGGGAAATTACATCGGTAACTCCTGTTCTTCATCTTAAGTCTTCATTTATAACTTGGTCACGAAGCGATATACTCAGCATTGATATTTCCATTTTCCTTTGAGCTATTTGCAGCGTTTTAGAACTAGCTGTCAATGTCAAAGTTTCGGCACCATAAGTTATCACAGGCAACACACATTGGTCAAATGTTTTACGTTCTAAAGAAATTGGTATATCGCTTTTAAAGATGTCTTTGAGTATTCCATAGGCTGCCCATACTAGATTCTTCTTCGTAGTTCGCATGTTTGGTTGTCTCTTGTGATCTTTATTTCGTGTCCAAGATATATGTATTTTTCCACCAGCTCTACTTCGTTGTCTCCAATATTGATATTTCCGCTAGATACTAGGTTTGTCATGAATTTTGTTTTGGAGATGTTTATTTTAAGACCCACACTGACACACACTAACTGAAGTTCATGTAGCATTGTAACACTAGCATTAATACCGTAAAGAATAGAAAATTGTTATAGTTCGGTCACATTATGCTTAATAGTAAATACCGACTACTACAGTTAATTCTACAAGGCAAGATTGAGGGCAAGAGAGACCCTGGGCGTATACATATATTCTGGCTGGTCAATCTTAGGAAATGGACTGGTCTAATGTCAACTGATCAATTTCGAGCTCCTGTGAATAGAATAAGACGGGTCAATGTGGTCGCCATCACTAGAAGATTTTAGGCACTTTTAGAAGAAGTCAGGCGTCTGCTCTTGCTGTTAGTCTGTTCTTTGTAAATAATTCTAATATACCTCTAACCTTTTTTTTATGGTCTTGCTTACGTTCATTCTTGGCATGTTACTCAACCAGCAGGGTTTTTCTCTTAATTGCATTCCCTATGTCGTTTCTAAATGATACTCGAGGTTTTTTTCTCTTTCTTATTTCTATCGGATACCATTGGGTAATTTTGTTTATCCAACGTGCTCAGTCGGCTATTACGATATGCTTGTACTAGGCAAGTCTTTTTTCTCTATACGAGGAATTATATTGGAGTTCGTATTCATACGTATTTAAATCCCTGAATAACTTATTCTGATCCGTCTTGTGACTACAGTCTATTCTTAAATATTTCCATATCTATACCCCTTCTTTTATCTCAGCTTTGCTTATTTTTTATCCACTTTTTCGACGCGTAGGTCAGTATCGTTGTTTTTAGAGTTCTAGTATGATAACTGATTTTAGCTGGCTCGATTCCTTTGGCATTTTTTCTCGTTCCCAATTTTTTTCAGTAGACTATTTAGCTGTCTTTATAATATCCTCCGTCGCGTTTCTCTTATATTTTATGACTTCATTTGAAATATCACTACATGCCGCACTTTTGATTCATTTGCATATTCTGTATATTTCATATGACCTGTATTTCTTCGTCAGTTGGAAGATTGATTGAAGAGATTTTGATTGAGATTTTGAAAAATTATAGATAATAAATAAATTAAAAAATTGTGCTTTCTCTTAAAACAAATACCATAGAAAATATTTTTTAGGTTCACCACTTCACGGGGGTTGTACGTCATCTGAAGACTGTGGGACAATAGATACTTATTGTAAGAACGAGACATGTGTATGCCGAGACAATTTTGCAGTTTGGTACGACAGTTGCGTACAAAGTAAGTATTGCTTTTTATATTATTCTAAGCTCTTTTCACCGTGTAGCACCGGGATAATGATGAATTTAGAACTAAACTGAGACATTGGATAGAAATTATTGGCAGTATTAAAAATACGTAAAGCATTTATTTGCTAACAATGTTGAGAAATACAAACTTAAGAAAATGACAATATACAAATATTACGTATTATAGGGAAGTCGCGAAAAAATGGATTAAAAAAATAATTCACAAAAAGTATTAATATTGAAATTTCAAACCTAAATAAAATATATTTTGGGTTTTGGATGAACGTTGGAAAAATATTGTATATGATTTGTGCAAAAATAGTTTATTGTACTCAATTGGTTTTTTAACTTGGCCTATGATCTCGTTAAACAATTTTTAGAGTTTACTTTTTGTATTATTTGTATAAACAAATATTATTGTTTTCTAGAAGGTAGTATTTGGTTAGTTTTGTATCTTACATGTGTTGGGGTTTTATTTGTACTTCTCTAATTTTATATGCCCCACTGTTTCTATTTTTCGACAAATTTCGATTGTAATTCCATTAGAAATCTAAATGTGTATAATTGGATTTAAATCTGGATTCCTTTATTTCCCGAATAATGTGTAGTATGCTGTTTATTATCGTTGTTAAAAGTAAAAGGTAAAACTAATATACAACTAAATTTCCTTGACACGCGGAAGCAGGATATTTAGCAAAATATTTAGGTAAGCCTCCAAATCGACCATCGACCACATTCATTATCGGCTCCCGATAAAAGCAGGTTTAAACATACTTTGTTCCTCAGATATTCTTAAGTTATTATTATTACTTAATGAAACACAATCTTAATTTAGGCGTTTATTTGTATACAGGGTATACACAATCGCTCTTCACAAAAGGAAACTACAAATTCTGGAACTCATTTTTGTCGATTTGGCGTAAATTACCCCATTCGAAAAATTCTTTCAAATATCATTAAAACATTAGTCTTTCTTTTAAGTGATAAGACTTTGTATATTTTCTAAATGGGTACTCAATCTTATTTTTAAAGCAAAGATTATGTAGTAAGCAATAGCAAATTAATTTAAAATATCCAATTATATTCAAATTAGTTAGTCATTATAGAAACCTCTCCAAACAAAAATTAAAATAAATTAAACTAAATAGCCATACATTATTATAATTATTTAACTAAAAACTTTTTCTAAGAATTGATGTTACCAAATTTGTGTTTCCTGACCCGGGAAACTAGTACCTGTTTAGGGTCCCTTGTCCAGGGTTACGGATGAAGTCCACAACGGCAAACACGGCGGAGAAGCGGAGCTTCGGTACGGTGTGGATGGCGGAAGTGGCAACCCTCGATTTTAGGGTTGATATAGAACTCCTTTTATTGGCCAACGGTTGCGGGCGGACGAGCTAGTAAGAGACAAGGGCACTCTTTTGCCCTGAGACTGAGAAATCGATCTTGAAGGCGGACGAGCCGAGAAAACGGCCAACGGCGTAAGAATGCAGAAGGCAACGGGAAACCACTGCATTAAAGACTCTTGGAGTATCCCTAGAAATCGTCATGGCTAATAAAAATGACAATCAACAACCTACTAATCATGGTTCTCGGATGCCAAGATTCGGCAGGGGAAGAAACAGCAGTAACGACAGGGCTTCCCAGGCCGTTAGTCAGCGAAATCCCTGTTCACTAAATATATACAAATCCACTTACAAAATAGCTACATGGAATGTAAGAAGTATGTATGAACCTGAGAAACTAAGAAATATACAGCAAGAGATGATGCGACTAGAGATCGATATATTAGGAATAAGCGATACAAGATGGGTCGGCTCTGGCGAAATCAATACAGACAATGGACGAAATTATTACTCTGGAAGCAGCGACACCCAACACAGATATGGAGTTGCTATGATCCTCACTGAAAAACTAACGAGATCAGTAACAGGCTTCGTTCCGATATCTGAAAGAATTATAATGGTGCAATTATTGACAACCCATGGAAAAATGAATTTAATTCAGATTTATGCACCAACTTCTGACAAAAATGAAGAAGAAATAGAAAACTTTTATAGCGAACTTCAAAAAACATTACATCTCACAGCATCTAGAGACGTAACAGTGATCATGGGTGATTTCAACGCAAAAATTGGCGAGGGAAAATGCTACCCTAATGTAGGACCATATGGGCTTGGTGAACGAAACGACAGAGGGGATCGCCTAATAGAATTTTGCCAGGAGCACAATGTTATAGCCGCAAATACATTCTTTAAATTACCTAAGCGACGCCTTTATACATGGAAATTGCCAGCTGACAAAGACAACAAAATCGTCAGAAATCAAATTGATTACTTCCTAATAAAACACAGATATCGAAACTCAATTCAGGCAGTAAAGGCATATCCAGGAGCGGACGTATCTTCTGATCATAGTCTTCTTATTGCTAGATTTCAACTTCAACTAAAAAAGACACAAAAAAGCCGCAATAACAATAAACTTAACATACAGAAACTAAAGTCAGAAGAAACAAAAGAAAATCTGAAACACGAAATCAACACAAATCTAGACAGAAACCCAGGAAATAACTGCAACGTAGAGCAGCAGTGGCAATTCTTCAAAACCTCTATATTGGAGCCAAGTAAGAAACTACTTACAACAACTAAATATAAGAAAGAAGAATGGATGACAGAGGAAATTCTAGAGTTGATGAATGAAAGGAGAAAAAACAAAACCATCAATAAGACGCGCTATAAACAGCTTCAAAACCAAATAAGAAGAAAAATTAGGGAGGCTAAAGAGACCTACTTCTCTGAAAAATGTAAAGAAATAGAAGAACTTCAAAACAGATATGACAACTTCAACCTACATAAAAAAGTCAAAGAACTAGCCGGAGTAGGAAATAGAAGAACCTCAAATATATTGCTCGACAAAAATGGAAATATTATATTGGAAACAGAACAAAAACTACGACGATGGAAAGAGTACATCGAAGAATTATTTCATGACCAGAGAGAAGCTAGTACATCTGTAGATAGCCAAACGGGAGATGTAGGTCCAGAGATAACCAAATCAGAGGTTAGTCAGGCATTAAACTCAATGAAAACCAATAAATCTGCTGGTCCAGATGAATTACCAAGCGAGCTACTAAAGTTGGTTAACGAGAAAAACCTGGACATAATAGTAGAACTGTTCAACGCTATCTATACTACGGGAATCATTCCTAGAGAAATGTTGACATCAGCATTTGTATGTTTGCCAAAGAAAGTGAATGCCAAAGAGTGTAGTGACTATCGAACCATAAGCTTAATGTCACATACATTGAAAATTCTCTTGAAAATTATCCACGCCAGAATACACTCTAAACTGGAGCTGGATATTAGTGACACTCAATATGGGTTCCGCAATGGTATGGGTACCAGAGAGGCATTATTCTCCTTCAATGTGCTGACACAGAGATGTTTGGATGTTAACCGCCCTCTTTACGTCTGTTTTATAGACTACAATAAAGCGTTTGATAAAGTAAAACATGATCGACTCCTGGAAATTCTAAAAAATAAAAACCTAGATGAAAGAGATTTAAGGCTAATAACACACCTCTATTACAATCAGCGAGCAATAGTAAGAATCGAAAAAGAAACATCTGAAGAAATGGAAATAAAGAGAGGAGTCAGGCAAGGCTGCATTCTATCACCTCTATTATTTAACGCCTATTCTGAAGAGGTAATTCGAGAAACTCTGGAAGATGAAACAGTCGGCATAAGAGTAAATGGAGTCTTAATTAACAACATCAGATATGCAGATGATACAGTAATAATAGCCGATAATTTACAAGACCTGGAAAGACTCATGAACAAAATAGTCATGTGTAGTAGGGAGTACGGACTCTCTCTTAATGTCAAAAAGACGAAGTTTATGAAAATTTGTAAAAACAACTATAATACTAACGAAATCTTGATAGTAGAGGGCCAGCAGATCGAAAGAGTAAAAAAGTACACTTACCTAGGAACACTTATAACAGAAAATAATGACTACACGGCAGAAATCAAAGTCAGAATCGAAAAAGCACGTTCTAATTTTATAAAAATGAAAAAGGTCCTATGTGGCAAAGATCTAACATTAGCTCTTAAAGTACGCCTAACAAAATGTTACGTATACAGTGTACTATATTATGGAGTGGAATCATGGACGTTAAATCTAGATACCATGAGACGACTTAACGCCTTTGAAATGTGGACCTATAGAAGAATTATGAGGGTTTCCTGGGTAGATAGAGTTACAAACAATGAAATACTGAGAAGAATAGGCAAAGAGAAGGAAATTGAACTTACAATTAAAGAAAGAAAGCTACAGTATCTCGGACATGTGATGCGGGGCGATAAGTATGGCATCCTGCGACTCATAATGCAAGGAAAAATAGATGGCAGAAGAAGCATCGGAAGAAGACGAATTTCATGGCTAAAGAACCTGAGAGAATGGTTTGGATGCAGCTCAAAACAACTATTTAGAGCTACTGCCTCAAAAATTAAGATAGCTTTGATGATTGCCAACCTCCGTAGCGGAGATGGCACCTGAAGAAGAAGAAATTTGTGTGCACTCAAATTGATCAATATTTATTAAAATTAAATAAAATAGACTTTATCCATGGGAATCTTTCTCATGTAAAATTAAGAGTAATTCGATACAGTAGACAGAATAACATACCTAACAAAACTACTTACGAGGCCCGTACATTGGTCTTGCATCACACACCGATCAGCAGAGCTTTGTAACGTTTTTAAGAGTCTACGACATACATACGAAAAGACCATTATTATCATGACCAGTACAAATATTACAACCAGACCAGGACAATAAAGGGATACTTCTTAAAGCAATGATTCTTTTTCTTCGCGTGTCATATCAGAATTATCTGACGTTGGTGATCACCATTGCGAAGGCTCCTCGGTCTTCTGCAATATGGAATAATTGTCCTGCATTTGATATCTGAGTCTACTCACGAATGTTTTTTAACCAAGAAACTTGTTTTCTTCCTACACCCCTACGGCCCACTATTTTTATTAAGGATCAGTTGTAATATTTTATATCGACTTCCCCTTACTATATATCCCAAATAAGATATTTTTCGATGTTTAACAGTCTTTAGCAGTTCTCTACCTTTGTCTACGCTCCCTAGTACTTCTTCATTGGTTTTCCTTCATGTCCAAGGTATCTTCAGCATTCGTCTATGAACCTAAATTTCCAATGCTTCAATCTTGTTCAAGATCGATACTTTTAGCATCCACACTTTTGCACTATACAAAAGTGCGGACCAAACACAGCACTTAACCATTATTTGCCTTATTTCTAAACTGAGATAAACTGAGATGAATATTGCAAAGAAATGACTTCATTTTCATAAAAGTAGTTTTCGTCACTACTATTCTACGTTTTATTTCTGTCTGGATCTAGTTGGTCCATTATCACAGTTCCCAAATATGTCATTTTGTGAACTTTCTTAACTTGTACTCTGCAACTTGGACAATTTGGCAGCTGCATAAAGTTGACGTGTTTGGAAAAAGACTCTCTCTTGACGTTTCCCCATTACTGAGGATCGTGATGTCTTCCAATATTCCTAACAATTTTTCTCCATTGGTTTCTATTTTCAGCTGCTCTAAGAGCTTCACAGAATGAGTTTCCAGCTGAATTCTTAATTTGGTCGGACCATATAGTTGGTGATCATCTACTTGATTTTCTCCCCTATTTTCCAAAAACAATTAATCTTATAGTTTATTCATCTTCCGGGTTTGGACCGTGTCATTTGTGAGTGACCCAAAAGTGGGTTCATCTCGACGTTTCGCTACAATTGTATGTAGCTTCTTCAGGAGAATAAAGAAAAAGAAAACAAAGGACAGGAAGATGGGTAGTTAGCAACGGTAACTCAGTTACTCAACGCAACCAGAGGCGAATACTAACTACCAAGATGGGCATTTGGTCACAGTAACTCAACTACTCAACGCAGCCAGAGGTGAAAACCAAATGCCAGGACAGGCATTCACGTCCAACAGCTCAGAACACTAACGCGTCGAGAGGCGGGGAGTGAATCCGACGCCTCTCGACGCGTTAGTGTTCTGAGCTGTTGGACGTGAATCCCTGTCCTGGCATTTGGTTTTCACCTCTGGCTGCGTTGAGTAGTTGAGTTACTGTGACCAAATGAGCATCTTGGTAGTTAGTATTCGCCTCTGGTTGCGTTGAGTAACTGAGTTACCGTTGCTAACTACCCATCTTTCTGTCCTTTGTTTTCTTTTTCTTTATTCTCCTGAAGAAGCTACATACAATTGTAGCGAAACGTCGAGATGAACCCACTTTTGGGTCACTCACAAATGACACGGTCCAAACCCGGAAGACGAATAAACTATACTTCTGACTCTGGCCGTGGAAGCCTACGATAACAATTAATCTCTCCAAACTATTGTCACCTCTGCGCACCACGTGACCGAAAAATTGCAGAATACGTTGCATATATATTGTGCACAGCCTTTTTTTGGTCTCGATTAGGTTTAGAATGAAAAAGTTTGTCCTATGAGCTATCCAAGGTATGCGCAGCATTCTTTTCCAACACCACGTCTTAAAGCATCAATTTTTTTGCGCTCGCATCTGCGAAGAGTCCAAGTCTCTGCCCCGTATAGAAATATTGAGAATACAAGGACATTCATTAGTCTCATCTTGATATTTTGAGAGATAGATCTGTCTTTCTCGCAAAAGGGACCAAAATTCATAAAAGTGGCCTCTTGATATGGCGGACATATCCGGAAATGCAAAGGCGCCAAATTTAAATTTTACAACACTTATTAACAGTAGCTATAAAATATTTTTCAGAATGTTTCTTAGACGAGAAAGTTTTAATTAAATGTTAACGATGATAATCTAAAATGTGACACAAATGTTAAAAAACTTCAATATAAATAAGATTTCATGTGACAGTTGGGACAAACAATAACATTCGTCATATTACTGCGAAAAGTCACTAACTAACAATTTTGTAGTTTCGAGTTATTGGAAGTTAAAGATGAAAATTGATTTTATAAATTATCTTTTAAAAAACAATTTATGAACTATATTTTTTTACAAAGTTAAACACCTGCTGTAAAAGTTGTGCCATCATTTTTCAAATAAAGTTTATTTTTTCATAATGTTTTGAGAAAAATATGAAGTTAGTGAATTTTTGCACAACAAAATTACATGAAGTATCAGTTAGTTACTTTATTAATTAATACCTTTAAGAATACAAAATAGGGTTTTAAAAAATCATTCACTTTCTTCTTCTTGATCTTCTTCGTCGTCTTCTCTAGCAGGTTCTGCAGTATATTCTGAAGTATTGTTTGTGACGGCTAACGATTCATACCAAGGATGTAGCTCTTCTGGTATAATACTTTTACGACAAAGTTTCATTAAGTCTTGTTTCTTCAGAATGCTTATGGGAAGTGGTTGATGGTAAGCTTTTTTGATATTTGTAATTGTATTTTGGCGACCTCGCTTACAAACATTAAGAGTCATGTAGGGTCCAGTATGACTGTAACGGAATTTAATTAGACCTGGATATTGTTTTTCATAACGTAGACACTTTATTTTAAGCCATTTTACCGTATTACCGTCAGTATCTTTAAGGCGATTTTTAATCATTCTTGTACTAAGGTCTTTAAGGTCAATTATATCGGAGAAACTTAATTGATTAACATGATACGGATTAGCCTTTTTATTAATTCTGCTGGATCTGGCCTTTCTCATTATGGTCATCCATTCCATAACAGAGTTAACTGGTACATGCCTTTTTTCTCTCTCAATTGCGCTGTGCATACTGTCGACTTCCATGAAAGAATGGCCAGACTCCAAAAATTTTTGCTCAATAATATCAACGTTTGTGGTTTGAGTAAGAAACAGCAGTAGGGCTGCTATGTGCTGGTTTCTGTTTTGCCCTCCGCATGTGTCAGAAAACAGGGATATTTCTTTGATACTGTTCGGAAGTTTGGTGATCCACTGCATTAGGGCAGTACCGATTTCGTTGCTACCTCGTTTACCATTTACTTCCGACCAAACAATGCAGTATGCCTCGTTAGGAACTCTAGACTCATAAATTGTTAGGTTGTAAATACTTAACTTCCTACAATAGTATAGAAGCGATTCTTCACCAGAAGGTATTTGGAGCACACTTTGTAGATCGACTGTAACAGACATAAATGTTGGATCCTCATTAGATCTGACTTTATCTTGTACTTTAGCTAAATTTGCCTCATCTTTTCGCTTTATATGATTATTGTAATCGACTTGAAGTTGGTCGTTTAATGTCCCTGTCCTCTTAGCTTCACTAAAGGTATGGCACGTGGAACATTGATCTTTTTTAGGGACGAAGAATGATAAGTTATACGACTTGCAAAATATGTTTCTATACATTGAGTGTGATACCGGAATGCGATTATTTTCATTACAGTACTCTTTATACAAGAAGTACATTTTTGTGATGGATAATTTTGAGTCTAAATATCGCCTTTGAGTATTTTTCCTGCAGTAATGTGACTCCATTACAGGAAAGCTCTCAATGTGCTGTTTAACAAAAGCCATATCATCGTCTTTACACTTATTGTGAGGAGTCTTCTTACCACGCTTATCAGCTGCCGTAAAATTTCCATTCTCGCTACCTTCAAAAGCTCTATTTATAGGACCATTGCTAATGTTTAAA
The DNA here is from genome assembly GCA_918026665.1 of Diabrotica balteata. NCBI lineage: Eukaryota > Metazoa > Arthropoda > Insecta > Coleoptera > Chrysomelidae > Diabrotica > Diabrotica balteata. The sequence goes on along the minus strand of OU898281.1, from coordinate 104,120,957 downwards.
GTTTTTTGAAAAAACTTCTGACATACCCTGTATTTTACCTCGTTTTTCATTAGGTAGCATTCCCTGCTATGCTTTCGCTTTTTGGAAGGTTCCACATTTGCTCCAGGTCGCGCTGGTGGTTTTTGTGTTATAAATTTTAAGATAAAATCCTTTTGCCTGGTATAACTAGAAAGACCCCAAAATGATTTGCAAATATTAAGCCTATCCGTATCATTAAAATGTGTATTGCATTTAAATTTACAAGTGTCACATTTAACTTTTTGAGGAACTTTTGCAGGTCTTTCTTTTTTTGTTTTATATGGCAAACAATCAAACATTTTTTTCCTCTCAATATTTCTACTCCAATTAGAAGGATCTGCTTTCATCCAACGACATCGCTTTTTCTTGGGAGGAGCTGCTTGACCTTGTAAAGGGATTTCTTCTAAATTAATATTTGATAAATTATCTTCTTGTTCACCTTCACTGGTCCTTTCTGACCCCTCATTTGGTTCCCAATTTTTATCCTTAACGGAGTCGTCGTCATCCGTTTCATCCTAGAGTAAAAAAACATCGTAATAAAGCAGTGTTTAAACCAGGTTCTAGTAATTAACAATCATAAGATACAAAATTATCCTTACAGCATAATTGTCTTCCACGGGTAAAGTCGAGTACTCGAACTGTTCCTCAGGGTTTGAAAATTTACTGCATGAAGCCATCTCAATTATACGGGTCGTTTCCTGAAATAATGATTACTTTCTTTTTAAAGTGTAAAAAAAATTGGAACAAGAAAATAAATTTGTCCAGTCAGTATTACAATTACCAACCTTTGTTGCAGCTGCACCATATGTTTGGCTGAACCCAGTCTCACAGTTGTTTGAATTTATGGAACTGTCGTTTATACCTATGTCTTTTTCCGCGGCCATTTGGTCATCAACCTGTGATTCTACTGCAACACACATTTGGTTTGGCCTTATCTCGGAGTTGTTTGCGTTTATCATATTCTTACGGTCGTCTTCTAAACTTATTTCTTGGTCTGCGGTTATATGTACTGCATTCTAGAATTCAAAAAAGTTGATATTTTTACTCGTATTTTAATGAAGAGGGATGAAATCTATGATAGAAAAGTAGAAACTATTTTGCCCTAACCTAAACCATTTAGATACTAGATCATTCCAAAGTGTAAAAAAATGTTACTTTTAGAATCGAGTGGTCTCAAAAAATATTGAAAATTCGAATAGGATGTACATGCTAAAGCTTTCTTTTGACACTATAAATTAGATATCTAACAATAATTGTGTAGGGTAATTTATTAAAAATATTAATAAATACACGTGGTATTTTTTTAAGCACCCTGTATATTTTTTTTTTCTAGCATTTTACGAATTTATTTAATTCTAAACACACAATTACAATCTATGAGCATTGTATTAGCAAAACTCCAGTGTACCTATTTAAATTACCCAAATTATGTTCCGCGGTTCAATACAAGGGTAGACCTCTAAAGTCACGTCTGCAGGTCCTCCCACCTCCACATTCTCCGAAATGTAAATGATATAAAATACAAACTCGTTACAATAATATTTATTTTTCTAACTTACCTTTGTCAACGCTAACTGAACCAGTTTTAATGATCTAGAAGTCATTATTCCGTGTGTGTTTACACAATGTTGCACTAGTAATAATATAAAATTATTGTTTTTTAGAATCTATTAATCACCAATGTAGTCACTCCACTAATTCCTAACACCGACTGAAGACTTAAATTTTATCTAACTGCTGACTGTCCTGACGACTGCACATTTTTATATAAATATGTTATGATAAAAGTCACTAACTACTGTTACTGAGATTTTGCATTTATCATTTTTATCATTTGCAGCAGTTCAGTTCTGCGAAAACTCATTAACTCACTTAAACAGTTTTAGCATATCTTATTATTATCTAATTCTTACTTAGTGATTTTTACCGCTTAAGTATTAGCTTTTAGAGCGTTCTGATGTAGTTAATGATTTTATGCACAGTAAGAAAATATAAAAATAAGTCTTACCATACAGTTAGCTCATTTTAAGGTAAAATGTCAGTTAGTGACTTTTCGCAGTAATATGACGACATAATCCTTGAAAACTAAATTTGATTTCTTAAACAAGGAAAGAGAGTATCTTTCCTTGTTTAAGTGAAGAAGACCTTCTAATGTGGCCTCTCAAAATGGCACTCCCCGTCTAACAATATTTTTGCCCCCACTAGCTGTACATTTCCTCTTCTGTCTTTTTGCTCGATGGTTCCAATTAAACGTCTGTTTTACTTGAAAATCGTAGAAGCCACAGATTTAGGTATTAATCTTAATTTGGTTTCGAACACTTCTAAGAAATCTTCGGTTTTCTAAGTTTTTGTTTTTGTTTTGTTTTTAAACAGAAAACAGTTAAATTAGTGTCATTTACAGTTTTAATATGCCCAACAGTCATACAGTGAACTACGAGATTGATGTAATAGATATAATCGTACACATAAAATCTGTATATATGGCTATTACTTTTAGTTTTTGTAATTTTCCCTACTTTCACCTACGCATACTTAGTTTCTTGTCAATAAAGATCTATAACATACATAATATACTAAATTGCCGACACTAACTGCAAACAGTAACAATGAAAATTACATGGCAATTTTCTAAATTAGACTGGTCTGTCATGTTTTAATAAAAAATGCTCGTAATAGGGTAATGAACTAGTGGATCAATCTCGTTAAAAATAAAACATTTCGCAAATTCACACGCTTCAACACCATGTCAATAATTCCTCGATAATTAATGCTTACAAACAGTTGATACAGTTTCAAATTATTTTTTTTTTCTAACCACACATGATCAAAATTACGTCAGAAATGACTGACTACTGACTAGAGGCACGTACACCTTGTTATAGATTGGGAGCTAAATATTTTTAATAATCAGTTTTTTAATAATGTGGTTTATAATCAGGTTTATAAGTAATATAACATATTTATATAATATAAACAAAATACAACATTGATATTTTCCATGTTGTTAAAATATTTCTTTATCTAAAACATTTACTGTTTACTGATTTTCAGACTAAAAAAATTGCCAAACTGTACATAAGACTAATAATTGACATAAAATAATAATAACTTAGTGAACATTATTTTATAAAATGGGAAATAGGGGAGAATTCAGTAGTTATTGGGATATTAGTATTACCTCCTCCATACGAAAGCTTTACGAAAGAGTTCTAACCTCGTGAATAGAAGAGGAAGCCAGGGAAATAGAAGGGCAATTTAGATATGAGCAATGGAGCGTGAGTAATATATTAACAATAAAACAATCGATAGAAAAGAGATTACCAAGAGAAATGGAGCTTCATGCCAATTTTATAGATCTTCATGGGGCACTCTACTCCGTTTCTATACAGAAACTATAGATGGCAACGAATAAAGCAGATATACATTGTGTGTATGTTAAAGCCGTCACAGTAATATTTAAAGATAACCAATTGGTTGTTAAAGTTGGAAATCAAACTTCTGAGATTTTCGTACAAACAAAAGGTCTTAAACAAGGATAAGAAATCTTATCTGTTTTTATAACAGTGGATAAGAAAATGTCCATGGAGATACTGATAGAAGACATTCACTTGTGTATCATTATCTTTGCCGACGCTTAGGTAGTTCTTGTCGAAGAATTGCACGGCATGAATAAGATACATGATAAACAAACTCCTAGAAGAATTCACTCCCCGAAACGAGGTTTAGATATAAATATACAAAAGACACAATACATGACTATAGGAGGCACAGGAGAAGATGTCGAAACCTTCGATCTCTTTTGTTTAATTTTAACTTTTCTGGGTACGAATTTGTATCAACGTAGAGTCTCCTCAAAAAATTGATATTTTTAAAAGCTTTTATCTCAGTTTTCGGGTAAAATAATATAATAACAAGGGGTTCCCAAAATTTGATAAACATAAATCAGCCAATTTTAATGTGGGAATTTAAAAATATGAAAATAAGCAATGAAATAAGTTATAAAAATATATTACTAAATAAGGTCATATTATGTTAAAGATATTAAGAATATTAAAAATAAAATATTTTAAAAATACAGTCCAATGCAGCCCAAAAAAACAGTACTGAACTTGTAATTATTTTATTGTTTAAAAAAATACATATTATTGACAGTTTATAACATGTTCTAAAAGAACTCCTCTCTGAAGACAGACTTCATACCGATATTCCAGATTTCTCGTAATGTTATGGAATAAAGGTTGTCTCAAGTCCGCGAAGAAGGCTCTAACGGTATTCTTTAACTCATTGATGGTTTGTGGTGCTCGTTTGAAAACGGCAGTTTTAACCATGCCCCAAATGTATGCGTCTGGAGATGTTAAGCGTAGAGAATGTACAGGATAGGAGAAGTCAGTAAATCGTGAAATGAATTTGTTTGAAAAATGTCCCTGAATATATTGACGATCTGCGACAGCGGTATGGCAAGTTGCCCCATCCTGCTGGAAAAATTGGTCTCGAAATGCCAAATTAAGTGCACGACAAAATTGACGCAGATCAGATTTAATGTGTTAAAATTTGTATGTACCTCTGTTGATTAAGTGTGACTTACCTACTGGTTTCTTCGATAAAGTATGGACCAATGATTCGGTGTCCCGAAACTGCACACCAGACACTCACTTTTGCGCTATGTAAAGGAACTTGTTGAGCTTCATCTGGTCTGGCAAAACCCAGAAATCGATTTGTGCGACGATTTACATGTCCTGACAAATGAAAATGTGCTTTTTTTTTAATTCAGGATTTTCATACCGTAATGCAAGAATTCTGGCACAATATTCCACTCTACTGTGATAATCCCCGGAATGTAATTGTTGGTGCACCTGAATCACATACGAAAATGCGTGAAGAAAATGCAAGGAAGTTCGTTTTAAAAAAGGCACAACGCTGTTCTTGTCTGGTAAATTTTCCAAGATTCGCTCAAAAACACATTCATGGTTATCGTTATTGTTAACTGTCCTGGGACGCCTTGAGTTTCATTTTCAACAACAATACATTACCCGTATTTATATACTTTTCAATAACCTTCTAAATTAGAGCATTCCTTGAGGAACGTTTAAATCGTTGTATGAATTGATCACACACGTATTGCAGACTTACACTATGACGTCGACTGCTTCCGTCTGAGCGAAAATAATGCTCCACAAGAAACACTTTCTCCTCTGTACTTAACACCATTTTTAACAATTAGGCCTTAATAATTAATGGTTTAAGGATTACTTGACAGGTCTATACTAGTTAATTTGAATATGACAGCGCGCACAAAGAGATATCTATGTTTCAGTTTCAGTAGTGTTTATTTGTATGTTAGACAATGGTGTGGTTCCACAGTAGAAGAATTATTTCGCGCAGCAGCCGACAGAGAAAGGTTTCAGGAAATTGTAAACATGATGACGGCCAACGTCTGAATACGGACACCCCACCCAAAGAAGAAGAAGTGTTTATTTTGGGCAATACTGTATTTACTAAATACTTTTGTAAGCAAATATTAATCTAGCGCTTTTAAAAATACATAATTCATACTTAGGCAAAGAAAACTCAATAAGTAACAAAAAATAATAATAAAATAGATATTAGGTGGAATGCTCGAATAAATGAAGTTTGAAAAATTAAAGGCAGATATCGAGCACAATTTTATTTATCACATCTTGCCCAAGTACTTTCGCTTTCTAAAGTATCATCAGGGGCATCTGAAATAAGCCAAGAAACGTTTTTTTAAATGAATAAAATTGATTAACTTCGATAAAAAACTCGAAGTTAATGGATGATAAAGTATTTTGTGGTTAACGTTTTAGACTTACTTCGTTAAATTTGGGCTATCCAGCAAGCGCAGAATGTAATAAACATGAAAATAATACATAAATTGTACATAACACTACACTAAACAAGGACAAACAGTTTAAAATTATTTAAAAATTATTCGACGCTACATTCTTGTCGACAACAGGAGAGAGAATGGTATTTAACGCAAATGTTAAGGTGACATGTGACATATGACAGCTTTGATGGGCAGTCACAATCATGGAAATGTGATCTGCATATATTGAAATTCTATGTAAGTAAGCTGGCATTGAGCAAATGTCCAACTGACACTACTATAGGAAATCAGCTTATGAAGTATGACATATAGAATATTTTAATTTAACTAGATTGCATAATCCAGATCTCACACTCACACCTGTCTATAATAATAAGGTTGTTAGTTTGTGAGCAAATAAAGTGGACAGAAAGTGTTGATGAAAGAAATAGACTAAACAATCTATTAGACAGTGTGTGGTTGACTACAATAAAATAGTCTACCAGGCACTATCAATACTGTAAAAAAGAGAAGAAATCTGACTATGAAATTAAAACACTAAAAATTAAAAACAAAATTTAAAGCAGTGTATAAATGGGGTATAATTCAAGTAGTTCAGTTAAACGCCCAGTCAATGGGCGAACTATAAAACTAATATGTAAATGCGTTACTAAAGACCAACTGACCAACAGACTTCCTGCAGTGCATAGACTTCCTTCACAGACTTCCTGTACTGAGTATACCCATTAAGAATGTATTAATTTCATACTTTGATCAACATTACTATTGTATTCTTCAACCATTTACAAAACTAGCTTGCTCAGGTTCAATTGATCTATAGGTAGCGTTAATTAGACTCTCCATACCTCTGTGTAATTTGGATATACCATCTCCACAGTTGTATATTTTAACATCTCCCACGGTTGGTCAGTTGGTCTTTAGTAACGCTTTTACATATTAGTTTTATAGTTCTCCCATTGACTGGGCGTTTAACTGAACTACTTGAATTATACCCCATTTATACACTGCTTTCAATTTTGTTTTTAATTTTTAGTATTTTAATTTCATAGTCAGATTTTTTCTATTTTTACAGTATTGATAGTGCCTGGTAAACCATTTTATTGTAGTCAACCACCCACTGTCTAATAGATTGTTTAGTCTATTTTTTTCATTAACACTTTATATCCACTTTATTTGCTCACAAACTAACAACCTTATTATTATAGATGGGTGTGAGTGTGAGATCTGGATTATGCAATCTAGTTAAATTAAAATATTCTAATTGTCATACTTCACAAGCTGATTTCCTATAGTAGGGTCAGTTAAACCTTTGGTCAATGCTACCTTACTTACATAGAATTTTAATATGTGTAGATCACATTTCCATGATTGTGACTGCCCAACAAAGCTGTCATATGTCACATGTCACCTACCATTCTCTCTCTTGTTGTGTCTCAAATTTGACAAAGTAACTCTAAAACGTTAATCACAATAAACTTTCTTTCATCCATTAACTTCGAGTTTTTAATCAAAGTTAATCAATTTTCTTCATTTAAAAAAACGTTTCTTGGCTTATTTCAGATGCCCCTGATGATGATTTAGAAAGCGAAAGTCCTTGGGCAAGATTTGATGAATAAAATTATGCTCGATATCTGCCTTTAATTTTTCAAAATAATAAAATACTTATAACCAAAAATCAAATACTTAACAAACTTGCAGCAAACATATTGAATTAATTTCGACAGTCAGTTGTTGCCGTTCAAAGCTGTTCTAAAAGTATATCAACAATGACTGGAACAAAGATTGAGCCATTCAGTTACCGTACTTCTTTTCGGTTAAAACAAATGTTGAATTAACACAATGCTCAGTTCGTAACCAAAGGACAGTTCAATTACCAGATTCACATTAACTCTTATTATATTAAAGCCTCGTGTATTGCATAATGTTCTACAATGAGAATAATGTTAATATTTAGCCAATATTTTAATAGCCAATGTTAATGTTAGTCGTTAAAGTAGCCATGGTCTTATCTATGGAATTGAAACGCAACGCAACGAAAAAATTCCACGCAACCCCATCAATTAAACGAACAACTCGTGTCTCCAGTAAGTTGTCGTTCCATCGTCTTCCTACTGATCGTCTTCCTTTTGGGAAACCGTCTCTTGACCTCTTTACTACTCTATTTTTTGTCATTCGGCTTATATGATCGTCCCATTCTACTCTTCTATTTCTTACCCAGTTCTTGATGTTCTCCACCTTGCATCTACGTCGTATATCTGTACTTCTAGCTCTGTCAAATTGTGTCTTGTCATCAATTTATCATCTCTGCTGTTTCTAACATCCTTTTGTCCTCTCTGTGTTAGATGTTGTTTCTGGCTTTCGTTTCTTTACCGATATTTATATTTCTTTATCTAATATTACTCAGGCAGCCTTAGTTTCGAGCTTTCCGTAGCTAAATAATGTGATGCCTAGATATTTAAACCTCATCACTTGTTCTATTATCTTGTCTTTCAGCTCCAATGAACATCTTTATAAATTTGCTGTTGTAACCATGCATTTGTCGTTTTTAGGAAAACTAACATGTTAAATTTTCTGGCGGTTATATTAAATTGGTGCAGCATATGTTCTAAATCATCTTCACTTTCAGAGAGTAGTATTGCCTTGTCTGCATAGCAGATTATTTTAAGTTGTTTTTCTCCCATTTGGTATCCTATTTTAGTTCTTACTTTTTTATTATTACATCCATAATCAGGCTGAACAATAGAAGACTCATGGAATCTCCCTGTCTTATCCCGTTGCCAGCTTCAATATCGGTTCAGATCGGTTAGTTCTTCTTCTACTTTTACTTTTCTGAATCTTACTGTTCTTACTAAAAGGTAAATTTTAAAACTCCATAAATATGAAAAAAGGTTTGCCACCCCTACCCATGGTTTCTCCGTAGAACTCCCCTCGTATGAGGGGAAACTAAAAACATCGATTTATCAAGAATATGTACGCCTTTGGAAAAAATGTTTCCAACAAGAAATGCAGTTGAGATCATTTTAAACAAAAATATTTATTAGCACTTTTTTTGTAGAATGAACGATTCTCTCAGAAACAACCCTTGAAGCGTCAGGCAATTTTGAGTATAAATTAAGTGCGTAAAGTTTTTAACCAAATTGATTTCAAATTTTGCATTTTGGTGCAAATTAAGTCAGTTTCTCTAAAGTGGTTATATAAATAAATGTGTAATTTTTGCCATTTTTTATTATTTTCATACGATCAATAAAATGTATCACTTCCATTGAGCGTTCACTATGGAATTTCCATTGTTAGAGCCTAATCTTCAAAACCTATAACATGAAATTTCGATTTTGAGTTGTGGCAACAAATATGAGGCATTTAAAATATGCCTAAAGAAACCCTGAATGTAAACTTTTATATTACAAATATAACTCCAGCGACAAATTTCACCTAATACTGTCGTCGAGCAAGCGTCTACCGTGATGTGAAATTGTTTTTAATGTGAAAGTTTAAATTAAGCGTTTTTTATGCAATTTAAATGCCTCATATTTGTTGCCAAAACTCAAAATCAAAATTTTATGTTATAATTATAAGTTTTGACGATTAGGCTCTAACAATGGAAATTCCACGAGTCCAAATCAATGGAAGTAATTATTGATCTCAGTAGAGATCTCAGAAGAATCGTAAAAAATGGCCAAAACAGCATTATAGAAACTGACTTCATTTGTGGCAAAATGCAAAAATTGCATACCAAAGCTGCCCGTCACACGCAAAAGTATACTAGGAAATGAGAACAAAATTTCATTGGAAAACTAGATATTCAGTTATTCCATCATGTTCGTATTTACGTGTTTTTTAAGACTTGCACGAGTTGCTTCTCAATACCAATAAATGCATTTTGTCTTAAATTTTTATGAGAGTTGAGAATTAACACACGTGTACTAACTTTTTTTATAGTTTGTCATTTTAATGGATCGTTAATGTTGCTCTAAAACAGTTACTATAAAAGCTTTTTCCATAGGAAATTTGTATCAACTGTCAGTTTGGAAACTTTTTAACAACCTTATATCTACAAATAGTTTTTAAAATGTTCGTCTAGTCAATCACTGAGTCATAAAAACGTATACACTAAAGTTTTACTGAAATTTTTATTACTTAATACATTTGTATTCAAAATAAATGTTTCAATTTTGTAGCAGAACAGTTTATTGGCCGATATGTTTAGAATTAAGCAAATTATACTGAGTATAATATAATCGTGAAGAAAACTGGTAATTAAATTTAGTAAAAAATAATGAAGAGATCTAAGTTGTAGCACATGTCAATGCCGAAGTGAGACAACGCGTAGGCCATTAAAGCATAAGACATTTTATAAAATACAATAATAAGAATAACTATTTACGATTATTTTAATCAAAACTCAAACTTAAGTAGATATTTACAAAGTTTTTACCTTGTCTGAAGGACCCGATGAATGTCTTTCTTCTATATGTCTTTCTTTCCCCGAAGACGCATTTCAACATTTCCTTTCTTATCTTTCCAGAGTATCCTCTTTCTTCTCGTTTAATGTCCATGCCTAGCAGGACAGTGACAGTGACGTAGTAAGGATGTGGTGACGTTATGGTATTTAACGAATGGTTGCTATCCATTCTTCTCTCCTGGGCGCAGTGTGCTACCTCAGACAGAGAGTAACCCGTAGAGCACTTTATTTCGCCTGACCATTGAAGTGGCGATCTTCCTCGAGTTCTTTTACCATCTACCTTGCCTTTAACCACCAACCTCTCCATGCCTTCCATTCGTCTGGTAATGTGTCCAAAGTACCTCAATATATTTTGCTTGATGATTGTGGTAAGCATAGTATTGATGTAGAGTATTGATGAAGGTATCCAAAATTGTGCATCCTTAAAACTATAACTTTTACCACTTACAGTTCTCACACTAAGATCTTATTTTTTCTTCTGTCCCTCCCATGATCTTATATTTTGTTTTGTCTTTATTTAGCTCCAATCCGTACATCTTTTCTTTTTCAATAATTTTCTTCGCCACTCTTCTTAATTCTGTAGTAGTTCTTACTAAGATCGTTAGATTATCAGCAAATGTCATGCCAAATGTTGTTGCTCATTTTTCATGATTAATGTGGTAGGTAGTGAATGAAGGATCTCCGTATCTCAATCCTTTTGCAACTGTAAATTGATCTGAAATGTGACCGTGCTAAGACTCCATATACCAATTCCATAGGTAGTGTCATTTTTAACAGTTTGATCAGTTTTTTAGTATACGTTTTAAATATTCGATACAAACTCTAGGGGTCTATCATATTTTTGTATAAAATCAACAAACAAAATATGCATATAATGCATGCAATTAACCTTTAGGAACTATGGAGAATATTTGGCCTATAGTAGATGTCTCTTAACTTGTAACTTACTCTATTTCTTAATATTATTGCCAAGATATTGTATACAATCTATACTAAGGCTATGCATGTATAGATGCCACACTTTAGTTTGTTTAGTTTTTTATATAGCGAGTATATGCGGATCTCATATCAATAAGTTTGCATTATTTTATTTTCTCATATTTGTACTATTAGCTGATATACCCTTCTCTGCAGTTGGTCTCCAATAAAGTTGTCACTTCTATGCATATGTCATTTCCCAGAACTTTTATTCTTTCATTTCTGTATTGCTATCATCACCTCTACCTCTGTATTCTGCCTTTTAACTTATCTTATCGTACCCAACTGCCCATTTGACTACTGCTTTGCGCTCCAAGTCACCACCAAATAGCTCTTCGAAGTGTTTTATCCACTCAGTCGTTATTTCTACCAAATTATTTATTAATGTTCCGTCTTTGCCTTTCGTGTAACTACAGTAACTTTGGTAATCGTTTCCCATCTTCTTTACTTCTTGATAGAACGAATTTACTTTTTTGTGTTTGAACTTTTCTTCTATATTTAAATTTTTACTCATTATTACCTATTTTTCTTTTAACACACACCTTTAAGTTTCTCTCGAATTATTCTATCTTCTTGTTATTTACAATCTCTACTATCTGTTAATAATTATTGTCTCGTCTTTTTCTTTTCCTTTGCTATCGCCTGACACTCTTCGTCAAACCAATTTGTGTAATTGCCGTTACCTATTTTACCCATTCTGCAGATTTAATTTGTTTCCAGGCTTACTCTGTAAATTTTGGTCCCATTGTTAGATAATTTTATTTGTTTTATCTGCATATTTACTATTTACTTCTTCATTCTTAAGTTTTTTAATATTATTTTCCCTTCGTTTTATTATTCGTTTTCACTTTTTCTTTCTGCCTTCCACCATATGTGAATTTAAAGAGATAATGATCGGAAAGGATTTCCGTTCCTCTAATACTTCTTATTTTTTTAAATTGTATTCATGTTTTTACTTTTAATCATAACATGACCTGGCTGGTCCAACGTGCTTTCATCTGATAAGACCCCTTTTTATATACCTTTTCATTTTAGTTGTCTATTTCAACGCTTTTCCTTCATATACGTATTTGACCATTATCGTTTGATACTTCATGTTTGTATTCATCATTGAACTGTTCATAGTAAAGATCTTTTATTTCGTCATCCTTGTCTTCAGACGGTGCATGAATATTGATTATACTTCAGTTCCTTTTATTACATTTAATTCGTATTGAACACATGCTATCAGAGAGATTTAAAGCGATCACTTGGCCTTCGATACATTTAGCTAAAAAAACAGTTTCGAGCATTCTGTCTTTTCCTTCACTTTCAAAGAGCATTATATCTTATTTCCGACCCTAATTTTTTTGCCCCTTGCAGAGCCACTAAATCGATTTTATACTCACTTGCCTCATGTTTTTATCTCATCAGGTTGTATTTATGGCGTTTACTAAAAATTACCAAGGCCAGGTAAATATTATAAAAACTACGAAACTACGAAAACATCTACCAAAAGACCAAAATGGAAGTCAGAATAGATGGACAACTTACAGAACCTGGAAGTCTCATGGAAGACAGACAGAACATATCCGAATTACATTAATATCTAGGAACCAACGAAAGAAATATAGAAAGCAAAATAATTATTAAATTAAGATAATGAAGTACAACTAAAAATCATCCGATATAGTTTCAAATTCGATTTCTTCAATATTATGTCTTTTAGTTTTATTTTCATGGTTTAAGTTAGTATCAGCAGTATTGTAGTTTTGTATATCTGTGAAGGAGTAAATTAACAATTTTCTGTTTTGCGCTTGAATTTATTTAGCCAGCTCTACTACTATCGAAATATTTATATTTATATTATGTTTATTTCCACGATCACAAAGTTTTCCTTGACTCTCCCATAGAATCATAAATATTAAATTTTTACTACTGTTCTATTTTTGTAAAAGGTATAATGTTTGAGAATTCAATATTTTTACAGCTTTTTGTTTAAAATTAGGAGAATTTGGGATAATATTATATTACTTGTATTTAAACCAAACCATTTAACGCCTTCTTATAGGAATTTTTGTTGCCTATAATACTCACAATGCAGTTAGTAAGAAATAAATGTTAAATTTGATGATTTTACAGAATCCTTATATGCCTTTTGTTTTTAATTGGGGTAATATTGACATTTCATAATCTTTAAGTTTTAATTAAAAAATGAAATACAATTATTGCAGTATTCGGTATCATCGTATAATGTACTTAAGACCTTACACACTTTGCCTCTAATTTATGTATTGCAAATCATATGTTATTTAGTAAATTTTTTCGCTGTGCTCTGCGAGACACTTTATTATTACGGCCACTGGATCTGCATTATAAGGCGTATTCCAACATTTTTACCAATAGATTTTTCTAGGACTTCTATTTCCCGATTTGGGAATCTAACTACTTCACTAAAACGCGATCCACGAACATCACTTTCACGAAATGCCACTTCCAGGAAACTCCTCTCCTCATTCCTTGGGAACTCATCAGGGCATGGTGACACAATAAATATTATTAGCAAGCTGTCAAACACAGTCGTAGTACAGGAAGACCACAAAAACGGTAGCTAGATGACATCAAAGCAAAAATGGGGAGAAACTGTCACCAAATAGCACAAAACAGAGAAGAGTAGAGAACTCATAAAGAAGTCTTTATACAGAAGTGGATATAAACAGGATGAAAAAGGGAAAGAGAAGATATTGATACGCAAAATAAACAACAAATACCTGTCAAACTTTACGCCGAGATCAATTTCATTCGGTCTTAAAAGAGCAGATCTGAATTAATGTGATTTTTTATTTGTTTTAGTATGCCGAATTCAACGAAATTTTTCAATTTTCTGAATAACAGAACATTTTTATTTATTAAAGTGTGAACCATTAAAAAGTAACTTTTGAAAAGTTAACTGAAATATTAAAACAAACAAAAATGCGTAATTTTAAAAATTTGTTTATAAAAATAGTAAATAAGTGAATAATAAGTCTTTTCTGAGTTTTATCAATTATTTTATATTACTAATAATGGAACAAAAACATCATTATTTTATGTACATTATACATTATGTACATTAAAATTACATCAACCATAAACTGAAGCAATTATATAAAAATGTATATCTATAACATCTGTTTGTTAAAACCACAAGCCATATTTTTTTTTATTATTTTTTATCTCTATCTTAATTTATTTTAATATTTATTTCTTGTAAGAGAAGTATTTTTTCGACTGAGAAAAACACTAAGTTCTTTGTTATATGGAATCTCATCAAAATGCAGATATTTATAATGTTATTAATGATAATTTTTAACTACTCCATTAATAAAGAAAATTGCCGTTGAATTATAAATTATGTGTTTCTCTGTCGACGCTTTTGCGCCTGGAGATTTTTAATTATAATGTTTTAAAAGTCGTTGCTGTCATAGTCGGTTCGCATGAAACAATAATATAGAAGTTTTCTACTAAATCCGAATCACGTCATCAATTAGCTTTTTAAAATCATGTGGTCACAAATGTATAAGTAGTGGTTGAAATAACCAAGAGGTGTAACAAACTTTATAAATGCCGAAAATTATATTTCACATGTTGAAAGCGATTTATAAAGTATAAACACATGACAAAAAATGAAATAAAAATAGTACTTCTCTAAAAATCAACGTATTCAATTATATTTCATATGAAAAGAATACTTAACTCATTTACCTAATAAATTATTTAAGCAATAATATCTAAAAGTGTGGTTATATATCTAAGGCAATGGTGGTAGCCTACACCTACATACAGTAGCTCGCCAATAGATATGGCAAGCATGGCGTTTTAATGCCAACCCTCCTCTCATAAATGTACTTTTCCATAAAAAGATATCACCGAGCTTGAGAGCTACAAGCTACTTACCAAAATCATTGCTACACGGTTAGAAGAAAAAATCTATCAGTCAAGAGAAGAAGTAGGTTTCAGGAAAAGTTACGGGACAAATGATCATCTTTAAGCAATTAAAGTCAGGATAGAAAAGTCTGTGAAACAGGGGCGGCCCGTCTGGGTAAGCAAGCAATTATAAAGTTATTATTTTGCGCTCCTGTAGTAGTTGAGAGGCGATCTAAATGTTCGCCTTAAAAAGAATAAAATATCTTTATGTCTTTCTGCCTTACGCTTACGCAGGAGCAACCCCATCATATAAGGATGTTTGTATTTGTATCATGGAGCAACACGGCTTCACGGGAAAAGCTTCACATGAAATGTATAAAAAAAGGTGGTGATCAACTTTTTGCAGCAATCCATAAACTAATAGTACTTATATGACAAAATGAATTTGTACCAGAAGAGTGGCTAGAGGGAATAATATGTCCGTTTAATGTCCAATTACAGGCTTTTGGATCCCATCATAAGTTAGTTAAGTTGACCCTACTAAAAATGCAAAACGAAAGCTCATGCGTTATAATTGAAGGAGAAAACTCTACATACCTTGACATTAATAATGGTCTAAGGCAGGGGACCCGCTGGCGTGTGTTCTCTTTAATATTACCTTGAAAAAGGCAATCAGTCAATTAAATATTGGAATGAATGAAAATATTTTTACCAGATCAACGCAAATTCTCGCATTCCCTGACGATATGGTTATAGTGGGCAGAAGTATGAGAGACATGGTGCAGAGTTTTACAAGGCTTGCGAACGCTACGTGTGAATTAGGTATTGTGGTAAACAAGGAAAAAACCAAATATATCTTGGTTTCTAAAAACCCCCTAAAATATCCAACAGAGAATTCAAATTAACAACCATACCTTTGAGCAAGTCAAAGAATTCACATATCTTGGATCTCTAGTAAACGCAACAAACACGACCAGCTATGAAATAAAAAGACGCATAGCAATAGCAAACAGAAATGTTCACGGTCTCCAGAAACATTTAATTAAAAATATAAAACGTGCAGTAAAGCTCAATATATACGAGACCTTAATAGGATCGGTTTTGATATATGGATCTGAAGCGTGTACCTTATTTAAAAATAATTAAAGACTTCTCGGTATTTTTGAGAAAAAAATTCTTAGAAAGATTCTTGGGACCAGAAATGAAAATGTTCTATGGCGTCGAAGATACAACTTTAAACTATATCAGTTATACACCGATCCAGATATTGTGAAATTCGTTTTAAGTGTAGACTTAGATGGGCTGGACACATTGCTAGGATGTCAGATCATGAATACACGAAAAGATTAACATTTTCAAAACCAAAAGGCACAAGAAGTAGAGGACGACCAGAAAAGAGATGGATTGATGATGTGGAAGAAGAACTACAGATTCTAAGGGTCAGAAGAGATACGGAAGTTGCCAGGAATAGACAGGATGGCGACTTCCTTGTGAGCAGGCTAAGATCCATAACGGATTGTCGAGACACTTATGATCAATTGAAACGTGGACCCGTGAACCGTGAGTAAATTGGAGAACTTTGAAATGTGGAGTTACCGGAGGATCCTCAAGATTTCATTAGTATTACATACCTTAAACAAGGAAGTCTTAACATATAATAGGCAAGGAACGAGAAAATTTCAACACAGTGAAAGTTAGGAAAATATTATACCTACCCCACATAAATAATAAATATCACTATGCTCACCTAATAGTGAAAGGAACGATCGGGGGAAAGAGAAGACTAGGAAAGAAAAGAATATCGTGGCTAAGACACATCCGGCAATGGACAAGTCTAAATTTTGAAGTCAATAGGAACAGCTGAAAGCAGACAATAGTTCGCAATTGGACCGCGATATGTAATAGCGGATTAAGTGCCAAAATGTAGTTTTGAGAAAAATGCGTTTAAAGATTTTAAATTTGTTATTCATGCTTTTTCTAAATTATAGTACTAGTTTTATATTTTGATAGAGTGTTGCAAATATAAAAAACTCATAACAGGTTTTTTAATTTTGTTAAAAATAATTTATATTTTAAAAGCTATTCGATCAAATGTCGCTTAATTCGTTAATGATTTTTTAAGATATGTATGATTTAAGATCGAATTACAGGATTAAAAGACATATTTGGCGCTTAATCTGATGTTTCAAAATAAAAAATACCTGTTATAATACCGTTTTATTAAATTCTTAGCTTTAATACATATAAAAGGTTATATCGTGTACAGAAAATACTATGATATGTCTTCAATATTGAAGTCTAATGATCCATTAAAGCCGTCAATATCATCTTGAATGCCTTGATTCCCTACGATATTTTCGTAGAATTGTTTGGCATCCAATGAAATAAGCTCCATTAACGACATTATGTCATTAAGCTTTGGAATAGAGGCAGGTTTCCCATTAGGCCACAAAATTTGCAGTTTGTAGGAATTTAAAAATTCTGCAGTTCTGCTTTTTTACAAAAAATATATTTTTATACATAGATTTGCACCTTATCTGCTAGATGGCACTATTACCTCAATTTTGAATTTTTGGCGCTTAATCCGTTATTACATAACGCGGTCCAATTTTAGTAGCCAACCTCTCTTGAGGATAGGGCAAGTTAAAACGAAGAAGAATGGTTAATGTTAACACTTAAAAATATTTAATAAATTAGTAAAAAGTCATTCAATATACAGTTTGTTTTGAAAGAAGATTTGGAGATGAAGTCAAAAATCGAACGACTTCACATCAGCTTTAATGGGGTTTTTAATCGAATGGATTAATAAGAAAAAATATTCATTTTTTATACATACAAAAGATTTAGGTAAGTCATTATATAAACACATCACCAAAATTTACAAGATAATCAACGATTTATACGTATATCGAGTGTTTAACTAATTTTATATTAATTTATAATACAAAATACTGTTCTTAAAGTATGCTTTATAATGTAAATAATATTTATTATACACTTTAAAAAACCGTTGAAAATTTAAGTATAATAATGATATCTATTAACATTTATTTATTTCAAATTTATTCAAAGTAAATGTAGAGACTAGGCGTGATTCTTAAAAATTATGCCGCAGCTGGTACAGTATCAAATGCCTTTTCCAGATATATTACCTCAAAAACTAGTTTTACACGTCCGGCAGTGATTTATAAATGAAGAATATTCAGAATATTTTTCCTGTAAATTGGGTTTATGTATTTTAACTCAATTCTCTTCTAATTTTGTCTTACGGCATTTTATGTAAATGGAACATTAATTGAACTTTATTTTTATTTTTTAATTAATGACTTAATGTTATTTCGTTTAATGGATTAGTCTTGGATTTTTCCGGTTACTGAGATTCTTGAGATGCGTTTTCTTTAAAAAATAAATGTCGTGCATCCTACAATCAACTTTTATCTACCGTAGATCTCTCACGAATTTGTAATGCGGAACTAAGACAGTTCTAATGATTCTCAATCACTTTACTTCTATTTTGCTGAGTTCACAATATCGGCTACTTTTGAAACAAACAAATAAAAGCAAATGATATCTATTATATTTGTTATATTTATGTATTTCACAATCAAGAAATTTTGTGTTCACCTGGGAGTTGAGTCCCCTATTAAAATTCTGTTTGTTACGTTGAATTTGGTATAGGGTGAAGTGGGGTTTGGAGTAACTGCGACACCCATTAATGTTTTTTTTTTAATTAACAAGATATTATAAAATTTACAGTATATGCTTGTTTAATCTCTCTGATAGTAACTAGTGACAAATTCTTGAGACATTCAGTTACCAAAACAAAAATTCAGTTAACAACTAAAAGTATGACCATCATGTTTTTATTTGGGTAAATTGCGCCGTAGTTGAGTTACATTTTAAAAACTTGGTTAGTTTGAATAATAAAGAACAGTTTGTCAAGAAATTGAGAAGGGGTCCACAAGTACCCTGACATGACACGTGATCGGTGCAACTGTAGACAACGATAACGGGGCAACTGTGGTTCCAAGAGTTTCTTGGTTAGTTTGTTTAGAACTTTTTCTTTGGTTGTAAAATTCCCAAGAAATTATATTAAATGACTATAAATCGTAGTATAAAAATCTTCACTAAAGAAGGCTGCAATGGAGCATGATGTACCGAAATCGACGCTTTGATTAAAAGTGGTTGGGTGAAAAGATAGACCGGCTGCAGGACATGTAGAAGGTAATAACAAAATTATGTACCTACTAGATTTTACTTACAAAAAAATGAAATTCTATTTAGACATGTGTGATTGTAGGGGTGAACTGCTTTTTCTAAAGAAGATAAAGACACTTTGGCTTCTCGGATAAAAACTAAGTAAGTGGGAGTTTGGATTTTTTCGCAAAGAAATAGTCAACACTATACAGTTATATTAATTACTATTTAACTGGGAATAAGCCACAATTAAAGGTAAAAATACGTTTATTGACGTTTCAATTTCCACTTAGGAAATCGTTCTCAAAATACAAACAGTAAATTAAACAAATTTTGTTTTTTGTTACTTAGTGAAAAATTCTTCTAATAATTTAATTTTATCTGATTCATTTATATTGACAATTCAGACACACATTATGCATTTTAAAGTAGACTACTTTAAAATGATATTGCCAATATTGTTGAGAAAAGGGCAAAAGGTTGTGTGACAATATGTTTGGTATATATGAGTATCCAGAGACATCTAACTACGTATCCAAAAATTGTTGGATAACTGAACAAGTATTTTTTTAAAACTGTTTTTAAAAAATGTTTTTTTTTTAATTGCGATGAAAGGCCTGCTCTTTAGATTTACGGTGGTCATTTATCTCAAATTACATCCAAACGAATTGCGTTGGCTATAACAGAATATGTGGCTATTCTTAAATTACCGCCACATACTTCTGCAATATTGCAGCCATTGAATGTGTCTGTCGTCAAGGGGCTCAAGTCTTCACACTTGTTAACAGATTGGCAGCGCAAAAACTTATGAAAACAACTAACAAAAACGTTTTGAAAAAAGCTTGGCGCAGTTTTCAAAAACCTGTTGTGGTGAATGGCTTTAAAAAAGAGGTATTTTTCCTATAAATCAAGATTCCATTTGCAAAGAAAAGATTAATCCCTAAAAGCTTAAACAATATTATAAAGAGAAACATATTCCTGAGACTATCACTGCGACAGAAATACAGAATTGCATTGCATCAACTTCCGTTGCATCCTGAGGGAACGTTCTACTAGCAACAGTGAAACCTTCTCCGAAGCTAGAATAAAGGAAGAGGAAAATAATAGATGTTGCTGAGGTGATCACAACTAAAACCCATTTAGAATACCTACAGTTATCAAAAATTAAGACAAAACCTTCGAAGAGTACATTCAAGAAATAATCAAAGTTAAGTAGTGATGATGAAAATTGCGAAGAAATTGTTTATGCAGAGAGTGATGACTTATAAATAGCTCCAAATGACAATTTGAAAAAAGTTGTGGAACCTCAAGTTCAATGTAGGAAAATACATTGTGATACGAATGAACAAACGAGGAGTTACCCATTTGATTGGACTAATATTGTAAATTATTGCAGTGAAAAGTGTTGTGGTAATCAAACGTTTGAAACGATGCATGGGAAATAACTTCAAATTTCGTAAGGAAAAGAGCCTCTCTTGTTCGCTTATGACAAGATATTGGGAATACGGGAAGATCCAAAATCAGGAGATGAGAACATCGTCACGTTTTGTGCGGATTATGGAGATTTAAAAATATTGCCTAGGTGTTTGCTTTTCATGATTTTTAATAAAAAATTTCGTTGCTGCATTTTTAATGTTGCTTTAATTTTAAACCACAGTTACATCTTTCATTATAATAACTACAAAGTGAGGTTTACCAAGCAGACCACAGTCTCCCCGTCAGGGTGCACAGTTTACCTAAATTAACGAATAACTGTTAATCCTTACATGTGAAAGGAAAATGTTCTCTCTTCTTCATCAAATTATTTTTTAATTTATATTAAAGAAAACATACTAACAGATTACTAATATGTATGTACAAACGAGAAGAAAGTGGTTTAAAACCCAACTTCAAAATAAAACTTTTTATTTTCCGTCCACAAATGCCCCAGTTCAGCCTATCTTTGTTTTTTCTTCTTGTTTAAATGTACCTTCCTAGTAATTCCGTTCTGTTTCCTTGGATTGTGCTGTCATGTTATATTTTCACTCCATCTTTCTGCGATTGGCCCACACTTCTACGCGACGGTGATTTATCTCTTGCTGCCTTGGCTACCCTATTGCATATTTCCTTGATTCTTTTAAGCATTCGTATTTCTGTCGTCTCTAGTATTCTTTGTTTTTTGGATGTACCAGACCTCGTTCCTGTCGTATCCACTTTGTAACCTGTGCGCCGTAATGCCGCTTTATAAATTATTGTCTTAATATTTTTTTTCATTTTAATGAATATGTTTGTTCCTTCATATTGTATTGATTTGACATTCTGCTCCTCTATTGACTTTCTGCATTTGTTTTCTTTACCTCTGCTTCTACATCACTGGATAGTGCGATGCCAAAATGGTTAATTTCCATAATCTTTTCAATACTGGTTCCGCCAATTTCTATTTTAAATCTGCTCGGTACTTTGTTGACGACTTTTATTAACGATGCAATGTAATCTTTTGCCGCTTACTAGTCATATTCCTCGAGTATCTGTGTTAATTATATCATACGTGTGTCTCGGCTAAATACCATGAGATGGTTAGAAGCCTTTGAATAAGGATTTTTCTCAGAATGCTCCAACACATTACGAATCGAACAGTATTAAATACAATAAATAGACAGTTAGAACTTTTTTCTCCCTGGGCCCGTCTGATCAAAAAGATTTAAGTTGTCACTGAAGTTAAGGCTCATTGTGTTTGCTGCCAATTGTTGTATCCTACACACTGTCTAGAATTTTTATACTCTGTAGAAGTTTGTACAGGCCTTCTTTTGGTTTGTCCTAAATATACGAGGGTCTCCCCTTGGTTACGAATACAGTTTATTTTCTTTTGCGATCCAGCGCCTCTCAGTTGTATAATACATGTTTTACAGTTTATAGTTCCTTATTACAGATTGCAATTAAGGTTTCTATTGTAAATGCCTCTTGTATTCAGAAATTCTCTTACTGGTGCATACCTGGACAACATTCCTGTTACTGTTCTCAGTTTGTTTCTGTCCATGTAAAGCAGTTCCTCTGTTCTTTTTCTACATGGTATACCAATAAAGATTTTTCCATGGGTTTGTTTTGGTATCTTCTCCTAATATAACTCATGACTCTTTTTGATACAGTCCTTTACAGTTTTGCGAACTGCAGCCTTTGGTATTCCCAGAGTTAAAGCCGGTTCATTTGATTCGTTCGATCCTCTTTTTGTAAGTTGATTTGCTTCTTTGTTGCCTTTGATGTCCTCATATCCTGATACTAATACAAGCTCAATCGTGTACCGGTCTCCCAGTTCATTCAATTCTTTAATGTAGTCCCACATCAGCCCAGATGTCACTTCCTAACACGCCAGTGGCTTCAGTGCTACTAGCCTATTCATTTACCTTTAAAGTTCCTATTAGTCCATCCATCACCAAATTTGCGATAGAACTCCCCATCAGGACATCCTCCGTCGACCCGAGCCAACACATTCATTCCAAGGATAGTTGTATTTACTACTCTATTCTATACAGTTTAATCTATCCGAGCATAGATTCTATTCAGTTTAAACATATGTCCTCGACTCCTTTGCGTCTTAGGGCATTATTTATTGATGTTTTCGAAGTGTTGTCATGCTATCTATATCCAAAAAGGCTTCTAGCATCACCTCTTTATTTTTAATTGTATTCTCCACTTTTTCTATACCTGTGGAGTGCTGACTCGGTTGAATTCCCTGCATTATAGGCATGTTGTTCTTGATGCATTGAAATGTGTACCAATGTAGCAATGTCATTAGACTCATTAGTCTAAGTGACTTTGGCATTTCTCGTCGTCTCATCTTCGGTTTAGGGATAAAAGTTACTCTAATCTCTATCCATGCTTTACGTGTGTATCTCCAAAGGCTACACTACTTCTGAGTACATTGCATATTCTGCTGTATCCGTTTTAAGTTCCGGTTCGTTTTATAATAACACTGGATATCTACTATCCATCCTTGATAATTTATAGAGCTGGCATCGTAGAGAGTGGCCAGCAATTCAATCGTCTCTCAAAGCCAGTTCTTAGTGATCTCATTTACGCAGATCAAAGTTAGCACTGGATTAAATGAGGATCTTTCACATTAGCAAACTCTGCCGCTACCCGAGGGAGCATCATAAACTACTTCCACCAGTTTGCTTTGTACCAAGTCTGCCTGTTCTTGGCTTAATATATAATCAGGATGGTGTCTGTGTATCACCGCCATTCTGATGCACTTCGCCGCTTCGCCCTTTCTAGATGATTTTACGCTTCTTGGCTTCGTTCTTGTCACTTTCAGAAGTCTGTGACTCAGAGCGGGATCGTTTATCCCCAATGCTCCTGCCCTCCTCTTGTTTCTTAGGCATATATTTCTTCTCAGTATTCTTGGTATTTTTCTTGTAAGGATTCACATCCTTCCAAGTCCCTTCTGCCATTTTCCTCTCCTTGGTCAGCTTCCTCCCATGAGCTCCCGAAAGCCTTTTTGTCTTGAGTTCGATTTTGCTAATTTCCTCGGAAAATAGTGTAGATGCATGGCTTCCCTCTGAGTCTGGGTCAGTGGATCCTGACTCATCTTCTCTTGGTTTCTTTTTTGTTGTTTCGTGTATATAGTGAGGCCGTACTCCAAGAAGCTATCTGCTTCTAAATGTGACTATCTTCTAGAGATGTTGGCAACTACATTGACCCATCTTATTCTATTGACACAAAAAGCTATATTTCAGAGAAAATGGGACATTATCTTGATAAACAACAATGACAACAACAAAGTCTTAACGGTAAAGTACAATAGTAGAAAAAGTAAGACACTATAAATTCGTTGGCGTATGAATAAGAAATACCCAAAACAAGCAAAAGAGATAAGATGCTATGTAAAAACAGAAATACATTCTTAAAAATGAAAAAACTATTAACTAATAGAGACGTCACATTAGAATTAATAACGGGGCTAGGGCGATGCTATCTATTTTCCACATGTTTGCACGGCGTTAAAGCATCGATGTTGAACAAATCAGACCTACATAAATTAGAATTATTCAAAACATGGTGCTCCGTAGAATGTCTACGTATACCATAAATACACCGTATTAGAGATATAGAACTGTGAAGAATTAACAAAAAAAAGACGCTCCATCTATTAATAGAAGGAAAGATCAAGGACAAGCGCAGCATTGGAAGACGGATTATTTCTTGGCTTAAAAATTTAAGGAAATAGTTTAATATGAGTTTTACTCAATTATTTAGATCAGCTGTGAATAAAATTAGAATCGCCATAATGATTTCCAACCTCTATAGAAGGAACTTTAAGAAGAAACCAGGCAAATACGATTCACGTAGCAAAAGGTTGTGAACACGTATACCAATTAACACTTTTGCCGTTGGTATATCTCAAATATTATGTAACAGCTTAATTTTAAAGTTCTTAAAAGATCTTGTGTGTGAGACAAGGCTGTGTACTTTTACCATTATCATCTAATATATACTCGGAAGAGTTATTTACACAGGCACTTGAAAATTGTATAGAAGGGATATAATAATTACATTCTAAATCTAAATTAAAAAAAATAATAATAATAACATTCCAAATACAATTTGTAATACTGGGGAAAAGTTTGGTTTAACAATAATAATATTGAACAAGTGGATAAAATGAAGTACTTGAATCTGGATTACTGAAGATTTAAATCCAAAATCAGAAATTCAATCAAGAATAGAGCAACCTTTTTGACGACGAGGAAATTTCTGAGTAACCAAAGACTCAATCTGCCAAGCTTATATCGGATAGTAAAATGTTATATCCACTCTATTCTTCTTTATGGTGCCGAAGAGTGGACTGTTAATGTTGACTTAATGAAAAAGCTGGAAGCTTTTGAGATGTGGATTTTTAGAAGAACTAGAAAATACAATGAACAGATCATATTACGAACGAAAGGGTTTTGCACAAAATTGGAAAAGACAGAGAATTTTAAACCGCCATTAAAAGGAGAAAGGCATATTTGGGGCACATACTTAGAAATGGGAAGAACGAGTTTTTGCAGCTGATTACGAAGGTTAAAATCGAAGGAAAAGGGATCCTGATAGACGACAAGTATCCTGGATGAAAAACATTCGTGTCTGCAACGGGTTGAATACACAGACGCTTTTAAGAAAAGCAGCAGATCGAGGCGAATTTGCAATGGTTATAGCCAACCTTTATTAGTGGAGTCGGCACTAGAAGAAGAAGAAAATATCTGATTATTTGGCACTTTTTACGCAGTTATTACTTCACTCAAAATTAATTTGAAGAAGTATAATAAAATTCTACTAACAAAGAAATTTCTGCCTGTGCCAATATTTCATAAAGTCATTCATTCCATAGTGTGTTAACGTGTGCAATTGTTAGAAATTTATTTCACCATTAATCACTCTTCGGTGTACATCTTTGGTCTGTGTGCAAAATGTTACTAGAAAAGCATCCTCAAATAGAGTTCTTAAAAGATAAATAATTCGTTTTAACAAAATATTTAAGTGAACCGAGAGCTGACACAGTCTACAAATGAGGTGTTGAGACGCCAAGTGAGCTCAGTATAATTAAACTTGGATTAATATGTCTTTACATACCAACCACAAATAAATAAGTTATGTGTTTGTATAGTCTAGTGACTAGAAAATATTTTTTTTTTAATTATTTAGCCACCATGCAGATAGTAAGGAAAATTAGTTAAAAAAAAATTTTAAGTAACATTTAGTATTAAAATGCATTTTTGGGAAAAATTCAAAAGGTAATCTTTTCTATAAAACACTAAAAACTTTTGTTTTCAACACTTCCACAAAATTTATTTTAAATTATTATCACTGCAGCTGTTTCGGCCAGAGTGCCTTTCCCAAGTGATCTATTTTTGGTATTGTCTTAAATTGGTTATTCAGAATTAGGTCTGTATTTTTGAATTTGTTGATTGATGATTTAATTTGATGTTGAGTTAAGATAACTTAAGGGCTTTATTTTGAATGTGAAGAAATTGAAATTCGTCATTAAAAGAATGATTATGGTCTAGAAGGTGAAGTGCGTATGTAAAGTCTGTTTTTCTATTAATAAAGCCTTTTATGTTCTGCTATACCTTTGATATAAGTTCTACTAGTTTGACCGATGTAAGTTTTTGGGCAGTCGCCACATTTAATTTTGTATACACCGCAGTATAATTGCTTTTTATTTTGACTCTTGTTGTTCTTAATATATTTTCCAAGTTGTTGTGTGTTCTAAAAGCTGATGTTATTCCTTCCTTTTCTGTGTGTTTGGCTATTTTTGTTGCTATGTTGCCTGTTATCGAGCAGAAGGTACTGGGTTTTTTTCTCTGGTGGTGGAAATACTAATTTCAGGGCTGTCTTATGTAGTTTTTGATTTAAAATGTTGTGAAAGGACAGCCGCCAATTCAAATTTTTTTAAATGTATTCTTTTTACGGACGAGGCCACCTTTAATCGACAAAGTATGTTTAACTCCAATAATGCACATAAACGAATTCACGAGTCAAAAGGGTATCACATTACTAATACTCATTTACAGTAAAGTTAATGTTTAGGCAGCAACTTTAGAAAACAAATTGATAGGTTCTAATATTCTTCCTGGAAATTTAAATGGAAACATGTACCTTGATTGTTTAAACAATAACGTTTTCGAGATATTAAAAGATTTAATGCTAAACAAGCCAAGATCTTTATTTTTTATGCACAATGAAGCTCCACCTCATTTTGATAGAAGGTATGGTAACCAGTTGTATAACAATTTTTCGAATCGATGCGATTCTCGGATCATGCGATTTATTCCTTTGGACTACACAGCTTGGTCCTATTTTAAGGAAAAACCTATGCTACAGAGGTAAATTCACGTCAAGATTGGAAGAATTCAACATCACTTTGGTGTAATGTAATTGTAATGTAAAATTGTATGACGTTTAAGTTCACTTGGGAATTTGATTATTATAAAATTTGATTTGTCTACCCTTAAAAATGTTATCTGGAATAATAATTGGTAGAAACCTTTTAACTAGCGCCCTCTATGAGAGTCAGATATAAAAGCAAATTCATGGGAAGTACCAACTTCCAAAACATATTCGTATTCAATTTCATTACAATGTTGCCAGTAGTTTCGTCAAAATTTAAAAAAAGTACAACATTTTTTTTCTTCAACGCTCTTTATATGTAAAAGGATGGTGTTACAAAGATTTTTGGGTTACTAAGCAAACCCTAACTAATTGAAAAATTATTTTTCAATTTTGTATGTATGTTTTGACAAATAAATTATAGACTATGTTAAATATGAATTTGAAGTGGAAGATTTTAAGATAATTAATTTAATTTAGTTTTATATTAATAAATTTAAAAAACAAAACAGTTTCTGGTCTCGAAAATTAAACCTTGGTCCGCAACGTGTAACGTAGAAAAATTAAATAGTTGTGAAGATGGCCACGGTTTTAGTGACATCAATCCAAAGGAGTACATATACCGGTTTGTATTGAAACATAAACTTGGTCTTTCTATTTACCTTACAATTTTATATTGTCTCATCTTATATACCTTCTTTATGCAAAGTTGTACCAACAAATTTACGATTAATTTTTAGATTTGGATTGCCGGTTTATTTTAGAATATGTTGCACCAACCATTACTCGATTGGAACCGACAGTTTTTGAACTGTTAAAAGCAAACAGCCGATTTTCTGCTATTATTGGAATAATCGACTGTTTTTAACCTCACTTTTACACTGTTTGTATTTTTTAGCGTTCTTAGCTAGTTTTTATTTAAAGTACGATCAGATTATATAATTTAAAAAAATGGATTTATCATCATCGTCCTCGAGTTCATCTTCTGACGATTTGGAAGATATACTTCATATGTTACCAAATATAAGATCTGTAAGAGATCGCAATTATTTATAGAATAAGTATAATGAAGTTGATATTAAAGCAAGGTATATATACCATTATTTATCTGAATGACTAGAAATGGACTTTTAATTACTTTTAGATATCGATTAAGCAACAAAACAGAGCTCTTAATAATTTTTCATCGCCAAATAATAATGCAGTTGTTTGTTCGGGACCACCTCCTGTTTTGTATCTTTCTACCTACACAAATTTTATTGCACCTGCCGTATTCGTTCCGTATTATGACAGTGCCCGAATAAAAAACAATGGTATACTCTTATGAGTACATTTATACATTGGCGTTTTCCAGACGGGTCCGTCTGTACCCGGCCTGAATTTAATTTCAAACGATATTTTGTTTTCGTCATTGCCGATGCACGTAAATGACAAGGACCGCACAGACGTGTATAAACACTATTCAATTCTATTGTAAACGTGAGTGAAAGTAGATAGACAAGCAGTAGATGTGCGGTTAGTATGTTATGGTTTTTTATATGTATTAAGGAAAAAAGAAAAAGAAAAATGGGTACATTCGTGAAATTTGGTTTCATCATCCAATAATTCTCTGTATATTTTAAATTCTCCTTCGGTTTGTCTTTTTTTTTATGTATGATGCACACTCCATCTTCTTTGTTTGTGTCTTTTCTGCTCTTGCTCTTCCTCTTTATCAAATAATATTGCCAACACGGTAGGATCTTCTAAATCAACCTTTAATTTGCTTGGAGGTTCGGTGAGTGTTAAGGTTCATGGCATTAAATTTTTAGCTTATATTTTCCCAAGCAATGGCTTTTTATTTGTTTGTCCTACCGAAGCTGAATTCAAATCTTTACCACTGTGCTTTCTAAAACTTGCAAGACAGACAGATTGATGAATTAGTCAGCAAGCGAATCTAAAATATGCATTCCACATGCCGTTCATCTTGAATTGAATTCGAAGTGAATTCAATTTCTGGTACTCCAAACAGAGTAAAGAAATAAAACATAATGACGGTATTAGATTTTAATTTCAATGCAGGGCCACAGCAAGCCGCATATACTTATTTCAACCTCTTTAGGTCTCATCAGAACGGCATGTGCTGCTACTGTAGCCCTGCATCAAAATTAAAATATAATACCGTCATTATTTTCTAAAATTATATCTTTCTCTAAGCTAGAGAAGTGGCTGCCTTTATTTTCCATTCCAAAAAGAAAATTACAAAAAAATAATGTTAATTTATATTGACAATCTTCTTTGACAGACCACACTCAGATTCGCATGGAATAATCTGTACTAATATCAATACTACTATTATAACTAATATAACATCAATAGTAGTTTAGGGTAGTGCAACTCATTTGAAGTGCCGGCGGGTAGCGGGTAGGAACTCTTTAAACTCTTGAAGATAGTCCTATCAGGGAAAATGAATCAATCCCTGCCCTCCGCAGATTCCGGGGGTTTCCTGGCCCGGGAAACTAGTACCTGTTTAGGGTCCCTTGTCCAGGGTTACGGATGAAGTCCACAACGGCAAACACGGCGGAGAAGCGGAGCTTCGGTACGGTGTGGATGGCGGAAGTGGCAACCCTCGATTTTAGGGTTGATATAGAACTCCTTTTATTGGCCAACGGTTGCGGGCGGACGAGCTAGTAAGAGACAAGGGCACTCTTTTGCCCTGAGACTGAGAAATCGATCTTGAAGGCGGACGAGCCGAGAAAACGGCCAACGGCGTAAGAATGCAGAAGGCAACGGGAAACCACTGCATTAAAGACTCTTGGAGTATCCCTAGAAATCGTCATGGCTAATAAAAATGACAATCAACAACCTACTAATCATGGTTCTCGAATGCCAAGATTCGGCAGGGGAAGAAACAGCAGTAACGACAGGGCTTCCCAGGCCGTTAGTCAGCGAAATCCCTGTTCACTAAATATATACAAATCCACTTACAAAATAGCTACATGGAATGTAAGAAGTATGTATGAACCTGGGAGACTAAGAAATATACAGCAAGAGATGATGCGACTAGAGATCGATATATTAGGAATAAGCGATACAAGATGGGTCGGCTCTGGCGAAATCAATACATACAATGGACGAATTTATTACTCTGGAAGCAGCGACACCCAACACAGATATGAAGTTGCTATGATCCTCACTGAAAAACTAACGAGATCAGTAACAGGCTTCGTTCCGATATCTGAAAGAATTATAATGGTGCAATTATTGACAACCCATGAAAAAATGAATTTAATTCAGATTTATGCACCAACTGCTGACAAAAATGAAGAAGAAATAGAAAACTTTTATAGCGAACTTCAAAAAACATTACATCTCACAGCATCTAGAAACGTAACAGTGATCATGGGTGATTTTAACGCAAAAATTGGCGAGGGAAAATGCTACCCTAATGTAGGACCATATGGGCTTGGTGAACGAAACGACAGAGGGGATCGCCTAATAGAATTTTGCTAGGAGCACAATGTTATAGCCACAAATACATTCTTCAAATTACCTAAGCGACGCCTTTATACATGGAAATCGCCAGCTGACAAAGACAACAAAATCGTCAGAAATCAAATTGATTACTTCCTAATAAAACACAGATATCGAAACTCAATTCAGGCAGTAAAGGCATATCCAGGAGCGGACGTATCTTCTGATCATAGTCTTCTTATTGCTAGATTTCAACTTCAACTAAAAAAGACACAAAAAAGCCGCAATAACAATAAACTTAACATACAGAAACTAAAGTCAGAAGAAACAAAAGAAAATCTGAAACACGAAATCAACACAAATCTAGACAGAAACCCAGGAAATAACTGCAACGTAGAGCAGCAGTGGCAATTCTTCAAAACCTCTATATTGGAGCCAAGTAAGAAACTACTTACAACAACTAAATATAAGAAAGAAGAATGGATGACAGAGGAAATTCTAGAGTTGATGAATGAAAGGAGAAAAAACAAAACCATCTATAAGACGCGCTATAAACAGCTTCAAAACCAAATAAGAAGAAAAATTAGGGAGGCTAAAGAGACCTACTTCTCTGAAAAATGTAAAGAAATAGAAGAACTTCAAAACAGATATGACAACTTCAACCTACATAAAAAAGTCAAAGAACTAGCCGGAGTAGGAAATAGAAGAACCTCAAATATATTGCTCGACAAAAATGGAAATATTATATTGGAAACAGAACAAAAACTACGACGATGGAAAGAGTACATCGAAGAATTATTTCATGACCAGAGAGAAGCTAGTACATCTGTAGATAGCCAAACGGGAGATGTAGGTCCAGAGATAACCAAATCAGAGGTTAGTCAGGCATTAAACTCAATGAAAACCAATAAATCTGCTGGTCCAGATGAATTACCAAGCGAGCTACTAAAGTTGGTCAACGAGAAAAACCTGGACATAATAGTAGAACTATTCAACGCTATCTATACTACGGGAATCATTCCTAGAGAAATGTTGACATCAGCATTTGTGTGTTTGCCAAAGAAGATGAATGCCAAAGAGTGTAGTGACTATCGAACCATAAGCTTAATGTCACATACCTTGAAAATTCTCTTGAAAATTATCCACGCCAGAATACACTCTAAACTGGAGCTGGATATTAGTGACACTCAATATGGGTTCCGCAATGGTATTGGTACCAGAGAGGCATTATTCTCCTTCAATGTGCTGACACGGAGATGTTTGGATGTTAACCGTCCTCTTTACGTCTGTTTTATAGACTACAATAAAGCGTTTGATAAAGTAAAACATGATCGACTCCTGGAAATTCTAAAAAATAAAAACCTAGATGAAAGAGATTTAAGGCTAATAACACACCTCTATTACAATCAGCGAGCAATAGTAAGAATCGAAAAAGAAACATCTGAAGAAATGGAAATAAAGAGAGGAGTCAGGCAAGGCTGCATTCTATCACCTCTATTATTTAACGCCTATTCTGAAGAGGTAATTCGAGAAACTCTGGAAGATGAAACAGTCGGCATAAGAGTAAATGGAGTCTTAATTAACAACATCAGATATGCAGATGATACAGTAATAATAGCCGATAGTTTACAAGACCTGGAAAGACTCATGAACAAAATAGTCATGTGTAGTAGGGAGTACGGACTCTCTCTTAATGTCAAAAAGACGAAGTTTATGAAAATTTGTAAAAACAACTATAATACTAACGAAATCTTGATAGTAGAGGGCCAGCAGATCGAAAGAGTAAAAAAGTACACTTACCTAGGAACACTTATAACAGAAAATAATGACTACACGGCAGAAATCAAAGTCAGAATCGAAAAAGCACGTTCTAATTTTATAAAAATGAAAAAGGTCCTATGTGGATAAGATCTAACATTAGCTCTTAAAGTACGCCTAACAAAATGTTACGTATACAGTGTACTATATTATGGAGTGGAATCATGGACGTTAAATCTAGATACCATGAGACGACTTAACGCCTTTGAGATGTGGACCTATAGAACAATTATGAGGGTTTCCTGGGTAGATAGAGTTACAAACAATGAAATACTGAGAAGAATAGGCAAAGAGAAGGAAATTGAACTTACAATTAAAGAAAGAAAGCTACAGTATCTCGGACATGTGATGCGGGGCGATAAGTATGGCATCCTGCGACTCATAATGCAAGAAAAAATAGATGGCAGAAGTAGCATCGGAAGAAGACGAATTTCATGGCTGAAGAACCTGAGAGAATGGTTTGGATGCAGCTCAAAACAACTATTTAGAGCTACTGCCTCAAAAATTAAGATAGCTATGATGATTGCCAACCTCCGTAGCGGAGATGGCACCTGAAGAAGAAGAACTCATTTGAAAAATAACCATTGATCATTCACAAGGAATCTTAATATTGTTCTGAAGCTATTTTCTTGTGGCATTTTAAATTAATTACTATTTAACTGGGAATAAGCCACAATTAAAGATAAAAATACGTTTATTGACGTTTCAATTTCCACTTCGGGAAATCGTTCTCAAAATTTTTCCGAGAACGATTTCCAAAGTGGAAATTGAAACGTCAATAAACGTATTTTTATCTTTAATTGTGGCTTATTCCCAGTTAAATAGTAATTAATTCAAGGAATCTTAGTTCGCTAAGATGTAGTTGGCTGTATACTATGTATCACAAAAATTATTCTAAAAATCCTTTTGTACAAAATATATAATTTAAAGAACCCAATCGGGCTATATCACAAAACGTTTTCGGAATCCATATTCCATCATCAGTGTCTAGGTGTATACGTACTGAGCCACTAAATATCTGGGTAAAAACCCGTTAAAAATTATCTGTTTAAATTTAGTTTACATTATATGGTAATCAATATTAGGATGTTAAAGCTACCAGTGGATATGGTAACATGGCGATGTATGACTCCACATGAAGCTGGTCCAGAAGCGATGTGTCTACGAGGACTTGATGAAAGTAACTTTCATCGAAATCAGCCAAAACGATCCGGCCAAGCTGTTAAAAAATAAAAAAGGAAAAAATAAATAAAATAACGTTTGTTAAAAGTGATTTAATTTTTTATATAGAGTAAATTACCTACAACTTTAGAGGGGGAGTCTTACAAAACTCTTGAATTTACAATTAAAAAAATAAGGACCATCCATTGAAATAAAAAATATCCTCCCATTTAAGTTGGACTTAAATGCACTAAATACACTTTCGAATAAACGTGTGTAAATTTTATTAATAATAATAACAAATACAGGGTTATATGAAAGTTGTTTTATTATTCTGAGTTAAGAATACAATACAAAAAGATCAAAAATTGTCAAATTATTATTTTTATTTTTTAATATGATAGATGAGAAAAAATAATTCGTTATTTTGACAATGCAAAATGTTATTATTTCAAGGATAATGTATACCCGACAATACACAATAATTAAGTTTTCTCGTGAATTAACGCTGACACTAACACAATAAGATCAAAAAAGCATTAGCGCATAGTATGTAGGTACGTTATTTCTATTTATATGCAGGTATCAGACTTCCGTGTTTAGCACAAAAATAAATATCAGCCTTCGGTCACTGCAAACGACATTAAAAGTTAAATTTAGTAAAAACAACACACTGTTACGCAACATTGGTAATATATCATGGGTGTAAAAAGAACTTAAAAATGGCTTGTTAATTTTTTGCCGGTTAAATTCAAAGTGCACACCTGCCAAATGGATATTTCTATTCCGTGATTTTTTAAACGCTTTCACGTTTTTAACGGTTTTAACTTTCCGCTTGAATATTTTTTTTATTTTTGACTAATTATGTGTGACATTTTCTTTACAACTATTGCTGTAAGCATCAAGCGCATAATTAAGTAGGTAACCACTAAAAAAGTAAACGTCTTTTGTATAAACACATTCTGGAAAAAGAGAAAGAATGAAAATTAATAAAAAACAAAATATTTAAATCCAACACTGTTTTTTTAAACAATTTTTAAACTTGACAATGTTCGCTGTACTTCCTGAGAAAAATTTTTTTAATTAACTACGAGTATACAAATGTGCAAATAATTTGCATAATGCTCCAAGAAGGAATATTTATTGATGTTTTTTAATCTCTTAAATTCCAATATCTGATTGTTTATTGAGAATTAAATTTTTATTTTCAACATTATTGATTTCTAGTTTTTCAAGTACTTATTTTTTTTTACTTTTTTCTGGACTCTGCAAAATTTATTTTCATATAATATTTTCAATAGTTTAAGTTTACATTAAATAGTGCTGAGTCTTTCCATACGATTTAGTTTTATAATTTATTTATGTGCATTTATGTCAATCTTAGGTAGTTAAAGAATACTTAGTTATCAGAAAGAATACTCCTCCTTCGACTTAATATGTACCCAATTACATAGAACATTATCCAGGTATATGCCCCTACAGCTGACAAACCGGACGAGATAAGTGAAGCATTTTATAACGAACTAACGAACACCTTAAAACGCCTCCCCAGAAAGGATTTAACTTTGATTATGGGTGACCTAAATGCCAAAATTGGTAGGGGACAATCGGGAGAATTCATAGGACAATTTGGACTTGGAGAAAGAAATGAGCAAGGAGACCGACTGGGTGAATTTGTAGCAGAAGAAGAGTTTGTGATTACTAGCACTTACTTCAAACTCTCAAACAGAAGATTATACACATGGAAATTACCTCAGATACTCCTGGCCGCATAGTGAGAAATCAAATAGATTACATTCTGATTAATAAAAGATTCCGGAACAGCATAACATCAGTCAAGACATACCCAGGAGCTGATATCAAATCAGACCATAACCCACTGATTGGCAAAATTAGGCTCATGCTAAAGAAGGTTAGACGTAGTGTCGATCCAAAATTTGACATCAAGCTATTAAAAGACCAACCCACAGAACATAGTGTAAAACGATATATACAGAACAACTTGAATACCGTTATTCAATCGGATGTAATGGACCAGGAACTAGAAAAGTTACATACAGTTTCAAAAGACATACGAGAGAAATTTCTCAAACCACCAAAATTAAGAAGAAATCGTGGATGACAAATGAGATTCTAGATATGATGGAAAAAAGACGAAAGTTCAAAGATCAAGACATGTCATTATACAAAAGAATCGATAAAAAAATCAAAAAAGCTATTAGAATAGCTAAGGATACACATCTAAGAAAACAGTGTTCGGAAATAAAGCAATTGCAACATAGACACGATACATTTAATATGCACAAAAAAGTTAAAGAAGCCGCAGGCTTATACAAACCTAGAAGAGTTGGGTGTTTGGCCGATAACCAAGGCAAACAACTGTTAACCGTGGAAGAAAAACTAGACACTTGGAAGAATTATGTGGAAGTAACTTTTGCAGATGAAAGGCAGACTACCATTAAAGACACTGAATGCCAAACAGGACCCCCGATTACCATTGAAGAAGTCACGTTAGCTATTAAAAGAACTAAAGATGGTAAAGCGGTAGGGCCTGACGAGTTTTGTGCAGAATTCCTTAAACTTATGGATGAACAGGGAATAAAATGGATAACAACTGTATTCAACAACATATACGTAACTGGAAAAATACCCCAAAGCTGGTTAAAGTCGACGTTCATGACCATACCAAAAAAAGTAAATGCCAAGACATGCGAAGACTACAGAACAATTAGCCTAATGAGCCACTTACTTAAAACGTTCTTGAAAGTGATACACGGCAGAATATATAAAAAATGCGAAGAACAAGTATCATGGACGCAGTTTGGATTCCGCGATTCCTTAGGCACCCGAGAGGCTCTATTCGCTGTCCAAGTGGTTATGCAAAGATGCAGTGATGTTAACTGCGGTGTGTATATTTGTTTTATCGACTACAAAAAGGCATTTGATAGAGTAAAACATGATAAACTTATAAACATCTTGAAAGAAGTGGGGTTAGATGATAGGGACTTGAGAATC
Organism: Diabrotica balteata; assembly: GCA_918026665.1. Classification (NCBI taxonomy): domain Eukaryota; kingdom Metazoa; phylum Arthropoda; class Insecta; order Coleoptera; family Chrysomelidae; genus Diabrotica; species Diabrotica balteata. Next base: position 104,084,280 of record OU898281.1, on the reverse strand, counting down.
ATCTATAATTTATATTACAACCAAACAGCCAATATTAAAGTGGATGATCAATTGACAGGGGCAGTCTACATAGATAGAGGAGTGAGGCAAGGATGCATTCTGTCCCCGGTGTTATTTAATATATACTCTGAATATATCTTCGAGCAAGCGCTGGGAGAACTACAAGAAGGCGTATTAGTCAACGGAATGCGTCTAAACAACATTAGATATGCCGACGACGCAGTAGTTTTTGCAGATAGTCTGGTCGGTTTGCAAAGAATAATGTCGCATATATCACATATAAGTAGAGAACACGGACTTGATCTTAATACGAAGAAAACAAAGTACATGGTAGTCAGTAAGCGCGAAATATTAAATACAAGGCTTTGGGTTAACCAACATCCAATTGACAGAGTGGACAGTTACACATACCTTGGTACCAACATTAACAGCCAATGGGATCACTCCAGTGAAATAAAACAACGCATAGGAAAAGCCAGATCAGCGTTCATAATGATAAAGTCTCTTTTCAGAAGTCATGATTTACCACTTGCTACCAAAATCTCTTATTAGATGCTATGTATTTTCTACCTTATTATACGGAGTAGAGGCCTGGACACTTTCCGAAGCTTCCTTAAGAAAACTCGAGGCATTCGAGATGTGGTGTTACAGACGTATCTTAAGAATTTCATGGGTGGATCGTGTGACTAATGTTGAGATCCTACGTAGAATAGACAAGGAATGCGAGATTATTAACACCGTCAAAGAGCGCAAACTAGAATATCTTGGCCATATTATGAGGAATGAACAGAGATAAGGCTTGTTGCAACTCATTCTTCAGGGCAAGGTATTTGGAAAGAGAGGACCAGGGAGAAGAAGAATATCTTGGCTTCAAAACCTGAGAAAGTGGTTTAATACATCGACAACCGGACTATTCAGAATAGCAGCAAGCAAAGTTAGGATAGCCATGTTGATCACCAACATCCAGAACGGATAGGCACCGTAAGAAGAAGAAGAAGGTAGTTAAACGTATTGCCTACTTTGAAATCAGCAATATTTCTTCAGTTGGATGAATTGCGGGTAATTATCATCATTTGAGTCTTTTTCTTGTTTAACATAGAACCATATTTTTGGCTCATCGTGTCCAGCTTGTTCAGTATTTGGACCAGTTTCTCGTCTGAGCAGACTAATATTAGCGTATCGTCCGCATATTTAAGATTCGTGATTAATTGGCATATATCGTTATTCCTTATGTCTATTCTTGCACGTAACTGTTTTTTCAAACATTAAAGTACTGATAGCAAAAACTCAAGCGGCGCAATAACAATAATTGAAATAAAAAACGTCATCAAATAAAAATAAAAAACAGTATTTTCCTGAAGACAGTACGTGAATGTTGAACCAAAAAATAGAAAGTGCTGATATTGCGTAGCAAAATGTTTTTCTGGTAGTCTATGGCGATTGATTAATATTCAAAAGTTCTCCTAGCTTTTATTCGGGTAGCTCTCTATTATAAAAAAAGGTAGCTTTCTATTATAAAAAACTTGGGCACGAATTTTGTGCAATTTATTTTCTGTAGATAGAGCTTTTATCTGTGCTGCATCATCAACAGAATGAAGAGTATTGATTTTTGCATTAAACTCATCACACTTGCTACAGGTATCTGTCCTATGGTATCCAAAGGAAATGTTGAACTTGCTATTAAAGATATTTTGGTAGGTGTCATACGAAACAGATGCAGCAGGATACTTTTCTTTAAACATTTGAAATATTTTTATAATATTCAACTCTTTACTTAAATACACTTTTTTGGAGTCATGAATGCTATAATGATGCAACCTGCCCCGAAATGAAGCAATATGCTGCGGAATCTGGGTACTCAAATCAGAAGTTAACTGACGATGTTTTGAAGAATTCTTTCCTCTTTTGTGGACAGAAACAATTCTGGAAGTTTTCAGTAAGGTTTGAATATGAACCAACATAGATCTACTTTGGTTGCTTTAATTGCGGCTTTGACTTCGTCTTGAGTGATTGGTGGTCCTGTGCCGTATTCCATAATTGTAGTCCTACGTTGCCATAAAGTAAAACCCGTCTATAACTTGAAACATGCTAAAACATTATCAGTATTAATGTAACTTAAAATTAATTTAACTATATTTAAAAGGTTTTTACCCAGATATTTAGTGGCTTCAAACATGTACCTAAACCTAAATAAACACTAATGATGGAAAAGCCATTCCGAAAACGTTCTGTGGTGTGATGTAGCTGGAAAGGGAAAGAAGAAAAAGTACTTGAGTTAGTAATTTATTCAGTAATTCTTTAGATCTTTTTTCTCTATTTTTTTTTTAATATTAAAAGTGTTTATACTTCATTCCAGCTGTTAGATTTTTCTTTTTCGTTAAAAATTCGACCTCGGTTATTATTTTTCCTCCATACTTCAACATCTTTACGATTATACTATATTACGTAATGATAGTGATTATCTTATACAAGTGTACAAAGTGTAAAAAATTACACTCTTCGCTATCTGTATATTGTTTAAATAAGATACATCTTTAAATTTTCTTTATATCTAAAACTAAGGTCTATTTGTCTAACACTTACCTGAGTTTTATCTTTTTGGAAATTTATTATCCTTATATTATGATTTATATTTTCAACCATTTTATTTTAACGATAAGAAACAAAATTATAATATGATAATTTTCTTTACAGTGCCCACACCAACCCTACGGTGTTCCAAGAAGCAAGAATGCCATAAATCCCTGGGAGCACGCAGTATGTGCACCAAAAAGGGACAGTGTGCCTGTAAACCTTTTCACCACATACATTCAGGACAGTGTGTCAAAAACCGTGATTTACACGACCAATGTGAACACGATCATCAGTGCTATTGTGGAGCGGAATGTCAAGGAAAAATTGCCTGTATACACAAAAGCTGTACTTGTAAACCAGGACACAGGCCGTACAGAATTCGAAGATGTATTAGTAAGTTACAGTCTATTTTATAATGTGTATTTTTATAAATTACCCGATAATATTTAGGAATCTGTAGGGAAACCTATATTTATAGAAAAATTTCGAGTATCGAAAAATGGTCACTATTATTCAGAGAAACATACAATTAAGGACAAAAAACCTAAGTATAGTTTTCTTAATAAATTTATGTTCACGTAAAATCTTGGTACATATGTACATCTCATCTCCACGGTTGTTTTGACCTTATTATTGTCGTTCAGCCAATGCTACATTCTCTTTGCTAAGATTTAAATATAAGATCGTTTTTTTCGGTACACTAATGTCTGTCCTTTTTATTCTTCAGTCAAGTTTCTGCACAATCTTCAGTTCTGAATGGAATCCGTTGCATTGTTATCATAAACGTTGTTTAAAAGTGCCTACTTACCCATTTACTTACCATGCTTAATATGTTTTATGCATAAACTTCACTTATATCTCAATGATATACCTTTGGCCTAGAGGAAAATACGTATTTCACAATTGACTGTGGTTTTTAAACGACGAAAGCATTTTAACTGCTCACAAAAACCACAATAATTATCGAACATTTCCGCAATAGTGCCTGATGCCTTCCTGGTTCAATTAAATACATAGTGCATAGTGCAGAGGTGCCAAATAAAAGGTAGCTTAATTGCAATAGCTGAATTTTTAATACTTTAAAAACGTACTTAGTAGTAAAAAATAATACTTAATAAGGCTCAACTTGCATTCGTTGGTTTTCAGTATTCAATTCTTTAATATATTACTCTATTTAAAACACTAATCCTGGCTTCAAATATGAAGACAGTAACAACTATCACACAGAATGTACAAGTTTTTTAAACAATGGTACAAGTCTTGTCAATTTGGAATATCAAAGCCCCCTCTCTTTTAGAAGCCGTGTTATCACAGTTGGCATCGTTGCAATGGCAGTATTGTCATATAATTTTTACACTATTGTATCCTACAGTTTTAATCAAAGGAAAAACGTGCAAGCCGTTTCCGAGATAATTGAGGTGTTCCATACTCATAAAACTTTGTACTTTTAAAAGTACAAAAAAAATTTTATATATATATATATCTATAATTATATTTTAGACCAGAGCGGATCATCTGTTTTGAGGTAGATGTGACAGGTGACATTCTAATTTTTGCAGAAAAAGTTGTCTGATAATTCCAGTAAAATTAATTGACTTATTCTCCCTCTGAAATAGGCCAAAGCTGGCAATGGTATAAGGTTCAACACAGACAGGGCGGCGTGCGCCGCGTCGGCGTTGAAAGCGGTCTCTCGTCTATGGTACTTACGTTGTGCAACACAGACGAGCCGTCGTTTGTCAGCCGCGTCGGCCGCCGCGCGGCCTATGTTGAGTACCATGCGTTGTCGGTGGTTTTATGATTTCTGGCGGCACATCAGTAATAGATATCTCGTGCTTCAACACAGACGTGTTTTTGCAACGGTTTTATTTTATTACTTTTGTGAGTGGTTGCCAAATTTTGTATATATTATGGAAGCTATATACATCGATAAATTAATTATCGAAATTCACACACGGTCAGCAATTTGGGATATGTGCTCTGATAATTATTCGAATGAAATAAAGAAAAAAACATATTTCGGAAGAGGTTACCCACAGTTTTATTTCGGAAGATGCTTTTCTGGGCCATCTTTAATTTCGTTAACTAACGTGTAAAACGTTCCTTTATTTTTTCATTTATTTACTAGAGGATGTATCCAATAACTGCGTTTCTTCTTCTTCTTTGATTTAATATGAAGTAAACTTGCACTTATTAGGAAAAATAAATCGTCGTCACTTTCACTAGATGATTCTTGTGACATCATTATACTATTCTACGTCCAAAACTCGACTAAATTTAACAACACCGAATACAATGGCAAAACTACTGCCACTGTTAAACCGCCTAATGTGTTTTAAGCCGCGCGGCAGCCGACGAGGCTCAGACACGGCGCAAACCGCCCTGTCTGTGTTTAACCTAAGACAGGGAGATCCCCGAAGTCCTCTTTTGTCGAACCTGATTTTGGATTAAATATTAAAAAACGTAAGAACTAAAAAAGAATACCAAAAGGTAGAAAAACAACTTAAATTAATATGCTGTGCAGACGAGGCAATACTCCTTACTTACTCCGTGGCGTTACAACCCTTCGTGGGTTTTAGCCGACTCGACAACATGCCTCCACTGTTTTCTGTCTTGAGCAACCTCCATCCAATTCTCCACGCCTATAGTGCTTAGGTCTCCTGCTATATTATCTCGCCACCGGAGACGAGGGCGTCCGCGTGGTCTCCTTCCAGTTGGGACTTCCTCCCACACTAGTCTTACTGTTCGTTCGTCAGAATGTCTTCTGAGGTGTCCTGCCCATTGGAGTCTTCTGGACTTTATTTCTTTTATGATGTTAGCGTCTGGGTAAAGTTCTTCAAGCTCTTTATTAGTTCTTATCCTATATTGTCCTGATGCTTCATCAAGCACCGGACCAAAGATCTTCCTTAGGATTTTTCTTTCCCAAACACGTAGTCATCGTCCACGTTTCGCTTCCATACATCACAACGGGTCGTATGATTGTTTTATAGACCTGTATCTTCGTACCTCGTGTTAGTTGTTTTGATTTTATAAGGTTTTGGAGGGCAAAAATACATCTGTTGCCGGCCTGAATCCTGTTGTTTATTTCTTGTGATCCGTTATTTTCTTCAGTTATTGTTGTTCCAAGATACCTACTTGAATTCTCTAACGCGCTCAAAGTTAAAGTCATCGATGGTAATGTTCTGACCGATTCTGTCTCTGCTTTGGTTATTGCAATACGAGGCAATACTACTCTCTCAAAGTGAAGATGATATACAAAGCATTCTGCACCAGTTTAATATAACCGTCAGGAAATATAACATGGTAAATACAGTAGAGTTGTAGTAAAGATGGAAAGAGACGGTTCATCAATATGAAGACGATCAGTAGGAAGACTGCGAAAAAGATGAAAAATTTTTAGCATTAGCCCAAATCAGCTCAATAGGATTGACATCACAATGATAAGGTGGCAAACGCAAAACAGTTTTAATTTGAGCTTTTGCTACTTCATCAATAACATATTTGTTATGTTCAGCTTTGGGCGGTGCCACTAATTGTAAAAGTTCTACTGTAAAAGTTTTAATCGTAACCAGTCTCTTATTTTTGCTTTGTCCAAACTGTAATAAGTACTATTATGATCTGGTTTGTTTTATAATATTTAAAATTATTTATTATTTCAATAATATTTAATTTCTCAGGATTCTTTACTACACAATAAAATTTATTTTACTTTCCATTTACTGCAAAATTGTTCTCGTTAACTTTCTTAAAAAACACACAAATTTTGTTATATGCAAATTCTCTTATTTATGAATTCAATTCTTTTTTATCAATCGCTTTATATGAGTTTCAAAAATAAATAATGTACATAGAACGCTTATTTCACAAACAAATTAACTGACCTTTCTTTATCTTCTTTCTGAGATGTCTCCCAACGGATACTGACTTAGTCTCCGGATTGTGTTCCCGAAATACTGTTCAATTTTCCAAAATACGTGTGACTCTGATTTTTCTCTCCAAAAACTGTTACACAAAAAAACACTCGTTCAGTTTCTCTCCAAATTAAAAAAAAAATCTCCGACTCGTTTCACAATAATGAGACTCTTTCCTCAAATTTCGTCTCCCGCCTCTAATGTTTAGCTTCTACAAACTTTATATAACTTTTTTCCTTTTCTTACATATTTAGGAGTTTATTCGGACACAAGGAGTTTGAGATTCTCGACCGGGCCTCGATTCCTCTACAACTATTCTGCTTACCAACATACATTCACACACATAAAATTATAATTATTTTTCACACAGTTCTTAAAGTGGACTTCTCGTTCTGGATCCAATGATTCAAATATCCTGGTTCAATTTTCAAGTCAACTGTCCTATCTCCTTTCCTTGTACTTTCTAGCCAATCAACCATCATTCATACAAATTCATCCCACTACCAAACTTCAAATTTTCCTAATTTTAAATTTCAAGGAACCAAGCGTGTTTATTGTAATTTTTTTCATAGAAAATAATATACAACCTAACATTATATCTAACATTAATTTTGAATTCTTATCTGCTACAAAACCATGTATAATTATTTGTAAAATTTTAAACAATACTTTGTTACTTTCTAAATAATCCCGAATTTTTTCTATACAAATATTCTTAGAAACTATTCACTGTTTTAGAATCATAACAGTACTTTCTCACTTTTTCGCGAATAGTAAGGAGGATTATCGACAACTTTTACCCAGTATCAGACATCTTCTAAAAGGGGCGAAATATTCGCAAACTACTTTTTAAAGTCATCGAAGTTCATTTTTTTGTGTTAGTCGCCACTCTTTTTTGATTCGAACATCCATAGGCCACCTTCTGTAAAACCTGTTTCACTCTCAGTATGTGTAATAATCAGTCTTTTTCCCTTTGCACCTATCTGGAAGGTAGGCGTTTCGTCGTTTCACCGTTTCATCGACCCACACATGAGATTTTGTATGTACTGCATTATTCACGTTTCATCTAAATAATAAATTGTTCTGTTTTCCTTAACTCTTAATAAATTTCGCCTCTATACAGTAATATCTCTTCGTGTTCTAATAAAGCATTGTTTCTACTCCTACGTACGTATTTAAAATCTAATGGTTTTAGAAATGTATGGAAAGTACTGCGTTTAAAATTTGGCAAGCTTTTTTCATCGTTAAAATCATCCATTTTGTCAAGTATGGGTTTTCTGGACTCTTTTTCGGTGAATAAAATCCTTCTGTACTTCTCTCTTCCCTAATAATTCTATATCTTCTTCTTCTCGTGCCACTCCTAGCGGAGATTGGAAATCATCATGGGCACTGCGACTTTGTTAGCAGCGCGTCTAAAATAATTCTATATACAGAAGCTTTACCTACTCCGCTGATGGAAGCACTCTGTTTAACTATTTCTGATATTAAAGCTTCAGGACGCTATTGCATTGCCGATGTATAAATATTATATAACACTTTTTTCCGTACTACTAAATATACGTAATTTTGACTGCTTTTTGGAGTAAATTTCTCCGCAGAATCTGTAGAACTGGACATTGTTTGTAAAAGTATAAACTAAACAGCAAAACTGCAAACAGTGTAAAAAATGTTTATTATACGTCTTAGTATCCTTCTTAATAAATATAAAAGCAGAATATATGAAGTATAAACACGCAATAAGTTCGATTAAATGTGCCGATATGTGCAATCACCACGAAACGTATTTATCAACTGAACTAAAGTGGCTGAATGGATCAATAATCCAAAGCCATTAAAAAGAAAAAAAAAACTGAACTAAAATCTGAAATTCTCAGTTGCTTGCGCCGATTGTCTTTATTTCTAATAAATTGGCAACGCCTTGTTGTTTTGGCGCGCTATCTCTTCTCGTTGGATAGACCTTAGTAGTTTTTTCACAGATCCGTCCTGGTTTATTTGTCTAATCGACATAAAATGAATTAAATAATTTAGTTTTGTTGTGACAGATGTTTCTCAACACATTCTATATTTTATATTTTCTGTTATGGATTTTAAATAAGAATATTATTTATTATTATAAAATATCTATTTATTGGCTTCATGTTTTTGTTTTTATTTTTAGTGGATCCCGCATATATAGACATCCCCAGTATCTACAATTTAACTTCGTCAACAACAAGAATAACTACAACCTCCATAATAGCTTCAGCAACAACAATAACAACCCCAGTCGCAACATCAGTCTTCACAATAGACAAAAACAAATCTGAGGATCAAGCAGAACACAACGAACCTATGGAACAACGCGCTTTTACCTCTAGATGCTCTAGTTTATTACCCGGATATTTAGTTGCCACGTTTTTGCTGGCAACTGTTTTGAACATGTAACGTGTGACTTGACTGTATTTTTTAGGTGGTGAAACGTATGTACAAAGAATATGTAGTTTGGTAGTGAGGTAGCATAAGTATTTTATATTAAGGTAGTAATAAATTTCCTTACTTTTAAAACACCTTTTTATTATTATTCCCATTTAATTTCAATATATAAACAACCAATTACCATTTTCAATCTCTCAAGTGCAAGAGAAATAATCAGAATACAAAAAACTGGCATATATATGTTTCGTGGACATTAAGAAACCATTTGACCGGGTCAAATTACAGGCCGTGATCCACTTATTATACGCAAAAGAGATAACGTTAGGAATAATCAAAGCAATTGAAAATATCTACCAAAACAACACAATAAAAGTAAAAGTAGAAGAAGAACTGACTGACGCTATTCAAGCTGACAATAAAATAAGGCAGGGAGATCCCCAAGTCCTGTATTGTTCAACCTGATTATAGATGAAATAATAAAAAAAGTAAGAACTAAAAAAGACCGCCAGAAAATATAACATGTTAATTTCCCGAAAAAAGACAAAATGCATGCTTATAACAGCAAATTTACTAAGATGTAAATTGGAGCTGGAAGGTCAGATAATAGAACAAGTGATGGAGTTTAAATATCCAGGTATCAGATTATTATACAAGATCAAGTGACTAGAGCAAACAGAGTTGCAGTTTGCCTGAATAAAACAATACGAAGAAATAAAATTATCGAAAAATAAATGAAAGGCAGCATTTACAAAACAGTCATAAGACCAATAATGACAATGACATATGCGGCAGAAAGACGACAGCTGTTTCCACAGCAAAAATGAAAACACTTAAAAAAATGATGGTATGACACTATGGGACAGAACTAGAAGTACATATATACGACGTAGATGCAAGGTGGATAATATCAAGGACTGGGTAAGAAATAGAGTAGAATGGAATGATCTTAGACAAGGAAAGAGAAAGGGCAGGTAACGCTCATTTAATATACGTTTGCAAAGTGAGTCCAGTTTCGATGTGACGTAATTGTCATGTTTTGATGCCTGTACGTGTTGTTCATTACTACCTCTCGCAGGGTTACCAGGTCTACTGATTTTTCAGTAATCTACTGATTTCAACTTAGTCTGTCTTTCAGCTGTCCAGTATGTTGTCATCTAATTTTAGTACTAAATACTAATATTAATTTTTCAGAAAACCATTATTTCAGTTTTTTTTGCGTGGGTAGTCCTTTTCACTTCGTTATGTAATTGTGTACAGCATTCAACAAAGTTTGAAAGATCTAGACCAGGGGTGCTCAAACTTGAACTGCTGGCGATCTACCTCAATATTTTTAGACTACTTACGATCGACTCTGAGAGACTGCAAGTGTGTGTGATGCAGGGTTGTCGTAGATACACGATACACCCTACCTATCCAGGTAGGGCGTACCGTAGCATATATAGATATTAGCTTTCTGCACAATATAGGTACATTATTTTAGTCAAGGTTTGGGATAGGTTTAGTTAGGTTCTTCTCTACAATATCAATGAAAAAACTCATAGTTATTTAAAATTGCGAGTTTATTTGTTGTTATAAAACAAAAGAGTTACATATGGTGTTAAACTTAACTAAGGATTGGCTTTGGATGTTGAAGCGTGGCACTGCATGTCCTCAGCATACTTTTCATAAGATGGTACGTAACCACTGAGTGCTAATCGCAAGCATGATGTCATATGATCGTCAGTTAGTCGATTGCGATATTTTGACTTAATTATCTTCATTTCAAAAAATGCAGACTCGCACAAGTAAGTTGAGCCAAAAAATGCCGTCAGTTGAAGGGCGATTTGCCTTACATTCGGATATTTATCTTCAGATATAAAACGCCAGAAATTTGTATCAGATACTGTAGCTTTGAGATGTATATCTGATATAATCTGCACCAACTCATTTTCAACAGAACATGAGTTCATATTAAACTGACTTGCTATTTCAGTAGCTAATTCCTCAATGTTTTTACATGAAAAAGGATAACTCATAAATGATGCTATATTTTCCAATTTACTGTAATCATAAAAACGCATTTAGAATTGTCCCAAAATATTTGATAATTCAGCCTCATACGTATCATAATTCAACTGAGGAATCCTTGCTTTCAAAGACGGAAAATGTTTCAGATCCTTTCTTTTCAGTTGATCTATCATAAGTTGCAATTTACTTTTGAATGCGTTTACTGCGCTAATCATCTCAATAATAGTTTTTCCTTTACCTTGAAGCTCCAAGTTAACGGTGTTTAAGTGCATTGTGATGTCAGTCAAAAATGCCAAATCATTTAGCCATTTTTCGTTTTTCAAAATCTGAGTGTCATCACCTCTTTCGTCTAGAAAAGCTGTTATTTCGGGCAATAATTCTTGAAACCTTTCTAGGAATTTTTCGCGACTCAACCACCTGACGTCAGTGTGAAGAACTAAATCAGTGTGTTCAGCTGACTCCCTATCTTCCAACTTCAACTGAAAGAGCTGCCGTTGCAAGCTACGTGCACGGATGGAATTCACAATTTTTGTTGCAATGCCCATAATTTCCTCCGTGTTTAAAACTTTTGAACACAAAACTTGTTGATATATAATGCAATGGAATGAAAAAAATGAAGGGAATTCTTCATTAGCTCGACACAATGCCACAAAACCGTTTTTGTTTTGAGTCATTGCTGGTGCTCCATCGGTTGTAATGCACATTAATTTATATATTGGTAGCTCGTAGTTTTTTACAAAATTTAAGAAAACGTCATACATATCTTCGCCACAGGTCTTCCCCTTCAGAGGAATGATTGTCAAAAATTCTTCCTTAGCCAACATGTCATTGAATACCATCCGAATAAAAATATACAGCTGGGCAGTGTCTGTCATATCGATGGATTCGTCGAACTGTAAAGAAAAGTATGTACATTCCATGATATCATGTTTTAGTTTATCTGCGATGTCTTGACTCATGACTTCAATACGCCTTGTGACAGTCGGACGAGATAACTGAAGTTCTCTAATAGCAGACATAATTTCTGTTTTATTTTAAAAATCTCCAAATAAAGTCTCACCCGCTTCAATAAATGCTTCCTTCACCACCGATCCATCTTCAAATGGATTTTGTGTTTCGCCAAAATATGAGATATTTTAAATGACGCGATCGTGGCAGCTTTTGATTGTTTGGCTGTGGCGGAAAATCCTTTTCATAGTTTTTATAAACCGTTTTATGATGCCTCTCTAAGTTACCACGCTTAGGTATTGCAAGTGACGCACGACAAATAACACAAATGCACTTATCCTACACCAAAGAAAAGAAAAATTCTTCCTACCAATCCTTATTAAAATGATACGTTTTAGATTTCTTCACTGCACTCATTTTCCACTATTTAATAATAAACTTTGTATCGACGTAGGATCGCTATCAAGTTACAATTCAGAATAACTCCAATTCCTGCAGGCGCAACATTTATATCAGCGTGAACGAAAGGCTCGAATGTTCCCGTCAAACGCGCCGCCCGAAACTAGACTGTACTGTCTCTCGTCTAGAAACAACACGGCTTTTCTTTGACAAGTGCCGCGCGTTCCTTTGATAAAGCCACCTTTTGCCGCAAGCAGTGTTATTTTATTACGTAATACATTTTTGTAGTTGATAGAATATCATCCCAAATTTGATTAATAATTATAATAAATACTGAATTAATAAAATAATTAGTTAATATATGTAAATATAAAATATGCTGTGTGGACAGTATTTTATTGTCCCCACTTCTTTGAATTGCAATGATGCTTAGTCAAGCATTCTATGTATTTGTATAGTTCAGTATTAATAAAAACGTTTAACTCTGCTCACAGTAGTTTAGTTACCTACCTACTTATTAAAATTTTTTTTCTTCTCAAGATCTACCCAAAAAGCACTCCTGATCTAGACTCTCTGAAATTATAGCAGTATTATTCAGAGCTCCTTTAGAAACTGGTTAAGAGTATACATTAAACAGCATCGGTGTCCTAATATATCTTTGTCTGACGCTAAGCTAAATCTTCCTCTTCAAGTACCATCTCCGCGGCTGAGGTTGGCAATCATCATAGCTATTCGGACTTTTGAGACGGCTACTCTGAAAAGTTTATTTGATGTACATCCGTACCACTCTCTCAGGTTACGCAGCTATGACATTCTACGCCTCCCTATGCTTCTCTTTCCTTGGATATTTCCCTGCATAAGCAGTTGCGAGCAAGGTGTATTTCTCTTCACGTGTAATATGTTCGAGATATGCCAATTTTCTTGTTTTAACTGCATTTAAAATTTCCAATGCTTTATTCGCCCTTCTCAGAACGTCTTTGTTTGTGACGTGTTCTGTCCACAATATTTTCAGAATTCTTCTATACACCCATAGCTCAAATGATTCCAGTTTTTTCATTTATGTCGCATTCAAGGTTCAAGATTCCATTCTATAAAACAAAGTCGAAAAAACATAGCAACTCGCCAAGCTAACTCTTAGTTCCAATTTTAAATCCGTTGTGCATATCATTCTTCTCATTTTGTTGAAATACTTTATCCTCGTGCTCAACTTAAACGCTACGAGTCTGATTATAGGAAAGACTTTTGGACAATCTTTGATGTTATACGTATCCTGGCCAATTAAATCCAAGCATTAAAATAGTATAATGTATGTGGTAATATTTTGATATATTACCAAGGCTTTCTCAAAGTCTATAAAGTATAAGTAACACTTAACCACAGAAGTTTTACACCACCAAAAATTATGCTCATTTTCATAGTTGACTTTTCCTTAGAAGAAGAAAGGAAATGTTTTTCTTGTGTTAAGTTTGAGACTAAGTTAAGTTTTGCTGTGTTTCTGAAGTTGGCCAACTTCAATCAGAATGAAACCGTCTGGTTTCAGCAGGACTGGGCAACACCCCATTATGCTGTAATGTTCAGAACTTACTTAAACGAAATCTTCTCCAATAAATCAATTGAACGAAGAAGTATTATTGTATCAATTATAAATTGTGTATGAACATTATACTCAGTACCTGTGTAGCTATAACTTTTATGCATTTAAAACGAGTTACAAAGAGAACAGTTCAACGCTGAAGCATTGGCCGAAATTGTTCGTAAAAATGTTCCACAATTGAATTAACAACAAAGGATCACGTACGACACTTTCATAGAAGATGTGACCATTCGATCTGGTGGAATTTACTTCCTTGATGTTCCGGGAGGGAAAACATTTGTAATTTATTGGCAAACATCAGATCTAAAAATCAAATAAACAAACAATTGTTTGTTTGGTTCATTTTTTATCTAATGACAAAGAGTCTTGATAGGGGTAGATCAGGACTGCTTGAAAGCCATTGTAAAACAGGAATATTCAGTTCCTGTGACCACGATGTCACGAATTTCGCTGTAGGAGATACTGCACCATCTTGTTGATTCCCATTTGGTAGTTGAATTTCATTAATGGAACGCAATAATTCTTGTAAAATACTTTTTTACTTCCTAGCATTGACAGTGACATCAATTGAAAGTATATACTCATCTCCTTGACAGGACACACAACCCCAAACCATCACCGATATCGGGAACTTAACCTTTCTTTTGTTAATATTTGTGATATTTTTCCTCTGGGATTCAAATATCTCTACTTCGTGTATCATTGGTGTTTTCAGTTTTGATGCTTTTTTGCTCATAAAAACGATTTCTTTATTGTTTGTTTGTAAAGGCGGACTCAAACGACTTGTACTTGGCAAGTACACAATTATTTGTTTACTTCGCAAGTATACGAGCTTTCAATGTAGCAGAAGTACATCAAACATAGAGGTACATACAGCTGAAATAGAAGACTAATACCCGACATACGAAGAAGTAATACAGGCAATTAAAAAACTCAAAAATAATAAGACACCAGGTAGCGATGGTATACCCGCAGAGTGCTTAAAACATGGAGGAGAAGCGTTGTACAGTTCGATATACAAGCTAATTCAAGACATTTGGCAAGAAGAAACAATGCCAGATGAATGGAAAGAAGGGGTTATTGTACCAATACACAAAAAAGGAAACAAAAAGCAATGTATTAACTACAGGGGAATAACACTCCTAAACACCACCTACAAAATCCTTGCAAACATCCTGCTAGAAAGAACCAAAACATACACAGAAGAAATCGTTGGAGATTATCAATGCGGATTTAGACCGGGCCGCTCTACAATTGAACAGATATTCACAATAAAACAGATAATGGAAAAATGCTGGGAGTTTGATCGTGAGCTTCATCAGATGTTCATAGATTTTAAACAAGCATTTGATAGAGTACGTAGGGACAGACTGTGGACAGCGATGCAGGAACTTGGCTTTCCAAAAAAACTAGTCCGGTTGATACGGATGTGTATGGAACGGTTACGATGTAAGGTGAGAGTTGGACAACAATACTCGGAGACATTTGAAATAAACAATGGACTAAAACAGGGAGATGCACTTTCACCACAACTCTTCAACTTAGCTCTGGAGCACATAATCAGAAGTGCAAGAATCGAAAAACCGAATACAGTATTTCATCGAGAAGGACCAAATTTACAACTGGCATTTGCAGACGATATAGATCTAATAGGAAACACGAGATTAAGGATGAAGGAGACTTTCGTAAGGTTTGAGAAGGAAGCAGAGAAGATGGGGCTCCAAATCAACGAAAACAAGACGAAATATATGTATATGAGCCGCAATAACCAAAGCAGGGACAGAATCGGTCAGAACATTACCATCGATGACTTTAACTTTGAGCGCGTTAGAGAATTCAAGTATCGTGGAACAACAATAACTGAAGACAATAACGGATCACAAGAAATAAACAACAGGATTGAGGCCGGCAACAGATGTATTTTTGCCCTCCAAAACCTTATAAAATCAAAACAACTAACACGACGTACGAAGATACAGGTCTATAAAATAATCTACGACCCGTTGTGATGTATGGAAGCGAAACGTGGACGATAACAAAGGCAAATGAAGAGAGACTACGTGTTTGGGAAAGAAAAATCCTAAGGAAAATCTTTGGTCCGGTGCTTGATGAAGCATCAGGACAATATAGGATAAGAACTAATAAAGAGCTTGAAGAACTTTACCCAGACGCCAACATCATAAAAGAAATAAAGTCCAGAAGACTCCAATGGGCAGGACACCTCAGAAGACATTCTGACGAAGGAACAGTAAGACTGGTGTGGGAGGAAGTCCCAACTGGAAGGAGACCACGCGGACGCCCTCGTCTCCGGTGGCGAGATAATATAGCACGAGACCTAAGCACAATGGGCGTGGAGAATTGGATGGAGGTTGCTCAAGACAGAAAACAGTGGAGGCATGTTGTCGAGTCGGCTAAAACCCACGAAGGGTTGTAACGCCACGGAGTAAGTAAGTAAGTAAGTATACGAGCTTTGCGATTGTGATGGCAAGCACGGCGATGACACGACTTGTACAATGGAAAAGTACATGAGCGTGAACAGACATGACAAATATACGCAAGCATTCTTAAAAACCTTGACAACTGAATCAGTGGTGTAACAGTCATTATGGATAGAAAAATTAATGGGAAAATCACAGTAGTTGGCTTTATACCATCGTTTAAAAATATGGATAGAGGTCAGAAAATCTTGTTGCTTCCGCAGCATTTCTTGTGATGAGCTCTGCTTTATTTAATTAAATAAAAAAAAGAAAATATGGTGGATGATATCATTTAATAAAGATCGAAACAGGTAAGTACATGTATTTAAAATTAACTAAAACAGCATTGTAGGTACAGAAACTGAAAAAACTAATCTATCCCATTAATAATCTTTTTTGTAGATAAAGCGCTACCCATATATTGCACGATCTCAAACGAGAACCTACAGGACATGTGGCCATTAGCGATTTTTTTTCTTTAGTTCATTTATTGTGCCCTGGACAGATATTTTATTTTGTATTCTTTTCCAGGCATCATTAACTGCACTACGATTTGTATGTTCTTTATGTTTGGTCATCCAAACAACCGGCTCATTTTTATAAAAATCAAGAAACAGCAACATAACGTCATTTGTCCACTCCATCTCAATTAAAAAAACACACACAAATAAAACTTTTGTACGCTCCTGAGGTCTTTGAAAACTAAATGAATCGTCGCAATAACTGCAAATTATTTATAAATTTCGTTTGAGCGCCAACTCCGCCTGGACTGACTGTTGGGTAGATCGAGTAGCTAACAGTCATTCTTGCCGGTCCCCAGCCCGGATAAAGGAGGAGGGTTAAGCGGAAGGCCAACAACCTGCCCTTGTAAAAAACAGCCTGTTATGAAAACTGCAAATGTGCCTCGGAATCGAACAGATATATATGTAAAACGAGAATCGCAATGGACAAGGACTTTGAATGTTGGAACGTGGAACGTTTTAAGCTGGTACCGGACAGGAGCAGCCATACACGCAGTAAAACAGTTAGAAAAAGTAGGAATGGACATTACGGCAATACAAGAAATAAGGTGGCCGAACAATGGAAACATAAGAATAGACAATGAGGTCATTTTCTACAGTGGAAAGCAGACAGAAAAACATGAATTCGGCACAGGTTTCGTGGTCCGAGAAGAATACTTAAACAGTGTTATAAGTTTTACGCCCATCAGTGAGAGACTGTGTTATATTAGACTGAAAGGAAAATTGTACAATATCTCAATTATATCCTCACATGCTCCGACAGAAGATAAAGAAGAAACAATCAAAGATGACTTCTATGAGCAACTCGAAAGAACGCTGGAGAGAATTCCCAAACAAGACATGCAAATAATCTGCGGAGACTTCAACGCAAAAATTGGCAAAGAACTTAACCTAAGAACGACAATAGGACAACACAGTTTCCACGATCGGCTAACAATATGCTTGTAAAGTCTACTATGTTCCAACATAAAAACATTCATAAATAGACTTGGGTCTCTAATGACAACTCCACACGGAACCAAATTGACCACATAATTGTTGATGCTAGACACGGAAGTAATGTCCTTGACGTAAGAAGCCTCAGGGGCGTAGATGGAGATACAGACCATTACCTAGTAAGAGCAAAAATCAGGTTGAGAATATCATCACAGAAACTTAAAACGAACGAAGCATTGGGACAGTGGAACATTGAGAAAACAAAATAAGGAAATCCGAGACAATTACGTACAGGAAATGGAACAACATCTAAATACAATAGACCAGAGCAATGATGTCGAAAGGCTGTGGCAACAAATGGAAAAATCAATTACAGAGTCAGCAGAACTAATAATAGGAAAAAGAAGGACGAAAACAAGAAAATGGTTTGATAAAGAATGCCAAGAAAAACTACAAGACAGACAGAAAAAGCGAAACATTATGCTTCAACAAGAAACAACAGAAAGTAACGAAAACTATACAACATCACGACGAGAAACAAGAAAACTAATTAGAGAGAAAAAAAGAAAATACGAACAACAGCAGTATGAAGAAATGGAAAGAAAGAGACAACAGTCAAATAGTCGAGCATTTTACAAATCTGTGTCAAACGAAAAGAGAGGATTCAGACCAAACTGCGTGTCTGTACTGAGGAAAAATATTGATGAATTAATAATCAACGAACAAGAATTACTCCAAACATGGCAAGAATATTTCAAAAATTTACTTAATATACACCAAGATGAAGAACATGGAGAGGATATATATCTTGGGGTGGACCTACCGGTAGAGTACCCAAAAATAGACGAAACATTGCAAGCAATTAACAAATTGAAGAACGCAAAAGCTCCAGGCTCTGACAATATACCAGCCGAATTTCTTAAGTACGGAGGAGAAACTTTACATAGACAATTACACAAACTAATAACACTTATATGGAACGAAGAGAAAATACCAACAAAATGGCACGAAAGTGTAATAATTCCTATCCATAAAAAGGAAGACAAAATCAAGTGCTCTAACTATAGAGGCATCTCCCTACCCTGTACACTCCCTACTATACGGCGTACAAAATCTTATCGAACATTCTATTAAGTAGACTAACACCTTTTGTAGAAAATTTCATAGGAAAATACCAAGCCGGATTCAGAAAAAATAGATCGACCATAGATCAGATTTTTACTCTCAGGCAGCTGCTTGAAAAAGGATGGGAATTCAATAGAACCATTCATAATCTCTTCATAGATTTCCGACAAGTATACGACAGCATTAAAAGGGATCAGATGTGGAATGCAATGGCAGAACTTTCAGTTCCAAAAAAACTTATCCAGCTCGTTAAAGTTTGTGTAAATGGCTGTAGATCTAGAGTGCGGATAGGTAACAAGCTCTCAGAGTCATTTGAAATAAACAGTGGACTGAAACAAGGAGACGCGCTGTCACCCCTTATTTTTAATATAATCCTGGAAAAAGTAGTAAGAATCGTACAAATTAGAACAGAACTACTGACAGTAAATGGACCAAAATTACTACTAGCATACGCGGATGACATTGACATTGTAGGAAATACCGTCACCAATGTAAAAGAAACATTCAATAAATTAGAGAGAGAGGCAAAAAATACCGGTCTAAGGGTCAATGAAAAGAAAACCAAATATATGTGCATTAACAGACAAAAGAGACGAGATAGAATAGGACAAAATGTAACAATAGACCCCTATAACTTTGAAAGAGTGGAGAGTTTTAAATATCTCGGAGCGACTATCACCACAGATAACGATATAACGGAAGAGATAAAAGGGAGAATTCAGGCAGCAAACAGATGTATGTATAGCCTCCACAACACTATTAAATCCAAGAGCCTAACACGAACATCAAAAATCAGGATATATAAAACAGTAAATAGACCGGTGCTCATGTACCACGGTGAGACGTGGACGCTGACAAAAGTAATGGAAAGTAAACTCAGATGCTTTGAGAGAAAAATCCTCAGAAAGATCTTCGGTCCCTATCACGATCCGAATACTAACCAATACCGAATGAGAACAAATGCCGAGGTCAAACAAATGTATAGTGCTAGCGACGTAGTCCAAGAGATTAAATCCCAACGTCTAAGATGGGCTGGCCATGTTCATAGGCTCTCTAATAACCGCCTTACCAAGTTAATCTGGGAAGAAGTCCCGACAGGGAGAAGGCCCTTAGGACGTCCACGAATGCGATGGAGAGATAATATATGGTCAGATTTGAGAACAATGGGGCTACCCACTGACTTAAACATCATGGACGACCGTTCGAGATGGAAGCAGGTTGTGCAGTCAGCCAAGACCTACCCCGGGTTGTAGTGCTACCAGAAGAAGTTTGAGCGCCTCTGCTAGTATAGACAAGAAGGTGACAATCGTGATCTTTTTGACTCGGGTCATTTTTACCGACAACATATGGAAAACCACCGAGTGGCAAATAATTGTACGAGTAACCCACTCACACGACATGGCAAGTATACAAAAGTGACGATTATTCGCCAAATACGGGAGTCGTTTGAGTACGGCTTAAGAATAGTTTTTCTTTTACCTAAACCGCGATGACAAGTTTGAACATTTAAGATAAGTGTTTCTTGTAAAAACTTACTTGGTAGAATCCATTACCATTTTGTTCATTCTCCTCAAACAAATGTCTTGTTAACTTAGTCTACCAATAGCATAGGCAGTTCTCGAGAATAAGCTCGGCTCGTTTAATCAAGTATCAGAATAGCTTGCTCATATCTTTCCGTAATTTTTTAAGTACGACCAGTTTTAACTTTTGTTTCAACATTATTCATTTTTTAAATTGTGAAATTATTATTCTCACAGTTCTTTGAGAAATATTTAAACTTTGAGCAATTAATTTTATGTCCAGAACGTCCTTTGTTATAGCCCGCAATAATGAAATTTCGTATATCATTATACTGTTCCTTTTTGTTTATTTTTTAAATATTGTAGTTAATTAACGTATTATTTTTTATTTATTATTTGGCAAAACCACATAGTATCAAATAAGCTTAATCGAAACCATTTAATTTTCTTAAATAGATTAATTCTAATTCAGAAAAAATTATTGCATATTAGGTTTGTTCCAATTCGTATGCGACTGGGCCCGTATATTTTTTTCGTTGAATAGCTTTAATAGTTCAACACGCATCCCGTCCGGACCATGCACCTTTCCGTTTTTCATTTTCTTAAGCGAATATTCTTCTTCTAGTTCCATGACCGTTATCGATCGTTGGATATCATGTTGGCTACCGTATTCGCTATCGTGACTTTATTGACAGCAGCTCTAAATAACAATGTAGTTGATTTTCCATACCATTGCCTTAGATTTTTCAGCCATGATGTTCTTCTTCTACCAGGACCACGATTACCTTGGATCTTTCCCTGAATGATCAGATGTAAAAGATCATATTTTTCAGGGTGTCTCATAATATGACCGAAGTATTCCAGCTTGCGTTTCTTTATTATATTGACCAGTTGTGTTGTTTGGTTCAGCCGTCTAAGGACTCCTCATTTCTAACTCTGTCGACCCAGCTTATTTTCAGTAGTCGTCTGTATACCCACATCTCAAAGGCTGTCAAGCGTTTAAGCATAGCCTCAGTTAGGGTCCACGCTTCTACTCCATGCAGCAGGACAGGAAAGATGTAGCAAGATATCATACGAACTCTAAGGTCAATGCTAAGATCGTGACTGCAAAGTACGTTTCTCATTTTTACAAAGGCAGCTCGGGCTTGTTCTATTCGGCTTTTAATTTCTGCGGTTGGATCCCAGCTCTCATTGATATTACTGCCGAGATACACGAGTTTCTCTACTCTGTCCAGTGTGGCATCTCCGACTTTTATACCGTCATCATGTATATAATTGTGTTTGCTAACTATCATATATTTAGTTTTCTTAACGTTGAGTTTTAATCCATACTGATCACAAGTCTGTTTTATTTTGTTCATTAGATTTTGAAGGTCTTCTCCGCAATTGGCAAGGACTAAGGTATCGTCGACATATCTAATATTGTTGACGGTTACTCCATTCACAATAATACCTTCTTTTGTCTCCATTAAGGCTTCCTTAAATATTTCCTCCGAATATAAGTTAAAAAGTAAAGGCGACAATATACAGCCTTGTCTCACTCCTCTTTTTATATTTATTTCATCCGACAGTTCTTGTTCAACCTTTATTCTTGCCACTTGATGCCAGTATAGATTTGTAATTATTCGTAGATCTTTATCGTCCAATCCAGCTGTTTCCAATATTTCTAGCATTTTGTTATGTCGGACTTTGTCAAAAGCTTTTTCAAAATCGATTGCACAAATATACACATTTTGATTTATATCTCTGCATCTCTGTACTAGCACCTGTATACTAAACAAGGCTTCTCTTGTACCCAAGCCACTCCTAAACCCAAACTCAGTATTGCTAATTCTGTCCTCTAACAGCGTGTAAATTCTGCTGTGTATTACTCGCAGAAAGATTTTCAAAACGTGACTCATCAGACTTATTGTCCGATAATCACCGCATGTCTTTGGACGATGTTTCTTAGGTTGTGACAAATGTCGACTTTAACCAATCAGTTGGTAATATCCCAGTGTCATAAACTCTGTTAAAGAGATTACACAGAGCTTTAATTCCATTTTCTCCCAAAAACTTTAGTATTTCAGCACATATCGGGGCCAAGTGCTTTTCCATTTTTTGCCGTTTGTATTGAACGTCTTACCTCACTTTCTGTTATAGATGGACCTGATATAGCAATCGGTGTATAGTGTTCTACTCTCTCATCTTCAAATAATTCAGAAATGTAGTTTTCCCATTCTTTTAACTTTTCATTGATGTCTAATATTCTGTGTCCGTTTCTGTCTTCTAAACTTTGGGATACTTGTTTCCATTTGTTTCCAGCGACCTCTTTCAATTTCTTGTGCAGATGAAATGTATCGTGTTTCTTTTCATATTGTTGAAGCGCCTATAGTATCTTTTTATTTATTATCATTGGTCCCATTTTTGGTTCAACTCATATTGTTGGACCAAGTTCTATCTACTCTTTCCTTATTCGTATTTTTGTTTTGTTGTCTGATACTATCTGACCGTTGTTGACCAGTGGATGTTTGCATCCTGGCCATAAAACAAAAAAATCTAGAACAGAAAGGGGAAATAAAATACACTGTAATGGATGAAATAAAAAGAAATCAAACCAAACACAAGACTAAGACAATATTTTTTTTAAAAACAATCAATTTATTATAAATTTCATATAAATAACTTAACTATTTTTTACAGTAGAATAAAGTTTATGAAAAAAAGTATATACAACAATCAATTGCATTTAATCTACACTGTAGGACTGGTAGTCAAAAGTAAAACATTCAACACGAATTTACGGAAGCTAGAAATATTCCATATTCTCTTAATGTTTGTTGCTAAAAACAATATTTATTTCGTCTATGTATTCTAACATTATACTTGTTCAAATTACAGTCACTTTCTATAAATGCTATTTACTAATTTAAGTATTAATATTGTACTCAGAGAAAAAATATAACGTACGTATATTGACTTACGTCAAAACTATTAAAATATATTATTTATATTCGGTTCGCTGATCCCAGTCCAGACTGTCTAATAGTAAATTTAGCAATTATTTTTTGCTACGTTGGTTACATTTTGACCGACTGGCAGTGGCTGGAAATTACTATACGACCAAGCATACGTGGTCATAGCCAATATGTAAACAAAAAATATTTACATGCAGTTTATTAACAAAATAAAACTGTATCAATTAGAACAAAAGTTTATTTTTGAAATTTTATAATCGTTTATAGATTAGTATTTACAATTGGATAGTTTTTAATGAAAATTAATGAATATACACTCCCATTATTTGAGCTACTAATCGAGATAGATAGGAATTTTTGTGTTGTATGTTTCCGACAATGAATCTGTCAAAATATTCCCCAACTAAGCGAAAGGACTATAGGTTTATTTTATCTAGTGCACTACATAGTGAGAACGTAAATATTTTGAAAATGTTGAACATTTTGGGTTGCATTTCAATTTGTACCTACGTCATATAGAATGTACTCCGTCAAAACTAGGAACGGTTTTCGAAATTTTATCCATTGAAAAAGCTGACAGAGAAAGTATTCGGAGAGAGAGAGAAAATACGCAGGGACTAGACTACGTGATTTTTAAACTTAACATAACGAGCAGCATTACCAACAAACAAACAAGTTTTGGAGCTAGTGTGAACTAAATGAAAGTTAGTATACGGGGAGTATATTTAGAACAAAAATAGTAAAACAAAACACCAGGTTTACAAATAAATAAAATATAAAAAAATTGGAATAAAATAATTATTTGGAGAAGAATAACAAATATGTCACTGATTATCCCATAACTAAAAACTAAACGAAAGATAAAGATGCAACGAGGGAGTTATGAAAGTAAAGTAAGAAAGAATTATCAAGTACCTACTTCAAAAGTTTTGCGGTATTCTCAGGCCGAGAAGAAAAAATAAGTGTTAGTTGTGCATACTCTATTCGTCAATATAATTAGTCAATGGGCGGATATAGAGAAAATACTCAATGATACACTCAAAAAAAGTGAAGCACCCGTGATAGCAGAAGAATCAGTAGAAAGTATTTGGCACACCTTCAAAACAACAATCACAACTATACAAACAGAACAACTACAAGACAACACAAGAAAAACCAAGAATACATGGATGACAGAAGAAATCCTAGAATTGATGGACCTAAGAAGATCTTACAAAAACTGCAATGAAGTAAAATATAAAGAAACCCAGAGACCATCCGAAACCAAATCAGGAAAGCCAAAGAAGAATGGATGAATAGCAGATGTGAGGAACTGAGGGAATTACTGAAAAAAAAACATGACTACTTCAATGCATACAAAAAGATTAAGGAAGACACACATACGAAGAAAAAATTCACAACAACTCTAGTAGATAACAACCAAATAGTATCTAGCCCAGAAAAATCTGTTTAATCACGAAAGAACAAAACCACAAATGAATATAGTACAAGAAACAATACTTCCTATATTAACATAGGAAGTTACAAAAACAATCAATACAGAAAAGCCACGAAAAGTCTCAGATTCAGATGAGATATATTTAGAGATGATAAAACTTATCACTGAAGAAAATCTTCAGTCCTTAACACTACTATTTAACAAAATATATACCACTGGAATCTTCCCAGAAGACTGGCTTAGATCGACATTTATACCTATACTCAAGAAAAATAAAGCAAATAGATGCTCAGAGTTCAGATTAATTGACCGGATGAGCCATTTTCTGAAAATTTTACTCAACATTGTATATCAACGTATATACAGAGAATGCGAAAGAAATCTGAGCGACAATCAATTTGGATTTCGTATGTAGCTTGGTACCGTTCGCATTATAAAAAACTGGTACAACTCTTATAAACGAAAATCGTGTTTTTCAAGTTGTGTAAGTTGATCTTGTCACGTATGTTATTCTAATTTCTTGGGCAACGTTGCCATTTCAACGAAAATATTGTATCAAATGAGATAAAAGAAGGGCTGTGTGACAGACACATTATAAAATTACAGTAGATGCATATCAATGTTCCCTTTGCCAATACTCTACGTTTAAAAATTCTTTAAACATTTTGGGCATTACCTCAACCCTCTCTCTGGTTATTAAATTTATTAGATACGGCCTTTTGCTGTTAATTATAATAATAATACCTATATAAAAAATAAACATGTTTGAATGTTCTTTTTTTATTTGGATTTAGTGCAATTCCGTTATCTGTGATGGCAACAACGAAAATTGATTCACGAATCATTTTGTCAAGTCTGAACACAGGTTTACATTGGGCAAAAAAGTGTACCAGTTTTATATGACGGGAACTGTACGAGGTAGGCATTATTTGGCCTCCAGATATTACTACAAAAATGCCGAGATAAAGGAAAAGACGTGTTTCTCTCTTTTATCGACTACGAAAAAGCGTTTGATCGAGTAAAACACGCAGAACTCATAGAAACCCTAACACAACATGGTATAGACCATAACACGGTGGCCCTTATTAAAAACCTATATTGGGATCAAATAGCGTCGATTAAAATAGACAATCGTATGACAGCAGAAATGTAATAAAAATATGAGTTCGCCAGGGCTGTATACTTTCTCCATTTCAATATATATTCCGAAAAGATCTTCCAAAATGCCCTCGAAAATATTGAAGAAGGAATAAAAATCAATGAAGAATATGTAAACAACTTAAGATACGCAGACGCCGTCATTTTTCCGGGCAATGCTGAGGGTTTGCAACGACTTTTGAATGCCACAACCAGAGAGGAAGACAACTTGCTGCTGAATATAAACACAAATAAAACAAAAGTAATGGCTGTTACACGTGCACCAAATGTCGACATTAATATTCGTATCTATAACAAACATAGATTTTAGAAAAGCATTTGACAATGTCAATCATGAACAATTGATAGGTATTCGGCGAAAGACAGGTATTGACGACAAGGACATTCGAATTGTGGCAAACCTATACTGGGGTCAAACAGCAAGAGCAAAAATTGGCAACGAACTCACTGAAAGCGTGCAGATCAAAAGAAGTGTCCGTCAGGGGTGTATATTATCTCCACTTTTATTCAATATGTATTCCGAGGAAATATTTAACAAATGTATGGAAAATGCAAATGAGGGCATAAAAATAAACGGCGTGTCAACGAACAATATAAGATATGCCGACGACACGGTGATCCTTGCCAGTACCATAGACGAATTACAACAAGTAATGGAAAGACTTTATTCAGTTAGTGAGGAATACGGCCTGAGCCTCAACTTCAAAAACACAAAGTGGATGCTGATAAGCAAAAAGCAACAACCTGCTCGACAATTACGGATAAGTTACATACTAATTGACCATGTAGAATCTTATGTGTACCTTGGCATCAACGTAAATGCAAAATGGGAACAGACCATAGAAATTAAGGCAAGAATAGAACGAGCTAGAGCAGCATTTAGCAACATGAAAAAGCTCCTCATAAGCAAGGATTTGTCTCTTCCCCTAAAACTACGTATAGTTAAATGCTACATTTTTCCGATCTTGCTGTATGGCGTAGAGGCCTGGACGCTGACGGAGAAAACTAGAAGCATTCAAAATGTGGGTATACCGACGCATTCTTCGTATATTCTGGACCGAACATGTCACCAACATAGAGGTACTCCAAAGAATCGGAAAGGAGAAAGAAATCGTGAATACAATTAAACAAAGAAAGCTTGAATATCTAGGCCACATATTGAGACACGATAAGTACCGTCTGCTACAATTGATTGTCCAGGGAAAAATAGACAGTAAGCATGGTCCAGGCAGGAGAAGACACTCGTGGCTCCAAAATCTGCGGAAGTGGTTCGGGCTCACATCGGTCGAACTATTCAGAAGGGCCGCAAACAAGATCAAAATTGCCATGTTAATAGCCAACGTTCGCAACGGACAGGGCACTTGAAGAAGAAGAAGATAACAAACATATAGAACCAGTACAAAGATTCCAGTATCTTGGTTCCTGGATAACAAACGATCTTGACCATGAGGTCGAAATACGTGCTCGTATAGAATATGCTAGGTCTGCATTTCAACGAATCAAAAAATTCCTAATAAGCTCTACCTTATCGTTGGATATCCGATACCAATTTGTAAAAACATTCATGTATTCCCTATTGCTGTACGGAGTGAAAACATGGACTCTCTGAATAACAAGTATGAGACGTGTAAAAGCATTTAAGATGTGTGTTTTTTGAAGAATGCTGAAGATATTTTTGAACAAAGCACGTGACCAACAACTAGGTGCTGAGAAGAATGGAGACTGAAAGAGAACTCCTAAATATTGTAAAAGCCAGAAAAACGAGTTATCTAGAACATATTTACAGAGGAGAAAAATACAACTTCCTACAACTGATAATGGAAGGGAAACTGGAAGGAAGAAGAGGCCCAGGAAGAAGAAAATGCTTCTGGCCGAAAAATATAAGAGACTGGACACACATTCGATACTAAGAACAGCTCAATATAGAGAGCAATGTGCTGTGGTTATAGCCAACCATCAGTAATTGGAAGGGCATCTTAAGAAGAAGAACGGGCGGTACTGATCGCATGGACGAAGACATTACTAGAAGAAGAATTTCTATTAGATTCAAAAGTGGTGCTGGTCGCTTCTTACCTGGAAGATTGATACAGTTTGTCACAATGCTTGGATATTATACAAAATTTGTGGCATGACCATAACTAATCTAGATTTTAGGAGCATTGTAAGCAGTTACCTAATAAAGCACAAAACAGAGTCCTTTTTTCTTGGAACAATCATCTTTAACTTTCGCCAATAAAAAAAATTAATGGCGATTTCCGATTTAACCGTATATATCATTGGATATCTTCTTCTCATCATCATGTGACATCATCATACATTTTTTTTGCTTAATGTTCAGTGAAAGTCCTTATCTCTGACTCACTTTTGTGATTCTATTCATTAACTCCTGGGGAGCTTCATAACTGTCAGCGAATACCGCCGTGTCACCCGCCTATTTGATGTTATTGATACATTCTCCATTAATTCGAATTCCAGCTTCAACATCATTGGATATGTTCAATACCAAATAATAAAAGATGTGTTCGAGATCACTGGTCTTCACTGGATCGGACTCGGCGTATAAAATGCGATAACAACTCACATATTTGTTATTAGGTATAAACCAAAAAAAAACTGAAAATTGATTTATTAACTTAAATCTAAACCCCCAAAAGTAGAATTAAAAATTTGCAACACGTATAAAAATATCAGCATCAAAAATAAAATCTTTCGAGTGTTTGAAAATATTTGATTCACATTTATGAAAACCTTTACGTCCTCACTGTATAGTATATACAGAATGAATTACTTTAGACTGAAGTGCTATAATATGTTGTATGTAGAATTATTTTATTAAAAAGAATAAATTTGTCAAAGAACATTCAGGACGTATACGGCTAGATTGCGTTACTAGATAAGTGAGCTTTATCATTTATAGAAAAAAAAAATACAAATTAACATTTCTACACAATTACATGATTATAATACGTTTATTTTGTTATCATTTCATACATTTTATCGTTTCGGAAAAAGCACATATAAAATATTTTTCTGATATTTAGTTTACAAATAATATAAAGAAATAAACCTCCTCTCAAAATAAATAGAATAAAAAGGAAATAAGGCAGTAACAGTAATCAAATTATAAGAGTATAAATATAAAATGTACGAAAAAAAAATTCTTTTATATAATACTTATGGCTGAATAAAACTTATTTCAGTGAGTGATCACAGAATTCAATCTTCTAGTTAGTAACATTTAATTTTTTCAAAGGGATTTATATTTGAGCTGAAATATATGTATATACATGTGTATTTCTATTTCATTAATTTGCATTATTTAATTATTTGCAATAAACATATTGGTATCATGAGTTACTCGTCTTTACATGACGTCGAAGTCATTTTGTGTCTGTGATATCATGCCCAGTTTACAAAATTATCACTCTGCAATAACTGCGCTGATCCAGTCATGAAAAAAATTAGAATCTACCGAAACTCATTTGCTCAATGACAATGAACAATTATTCATGATTGGAAGCAGATAAATAACATGTTATTGTTCTATTATGTACTTTAGGAGGTGTGTTCAAAAAATAGTCGGAATTTTTAAATTTCGCGGGTTTTAGTTTGAACAGTAATCGTCAAATATTTTTATCAGCTTGGTATACATACTCCTAAATATAAAAAATGAGCAGCATATTCATTGCGTACCTTGTCTCAGAAAGCCGCTAAGGTTCGACGTTTTTGTATTAGATTAATTTGTAATAAAGTGTAACAAAGTGTGTGAAATATTAACAAAGGCCTATGTTAAAAATGCTATGAAAAACGAGTGGTATAAGCATTTCCAAGCTGGCCGTGAAGACGTTGATGATGATGAACGTCTCGGACGCCTCCGCACATCAAGAATCGTTGAAATCGTGAAAAAAGTGTGATGAATCACAATCAGAGAAGTCGCTGATAAAGTTGGCGTATCAATTGGCTCATGCCATGACGTTTTTTAAAACATTTTGAAACAAATACTGAAATGATGCTCCATTCTCCATATTCGCCAGACATGGCTCCGTGTGACTTTTCCCTATTCCCAAAAATAAATTTCCAATAAAAGCGCATCGCTGATAGAACTAAAGGCTACCCAAAGGATCGAGTTTAAGAAGTGTTTCTAATATTGACAAAAGCGTTGGCACAAGTGCATATCTGATGGGTACTACTTTGAAGGAGACAACATTAATGTAGACGAATGAATAATTTTTTTTAAACGGAAATTCCGGGTATTTTATTAACTCACCTCGTATTTACTTTTATCCACTTAGTTAAGTATTTTACTGCAATTCATCAATTTTATCAATTTGTCTACTACTCTAAAATGACAAACATATTCCAGTTTTACTTTTTGTACTAATTGCCTGCGCAGATATCAGTGAAGAAAGCTAAATTCGTGAAATAGGGGAAAATTCAGGCATGAATTTACTAAGTGAACTGAACGGTGAATTAGGTTTTATCCTCCTGTAGCCACCAAAGATACTAGTGGTCTGCAAATTGTCAATAAATCGTACGAACCGTGTATATGTACTAGCTGACCCGATAGACGTTGTCTTGTCTTAGCAATATGACTCAAAAATGAATATAATCTGGCCCGTTTCCGGAAAAAATGCATCAATGTCAATTTGACTTAGCCACTGACGTAGCGTAATCCAGAGGATTCACCTTTAAACTTAAACGCCTTGCAATTTGGACACACAAAGTTCATTAGTCCAATAGCAACGATTTGTTGTAAATTGTAATCGATTATAATTGAATGGGGATTAAATACGACACTTCTGCATTGTTGATTTCGATTATATTCAGCTTCATTCCGAGATTTGCGTTGCAGTTTGACTTGCTTGTTAATTACTGATGTTTTAATTTTCTTTTTTATTAACAATTCGACATCATATCTTTACCAAACCGCTAGAAGAGTTCAAATCCATACCAAGAAGTACAGGTCAGAAGTACTTCGAAAATTGGAAAAAACTCTTGCACAAGTTTATTATATCTGAAGCAGATTACTTTGAATCGGACAAGACATATATTGATGAATAATTTTAAACAAAAAAAAATCTAAAGTCACCATTCGTTAACAATCCTCGTAAAGTTTGTTTAGCAGTAAATGGTTGACTTCAATTAGTACCGACTATAAACATCCAGGGATAACCGATAATAGTAAAAAAGGCCCGGTTTCAGGTAACAATGGTTTACCTGAGGTACAAGGTCTAAACAATGGGCCGAGCCAGATAAATTTAATAATATTTACGACCGCACTAATTGAAGTCGAAAGAAAACAAAACATAAGAATGGAAGTATTTGAAACCATCAAGTCACGAAAGCTGTAATACCTGGGGCATGTTATGTGTAATGAGAGATACAACCAACTTCAATTGATTATACAAGGGAAAATCCAAGGCAAGAGAAGTGTAGGAAGAAGAAGAATCTCACGGTTGCGTAACTTGATGGAATGGTACGGATGCAAATCAAGTGAACTATTCAGAGCAGCAGCATCTAAGATCAGAACAGCCATGATGATTGCCAACCTCCGTCGCGGAGATGGCACGTGAAGAAGAAGAATTGAAGTCAACCATTTCCTGCTAACCAACAACTTATTATAAGATCTAAATCAATTATACTACAAACAAATACTAGTAACGGGTTTCGAGAACATCTTGGTAGTTGTTATTTATATATAGTTATATTTATACGATTCTTAAATGCAGGATATTTGTTTTCCTCGAGGTGACCTTATTCCGTAAACTTTTTCTTCTAAACATTTTACAGCTTGAACATGTGGTGATAATTAATTTCATATTATGTAAAATTGGAAATACATAGCATTGCACCTTTCTATTCTTAGTTTTTAACGTCAGAATTAGACATTTCCTCTTCTTCCTCTTATATAGACATAACTCTTGTCTGTTTTTCAATGTGCCTCCAGTAAGTAGTCGTTCTCTTACCGTCTCTTACCGTCTTTACTACTCTATTTGTTGTCATTCGGCTTACGTGATCGTTCCATTCTATTCTTGCATTTCTTACCTAGTTCTTGATTTTCTCCACCTTGCATCTACGATAATATTTAAGGAAATATTTCTGCTTTTTATATTTTTGTTGTATGGCTTTATCAATGAAAGTGTTGCATTGTTCTAGGTAAGTGTTAACTTACCAAGAGAACCAAGAGGTCAATGAGTATTTGTTACTTTTTGAAATATGAAGTTGAAGTTAAACGCAAGTTTAGTTCGGTAGATAACAGCTCTAGTACTTATTGTAGGTGGTAACTGACCTATACGAAAATGCAATTTTTGCCAAAAAGCAAACATCACACAACTGTTTGTCCACTTACCTCTAAAATTGTGTCAACGTTTTGGTAATAATCAAAATCTTCGTCCGAGTTCATGAACAGTTGAATACAAAAATCTTATTTAAAGAAAAAATAGTTACATAGTTATATGATTTGTTATAACATTTATTGAAAAAGCATTTAATTTTATTTTGCAATAACATCGATCTTCTTTGATTTAAAGTTTCAGGTATAGTAAAAAAGTAAAGAAAATTAATAATGTTATATAACAAAAATATTCTTTAAGACTTTAAAAATCAATATAATATATAATACAATTACGACTTTTTCAGTATATCAACCACTTAGTCAATATCTTTTTATGGGCAGAATGATTAAATTAGCGAAAAAACTGCTCAAGAGCCGTCCAGATATTACGTCACATGAATTTGTAGTTTTGTAGCTTTCTGCCTACAAATGTCACATTATGTCATATTTTAGTTGAACGTTACCAAATTTTAAAGTTACTGTATAAATATTATATCATTAAAATTAAAATTTTTAAGAAAATAATTACATACTTTAAATTAAATTTTTATTTTTATTATTATACTTATGCGGTTTCATAAGTTCTCGGTCTCGTCCAAAGATCGCAACAGTACTCACATGATTTTACTTTTATGTTGGTACAAGTAAAGGGTGTCTTTTTTTAGAGGTATAGAAATGTAAGATGGCAACACTTTTTTAAAACTTTTTTGACAGCTGTCAAGTGATTTATGTTTAGTTGGGATTGGCATTTTATCATGCATAGACTGACGCCTGAACAACGCTTCCAAATTGTGCAAATTTATTTTAAAAATTGTGATTCTGTTCGAAATACGTATTGCACACTACCTCCATTTTATGGTCAACATAAGCGTCCATCAGAGCAATTAATACGATTAACCATGGCAGTTGGATATGTGTCCAACCACTTTATGGAAGATTTTGCGAAAATATCTTGGTTTACGTGATTACAAAATCCAATCACAAGAATTAAAGCTACACGATCACCTAGAGTCTGTGAATGGGCCCAAACAAGATTGCCGTTGATCCTGATTTTCATAAGCGAATTTTGTTTAGCGATGAAGCTCACTTTTGGTTGAATGGTTATGTCAACAAACAAAACCACCGTATTTGGAATGAAGATAATCATCAAGTGTATGTTGAGACACCATTACATCCAGAAAAATTGACTGTTTGGTGTGCTTTATGGACTAGTGGAATCATTGGTCCGTATTCCTTCAAAAACTATGCTGGTCAGAATGTTACAGTCAATGGTGACCGATATAGAGCCATGATTACTGAATTTTTTATTCCTCATTTGAACAACTATGATGAGCAGAAGCTGTGGTTTCAACAAGACAGTGCAACATGTCACACAGCTCGTGCCACAATTGATTCATTTGGTAACCGCATAGTTCCACGTTTTGGACCTGTGAATTGGTCTCCAATATCGTGCGATTTAACACCGCCAGACTATTTTCTGTGGGGATATGTAAAGTCGCTAATCTACGCCGACAAGCCTGAAACCATTGACCACTTGACTTAGAGAATAAGATTCGCCGCATTATTGTCGATATACAACCACAAATATTGGAAAAAGCAATCGAAAATTGGATCTCCCGATTAGACTACTTAATTGTAGGTAGCCGTTTGAAATGAGATTTTATACGTGGCAATAAAAGTGCCCAAGAAGATCCACGTGAAGAACTTTAAAAAATTTCACACAATCGGAAACCATCCACAAAGTGTAATTTCGAAAAATTGGCATATAAACATGGGTGCAGTTGTCAATGCTCTAAGGATATCAAACAAACGTGTTGTGACATTTTTATTATCAACTGAACTTCGACCAAAGATTCGGCGAAATCACCCTGACTGCTGCGAATAACAAACGCATTCCTATAAGTCTTTCCGAAAAGTGATTGGTGTGTTTTAAGAAAAACAGGAGTGACTTTTGGAGTAAATTTTGTGATTTACTACTACACAACGAAATAAAATAGCAAAAATGACTAGATTTAATGACGTAAAAATTATTTTCCATCAGGACAATGAACCTATCCACAAGTGTTTTTGGCAATGGGGAAAAAGAATGATTTTATACTATAAAATGCTGAGAAATCTAACCTATTGCACAGATTTGACATACCGGTCTTACCAAAACTAAAGACCTCCCCCGCCGGACAGCGCCTTTTTTCCAGCGGGAAATAAAGGAGTTATTACGAGTGTAGATGAGTACTTTGCACCATTTCCAGAGAATCACAGTAGAGATCACAATAGACATTGGAAGATGTCAGGATGAAATGTATTGATACAAGAGAAGATAATTTTGAACTATAAAACTTTTTTGAAATAACACATATCGTTTTCTATCTTTTAGAGAAATCAAGAACTTTTGAGACGACCAACATGTTTTTTATTTTTTAATACTTTATTTTTATCAATTGATATCAGGATATAAAACAATTACAGAATAAAAAATAACTGTATTTTAAATGTTAACATCAGGTTATATACTACGTTATGTTTAAAATATATTTTGACTTTTGTGACCTTGTGATTTTCAAGATACCTCGAAAATTTTGTTACTCTAAAACATCCTCCTGTAACATGTGATATAATTTGTGGACGGCTCCTAAAAGAAATTAACGCACACATTGTTATTTCAGTTTTTATTTGATAGAATTCTATCGATAGACGTTCTTCTTTTTATACTTTTTTTACAATATTAAGAGCAAAAAATTTCAAAAAACGAGTTTATATCGAAAGTGATATTGTAAAAAATGTTGCACGTTGCATTATATTTAGGGAATTATTTATGATAAATCTGGTAATATGACTAGTGGGCAATGATTTTAAACGATAGTATTATTACAGTTTGAAATCATAGTAATAGCATATGAAGGAGACGAAGTAGGAAAAACGCTGGGTATTTCAAATGCATCGATACATCAAATGATGTAAAGATAAATGACGAAATAGTACACATTTATAGAAGGCCTGTGCAGTTAAAATTAAAACCCACATAGAGATCACTATTTCAGAATTTTTACAGAAAGATAATCGTTTGTTACATATAAAAACTTTCAACCTCAGTTTAAGAGCTTGATGATCTTTAAATAGGTACTTTCCCGTTCGTTGACGATATTAACCATTTCACATAAACGTTGCTCTTAACCTTAGCGTCCAACAGTTTTCGTCATTGTATCGTGTACGGTAACTCTTCTCCTTCGATTACAACCAATAGTTTCATGGCTTCTGATGAGCCACTTCCAGGTGTCTTAAAACGGCTACCACTGAGGATAAACGTGACGAAAATCTACGATCTTTTTCTGGCACACCGCCGATTAAAGGTGCGCGAGATAGCTGACAGCAAAAACCACATGGGTCATATTCTCCATGACATTTTTGACATAAGAAAACTGTCGGCGCAATGGGTGCGGCGTTTACTCTCTCCGGACAACAGGCGCAAAATTGCGAAAACTGTCCTATCAGCTATATGGACAGATGATCGCCACCGTTTTATGGGAATTACAAGGTGTACTCTACATTGACTACCTAGAGAAGGTCAGTACTCACAGGGCTCTACTATGCCGAATTACTGGGCCGATTCGCCACCGAATTGTAGAAAAAACGACTCCATTTGGCGAAGAAAAAAATACTCTTCCACTGTGACAACACACCGGCTCATACCATTTCTGTCGCTGGGGCAAAATTGTTCGAACTGCTTCCCCATCCACCGTATTCTCCAGATTTGGCACCGTGCGATATCTTTTTATTTCACTCCGAGAGCCGAAATTTGAGTCGAATGAGGAGGTCATCGCCGCCAAGAAGGCCTACTTTGCAGACCTCGAGAAAACGAACGTTTATTTTCATATAACATTCATATAAACATATATTACAGAGATATAACTCGTCACTTTTGCAAACCTTTCATTTTTCTTTTGTAGGCTAAGTACTAATGCTAAATCTAAGTGCATTCATATGACGATTCGAGCACATTTTAAGAGGTTTCTTAAGGTGCACTTAATTTTTATTTCATGTAAGTACTGTAATATTTATGTATGTTTACCAGCAATTTATAAACTATAAATGAATTTTACTAATGACAGGTATGATTGCCTTACCCTCTTATATCAATTTTAAATACTTTCATTATCGTTGGTCGGTCACGAGATTGTGTATACTCTAATACAATATCTACAAATAGGTAAATACTTATCATCAGGTCAATATTGATCTGTAGTAATAAGAGATTTAAAGACTGCTCTGCTTGTATAATGAAGCATATACAGGCTCACCAGGTACCATTTGCATCTCATATTAATACAATTTTGTCTGTAATGGAGGAAAAGATTTCTGGAGCAATTAATCGACAATTTAATAAACTAATCAATGAACCAATTAAAAGTAACCCAATAGAAATAAGATGGTAATTTAAATATGGTGGCGGCTGCAGCAGATTTTTTGAGATATATCGTACTACAAAAATAGATATAAAGTAATTAACCACAAATTTAACATCTATGAGACACGTGTTAATTTAATTAAACCATCATAATAACCAATAATTACTGATCACGCACAATAAGGATACAAAATGCAATCTAAAATGTAGTCAAGGAAGTAAGGTAAATAAAATAACAACAAAATAAAACAATCATGTTAAAATTAATTGAGCCAAACTCAAGAAGAAAGTATGCTTCACGAAGACTTCAACAAATGGTCAAACAGCTGATATTCTACAACTTAAAAATGTAGTTCGTATAAAATTATTATTTTCCCCATACTTTTAAACGTTTTTCTTTAACTTAAATTTATACGTTTTCTTTAACGTAACAGAAATTCATTATCATAGTTACCTTTGACAATAAGTTCAATTTTTCGTGTTTTCCTATATGCCATATTGGCATGACGTCACGCTGTCATTTTTTAGGTTATGTGCATCTTAATTGCAAAAAACCGAATTTCTGCTGCTACTTCTCTATACACTTAAGAAATTTTTCAGATTTATTATGAGTTGATAACTATCCCAAAAACAACTTTAAAACCACGTTTATTAATAAAATTACATAGGATTTATATGTAATTAAAAATTAAATTACACAATATATAGTAGTAGCATATTTAGTACCCACTGTTTACAATCGGAATTTGAAACCAACTTTACAAAAATATCAGCGTGGTGTCACTACTAACGTGGCGTAATGGAGCGTGAATTTCTTGGAGCAGTGTATGTAATATGTTATGTTTAAAATAACTGACATTTGTTCCAAACCTAATTTTTTTTTCTACATCTACAAATGGTTTTGTAGAAAAGACAGCAAAGTAGTTTCGTAATGTTTACTAGCATCTAAATGTCGCAGCGAATGCCTTTCGTTGGGATATATTTGAAGCTGATAGGGTTTACCGGCTTTTATTAGGCTGTTGATAAGCTGGGTAGTGTGGTAGAAGTGGACGTTCTCGTCTATTAGACCGTGGATAATTAAAAGTCGATTTTCCCTACGAAACAAAAAGAATATTGTAAAACAAATATTAAGATAAAGGTTCAAATAAATGATAAGGTTCAAAATTAGTTGACACTTTTTCTATTTAGGTTGCCTTTAACGATGATAAAGTAGTTTTGGGCGAAGTGTTTGTTGTATTATATATTGTATCCTATATTGAATGGATGCGACTGATCAAAATTAATTATAATACTGTTATACAGGGTGGTGAATCGTCAAACGGGCCATAGGAAATTCAATGGGAAATTCTAAATTGTTGAATTCCTGCTTCATTAATTATTTTACATCAAAAATCATAGGTAACTATTTATAGAGGACTGAAATATGTATTAAAAACAAATGTTAAAATTGTTCTGCGAGTTAAATGTATTCCAAAATTTTGTAAAAATATAATACATTTTTCAGGCGACCACTTAAAGTCAGGCCACACGAAGTACAAGAATGTGTATGACATGTTGTGTTTGGTCATATTTATTAATTACTGTTAAACTGGGAATAAGCCACAATTAAAGATAAAAATACGTTTATTGACGTTTCAATTTCCACTTCGGAAATCGTTCTCAAAATACAAACAGTAAATTAAACAAATTTTGTTTTTTGTTACATAGTGAAAAATTCTTCTAATAATTTAATTTTATCTGACTCAGTTATATTGACAATTCAGACTTACATTATGCATTTTAAAGTAGACGACTTTAAAATGATATTGCCAATATTGTTGAGTTGCGCTCCTGGGACGACTTTACTTATAAGATAGTTCATTCGATTACATGAAATCAACTTTAACTTGAGAATATCCGTCAGAAAAAATCATAGCATGTAATTCGTCTTTAAAAAGAGAAACACATGACATGATGACAGTCAAATTCTCCTGTTAGTGATTCCATAGTGAATTATGAGGGAAAAACCAGGAAAAAAACCTCATAATACTATCACGACATTGTAAGTATTTGTTCGTGAATTTAGTTTACCTTCAACAAACATCAAAATTCTGATTTTATATGTTACGTTATTTAAAAAAACATAAATGATGTATCCTCTAATGTAATCCTCTACTTACTAATATTGTTATATTTATGTTTCCTATATTTGACAATATTCATATATTATTTATCTATGACAATATTTTAATTGCAAAAATTTTTATTTTGTGATTTATTGTTTAAAAAACAATATAGTTGATTAAAAAATTTATTCAGTTGAGGAGAAAGTAGCAATAATGAAAATGTTTTATTCAGGCATAATAAATTTACAGATATTGAAGCATTAAAAATGCGAATTATCGAAGAGTGCAAAAATAACGCCACGCATTCTGGCTAATGTTAAGACGAGATTTTTATAATCGAGTGGGATACTGCTTAGTATAAAATGGCTTATTGTTTGAACACTTGTTATAGTTTTATGTTTAGAAATTATAAATTATTATTAGGAAAGATCACAGTAAAACATATAATTTTTAGTATTTGTGTATAATTTAATAACTAAATAAAAATATTGATATTTCAAATATTGTCAAATATCAGAATCATCAATATGACCAAACGCAACATGTCATACACATTCTTGTACATCGTGTGGCTTGACTTTAAGGGGTCGCCTGAAAAATGTATTATATTTTTACAAAATTTTGCAATTTAATGCGTAGAACAATTTTAACATTTGTTTTGAATACATAATTCAGTTATCTACAAATAGTTTATTATGACTTTCGATGTAAAATAATTAGGGAAACAGGAATTCAACAATTAAGAATTTCCCGTTGAATTTCCTATGGCCCGTTTTGCGATTCACCACCCGGGATACAGGATATACTGGATAGAACCTATGAATAAATACTTGCGTCCAAAGTAGCTAGTAACAATGGCCGAAATTGTTTCCGGAAAGTCAGTAGTGTACAATTCCTTTGGTACATATATATGTACAATAATTATTTATTTTCGTTGTTATTTATATTTGAATAAAAGATGTGTTTTGCTAGTACTAGTTTGTGTTCACTCTGTGAATCTGCTTTGGGTGGATTTTTCTATTAGTAACTATAAAATCATAAATATATTTGTGCCCTCTGGAGTTTTCGAATGTGTATTTATACTTAAGTTTATGGTCGAAAAATGTATTATTGATCCTCAGTTCGTTAAAAGAACAGAGATTAGCCATAAGTTCTCCATTTGCGTTGACATGGTTTGAAATAATTTTGAAACTAAAAATGTATTTTGTTTTAGATGCGGATCTTCACAACATGTTACAAACAAATGTAATAAAACAAATTTAGTCTGTAGCAAATTTAAACGAAATTATCTCAGCAAAGTACGCATTAAGAGTAAAAGTTCAAATCAGGTAGATAAAGTGGAAGAAATGTTTAATATTCTTTCGGATCATTCATACTACAAAAAAATATATAATTTTAGTTGAAGTCAACAAGGTACGTCTATGCTCTGAAATAGATTCAGGTGCAGCTGTTATATTAATAAATTTCATTGATTTCAAAACATACTTTCCTAATTTAAAATTACAAAATACTGATTTAAAGTTAGTTAAATATTGCAAAAAGTCATTAGATTTTAAGTTCTGCTATTCGTTTATTAAAATTTCTACCAGTTTGACCGATGTGAGTTTTTGGGCAATCACCACATTTAAGTTTGTATACACCACTGTGTAAGTGCTTTTTATTTTGGTTCTTATTGTTTTTAATATATTTGCCTAAAATGTTGTTTGTTTTGAAAACCGGTGTTATTCCTTTCTTTTTTATGTGTTGCACTATTTTTTTTACTTTTCTACTTTTTATTATTTTATATTTGAAGCATTCAACATATGCGTTATAAAAATATGCCAACACTACCAAACCCAAATATTTGTGCCATTTGCGGCTATATTCAGCTTGTACTTTCCGTAAACTCAACTGAGAACTCTTTAGAATTTCACGTTAATTTTGCAGACCAGTAATCACAGTGCAAAGCCAGCCCTGCTAAAACTAGATTTAATTTGCGTACCTCGGAGGTAAAGGACACTATGTCCATTTTTATCGAAATTTAGATTATTGCACTTTTGAATATAACTTTTCTGGCTCTACACATAGGTAAACCATACTATGTCCAGAGACAATGTTACGGCAAGTTACCGACTTTTTAATAAACACCAAGTCCACTTCCAGTCAGAGGTAAACAACACCATGTGGACTTGGTGTTGTTTACCTCTAGTAAATTTGTGCATTGTCATTTACCATCCGGACATAGTGTTATGTACCCTTGTACCTGGCGGAATCATCATGATCTAAAATCATTGCAACCTTTTTATTTAGATCGCCATTGTGTTAGGTTGATAAAAGTTGTACAATAAGTTCGTTGTTTAATAATTGTAAAATGGATCCGAACTCTCGTGGAAAAATAATATTACAATTACTGTCATGTAATATTCCAAATAAAACAACACTTACAGGTAAGCTATTGTTTTTTAACACTAATTTTGTATTTTTCTAACCTCAAATATTTAGTATTGTATATTATTTTGTATAGGGCTCAGAATTTCAAACTGTACATACATTTTTTCTATCTACCGTTAAAATAGAAGTATCAGTTAGTATGTTCTTGTTACTAGTAAAGAATTTCGTCTGTTTTTTTAAATGACCATAATATAGTATGATTGTTGTCAGTTATTTATGTAACATGCATTGCCATTTATATTATTGTGTTGTAGGCATAGACAGGAATTTACCAAGCAATTATCAATATATACTCGTATGAACAAAATACTACAAGAGATTGGGTAAAATTTATTTACCGTTAGGCGTAACCGGTACCCCAAAAATTATTGTTGTTGTTGATACCAACAGATTAGGGTAAACAGATGTTGCCAGATCTATATTTTTTTAATGGAAGTAACGGAAATAAATTCCGGTCTTTGATTATAAGGATTATTTTTGTGCTGGCCAATTATAGGCCTATAAAATTAGTCTATAGTTATTATTACAAGGCTGGATTTGTTTCAGAACCACCTGGTCATTACAGTAACTTCCAAGGTAATGGTAAGGAAGTGTACGAAGATGATAATTTGTTTGGAGATGATAATTCGGATATTGATATAACCTATGAGCCTCTAAACTCAGAATCAGACGACAATGATATGATACGTATAAGTAAACCAGCGAAAACAAAGATAAAAGAGAAAGCTATTATTACTCCTACGACTAGTGTGGCAATAACAAAAAATCTTCTTAAGGACGATTTATTCCTAAGCAGTGATGCAGGGAATTCCAATGAACATAATGAAGTTATTTTAGAAGAAGAGAAAAGTGTTAAAAGAAAGGTACAAAATGTAACTAAGTGCAAACAAAAAGACAAAAAACGTGTAGTAAATGAAAAAAATTGGGTCTGTAATGTTCGCAAATCAAAAATAGCTGGTGGGAAAGAGTATCTCAGTAAAAAAGGCAAAAACATGCCTGCAGAATGTTAAAGCTTCCTTGCATGTGTCGCATAATAGTGCGAGATTTATTATTCCAGAGAAAGGAGTAAGAGAGATTATCTTGGCACAGAACTTACGACAGAAAAATTGTATCAACTGGACTTTGATGAATGCAATGAAATACATGTAGATCCAAAGCTCAGAGTAAAAATGTAATTCGACGCAGATATTTTTAATAAAGATTTCCAAGTTTTCGTTTGAATACTTGGAAACCAGAAATAGACACTTGAGATACATGCAGTACATTCACAGCTCAATTGAAAAATAATCTTACTGCAGATGAACTAACCAGTGTACAGGCTAAGCATGATACTCCCCTAATTGAATTTAAAACTCGGTATAATTTACAACAATTTGACTTTTTAATGGCTAAAGAGTCACCACAACACAAAGTACTATCTGGTGATTTGTAAAAATGTTTGCTTTCACAATTGTATTAGTTTCTACAAAAGGAAGCTTTTGTAAAAGCAGCGATTCTTCTGTACAATGTATGATGTGGGACGAATGGAAAGGATTCCGAGGTGCAAATGAAATTGCCTCGTAAATTTTGAAAAGGACTGACAATACAATTCTAGGTAGTCAAGTAAAGGACATCACTCTTTGGACCGATTACTGCTATGAACAAAATAAAAATATAAGTGTTATAATGTGCTATTTTTTAATACTGCGTACATACCCTCAAATAAAGACGATCACTCAAAAGTTTTTACTGAAAGGGCACACAAATATGGAAGCAGACAGTGTTTATGCTTTAATCAAGAGAAACAAAAGGAAACTCTCCAATTTGGCCATTTTAACGCCATGGAACTATCAACAGCTAGTTAGGCAAACATCAGGTAAATACACAGTACACAATATGGAACTTGCAGATTTTAAAAACTTCAAAACGCTGTTCGATAAGAAATTGTCACTTAATCATCCTTTTGTAAGTAGAAAAAAGAATGTTAATGAAGATCCTGTTTTACTGTCAACATGTGTTGACTCCTACAAGTCCAACAAGAACACATTGGGAAGCTCTTTTATAAGACCGATTTTAATAATCAAAATATGTATGAAGTGCACTTTATGAGGTATCGAAGACAGCAATTAACGTTTCCAGCTCAATTAAATCAAGTCTCAGTAAACCCATTACCAATCAGAAAACAAAAGTATAACGACTTCATTACCTTACTGCCTTTTTCCGTCAGTTTGTCATGCACTTTATCAAAATTTAACACATAGCGATGTAGCCACAAACGATTACCCACAAGAAGATGAAGATGATATGGAGCCCCTTTAACAATTTTGAAACTTGTCTATAATTTTACTTTATTTAACTTTTCTTAATTTAATTATTATAACATTATAATATTTGCCTCTAATAAAATAATAGTATAGGCTGTTTAGTGTATTTCTATTATTTATTTCGTAGAGACCTTAACATGTAATGTCACATTATTTAAAAAAGTTATTAGAGGTAAACAACACTATGTCCAACTACACATTTAAAAAAAAAATTATAAAATGAACGGTAAACTTCAGGTACATAACACTTCATGGAAGGAAAAACGATTATACACACCACAATAATAATATATTAATCTTGGTTAAATATAAGAAACATTTGAGTATTTACTGATTAAAAATTTAAAAAATGTTAAAACTGCTCTCCTGAAAAAGTAAGAAAATGGACATAGTGTCCTTTACCTCCGAGGTACGGAATATCACAATTGTGAAACTCTAACAATCATTTTTAAGTTGAACTTCACCGGAATGGAAAATATCTACATATATGGACTTGTGGAAGACACTATTAATAAAATATATATTTATATAATCGATACTTACTCTTCTGGAAATTTACTAATATAATTCAGTACGTTCCCATTGTGATAACC
Organism: Diabrotica balteata; assembly: GCA_918026665.1. NCBI lineage: Eukaryota > Metazoa > Arthropoda > Insecta > Coleoptera > Chrysomelidae > Diabrotica > Diabrotica balteata. The sequence goes on along the minus strand of OU898281.1, from coordinate 104,040,136 downwards.
ATCGGGATTAAATTCGGGCAAATCCATGTATCGCTCCGTATATCCCGTATCATACAAACTCCAATTCGTGACCGGTGCTCCGGCTATTGCTATTTTGAATATTTCTGGATAATTTATTAGACCCATTAAACTTAAATATCCACCTAAATTTAAAAGTTGAATCGATTATTTAGTATCACAAATACATTTGTAAATAGAAAAGAAAATAAGTACAAATAAAATATTGTTGAATATTAGAACAATTCGATTGATTTAGTGTACAAATTTTAACCACCTATCAGGTGTACAGTAGTACAAGTTCTATAGTTGTACAGTATAATATGAAATCTATAAAATATATGGAAATCTCACATTTGTTCTTTTTTGTTTAAATTTGTCTAAGGAAATTATTAATCAAAACGGTTTGAATTATCTTTGAATGAAATTTCTCTATCTTCACGCCAATAAAAATTACATTTGGCAACTGCGATTATCTTATGATACTAGAAATGACTTAAAAGTTAGGGCAAACTTCTAAAAGACCAAGTGACAATAGGAGGTCGATCTCTTCTTCTTCTTCTTCTTTTGGCATCATAACCCTGGATGGGTCTTTGCCTGTCTGGCTATGTCCTTCCATTCAGATCTCTCTTGTGCCCTTCTTCTCCATTGTCTTATGTTCATTGTTTTCAGGTCGTCTTCCACGTCATCCAATCATCTCGTTCTGGGCCTTCCTTTTTTTCGCCTTCCTATGGGCTTCCATTGTAATATTTTCTTTGTTGTTTTTGCTTCGTTTTGTCTCTGCACATGTCCCAGCCATGACAGTCTTTGACTTTTCACAAATCTTACAATGTCATAACCTTCATTTAACTCATTAACCTCGTCGTTTCTCCTGATTCTCCCTGTGCCATCTTCCTCTTGTACCGGGCCATATACTTTCCTCAGTATTTTTCTCTCGAATGTCCTGAGTTGGGCTTCATCTTTTTTCGTCATTATCCAAGTTTCACATCCATAGGTTACTACGGGTCTAATCAGTGTTCTGTAGATAGTCATTTTGGTTCTTTTGTCTAATAATTTCGATGTCATCAATCTTTTATTAGCATAGTATGTACGATTCCCGCTGGAAATACGTGCATTAATTTCACTACTTACGGAGTTCTTCTGATTGATTTCTGTGCCGAGATATGTAAAGGCATCCACTCGTTCGATAGTATAGTTGTCTATTGTGATATTATTTTCATTGTCAGTTATTTTTTTGACTGTCATATACTTCGTTTTTGCTTCGTTTATTTTGAGACCTCTTTTTCTTGCTTCAGAATCAATTTGTTTGAACACTTCCATTAGTCGTGGCTTATTCCTACTAATGATAGCTACATCGTCTGCATATGCAGTAATTTGTACTGATTTGGTGTTTACATGGCCGGTTATATTGGTTTTTCTGATGACTGCCTCAAGAACTAGGTTGGATAGCATGGTTAATAGGGCATCTCCCTGTCTTACTCCCATGTTGATGTTAAACAGGGGAGTCAGTTCTCCATCTACTCTGACTGCGGCTTTTGAACCCTGCAACGTCATTTTTATGAGGCTGATGTATTTCTTAGATCTCTTACTTTGTGTATTAAAAATTTGATGGCATTGTCCTAGTTTTTTGTAGAAATCCACGGCTGTAGGATTGTTTATGTTACGAAAAGCAAATTCGTAGTTTTTGTTCTTTGGAAGAATTTTGATGCAATTTTTAAACGGTCTATATTGCATATGGACCTTGCTAACTAATCTCTTAAATAGATCCTGACCTATTGTATAGTATATGACCAATTTAGTAATATTTTAAAGAAATACCTGGCTCAAGAGGCCCTTACTTTGTATTCTGAAGTCAGGAATTACAGTAGGATAATGATACTTTTGGTTATACAAGAGCTTGGTTAAACGATACCAAGGAACTTGATTGGACGATAGCAAGATCGCAACCATTCTGTTTCCTTATCTTAACTTCTTGTGAAACTTTTAAGAAGCATGAGCTTCTAAATTTGAGGATTCCACATCAAATTTTAAAATGTACGAGTTTAAATTGTCTATGTATAAGGTCTTTATTCACCATATACGAGTATTCGACATTCCTTCATAACACAAGGTCAAAAAATCGCAGCGCACTGTGTACGAGCGTAATCAGTAACTCTTCACGAACTTACCATAGACCGGCCACTTATCAACGCAACGGTAAGTATATAGTTTGTAATAGTACGCATTTTGATATTGCTGAAAATGATGGTGAGACGCACGCAACGAGTGTGCATAAAGTTTTGCTCTAAACTCAAAATAACATGTGCGAAAACTATTCCAATGGTTCAAAAGTGCTTTGAAGATAAATGTGTAAGCAAACCACAGAAAAAATAATTGTTCACTGAGTTTAAAAATGGCCGCATGTGTGTTGACAGTTCTGATCGACCTTCCAGCGGCAACTGGTTAGTTCATCACGATGACGACTCTGACACGTTCTCCCGAGCCGTGTTCAAACACATTTTCGTACAATTCTGATAGCATCCATCCCTTTAAAAATGCAGTCCTGGCATTCCCTATACGTATTGTAATTTCTTTGCTCATGTCCCAGCTTTCATTTAGATTACAACTAAGATAAGTCATACTGTTGGTTCTCTCCAGCTGTTCTGCATTAGTTATTACCACTTCTGGTTGTATTGACGTTTTACTGACAACCATTATCCTTATCTTTGTTGTGTTTAGCTTCAGTCCATTTTCATTTCATTTCATCAGACATTGTTGTAATGCAAAGCTTTTTTGAAAACGAATTCCGAATATATGTTAAATATTAGTGGGGATGGGACTGGGTATGGTACAAATGACCATCTAACTTGTCTAAAGGCCCTAATTGAAAAAACTATAGAGTACAACCGGCCACTAGTTCTAGTATTTGTTGACTATAAAAAAGCCTTTGACACTATCGAGATGGTAGCTATCTTAAGAGCTTTGAGAGATTGTAGAATCGACTACCGATATACCAGCATTATTCAACATATATATGCAAATGCCACAACAGCAATAAACCTCCACACCCCTACTCAAAAAATAAAACTAAAATGGGGAGTTAGACAAGGAGACAACATGTCACCAAAACTATTCAATGCCGTAATGCAGCATGCATTCCAGATGTTAGAATGGGAAAACAGAGGTTTGAGTGTCGATGGCGAAAGGCTGAACCACCTACGATTTGCAGATGACATAGTTCTAATAACCGACGACCTAAAGGAGGCCAACGAAATGCTACAAGATTTACAACGAGTCTCCCAAAAAGTAGGGCTGGAAATAAACTTTTCGAAAACTAAAATGGTGACCAACTTAGTACCAAGTGGACCATTGAAACTAGAAAACTGGCATATTGAAACGGTTGACAAATACATATATTTGGGCCACGAAATACAAATAAGTAGAGACAACCAAACATGCGAATTATCTAGAAGAATAGCTTTAGGATGGGCAGCCTATGGCAAGCTGAAAGACGTGTTTAAGGAAAACATCCCAATAAATCTAAAGAGAAAAGCATTTAACCAGTGCGTACTTCCGGTGCTCACTTATGGAGCTGAAACACTGACATTGACTAAAGCATCAATAAAAAAGTTACAAGAAGCACAACGAAAAATGGAACGATCTATGCTTGGCGTAACTTTGAGAGACCGAATACGAAATGATGAGATACGGCGAAGAATTGGAGTGGAAGACGTCATAAAACGGATTACGAAGTTGAAGTGGAAATGGTCAGGACACGTCGCAAGACAGAGAGACATCAGATGGACAAAGAAGATTTTAGAATGGCGGTCAAGGGCAGACAAGCGAAATCGTGGAAGACCACCTACCAGATGGACAGACGACATTAAAAGAATAGTGACAAACTGGATCGCAGCTGCACAGGACAGAGAAGAGTGGAGACATCTTGAGGAGGCCTATGTTCGACAGTGGACAAATTAAGCTGTGTGATGATGATGATTAGTGGGGACAAAATGCAGCCCTGTCTTACTTCTTTGTAGTTTCACCTCTTCAGAATAATCTGGATCAATCCTGATGTTTACACGTTAATGCCAGCAAAAATTTTTAATGGCACGTAGGTCTTTATCATCAATATACCTGTCTGCTGAATATGGCTATTATTTCAGTATGTTTAACTTGATCAAAAAGTTTCTTAAAGTCAATAAAACACAACAAGGGAAATCATAAGATTTCCTACAAGGCGAAACTGAAAGTAGTAGCATATGTCGCTCTGATGAGACCTAAAGGAGTTGAAATACGTATAAGCGGCTTGTCACTGCCCTGCATCGAAATAAAAATCTAATACCGCCATTATGTTTAATAAAATACATAAAATCCGGATGGCCGATATCTCGGCATCTGTATGTCATACCTTATTAAATATTGCTTCTCTAGTGTGTCGCTAAGTTGTTATTGTATTTTTTGTTACACGATCAAGTGCAAAATTCAAAGAGATATTTTTAAAATATAACTTATCATGCTGATGGTTCGATGGTGACTACATTTTTTCGCATGTGCTTTTTTGAATATCGTCTAAGACCTACAGCAGCCAATTCGTCGGTATCAGGAATTTTGTTAAAAAGATAAAGGAGATATCTTTTAGCAGAACTTTAGAAAAGTTTCATTATTTCACTTGACCCCGTCGCTTTTCTGTCCTTTGTTAATCTTATGGACAGAATCTTATTCTTGGACAGAAATAGTCTTCTTTAGTTTTAAGATTGGGTCTAGACTTTCATTATTAAACAATTCCTCAACAGGATTAAAAATTATATGAGAATAATATAGCGAAAAATTACTATGGACGCTGAAGAATTTTAGTTTGAAAAAATCCTAATAACTTTTACATCGTATAGTTTTTTGACAATTAGTCAGCTTAATATTTTCGACAAATACATCGATATTAACATTGGTAGGCCATTTTCTCAGCAGTTTCTTGGTAAACCTCCACGCCGTATTTATTTTCCAGTCCAGATAGCATTTTTAACGTTCTTCAGTTCCGTTTCCCCTACATTTTATTGTACTTTCTGTATTTACCATCTTAACATTTTATTAATATTTTGTTAATTGTAACTTACCGTATGACCATCCATGTATAGCTACTCTACTTAAATCTATATACTGCAGACTCTCGCTCAACCATCTTAAAACTTCTACTTGATCTTTAAGTTCTACTGTACCCATTCGTTTTTTTATGTAACTTTCAAATACTAAACCTCGATGCTGAGATCCCCTAGAGTCAATTGCTACTACACAGTATCCTCTAGCGGCTAACATGTGCATCCTTAATTGCCTCATGCCCTGGAAAATAAGTTGAATGTCAGGAGGATTGTTGAATATAATTTAGTGAAAAATCGATAAAAACAGAAAATCATAACTTCAAAAAGTAGACTTTGGCTTTGACACCGAAAAGTTAACGTTTTTTAAATCATTAAACTCGAAATCCTAACTTTTCTAATTGTCAAACCAAATTTAGATTTTTGCGTTAATAAGTCCTTCTAATAATTGCAACGCAAAACAGACGTTGATAAAGATGTAATTAGAGAAAAGTGGAATCTAAAATTGCATTTCACAACATATCTCCTCAACTAAGCAAAACTCTTTAGCGAATTGGTTTCTAGTACTCTTCGAAGCTTAAGAATAGACAAGGTAGACATTGTCTACCCAAATAGAAAAATCCCCAGAATAGTTTTAGAAATGTCTTTAAAAATAATTAATATTAGCCAAACATACTAAAAGCCTGCACTATTATTACAGAAAAATTAAAACTAAACTGAACAAATTCTAAATCTAGGACGAAAAATCTTTAGCGATTGGTGCGTATACTATATTACAATACCATATTTGTCTATTACACGCGGGGATTTCTCACAGTCCGACCGATTCCGGCATATACCGAGGATGACGAAATTTATGCCCCGAAGAGACAATTTCTGATTTGTCTAGCATAACGGACCAAATTAAATCCTTGATATGTGTCGCGCGGGTTTTCAACAATATTTATTTGATTTATTGGAGAATGCTTTAAGAGGGTAGGCGCAAAATTTAGGGCCAATGCTTTTTAAATGTAATTATTTTTTTCGAATCCTGAGAAAACTAATACGTATTTTTGATAAATTTAAACACAGAATGAAAGATTAAATTATTACTAAGAGTCGAAAGTCCCTGAAAACTGATATGTTTATTTTAGTAAGTTACAGGGGTGAAAAAGAAGAGAAAATTAAATGTGATTTTTTATTTCAAATATCTCATTCAAAAAACTTTTTGTTTATTCTAGTGGACTTTCGGCCCTCGGTAATATTCTTTTACTCGTTTAATTTTTCAAAAATATTTAATATTTTTTTCAGGATTCGAAAAATGCATTTAAAAAGCATTGGCTTAAATTGAAAAAATAGTCAAAAACGACCTAAATTAAGTTTATCACAAAAAGATAGAAAAACAACAAGACATTTCAATCATAAATGGTACGAGAAGTTTACATGGCTTTGCGGCAGCGAAACTGAAAATAAATTATATTGTTGTCTGTTATTTGGAGACGATTCATCTTGGACTGGAAGTGGAATAGATACTATAAAACATTTTGTGGACAAAGCTAGCAGACACGCTACCTTAAAAAATCATATTTCGTCGCATGAAATGTTCCATTTGTTGGGAAAAGTTCGAATAGATCATGAAATTGACCACGGAAAAAAAATTGATGCCCAACGTCACAACGAGCGTGTTGTTAAAAATCGCAAAATTATCGGTCGTTTATTAAATGTAGTTCGTTTTTTGGCTTGTCAAGAATTAGCTTTACGAGGACATGATGAAACTGGTACATCAAAAAATAAAGGTTAGTAGAAGTTACTAAATTTTAATCACATTACTATTGCAAAAATATATTTTATTATAAAATACTCTCAACTCTAAAATGTTGATGAACTATATTTGATACATTTGTAGGAAATTATTTGGAACTGTTAGATTTACTTGCTCTGGAAGAATCTAATATGCGTGATCACTTAGAAGCCAGTAACATTTTTAAAGGCACATCCAGCGAAATTCAAAATCAGTTGATAGAATCGGTGGAATGTATTATCAGACAGAAAAGTTTTAAAGATTTGCAAGAAGCGGACTTTATATCTGTTCAGGCTGATGAAACACCTGATGTATCCTGCAAATCCCAGTTTAGTGTAATATTAAGGTATGTGTACAAAAAAGACATATGTGAAAAATTTATGGGATTTTATGACGTGTCTAGTGATAAAACAACACATGGTCTTGCAGAAAAAATTATTCACGTTTTACATTCCGAGATAAAAAATTTCTGTCGATGTAGGCTTATGTGTCGCAGAAATACATAAAATGACACAAAATATTAAAAATCTGAGAAATGACAATACAATTGAAATATGCGTAAATGAGTGCACCGATATACTTCAAACAACTCTTGATGTTAACACATTAAAAAAATTTCAAACAATAGGTTTTGAAATACTGGATACAATCTGTACGCAATTACAACAAAGATTCGAAGACACCCATTTACTCTCTTTCGCCAACTTACTAAACAAAAACAGTTTCGTAAATTATATTAAACAATTTCCAAAAAATCTCTTAGTTGTTCTAGATAAAGTATATCCTGAAAGTTTTGATATGAGAAAATAGAAAACGAGTTGATTATAATTTATTCAGATGAACAAAAACGTTGAGAACCTTACCATCTTTTTTCATATATTTTTGACAACGAGTTAATAGAAGTATTTTCTGAATGCTATAAGTTACTAAAATTATTTTTGACCATTCCTCAACGGCCTCATCTGAAAGATCTATGAGCACTTTAAAAAAAAATTAAAACATATTTGCGGAATTCAATGACTACTGAAAGATTTTCCTCATTATCCACACTAAGCATTGAAAAGGATATGGTGCACTCAATTACTCCAGAAATGAAAGAACAAATTATTGACTATTTTGCTAATAATAAAAATAGAAAAATTTACTTAATATATAACAAAATTTAATATTTATTGTTTAGCGAATAAACATTATAGTTAAGTTTATTTTTTGTTTTAAAAAATATCTCCATGTTTTTGTTGTGTTTACTTGTTTATGAAAATAAAATATTTAAAAAATATTCTGTTTTATTTTCCTCATTCCTGAAATAAGGATTACTCCTTTAAAATTGTCCACCTCAAATTTTTCATCAAGCTTCACCACTGGTACTCATAAAGAGTATATCGAAATAAAAAGAAAGACAGTTAAGACTTGCTTCTATTACGAGAGGAAATATTGTTTTCACGTTCAGACCATCTGTAAATAGTCCAAATCGCTCCAAAGATTCCTTTTAGGATGAAATACATATAAGCGAATATACAGAGGCACTATACGTGAAATCAAATCTTAACTGTCTTTCCTTTTATAACGTTTTTACTTTGCTCTTTCATCATAAAAAGCTTAAACACCCACAGTAACGTTAAACTCAATTACACCTACTTAAAAGTAATAGAATAGATCTAATAATATCCACACTTTTTAAAATATGTAAATTTCAATATACAGAGTTACGCAATTGGACTGTTACCTATTCAAACGACCATAATTTTTTTGTGTGAAATTATTTTTTATTGATTCAAATGACAAAAATGTGTGAAAATAATCAAAATTTCAGAATCTACTCACTTTGGCTCGATGTGGCCACCTTTTGCCTTGACTATGGCCTTCAAACGATCAAAAAACGAGTTGCATGCTGCACGAATGTGATCTTCCGGTATTTTGGCCCATTCATGTATAATTGCTTTTTTTTGGTCCTCACCATGCTCTTGAATGGCACCAATCTCAAATGAAGTGTCGAACATGGTTTTTTAACCACTCTTGGTTCACACTAGCTTTATGAGACGGTGCCGAGTCTTGTTGGAATGTCCATGTTCTATAACCGAAATGTTTGCGTGCCCAAGGCTCTAAAGCAGCTTCTAAAACATTTTCCGATAATAAGTTCACATTGACTTTGACATCATATTCAATAAAAACGATTGGAGAGCGTCCATCGTCGGTTACAGCTGCCCATACCATTACTTGAGATAAGAAAATACTTCGGGTGGCCGTTAGTAAGCTCAAACTTTCGTAGGTGCGTTCGGTCAAGTAAACACGATCATTTTGAGAGTTTATGAACTGCTCAATAGGGAAATTTTTCTCATTAGAGAACAATATGTTCGGAAATTCACCACGTTCGTGCAGGAGTAACAACTTCTTTGCTATTTCAAGCCGAACTTTTTTTGCTTTGGTGTAAGATTGTGTGTTTTTTGGAACTTGTAAGGCTTGACCTTGAGCTCCTTTTTCAATATTCGTTGCATGCTTCGCTGAGATATTTTCAGTTCTTTGGACATATGATTACCACTACGACGTGGATTTCGCTCAAGTCGAGCCTTCATTTTCCGAACCATTTCAGGTGCTGTTTCTGTTTTTTTTTCGCCCACCACCATACCGTTTGGCAATGCTAAAAGTATCATTATAACGGGTTATGGTGCGATACACAAACATTTTATTCACTTTGAGGTGTTTGATCTGACGAACAATAACTGGTTGTGATTTTCCCGTCAAATATAACGCAACCACACTATTACGTTTAAATTTTATTGCGAATAACTTTTGTTGTATATATAAAACTTAAATGCAAATGCTTTTGACGGCTTATAAACAATATACTGAAGTGTTATCCGGCCAACTTTGACGTAGCTGTCATTATCGATTTGCCAGATATATCGATGTGAAGTTGGTAACAGTTCAATTGCGTAACCGTGTATTACCAGAAAGAAAAAAAAACAGGTGATAGAAAAATGTGAGATACAATATTGCCCCTCTACTTATTTATTTTTCTAAGAAAAACACGTTAATGAAATATTCACTACTCTAATCTATTTACTTGATCTTAATATTAAATTGCCTACAAACAATTATATCGACTTTAATCATGATATCGACTAAATATTCAATCTTTATTTATACGTCCATGTCAAAAACTAATTAAATTTAAAATATGAAATAGTATTATTGCGGTCACTGATAATTAAAAAACATTTTTTGGTATCTGCGGCGTTAAATATTCTTGAAATGAATTATACTTAAAATGGTGCTTCTGTGACTAATCAAATATATAAAATAATACTGAGAGCCTGGAATGAGGAACAAATCCCGGAAGAGTGGTGTATTGGAATCGTTTGCCCGCTACACAAAAAGGGTGACCAATTGGAATGTAGAAACTATAGAGGAATAACCCTCCTTAATACAGCATACAAAATATTTTCGAGGATCATATATGGTCGCCTAAGTACATATTCAGAGGAACTTACCGGGGAATATCAAAGTGGCTTTAGGCCTGGTCGATCAACAACAGATCAGATCTTTGTGCTAAGGCAAATACTGGAAAAAACCAATGAATTCAATATCGATACATACCATCTTTTTGTAGACTTCAAATCTGCCTATGATAGTGTCCTAAGAAATAAATTGTATGAAGCAATGAATGAATTCCAAATCCCCGATAAACTGATAAGATTGGTTAAGGCTACAATGCGTAATGTGGTTTGCAAAGTCGAAATACAGGGCGAACAATCACAGGCGTTTGGAACGCATGTTGGGCTGCAACAGGGTGACGCGCTGGCGTCTCCTTTTCAACATAGCACTGGAAAAGGCGATCAGAGATGCCCGAATAGACATCAGATGAAATATTTTTAATAAATCATCCCAAATTTTGGCATATACAGATGATGTGGACCTAGTTGCCCGCACAACACGCAAGCTAGAAGAAATGTATACAACCGTCTCAAATGCCTCAAAATCTATGGGCCTGCAAGTAAATGAGGAGAAAACTAAGATGATGGCATCAACACCTCCATATATTATATGGAAGAAACTTGATTGAATGGGAGCTCGCACAAAATCAAAGGTATGGCAAAACCTAAATATTATAAGTTCACGACAGGTGTCTTATTTAGGAACATTCAACCGCAGCAGATACTAAAGAAAAAATCATAATAAATCAGATCGATTATATAACAATTAACGGGAGGTACCGAAATTCAATCAAAATAACTGAAACACTACCTGGAGCCGATGTCCTCTCAGATCACTCATAACTTATATTATATATCAAACTTAAAATAGTAAAACGCCAACAACCGACTAACCGAATAAACACTCATTGTATTCAAAATAATAGTCACGAAATTACACAAGAAATAAAAAAGAAGTTCGAAAAATCGAAAGAAACACATAACGTCGAAGATCGCAAGAAACAACTAAAAAGTATAAAACTATTAATAATCGCAAACAACAATGGATGACTGATGAAATATTGGGACTAATGGAAAGCAGGCGAATACAGAAAAATAAAAACACTGAAGAATACAATAAAATTCATAAAGAAATCAGACGGAAAATCCCGGATGCAAAGGAAAAATGGTACAGCAACAAATGTCTTGAAATAGAAGAACTGCAAAAAAAGAATGACACGTTTAATATGTACAAGAAGAAATAATTGGAACATAATATATATCAACTGCAAGTAGTTTACTTAATAAACAAGGAAATACTATAGTCAATGAACAAGAAATATTAGAGAGGTGAAAAAAATATATTAAGGAGCTGTTGATGACGATAGAACAGAAATTCAAATCAAAAATATATCGACTGGTCCAAACATAACACTCGATGAAATGGAAAGAGCTATAAAGCTATCAAAGAATAGGAAAGCAACCGGTCCAGATGAAATTCCTAGCGAAATAATCATAAGAGCAAACATTCTTTTCTAAGCCTCTTATTCCAAACAGTGTAGGGCTCATCGCACTATCAGTCTGGTGAGTCATGTACTGAAAATGTTCCTAAGAATACTGCACTCGAGAATTTACAACAAAATGAACTAACTTTTGGTTTCAGAAACAACCTTGAAATCAGAGAAGCACTCTTCAGTTTTCAGGTCATGGTTCAAAGATTTAGGGATATAGAACAATCAGTATATCGATTTAGGGATATAGAACAATCAGTTTTATCGACTTCGAAAAGGCCTTTAACCGAGACAAACATAACAAACTTATAGGTGTCTTGCAACAGGTGGGAATTAATGACCGAGACCTCCGTATTATCAACAATTTGTATTGGCATCAATGTGCAAACATACGAGCTGGACACAACACAACGAAAGCAGTGGAAATACGACGTGATGTGAGGCAAGGATGTATTCTATTGCCTCTACTTTTTAATATCTACTCCGAATTTATTTTCAAAGAAGCCTTAGTTGAAGATACAGTCATTAAAATCAAGGGAATTAATGTCAACAATCTCAGATATGTAGACGACACGGTACTTATTGCCTCCAATGAAGAAGACCTGCAACGACTTATAAACAGGGTAACCGAAGCATGTGATGAATATGGGCTAAAACTTAATACTTCTAAGACAAAACTTATGGTTGTCAGCAAAACGGAGTTACAACCAACGAACATCAGAGCTTATGGAATAGAGTTAGAAAGAGTCCACAATATTACCTACTTGGGTGCAAACATTAACGATAACTGGAATATAAATAAAGAAATAAGAATAAGCATTGTAAAAGCCAGAGCCGCCTTCTATAAATTAAAGAAAATTCTAATTAATACAGATATTACGTTAAACCTTAAAATCAGATTAATACGCTGCTACATATTCTCCACATTGCTGTATGGTATGGAGAGCTGGACCCTTACAGAGACATTAATGAAAAAACTAGAGGCCTTTGAGATGTGGATTTATCAACGAGTATTGCGGATAAGTTAGGTTGATGGAATAAGAAATGAAATAGTTTTACATCGAATGAAAAAGAGCACAGAAATAACAAAGACGATAAAAATTCGAAAGTTTAGAATGTTTCGGTCATGTAATGAGACATCCAGAGAGGTATAACCTTCTACACCTCATAATACAGGGTAATATCGCCGGAAGGAGAGGCCCAGGCCGACGAAGAACATCCTGGCTCCGAAATCTCCGAGAATGGTATCAAGAGACCACCGCTAATTTATTTAGAGCCGCCGTAAACAAAGTTATTATTGCCGATATGATCGCCAACGTTCGATAATCGGACAGGGTACTGAAAGAAGAAGAAACCGGCTTAAAAGCATCTTCGGGCAAAATACCACGTCTCATTATTAAGCAGATAGAAAGCGATTACGATATTACAAGGTGTGTTTAATACAATCAAAATGGCGATAACCATGAAAATATCTCATCGATTGTTTTTGAGAAGTTGTTTTCCTCTATATTGATTCCTGTAGAACCCGTATAGTAAATTATAATGGACAATGCATATTACCTTATACATAAAATGATGCTTGAAGCATCACTTCTTCCAATCTGCCTCAGTTGTTTTATGTGGAATATCACATTTGTTGACATATAGAAATCTGTGTAGAAACTAATTGCGGCTCTAAATAGTTCTAGGCTTCGTTCAATCAAATCACTGGGTTAATAGCCTGCGCCTTAGCGGTTGATTAGGGGTCAATAGGTAAAAGACCAAGCATCCAAGGTCTAAGTGTACTGGAAGGTTCTCAAAATCACAAAAAAACACGGATATTCAACAAAACATTGACTACAAATAATTCTTCCATTGTTTCTAAACCATTTCTAAACTCTAAATGTATATACATTTTTTTGCTTTCAATTTTTTGGATAATCTTACATGTCATCTTTTTTAGCAAGGTTTTTAGTAAATTGTTCATGAATAACGTACTAACAATTGTTGACGGTTCATGCATGTTAAAATCAGTATATAAATGAAGATAAAGTTACCTTAAATGTATTAGATACCAATTGCACCTCGGGTCCACCATAAACATTTAACACCGTTGGATACTTCTTCCCGCATTCGAAGTCATGAGGTTTAAATACCATGGCATACAAAACGTGACCCGAACTGACCTTATGCGTGAATAATTCGGGGGAATAACATTCGCTAACTAATGGCATAGATTCCATAAGGTAACCTAAAGGTGTCAATTTCACTCCTTCTACTGTCCAATCAGTATGTACTATTCGGAATACTTGGCAGTCGGGGGGTTTTTGAATATTGCTATATACCGTTACTATCATCGAACAATCCTGAAAAGTAAGACAAATATATATAGCTACCCGATCGGCTACATATCAAACACGACTAAATTCGACAAAAAAGAACAAGTAAAATCAAATCATTAAATTTTCTAAGATGTTTCTGACTTCCACAGACAAAATCTCTTTAACACTTTATCTTTCCCTGTCAGCTCGAAGTCTCAGAAGCAAGTTTAGACTTCATCGATATAATTTTCTTACTTACAGACTTGATATTTCTCTACTGATTTAAGAATAAAGTTTTTTATACAAAGAAACTTTTAAATAAGGTAGGGACTGTGGTGTGATAGGGTAGAATTATTTAGATTTTAATGAAATGTTATAAAATTCAAATATAAGAATGTTAGTATGAGATAATATTTATTTGGGTCATTTATTTAGTAAGATTTTGTATTATACAAGAATTATAAATGCTATTGTTTAGGTTACCTTGATTGCAAAGTGACTAGAATCAGAAAGGCACGCATCTGCTGTGTAAACAATTTTATATACATATATATATATATATATATATATATATATATATATATATATATATATATATATATATATTACAGGATCCAATTTGTAAATAGAATACATCTTGGAGACGGCTATCGCCGTATTCCCGTCCTCCTCCGCCAATCCTCTCGGTCCAAGGCATGCTTCTCCTCCAAACCTCTCGATTCCATTGCTCTTCTAATACCTTCATTCCATGAGCGTCGAGGTCTACCTCTTTTTCTTCTACCAGGGGGCTTCCATCTGTGAAGTTTTTGGGCCAACGTTCGTCAGGTATTCTTAACAGGTGTCCAAACCATTTTAAACCTCTTCTTTCTATTCTGTCTATGACCGTATCTGTAGCATTCATCTGATTTCTTATAGATTCGTTGGTTTTCCTTTCCAGCCTTGATGTTCTAGCACTTCTCAAATAATCCATTTCAACTGCCAACAATCTTCTTTTCAGGTCTGCATTAATTGTCCATACTTCAGAGCCATAACAAAGAACTGATTCAACCATCGTTTGCCCTATTCTTTTTTTGTTCCTTTTGGAAATGTTGCGATCCCACCATAAGGAGTTCAAACATCCTACAATTTTACGTCCCTGATTAATTCGGTGTTTAATTTCGGTTTCACCCAAGCCGTTCTTATCAATGAATGCACCTAAATATTTAAATTTTTCCACTTGTGTGATTTCCACGTCCTCGTCTATCAACACTTTAAACCTTGCATCTGAATTGATAACTAGATATTCCGTTTTCTTCATGCTGACTTTTAACCCCCATTTTACATATTCTCTGTATAGACGCTTTATCATAAATTCTAGATCATAAGAATCTTGAGCTAGAACGACTTGGTCATCCGCAAAGTTCAGGGAGAACAGTACGTCATTTCCTATTGGGATTCCCATTCCCTGGCAGTGGTTTTTTCCAATTTTGAAGGGCTGCCTCAATATATAAATTAAACAGTAAAGGTGACATACTGCATCCTTGTCTCAGTCCTTTAGTTACTTTTATCGGCTCTGATAGTCTATTTCCGATTTTTAGGTAAGTGGTGTTATCCCTGTATACTTCTGTGATTATTCCTAAAAGGTGTGGACTAATGCCGTTGTAAAGCTTGCCACAATTTAGGCCTTGGTACTGTATCATACGCTTTTTCTAGATCGATGAAGGCTAGATGTACTTCGTAACCAACCGCTATTCTTTTTTCTATTAATTGTTGGAGTATAAACAAGTTATCAGTGCAAGATCTACCAGGCGTAAATCCGCTTTGGTCTTCGCTAATTAGATGTCCTACATCATCTTGTATTTTTCTATTTATTATCTTTCCAAACAATCTGCCGAAAGTAGGTAGGACACTCAATCCTCTGTAGCAGTTAGGATCTTTTCGATTACCCTTTTTAAAGATGGACACTTGGTGAGCGGTTTTCCATTCATATGGTATTTTAATTTGTTGGCAGCATTGATTCATTAGAAAAGTTATTCGTTCGATTAGGAGTGGACCTCCTGCTTTAAGTAACTCTACAGCTATATTGCCAGGTCCTGAAGATCGCCCGTTTTTCATTTTAATTAGCGCAGTACGGACCTCGTTGCTGGTAGTATTAATGTTACTATTTGTTTGTCTCTCCATACTGTATTCTTCTCCCATATTAACATTACTGTATTAAGTAAACAATTTTATAATTGCGAGAATTAATTTTTAAACTCGATGCTTGGTGTGTTGAGTGAAGACGTGTCTTTTATTCTTCTTTTATTTAACATCGAAAATAACCTAAATATTCTATCCAACTTCAAGAATGCTTAAGATCTAGTACTAATATAAATGAAAGCGGAAATTGTTTATAATGTTTACACCAAGATATTTATAGCTATCAGTATTTTGAATTTGTTTGCTTCCTAGTTCTAAGTGCTTTCCTTCACCTCCCACCACTATGTACTCTGTTTTTAATGGATTAATTGATAAGCCCCACTTAGTATATTCTTCATCTATTTTTCGTAACATGTAGTGGATATCGTCTTGATCTTCTGCAAGTATTACTTGGTTATCAGCAAAATGCAAGCTGTACAGTGTATGGTCTCCAATTTTAACACCCATAGGTTCACATTTTCTTTTCCAAATATCCAAAACCCCCTCCAAATAAATCTTAAAGAGTGTAGGTGCAATGCAGCAGCCTTGGCGAAGTCCTTTGGTCACTTTTATCTTTTTTGTCACTTTTTGTCCAATCTTTATTACACTCGTCATATCATCGTACAACTCCCTTACAGCATTAATGTAAATCGGTGGAATATTCTTGTCTTCTAGCACCTGCTATAGCTTGGCTAATGGGACACTGTCATACGCCTTTTGAAGATCAATAAATACCATTTGTGTCTCCATATTATGTTCCAAACGCTTTTCTATTGTTTGTTTTAGGCAGAACACATTGTCTATGGAAGAACGGCCAGTACGAAAGCCACTCTGATCTTCAGCGTCTTTCCAACAATCTTCAATTCGGCTTTTAATTATCTTCCCGTAGACTTTACAGATTGAGTTAGTTACAATAAGCCCTCGGTAGTTCTTACAATCTTTTCTGTCGCCTTTATTTTTGTATAGATTGCTGGTATATCCAGTTTTCCATTCTGGGGGTAGCTCTTCTCCTCTCAAGAATAAATTAAAAGTATAAGCCAATAGCTGAAATAGTTTGTCAGGGTCATATTTAATCAGTTCAATGGGTACTCCTCCCGGTCCTGGAACCTTTCCATTTTTCATAGCGTTGGCGTGCTTTTTAATTTCTTCTGGTGTTATTTCAGTTTCTTCGCGGTAGGAAATATCATATTTTTGGTAGCCAATATCTTGGAATTCTGTTCGATCTTTTGTCAGCATTTGTTCATAATATTCGACCCATAATTCTGGAGCTATTAGAGTTAACCTACTGCATTCTTTTCTATCTGTTCTACTACCTCTAATTGTTTTCCAGGCTTCTTTACTTCTTGCCGTACCCATAAAATTTTCTACGTTATCGCAGGCTTTATTCCACATCTCATTTTTGGCTTTACTTACCTCTTTTTTTACTTCTTTGTTTATGCTGTTGTAGTGTTGTCGATAGTAAGGGTCCTTTGTTGCTAACAATTTGTTATACATATTCTTCTTCTTCCCCACAAGATCTTCTATTTCTTTATTCCACCATTCATTTCTATTTTTCATGCTATCCACTTCTCCAATAGCTTCCACTGCAGCTTCGTCAAGAGCTTTCATAATTTCATTATACGTATTAATTGGTGAGGAGTAACAAACATAGTGCAATTTTAGATTCAACCTCATTCGATACAGAAACTGGGTAGACTCATTTTCAAAACCTTGTATAGATTATATCTCTTTGTTGGAATGTCTTGCAGTATCATTGAACTTTCGTTTTCAATTTGTCGTTGGCTTCCTTTAAATGTAAATAGTAGTGACGCTTTAAGCAAATGGTAATCAGATCCACATTCTGCTCCTCAATGAACTCTAACGTTATTAACCTTTAATTTAAAATTAGTTTAAAATTTACTACCTAAAAATTAGGTAGTAAAAATGCTTTATATCTATTGCAAATCAAAACACGGCATAAATGCCGTGTTGCATTTACGCATTTTTGTGTATGCATTTTTGCACAAAAACAGTACCACATAGGCAATAGAAATTTTTTGTCACAAATTGAATGAGCAACTCCAAAATGATTGTTAATTTGAAATATCTGTGTCATATAATTTTTTTCTTTAAAAAAATTGTGATCATTATCCGTGTGCGCGCCAATGATGGAAATAAAATTGATAATTGTATATCAAAAAATGCGTAGTAACTTCTCTTAAAATCCACTAAATTTCATTTGGACATTTCAACCAGTTTTAGAGAATTAAATAAATTGTCAGTTTGTGAGAAAAAATTCTACACCCCGTATCTTGAAAAACGAAGCATTTATGGACATACGTTTATATAGTAAACTGTCATTATTTTTTCTTGCAAAATCATCCCCTGAAGTTTGTTGCACTTATCTATTAACACCCTGTATACTTCAAGCAAACTACATTAGCTTACCTTATTAAAATCAACAGAATGCGAAAATCCAGGTCGCGTCAACAACCTGACTTCTCCAGGTCGTCTTAACGATACTACATACAAATGCTTTTCTAGAGGCGTTTCTTTTAGACCCATAAAATACACAAGCTGTCTTTCGTTATCTACCCAAAGATTCTGTCCTAACACTTCCCAATTCCCGCTGGTAAGTGCTACTTTCGACAAGATTTTTGGCTGTTTAAATATGTAGGAAATGGTATCTGTTAATCCGTATGGCACGACTTGTGCTGAGATCAAGTATAAGTGCCGAAAGCCGCTTTCTTCCGATGCCCAAATAAATTGCACCTAAAACATAAATAAATATGAATTCTCTTGTTTGTATTCTTTTGATCAATGAATACATAAAATAAATACTACGTTAATAAAAATACAGACACTTTTTCTTGTTTGATAACTTAAATGATAAGTCACATATTATGGAATATAAAGACAAAATAATACGTTTGAAGCATTAAAAATGTTAAATTAACTAGGACGACTCCACGGCCAGAGTTAGAATTATCTAACCATCCTTCAAGTTTAAAGTATGTCTTTTTTAGATGCCCCGTATGTGGATCCAACTCATCATTTGGCCATCGAAGATGCAACCTACTCTGAGAAGAATATGAACGGCTTCATTCACATTAATAAAAATATTCAATGTCAAAGGTATTTATCTGCAAGATCGGCCACAACCAACAATTGTTATCAGAAATTATAGATGAGAATATAGTTGACTAGAGGAAAACATCACTAGACATACGATGAAAATGAAGAATCCATACAAAGTGGCTACATGGAATGTAACAACCTTATATGAAGCCGGTAAGTTGAGAAATCTACTCTCTGAAATGGACAGATTAAACATTACTATCATGGGGGCGAGTGAAACAAGATGGCCAAACAAAGGGAATTTCAGTGCAAATGGTTACGCCGTTTATTTTTCTGGAAATCAAAACCATATGCATCGAAATGGAGTAGCAATAATTATCAAACAGCATATTAATAAGTATGTCACTCACTTCATCCCAATATCAGACAGAGTAATTTTAATACAGCTGAATGCTAAACCTGTAAATATAAATATCATCCAAGTTTATGCTCCCACTGCTGACGCAGATGAGCAGAATATTGAAGAATTCTACCATCAAATAGAAGAAGTGCTAAAAATAACAAAGAAACACGAAGCAATAATAATTATGGGTGACTTTAACGCTAAAGTTGGACAGAAGATGACGCAGGGCATCACCGGAAAGTTTGGCTTGGGAGAGAGAAATCAAAGAGGTGAACGGCTAATAGAATTCTGCCAAGAAAATGACTTCGCCATTACAAATACCTGGTTTCAACTTCCAGAAAGGCGTCTTTACACGTGGAAATCCCCTCAAGATGGACATCAAGGCAGAATAGTACGGAATCAAATAGACTACATCCTAATAAACCACCGATTTCGAAACAATATTAAAGATGTAAAAACTTACCCCGGCGCTGACATAAACTCAAATCACAATTTACTCTGCTCCAAAATACAAATTAAATTGAAGAAATTAACAAAGCCAACTAAGCCTTGTAAGATATATCTCGACCCCCTGAAAAACCCTCAAACGCGTGAACACATATCACAGCAAATAAATAATAAAATACACAGAATATCAAATATACCAAACGAAAACAGAACCATTAACGAATGCTGGTATGCCATTCAAAACTCGATTTTAGAGAACGTACAAGAGTCTTTGAAAACACCATGTTGGCAAAAAATGAGTGGATGACACAAGAAATTCTAGATCTGATGGAAGTTCGACGGCAACACAAAAATAGAAATAGTATCGAATATCGTGAAATTAATAAACACATAAAAAGAAAAATTAAGCAAGCCAAAGAATCCTGGCTTGAGAATTTATGTAAAGAAATAGAAGACCTCCAAAAAAAGCATGACAGCTTCAACCTGCATAAGAAACTTAAATATACTGCCGGAATTAGAAAACAGAAAAATGCTCACATACTTAAAAGCGCGGAACGAAAAATTTGTGATCACGAACAACAGTGCAAAGAATGGGAGAGATACATCACTGACCTTTTTGACGATGCTTCTAGAGAAAATGCTCCAAATACTGCCTGTGACAACCAGTTGGACAGAGGTCCCAATATACTGAATTCGGAAGTCGAAAAGGCAATACAGCAAGCCAAAAACAATAAAGCACCTGGACCAGATCAAATCCCTGCCGAACTACTTAAACTTTTGGATGAGGAAAGCATTGCCTGCTTAACCACTTTCTTCAACAAAATTTACAACGAAGGAAAAATACCAGATGATTGGTTAGAGTCACTGTTTATAACATTACCAAAGAAAAGCAGGCCCACCAAATGCAGCGATTTTAGACTAATCAGTTTGATGAGTCATACACTGAAGATACTCTTACGAATTATACAAAACCGAGTATTCCTTCTATGCGAAAGTAAGATGGGTGATA
Organism: Diabrotica balteata; assembly: GCA_918026665.1. Lineage (NCBI taxonomy): Eukaryota > Metazoa > Arthropoda > Insecta > Coleoptera > Chrysomelidae > Diabrotica > Diabrotica balteata. Next base: position 104,018,993 of record OU898281.1, on the reverse strand, counting down.
AGCAATTTGGATTTAGAAACGATCTAGGAACTAGAGAGGCACTATTCTGTATGCGCGTTCTATTACAAAAAAGTTGTGAATTCCGAAAGAATGTTTATGTTTGTTTCATCGACTTCGAGAAGGCGTTCGACAGAGTCCAACACAATACACTTTTCGACTGCCTACGGGCAGCAGGACTTGACCACTATGATATAAGACTGCTGAAATACTTATATTACAATCAAGTAGCCTCTATCCAAATTGGAGACAGTCCCACTGAAAAAATACCCATCAAACGTGGAGTACGGCAGGGTTGTATTTTGTCACCCACTCTTTTTAATCTGTACTCTGAAGAAATCTTTAGGGAGGCTTTGGATGACAGACAAGAGGGAGTAAGACTAGGTGGAGAAGTAATCAACAATATTAGATACGCTGACGATACAGCCATTCTTGCAGAAAGTTTACAAGATCTCCAAACATTACTAAATCTAGTCAGTGAAGCAAGTTATCGGAGAGGCCTAAAAATCAACATTTCAAAGACAAAGTGGATGGCAGTTGGAAAGATCCATATAGATCAAGGTCTGCTTTCTCTTAATGGAGAAGATATAGAAAGGGTAAATCATTTCAAATACCTTGGCAGCTGGTTAAATGTAAATTGTGACTCTGATGAAGGGATCGAAATATCACGTAAGGCTTTTATGACCTGAAAACCAGTTTTATGCAACAGAAACCTGTCAATGAATACTCGTAAGAAGGTCCTGAAATGTTATGTTTGGTCGATCCTATTGTATGGTTGTGAGACATGGACGTTAAAAACCACAATGCTAAACAAGTTAGAAGCATTCGAATTGTGGTGCTATAGACGAATCCTAAAGATATCGTGGGTTTCGCACACTTCCAATGAAGATGTTGTTCAAATGATCAATTCAGAACGTCTGCTCATAAACACCATAAAGAGGAGAAAAACAGAATACTTCGGCCATATAATTAGAGGACCTAAATACCATTTACTTCGCCTTATAATACAAGGAAAAGTGGAAGGAAAGAGATGGATTGGTCGAAAGAAACTTTCATGGCTGCGTAATATTAGACAATGGTGTGGTTCCACAGTAGAAAAATTATTTCGCGCAGCAGCCGACAGAGAAAGGTTTCAGGAAATTGTAAACATGATGACGGCCAACGTCTGAATACGGAGACGGCACCCAAAGAAGAAGAAGAAGAAGAAGAGACAACACAAAACTCACCAGACTATCTTTGGCTCAACCGAAGATCAGCTAATAAAATGTGTGGAATTGCAAGTACTACCAGAATTAGACTTAAATTGGTTTGATAAGAATTTTGTGAGGTTGTACGTTGATGAGTTGATGATTAGGACAATGGAGCAAAAGGCTAAGTTTTATTTATGTATTTTCGGAATTTCTAGTTACGTTCCGAAAAACTAAATGGTTTATTAAAGAAAAATTTAATTTTATATTGAAAAATAAAATATAAGAAATATGCATTATAAGAATCGCGTGGTACTACGAGCTCTAACTACTATATAATTGGACAAATTAAAATATATAACTAATTCAGGTGTTTGAATGTTAATTTGCTATTTTTATAATAATTATGATATGATATTTTAATAATGCTAAATAAGCAATATTTTAAATGATATATAATCACAAAACGTAACTATTATTGTTTTATATAACCCACATAACGTATTAATGGTAAAAGGATAATCAAAATATATAAAAAGTAGTGAGACATACATATTGGAACAGTATGAAGTAACTGCTAAAAACCATACAAGATAAGACAATTTGGTTACAAAAATAATACAGCCGTACACTCCAACAAACGTCAAACTATACAGGGTGATTGATTAGTGTGAGGAAGCTCAGTAGATCTGTTATAGTAAAAACTACTAAAAAAAGTTATTAACAAAAATTGTAGGCAACTTTAAACTCCACATTTTAAAATTAGTTACAATCTTACAGGGTGTTCCATAAGATGGTGGCAGACCAAACTTATGTTTTTTTAAATGGAACACCCTGTATTTTATTTTAAATTTAAAATCGGCTTCACTTCCACATCACAACAATGTAAAGTTTTATTATGTTATACCGGGTATCTAAAAAGTTATAACCAATATTACCTGAAAATCGTATCAAGTTTAACTCCCTGTGCAATTAAAAAGGAGTATAGGAACATTGATCTATTGCAACCATAGTTTTTAAATAATTGTTAAAAATTATAAAACATATTCGTTTCCATAATATTCGTTAAATCAAATACAGGGTAAGTCAAAATGCAAATACATTATTTTCTTGGTAATTTTAAATAGAACACCCTGTATTTTATATCACTATCAAAAGGTAATACTATCGTACTTCAAATTTTATAAAGTACTCCCTATACCTAAAGTTATCAGTTTTCTAGATATTATTGTTTTTCCATCAAAGTATTAATTTGGTAGATATTTTAACGTTTACCAACTCACAATATAATTATTGTGAGTTGGTTATGATTGATTTGTCAAAAACTGACAGTTTGACATTATTGTTTAATAATTTAGTAACGAAATAACGACACAGAAAAGAAAACAATTAATTTAAAATAAAATTTATAAAAAATAACCGACGGAAAATAAAAAAAAAATATAACAACACATAGAAAAATTAAAAACAACAGTAAGTTTAACTTATCTTACTTAAGTAAGGTGTTCAAAATGACCTCCCAAAACATCTATGCATGCTTGAAAACGGTCATTGAAAGAGTTGGTTACATTACTAAGCATTTGTAAAGAAATATTTTGAAATGCAATTCGGATTCTATTTTTCATATCATCCCTTGTTGTTGGGGGTATTTTATACACTTCGTTCTTAACGTAACCCCAAAAAAATGAGTCCATTTTATTGAATTCTGGTGACCTTGGGGGCCACCTTACCGGTCCATCCCTTCCGAGCCATCTTTCCCCAAACTGATTATTAAGTTCACCACGTACTAATTCGTTGTGGTGCGCAGGAGCACCGTCATGTAGAAACCACATTTTTTCACGTATATTAAGTGGAACCTCTTCTAATAATATCGGTAACTGATTTACGATAAAATCTAAGTAAATCTAACCATTTAAATTATCTTCAAAAAAATATGGTCCTACTACATGGTTACCGACGATACCTCCCCACACATTTAGAGACCATCTTGTTTGACTATGTGTTACTATGTGGTATGGATTACTTGTTGAGTAGTAGTGAAAGTAATGCCTATTAAAAGAACCGTTTCGAATTGAATGTAGCTTCATCATCAAATAGGACATAATCAAAAAAATCTCTCTGCTCATTAATTTTTTCTAAGGCCCATTCACAAAATACTATTCGTTTCTGAAAATCATCATTAATTAATTCTTGGCGCTTTTGAATATGATAAGGGTGCATCTTGTTTTTAGATAGAATGTTTTGAACAGAGTAGTAACTAAGTTCTTGTTCATAGGAAATAGTCCTTATGCTTGTCTGTGGGTTTTCTGTAACCGCCATCAACACACTCATTTCGTTTTCCTCTGTCACACTAGTTTTTGTTCGTTCATGTTTTTCATAATTCACTGAACCAGTGCGGTTAAATCGATCTTTCAATTTTTCAAATGTATCTTGTCTAGGTTGTCGCCTATTTGGAAACCGTTCTTGATAAATTCTAGCTGATAGTAATGAATTTTTATTGCATTCCCCCAATATCCAGATCATATCTACCATTTCATCAGTAGTAAAATTCATTATTGCTAATTTAAATTGAATCAATTACTGAATTACTAAATAATAATTGTTGCTAATTTACGGTGTACCCCAATACTGAATTAATAAATATTAATGTCAAACTGTCAGTTTCTGACAAATCAATCATGGCCAACTCACAATAATTATTGGTAAACGTTAAAATATCTACCAAATTAATACTTTGATGGAAAAATAAAAATATTGTCAATTTCTTGTCAAATTGAGTGAATCGCTGTATTACTTCAATAAAGTAGTGCATATTATCTTTACAAATTAAAAAAATAGAGTTGGTAATTAAACATGATTGCCGCAATAAAGCAATTCTTGAAGGATGAAATTAATGTTTCTAACACGACAGCGTGAAAGATAATTAAGCATTGTGAGAAAACATTAAGTATCTTAGATAAAAATGGTAAACGCCCGATTCGTCACAATTAGTTTCTTATAGGAATAGAATATTAGCTAGTTTAGAAAAAAGGTCGAAGAAATACTCTAGGCTAGTTACAGCTATATGAAATCAAGAAACTAGATTCAATCTGTCAAGGAAATGATGTCGCAAGTACAAACATAAATCTGAGTTAAAGTTTTATTAAGTTGTATTACAGATAACAACTTAAAACTGTACTTGTAGTTTAATATAATTGACCATATTTGATTTAAACACAAGAACATAAGAACACCAGAATATAAGCAAGCCAGGCTTATTTGAGCAAAATCTAAACTTTCTTGGTCAGTAGAAGATTAATCCCGAGTAATTTTTAGTGAAGAATCAAAATTCGACGTATGGCTTGATGATGAGCGTAAACGAGTTATTCGCACTAAGCATGAGACTTTTCACAAAGACTGATTGAACTAGTGTGATGTCAATCGTTCATTTTACAAGGACCGAATCAATCAGTGACCGACTCTGAAAACGATCGAATTATTTCAATCGTTCGTTCGTTTCAATACTTTTCATTGACGTTTAAAACAAATAACAAGTAACCGATTGATTGAGCTGAATCGACTGAAAACCAGTAGTATTGCTTAACGTATTTCTTATACAGGGTGTTTCAAAAAGGTATGTCATAAATTAAATCACGCATTCCAATGACAAAAATAAATTGATTGAATCCAATATACCTTAGTAAAAAAGTGTACACAAAAAAAGTTACAGCCCTTTGAAGTTATAAAATAAAAATTGTTTTGACACGTTACTTTCTTATTTTGAATGCATTTTTCATACAAAAGAAACAACAAAATCTAAGGGCACAGAAAAATTTTAAGGGGAGTGTGCAGCCCTAAATTCCTCCAAACTTTTAAGTACGTTCAAATCAAATGAATTTTGTGGCATCATTAGTTTAACACATTATTTTTAAAACTTTGTTGCCTCATCACTTTTTTGAAAAACTAGTTTTTTCCTAGTTGGCCATAAAATTAAAATTAGTTTCTACTGATACAATACTTACAAACAGTTCCATCAATAATAGTCAATAATTTGAAGTTATCATTCATTTATTGTGTGAATAAGATTAATATTAAAAATTTTGATATTACAATGGCATACACATCTCAGGAAATGGCAGATATGCATTTAACTTTGGGTAAGTTGAATCAGATTAAATTATAATTTCAATAAACTATCGGGAATATTGTAGGTAAATGTCAAGGAAATAGTGCAGCAGCCGCAAGGTGTTATGCAGTAAAATACTCCAATCGAAATACACCCGATAGACGATTATTTCTGACCATTGATCGTCGTTTATGGGAACATTCTAACCGCAAGTTGCTGGCAATAGTGGTCGTCCAATAATGGATGCAACTGATGAAGACATTTTAGAAATCATTGAAGAAGTCCCTGGAACAAGTACAAGGGTAATAGCTGCTCAACTAAATGTTCCTCACGTAAGGTTTTGGAATCCTCACGCCAAAAAAACGACTCATCACCAAAGGACTTTCAAAATTAATTTTTGGGCAGGAATTGTGGATAACAATCTAATAGGCGCAGTATTTCTTCCCAACAATTTAAATGGTGATAATTATTTGCAGTTCTTGGCAAACGATTTACAAGAGTATTTTTAAGAAGTTAATATTGCAATAAGGCAAAATATGTGGTTTCTACAAGATGGCGCTCCACAGCATTACAGTAATGAAGTCCGGGAATATCTTTGCACGCAGTACCCTGGTCAGTTGATTGGAAGGGGTCGTGACGCACCTATTTCTTGGCTACCCAGAAGTCCAGGTCTTAACCCCATAGACTTTTGCTTTTGGGGGTTTATGAAAGAGAAAGTGTATTCTGTAACAATAGAGGACTAACAACAATTAAGGGTTAGAATAATTGAAGCTGCAAATCAATTTCGCCAGAAAAAATAATTTTTCAGTAGGTACATTCGGTTTTTCTGATTAAAACGATACCGAATGTGTATGGAAGAAAATGGGGGTCATTTTGAACATTTATTGTAATATCATCAAGGTTATAGACATTTTTTGTACTTGTTAATTCATGTAAACCATTTATTTAGTTGCACGTAATTTTTTAAAAGTTAATGAAAAGGGCCGTAACTTAATAAAAACTGTTTTTTGAAAAAAGTATAAGATGCAAAAAAATTTTAAAAATACTGTGTTAAACTAATGATGCCACCAAATTCATTTGATTTAAACGTACTCATAAGTTTTGGGGGAATTTAGGGCACTGCACACCCCCCTTAAAATTTGTCTGTGCGCTTAGATTTTGTCGTTTCTTTTTTATGAAAAATGCTTTCAGAACAAGAAAGTAACTGTCCATTTTTATTACAAAATGTCAAGTAGTTTAGGAGATAATGCAAAAAACAATTTTTATTTTGTAACTTCAAACGGCTGTAACTTTTTTTGTGTATACTTTTGTACTAAGGTAAGTTGGATTCAATCAATTTATTTTTGTCCCCGGAATGCGTGATTTCATTTATTACATACCTTTTTGAAACACCCTGTATGTGTATATCCCTTCATTGTCCTTTATACGTTTATGTTAGTGCGAGTAAGGCTTAGCTTAGATTCTAGAAGAAATATTCGAGAAGCTAGAATTTATTATGTTTTTGTTTTTAGGTTCTTGGCGTAACTCCGAAACAATTATAAATGTATATGGAAATATGTGCTGCATCCAACTATAAATATTTATTGTCATTGCGCAAATTTTAATTTTGCGATATTTTATGATTTTAACTACCTAATAACTATTAACAACACAAGCGAAAGCAACCGCTTGGGCCTGATACAATATTTTCCAACTCCAATACACCCGGTCTGTAACTAAGTCGATGCCTTGCACGCAATTGCTAATTTAATATGTAGTATTTTAAGCTTTCAATCATTCAAACGAACGCAATCATTCAGCCGCATGGCATGTATCGGTCTTCGTCGCAAGTGAGGAACGACAGATGATCGAGGACCGAAAGTAATGAGAGTATTGGCTGTGCGATTTTGTTTTGGTTCAATCTCCGCCGCTCAACCGCCGATCCATTTTTGCCATCGATTGATTCGATCGTTATGAACTAGCGGGATTCGGTCGTTCAATACTTTAAAGTGATTGAATCAAAACGAACGAATCAATCGCGATTGATACAACACTATTTGAATCGGACCGTAAGGTTTCCTAAATGGGTGATTATTTGGGGTTATACGGCCGTTTCAGGGTTGTGATATTTTTAATTTATTCAGGGTATCGTAAATGCTGCGAAATACCTCAAAATTTACTATAAGTACCTATTTATACCTATTTCTAAGTATTGTGAAATTAAATGCTGGCAGGAGGTATATTTTTAGCACACGAAGAGGCCTCCCATACGTTCAGAATCACATACAACTGGTTTGGAAACCACAATATAAATGACCTTTCCAATCTACAATCCTGACCCAAAAGTCATTTTTTATCACACGAAGAGGCCTCCCATACGGTCAGAATCACATACAACTGGTTTGGAAACCACAATATAAATGCCCTTTCCAATCTACAATTCTGACCCAAAAGTCATTGAAAAAGTATAGCACAAAATGAAACAGATCTAACGAATAACGGAAAACGGACATTACACGAGCTTAACGCAAAAATACAGCAGTTTTGCAATTAATTTGCCTCTGAACAGTGCAGATCCTTAGTCGAGTAAATGCCTAAACGAATTCGAGCGGCAATAAAGTCTAAGGGTAATGCTACTCCGTTTTAAAAATAAATATTCGATATTTTTTTAAGAGTCGGATTGCCGAATATAGGATTCTCCTATTCTCGCCATTCATCCCTGCTGTTTGTAAGACGTTTTCACATTGGTCCTGCAATACTTTTAATATAGTCGCTCCAGCGCATTTGCGGTCTTCCTCGTGGTCTTTTGGCTTCATATGGCCGTCAATTCCCGATTTCTTTATTCCATCGGTCATCCTTAAGACGTTCGTTATGTCCAGCCCATTTTCATTTCAGTTTAGCTGCCTGTTAGACAGCATCTTTTACTTTTGTTCTATGTCTTCATTGGTATTATAGTCCTTGAGTGAATACCCAGCATCTGTCGTTCCATAGCTCTCTGGAGTTTTTATGATCTTCTCCATGGTCTCCATTTAAACACTTTGGTTCGCAGTCTTTGAGGTATGTTTTTATTGTTAAGTACGTATGAAAGCTTTCCGAATGCTGCCCATCCCATTTTTACACGTTTGATTATTTCGGTAGTATGATTTTCTTTGATTACATTGACATTTTGACCCATATATGTATATTCATCTACGTTATCTCTGCCCCTTAAATGTTTATAATAGGTTTATCACCTTTGTTTGACATTAGTTTACTTTTGCTAAAATTCATTTTCAGTCCTTTTTTAGGGATTCTGTGTGTAGCTCCTCAATAATCTTATTCAGTGCATTCCACATGTCGGCTGTTAGTACTACATCATCTGCGTATCTAAGATGGTTCAAGTATCTTCCGTTAATAGGGATTCCCTTATTTTCCCAGTCTATTGACTTAAAGATATCTTCTAGGGCAGCTGTAAATAATTTTGGAGATGTTGTGTCTCCTTGTCTTAGGCCTCGTTTGATTGATTTAAGACCCCACAGACCTGAAAAATTATCGACCAATTTTATTTCTTTCACAACTTTACAAAATCTTTACAAAGATTATTACAAACAGGTTAAAAATTAAATTTGAATGATATCAACCAGTAGAACAAGCCGGATTTAGAAAAGAGTACACCACCTGTGACCATCTATATACTTTGAAAATTCTAATAGAAAAGACTAACGAATACAATCATACTGAATACAGGTAGAGAATATTAATACATAATATATACGAACAAGCTGAAATGATAGTGACGTTGGGTAATGGAATCGAAACAAGACTACTAAAAATCAATCGAGGCATAATATTCGTTATATTATTTAGTTGCCAACAAAATAAACATTGTGTATTATTAAGTAGTTCTGTTGGAGTAAGTATATTTTATTTTGCGTTGCTGATTGGACCTATATTATTAGTAATTAACTACAGATATTGCAATACATCAAAAAATATGATTAAGAAAAAATAAACTCTCAACTATCTAAATTTTGCGTGTAATTTAGTTTTTCCCATCATATAGTTGTCAGGGCTCGTACAGAGTCTTTACTACACCCAGACCAAAAACATATCCGAGCAATGCAATAAACCGACTATCATAAAAATTACAGACTTATTGTCATCATATTGGTCTTACGTGGCATTCAACATGTTACAAATAAAATCGGCCCATATTTAATAACTTACCTCGTTATTATCCGTAGTTGGTAAGAAATATAATAAGTCGTGAACGTTAACCCAAATAACGGATTCTTCAGAATAAATTACTTGCACTACAGGATTGCTATCGTGATCAATACTAATAGGAACCACTTCAATAAAATTTTGAAGAGACAGTAATACTAATTGTAACCTTTCTTGTCGTCTATCTAGTAGTTGAACCCAAATGCTAAAACATTAAATTTATTATTTTTTTCTATTAAAGATTAGAGAAAATTTAGGCAGAAGGCTTCGCCATTATCTGTCCAAAAATTATCAAACAGTGTAACTCATTTAGATTGGAAACACCTCTATAAAAATGTTTAAAAGTTTTTAACCAATTTTAATATCATGTATTAAAAGGTCTACTTCGGGATATAATTCAAAATGTTTATTCAAATTTCCAGGGTATACGACGCTATAACGTCCTTTGTCAAAAATTAAAAATTTATATTAACAATTTTTATTAAAAATATTCCTACATCACAGGATATAGACTGGTCTCAAAAAGCTTTGATATAAATTTCATTAAAATGACGAATTATGACAACTTAAACTTTGAAAAGCTACGAGTCACCTGTAGAACAGATAAAAGAACACCCTGTATCAACAGATAACCATAAAAATTAATATTTTTTAAATAACTCTAATAATAATCCACCATCACGTGAAAAAAAATGTTTAAAATAACTTAAAAATTTAATGAAAATAACGGACTTACATTATTAACTATAAATGCTATAAAACTTGATATTTCAACTTTCAACTTAAATCTTAGTTACCATAAAAATGATATTTCTGTTTGACATTTTTGGCGCAAATTTCAGTGGCGCTGTTTTATGATAATATCTGCCACAATATTAACTTTCAACTCTTTTAATATTTTGTGTCACGGCTGCAAGAGATTAGGTTTGCGAAAAAAATTTAAATTATATTCTT